>JAFJYI010000225.1:0-1344180 GCA_019022655.1 Acacia acuminata | reverse complement strand
CAGTATCAATTTTTCAGTTTACTCCATCATATGCTTATATTCCATTAACATTATTGCTCAACCAACTGTTGCTGATGGTGTAGATCAGTTTACGTGCATTTAAGCGTCCTTGGCATATGCAAAAGAAAATTATGATTGTATCCTCTTTTCTAATTTATATTTTGAGATATTTATAAAATAACTGCTGCATAAAAGCTTTTAATTAATGAATTCAAAAATGCGAATGCCAAGTTCTCCCTAAAATGAAGTTTGCACCAGTGTATCTTGAACTGGAACTTGGAATGATGGGAAGATGATAATTGCTATATGGCTTCTTCACACAAACTTCTGTTCCTTCTTTTATGCCAGGTCAATCTGCTTGTAGTTGATGAGAAATATCCTCATATTGTTTATATTGAAGGGGATACTAGTAATGATGATCACAGTCCCAATGAAGCATCTTCTGCTATCAATGACCAATCAATTGACTTGGAAGTTAACTTTTCGTTTTTTATTCTTTTTTACCTTTGTAATATACTGTTTTATTTTTTTTTATTTATTTATTTATTCAGTGATTTCACACTTCTCTTGCATGAATGGACATAATGCTATATATCATATGCTTGGGAAGAGGAGGTCTTTGTCTTGGATTTTAGTTTTGAGATTTGACTGATTGATAGTTGAACTGTCTAGTTCAATAACATTCTGATAAAATGAGAAAAAATGGACCGATATAGAGTTGGTCTAATGGTATAAAGCTCAACTATATCTCTAGATCTTGAGTTTAAGTCTCGTAAGAGACACTTGCGTTCGTAGAGGGTAAGCCACAAACTTTGAAGCCGAATAATGGTTGAAAGTATCAAAAGGATAATGAGAAAAAAAAGGAATGGCAAGTGTTCATGTGCGTGTAACTAAGGGCTTGTTTGGGATGGCTACAAAACAAGAAAAAGTCCAATGCTAATGAAAAAGCCTAGTAGCAGTGAAAACATGATTTTTGGATGTTTGACATGGCTTCAAGATATGATGGACTTTTGGGAATGAAGTAGCTTGTTAGTTGAATCTACTTTTTGGGCCTTTAGGCCCATCAAAGGGGCTTCTTGGTTTTTTTTTTTTTTTTTGGGGGGGGGTGGACAATTGTCTCCCCCAAGCTACTTTTCAATTTCTCGTGTTAGAATTTCAAACATAACAGCACAGGCTTTTGCAGGTATGTAAATATAATGAAAGCATTGAACTATCAACTGAGGAAGTCCAAATTGATGTGGAAGAAAATACTTTGATTAGTATGACGCAAATATTTCGATCCCCGAATCTTTTTTTTTTAATGTAATATATTTTAAAACGTGAAACACATTAAATCGTTAAAAAAAATTATCAATCAAAATACATACTCATAATTTTAAAATTTACAATTTTTCTTTTCAAAATTATTATAATTTTAAATTTAATAGCAAACCTTAAAATCATACATACATGAATGAATCGTGTTTTAGAGAATCGTAGACCAACTTATAGGGAATAGGTTTATTTAAGCACTTCATTTGTTGTAATTTTTTTAATGGTAATTTTACTTTTTTTGTAGCAAATTTATATTTATATTTATTTTTTTTATCATAAATTATCACATAATATACAATACACACACACACACACACACATATATATATATAGTATTCAATAAGATTCATTTCTTTTTCAATCATTTTTCATCTCAATTGACTTTTAAATGATATGCCAAACAAATGCCTATCGTAAAAAAAAAAAATCACCTGCCATTTGTTATCCTAAAAATCAATTCTAAATGACTTCTAGAAAAAAGCCTATCAAGAAAAGCTACTTCTACCACCGATATCCCAAACGGTCCTATGACTAAGAAAAATCTTAAATCTCATCAACTTTATCTTAAAATTTAAGAACTTTCTAACTTTACCTCTACAATCTGATGTGTTTAATTTTTTTTTTTTTTTTAACTGTTTTGCTATAACTAGTACTTTGTAATGTTTCTATTTTATTATTAATATTGGTTTTCCTTATTATTAAAAAAGTATTAAATTAGATTAAGGAGAAATTATATTTTAATAATTATATATTTATAATATTATTTTAATTTAATTATTACATCATCAACTTGACCAAACGGCCAGACCGATCTAATCATTTCAACTATGACCCATTGATCTTTCCAACACAATGTCTGGTTTGGCTTTTAAAATATGAATATGGAAAAAATAAAAATAAAAAAAAATCTTCTCTGCATTATAAATAAGACAAGAGTAATCAATGACAAAACTTATGTGCTACTTATGTGTTTGACTTCTTTACGTATATCATCTATTTGTTACAAATCGTTTTGTTATTTGTATTACTTAGACCCAGCTGCCTCAATAAAAGGAGAGAAGTACTTTTCTCAGGAGCAAATATCTTAGGGAAAAAATCCAAACTGTCTATGTAAACTAATATCTTCTTATGTAATAGGTAAATAATGTGGGGACCAATATAAGGAAACCAACTTTGGAATGTACGGCAGGAGATTTCCTCATTTCTGATTAGTACGAATCTAGAATCTGCTTACAACATGAGCCAACTTGCATATCCTCTTCTTAAAAGCTTCAGAAGCTGCAAGCTTTGGTTTCATATCCTCCATTGCTGGTGTGACAGCTTTAAGAGATGGATCCATATATGGGGCAACAAAAGGTAAAAAAATTAATCCCGTTATTTTAATTTTTGAGATATAAGAAAATAATGAGTTGGGAATTTTGTTAACTAAATTTGAAATTAATATAATTTAGGAGCAACAAACCAACTGACTAGGAACTTGGCTTGTGAGTGGGCATAAGACAACATTAAGGTTAATTTATTGCACCAGGTGCCACTAAGATTCCTCGTCCCAACAATCATGTAATTATTCTATCCTTAATTTCTTATCTCATTTTGTTGTACATGTGGTTCATTATGTCTTTGTGTTCACTTCCTCACTTGTGCTTCTTAATTAATAGGGATTGTTTTTTGCTGTGATTACTCTTATTATAGGTTCTTAAAGATAAAAAGCTTCCTGAGGATTTCATGAGAAGAATCCCTATGCCACGGTTTGGGGAGCTAAATGAGGTATCTTCCATGGTGGCTTTCCTTTGCTTACCAGCAGCCTCCTACATAACGGGACAGACTATTTGTGTTGATGGAGGATTCACAGTGTTTGGTTTGTAAAATTTTAGCAGTGTTCCAAAGAAAGCTTCTTCTTTTTGTGCCTGTGTGTTGCAAATAAAGTTGCGGCTTATAAAATTGCAAGTTTGATGGTGTGAAGTCATATGTTACATTTGAACCCACAATCCCGTTAGCATTTTGAAGCGGAATGCATAGTGTTGCTCACAATTTCTCACATCTGTATTACTCTCTCCGGTCCTAATTACAGGAACATTTTTGTAGTTCAAATTACACTAGAAAAGTATTCCTATAATTAGGACCAAACACTAGTATAATCGATGTATTAAAAACCGAACGGTCAATGTAGTGGTTTGAAGGTCAGTGTTAAACGGGGTTAACTAAAGGTTAGACAGGTGATAATTAAAATAATATATTTTAATAAAAATGCATAAACAATTCATATTTTTATTATAAAAATATTTTTAAAAAAGTAATATATATAGTATATAGTAGTAATTACTATTAAGTAATAAAAAGAAAGCAGACCTCAAATTTTGGAAAAAAAAATTTGAAAGATTAATATAATTTTAGTACCTCATATTTTTCCCTTATTTTAATTTTGATCAGTCAAATTTTTAATTAGAGGTTTTAGTCATCTTCTTCATATTTCATATTAATAGTTCATGCTCTATACTTATATGGTGTGATCGGTGGTGACGGCTTGTACCATGGGAGAATGTGCATTTTTTTCAAAGCCTCCAACATGTTATAAACTGAGAAAATAAAGATGGAGAGAAAAAGTGTATTCTTATTGATTGCATTTAGTAAGTACATTGTGTCTCTTATATAGAGAAGACCAGCAACAAACTAGTTACATTCAGTTACATCAGAAATATATAATTTACAAACAAATAATATTTAACAAACTAACAAACTATTTATTATTTAACTTACTCCGTTATCCCCCCAACAAGCTGAGCATATATGTTGATCATGCTAAGCCTAGAGAAAAACCATGGAAGGATTGAGGATCAAGAGGCTTTGTGAAGATGTCTACAAGCTAATTAACACTTTCGAATGGGAAGGAGTCGAATAAGCCCAACTTGAACCTTTTCATGAACAAAATGATAATCGATCTCAAGGTGCTTAGTTAGTTCATGAAAAGTTGGATTAGAGGCAATATGTATTGCTGATTGGTTGTCACAAGAAAGAATAGTAGGAGAAGGATGAGAAACATGTAAATCAGCAAGCAAATAAAGGAGCCACTGGATCCTCCACAAGCAACACAACCTGTAGCTCTATATTCGGCCTCGAGAAGAAGAAAGGAAAGCGTCGTTTGTTTCTTAGAACACCAAGAAACCGAGAATTTCCAAGCAAAATACAATAACCCGGATAAAGAATGACATGTATCGGGGCAACCCCGCCCAATTTGTGTCACTAAAGTTTCAAGCATAGAGAGGATGAGGTCGAGAAGAAAATACCTTTGCCTAGCGATTTCTTGATATACCGTAGGACCCAGAGAGCGGCCTGAGAGTGCAAAGTAGTAGGAGCATGAGTAAATTGACAAAGCTGCTAAATAACATAAGATAAATCAAGCCGTGTAGTGGTAAGATATAAGAGACAACCAACCAATCATCGATAAGGAGTAACATCTGTAAGCAAAGTGCCAAGTTCTTGAGATAATAGAGTGTGACGAGTCATAGGAGTAGAAAGAGGCTTGCAACCCAAATAACTTGACCATCTTGAAGAATATCAAGAGCAAACTTGTCACCGATTTAAAGAAATACCGGCGAGGAACGAGCAACTTCAAGACCAAGGAAAAATTTCGGTTTGCGAGATCCTTAATCTTGAATATAGTATCAAGAAAGGATTTGATACGATTTATTTCAACCAAATCATTACTAGCCAAGATGATATCATCAACATAAACCAAAATAGAAGTAAAGGAATCACCAAGTTTCCTAGTGAATAAAGTAACCGATTTGGATTGCACGTAATCACAAGAAATTAAAGCGAGAAGAAAGTTTAGCAAACCATTGACGAGCCTTGTTTTAAACCATATAGAGACTTCTGCAACTTACAAACCAAGTTAGATTGGAGTGAGGAAAAGCTGAGAGGGAAGAGACATATAAGCATCTTCATTGAGATCACCATGTAAAAATGCTTCCTGTCTTTGGCTTGAACTTCATCAACATTATTCAAGATGTATAAGTGGACTTGTGACAATTCATCGTGATCCACACTCTTTCTTAAGCCCTACTTCTACCCACTTGACGTACTTCGACGTTTAGGAAGCCCAATATGTCTTACTTTGGCCAAATAATTTAGACAAAACTCCATATTTCTTCGAAACATATTCTAAACAATCGATGCTTAGGGGTATGCGTTCTTCCACATACCCTTTTAGGAATTTCATAGATCTTTCAATTGGGTACATCCACCGTAAATGGATAGGGCCGCACAACTTTATCTCCCTCACTAGATGAATAAATAGATGAACCATTATGTCAAAAAATGTAGGAACAAAAAATGTAGGCACAAGATAAGATATTCTTCATTCTCCAATTCATTCAACTTTTCAATCTCGAAAAACTTTACTACAAACCGCATTGAAGAAGAAACAAAGTCTAGTCAAAATGTGTTGAAGATCATATTCGATGTCTCGAATAGCCTGGGAATAGCTATTGCATCAAGACATGACAATCATGAGACTTTTGGCCCTACTAATTTCAAGTCCTTCATTGATACAAGGCTCTTAAAATTTGAAGAATACTCCCAAGGGAACTTTTGTGCCATGTAAACACTCCTGCAAAACTTCGTTTCTCATCCTTAGACAAAGTATGAGAAGCCGGGGACAATAAGTTTTCTTACCATATGACCTTGGATGTAAGTCTTCGCATATTCTCATTGCTTGCAAATCCAATCTTGCCTTCGCACCATCCTTGGAACTACCTTGTATGTTGAGAAGCGTGCCAACAATACTATCACATACATTTTTCTCCATGCATGACATCAATACGGTGTCTCACATCAAGATTTTGCCAATATGGAAGATCGAAAAATACAGATCTCTTTTTCCATATATCGTTTCTTTCTACTCTTTGCGGTCTTCTGCGAAGATGACACGATATTTTTCACCACTTCATAAACTTGCTCTCCGAGTCAATGCCACTTGGATTATCTTCATACTCTTGGCCAAAAAAGGCTTTCTTTAATTGACGATATGGGTGGCCCCTTCTAGAAATCTCATATGTCCAAGATAAATCGTCTTTCTTCCATGTTGAAGTTAATGGTAGCGTGTGCCTTTTTCACAACCGGACATGATTAATGGCCTTTTACACTATACCACGACAAGTTCCCATGTCTTTGAGGAGTCGTTTATAGTACAATATATCATGGCTCACATTTTAAACACCTCCTTCTTGAAAGAGTCAAAAACATCGACACCTTCTTCCCACAACTCCTTTAAGTCTTCGATCAAGGGCTGAAGGTAAACATCAATGTCATTTCCGGGTTGTTTTGGTCCCGAAATCAACATAGACAACATGATGTACTTCAGTTTCATTCATAACATAGGAGATAAGTTGTAAATAATCAGGAGTACAGGCCATGAACTATGTATCCTGCTAAGGCTACCATAGGGATTCATGCCATCCGTGCTAAGGGCAAGCCTAAGGTTCCTAGGTTCTTCGCCGGTTCGAAAATAATTGATCGATTTTCTTCCATTGAGAAGAATCGTGGACGGCAAAGCTTTCCATCGAAACCCTTTCATCTCGCATGCCACCTCAAATTTTTTGCATCATTTTCATTAGCAAACAAGCGCTTGAACCTTAGTATGATCGGAAGATACCACAACACTTTTGCCCCCTTTATTTGACTTGTACCTTGGGGTTTCACATATCGAATAAATTCGCTTCTCTTCAAACTCTTTTCTATACAATATGCAATCATTCTAGCATGCATGGATCTTCTTGTACTCCATCCCCGAGTGGACAAAGTATTTTCTTGGCATCATAGTATTGATGCGACAACACATTATCATCCGAAGCATGTCCTTAAAAGCCTCAAGCATTTCAAGAAAACTCTTGTTGCTCCATCCATGACGTGCCTTCAAGCTTATCAATTTCAATACAGTGTTCAACAATTGGTATTTTTTACACCCGAGGGTATAGCGGGTCTCTACATCACTACACATATTACCATATGCATGTGATTGCTCAAAGCCTCTTCTCCTACATCACGAATAATGTCCTCATGCGATCATCATCCATATCGATGTCATTATCATCAAAGGAAACATCCCCATGTTGAGACCCACTTGGCATTTTTTCACCATGCCATACCCATACGGTATAAGTCTTACAAAATCCTTCACAAATTAAATGTGAGTGTATAACTTCAGGACTTAGTCGCCTCTCATTCAAACATTGTACACAAGGGCAATAAATCTTCCCGCTATCATCATGGGTATTTTGTTTAGCAAATTCTATAAATTCCCTCACCCTATTCTGATATTCAACACTCGTCCGTAAAGCTTTTATCCAACTGTGATCCATAGTAGAATTCCTATAGATGGAAAGATTTAACATACATAATCCGAAAATATTGAAACTTGCATATAAAATAAGCCAAGTCAAAATGCATATATATGCTAAATGTCGGGTTATGTCTTTCTTTGTTTTTTACGGAGAAACTTTCCCATTAAATGCATAATGAAGAATCACTTTCGGTCATAAATGTATCACAGTGAATCCAAGAAACAAAATAAATGCATGATGAGGAAATTAAATGCATCACATGAAGGTCTTGTGGACTCACTTTGTAGCATATAAATTCAAATGTGTTTGCTTTGAGTCTTTCTTCTCTAGCCATGTACGAACGTTGATGTTGTAGACAGCAAGAGTAACCTAAAACACTTGTTGGTCAATTGAGTAAGTCTAAAGTGCAAATATAATCTTCAAAATACAATATCTCATTAACAACAGAGAAACCCACAAGAACATTTCATCGATTTCGTTCAACCCATAAAAACCCGGAGGAACAATAAGCGGGAAAATCATAAAGTTATATAATTGAAACACCTCTTATAGCTTGGTCTATAGACGTTTAGCTAAGGAACCAGAAATTGATTGTCGAGAGAAAGCAACACAAAGCGGCGGCCGAAGCAACCCACAAACACTAGAGATGTAACCCGATAATCACTTTCGACATGATAAGAGAAGTTCAAAGAGGGAGATTTAATTTTCCGTGACGACAGGCATGTTTTAGTATTTTGGATTTTATTAAGACCGGTTAATTATAAAGTATCTCGTCCTAAAGATATAATTTTATTAATTTAACTTCTAAAACCGGAGGTTTAAGTCTCGATCCTAAATTTTTAGTATTCATTTAATTTTAAGACCAGAGTTTTATAAAACATCCGTTCCTAAAAGTCAAATACTTTTTAGAGTCATTACTTATAAAGTATCCCATCTAAAGGTCCTCATTTATTCCAAAAAATAGGATTGCTTTGGCGAGCGCAAGAGCAACCGAATGAACAAAATAAAGGAAAACTTGGAGAATAAGCTTATTTAATTACTAGAGAATATGAACAAAAAAAAAAGACACACGCTTAGTTCTTAATGCTTCATACATTACTAGAGAAAAGGCACGTACAAAGAAAAAAAAAGAAAGAAAAAACAAACTAAAGATTATCAACGACAAAGAATCGACTAAAAGATCCTAGAGCTTATTATCCTCCAATGCCTTCGCGATATCGGCGTGAGTAGCATAAACTTCCCGTCGAGATCGCAAGTTCTGTCTTATTCGCATCGGCCATAATGCATCATTAGAGGAAACAGAAAGGGGTCGGCGGTAGGCACGCAAAGCCAAGAGGTTAGAGAGGGAGCTATGGAACCTCTTCATGTTTTGAAGCCTGGCGAAGGGCCGGAAATGTCTTCATCATTAAGAAGATGGAGGAACTTGCATAGACAAGGTCTACGAAGGATGGAGGGGTGCGGCAATCTCTTCATCATCCGAAATAACAATGGGTCCAACGACTTGAGACTCTTGGCCACAATAGAACACACTCTCGCTTGAGGCGCCACGTATAACAATCTAAGGAAGGCACAAGCTTCGAGTAAGAGTACCCCTATGAGCGAGTTATCTTGTATCTAACCATGGTTTGAGGCTTTGAGTAGTTGGGGCGAGAGCTACAAAGTGAGGATTTATGAGGTAGTGAGGAGTTAATAAGGACAGCAGAGAGGTAGTGTGAAGAGTTAATAAGGGTAGAGAGCGAGAGATATATTTATTGATAATGATTCAATTGGTATAAATTTAGTCTCTACTTTAAGAGCATATTTTATAAATATCCGGTCCTAAAACTATATTATTTATTTTTTCAATTCAATTACTTTTAAGACCAACCTTTTATAACATATCCGGTCCTAAAAGTATATTATTTATTTTTTCAATTCAATTACTTTTAAGACCGTCCTATTAACATATGTCCGGTCCTAAAAAGTCTATTATTTATTTTTTCAATCAATTCAATTACTTTTATCACCGACCTTTTAACTTGTATCCGTCCTAAAATTCATTTATATTTTGTCAATTCAATTTTTTTTTAAGTAAGAATTTTTTCTTAAAAAATATTACTTTTAAGAACGGATCTTTGACAATATCCGTATTAAAAGTTCATTCTTTTTTAAATAGCGAGTTGTATCCTTACACTCTATTCAAATGAATCGAGAATCTCTTCGATTTCCGATAAACTTCATCATCAATGCCTCTCCCCATTTAGGAACTATGTGTCTCCTCGTTAAAGTTTTCCAAGTTTTCACATTGTTCGGATGGGTTCTCTATTTAAACCCATTGTTACTTTACTTTCTTCACATTCTTCTCCATCACTTCTACAACTACCACCGTAATGGCTGCTCCACCACCACAAGGTCCTCCTTTTCCTCTTAATCCTCTTCCACCTCATTACCCTCCCCCGTTGCCTCCGAACCCGTCATTCTACCAGATGATGCAGCACCTTCTGGCCTGCGTCGATCATATAGACCGACGCTTGGACCAACTTTTTCAGGTCTATCACGCCGTCAACAACAAGCTAAACATGGTACTCGATGCCCATGACGTTGAGTACCATCCTTCTGATGACGACGTCTCCAACCCCTTCCTCCTCCTCCGACAACAATGGGGAGGAGTAGATGTTTTTATGTTTTTCTTTTTTTGTGCTTTTTTGTGTTTTTTTTTTGTCTTTACCCCTCTCACCTCACCGTATCATTAAAAAAATATAATAAATAAAATTTTTACTTTCCATATTCAATCGCCTTGTCCTTTTCATCATGTTCTTTGTTTTTCCACAAAAAGGAAACAAACAAAACATTGTCCTCATGTGTGATCAACATTAAAAATTCGTAGAATGCTATTAAGACCATACAAAACAAAACAAAAAAAAAAAACATGTGGTTTACCTTATTCTAACAAATACAAAGACAATTCTTCTCAAGGTTGACCATTATTGTCGTCGGTTTTACTCGCCCAATTTGATCATTTTCAGTGTCCTTTTCATTATCACACCTTTTTTTCCGTCAAAAAGAAAAAAGACAGAAAAGGAAGACCGATAATAATCCTCAAAATCTGAAAAGGTAAAAACAACGAGAAGGAGGGACCTAGCTTGAGCAGAACCGAGGTTGTCTTGAACCTTAATGAATTGTTTGAAAAATGAGTCACCTTTTATATTTAAATGAAGACTTTTAACACTGGACATTAAAACAATAGAAGGTCATAAAAGTCCGACATATTAAACGAGGACTTTTAGATCTAGACATTTAAAAATTATACGATCCTAAACTTCTTGCCATATTTTTAAAATAAACAAAGACTTTTAAGACCGGATATTTACCAACTATACGGTCCTAAAAGTCGGCCATATTTTAAACGAAGACTTTAGGACCGAACATTTAAAAAACAATGGATCCTAAAAGGCTAGCCATATTTTTAAAATTAAGCAAAGAACTTTAGGACCACATTTAAAAACTTTGGTCCTAAAAGACTGGCCATATTTTTTAAATTAAGCGAAGACTTTTAGGACCGGAGATTTAACAAACATACATCCTAAAAGGCTGGCCATATTTTTTAAATTAAACGAAGAACTTTTAGGACTTCACATTTAAAAAACTTTGGTCCTAAAAGGTCTCACCATATTTTTTAAATTAAACGAAGACTTTTAGGACCAGATTTAACAAACATACGGTCCGAAAAGTATGACCATATTTTTTAAATTAAACAAGGACTTTTAGGATCCTCACATATACATCTAAAAAGTAATAAATTAAACCTTTTAGGTCCTAAACTATCCGATCCTAAACTTCTTAAAAAAATTAAGTAATAAATAGTTTTACCCACCATCCAATACATTCAAGAACCACAAATAGACACAAGGAAATTGTTTGAAATGAATTAACAAATTATTATTGTTCATTAAACAAATTGGACCATTGTTCATTTACGAGCGAAGATGATTGTTGATACAACATATATTTATGAATGAATTCACAAATCATTTATTTATCGACTTTTCGAGGTCATCATATCATACGATATTCACAAACACGTCGCGTGTGTGCTCAATATCACCATCGAAAGGGGTCAAGACATTCAAACGTTTGTAGCATCAAAGACAGAAATATATTAGTCGTCCATCCTTCCTTGCATCAAAGGGGTCAGCGCACAGGCAAACGTATAAATATCAAATACATTTACTATTTCAATGATGTTAGTCACCTGTTGCATGACAATATTATACATGTGTGTCAAGATGTAATGGCCACATAAGTTGGACTCCTTTGGTTGCCGACGGTCTAAAAACGAACAAGAAATATATAAGATCGCATATATTGCTACGACTAGGTTCACAGCGAAGTGTACCCGGTGTCCAAATATGTACTAACCTTTGGTATGATCCATGTAGGCTCTTTAACCTCAGCCCCAGACCTTTTGTTGGAATGTTTTCAAGGGCCTATTGTCAAAATCACAAATTTACTCAATAATGGTCGCTAAAAATTTACACCAGAGATTTCAGACTAGACAATCAAAATGACACATGCTTACTTGTTCACCATCTTCTTCAATGTAGGTGGTGGATCATTGTGAATGGAGCATAAAAGACCAATTTATTCTCATTCCAATCGGGAGCAACGCAATGGCGGCGAAAATTCACAACAAACAAGTACTCAGTAATATGTAGCATAATCAAGGGAATTGCAGGAAAAAAAATTATGATATGTACCAATTGTAGTATGGTGCCAAGTACCACTTTCTCCTATTGGTGGACAACCTTGATGTTAAGTATGATTGTCTCTCCACTAAAGGTGGTTGGCTTATGTCTTGTGGGCACAAGAATCCAATATCTTGGCTTACGCCTTGTTGTTCCAATTCACGATGCATGAACCTACAATAATGATGTCGAGGGAATTAGTATATACGTATTTGAGTGTCTCACATTCATGTTATGTACTCATAAAAGAAGATACTTACTTTATAAACATGAGAATAATTGCATCAGTAAGCTCCTGTTTATCAAATTGTAGGGAAATTATATCATCTTGGTCAACCAAAACTGGGTGCTTATTACGGAGGCCCACTTCTGTATTGACAAAGGCCAGCGATTAAGTCGAAATTGTTTTTGGATACCAAAAGGACAATTTTGTCCTCGACACTCAACTTAGCCGTGCCAACAACTTGAGGAAGGGTTGGAGCTTCAAGAGGAGTAGAAACATGTACAAGCTTCATTGGCAACGAGATGAAGGTTCCAATGACATCACTCACTACCTTCACCGATCGGTTGGGAGAGGGACAGTACATCAATGATGACCTCTTCAACTGACACTCTGACTTCATCATCAACCATTTGTTGGTGGTGTATAGTTGATCCCAAGTTGTGGATAGTCCCTTTTGTAACTAATCATCTACTATGATCAAGATCCTCCACATAAAGGTCACAAGGTTGCTCGATCATGTCAACAATGTAGCTCCCCTAGTGCTCTGCTGCATAGGTGCAAGTGAGTGTGGCAAGGGAACACTGGACTCTGCACGAGAGTTGACAAGTAGATTCATTTGATTCATTTCCTCCTTCATCTGGCTCAGCTGGAAATGAAACATTGCGATCAATGAAGTTTCTTTAGTCGTCCTTCCTCACTTAATTTGCCGGCGTCTTTTTCATCTCCTCCCCAGGTAACCATACTTTGTTTGCGGCTTTTAGATTTACCAAAGTATTCCTTCAAGGCCTACCCATCCTCCAACCCCCCCCTTACACACCCCACGTGATCCGGTGGTCCAGTCACAACGGTCGAACATCATCCTCCCGTCCGACAAAAAGATCCCTCGTTTCTTTCTTTTTAAGATCTTCTGTAAGATACGATAACGAGAAGCTTTGTAACGAAACATGTTTAGTAACTAAAATTTAACAATAATGATACTTACAATTCTTTCAAGAACTAGACAAGTTTGTTCACTCGTGTAGGCGCCGCTTGGCTTTTGCCAAATATACAACCACAACTCCTCGTGACGTATTGGAGATGGCGGGTGATCAACTATCACGTAAAGGATTGGATTCAACTTCATCTTCCAATCTCTTCCTCACCGACCGCCATCAATTCTTTTCGACCTTTTCATATCCCCCTCAGAAGCCTTATGCGGGCAATCATTCTTTCCCCTTTCTCCCTATCTCCTATGCTTGTTCCCTTCTTTTACGTGAATCGAATTGAAAACAACTATTAATTGTGAATTCCAACCATCTCACTAATAGAAATTAGAGAACTTCTGCTTGATATGAACCTCAAAACTAGTCAAATTCACTTCATCAAGTTTCAACATTTTATTTAAGGAAGATGTAGAATTGTAGAAGAAATTGGGAGAGTTAGGGGAAAGGGAGTTGCGTGGCTTCGCCAACTCGGGCCAATTCATTCATTCATCATAATGGTTCATACACATATTAGTCTAACTTCTTATATATAGTTAGAGGCTTGACTCTTAAGGCCCAATAATAGCTTGCATCGAAACCTTTACACAGTTAACATACTAACTAACTAATAGTAATGGCTAACCACTACCTACTATAACATAACTACCTAAGACTATAATAATGGTTTGACTCTTATGCCATTATTATTTCCCTAATTACCTACTTTGTATTTTGCCTTTTCACGGTTTACATATTAGACTTGCATAGAACTAAGACATGCTCCTCGATGCGGGACAAAGGATGGAAATATATACTTCTATTCACACACCAAAGCATCTAACTAACGATTAGATGAACAAAAAAACATTCACATATCCACATAGGTTAATAAGCAAACAAAAAAGGGCAAACAAAACTAAATATAAACTCACCAAAGCTTCAGGAGTAGTCCGAAGCTGAACAAATTGTTGCCAAGTTTATTCATCAATAAATGTGTACTTGTCCCAAGGATTATGTTCAGGTTGAACCTCGGCAAAAATATACTTATTAGCTAGAGAGGTCTTAAACTTCCTCCACCGATCAGCAAAATAAGACAATGACTTGTCTTTCAACTTCGATAGTCAAGGATAGTATATGTAAGTCGGATAGTGTTCCATGTAACATCCCAATTTTTGGAAGCGTTTTAAATATTTGATCGAGTAGAGCATCGGAAGTAAATAGTATTTAGAAAAGTAATCGATAAACATCCACGTAGTGTAAGAGTTAGCAATGTTAACAAAGGGTACAAAATTTTTCAAATGTTATCATTGTTCAATACAAATCAAAAAGGCTTCCTCCGGCCGTCTCCTACATCGGCCGCTTACCGTCCTCAATCCTATTCACTCCGAACCCGAAGCTAAGGTGAGAGCCGAGGTTCAATACCCATTGAACCTCGGGTAACGGTTAACCTCATGTTCATGTACGGTTATGTATGATGTTTATGACATCACAACTATATTCACATATAAAAAGTAATAACAACACGCCCCACCGCATATGAATGTTATTACAACCGCACTATTCAATAAGTGCCACGATGACCTATCGTGTCCTCGCTAGGAAAACTCAACGGCGTTATGATGACTATAACCCTTATAAAGCCGTACGTGTATGAACAATTCTTTTAAAAATAGAGTCATAGTTTATGAACATATCTATCACATATAGGTATACAAGAACATCGAGTTAGTGTTACGCAAAGACGCGTCGTACCTTAGTCGTTGATGTTGGTACGTTGGCGTGCATCTTGTGATCACGTTTGTCCTATAATGGTAATATCGCATTTATTAATTCAACAATAATATTCTAGAGGGTATCCTAGTCACTAGAGACCCTTTTTCCCTTGGTAGGTTGATTTTTCACTTATCTCCTTCAATTTTCTCAAAAACGCAGGCCCAGCAATTCTGATCAGATTTTAATCGATCTTTGAAAATTCATAACTAATTCTAAAAACATCGAAATGAGGATCCGTAAAATTTATTGGAATCCTTAGGATGTCTATTTTCAGGTAAAAATAACCACCCTTTCCCAGATTTCATGTATCATTCCCAGATTTAAAGTTTTGAGCCTCTGCCCAGTATTTTTCCAGAAATTCGTAGCCTAATTTTGAGGATTTTTATCTCTCTGTACAGAAATCATTTTGACATTTTATTGACATATTTAAAAATCCCTATATGTCTAAGTTATCCATGAATTTTCCCAGAATTTTTGATCATGTTTTCAATATGAAATTCTGGCGTTTTCATGCCTCGACTCCAGAATTTCCGAAACCGATGAAATTTCACCGTAACTTCGTTACTTTGATGATTTTCTTCCAGAAATTTTGCTATAACTTCCTCTTTATCAATTTTACGAAATAAAGCCAATTTTACCATAAAAACATCTAAATAAAATTATCCTAGCATATTTAAGATCTAAGCTACTTCTATCTAAGAATTTAAGAACTAAAACTTAAAAACTTAAAGCTAGAACTAGAAAACTTACCAAGAACTTTGCTCCTTCTTTCTTCAGGGCTCTCACTCTCACTTTCTCTCTAGATTTCAGATGTTGTTGCTTTTTGAATTGGTGAAGAATTATGAAGCCCAAGGACCCCTATTTATAGTAGTTTGGGGTGGCAATTTGGCAATTAATTCAAACTTAATTCATCTTGAATGTTAGCCCTTGGATCTAAGTCATTGTGGAAGCTCAAATCCTCACCCTTTAGACCCCAAAACCGTGCTCCCCCTTTCTCTCTCCCTATCCTCTTCCATTTTTACTTTTTGCAAACTATCCCATGTGCTCTTGCTTTCTTTCCAAGCCACAAGTTGCTTCTTCTAATTTTTGTGTTGCACTTCACTAGATAAAAATTCATTTGAGGGTCTAAATGAAGTTTGATTCAAATTTTCTTTTTGGTTTTGAACTCTTGGGATTTTTAGCTTTAATTAGAGACCATAATCACCTATTTTCTCAATTGGGCAAAATCCTCAAAAGTTGAGGAAATGACTTTGATTATAGTCAATCTCAAGCTTGAATTATGCTTGATAATAATCACTTCTTATATTTGATTGATGATCAATGGATTTTAAGATACAATTTATTTTGTATAGGTTTCCCTTTGATTAAGTCTTGAATTAATTCTATTAATTAATCTAATTAATTCATGTGCAATTTTCTCATTGGATGAAAACTTGAAATTTACTCTTGATTTTTCTCCACCAATTTATCCTCTTCCATTTCACTTTTTATCCTCTTCCATTTTGCCTTCAAAGTCTCCACCTTTTTAATGTTCATTCATGACTCACCATGCAAGTGGGCATTTTGCTTTATGGAACACTCATTTTCTCCTCCCAAGACATCAAAACCGGAGCCCCCCCCATATGCTTCATCTTTTTGAGTTTTTGTTGCTTTTAACATCCTCATGAGGGAGCTATGTCATTGGTTGTTCCCTTATGCATTGGATTGAGCTTTATTAGAATGAATTAGGGTCATTAGATTAGCTTTATGAGATAAATTCTTGGCCTTTAGATCATAGTTGAAGTTGTTGACTTTTCAACTCTTGATTAACATTTGATTATCATCTTAATCCCAAACTTAATTACCTCTTGATTTTTGTATTAGGGGTTTTTAGAGTAGTTGATGATTGCTAATAATTCATTTAGTGCTAAACTTAACCCCTTATTGGTTCTTGGTTTTTAATTAGCTTAACACACCTTTAATTGATGACAATTAGTATTAATTGTAAAGAATTACCTAAATATTCCATTAGTGTAATTTTAATTGCTCATTAATTGTTGGTAATTGTCCCTTAATTGTTTCAAGTGTTTTGATAATTTTTTATGGCCTTTTGTGACTTAAATATGATCTAAATATTAATTATAAGGTATTAGAAAATTTAGCCTCCTAATAAATTATGAACATGGGTGTTTAAGACCCTTTGATTAATTATGAAGATTTGCACAATTTATTTAATTTAGTGAAGGTTTGGTTGGTCTTTAATTGTCATTAATTTCTCTAAATATACTTAAGTATTTTCATCTCCATATGAACCATAATTTAAATATGGTGTTTGTTGCATTTATGGTATTTTATGATGCCTAATAAAATTCCTTAAACTATTGGCTACTCTAATTCTAGGGAAAAATTGCCTAGAGAATAAAATAAACATGTCTCAAAATTTGAGATCACATATTCACCTATTTTAAATAGGCTTTAATTATCAAAAATATTGTATTTAAGATGCATGAAAATTTTGGGTATTACATTCCAAATAGGATCCTTTACTATGCGAAGGTCCACATTTTTCCAGTCATCTTTCAAGATGCTAACCTTGCTACGTGCTAGAGAGCTGACAAAACTATTATATTTGCTTTTATTAGGACCGAAAGGAGCCAAGTTTTCATCAAACTGAATCTCAAGCTTTGACCCGCAGGTTCGACTTACATATACGTCTTTCATTCGTGTGCCACTTCTACCACGACATGCGGGGCTTATGAGGCTCATTGTGAAATGAGGAGGATTCGTTCTAACTCATACCACACATACCGAATCGGCATTGAAGGAACAGGACTAGAATTGTTTTCTCCGTTCATTTTCGAGAAAGGAAGAGAGGTTAAGAGTGGTGGTAGGCGAGGAAGAGAGGTAATGCAACGGAAGAGTGGTTTCATACCAAGAACTGAGGTTTCGAGTTCAAAGAGAACAATGTAAGTCATAAGGCAAGGTTTTGCGCGAAGGAGGAAGTATTTGGCGCTTTATTTTTAAGACCGAAAGAACTAAGACGATGGTCTTAAAGGTTAACATTTAATACCATCTTTTACTAAACTCCTATTCTTAAAAGTAATAAACTTTTTGTTTAAAATTTTTCAATATTTTGTACCGGCAACAATTTAAGTCCGGTCTTAAAATATTTAATTTGAAGACCGAATATATTAAATGATGGTCTTAAAAGTATACATTTAAGACCGGTTATATTAAACATCGGTCTTAAAATTATTTAAATATTTGTTTAATTTTTTCCAATATTTAGTATCGAGCACAATTAATGTCCGGTCTTAAAATTATAACCTTTAAGACTGTCATTTTTATATGTCCTGTCTTGAACATTTTTTACCTTTATATTTAAATTTTTCCTTATTATTTTGGACCGCGTAAAATATAAGTCGGGCCGTACGAGATTTCTATAAGTTATTTGATATTTCAATTTTTTAATAACATTTTTAAGACCGGTTGTTTTGTTAACCTAGGTATGAATAATATATTTAAGACCCATTGATAAAGGATCCGGTCCAAGAAGTTCTTTATATTTACAAAACGCCATCGGTCATACTTTTAAGACCTGCGTCGTCTCCGGTCTAAAACGAGGTGGTCTTAAAGTGCTTTTTTGCACTAGTGATTGTGAACTGAACAGAAAACTGAAACGGTGGAGGGAGAAGGAGAAGAAACAAAAGATGATGCGAGAAGTAGGTGATGCGAAGTATCAACTACGGAGAAAAAGGAGTAGTAGAAGGAGGAAGAGGATGAGAACCAAAAGGAGGATCATCATAAACAGAAGCATTAGAATTAACGGCAGAAAACAGAGGAATAGAATCCAACGAGGGAATGGAAGAGGGAGAAACATTATAAGGAAAAATGGATTCATAAAAAATGACATGCCTGGATAAAAAAATTTGATGAGTATGAATGTCAAGCAAAACATAGCCTTTGGTGCCATTTTTAAAACCAAGAAAGACACATTTTCTAGCTCTGGAATCAAATTTGGTTCTATGAGCTGAAGAAGTACAAGCAAAACATAAGGAGCCAAAAACTCTAAATTGAGTGTAATCTGGATTTTTATCATGTAAAAGAAGAAATGGAGACTGGGTAGTTAAAACTAGAGTGGGAAGGCTATTTATAATATATGTAGCATGAGAAACAACATAGCACCAAGAAGAAAGAGGTAAATGATATTGAAACATTAAAGCACGAGTAACATGCAAGATGTGTTGATGCTTTCGTTCCATAACACTGTTTTGTTCCGGAGTTTCAACACATGATGTTTGATGACAAATGTTTTTAGATGAATAAAAAGAATGCATTTAAAAATCAACAACATTATCAGTTCTAATGATTTTAACTTTTCTCAAACTGATTATCAAGTAAAGAAATGAGGTTTTGTAAAGAAGTGCGAGCCTCGCATTTATTTTTCAAGAGCCTTACCCAAGTAAAATGTGTGAAATCATCTACAACAATTAAAAAATATCAATGAACATGAATAGAAGAGAGTTTATAAGATGTCGCATGTAACAATTGAAGACAAGAGATAGTTTTAGATGTACCGATGGGAAAAGGGATCTTTCTTTGTTTTGCAAAGTGACATACATCACAAGCACCTAAGGAATTACAAGAGACAAAAGGAAATTGTTGCTTCAAAACATTCATAACAGTGGAAGATAAATGTCCAAGGCGAAAATGCCATAAAGCAAAAGGGGAAGTGGAAACAACTAACACTAGCATTTATAGGTAAGTGACTATGTAGCTTGTATAATCCTTGAGAAAGGTCAGCAATACCAATCATTTTCCATGTCTTCGATCCTCGTATATGGCAACGAGAAGAAGAAAAAGTGAAGCAACAAGATGAAAGTGGAGCCTAAATACCCAAGAGGGGTGAATTGGGTATTCTTAAAATTTTAAGAACTAGCTCTATTTTGGACAAGTGAAAACAGAGTATATCGAGGAGAAGGGTAAGGAAAGCTTGCACAAGAGAAATTATCCTGGTTCGGTCTTATCCTTGACCTACATCCAAATCCCAAGCCACACTTGAGATTTTCAATCCACTAAAACTCAACAATTGATTACAACCTTCGTACTCGAGTAGTTCTCTCACTAGAACTCACTCCCCCTTACAAGTTGCAATCAATACACCCAACCACCAAGTCCCCCGACTTGTGGTTATCTCAATCAATGAATGATTTACGAAATAACTCTCTTACGGAGCAGATAAGATGAACACTCAAGTACAAGTATCAAATTGATACAATACGAAAAGAAGCTGAACACAATAAATGATACTTAATGAATTTTCACTCTCATTAGGTGTATCGGCTTGAGAAGAAGTTAATGCACTCTATTTATAGGTAGAGAACATTAAATGACCGTTGTTTGATGAATCCAACCGTTGTAGGTGATTAGCTTAAAGTCTCGGTCATCTTCTCTCTAAACTTCGCTAATCCAGGTGTTAATTTGATCTGATGTGATTCTCGAGAATTTGCCCGTTGGAGATTACTTTGCTTGTTGTAGTAAGCATTCTTTAACGTTCGTAAGGCGTGCTCGGATGGATTAGCTAAAAGTAGGTTGATTTGCGAGGTGCATTAAATGCACTTGAACACTTTTTGCTTTATGGCTTTGACCTTCAATAATCTTCATCTCGATCTTAATGAAATTCACTCAACAAACTTGTTAAACATAGCTAGGAATGTGATTGAATGAATTATGGAAGCAATAAGATCAAACAACAATGATTTGCAAATTTGTATGATTCAAAAATCGTTTTTACCGTTGTATACTTGCGATGTTCATGCTAACTCGAGTATGGCATGTACACAAGAGTCCATACCGCAAAGATCCAACGGGATACTCGAGTTTGCACCTTTCGAGAGGCAAACCAACGTGTCTTGTGTTTGAAAGATAAAACCTATACTCGAGTTTGCACTCCTTTCTACCGCAATTGACTTAACTTGAAAAATCCTTTTGCTCTTCTGTAAGTCCAATACTGAAGTCCAATACTCGAGTTTGGCTTGAAAAATCCTTTTGCTTTCTGCAGTACCAAACCGCACGCAAACATTGACTTAACTTGAAAAATCCTTTTGCTCTCTGTAGTAAGTCCAATACTCGAGTTTGGCTACGCAAACTGCAAAGTATTGACTTAACTTGAAAAATCCTTTTGCTCTCTGTAAGTCCAATACTCGAGTTTGGCTACGCAAACCTGCAAAGATTGACTTAACTTGAAAAATCCTTTTGCTTACTCAGTTTGGCTAAACCGTCCAATACTTAACGAAAAATCATTTTCTCTCAGTAAGTCCAATAGTTTGGCTACGCAAACGCGATATTGACTTAAGTTGAAAAATCCTTTTGTCGTTGAAAAATCGTAAGTCCAATACTCGAGTTTAGCTATGCAAACTGCAGTATTGACTTAACTTGAGAAATCCTTTTGCTCTCTGGAAGTTCAATACTCGAGTTTGGCTATGCAAACTGCGGTATTGACTAAGTTTGAAAAATCCTTTAGCTCTTCGGAAGTTCAATACTCGAGTTTGGCTATGCAAACTGCGGTATTGACTAAGTTTGAAAAATCCTTTAGCTCTGCGGAAGTTCAATACTCGAGTTTGGCTATGCAAACTGCGGTATTGACTAAGTTTGAAAAATCCTTTAGCTCTCACGGAAGTTCAATACTTGAGTTTGGCTATGCAAACTGCGGTATTGACTAAGTTTGAAAAATCCTTTAGCTCTCTCGGAAGTTCAATACTCGAGTTTGGCTATGAAAACTGCGGTATTGACTAAGTTTGAAAAATCCTTTAGCTCGGAAGTTCAATACTCGAGTTTGGCTATGCAAACTGCGGTATTGACTAAGTTTGGAAAGCTTGGTTGCTTTCTGGATGGCCTTTACTCGAGTTTGCAAACCTATACTGCAGTTTGCAACTATCAGAATGTTTTTAACTAACTTTGCAAACTTCAAGACATGTTTTACATTTGTTGTTAATCATCAAAACATATTGAGAACTAATACAAGAAAGGTGGTTAGCCATTTGAGAAACAAAGATAATATTGAATTGGAAATCTGGGACATAAAGAACATTGTGAAGAACAATATGATCATTAATTTGCACAAAAGCGGATATGCTTGCAATAACAAAAGATTTAGTAGGTAAAGTCAAACGGATAGGAGGAATATTTGAATGGGAGGTAAACAAAGTTAGAGAATAACAAACATGTGTAGTTGCACCATTTGTCAAGAATCCAATGACTAGATGAATCAAAGGCAAGAGTAGTATACTTATGTTGTGCATCAATCGCATTGGAATCAAAGTGAGTGTAGAAAGTTGATTGACACACGATGGAACAGTAGGCGTTGTGGTGGGAACAGAGGCATTTGGAGCATGAATAGCAGCAGGTAATGTAACAGGATGAGATTGTAAAAGAGCAAGTAAGTGATTATACTGATCTTGACTAATGGAAGAACTATTAGCAACAGTAGGTGTTGAAGACAAAATACTAGGCGATGAACTAGGATGAGATGTTACCACATTATTCACTAAAGCTTTATTGTGAAATTTGTAGCCAGGAGGAAAGCCATGCTTCTTATAACAAGTGGGGGGGATTTCAAATAAATACCATTTGAATTTACAAAATTCCAAAAAATATGTTGACACATGGAAATAACATAAAGGTTACAGGAATCAAATTAAAGCGTTGATGATCTTACTATTATACCCCTCAATTTTTTATTTTTTTTTTAAGAAAAAGAAAAGGTGCCTTTGCCCTTCTCATTTGAATGATTAAAGCTTAGGATGTCTTTTACCAACCTGAAAAATATCATGGCCATTTGAGGACATTATACTACCCAAAAGCACAATGCATTCCGACTGCCATGCAAAAAACTCTAATTGGTAGCAAATTCCGGTTTTTGGATTTCAAATCCATTTTTTCTAAAATCATAGCGACACCTTATTCTTACACAATTTTACCTAAGGAATCCCTTGGAGACCCAAAAAAATAGAAAAGTCATACCCCTCCTTCATGCCATGCTCTGACCGGAAATTCACTTCCAAAGCAATAATCATCAAGTTTACAATTTTACCACCTCAATGGCCTAAAATCATCATTATACCCCATAAATTACCATTTATGTCATCATATCAATATAAAAACCTAAGAATCTCATGACAATTGAAATTGGGGCAGCACACAAAATCCACAATACTCAACTAAAATAGGATTCAAATTGAAGCTTATTCTCACCTTTTACACTTTCTAGTGTTTGTTTCTTGCCTTGGTACATTGTATGCAGCACAAAACACCTCTTACTACTAGAAAATGTAAAAATTGCGGCGGAATTTGCGAGGGAACAAATATTTGTATTCTATCTTTAATTCTTCCCATTTAATCTGTCTGATGTTTCGAAGATAATAACCCTATTTAATTAGTATATGCCATTCTTCGCGATCTGTTGGAACAAGTACATAATGTTTTAGGTCAACTTATATGGACACTAATCCGTGTGATGATTTTAATTTCCACGATTGATTGCATATTTGAATGTTGATGATGTTTAATGTTTTAAGGGAAAATTATAACAAAGGACCTAAGAAAAATAATATTTATTAAGAATGATCATAAAAATGGTAGTTATTTTGAAGGACCTAAAATTAAAACATTAAAATAGAAAGACTAAATTGCCCTTAGCAAGATTTCCTATATTCTCTTTAAGTAAATCGAAATGCTGAGTGATTGATGGATAATAACAAATGGAGACCAATTCAAATATCGTCGTTCTTTTTCAATTGTATAAACTTGAAACTAACCCGACTTTTCATATTCCATATCGATTAAGTCATAGTTACCATTCCCATTTTGTTACTCCAATCAGCCTTGGATTTCATCGACCTAAGAACCAAAATGGGGAAAAAGAATTCCAGATTATTTGTTTTCAAAAAATATATATCTGTTTTAAGAAACTAATTAATTCACTTAAAATCCTTTACCTAAGCTGCGACTTAGGCTTGGAAGTAGACGATCAAAAAATGATATTCTTCTTCATTGCTAATATTTTCAAGTTTAATCTGATATGGAATATGGAATATGAAAAGCTAGGGTTAGTTTCAAGTTTATGCAATCGAAAAAGAACGAGGTTATTTGAATTGATCTCTATTTGTTATTATCCATCAATCACTCCTGCATTCTCGATTCATTTAGAGAGAATATAGGAAATCTTGCTAAAGGTAATTTAGTCTTTCTATTTTAATATTTAAATTTCTGGTCCTTCAAAATAATTACCATTTTTATGGTCCTTCTTATTATTTTTCTTAGGTCCTTTATTATAATTTTCCCATGTTTTAACTTACTTTTGATAATGTTTGTGTTTTCAATTAAGAATTTATTGTTTTAACTTGATTCCTTTTAACAATTATTTAAAAATAGTGAGAATATATTAAACAAACCGAAGCCCGAGCCGCCGCTTTAGGCTCGAGCTCGGACAGTGGCCTATTTTCCAAGCTCTCTGCAAACATCAAGAATAGGACTCAGTGTGGCCCAATTCGACTTTTGGGCTTGGGGAAGTGCAATTACCCGGTGGTACTAGTGATCAAACTTGGGCCCTATAGGCCATGGAAACTCAAGTCCCGAGGTGCTTCACATTCTATGCTCATCTCTTACGTGATCATCCACAAATAAAAGTCGATTTCTTACTCTTTTATTTTTTGAAAAAAAAAAAAAAAAAAATACTCCATGCATTAAAAATTAATTAATTTAAGATATTGTGTGTTGAAAAAACATTTAAGTTGTTGGGTGTTATTTGACAAATATTTAAGGATACTTGTTAATTATTAATGGAAAAATATTGTTGCATGCATGACTAGAAATTATTTAATTTGAGATACTGGGTGTAAAAAATATTTTCGTGTGCAAAGATACAATTTAATCTAAATAAATAAAGATACATAAAAAAATAAAAATGTCCCCACCCCAAAATTAGAGGGATGAACACATAAGAGATGAGCATTGAATGTAAACCTGCCAAGAGGACCACGGTTACTAATAATGCAATTACCACTTTATTCTTCTTTAGTGGTACTTATTTACTGAATAAATTCTAGAAATTAATCTTAATAGTTTTTAAGGATTTTTATTTTTTTTAATTATCTTCTTTATCTTATAAATTAATTTTCCCAAAATTTTCAGACTAAACCATTAATTTTAACCTATAACTATTTTTATTGAATTTCTCAAAAATATAAACCCTTAATTCCCAAACTAAATTTTAAAATTATTTAAGCCACTTTTAGGGAATTAAACTCTTCATATATTCATCCGATCCTCAAAATAACATTTTGACCAAAAAAAATCCTCAAAATAAAATTTTATAATGTTGCCTACATTTTTTGGGCCCTAAAATAATTTTAATACCTATTTTTTTATTCCTTAAAATCTTATAAGGGCTCTTGGAGTAGTTAATTATTTTTTAATTTTTTAAGATTCTCCCTTTAGTCTTTAATGCAAGATTTACTTAAGGAGTTGATCTTGATATTAAATATAAGACATATTTTTCATATTTTTCATATTTATCAATATTTTTCTAATTTACCCCTATTGATTGCCCCTTAACAATAATCAAGAAGGGGAGAGAGAAAGGGGAATTAAGGAAGATAAGGGTATTTTAGAAAAAACATGTAATATAAATTAATTTAACTAACTTCTTTAATTTAATCAAATTATATAAATATGTCTTATATTAAGGATCAAAGGGAGTAAGATATTAAATATAATGAATTTTCAAAATTTAAGTGATTTGATTAGGAATAAATTTTAAATTCAAAGATGTTAGTTTCTTGTTGCAATGAGTAATTTTGAAGTGTTCTATGTTTTCCCAACAAATGTAGAAATTTACTCAACTTAATTATTCGGGAAAAAAAATAATGGATTAAGATGTAAATATACTCATAAACTTGTGGCAAAGGTGCGCTTGACCGCATATTCTTTACTTAGATGCAAAAATGCTTATAAAGATTTTAAAAAGGAAACATAAATAAATAAATAAGGGAAAAAGACAATAAAATACTTCAAGAATTTCAAAATTTCCAACGAATGATTTTCTACTAAAATGAGTTGTCAATTGTTATATTCATATAGTCAATATTGATACTCTTATACCACTATGGTCATATTTATAAGTCCTTTTCAAGAGAGTGGAAGTGACCTTATATATAAATAGGATCGAGTGGTAAATAATAAAAATGATTTGAGATTTTGAAGTTTAAGTTATATTTTCTTATCTATTTCCCAATAAATAACACCAAAAATATCAATTACGTGATTTTTTGGGGTCCCATTTGCATTTATTCTAACGTTCTTTCTTTCACCCATCTTTGACCTAGAGCACCCGGCTATTGTCCACTGCCCTTAGCATCCACAACGGACCTCTTCTCCAAAACTACGCTTGTTTTGGTGCAAATAGTAAAGCTGATGCCTTTTTTCAATATTTTAGGATACTAAAAAAGATGCTTCAAGATAATGATTTGTATTGAAAAAAATATTTTATGATCTTGAAAAAAAATATTTTAGGGTACTGACTGGTACTAAAAAGATACTTGAGCATACTGACTGGAACTAAAAAAAACTTCATGATCTTGAAAAATTATTTTAGGATCTTGAAAAAATATTTCAAGGTACTGACTGGTATTAAAAGGATACTTTAAGATATTGATTGTATTGAAAAAAATACTTCAAGATCTTGAAAAATTATATTAGGATCTTGAAAAAATATTTCAAGGTACTAATTAGTACTAAAAATATATCGAATGGTACTAAAAATAATTTTTCAAGATCATGAAGAATTTTTTGAGTACC
Source organism: Acacia acuminata (assembly GCA_019022655.1). Lineage (NCBI taxonomy): Eukaryota > Viridiplantae > Streptophyta > Magnoliopsida > Fabales > Fabaceae > Acacia > Acacia acuminata. Next base: position 1,317,008 of record JAFJYI010000225.1, on the reverse strand, counting down.
CATCGATATCTTGAAATATCTTTTTAGTACCCCCGAAATATTAAAAAAAGGGGTTAAGTAACAATTTTTCCCCAAAAAGTTTTTGCTTGAGGAGTAATGTTACCCTAGAAGTTTTTCTTGTTTCAAATGTTGCCCCAAAGAATGTTACCCATTTCTATTAAAAAGTTAATAGTTAATGTCAATTTTTTGACGATCAACGTTAATCTTATTTTAAAAAAAGGCAACATTGCTACGTTTCAAAATTTCCGAGGTAACATTGAAACAAGAAAAACTTCCAAGACAACGTTGCTCTTGCACCTATACTTTCGAGGTGGATTTTCTATTTAACACACACACAAAAGAAGCATCAACCTTCACTGTTTTGCACCAAAACGACATAGTTCTGTAAAAGAGGACTGCAATGGAGACTAAGGGCAGCACACGTTAGTCGGGTCTTACCCAAAGTGCGTTTTAATGGCCATTCCTTGCATCATTTTATATGTTTGGAGCGGATTTCATTACTTGTTCCCCTCCTCTCTCATCTCCCAAGATGAATCTTCTTCTTGGCCTTCCACCACTTCCACTTTGATTCTGATAAATGCCATCTTCCATGCGTGTGTTTGTCTATATCTATATATATATATATATTACAAGGCAAACACTAAGCTTGAATTACAACAAACTAAGTGGGATCAAACCCAAGACCTCCAATTAGTAGGTGAGTACTGGGCTATGAAGTCATGCCACTAGGCTATGAAATCTTTGGTTCTTCATTATATTTTGATGCTTAATTAATCTGTTGTCTGTCTCGAATAGAATTAAGGACGAACCGCTCGGGTTCATCTAAACCGATCGATGCCCAATTTAGCTTCCGGAGGAGTCTAAGATAGTTGTTCTCTGTGAATATGGCAGCAAAAGCTTTTGAAGCTCTGAAATAGATTGTTTCTTTAGAAAACATGCATGCAGCAAACGAACTGATCTCAATAAAATAAAAAACCATTGCAATGATTCATTTTTGAGAGACTATAGTTGTTATGGTAAGTGTGGTGTAATCAAGAGGCCTTCAAAGGTATACAACTAGAAATATTTTGCTCAGGGGTATCATATTGCTGGATTGGAATAGGAGTAGTTATAATCCTTTTCTAAAATAATTTTTGGCCCGCGGGTTGGCCCTAACCCTTAGAGTTACATAATTTTTTGGCTCGTGCAGACTGTTTAACATGCGGGCTTTTTTACCCTAACCCGCACAGGCTAGGGCCTAGCGAGTTGGGGTGGCCCGTTTTGATAGCTCTATTGCTAAGTAACAAAGGAAATAGATCAAACGCCTCCTATTCATAAAGAGAGACAACAACATGAAGATTCTAACACAAGACAAATAAAATAACAAAGCAAGATATTGAAATATGAACAAAGGACACGTACCGGTCCCCTTCAAAGAACACGAGAGAGAGCAATCGATCTTAGAGGTAGGTGTGTGTTATGTCTCCCTCTCTTGCGGGTCTGCATTCCATGCTAGCTCATAATAGTAATGAGTATCTAATTTCTCATTACTTGTGATGAGATCTCAGCGTTCAAATTTTAATCTAAATGGTTTAAATATAAAATTTTTAATTTGTGATTCTCGTAAATGATAAATTCATTTGTATCGAAGAATAGTTATAAGATTATCTTTATTTTTAATTTTGCATATAGTCAAATAAAAATTAAATTAATTAAATTTGAACCATTTAAAATTGATCTAACGGTAAAAAAGGGTGATGATCACATTTTTGCTCGTTTAAATGATGAGCATAAAATATGCTCCCACTTGTTTCTTCTAGTGATTTTCCTCTCGAATTTTTTTTTTTTGTTTGGGGTATTTTTTTTTTTTTCTGAACGTACGGAGCTTTATGGTTTTGCTCATCAAGCTTTTGCTAGCTTCCCGGGAGACCCAACATGATCTATAAGCGGCCGAACAAGTATCGAAGAATTCCACGACAAGCGTTGCCTGTCTTTGGGATATAGGGGATTTGATTGAGTCGTCAATGACCTCCTTTGACTCTCGCAACTTGGCCTTAATGACCATGTTGATAGGGTCCGCATCCGGTGCTCATCATATTAGCAAGCACTTAATTTTGTATCACTTGATAATAACTTAACCGTTGAAATTTAATCTCAATTGTAATTTGCAATTTTTAATTTGTGTGATTTTTTAAATGATAAATTTATTTTTATAAGAATATCCTTATTTTAAATTTTACATATATTAAAATAAAAATTTATTTAACATACACAAATTAAATTAAATCAAATCTAGACCATCCAAAATTAATCCAACGATGTAGATGGTGATGAGAACATTTGTGCTCACCACTTTGATGTGCACAAAATGTGATATCATGTTGACCCCCGTGAAAGTGAAACAAAATGGAGAGGAAGATTGGATTCAAATAAGAGGAACATGAACATGCCATGTCTCGGAACTTAAATCATGATATTCCATTTACATAAGAATGCCCTAACATTTTGAAATCCTTTTGTTGGTCTATTAGCACAATATGATCATCTATAAACTTTATTCGAACTTAAGAAAATCATTGAACATAGGGAAATGGTCACACAACTTAAATAATCTTACTTGTTCGTTGTAGAACAAAATAGATCGGACTTGACCTAGGAACAATTCCTAGGGCCTACGTACCCTTGAGAGGGATCAAAGTCCACATAGTTCGATATACACATATAAGGGGTGGGGTGTGTGCTCGTGTGGCGTAATTGTAAAGAGTAGAGAGAATGTTTTTGTGTACCGTTCACCTTCTCCCTAGGAATGTTTCCTTATGTATATTTATAACAAAGACCATACTCGGTCCGAGTCTTTGTGGGAGCGTGTTTCCGCTACTCCATGTTCTAAGCCCCCACTACTAGCACCATTGCAAACGTGGGTATGACCGTGGGATAGCTCTCCTTCAATTGGGCCTAACCTCTGTAAGCCCATTTCTGAGGTCCATAACATTTTCCCCCCAGCCCGGTAGTTCAGGTCTCTGAGCTGCTGGGATGCATTAATTGTTTGATTGTGAAACACAGATTTGGCCGAGACGTATCCAGCTTATCCGGGTTGTGTGAGAAGAAATAAGATCCCTTGCTTGCTTCCACAAAGCAATTTTTCTCGTCTATATTCCCCGCATTTAATAATATGTAAGCAAATCACAATAAATGGAAAATACTTACTTCGTTTACGCAAATCATTCAACTTGCTCATTTTGAATGCTTGTTCGAGTTTGATTTCCGTTCGGTTTCCATTAACCCCAACTATTGATAATTTGCATTTCTACTAACAACTCATTGCCCCCTGAAAGACGGTGGTTCAGTCTCGAGCCGCCGGATGCATTGATAGTTTAACCCGGCTCTCCACATGGAACTCGGGTTTTAATTATACACAGAAGCTCAGATTTTGCCTATAGTCGGGCTTCAAAAATTTACACGGATCCCAAATTATAACTAGATTCAGTTAAAATGGGTCCGCCTTCATAACTGTACGTGGATCCCGAACGTTAACTAGATTCAGCTTAACCGAGTCCGACTTCAAAAATGTTATGTGGATTACAAACGTTAACTAGATTCAGCTTAACGGAGGATGCCTTGAAAAATTATTATGGATCCCGGACTACAACTAGATTCAGTTATCCGGTCCGTATTCAAAACTTAACACGGATGCCGATTTAAACCGATTCGCTTTACACGGATCCGCCTTCTATTTTTTTTTATCTTCTGCAAACATGTACCCGTAGCCCGGATTTAAACCAGATTCAGTTTAAATCGGGTTCGGCTTTAAAACTATTACGAATCCCGGATCTTAATTAGATTCAGTTAGCCGAGATCCACTTTCAAGAATTTACATGGATCCCTGATTCCTTTTGCTCTTCTCTTCCCTTCTCAATGTCGAACCTGAGACCATGTGGTGAAAAATCAATGTTTTTTAACTCACCAATATGGCCCTCACACGTTGACGATGGGGTATTCATCCCCGCTCCGATGCAACCGCTTCAAACCCGGGCCCCGAGGAGACTCGGATCTAGGCGGTGGAGACCAACACGCACAATTTTAATCATCTCGTTCGACTCCGCTTTATTAGCTGTAATTGTACATTTAATGTACCGAGTTGTAGTGCCCGTGTTGGGCTCTTGTTATGACAAACTTTTAATTTATAAAATCAAAAGTGTGCCGATTTATGCTTGCTCCCTTTTGTCTTTGCCTTTTGCGAGAAGAGAATGTAAGAGCCAACTTGATCAAGATCGGCTAGTACACTCGAACGTTTTTTTGTGTGGCAACTATGTTGCTATTTACATGATTTACGAAAACATGCGTTTGCAATATTTTTTCGTACATGTTCTTTTTTGGCCATTATTGCGATACAAACACGAATTGCTAACCCGAGTTTCCGTTCGCGCATTTTTGGCGGCTTTGCCGCTATTCGATCTATAGTGTGTTTTCACTATAGATTCATATTGGGCGGATTGTTCCGCTGGCGATTTTATCGCTACATGATTTATGAATTAATTCAACATCCATACATGTTTTGTCGCACCTCGTTATCTTTGCTACAATATGTTGAAATACGGGTTCTACGATCCCGCAGTCTTCATTAATCAAATGTTTTTCTTCAACATGATTTTCGGAAACGGGTTTGTGTACCTCGGATCCCTACACGTTTAGCCTAGGTGGCATTGTCGACGCACATGGAGCCCGGGTTCTAACCAGATTCAGTTTAACCGGGTTCCATCTTCGTTCCCTTTCATAGGGACGGACTCCACACGGATCCCGGATTTTAACCATATTTGGTTTAAAGCGGATCCGCCTTCAAAGTTTTACACGGAGCCCAGATTTTAACCAACTTCGGTTTTACCTGGACCCACCTTCAAAATCTTACACGGATCCCGGATTTAAATTAGATTCAATTTAACCGGGTCCGGTCTCTTTTCCTCGGTAAGGTACATTGTAGTCTCCTGATTAAATTGGACTAACCCAACTTTGAATTTGCCAAAATGAGAATAGGATAGGACAGCAAAACATATCCGTCATAAGATCAATTTCAGCTATTTGGACACATTAGGCTTTGCAAAGCTACGTGTTACAACTCATGCAACTCAAAGTGCATGTTGTCTTGAATCAAAAAACAAGCGGTGAGAATAAAGGATATTTAAATCTCTTTATGCCAAAGTTAACCTCAGTAAATACAATAACTCTTTTATAGAATTAATATAATAATTTAATTAATATAATAATTTTTGTGTTCATGATTGAAGTTGGGACCGAAGAAGTATGCAAATTTAGGTCACTTGTCCAAACCATAAATTCCCTGACGCTTTGATAGAATTAATATTCTATAATGAGCTAGCAGCTTCCTCAAGATAGGAAATGCTTTTTGCTACCTATCCCTTTCTTGAAATACAACCTCCACCAACTTACTGCATGAATTAAAATCTGCAATAAGATTAAGACCATGGCCCTCATTTTGAATATTTCCCAAAGGCAATGCTTCTATCAAGTTGAATTTTCACAAGCTGGTCTACTGCATTTCAATTGCATTTTCTCACATAAGGACTTTAACAACAATAATACTTCTTCCTCTGAACATTGCATCTAGATGGCTTTCACCAGGTTTCGGGCCTCAGCTTAGTTTATCAAAATCAATCTGATCCACCTTGAATTTTATCCAAGAACGTGGTCTTATTTATTGAGGAATCTGAGAACCAAAAAACTCATTGACACCACGTGTTTCATTTTTTCTTGCGTAAGAAAATTCTTGCAAACATCATGTGAGCCAAGGCACAATGTAATTGGACCTTTTTTTCTATCACAATGAATAATATTGCAATAGTTAATACAATCCCAGCATTCTCGACATGAAAGCTATAGGAACCCTTCATATTCATCTAAACAAAATCCTTTGGTTCTTAGCACGTCATAAAATTCCCAAGCTTCCTCAGAATGAAAATCACCCATAAAGAAGACACTCTTGTAACTTCTTATGCTAATTCACTTGTGAGCAAGGATGTTAGCAGATCATTTCGGAACAATCAGCATGACGATAGATAATATCACACTCATTTATTATAATATCACAGCACAATATGATCAGTGAAGATAGATGACAATGATAAATCATGCTTAACGAAAAATTGAACTTGGTCACATTGATGTCCTTTTGTGGCATAAAGGTGACCATCATCATTAATATTGATAACTCTTAAACAGCAATGTGGTGCAAAATAACAATTAATCAAATAAACCATGCTTGTAGCATGGAACTTATAATTTCCAATACGTTGTCTAAGAGCCCCAGCTTGTAAAACGCTCCAACTTAATGGCAAAATCCACTGAGCAGAGTCTCATAAGCAACTGTTATTGATATCCCCATTTTTAACAAAGACATGGACTACACCCCATGTAATTAGATAGATCCAAATCAGAAAAGGGGGCTCGGGACCCCACACAATGAATACCTCAAAGGCATGGATTACAATACTGTAACTACAAGCATTTCAACATGACATCATAATTGCATAGGTGCAGATATTTGGTGATGGGCCTGAGACCTTTAACTTTCAAAAACAATTTCATAGCATGATGACGTGCTAGAAAAAGACAGCATATTGTTGGATATGAAAGAGATTGGCTAACCTCCCAAATAAGCATGGCGTCCTGGTTGACTTCATTTGACAGAGAAATCAACAAATCATATATCCTGTTGTGTGCAATGAACACACTTCAGCTTGCAGCAGAGATGTGTGCACATGCCTCAAAGAATCAGCGATTTAACTGGCATGCAAATATTCCTGCATTGCTTTCAATTCAAGTTGATCATTGATGTCGATGATGGGCATACTATTTGATGATGAAGGAAGGTCTGTAGCAAATAAAGCTTTCCCTTTTTCCCTAGCAATTTAATTCTCATCAATATACTCACAAGCTACAATTGAAGCTCTCACAGTAGAAACTCTAATTCTGCAAGCAAAGCCGATGTTTCTTCCTCATTAATGGTATCCTTCAAGCCATTTTTCTTAACTACAAATATTGCAGTTGAGTGTAGACTTCCAGCAAGTTTTTGTACTGTCAAATTTATTAATATGAGACTTCATAGAGACAAGCCCCAATAAGGTGAGTTGGAACCAAACCAATGCCAAAACGTTGTAGACCAAAATAATTGATGAAGTCATTAACAGGTTTTTTTAACTTCAAAATATCTTTTCTCCCAAAGAAAGCCGTTAAACAAGATTTTTACAAAGAACAGATGCTTGGAGTTAATTTATCATTTCGCATAAAAACTTAAGTGCCACGTCTGTCCTTGAAATTTCTAATTCGAAACTCGTGCTCCTTCTTCTTCTTTTCGGCATCACCATCGTCATCATCATTATCAGAGCCACTTGGCTCTTCTGCTTCCTCTTCTTGGCTTTGTGCCTGTTCTTCGTCCTCAAAATCAAAACGATATTATACTGCCCTGTGAAAAGAATAGCAGCGTCTTACAAGAGGTCACATCTCGGTGAAAACTCTCTTTCTCGACTCTTAGGACACATATCGAATGTACATCTCGGCGTACACCCTTCTCCGAGTCCACATCTCGGAACCTCCAAACTATCGGCATCTCAAGACAATATCGATGTATACCTCGGCATTCACCCTTCTCCGAAGTCCATATCTCGGCATATTAGCATCTTAGAACCTCGAAACTCCAATCTCGGCCTTCTAGAACCAAGAAACCGCTGCTCCGACATATATCTCAGCATCTCTGCAGATGATGAAGCGTTCTAGCATTAGACCATAATGAATCATCCCAGCATCTTGGTTCAGCCTCTGCCGGATTTGAATGTAGTAAGGCATCTCACTATGTCGGCCTCCAACCAGGACCACTTCGAACCATGATCCCGGATCTCGGCACTCTCCGACCTTCTCTCGGATTCCAAACGTGAAACACGGTCAAAAAGTCACTGAGAAATCACGTGCAAAAATCCCAATAGATCAAATTCATTAAGTACCCCACACTCTTCAGCTTGCATGGAATCCACCGCAACCACTCGTTGCGTGCCACCATATGAAACCGAGGAAAAAGACGAGTTTAATTGAACCCGATAGGCCTGTCACCATGCCAACTTTAATAACCACGATGATCTCGTCCGTCGCTTTGCCAACTTTAGCCATCTCGGCTTTGTTGCCGGGGTGGCTTCAGTTATCCCAGTTCTGTCGCCGTGATGGCTTCATCTGTCTTCCAAAATCTACTCCAAGGTCTGGCGAGATCGACAAGCCCCTCAGAGGTAGCTCGTAACGGGTAATAAAATAATCCCAGCCTTCAAACGATTATATCGGTCTTCAGATTGTAATCCCAGTTTTGAACCAGGCAATCGTTGGCTCTGAGAAATTGAGAAAGATATCATATACTCAGCTTTCCAATTGCTTGGTCCCTTCACAGGATCTCGGCTCTATTGCTGGCTTCAGGTAAGGACCGCTTTCTCATGATCTCGACTGCCAGCTTTGCCTAGTAATCTCGGCTGCCAGCATCACTTACAGGGTTTCTTCACGTTATCTCTAAGACTCGACACTATATTAGAAGCATCATGATCTCGGCGTTGATAGTTGTGAAACATTCCCATCTCGGAATATACATCTCGGAATATGCCACCACGTTCAATAATCGTGCTCTCCCCAATAACAAAGAGAGAAAGGAATCTCGAAAAAGTCAACTCGGAAGTTCGCTCCGAGCTTGGTCGTCAAATTGTCAATCGCCTTGAGACCTCCTTCACCTTGGATGACTAACAATAAAAATATGAAACACCGAGATCAAGAAGCCAAGTTCATCTCTAGTCCAACTTAACTCCTCCACCTTGGTCAAGCTTCCTCATGTCATTAGCCCACATCCATTGCCGACTGATTGCAGCATTATGCCAAGGGAAATTCGAATAATTAAGATCCCTACAATTTCGGATCCCTCAATAACTAGCCCGAATTCATCGCCACTTCCCCATTAGCGCCAAAATGACGCCCTTGAAATTTTCTCACGTTCTCCACCATCTCCTCCCAACATCGAAATGCACGGAAATCGTGTTTGAAATCGAATCGGGGATCTTTCGGCACGGTGCACTTGAAGCACGTCTTCATGACTCCTCTTTTCACCACCGCAAAAAGAGAATCGAGACAAAAAGCATCACATTCAGGTAATTACAGGGAGATTTTATCCCTATCAGCTTTCTAAAAACCTCCCTATCAGCTTTCTAAAAACCTCGAATTTAGAGGTTTCACGAATAGCCATCACGAACTTGTTAAATCACCACGAACCCTAACTACAGAACTCCATGGTTGTTTGTCTGGTAGCTAGGACTTGGAATCACTGACCTTCTTTGGTCATGGGAATCAGAAATTTACCGAGTCCCCACAGACGGCGCCAATGTTCTGTTGTAGAACAAAATAGATCGGACTTGACCTAGGAACAATTCCTAGGGCCTACGTACCCTTGAGAGGGATCAAAGTCCACGTAGTTCGATATACACATATAAGGGGTGGGGTGTGTGCTCTGTGTGGCAGAATTGTAAAGAGTAGAGAGAATGTTTTTGTGTACCGTTCACCTTCTCCCTAGGAATGTTTCCTTATGTATATTTATAACAGCACCATACTGGTCCGAGTGCTGTGGGAGCGTGTTTCCACTACTCCATGTTCTAAGCCCCCACTACTAGCACCATTGCAAACGTGGGTATGACCGTGGGATAGCTCTCCTTCAATTGGGCCTGACTTCTGTAAGCCCATTTCTGAGGTCCATAACACTTACAATCTTGAGATTTCACTACATCTTGCCACCAACATACACACACACACACACACACACACACACACACACACACACACAAATACATACATACATACACACACCTATATACACACACACACACACACACCCACCTCACATTTATAATAATCTATGCACCTCTTATATTTGCATATGAGTCGTATGACTTTATGTTGTTGTCTGGAAAATTTCAAATTTAAGAAACGTGCTTAAACCATTCAGCCAATCATAAGCAAGAATACCCAACCACATACAACCTCATTTCTCACTTCTACAAGCTTGAATCTATGCCTATATAACGTGTTCTTCCATTATCTCTCAATGACCAGATTTTAAAATCGAATCTTCTCTTCAAAGAAGCCACAATAGAAAACAAGGATGGTACATAGAAAGTTTAGAATACCCACCTTAGTCTAGAGATCGGTTCGCATTGCCGATGACTTAACCGAGAAGGTAGCGAATTTTATATTTATATATATATATATATATATATATATATAACACTTTTGCTTTAGATATAGATTAGGGAAAATCTCATAAAAAGACCTCCTAAATTTTAAAACCTCAAATCAAGTTTATGCAATAAAATGAATGATCTAGATATGGTGGACTAAAGATATTTTACCCGCTATGATGCTTTTTATATTTTTTTCGCCTTCAATCCCCTCGCGATCAAGCCTAAAACAAACACCGTTTTAATTCAAAAAAAAAAAAAAAAAACATTTAATCATATTTGTGCTTTAATGACTTTATTTTTGTTGGATTATATGTGGTTTATAAATAAATATTTTATTGTTTGACAAAAAGAAAACATAAATAATTTATTTACTTGTGGATGATTAAGGCTTTTTTATTGAAATATTACACTTTTTAAGGTTATAGATGAATTTATATATACATTTTAATTGAATTATTTTATTCTCATCATGACTTATTTGACCCTCATTCGACTTAATCCCTTCCCCAATTTGTGTTCAAATAACAATTGCATTCTTCCCCAATTTGTTTAATCAAATTAAGGAGCACTTCCCAAGTATATTTTGTTCTTGTTTCTTGTGATCATTATGTTCTAAATAAAATGAGTGATATCTTTTTTATTTTATGACATAATATGATGTATTTTTGAATTTTTTAAAAATAAATAATGTGCCTTCCCTACTTTGCTATCTATTGCCCCTTAAAGTTTTACAGCTTTTCCAAGTTTTTTGTTCATGTTAGTTGTAATAATTAGATTTTACATAAAATATTTGACATGTTGATATTTTTTTAGAATAAAATGGTGTAGTTTTGAATTTTTATTATTTTTAAATAAATAAATTATATCTCATATCTATTGGGCTCCCCATTAAAATTTCGCTTTCCCAAATGTTTTGTTTTGTGATATTTAGTTTATAGGGTTTAAACTTCTCATGTTGCATGAAAAGAAGAAGATTTCTACACACACATAAAATGGTGGGACCCGCATATATATATATAATGCTAATTATATATATATATATGCGGGTCCCACCATTTCATGTGTGTGTGATATAAGAATACACTTCTCCTCCAACATTAGAAGTGTTTTTCCCTTAACTTATATACAAAATGTGTGACACTTGGATATCTTATCAGCATAAAATGATTTAGTTTTGAGTTTTTTTTTTCAAAAATAAATCATTCTTAATCTATAAAAATTATTCTTTGATAAAAATTCAAAAAAAAAAAAATCTAATCTGCATCATTTTATACCCCTTAGATATCAAGATGTCACCCATTTTTAGAATACTTCCATTTGATTATATAGGAGCCCCATATTTATTTTTAAGAAATACCCCTTTAATTATATTCCTCTTAATTAAGTGGTAATTTTATCATGAAAGTTTTCACCGATTAGAAATTTTACCTCTAAAGTATAAAAAAGGGAGCAATTTTACCATGATCGTTATTCCTAGGTTAATTTTGATTGTGAGTTAATTAAATATGATGAGCTAGCAGTCCACATGTCATCCATGTCATTTTTGTTAAGGTGTAAATTTGAGCCGAAAGTCCATGTATTATTTACTTCATCTTTTTTCTAAGTCACATTTAAAACTTCCCCTGCAAATTTTCACCTTAACAAAAATAACATGGATGATATGTGGACTACTAACTTAGCATATTTGGTAAACTAACGGTCAAAATTAACTCGGGATAACGGCTCAAGTAAAATTGCTCTATTTTTTACACTTTTGAGACAAAATTGCCCCTTAGTGAAAACTTCCAAACAAAAAACGCTCCTTAACCCTCTTCCTCTTTTATACTACATATAAATATATATGCATGTTTAAATCCTACTCACTCTCTCTTATAGCTTCTATACATTCGCTCTCTCTTATGTTTCCACACCTCTTCAAGGTCAGTGTTTAATTTTCTCCTTTAATTTGAAATTCTTCTATCCTGCAATTCTCACTCATTTCTTCTTGGATCAATTATCAAGACTAGCATACTCTAATCTCTTATATTTCTACACCCCTTCGAGACTTTCGAACTGATCTCAAGGTTTTTCTTTAATTTTATCCTTTCATTTGAAATTCTTTAATCCTGCAATTGTCACTCATATTCTTAGATTGATTATATCAAGAAATCATACTCTAACCCTCCCTGCTTCCATCAATTTTTCTCCTCTTTTATAAAATTTCTTATTTTCAGCGCGCATTACAATAATCCTCGCTAATCTTCGTGAATAATCAAGTCCTTTTTATCTTATTAATTTTACTTTTTACAAAATAAAAAATGACATTCACTAATTTTATAAATTGCAGATAAGGCCTCACACTGAAGTGGTATCAGAGCAAGGTATTACAACTTTTATGATATCAGAGTCTAAGAGGTATTACACTGGTATCAGAGCAAGGCCTTATACTGGTATGGTATCATAGCCTAAGGGGTGTTACACAAACCCACCTTAAACTTAATAGATACCAATTCTTTGTCTACGTTAATAGATGGTTGCAAGAATATAATGTTCTCCCACAAAAACATTATTTTTCTTCTAACACCACCTCAATTAGTTTCAAAACACAAAGTTTGAGGCATATGTCTAAATTGAACCATCATTTGGACTCGTACAAAATAATTCAAATGATGTTTGGAGCATTCGTCATGGAACGATGTGAATTCATGATGGTTCACTTTCGACATATGTCTCAAACTGTCTTTTAAAACTAATTGTGGAGGTGTTAGAAGAAAAATAATGTTGTTGTAGGAGGACATTATATCCTTACAACCATTTACTAACAGACAAAGAATTGGTATCTATTAAGTTCAAGGTGGGTTTGTGTAATACCCCTTAGGCTCTGATACCATACCAGTATAAGGCCTTGCTCTGATACCATACAAGTATACACCTCTTAGGCTTGATACCATACAAGTCTGATAGCATACAAGTGTAACACCTCCTAGGCTTGATACCATACAAGTTGTAATATCTTGTTCTCGTGTAACATCCCAATTTTCTAAAGTGTTTTCAATATAGTTTGAGCGAGTAGAGCATCGGAATAATTTAAAAGAGCGAGCATCCGATAAACCTTCACTTTAAGGTGTGTCGGTTGTTATTACGGTGGTACAATTATCCGAATATTTAATAATACGGTGATACAATATTTCATAACAGTCTTCTCCGCTCGTGTCCTCACGCGTGCTTTTACCCTTGTCCTCGGTCCCCGTTCCTCCGGACCACGAAGCTATAGTAAGGTGAGGTTCAATTACCATTGAACCTCAGGTAACGGTTAACCTCATGCTTATGTAACAGTTATGTATGACAGATATTCATGACATTACAGCAATAATCAACATAAAAAATCATAACAGATTTTTCCGGATAACGGTACACAGCCACTGCATATGTTCGTTATCACTAGTCTGCACTATTCACCAGTGCCACGATGGCCTATCGTGTCCTCAGCGCTAGGAAAACTCAACGGCGTTATCAAGACCATAACCCGTGTACAGCTGTATGTGTATGAAACTTTAAAACAATGTTTGAGTCTATGAATACATCTATCACATATATGTACACCATAAGCATCAGAGTTAGTATTACGATGACGCGTCCGTACCTTCGTTGACGATTTTGGTACGTTCGTTGATCGGACTGTGGTCACGCTTATCCTATAATGGTAATATCCCATTTATTAATTCACAAATAATATCTTAGTAGATATCTTAGTCACTAATGACCATTTTACTCATGGTGGAATTATTTTTCAGCTTATTTCCCTTATTTTTCAGAAAAACGCTGGTACAGTATTTCTAGGCAGATTTTTCGTCTAACTTCGAAAACTCATAATTAATTCTAGAAAAATCGAAACGAGGATCCGTAAAATTATTTGCAATCCTTAGGATGTCTATTTTCAAGTAAAAATACTAAACCTTGACCAGATTACACGAATCATTCCCAGTTCTTAAGTTTTGAGCCTCTGCCCAGAATTTTTCCAGAAATTCGTAGCCCAAATTTGAGAATTTTTATCTCCCTGTAAAAAACTCACTTTAACATGTTCTTGACATATTTAAAAATCCCTATATGTCTATTTTAACCATGAATTTGCCCATAATTTGGTTACTATATTTTCAATAGGAAATTCTGGCATTTTCATGGTTGATTCCAGAAATTCCGAAACCGGTGAAATTTCGCCAGAACTTCGTTACTTTGATGTTTCTCTTCCAGAAATTTTGCTATATAACCTCCCTCATCCTTTTTTCGAAATAAAGCCAATTTTGCCCATAAAAACATGTAAATAGAATTATTCTAGAATATTTAAGATCTACACTACTTCTATCTAAGAATTTAAAAGCTAAAGACTAGAAACTAAAAACTAAAGACTAGAAACTAAAAACTAAAGACAAGCTTACCTCTTGAAGCTTCTTGAACTCCTTCCTCCTCCTTAGAAATCACCACTTGGTGGTTGATTTGGTGTGAAGAATGAGGAGAGGCAAGGCCTCTATTTATAGCAAAAGCTCATGAATTTTATCCCTTGGATCAACTTTTCTTATCAATGGCTAATATTAATTTGTGCTTCTATGAAGATACAATTTGTGAGCAAATGCTTCCCATTGGTTAGAAACAATTACATTGGATTTAGATAATTATCTTAATTTCTAAAATTAAATCCCCCATGTGCACAAAATATAATATATTTTAATCTCTCTCTCTCTTCCATCATCTTTTTCCTTGCTTTAACGAAATTCATTTTTGGTTGCCTGATCAATCACTAATACTTTTAAATTCTGAGTATGCTTTTTGATTAGTAGTTGGATATCCAGATTTATGGTCTAATTAGATTCCCCTGGTTGTACTAAGCTTATTCTTCAACGTTTGCAAAAATAGCCTTTACTAGGTTTACTTTCGAGGTTAAATTACGTGGGTTCAAGATAAGTCCTTATATTTTCTCCAGGGTTCCTACTTCTTCACAACTATTTAAATTTGTATAAATTCTCACTTTATTTGTTGTTTTGAGTTTTTACTTGTGTACATCGATATTTAAGTGGATTTCAAATCATTATCCAATTTACTCTAGGATTTCAAACTTTATCAAATTTGCTTTAATTTTCTTTTTCTCTCTTGATTAATTGATTTAACTAATCATGAAAATTAGTGCTTAATTAGGAAAGTATTATTTCACCCTCATTTTATTATTTTATTTTGCCTCTTGATTATTTTGCAACTAATCCCAATTAGTGCAAGCCAACTTGTTCATTTGTTCATATGAGAACTATAGTTTAATATGGTATTTATATCATATTTTATGATATCTAAATCAAATTAGAAAATTTGGGTCTTTGGTTTATTTACTTCTAGAACAAAATTCCCTAAATTAAGCTACTAAATTTTGAGACCACATATTCACCTATTTCTAATAGGTATTATTTGCCCAAAAATAGTATTTATGAGAATTATAAATTCTTGGGTATTACATTTCTCCCCCCGTTAAATAAAATTTCGCCCTCGAAATTTGCTCTATACTAACTAGACTCGAGTCTATGAACTCTGAATGTATCTTATTTTGTTTCCCAAAGTATCTCTTTTGGAGACAATTTCTTCCGGACTAACCTCACAACCGGGATACCCTTACTTAAAAGCCGCTTCTCTTGGTAGTTGAGAATTCGTTTCGGCTTGACTATGAAGGTATTATCATGTTGTACTTTGACTACTTCATACTCCATGGTCTCAAAAATGTCTCTCGTGGCGCCCATATACCGTGGCAACATAAGATACTCAATGACACGATCTTGGTCTGGTTGGCATAACCGAGAAACATGGAAAACGTTATGGTGATTAATCCGGCTCGAGGGTAAGGCTATTCGGTATGTGATTTGTCTATGTGTGGGTAAAATTTCGAATGGTCTTACGTAATGCGGACTAAATTTTCACTTTTAATGCATTCTACCGACATCGGTTACCAGAGACATCTTTAGAAACATATGATCGCCAACTTCAAATTTTAGAGGTCTTCCTCTCTTGTTAGTGTAGCTCCTCTGTCTGCTTTGTGCTGGTAGGGGTTGTTTCGTGCTTACCGTGATTTGTTTGGAGGTCTGGTCAATCAGATTTGGTCCAAGCAATTTCTGCTCAGAGAAGAGTGACTGATACGTTCGCCCTTGATATTTGATCGTATGAACTCGGAAAATCTAGACATCTCGCCTATTTTCTTACTATGCATGCCTACTTTGCACGCACTCTAATATTCAAATAATAATCTCAGTCATTTTTTACCCAGGTCTAGTATTAAAACACAGGACCTACACGTCCATCCACATGGTGCTTGGTTACGCGAGCCTTACTTGCATGACCCATTCAGCCCCTCGGCTTAACATATATTGGCCCACCTACTCAATCCAAAACCACGACTAGGGATTTTAGCCTTAATACCTAGGAGGTTATCCTCGGGCTTTAGGCATTTCAACTACTACCTAGTACGATAAATGTTTTGCCAGACTCAAGACGTACTGCAGACATACTAGTCACTATATCAATTCGCTTTTTACACAGTGCTAAATACCACTGTCTTAAGGCATAGGGACATAGCCCCGTGCACATTTACACACCTAGATCTTGAGCATCTGCTCGTTTATTTCATCTGAACCTTTCCCAGTCAAGCTCTCAGACTATATTAGAAACTCAATTTTTCCTTAGGTCTCCAAGGTTTTTACTAGTTTCTACACAAGAATAGGAATTATTGATTGCAACAGCAAAACTTTTCTTTACTAAAATAATCACTACGCCAAACTTCTAACATAAGATGAGGATTTTACATTCTCAATATTTTTATCAGGAGTGAGGAGAAGTCAATGTACTATTCTTGAAGCAACCGAAAAATAGTTTCAACGAAATCCGAACTATGAAATTCACATGCTACTACAAACTTCATGTCCAATACTAATCAACATGCAAATGGTAAGAAGACAAAAATTCAACTTCGATCAACTCGCGTAATCTACACATTCCATTTGATGTTTTATATACCTGAACTCTAATGGTTTGGACAGGAGTTCAACACAAACATATTAGTACGGTGGTGTACTAAAGTAAGGTTTCGGGAGTATCAACAACAAAGATACCAAAATAGATGTTCAAGATTTACTGAAGTGCACACTCAACATTTCATTTTAGAACTTTATTTCTTAACATTCGGGATCTAATCTTTATGGTTTCTATTCTTACCAAACGCAACACATAACCTTCAAAACTTTCAAGTCAAAAAGTTCATGTTTAACTTTAAAGGCGTTTATCAAAATTTCAAGATGAAATAAGGGTATATAATGCATGGTTATCTCATTATAATAAAGTGATAAGAAATCTTTATTTCAATGGATCAAAGGTACAACGTATTTCAAGATAGGGTTTCTATGCAATGCATGCCACAAAATTTCACCAAGTGTCGTTTCAATAGTCAAAACTAGTTTATCCATCATGTTTCATCTAATTCTAACATACACCATTTGAAGCTAATCTTGTTTAACATATCAACGACTAACAATCAAGTTTACAACAACAGAGATTACCTAAAAAACAATAGTCGATAGAATGTAATACCAAAAACAATGGTAATTGAACCTCAGGTAATTTGAGAAAAATGATATCAACAGTATTTTATTGGTCTAGACCTTCACAAAGTGTGACAGCAAAATTCAAAGAGTAGCAATGCACACACCAAAATAGAGCTTAGAATGGTACACTCCAAGCCAATTTCATAAATTTTAATCATAAAAGATATTTACGGTATAGTGAAGTAAAATTTCCGAACTCAGTTTGCCAATATAATTAAATGAAGCAAGTAATATCACAAGGATGTACAAGTCATAGCATCATTAAACATGTAAACTCTTTTTAGAGTAGGTTAATCACAAAACACTTAGATTTTCAACTAACTATTTAAGTGTTACTTCCAACATATGATTAATTCTTACCAACACCCCGTGCAAGTGTCACCATTTAGAGTTCCTACGGCTAGCTAGTTGGACTACAATAATTACATGCATAAACTCTTAATGAAATACCGTAACAATTTGCACTTAACAATATTTAACAAATTTAAAGAAGAATCACGTTCAAAAACATAGTTTCAAACTAGCTTAGTTTGAAAATTTTAAGTGAAATGCTCAGGTTAGATTTCTAAGTGAACAGATAATAGGACAAAAATGTTGCCTAGAAGTTAATTTCCAAAATAAAAATGAGTGTTCAATCACATGTGTATAGAAAGTTGGATAACATTAGAAGCAATATCTCATATTACATACAACATGTTCAAGAACTAGCATTTGATCACAAAAGAAACAGATCAAAGGGAAATTCTTTTCTTATGTCTTAATTTACCCCCTCCTAATAATATGAATTTCAAAACCAGGGAAAGCTCAATAGTAAGCTCTTCCTTCAAAGATTTTTTTTAAAAAAAAAAAAAAAAAAAAAAAAAAAAATTAAAACGATAGTAATCCAGCAAAAATGTCCAAGGTCAACAATTTTGTTAATACTAAGCGAGAATGTTGTAGGATGAAGAAATTGAGGGATAATTGTACTGAAATTTGGTTTTAAAGCAGGAATAAATAATTTCACACAAAAGGTGAAATAATCTCTAGAATTATAGCTATTCAACAAGATGAATAGCACAAGATGCATAACGTAAACTATAAAAAATTTTCTTTCTCCACCATTTAAAAGAACATACAATGAAGAGATGATCACAAAAGATTTTCAATGTCAAATTGGAGAATATCCGAGAAAGATCTACTTATATCCTTCTTTTGTGCCAAGTCGGTTTTAATCAAGAAATCTCAACCAAACATGCTATAATCTAGAAAGTTCTTCATGCTTTGAGTGAAAATTGAGAAATGAAATGTACTATTTACAATTGTGACAAACAAATGGTCTAAATGATAGAAGAGAGTTCATACAAGGCTTTGCTTGATTTAGCATAAATTTCAACGATACATAATGATATTAAAACTCTATTGAATAAGGCAAATATTTTCATAACCACATAAAAAGATTTGCTGAGACATATTTAAAACCTTTAGAAACGTGATCGATCATATTAGGAAGATCAAAAATCATATCCACATAATCCTCACTTCCCTTCTTTTGTGTTTCTTAAAAGAATATTTCTCTTTCAAGTTTTATTTTAATTTCCCGTATGGATACCTATTTCGATGTTAGAAAACTACTTCACGTGATTTGGTTTCCTCACACATACTCTAGGCATTAGTTTACTAGTGCTTTTTCTTCCTTGTGTACATACTTCATAAAGAGTCTTTCGATACTAGCTAATCTGTCCCTCATCATTTAAGATATCTCATACTATCTATGAAGACAAAGCCGGCCTAGAGGGGTAGAGCAAAATGGACCACCTATACGGCCCTCAATGATGCCTTGATTATGATTATGCCCGGGTTCATAACGATAATCAAGACCCCAATGAAAAACATTGCTCTTGGTACTGAAATTGGTTTTATCTCGTGGTTGTTTATTTTTACCTCTACATCTATCTCTATCACTACCTTTGGGCACTGTAGTCCCTTATAACATCGAATGAAGTAGTAATTAACACCTATTGCAAACATATATATATATATATATATATATTTCTTCCTTGCAAACTTACTATATTACTGTAGTTGCTAAGTCATAACAGTAATCTATGTTTAGTTATCACTATCTTCGTAGCCTCCCTTGACTGGTACTAGGTTCATATTCCGTTATGTGACTACATGTTGTCTGTGACTAGCCTTTGGAGATGATACAAAAAGGAGTGGAAATTGGTTGTACGTTCACCGTCTAAGGGTTCATTCGTCCTTTCTATCCAGAAGCAGTTCAAAGAAAAAGGGTATAGGGTTGATATTACCCAATCGTTTAACGGGTAGAGAAGACCCTTGCGTCGTTTTGCTCGTAAGTCATATTGACCTTTTCTAGATACTAGAGGTATGTTCTTTTGCTAGTCTTATAGTGTTGATCTGCCATTATGTAGAGCGCCTATTAATTTTCGTTGATATCAGGACTCATCACAAAAGAAAGTTTGGATTCGTAAGAGGACTCTCTCTCAGAGTTATCTTGTCAGCTGAAAATACTCATGGTTGTCATCATTGGATGGATGATCCGATCCTATAGGTCTCTCGGCTCGGGGTATGCTAGCCATTAGTCCTGGGTACACTATGTTTAGGGATACTGAATGAAAAGGTCCTTGATCATATATGGTTTCGTAAGGATATTCCGGATCGGGGTGGTATTCAGGTTCGGGGTCAATTGTCGGAGCAATATCATATTCAGGAGCAGAAAGATGTATTAGCTCAAGGTTTAGTTCTAGAGTGGGGTATAACGATCGGGTTGAAGTACGGGTTCGGATTGTACACTAGCTTAGGATGGCATACTTCTGAGGGTTTATGGTTATGAATGGGTACAAGGGGTCTTTCAGGGTTTGGGTGATCTACCGACTCAAGGTGGTATACTGGTTCAGATTGATATCCTGGTTTGGAATGGTACATTGGTCTAGGGTTGTATATGGATTCGTCAAAATACTCTGGTTTGAAATGATACTTTGGTTCTAGATCAGCTACATGTTCGGGGGGTGTGTAGATTAAATCAGGGTTACGTCTACATTCGACCAGCTCAGGATTTACTATTTCCTAAGTGGTATCCTTATCCTTCTAAGATAATCTAAATAAAGGGTTTCTTCTTTGTCCACCTTTACACCAATACACCAAGGCTTTATCAGTATTCTTTTCAAAACAGGTTTTAAGATAATGGCTTAGAGCCCAACTTAGTTAATCAAACCGATTGGCCAGGTAGGTGTCTATCATGGGAGCCTCACCGTGCTAGGGTGACTGATTGGCTGATCCACATAGACTAGCCCTGCCTTCGGCACCAATGGTTTACTATAAGCGAGCCAGGTTCTTGCCGGTAAAATGCTCTTAGTTGAAAAACTCCGAACCTAACTCCGTTACTCAAACAATTTGGCCAGGCCGGTGTATTTGTGGAAGCCTCGCCGAGGTTAACGACGATTGACAACCACAAACCCTTTCTAGACACCAGACTGTTTGGAGTAGCATAGTTAAATTCGGGCCAGGATGTCTGCTCTGATACCAAAAATGTAACATCCCAATTTTCTAAAGTGTTTTGAATATAGTTTGAGCAGAGTAGAGCATCGGAATAATTTAAAAGAGTGAGCATCTGATAAACCTTCACTGCTGGTGTGTCTGGTTGTTATTATAGTGGTAAAATTATCCGAATATTTAATAATACAGTGATACAATATTTCATAACATTCTTCTCCGCTCGTGTCCTCACGCGTGCTGTTTACCCTTGTCCTCGGTCCTGGTTCCTCCGGACCCTGAAGCTATAGTGAGGGCTGAGGTTCAATTACCATTGAACCTCAGGTAACGATTAACCTCATGCTTATGTAACAGTTATGTATGACAGATATTCATGACATTACAGCAATAATCAACATAAAAACTCATAACAAATTTTTCCGGATAACAGTACACAGCCACTGCATATGTCCGTTATCTCTAGTCTGCACTATTCACCAGTGCCACGATGGCCTATCGTGTCCTCAGCACTAGGAAAACTCAACGGCGTTATCAAGACCATAACCCGTGTACAGCTGTATGTGTATGAAACTTTAAAACAATGTTTGAGTCTATGAATACATCTATCACATATATGTACACCATAAGCATCGAGTTAGTATTACGATGAGCGTCCGTACCTTCGTTGACGATTTTGGTACGTTCGTTGATCGGACTGTGGTCACGCTTATCCTATAATGGTAATATCGCATTTATTAATTCACAAATAATATCTTAGTAGATATCTTAGGCACTAATGACCATTTTACTCATGGTGGAATTATTTTTCAGCTTATTTCCCTTATTTTTCAGAAAAACGCTGGTACAGTATTTCTGGGCAGATTTTTCGTCTAACTTCGAAAAATCATAATTAATTCTAGAAAAATCGAAACGAGGATCCGTAAAATTATTTGCAATCCTTAGGATGTCTATTTTCAAGTAAAAATACTAAACCTTGACCAGATTACACGAATCATTCCCAGTTCTTAAGTTTTGGGCCTCTGCCCAGAATTTTTCCAGAAATTCGTAGCCCAAATTTGAGAATTTTTATCTCCCTGTAAAAAACTCATTTTAACATGTTCTTGACATATTTAAAAATCCCTATATGTCTATTTTAACCATGAATTTTCCCATAATTTGGTTACTATATTTTCAATAGGAAATTCTGGCGTTTTCATGGCTGATTCCAGAAATTCCGAAACCGATGAAATTTTGCTAGAACTTCGTTACTTTGATGTTTCTCTTCCGAGAAATTTTGCTATATAACCTCCCTCATCCTTTTTTCGAAATAAAGCCAATTTTGCCCATAAAAACATGTAAATAAAATTATTCTAGAATATTTAAGATCTACACTACTTCTATCTAAGAATTTAAAAGCTAAAGACTAGAAACTAAAAACTAAAGACAAGCTTACCTCTTGAAGCTTCTTGAACTCCTTCCTGTTTCTTAGAAATCACCACTTGGTGGTTGATTTGGTGTGAAGAATGAGGAGAGGCAAGGCCTCTATTTATAGCAAAAGCTCATGAATTTTATCCCTTGGATCAACTTTTCTTATCAATGGCTAATATTAATTTGTGCTTCTATGAAGATACAATTTGTGAGCAAATGCTTCCCATTGGTTAGAAACAATTACATTGGATTTAGATAATTATCTTAATTTCTAAAATTAAATCCCCCATGTGCACAAAATATAATATATTTTAATCTCTCTCTCTTTCCATCATCTTTTTCCTTGCTTTAACGAAATTCATTTTTGGTTGCCTGATCAATCACTAATACTTTTAAATTCTGAGTATGCTTTTTGATTAGTAGTTGGATATCCAGTTTATGGTCTAATTAGATTCCCCTGGTTGTACTAAGCTTATTCTTCAACGTTTGCAAAAATAGCCTTTACTAGGTTTACTTTCGAGGTTAAATTACGTGGGTTCAAGATAAGTCTTTATATTTTCTCCAGGGTTCCTACTTCTTCACAACTATTTAAATTTGTATAAATTCTCACTTTATTTGTTGTTTTGAGTTTTTTTCGTGTACATCGATATTTACTTGGATTTCAAACCATTATCCAATTTACTCTAGGATTTCAAACTTTATCAAATTTTCTTTAATTTTCTTCTTCTCTCTTGATTAATTGATTTAACTAATCATGAAAATTAGTGCTTAATTAGGAAAGTATTATTTCACCCTCATTTTATTCTTTTATTTTGCCTCTTGATTATTTTGCAACTAATCCCAATTAGTGCAAGCTAACTTGTTCATTTGTTCATATGAGAACTATAGTTTAATATGGTATTTATATCATATTTTATGATATCTAAATCAAATTAGAAAATTTGGGTCTTTGGTTTATTTACTTCTAGAACAAAATTTCCTAAATTAAGCTACTAAATTTTGAGACCACATATTCACCTATTTCTAATAGGTATTATTTGCCCAAAAATAGTATTTATGAGAATTATAAATTCTTGGGTATTACATTCGATACTACTCGGTAGGCCTTACCTCTATGTTTATGCTAAGTTAGATGAGTTACCTAACAATGCTTTCGAACCACTAAGTCAGGTTTGGTTCTAGGAAGTAAATACTCTCATAAATAGTGGGAAAGCTTAACTGAAACACAGAATCTGATCCTATATGATGAATGTGCTTTTCTAAAAAAATTAAAAAAATTAAAAACAATTTATTAGTGGTTCAAACTCTTCACCCATCATTCCTTAAACTCAATTTGATAATATCGAGTGCTTCTCTCATATAATATTTATTCTTTGATAAAAATTCAAAAAAAAAAAAATCAAATATGCATCATTTTATACCCATTAGATATCAAGATGTCACCCATTTTTAGAAAACTTCCATTTAATTATATAGGAGCCCCATATTTATATTTTTAAAACACCAATTTAATTATATTCCTCGTAATTAAGCAGTAATTTTGCCATGAAAATTTTCACTACGGAGAAATTTTACCTCGAAAGTATAAGAAAGGGAGCAATTTTGCCATGATTGTTATCCTAGTTAATTTTGACTGTTAGTTGATCAAATATGATGAGCTGGCAGTCCACATGTCATCCATGTCATTTTTGTTAAGGTGTAAATTTGAGCTGAAAGTCCATGTGTTATTTACTTCACTCAAAACTCCCCCGCAAATTTGTACCTTAACAAAAATAACATAGTTGATATGTGGACTATTAACTTAGCATATTTGGTAAACTAACAGTCAAAATTAACTGGGATAACAGCTCGAGCAAAATTGCTCTATTTTTTACAATTTTGAGACAAAATTGTCCCTTGGTGAAAACTTCCAGACAAAAGCGCTCATTAACCCTCTTCCTCTTTTATACTACATATAAATATATATGCATGTTTAAATCATGCTCACCCTCTCTTGTAGCTTCTATCAATTCGCTCTAGCTTCTATCCATTTGCTCTATATATAAGTCTTCGCTCAAGTTCTCTTATGTTTCCACACCTCTTCAAGGTCAATGTTTAATTTTCTCCTTTCATTTGAAATTCTTTTGTCCTCCAATTCTCACTCATTTCTTCTTGGATCAATTATCAAGACTAGCATAC
Source organism: Acacia acuminata (assembly GCA_019022655.1). Lineage (NCBI taxonomy): Eukaryota > Viridiplantae > Streptophyta > Magnoliopsida > Fabales > Fabaceae > Acacia > Acacia acuminata. The sequence continues at coordinate 1,292,077 of JAFJYI010000225.1, read as the reverse complement.
TCTAATCTCTTCTATTTCTACACCCCCTTCAAGACTTTCGAATTGATCTCAAGGTTTTTCTTTAATTCTATCCTTATATTTGAAATTCTTTAATCCTGCAATTGTCATTGATATTCTTAGATTGATTATATCAAGAAATCGTACTCTAACCCTCCCTGCATTATACTTGGGCTTCCATCAATTTGTCTCCTCTTTTTTAAAATTTCTTATTTTTCACCCGCATTACAATAATCCTACTAATCTTCATGAATAATCAAGTTCTTTTTATCTTATCAATTAAAAGAATAACATTCACGAGAACAAGTTTGCGTTCTTCCCCTTCCGTTTAGCTGCCCCGTAACATCCCAAATTTTTGGGATTTGGAATTTGAATATTATAAGGGAAATTTAATTGTGAAATTTTCTCTAAAATAATTATGAAATTAATTATTGGAATTTAAGGCATATTTTTCCATAAATTAGGGATAACTAATTAGGGAATAATTTTAGGCATAAATACTTGGGAGAATCCCATATAAAGACGGTTGAAATAGAGAAATTTTATATAAAGTCAAATTCAATAAATCTTAAATTGGGTCAATGACCCAATTTAGGATATTGAAATATTGATTATTTTCCAATAATACCCCTAACTCATGGTCGAAAAAAAGGAAAGGAAAACCTAGAAGTCGGATGTCGTTGTTACCATCGTCGCTCTCTCATGTGCCCCGAGGATTGTGAACGATGCCCTAAGAAGTCGCTGCTACTAGAAGCCGCCACCGTCCTAGGTGAAGAACCACATTTTTGACAATGAACCGAGAAGAAGATGGCTTTATGGTAAATTATCGCAAGCACTTCATACTTCGAAATTAACGCCATCGGCGCGTTCACCTTGTGTTATAATTATAATTACGACAATTGAGCCTAGGCACCGGTTGCACGGACGAAGTCGAAGATCAACGAAAATATTGGGCAAAAGTAAATCATTGTTCGAGGTGTCTATGAGACAAATTTATAATATGAATGGTCTCGCGTTATTCATAAAATGCAATATTGCCCTCAATTGCTTTTTCATTTCATATAATTTTGTTTAGTTCCATTATATTATTCTGATCAAAATACAAAACTTCAATGACCACTTACAGACCAAACATGAGAACATATCCTCGCCAAACTACGAACATTGAAAACCAAATCTAACCAAGTAGAATAAACATAACTACAAAGCGTCAATGAAGCGAGTACAAACATGAGGAACCCGCACTGGGCATTGTACGTGAAGCCACAAACTATTTTGAATTTAGACAGAATCTTCTTAGGGCTCTTTCTATAAAATTGCAAAACACAATTTCCGGTTACAATATTCTTGTGCTCCGGTTTTGCTCTTTTTTTTTTTCAAAAAAGCAAAAAAAAAAAAAAGACTAAGGGATATAGAGGTAATTTGGACTAATTTCTAAATCCTTAATTGTGTCACATAACCTGATTAATAATATATTAAGTTGAGTAACCTAAATTAGAATTTGGGTAATTCAACCGTCTTTATATGGGATTCTCTCTAAATATTTTAGAAATAATATTTCAAGGCCAAAAGAAATTTAGTAAAGAAAGAAAATCCTTAAATGAAATTATAGATTAAATTTTAATATTTATCCAATTTGCAATAGATAATTTTGGAACACACATCCTCTTATTATTAAATTGAAACACCAAGTTTATATAAATATATGTTAGCCATAGCACCACCAAAACGCCATGTATCCATATTCCTCTATCATGCATTCATTAAGCCCAATTCAATTGATCCTATTGGCCCATCACGTGAAAGCCACACATCTCCTTAGTTTATTCATTCAACAAGACAAAACCCACCATTAAATCAACCCATTACCTATACTTTTTTAACCCGGAACGTGATGAAATTCTTAACAAAAATATATATAAATATAAATATATCTATACCCTTTTATATTTATTAAACCTTTGGCTTATCTCAGTCACCAAAAGCGCAGAAGGAGATCACGCCATTAGATCATAACGTCTTCTCCGAAAGCACAGAATCAGCATGAAAACAGCAACATCCATGCTTCTTCCATCAGAAAATCCAGACCTCCCATACTCCTCGAGCCCAACGTCCACACCATATACCCAACAGTTCTTCTTTTTCCCTCAGTCTGTGCTGCTCGGTCTGGACCCTTAGGTCCTTATAAATGTTGTTGCTCCTTGACTCATTCAAAAACGAAATAGAGAGAGAGCCAAGAGGGAGTCAAGAGGGAGAGACGAGAGAAAGACGAAGGTGACAGAGAGAGACAAAAACGAAGCTACTTTCCTCTGTTTTCCACCAGTCCAAACAAAGGCATTTGAGATCATTTAGGATCGGTTTTCAAGCCAAACACATAGGTGAGTCTTCAAGTCCTTCATCTCCTAGTTTCATGGGTTCCAACCTGAAGCTTTTGCTCTGATTTTGAGTCCCAAAATAGAGAAGGTTTAGCTGGTATGAATATACATCTACGTAATAGTTTAGTATTAAACACTCAGAAGCATTTGCTGTCAAAAACTTAATTTGCTGTTTATATATATATTTTTGGCTTATGTATCTAGATATAAAACTGCACCCATATAAAAGAGAGAAGGAAGTTTTACTGTCAAGCATGTGTGTGTGTGTATCACCACGTTGGGAAAATAATAAGAACTTGAATGATAGAACCCAAAGCTTTGCTATTTTATGTGTATATATATCTTGAACCCAAAGCTTTGTTGTTATAAATATATATATATATATATATATATACACATATATATGGAAACCAAAAGGGAGCCTAATTTTTATATATTTACTTTGCTGCAAATTTAAAAAAAAAGAGAGAGAGAGAGAAGGAAAGGAAACTAACGCATATGAAAATAATAGGAAAAATTGGTTTTACATTATTTTATATATATATATATATATATATAGTTGCATGGTGGGAGAAATAACAAAACCCATATTGCTACTCTTGTTAAAAAAGAAAGAAGACTTTACTGATATAGGCATATTTGCTACACGTGAAAGAGAAAAGAGGTGGCAGTCATGAATAAATAAATAAATAAATAAATAAATAAATATATATATATATATATATATATAAAGTACCACTTGGAAAGAGTTGTTGTACGTGTGTGTGGTGGATTGTCTCTAATTACTTTGCTGAACATGTGGTCAAATGACAAGTTATGGCAATCATTGGTTCTGAGATGAAGAAAATAAGTCTATGTATTCAAATTTTGTTTTCTTATTAGATATGGAGTGTCCAGAGTTTTTAATGAATAAAAGTGCTTTCAAGTGAGTTAAAACAATGAATCTATAGTTATTATCCATTGCTGGTATTGGATAACCTTGTGTGTGTGTGTATATCTGGTTGGAAAAAAATAAAGAGGAAACTTAGATGTCTAATATATTTAAGTCATATTTTTTTAATCGGTGTTAATATTTGACTCAAAATTATATGAAGCATATTTCACGTAGTAGTAGTAGTATTATTAAACTCATAATTTAAAGTATTGAAATAAGCTCGAGAGTTTAAAATACTTGTAGAGAAATAATAATAATAATAATAATAATAAAGTAAATAATTGTTATTATTATTGTTATCGAAAAAAAAAATATAGGTAATAAAATAGAATAAATAAATAATAATAAAATAGATTATTATTATTATTAAGAAAGGAAATAAATAATAAATAATAAAGGGAATTATTAATTAATAAATAGAAAGAAAAATTAATAGTTACAATGGACTCCCTAATTTTTTTTTCAATCCCGTCCTAATTTGCCCACTTCAAGCATTCCAAATTTATTATTAATTTTTTTAAAAAAATAATTTTATGTAGCTAGAGTTTTAGAAGAGTTATTAATGGTTAGTAAATTGGTTGTGGTAGATTGTTTTTGGCTTGTGTTTAAGCTTTTGGATTAGAAGCGAGTGTGATAATAGTTAGCTTCGGCAAGAGGTAACCACTTTCCACTTGTTATGTATATTAGTATATTGTTTGTAAGTATTTTGCGAATATGAATATCTTATTAGAAATTGCCTTGTGGAACCTTATGATTTGAATTGTGAAATATTTGCATATATTTATATATGTATAAGAAATTGAGATTTGAGCTATTATAACATGTATATGAGATTTTTTTTTTATATGAACGTGAAAATCTTGGAAAATTCTTATTGAGCTATTTATTGTGATAATTATGATAATGGTTGAATTGAGAATATATGGAGTAGTTATTCCACCACGTGGTGAGGCCACCATTGATGCATGATGGTTGGCTTTCTATTGTCCCACCTGTTCAATGAGGAACTGGCCTACTAGTTCAAAGAGGGCTTACGACACCCCACTAGTTCAATGAGGGGAAAAGACCCATGGTCCGGACATGTGCTTTGGGGATTTTGGCCGGTCCTCATCACATGACTAGTGAGCTTTTGAGTAACCGAACATGGATGTAACTTAGCCCATGGGTCTAGTCGGAGGAAATAAAGCAGTTCGGTTGGATTGATGGAAGGCATCTTGGGAATTCTGTTAAAGAAAAATTGTAAGACCTAATTTATGATACATAATTTATGACATGAAATTTTGTGATGTGGATATTGGTGAATTATATTTTTAATATTTTGTTATATAAATTGTTCCACTTGGCACCTCACTAGCACATATTAGTATTCATAATAAGTTGGATTGATGATTACCACATTTTTCAGGTGATAGTTCCCGTCCGGGTCCATCAGGGAAGACCTCAAAAGCTTAGGCTACTCTCGCTAAAAGTAGTGCTTCGCTTTTTTGGTTTATATTGGATGATTGTATATTGCCACGTTAGGGCTCATTTTGCATACTCGATTTATTTTGTATATTTTTGGCAAGCGATGAAGCATTACTTAGTCATTGATCAACCCTTAATCGGTGATTATGTTAAGTAAAATGGAGGATGTTACATTGTCTTGGTCAAAGGCGAATTGAAAGCTATGGTAATTCTTAGGATTCCTTAGGGGAAAATAAAGATGTCTCCTACGTTACCCGATGTAGAGGTCAAGTTGCAAGAATCCGCTTTTAGAGAATACGCTTCATTTTTTGGGAAAACTTTTTACACAGTCGCTCATGACCGACTCAATCTTATACTTACCTTGTGAAGTGGCAGATTTATAAGCCAAAGTTGTAGAAAGAAGAGTAGCCATGAGAATAAGGATGAAGGAGCACGTTCTTCTTCTTTTCATGGTCACTGGTGACTGGTGAGACCTTCAAATGAATGATTATCAGCTTGACGATGATGATGATGATGCAAAAGAGTGTGGGAGAAAATAGACAAAAAGAGTAGATCTGAGGGTTTGGCGCAGTGAATCTAATCTCACTTACTTGAAGATACTAACTATAACCACTATTCAATGAGATTGACCTAAGACGTCTCAAGAGAACAAGCAACCTATATAGAGGGAAAGAACAAAAGAGGTTAAGGTTCTTCCAGAGGTAGAGGCTCCTCACTCTCTCTCAATCTCTTTCTCTCTCTCTTGTTCCTGTTGCTCTTTATTTGGTGCTTACAAAGACGCAAGATGAAGAATGGAGAATGACGATATACTAGATGCGAGTTTGAAGTGAAAATTTTATAAAATATATATTACTTTCATGTCTGGTCCCTGTGAAACTGAGCTTCCTTTTATACTGTTTCCGAGTTTCTATAGCACTTCTTTAACATCTCATTTCACATGTCAATTGTCTTGTCTTGCATTGAGATATTTAAAATAAAACAAATAAATCACGACAAACTGTTAGGTTCATTGTTTTTCCTTTCGGGTCAGAAACTTGAACTCTTTTTGGCCAAGAAACTGAATCTTCTTTATTACTCTTTCAACCAACATTCCCTTTTTCCCTTACTCTGCTTGAAATTTATTATCATGAGCAGTGCTCATTTATAATGATTCCCTCGAATATTTTCTCACAAAACTCAGTTAGATTATAATTATGATTGTATATTGTGATCATACTTTTTTTTTTTTTTGTGGAAAAAATTATTTTAATTTATTGCAGTAGGCTTTATCCTAGACTGCAGAGCTGTTCTTTCATTGTGCTTTTTGGAAAATAACAATTTTATATTGTTTATTAACAAGAAAGATGAAAGCTGTGTGTGGCAATCTCAACTGAGGGAAAGCCGCAAGAGACATAGAAATGGCCATAATTGAAAGAGCTCCAAACTGAGAAATGAAAGAGCAAAGACTATCAAAATAGAGAAATGCAGCACAGACTTTACACACTGAGAGGTCATTTTCCAGCAGGTTGGTGGGTGGGAAACAGGGAGATGCAGTCAAGTCTTCCTCAAGAACTTCGAATGGTCAAAGCATGGTTTTGATTGGGTCATTTATTACATTAATCACTGCTTAAATTTTTTACTGTCCATTTCACACATATAATCAGCTAATCACTAAAGTCTCGGTATAAGCAACATGACAATAACAAGATTTAGTAGGAAAAATGACAACACGCATTGGCATATTGGCAACTGAAAGATACTTTTTAGTAATTAAATTGTTTGCGTAGGCTATAATAACTTTTTGGTTCTTATAATTCTGGCTCTATTGTAACTTTGTCTCTATATTTTAATTTGATGTAACTCAATCTTATAATTTTAACTAAATTATAATTTATTCTCTAAACTTTGACTTATTGCAATTTAAAAACCTATAGTTTTAATCACTTTAAAATTTAGTCCCTATGTTTTAGAAAATAAATTAATACATAAAATAAACGTTAGGAACTAAATTATAAAATAATTAAAACTACGGAAATGAAGGGGGAATAAAACTATAAAGTCTCGAGTTGTAGTGATTCAAAATTCATGAACTAATTATAACCAAATCAAAACAAGTATTGTGTTGCGCAAGTTAAAATTCAAATAAAAAGTTAGAATTGAGTTAAAATTATAAAAACCAAAAGGTTGGGTTCTCTCTGTCCTTTACCTTAAGGGGGTAATCGTACCACTGACTTAATTATAGTAAATGCTTATAAAAGGGTGTGCCCGATTGGGTGGGTCTTATAACCAACACCTTCTTTGTTGTCACTTCTAACTTTGGATTCTCGGAAGGCGGATGCTATTCCTCATGATGCCCCTCTTCCCAATCACTCATTGAATGGTGATTGTTTGTAGTTTGTTTATTTCTGTATATTCTATTTTGTTTGTAATTCTTAGACTTGTCTTTTCTTTTGATGTTGTTTTTCTCTTGTTGTTGTTTTTCCTCTTGTTATTTCCCTTCTCTAATGTTGGTTTGTAATCTTTTGGAGTATTAATACAAGTATCCTTTGACTAAAAAAAAAAACCAAAAGGTTAATTTTTCTCCACAATATAATTTTACATAAAAGATAAAGGAAAGATCTCATGAAAATGACTTGAGGAGTTTTACTTCCTTTCTTTTCATTTCTTTCTCTGTAAAGGTAATGGGTAAAAAAGATACTTTTTGATTGAATACGTAGAATAATGAATATATTGAGGTTGTGAATGAAGGATGAATATATATAGGTGTGTGGGGAAAACTTTACCTGTGACTTATCCCAATCAGTAGGCCTATGCTTACTGACTCAGATCGTTGTCCAGTCACCATTTTCAGCTTTCTTCAGCAGTAAATGCATTCAAATTCCATGGAGGCTTGAATTGAAAATGAAGAAAGAGCTCAGACATAGATGTTGACTACTTCAATTTAGCAAGAACAAGAAGAAGAAATCATCTTACTGTGATTGAACATTTCAGAATTCAGACTCTCTGCACAATGTATCTTTAACTCTCTGTAAAGTTTTCTGCAGAATTTGACTTAACCTTGCTGGTAAATTTGGTAATTAAATATTAACTAGACTTTGTGTCTTGGTTTTCTAGTTTTAGAAGTTTTATGTGGTTCTGAACTTCTGATTTATATATATATATATATATATGTATATATATATATAGCTGGGGGCTCACTGAAATGGGTTCATCGATGAACATTTGGAACTGTCATCCCTGCCAAGTGCCAACTGGTTTTTCATATAAAAAGATTAGTCGTTTATGTATTTGGGGAATCCAAACTCTTTAGAATAACCTTGCAAATACGAAAAGATCTAGAAGGGGAATATGTTTTTTATAGTTAATATAATTTTTAGTTTTTTACATCTGCTCATATTTTGGTTGTAGTTTCTCAAATTTTAAATTATTAGTTTTGATCCTTCAAATTTTATTTTGTTTAAAACATTGATATTTGTAACTCAATAAAAACTTGAAATATTTTGTCTTTAAATGACCAAAACCAATGGTTTGAAATTTAAGAGACTGAAATATGATATTAACCCTTTTTTTTGTAAATGTTTTGAAAAATATTTACAACGGCAATAACTAGATATCTTTCTCTTTGTGTTGTATAGAAATAGAAGAGATGATGAATTTCTTCTGATGAACAAGGAAGCGAGTTTTTTTTTTTTCTTTCTTTCCTCCTTCAGATTTCAGATTTTATAAATTATTAAGTGATGATTTATCACTTATTAATTTCATTAAAAAATTAGAGGTGACTCATAGTTCATTACTTATAAATAAAAGAGAAAAAGATAAATAAATACCTTTTGAACTTACAAAACCCCCAGAAGTCCGTTGAATTTGTAAAAAGATTGAGAAGTACCAAGGACCTATGACGAATATGCAAATTCGGGTCAAATTACCATTTTACCCTTAGTTTTAAATAATTTTTTTTTAAAAAAAGGAAAATGCCCTCACCACCACCGTCGACCGTGACCATCGGTGGTGGTGGCGGCTACAGTGGTGGTGGCTGCGGCGGTGGTGAGGGCATTTTCCTTTTTTTTTAAATTTATTTAAAACTAAGGGCAAAAAGGTAATTTGACCCGAATTTGCATATCCCTCATAGGTCCTTGGTATTTCTCAGTCTTTTTACAAATTCAACGGACTTCTAGGGATTTTGCAAGTTCAAAAGGTATTTATTTATCTTTTTCCCTAAATAAAACACTTTTTTTTTTTTTTTTTTTGAAAAAAAGAAAGGAATATGAAATTTGTTTAAAGACTTTTTTTTTGTTCTTAAATAAAAATAGTGGCGCAAGTGTGCAACCATCCAGGTTCTACGGTGGCAAGGACCCCTCCCAACAATGGTAGTTCCATATAAGGTGGATTACGAGTGGTTTAACCGCAGTTCAACCCTAGACCTCTTTAAGGAATCTAGTACCATATTCTATTGGACCAACCACATGTTGGTTGTTTAAAGATTTAGTTACAACTTATCTTGACATATACGCATAGCTTAAAAAAATTACATCTATTGAAAATGAGTTGCATGACCCAATAACCTGACTAACCTGAGTTATCAGGGTAATAAATATTACAATGTAAGATTTCCAGTAATTTTACCTTTTTTTTTTTCCTATTCTTAAGAAATACAGATAGTGAGTAAATTAAAGGCAATAACATTTTTTTAAAAAAAAAAGTACACAAATTATTTTATTTTTCTAAAAAGAAGTTCGTTGTGTGGTGATTATTTTATGAATTATGAAGGGTACGATGAAGGAAGGTACAAGATGGTGTGACCATTGATGAAAAAGCATCAAAATCAGACTGTATGGTACTGTATATGATAACACAATAGTGTAAATGATACAGTGTGTACATAGTACACCCTCTAATCTTAAATATACGATATAATTTATAGCATAATTTATAAATTATGTCCTATATTTAAAAGTAGAGGAATTATATAATATACTAAGAAACAAATGTTTGACTTCTCTCCCTTACTTTTCCGTCCCTTCCTTATCTTCGACTTAAAATTATATTGTTTTGGATGTAAAAAAACAAAAGGAGGTTGGAGGACCCTTTTTTTCAAAAATAATATTTAACACCCTAAAATGTTTTTCGTATAAGTCTAAATTTAAGATGCAGAATGTTGATAAAAAAATATTTATGATACTGAGTGTTCTTGAACAAATTATTTAAGGTGTTAAGTGAGTTAAAAATTAATTTATGTATCAGGTATTATTGAAAAAATACTTTATAGTATAATTTGCTAGACAGTAATTACTATTGAAAGAAATAATTGAGGATAGTTATTGTATCAAAAATTATTTAAAGATTCTGAGTGTCACAAAAAAAAAAAATACTTTGAGGTTCTAAATGTTAATTTTAAAAACAGACAACTAACTTTCTTTTTTGAACAACTAAAACGGTGCAGTTTTAAGTAAAGAAGAAGGAAAAAACGTGAAAGCAAGGTAGAGGAGCCAGACTCAAAGAAACAAAAGGCTTAACACATTAACCAATGGCTTCAAAGTTCAAACCCACCAGCTTTTACCCTTAAATCCTTAAATCCCACAACAAGCCTTCATCTTCATTATCATCACTGATCTCAAATATATCTACTTTTAAAAATCCAGTCTTAAAACTCTAAATTTTAATACCGGATTTTTAAAATGTGAGGTTGGATTGGACTTCGGTCCAGGGGCTTGGACCCCCTAAGCGGTCCATCGACACGAGGTCCTTTTTTTTTTTTGGGTAAATCACCACTACATTGAGCTGCTTAGTAGAGTCTGGACATCCTAATGTGCTTTTTAATTTATAGGAATCACTTTTCACTATGTCATTTTTTATTACTTAGAAGTCGGTGAAACCAGAGCTAAAATATTGCATCCCAAGAAGGCTAAAAAAACTAAAAAAAAAAAAATTGGAAAAAAAGGGGAAAATGGACTCCCGGATGTCCAGTGTCAGCCAGTTCAGTGCCGGTCCAGGCCAGAGCTCGGATCGTACCAGACCTCGGGCTGATTTTTCCAGCTTGAAGTCATATCGGGCCAGACCTCAGGTGACCTCCAACTCGGTCTAGCCCGATCCTTGGACATCCCTAATATTAAATAATTTGATATATAAATTTCATAAACAAAATTTTTATGTTAAATATGATAAAATTTGATATATTTAATTTCAATATTATTTAGATTTAAACCATATTTAAACTAAATTGTTTCATATTTAATTGTATACTTTTAATAGCTATTTATTAATGGAGGTAAACTTTATGATACGGGCTTATAATCCGATAATCCGAGTTTATTGAAAACTAAGGTATCTGATGGTGCACTGGGCCTGATGGCTGAGGCAATACTAGAGACTCCTTTTTATATTTTTCAGTCAAGGGATGAGCTTTGCTGGATAGGACAAAAAAGACGGCTCAATGCACAAAGCTCCATCAAGTGGTGCATGAGAAGGATTAGATAAACGTAGCCTTAACCCATAAGCGGAGATGCTAACTATTTCTAGAATTTGAACCTCTTGACAGAAAACAAATTGGGCTATAATAACACTGAGTGTCTGTTGCTGAAACAGGTTTTGGAGGGAAATGCATCAGCTGAATCTTATTCCTCGAGCTCAACTCTTCATGTGGAAATTGATTAGGAATGCATTACCAACTAGGTTCACTTGGGGTCAACATCACTTGGACTTTTACTTAAGGTCTTCACCTCCTCATTTGAAATTTTCCTCATGAGCCCTAGATCATTAGCCTCAGAAACTGCCTCTTCAACATAACTTAAAGCATATACAAAGTCCCTGTTCCTTGATGAAGGGAAAATCTACCAAGCTAGATTCTTTTTACCTAACCATTCCCCAGAACAAAGGGGTATTCCTAAGTTGAAATTTTGCTTTTCCATGGATGAGAATGGTATCTTAAATGTGTCTGTAGAGGAAACTAGAACAGGGAACAAAAATGAGATAGTACTTAATGGAAAAGAAGACTTTTAAAGGCAGAAATTGAAAGGATGGTTCAGGAAGTGGAAAAATACAAGGCCAATGCTGAGAGGAACAAGAAGAAAGTTGACGCAAAGAATGGTTTAGAGTACCATATATACAAAATCAAGGCTCCTGTGAATAATGAGGTGAATCGCTCAAAACTATCCCCAACAGACAAGAAGAAGATTGAGGATGCGATTGAAAAGGCCTCAGTGTTTGTTGATGCCCAACAGCTTCCTGAAGTTGATGAGTATGAGCATCGAAAGAGAGAGTCGAAAAGCATATTTTTAATCCCATTTGGTTGAAAATGAGTCAAGATATGGATGAGAATGTGCATTCTTCTGCATCTAGTGCGTACCGTTCAAGTAATAGGAAACAAAGAGGACTGCTGATGAGGATTAGCCAAAACTTCAACAAATCTATACTTCGATAGTTATGTTGAAGTCATGTCGTGGTGATTGTATTGTGTATGCTTCTTTTTTTTTTAATCATTGTTGTGAGATTGTCGAGGATTTGATATGATCAAAGGGGTTGATTAATTTGAATTTCTGTGATCTTCTTAATTTACTATATTTATATTGGATGCATTCTGGTTAATTATAATCTAGTGGTTGGAATCGCATTTCAACTGATACATATTTGGCTGTTTTGAGTGTGCATGATAAATTTGAGCCGGTGATTAATATATGATATATTCTGGTTAATTATAATTTAGTGGTTGACGATTGACATCTCATTAGTTCTTATTATTTTTATATTTTTAACATGTCAATTATTATGCATACAATTTTCTCAACCAAAAAAAAAAAAAAAAAAAAAAAAAAGAAGCAAGGCATGTAATCTTTCATAAACGAGAACTTTTTTTGGAAACTTAATTATATCTTGTGTTTATTATAAGAATAAATTTTCTGTTTGCACATACTTAAAAACTATTAATTCTCAGAAACAAATCACTCTTACAAAACTACAAATATCTACGATGTAAATTTTCTTTTGTTATATGATATGAATACGAGTGTACGTGTGTGTTGGAGTTTACATTTTATTTCACAACATCAATGATTAATTATAGGTAGCATGATAAGGAGTAAATTCTAAAAAATTAATCATTGGATAAAAATTCTTAAAAATGAAAATTGATATTGGAAAAATTAGAAATACCTAATTTCTTTGCGATTTGATCATTTAGATTTGACGATTTGGGAGGCTTTACTATTAAAATCTTATAATACCTGGTTAAGTGAAAAATGGGTCGGTTAGATCCATAAATAAATAAATACATGTTATTAAGGAGTATTTTCTAATGCTTCCTAATTTCCTTTTTTTTTTTTTTGGTATTTGACTATTTCCTAATTTTCTAATGATTATTTCCTGACATTAATGATTTGGTTATTTCTTAAATTTCTTATTTTTGTCATAGCCCACCTAGTGGGATATGACTTTATTGTTGTTTCCTAATTTCCTCATAACATAATTACTGACATTGGTTTGATTTAGAAATAGTTATATTAATACCCGGTTGACATATTATATAATTTCTAATTAATGAAATTGATTTGATTTTGAAATAGTGACATTAATACCTAGTTGACATATTACAGAATTTATGATTAATAATATTGATTTGGTTTAGAAATAATGACATTATTTTCCAAGTTAAGAAGGATTAGTTGATTTATAAATAATGATGTTATTAATGATTATTCCTTATTTTCTTTATTTATATATCGCAATAAGTAATCTCCATTTACTTGTGTGTTATTAACCATGATAATCTCACTTTTAATGGTAATTAATGGATTGATAAAAATTTGCAGCAAAAAAGTTCTAGAAATTGTGCTTAATGGTAATTAATGGATTAATAAAAATTTACAAATGAGATGTATTAGAAATTGTATTTTCAAAATACTTTTAATAACATTAATTATACGTTATTAATTATCATTCCTTATTTCTTTTATTTATACGATGTAATCAATAATAGTGATAGTATATGTATCTCTTTCATATTCACAGTGTCATTTTTCAGAATCTTTTTATGAAATTTCGGGCGAGGGATTAACGAAATGTTAAGGTGTGTTTGAAGCCTTGTGTGTGTAGGGATGAAATTTTAAGTAGTCTATAGTTGTTGTTGGTTTCTGATTTTTATTTTTTATTTTTGGTCTTTTTTTCTTCATTATATTTTAAGAAATAATTTCATACCTTTTTTTCCATAAAGGTAATCAAATTAATATCATTTAATTTTTAGCTTGGACACCACATATTTATTAAGATCATAAAGTAATTCTTAGTACCTAAAATATTTTTTCAAGATTCTAGAATAATTTTTCAAGATCGTGAAATATTTTCTCACTACCATCACTACTCTAAAATATTTTTTCAAGATCATGAAGTATTTTTTTAATACTAATTAGGACCTAAAATATTTTTTCAAGATCCCGAAATATTTTTCGACTCTAAAATATTTTTTTAAGACCATAAAATAATTTTTCAAAATCGGTGAATCTTCACCTAGGTTGCTTTGTCCTGGTGACCTTTGTATTTGGTTCCTCCAAGTTTTCTTTTGCTCCTTATTCAAAGCTGCTGCTCCTTTCCTTCTCTTGGTTAGTGCGCGTAAGTTGCAAGCTCCTCTTCTCTATTTTGCAGTGTCGATTTGGGTGTGCAAAATCAGGTTGCAGAGTGTATTTGAGGCCTTTGATATGAAAGCCTTTTCTTTCTCTGCTTAGATTGATGCAGCCTTGTGGTTGTAGGCATCAGAATTTTGAAACAATCCTGCTATGCTTTGATTGTTATATGTGCTATGTGGAGCTGTAATTGGTGGCCATTGTGTTCTCTAGTTTATGCTAAAATGCTTTGGTTTGTAACTTGCTGACCATGCTGATTAGCTTACCAATTAATCTCTAAAAACACTTTCTTGTTAGGCAAAGTCTCCCAAAACTTCATTGACTTTGAAAGAAAAAGGATGGGTGATAGATCACAGCAGAAACTAGCCATTGGAATCGATCTTGGAACAACATACTCATGTGTTGCGGTGTGGCAGCATGGTCGAGTAGATATTATCATGAACGACCAAGGAAATAGAACAACACCGTCTTATGTTGCTTTCACTGATACTCAAAGGATGGTTGGTGATGCCGCCAAGAACCAGGCTGCACTTAACCCTACTAACACGTGTTTGGTAATTCTCCTTTCATATATATTTTCATCTTTCCTTTAATTACGATCGAACTTAGGAATGTAAAATAATCAAATAAATAAATTCTAATAACATTTTTCATTTTTTTAAGTTCATTTATGCTCTCTATCATGCCAAAGTATCACTTATACCGTTAACCTTGTTTTCTTTTGTAGGATCTTATACTGTACGTATGGTTATGTATTCTGATCTACACTTGCAATGATTAACATTTTGCAGATGCGAAGAGGTTAATTGGTAGGAGGTTTAGTGATTCTCATGTTCAAAGTGATATAAGCCTTTGGCCATTTAAGATCACTTTGGTGGTGTTGATGATAAGCCCAAGATTGTTGTGAAATTTAAATATGAGGAAAGACAATTTCTACCAGAGGAAATCTCATCCATGGTATTAGCAAAGATGCATGAGATTGCAGTGACTTATCTTGGTTCAACAGTTAAGGATGCAGTTGTCACTGTGCCTGCTTATTTCAATGACTCTCAACGCCAAGCAACCAAAGATGCAGCTGCAATTGCTGGGCTTAATGTATTGCGAATAATTAACGAGCCCACTGCTGGAGCAATTGCATATGGTCTTGACAAAAAAGGCAGCTATAACCTAAAGAGAAACATTTTTGTATTTGACCTGGGCGGTGGTACCTTTGATGTGGCTGTTGTCATAATTAATAAGAGTGACTTCAATGTTAAAGCAGTTGATGGTGATACACACCTTGGAGGAGAGGACTTCGACAACAGAATGGTCAACTACTTTGTGGAAGAGTTGAGGAGGAAGCAAAAAAAGGACATCACCGGGAATCCAAAGGCCATTAGGAGGTTGAGAACTGCTTGTGAGAGGGCAAAAAGAACACTCTCATCCTCTTTTATGGTTGAGACAACCATTGAGGTTGATGCTTTATATGAAGGCATTGATTTTTATTCAACAATCACTCGTGCTAGGTTTGAGGAATTGAACAAGGACTACTTCACAAAATGTTTAGAAATTGCAGAGAAGTGTCTTTTGGATGCCAAGATGGACAAGAGGAGTATTGATGAGGTTGTCCTGGTTGGTGGGTCTACAAGAATTCCTAAAATCCAACAGCTATTACAGGACTTATTTAATGGGAAGGAGTCAGGCAGAGCATCAACCCGATGAGGTCAATTTGTTGCTTATGGTGTCATTGTTCAAGCTGCTATATCAAGTGGGCAAGGAATGAAAATTTACAGGGCATTGTGTTGAGAGATGTCACCCCATTGTCCTTAGGCGTTAGGCTAGATAATGGTCTCATGCGAGTAGTAATTCCAAGGAACACTAGCATTCCTACATCAATGTCGTCAAACATAACCACTGTGTATGATGACCAAACAAAGGTCTCATTTCCTATTTTTCAAGGTGAGAGAACAAGGGCTAATGATAACAACTGGTTGGCTACATTTAAGGTAACCATTCCCCCAAAACCAAAGGGTGTTCCCAGTTTCAATATTTGCTTTTCCATTGATGAGAATGGGATCTTAAAAGTCTCTGCCAAGGAAGCTAGAACAGGGAACGAGAATGCGATAACAATAAACAATAGAAAAGGAAGACTATCAAAACAAGAGATTGAAAGGATGGTTCAAGAAGCTGAGATATACAAGGCTGATGATGAGAGGTACAAGAAGAAAGCTGAAGCAAAGAATGCTTTGGAGGACTACTTATACATAATCAAGAATGCTATGCTTAATCGGGGATTGGCTTAGGGATTTCAGTTTGCCAGCAGATATGAAGAAGATTGAGGATATGGTTGAAAGAGCCTCAAAGCTGGTTGATGACCAAGAGCTTGCTGAAGTTGATGAGTATGAGCATGAGATGAGAGAGCTCAAGAGAGCATTTTTAATCCCAGAATATTGAAAATTAGGTAAGATTTAGACACATGACAGCTTTTTTGTTTCATAAGATGGTTGTGGATTTTTTCTTGGGCCAAAAAGATGATAGTGGATTGATTTTTGCTTTTCTCAGTAATCCTCGTGGGATTGTTAATGATTTCATAAAACTTTGTGGGTTAGTTAATTTTCATTTTGTGATTTTCTTAAAGTGTACTTGATATTTGATACGTCTATCGGTCAATTTTAATTTAGTGATTTTACATCTCATTTTATATTGATGGTATATATGTTTTTGGAAGGCCTTAATTACAAGCATTCAAACACAAGATGAATCAACGTGGCAAATTCATTTACGGTGTGCCGTTTTATATAATAATCTAAAGTACACTTTTTCATTAAACTTATGCTTAATGTGTTTTTTACTAGTATAATTTTACTATCTATTATTAATAATGTGTGTGGGGCAATGTGAGTAGAACCGTCATCCTTGTGATGCTGGTTCAATCTGCTAATTCATATTTATATCATAATGCAACATCAATTAATAAATATTTGTGCGTATTTGTATAAATTTATAAAGATGATGGTGTCTTAATAGCAGATTAGCTTGCTAAGCTAGCTCATGGGATAGTACTTAGTAGGAACTTATTGTGTTCTTTATCAAACCCCGTAGTATATTCTATCCACGTAGATGGAGGATGATGAGATTAATTAGCTAGAGTGCCTTTGTTATGTATGTGTATGTATGTGTAACCTCTATTAGTGAGTAATTGATTTCAAGTTTTCATTTTTTTTCAAAAAACAAAAAAAAAAAACAAAAGTTGATGAGTCTGTGTGTCTACAACCAGCTTTAGACATACTAGATTGCCCTCACTTGAAATAAGGGAGAATATGTTCACTTGAAGCGAGCCGCTATCTTTCAGCGGATGATGGTCAGACCAGCTAGACTATTTGGCTTTGAATACCTTGATTTTTTGTTGTTGCTCAGAACAGGTACTATATTTCCATTACTCAACCCAGAAGAGTTTAAGTTACCATTACATAACACAACCAGTAAGGGAATTTAATAGTCAAGACAATACAAAGTCAATAATCAACTAAACATAATATCTAGAAAGCGAGACTATATAGCAAAATAAGTAAAGTCAGTCCTCCATCGACACGATCGAAGTCCGGCATACTTCATGATTTAACTCGGCCTCCATGCTATCCAAGGTTAGTAAAGCAATCAAAGCGGGTGATGGTTTTTCAACCCACCCTACCGGGTACACCTCTTTATAAGCCTTAGCTGCAAGACAATCAGCCACACGGTTACCCCTTCTCGGAGTGAAGGAAACAGAAAACCCAACCTTTGAATATAGAAGTTGAATAATATCATGGACTATACCTCTACTCTGCCAATCATATAAATCAGAGGACCTTTCAGCAACACAGTTATAAAGGAGTAGGTAGTCAGTCTCAAATATTACCTTGTTATGGCCCAAGTCCATAGCAAGCATCAAAGCTCTCTTTAGTGCCAAAGCCTCGGTCATGAAGGCAGAAACGGATTTTAGCTTACAAACAAAGCCCCACTTAAATCCTCCATATTCATCTCTACCCACAACTCCTATGGAAGCCATGGCCTGGCCTGGAAAGAAGGACCCATCGCAGTTAACCTTCAAATAATCAGCATTAGGAGGGGTCCAACTTACTACCGTTTCATATTCACCTCTCTCTGCCTCATCTCGCTCCATAGGTTTGTTTCTAGAGCTTAAATACTCACCATTATTCCTCCTAGCCATTTCTATGATAGTAATCGGATTTGGTGCCAAATGGTTGAAAACAAAATTATTTATTTGCTTCCATACAGACCAAAGCAGCCAAGCAATAAGTGAAATATCATGAGGACTAATATCGTTCATACCTGAGATTTGGAGCCACCACACATTAAAATTGGAAATTCTGTGTGTATCGATTCGAGCACAAAGTGGGCTGCCAAACCACATGCATCTTGTCCACGGGCATTAGAAAAAAAGATGTTTTATCATCTCATTTGCAACCTCACAAATTGGACATTTGCTCGTAGTTGATCTTTTCCGGTGTGCAAGCAAAGCGTTGGTGGCAATGGCCTTATTAAGCACCCTCCACATAAAGTTCTGCACCCTGGGTATTGTCGGAATCTTCCAAACAGCCTTCCACCTCTCATCCGGAATCACCACCGATGGTCCCGCTCTCTGGTTGCAATCTGCCCAAGCTCCCTTCCCCTCCTTGTAGCCAAGTTTCACCACGTAATTTCCATTTTTGGCCTTAGTCCAGACAACTTTATCGTCAAGCCAATTGTTGGGGATTGGTATCCTATATATGGCCTGCTTGACTTCTGTTGGCAGATGCTGTGCAATTGGTGCCAGATCCCACTCCCCTTCCACAATCAGGTCACTCACCATCCCTGCCAAGGCTGATGGTCTATTGCTGTCTTTATGTTTTTCAGGAAAAGTGACGTCCGGAACCCATTTGTCTCCCCATATGCTGATTCTGCTGCCATTTCCCACATCCTATATGATGTCCGATTTAAGGAAATCTCTCCCTTCAATGATACTCCCCCATCCCCAAGAAGCATGGTGCCCTTTCTTTGCATCCATCAGTACCGTATCAGGGAAGTAAATACCTTTTAGCACTTGAACCCACAGCTCATTCGGTTTAGTCAACATCCTCCAAGCCGTTTTAGCCAATAAGGCTTTATTCATCACAAGCAGATCACGAAAACCCATCCCCCCTTTCCCTTTTCCCATAGTAAGATTCCCCCAAGCCTTCCAATGCGTCCTCGTACCAAATGCACTCCCATCCCACCAAAAATTAGCAATCATACTATGTATTTCCATGCACGTCTTCACTGGGAACTTGAAGCATGCCATGGGATAAAGCAGAATTGCCTGAATCACCGCTTTGATCATCGTTTCTCTCCTCGCAAAAGACAAGGAGTTAGCACCCCACCCTTGTATTTTTTTCATGACTCTCTCTCTTATATATGCTAGTGCTTGACATTTGGTCTTCCCCCACATACTAGGTATTCCCAAGTACTTCCCTGGATCCTCTGCCATTGAGACCCCCAGTATTTGGCATACTTCATCTCTGGTCTCAATTGGAGTATTGCTTGAAAAGAAGAGGCTGGACTTTTCCAAGTTAATTACTTGTCCCGTTGCTTTGCTTTGCTTTGCAGTAGCTTTGAATACCTTGATTGGTCATAATTATATTGTACTATCTAATTAATTAAGGAAAAATCCCATATAAAGTTGCTTGAAATAATGAAATTCTAAATCGGGTTGGTAAATTTAATAAATCATTAATTAAGTTATCAACCCAATTTAGAATTTCTAAATATGAGTTAAATAACTTTATTGCCCTCTCCTTGTCTCATCTCTCATCTTAAAAGGGTTTTAGTGCTTTCAAACTTATTTTTTCTAATAAATGTATACATATAACAACATTAATGTATAATAAAACAAAATATGATTCGCATAAATCGAAGATTTTTTTTGTTTGGAAAGATCATCAAGAATAATTCCAGCCAAAAAAAAGGAAAGCATAACCCAAAAACAATTAAATGATTTTCATCTCAATATTAAAAATAGAAAATTTTATTTTTGGTTTGAATTTTTTTGATAAGAAGAAAATTACAATATATTAATAAAAAAAATCTTACTTATGTGATATTATACATCAAATATTTTCATTAATGGAAATTAAAAAAAAAATTTCGTTAACGTAAAAAACCAAACTAAATAGGAGTATCACACATGTCGAATTGATGTGTATGTAACATTACTTACTTTATATAATATATAGGTATATTATTAAGTTGTTATTGTGTTTAATTATTATTGAGAAAATATCAATAAGGGTATTTTAAGAAGAAATTAATAAAAATTAAAATTTTATCATATAATTAAGATCAAAACCAACTTTTAAATGTTGCTCTATAATTAGAACCTGAAAGATACTATATAATTAATTAATCGAATATTCTAATTAACATCAATGTTATTGAAGCATCTTTTCTCACTTGATTTTCGTCTCTTTGATTCCCGCCACCCTGTTTTTAAATTGTCAACCTCGTAATAAACTCAGATGATCGGATTATAAGCTCATATCATAAAGTTTAACTCCATTAAAAAATAGCTATTAAAAATACATAATTAAATATGAACGATTTAGTTTAAATATGGTTTAAATCTAAATAATATTGAAATTAAATATATCAAATTTTATCATATTTAACATAATTTTTTTTTATGACATTTATATATCAAACTATTTAATATAATTAAAAATTATAGATTTAACAAAAATTATAAAATGTTGTGTTAGTATCCTCTTCACCCATCATTAAAACTGGTTTGTTTGATTAGAAAAGGAAGAACTAACAGGATGAAAGAAAATTATCCAGAAAGGACGATAATAGAATGTGATACTTAATTGAAATTTACTCTGAAGATCAAAAGAAAGGACATGTCAGTGAAAGGTAAAGAAGGTAAAATGCATTTAAGGGTCCTTTTTATAGAAAAAAATCCCAAAAAAGACCCTAAGATTACGAAAATCCAAAAAAAGGCCCAAAGGCCTTTCTAATATAAATTATTAAACTTTAACAACTAAATCAGCCACATTAACAACAAAATCAATTCCTGTTAATAACTAAATCAGTCACATTAACAACAATATTTTAATAACTAAATCAGTCACATTAACAATAATATCACCCGGTTAACAACTATATCGGCCGTTAACAACTCACGTAGATTTTGAAAATCTCAAGGGCCTTTTCGAGTTTTCAGAATTTTGGGGCATTTTTGAGATTTTTCTGTAAAAAGGGCCCTTAAATGTATTTTCCCAAGAAGGAATGAGTATTGGGGTACTTAATGGAAATATTGTCCAAAGATTTAAATGAACAGACAAGCATGCCAATAAAAAGGTGAAAAAAAAAATCAGAGAGAAAGGACAAGCGCGTATCCCATATGTCAATGAAATTGTTCCTTGACCCTCATCGAATTTCTTAGACTCGAAGTTTGGCTTCACATTTTAAATTAACTGCTATTTTTTTTTTTTTATAGATATGAAAATTTTAAGAAAAGGATTGAACTCACCCATAATCCAAGGGTAGGGTGCTTGGAACCCAATCCGTGGAACTCAGTCCACGAGATATACTAAGTTAGAGAGTATACATGCCTCCGCCACCATTTCAAATTAACTGCTATTAATCAGTTTGTTTGGATTTGCGTTTTAGAAGGGGAACAGCCCAGTTGGATGGCAAAAGCGCGGTGAAGATGAGGGGCATCAAATAGTGAATCCCGAGTCCTTTAATTTGTCACAGTTTTTCCAGATGCAAGTATTCAAAAAAAAAAAAAAAAAAAAAGGAAAAAGAAAAAGTAGAGATGAAAAACTAAAGATCCATGAGTTGGATTATAGGGTAATATTAAATGTTAACCCAAAAAAATCATTACAAAAAGTATGGATATAACTTGGCCTAAGACAAAGTACTAATAGAACAA
This sequence comes from Acacia acuminata, assembly GCA_019022655.1. Taxonomy (NCBI): domain Eukaryota; kingdom Viridiplantae; phylum Streptophyta; class Magnoliopsida; order Fabales; family Fabaceae; genus Acacia; species Acacia acuminata. The sequence continues at coordinate 1,269,790 of JAFJYI010000225.1, read as the reverse complement.
AATCATAAGATATCGGTTAATTAAAATATTGGAGCAATAAATTTTTTTAGAACATTGGAGAAAATTTTTCTTATTTAAAAATTTCATTCGCTAAAAGAATTTGATATGCTTTTATACATAATATTGGGAAAATCACAAGCAGTCCCAAACAAAAGAAATAAATACAATTAGGTCCCTTAAAGTTACCAAATTACTCTGAAATCCCAAAAGATATTGATAATATTAATTATAATTGTGAAATAATAACCATTTTGCCTCTTTCAAAGTAGGGAGATTGCACCGAAGAGGATTCTCTCATAATCCTCTTTCTCATATTCCCTCATTAGCATCATCTAGACCATTGATTGGGAAGGTGAGAGAAAGGTTAAAGTGGTATTGTGATTGATTGGATGGATATGATTTAGAGATGATGAGAAATAATGAGAAAGTGATAATGAGAGAAACCCAACCCGATTGCACCGCCAACTGAGAGAACGAGCTTATACATTGGGGAGCTCAATTCGAAACACTGGAAGTAGGGAGAGAAGCCAAGGATCAAAACCACCATCTTCTTACCACTGTTGGCTAGTTAGAAATAAGAGAGGATAGAATGATTTCAAGGAGAAGGCTCACAATCGGTGAGTCCCATTTAGTCTATTGTTATTCATATATAATCAGAGATACAGAGGCGTGAATTACAAGGAAAGTGAATAGCATACACGTGTCCTATGAGCTGTTATACACAACAGAAGTAGTTACAGTAAGTATACACTTAGTAGAAGGCTAACAGAATAGTAGCTAAATTAGTACAGTAGATTAGATGTGGGCTATTTCGTTTGGGCCTTTCTAATGTGTACATAATCATCCCCCTTCAAACGAGGCGGTGTCATGGCAAGACTGAGTTTGTCCCTCAAACGAATGAACTGAGACGTGCCAAGGGGTTTTGTAAGGTAGTCAGCGAGTTGTTCTGCAAAAGGAACATATTGAATACGAAGCTGCTGAGATAAGACCTTATCACGAACATAATGAGCATCAATCTCAATATGCTTAGTGCGAGCATGAGCCACCGGATTGGAAGCCAAAGCAGCAGCACTAATGTTGTCGCACCAAATAACAGATGGGGACCGAGGAGAAAAACAAAGTTCACGAAGAAGAGACTGTACCCACGAAAGTTCAGCGGTAGTGTTAGACAAACCCATGTATTCAGATTCAGCAAAAGAGCGAGAGACAACAACCTGTTTCTTGGAGGACCAGCAAATAAGAGAGTTGCCAAGAAATACAAAATAACCACTGGTTGATCTGCGATCATCAGGACAAGAGGCCCAATCAGCATCAGAGTAGGCAAAAAGTTGCAAGGGAAGAGATGGTTTCAACAAGATTCCATAAGAGATGGTGCCTTTGAGATAACGAAGAAGTCGTTTGGACCCATCCAATGCGAATGCGAACGGTGGGAGAGCGAGAAATTGACTAAGCTTGTTGACGAGAGAAGGCGATGTCGTCCGGAATTAATAAGATATTGAAGGGCACCCACCACACTACGATACTGCTGAGGATCCTCATAAGGAGCACTGTCATGAATAGATAGTGTTCTACCAGTAACCATTGGTGTAGGGCAAGGGGTACAATGGAGCATACCATATTTAGAGAGGAGATCAGTGACATACTTGGATTGAGAGACAAAAAAATCCACGAGAATCCCTAGTAACTTCAAAGCCAAGAAAGTAATGAATAGGCCCAAGGTCTTTCAAGGCAAACAAGGCATTTAACTTTTTAGTAAATTGAACAATCTTTTGAAGGAGTTATTACCGGTGACAAGGATGTCATCAACATAGATGAGAACAAGTAAAATCTGAGTCTTATCTTGATAAAAGAACAAAGAAGAATCAGATTTATAGTGTTTAAACTGCCATAAAACAAGAGTAGAGCGAAGGCGATCATACCAAGCACGTGGGGCTTGTTTGAGACCATATAGGGCCTTAGTCAATTTACAAACATGGTGAGGGTACCGTTTATCAACAAAACCATCAGGGCGCTTCATAAAAACAAGGTCTCGATGAGGAATCCATTAAGAAATGCATTATTGATATCGACTTGGCGAACCTCCCGGTTGAAACGGAGGCAAGAGCAAGAAGAATCCGTGCATTAGTAGTCATCTTAGCCACTGGACTAAAGGTGTCACCAAAATCAACTCCTGGTTCCTGAAGATAGCCTTTGGCTACAAGACGGGCTTTGTGTTTGGCAAGAGAACCATCTGGATTAAACTTCTTCTTGAAGATCCATTTATTACCGACAACATGTTGATCAGGAGCAGGAGGTACGAGAATCCAAGTATGATTGCGAACAAGAGCATTATATTTAGTCAACATAGCTGATCGCCAAGCAGGAGCACTGAGGGCTGCTGCAATTGACTTTGGGACCTGATCTGAATCAGAAGTAATAATGCCTACAAAAGGATGTTTATGTTTGTATATACCTGCCTTTGACCGTGTCACCATCTGATGACATTTAGGAGTTGGAGGAGTGGGAGAAACAAAGAGGGCACGAAGCGAGACGACACTTTGATTGAGGGGCGATAGAGACAGATCGACGGACATGGCGGAAAGCCGAGAATGTGTAGAAGGAGCTGGAGAAATAATTTGGGAACCAGAAGCAGAAGCATCCTGAACCTGTGAAGAAATAGAGGACAACGAGGCAAGTCCATCAAGGGTGCATGACTGATCAGTCATTGTTGAAATAGTAGAAACAGGAGAATCTGCAAAAGGAAAATCCAGCTCATTAAACACAACATGCCTAGAGATGTAGATTCTGCCAGAGGGACTTAGACATCTGAACCCTTTGTGTTGACCACTGAATCCCAGAAAAGTACACCTCTCGGAGCGAAATTGAAGTTTGTTTTTATTGTATGGCCTGAGGCAAGGAAAGCAAGCACACCCAAACACCTTGAGGGCAGAATAATCTGGCAGGAGCTTGAATAATGCTTCATATGGAGACTTATGAAGTACTGGAGTAGGAAGACGGTTAATGATATGGGTGGCCATGGTAAAGGCTTCCCACCAATATTTGACAGGCATATGAGCATGAGCTAGCATACTAAGTCCCATTTCAACAATATGGCGATGTTTACGCTCAACACGACCGTTTTGAGCTGAAGTATGAGGACAAGAATGGCGAAAAAGAATTCCGATTCAGCAAGATAGTTAGAAAATGTACGAAACTCACCTCCCCGGTCACTTTGGAGAACTTTAATTTTTCTATCAAATTGATTTTCAACCATGAGTTTGAAATTTTTAAACGCACCAAAGGCATCACTCTTATTATGAAGAGGGTAAATCCATGAAAAACGAGTGCAATCATCAAGAAAGCAAATGTAGTATTTATAGGCATGAACAGAAGGTACAGGAGCAGGACCCCAGAGATCTGTGTGTATAAGATCTAATACTGCAGTAGCATGTGAACTAGACTTATTGAAAGGCAACAAATGAGATTTACCATATTGGCAAGAATTACAGAAAGTAAGCTTTTCAAAGAATGTGAGACAGACAGATTACAAACTTTAAGGACTTATTTAACGGTGTTTACTTGTGGCATGACCAAGTTTTTGGTGCCATGTATCTAAGACGAGAAAGTAAAAAACGGTGGACTGGATGAGTGCAGGAACTTAGGAGCTCCATCAAGCTTGGGAGCAGAGTCAAGCTTGTATAAGCCATTACTTTTCCTTCCTGTCAGCAGCACCTTGTGTGTGGTTTTGTCCTTCACAACACAGTGAGTAGAATCAAATGCAACAATGATATCATTTTCATTAGTTAGTTGAGTAACACTAACTAAATTTTTCTTCATAAGCGGAACAACCAATACTCGTCTCATGGAAAGATTAGAAGAATGAGGATTTAAACTTCCAGAAGTAGAGCAAAGAATTTTAAGCTAAGAGCCATTTCCAACTAAAATATTACCTGCCTCGGTATTGCCCTCAGTGTCAAGATGAGTAATGTGATTGGTAGCTCCACTATCCATGTACCAATCTGGATCCTCAATTAATTCTGGTGTTGCTACGTAGGCAGAGGGTTCAACAGCCTTATCTAGACCAGAATAAGAACGGTCAAAACGATAGAAGCATTGCAAACCAATATGACCAGTTTTACCACACAGCTGACACGTTGGTTTGCTTCGTTGAAAACGGCCTCCACGACCTCTTCCACCGCGATACGAACGCTGGCCATGATTACGCCAAGGCGGACGAGAAGGTGCCTGCTGGGAACCAGACGCAACGGGCGGAGGTATTAGGCTTAATTGCAACATTGGCAAATGAATTACCTACTTTTGAATTGACGGTGTTAAGATGCTCAAGATGTCTCTCAAAGGTCGGAAGGCGAGAATGAACATCAATCCGAGGTAACATGCTCTTTGTCAGAGAGAAGCATAACAATCGGTGTGTATTCTGCATCAAGACCAACAAGAGTCTGAGTGACGAGATCAGCTTCTGAAATCGGACTCCCTGCCATTGCGAGGTTATCGGCGAGATTCTTCATCTTAGCCAGATATTCTTCAATCGGACTGGAACCTTTGCGAGTTCGTTGGATATCATACTTATACATGGTGATGCGCGACCGTGAGTGTGCGCTCATGAGATCTGTTACCGCCTTCCAAAGTTGAGGCGAAGTGGTGCAGTGAAGGAGTTGAGAGGCAATATCGGTAGTCATGGTGCTCAATAGCCAACTAAAGATAGTTTGATCAGTGGCGAGCCAGTCTTCAAAATCAGGATTGACGGCGACATCGGCTTTCGATACATCTGGAATAAACTCTGGCGGACAGATTTTTGTGCCAAGAACATAACCTTCCAGGCGATGACCACGAAGAGCTGGAAGAACGAGAGAGCGCCACAAGAGGAAATTGGATCTGTCCAACTTGACAGATCTGGCCTGATTCAAGCTGTTCAGGAGAGGAATAGTCTTTGTCTGAACAGTCGATGAACTACTGCCAGTGAGAATCACCGGAGAGGAAGAGGAGGTGTTCACCGGAGAAGCAGAGGTTGCCATTTCGACGGAGAAGGCTATGATACCAAGTTAGAAATCAGAGAGGATAGAATGATTTCAAGGAGAAGGCTCACAATCGGTGAGTCCCATTCAGTCTATTGTTATTCATATATAATCGGAGATACGGGCGGCGTGAATTACAAGGAAAGTGAATAGCATACACGTGTCCTATGAGCTGTTATACACAACAGAAGTAGTTACAGTAAGTATACACTTAGTAGAAGGCTAACAGAATAGTAGCTAAATTAGTACAGCAGATTAGATGTGGGCTATTTCGTTTGGGCCTTTCTAATGTGTACATTATCATGGCCGACCTCCCTTTCATCATTCTCGACAAAGAACAGAGTGAGAGCCAATGCAACACTAACTTGAGGAATTTTCAGGCCGTGAGCCGCCGACGCTTGCAGCGCAGACCAGAGCTTGAGATCGCGGAGAGAGAGCTTGAGCCGTGAGAGAAAGAGATGGAGTTGCAAGATAGAACGAACCAAATATCGAATAGCTAGGAGACTTCAAACCTTCTTCTCTTTCCTTTGGTCTCGTGAGTTTTGGCGTTATTTGTGTTATTCCGGTGAGTTCGGTAGTTTCTAGCGAGATTCATAGATTTTCCAGCGTGCTTGTTTCTATGGTTGTTTCAGTTTTGCACGTTTTTGACTCGGGTGACTACTCGATTTGGACAAAGGAGCAAAGGACTCGATGGGAGAATCTGGACTTGTTTTTTAGCTAGAGTGGGTCACTTCGACGGGTTTGGCCTTCTTCAATTTCAAAGAAAAAGACTAATTTCTAGCAACCTTATTAACAAAATCTCTCTCGATTTGGCTATTGCCTATTTGGTCCTCACATTCACCATGACTTTTTCTTTAATGACGTTCTCTCGCATCATCAATAATGAAAGGTTAGACATCTCAAAAACTATACATGGACTTGTCAAAAAACATAAAGATGGAATTGTCAAAACGTGGATATAGAATTTTCAAAACGTGAAGATGGAATTGTTAAAATGTAGACATGAAATTGTCAAAATGTGGAGATGGACTTGTAAAAAACTGGACATGAACTTATCAAAATGTGGAGATAGAATTGTTAAAACGTGGGCACATGAAATTGTCAAAACGTGGATATGGAATTGTTATGGAGATAAAATTGTCAAAATGTCGTGATGAAATTATCAAAATATAGAGTGGGATTGTCAAAACATGGAGATGGACTTGTCAAAATTGGACATGGACTTGTCAACAAATTGACATGGACTCGTCAAAATAGTTTGATAGGCCAATCACAACATCCACAACAAGGCACATTGAATTGGCAACGCATGCCCATGCCTATGTTGTTGAAATTGGAAGAGAGGCTTGTAAAAATAGGTACATTAATTTGTCATAACTTGATACAATCACTAGCCATAGGATAAATTGTCAAAAAATAAATATCATTATCAATATAGGTATGTTGTTGAAATTGGAAGAGAGGCTTGTAAAAATAGGTACATTAATTTGTCATAACTTGATACAATCACTAGCCATAGGATAAATTGTCAAAAAATAAATATCATTATCAATATAGGTACATATAGTTGTCAAAAAAACATAATAACATGTCTTTCTATAAAATAATAAATGTATAGAATTATTTTATGTGAAGTTTTTTCATTTTCATTTTTGTTTTTTTATGAAAAATTGTATCTTGTGTTGCTTCCATTCCAATTTAGAATAATATTTGTGGGAAAAGAAAATACCAATTGCACTTTAAAATTTCAAATCAATGGTTTTTTATTAAAATAATTTGTAAATTGTTAAATTTTATACTAAATACTTATTATGTTGTAGGCCACAAAAATGATTTAAGATTTTGAATTTTAAATGATATTTTATTTCTTTTTTTAATTAAAAATATACATGAATAACATTAATGGCATGAATTTGTTAGGAATTTAGAAATTCCAATTCTGATTTTGGTGTGATAAAATTATGATTTTGTATTAGTTGGTAATGATACATAAATCTATAAATAGGATGGTGTTGAAATTAGAAAAGTGAAGTGTTGAGAAATGATATTTAGGGATAAGGCAATAAATTTTTTAAAAAATATTCCATTTCAATTTTTTATTTGAATCTATCTTTAACAAGTTATACAATAAAGATCGATAATTTAAAAAACAAAATTATAAATACTTGTTTAGATAAATAGGTAATTATAAATACAAAAGATAAAGTTGATTTTGCAGATTATATAAATTTGATTAAGTCTTAAATAATCTTTATATGTTAGAAACTCCAAAATACTTATAGTGTTCTATTCTTTGTTTGCCCCCTCTACAAGCATGTCCCCATGTTCTGGTGTGTTATCCCCATTCTCTAGTTGCTTGCTAGGATATGTTCTTTGTTCAATGCATGTGTTTGTTTTTCACTTTCTTGATTAAGTGGCAATTGGTTGGCATAAGTGGCTAGTTGTATTGGCTACTTATATATATATATTTGTGGCATATTGAGATGTTAATTAGGTTAGTAACTGAACTGGCTAGGAAGTATGGAAGGCAATTAGGATAGGAGTTGGATGTACAATCGTCTAACTGAGGGAAAACAACTAAATCAAACATTCTTAGCGGGTTTGAAAAAGTTCATCAAATTTGCTTTGGCGCATTCAAATAATTCAAGTAGGTCGATCAGGTGTCCGTGTGCCAAATGTAGGTGTTTAAGATTTAAAGATGCGGGCAAGGTCAAAATTCATTTGTGTCAAAATGGATTCATGAAGGATTATGAATGTTGGGAATGTCATGGCGAAGTCCGACAGACACCGAGTGGTTATTACGAGGACAGTAGTTATTGAGGAAACCTTAATCGATATGAGCAGTTGGTTATGGATGCCGCAGGACCGTCCATTGGCAGATATTTTGATCCTGTTACTCATGTCGAACCGTCATACATGGGAGAGGAGACCGGTACACATACTCAACCATCATACATGGGAGAGGATCCTCATCCAGACGCCGATAGGTTCTATAAAATGCTTCAAGAAGCACAACGTCTGCTATGGGAAGGTTGCGAACACTTTGAAAGTAGTGAATATTCATCTCTTTTTGCTACCCTAGCAACACTAAGCTTGAAGACTGATCACCATATGAGTGAGAGGAATTACAACGAAATGATGCAGATCATGAGTAAGGTTATTCCCAAAGACAATAATTTGCTAAAGGATTTTTACCAAGCAAAAAAAAAGGTGAAGGAGCTTGGGCTTGGAAGTGAAAAAATCCATTGCTGCCCCAGAGGATGTATGTTGTATTATAAGGATGATGCTGAGCTGACCGAGTGTAAATTCTGTGGACATGATAGATATAAAGTTGTGAGGAATGGAAGGAAAATGACCTGTCAACCATTAAGCAAGATGTGGTACTTTCCTCTAGTGCCCAGACTTCAGAGATTGTATGCATCAGAACAAACAGCTGCTTATATGAGATGGCACCGGGAGCATCACAAGGATGAAAACTTTGTGACGCATCCATTCGATGTCGAAGCTTGGCGTAAATTTGACGAGGCAAATCCTTTCTTTGCTATGGATCCCCTTATGTCCATCTTGGTCTATGTTCGGATGGGTTCACTCCTTTCAAGCAATACGGGCAGGAATTATTCCTGTTGGCATGTCATTGTGACACCGTACAACCTCCCACCATCTATGTGCATGAGAAGAGAGTTTTTCTTTCTTAACGCATTAATCCCCGGGCCATCCAAACCAAAAAGAAGATAGATGTGTACCTCAGGCCTTTGATAGACGAGTTGAAGATTTTGTGGAGTGAAGGGGTTCTAACGTATGATATATCATTGAGCCAGAATTTCATAATGTGTGCTACCTTAATGTGGACGATAAATGATTTCCCTACATATGGGATGTTGAGTGGCTGGCAAACGTCGGGAAAGCTTGCATGCCCGGTATGTCTTGAACAGAACATGGGTTTTAGCTTGGAACATAGTCACAAAGTCTGTTGGTTTGACAGGCACCGGCGATTCCTACCCCCGATCATCCGTTTAGGAGAAATAGAAAAGACTTCACGCGGAATGTGGCCAAACGAGCAGATCAACCTCGTCGTTTAAGTGGTCAAGAAATATGGGATAGGGTCAAGTATATTCAAAGTGTCGAAGAGGGGCTGCTTCCAACGAACCCGAGGGATATGGCGTTGATCATCATTGGAACAAACGTAGCATCTTCTGGGAACTACCATATTGGAAAGATTAATTGTTAAGACACAACCTGGATGTCATGCATATTGAGAGCAATGTGTTTTGTAATATTCTATACACTGTGATGGACACGAAAGACAAGATGAAGGACACAATCAATGCAAGACGGGACATAGAAGCGATTTGTAGAAGGCCTGCTTTGCATTGGTACAGAATGGCAGGGGATGGACTTCCAAACCTAGAGCGCCGTACACATTAAACAAACAGCAGAATTTACAATTGTTGCAATTGGTTAAAGATCTGAAACTCCCAGACGGTTATGCGTCAAAATTGAAAAGATGTGTCAACATGCACGAGGAGAAGTTATTCGGGATGAAGAGTCATGATTGTCATGTTTTTTTCCAGAGATTGTTGCCGTGGGCCTTCAGAGCACTACCGAAGAATATATGGTCTATTCTGATGGAATTTTCCAGGTTCTTCAGAGAAATTTGTGCTTCTGAGCTTAATGTTGAAAAGTTACGGCACCTGGAGGCAAGCATGTCAATAACACTATACAAGTTAGAGATGGTGTTTCCTCCTAGCATGTTTGACTCAATGGAACATTTGCCTGTTCACTTGGCCTACGAAGCAAAGGTACGAGGTCATCAACAATATAGCTGGATGTATCCGTTTGACAAGTAATATATATATTTCTTTCATGTAGTTATTTCTTTCGTGCACTTTAGTCTATAAATACCCTCTAATTGTCCATTGTAGGTTTTTACGCACTCTTAAGCACAAAATTAAAAAATCCAACCCACGTTGAAGGATCTATCGCTGAAGCGTATCTAGTCGAAGAGGCCACAAAATTTGCGTCATACTATTATTCCCCTGAAATAATATCAAGATGGAGAGGGGTACCTCACAACGATGATGGCGGTAATACGAGCGAACAAAAATCAATATTTGATTTTCCAGGCCGAGTCGTGGGAAAACACTGGAGGTCAACTCTTGAAGGAAGAGAGAAGCGAGTAACGGAGTGGTACATTCTAAACAACTGTGAAGAGGCCGCCCAGTACTTAAAGTAAGATTTCTTTTCTTTTTACTGTTACGGTAAGTATTAAAGTATTAACTTCATTTTTTTGTTATAGTTATTTCTCTAATTCGGTCCGATCGGAAAATCCTTCAATGTCGGAATCCCAAGTTGATCAATTCACGAACTCTGAGTTCCCAAAATGGTTTCGATCCTACTTCGTGGAAAATCCATTAGATCCCAATAAAGTGGTGTGGAGTTTATCTTATGGAGCTGCAATTAGTGTTACCCGGAGCAACAAATATATAATCAATGGGTATCGGTTTTCAACTGTTGAAGCGAACGCAGTACCCTATTACTATGTTGCAATTACGGTGTATGTTGCCGAGGTGACCAAGTTGACGGGGTGGATGGTGACTACTATCGGAAGTTAATTGACATAATTCAGCTGAGTTACCCGTGGGATAAGGTGGTGACACTTTTTAAATGTGAGTGGTTTGATAACAGTCCGCGTGGGACAAAAGTGGACAAACATGGAAATATTAAGATCCACTGGACAAGGAGATATAGGTTAGTTATGACCCATTCATCCTTGCTCAACAGGTGGAACAAGTTTACTATACATTATACCCCACATCCTGCCAAGGGTGGGTGGGAGTTATCAAAACCAAAGCACGAAATATTATACCTAAGTCGAAAGAGTCGGAAGCAAATGACGGCATGAAGGAACCGTTTCAAGCTGATGTGGAACATGTACTGCCCATAAACATTGCCGACGACGATGTACCAAGCAATCTATTTGATTCTGCTACGAACTTAGAGTTGATTCCTATCCATGTTGACGATGAGGAATCAGACGATAAGATGTAGTGATTTACTCTGATAGTGAATCTGAGTTCGACGACTATGAGACTCCAGAGGAAGGCGTGCAAGCAGATGTCGAAGAACAGGAATCGTCCGATTGATTTGTGTTAGTTCTTTGCTTATGACGATCTGTTATACTACATACTCCGTAATCGCTTTAGCGCTCTTTGTCATATTAAGTAATAAATATCTTATTTTTATATATATTTTGACATAATGTTTGTAAGTGTTTAGAGATGGAGCATTTTGGAGGACGTTCAGATAGTGGACGTGGTAATGGTCGATCCCGACCCCGTCCTATCAGGGGGTAGGGCAACGCCATCTACTCCCTTTATAGGCACGGGGCAGAGGCGCTTCCCCAAAGGTTTCGCCATTTGAGATGTCATCTTCACCATCGGTTTATTTGTCCACTTCACCGTCGCTTTATATGTCATCGTCTCCGTCTTCCTCTAGTGATCCATAGCAAGGGGGACACCAGGTTTACTTTATCGTTTCTGATTGATTTACATATGTTTAGTTTTCTTTAACCATCTATGTACAAACATCTTCAATAGTTCACATTCCTTCCTTCAAGACATTACGTCCCTCGCCTCATAGCCAGGTCGACGAAGGAGGTAATTCCTTTGATACACCAATATGGGGAGAGAAAGATCCTGTGACAGAGAAGCTTTGGATCCGTCTTGAAGGCACCGAGGAGTGAGTCATGTGAAGTTACTAATAACACTACGATTTTTTACCTTTAGTTTGTATGCTCATATTTGCATCATATCCTCTGTCTTCAGATTTGTGCCTTATAATCGGTGGGTGATGTCATCTCAAGCCAAATATTCCGTAATTTCAATCGGCCTTGGGGCAAGTGGACGAGACATTCCTAAGGAGACTCGGGATACTTGGTTCAATGAGTTTTTGGTAAGTTAAGTATTTTATAGTTATTAATTTCTTATCCAAATACAAACTGATTAAGTATTTTTAAAATTTGGAGCACTAATTGTTCGTTATTAATTTTCAGGATAAGTTTAGGACGTTGCCTGAACATCGTCAAGATCTAAAAAAAGCTTATAACCATAAGGGAAGCCAGTGGTTGACTGAGAGGTTTTATAAATTGAGAAAGGGTACAGGCAAGCAAGATTGGATTGAACCCGAGACTGCAGGCCTATTACTTCAAAATTGGGCCGTCGATGAGAAATTTAATAATAGAAGTCAGAAAAATAAGCAAAATAGGGCCAAGCAGGAAGGACCTTCATATCTTTGCGCTCCATTCCACAGTGAGCATAGACGGAAAATTGTGAGTACACGTTATTTTCTATTAAAGTATTCAATATTTTGTACTTTGAAACAATTTATTAACGGTCATACTTTGTGTTTGCGAGCCTTTGTCTGGGAAGTTCCTCCAGAAGATGTTGAGTGGACTGCCTTTGAGCGGACTCATACCCGCCAGTCTGAAGGGAGTGAGAGGCGCTGGATTAACACCAGGTCGCAGCAAGTTGCGGTGAGACATTTCTATTGCATTTATTCTTTGTTTTTGACACCAACATCTTTATTTCATTTTGCATGGCTTATTTGTGATGTATTTTTTTGTTTGTAGGAAACCTATCAAAGGCTGACACAGGAGAGAGACTCGCAAAGTGGGACCGACCCCGCATCCTCTCAGTCCGATAACGAGACTCTATTCTTTCAGGCTGCAGGTGGATTTAACAGCAAAGGCAGAGTCTTCGGGTTCGGTGCCTCTGCCAGCCGACTTAGGCAAACAAAGCGCTCCACATCCAGTAGTGAAGGTGTTTCTATAAGTAAACGTAATACATTTAATATTGATTGTTACATTTTCATTCTCTGGTCCATTTAAATGAAGTACAAAAAAGATAATTATATTTCCTAATGTTTTTGCAGATGAGTTGAAGAAGATGAAGGCGTTGGTGGCGTTGGTGGAGGAGCAAGAAGCTGAGCTGAGCCAGACAAGGCAACAACAAATGGAGACAGCAAATGAGCGAGCCAGACAATTCAACAACAAATGCGAGGCAAAGAAATGAGCTACATGAGACACGCGAGATGGTTAGGCGAGATGCGCTTCAAATCAAGTCCCTAATGAAAAACAGGGGTCCGGATCCGAATCCGGCTCCTGGTGGTGATCCTGCTGATGATGATGATGATTACAATGCTGCTGTTTAGACTACTTTTTTAGTACATCTTCGTTGAAACACTATTTATATTTTGTCTTTTCTATGTAAAACTCTTTATGATTGTTATGAAAATTCGGTTTTTATGTTATACAACTTTTTTTAAAATATTTTTTTATATAATTTTTAAACAAAATTATAAAATAAAATCAAAAAATTTAAAAAATAAAGGAAAAAAGAATGTAATTTTTCAAGCAAAATTAAAACAAAAAATTAAAGCATAATAATAAAAATAAGTAAAGAAATTTAAAAAAATATTTTTTTGAAAAAAGAATTTAATTTTGCCACGGATTCAAATCCGTCGCAGTTGCGACGGATACAAATCCCTCACAAAGAATGACGGATACAATTGTCACAAACTGCGACGGATACAATTCCGTCGCAATAAAATTCCATCGCAATCAATCCGTCGCAAAATTCAAATTTGCGACGGATTTCTATCTCTGTCGCTTTCACGATGGATTTGGAAATCTGTCGCAATTTGCGACGGAATTTTGAAATCCGTCGCAATTGCCACTCGTTTTCATCCGTCGAAAAATCGTTTTGTGACGGATTTTTTCCGTCTCAAAAATTGTTTTTCCTAGTAGTGTATGAAGATGCTTGGAATTAAATTCATAGCTTGATTTAGAGACTCTAATTAAAAGTTTAGAAGTAGCGCTTGTGTGATTATTTGTATGCTAAGGAGTAACATGTTACTATGAATTTTCTTACATACGCATGTGAATTGGGTATGACTGTGAATAACCACTTTTATTAAAAATTTATGGACTGAATTATTTGTATATATGTTTGTATTGCAATTTATATTTTATACGAAGAATGAAAGCATGATTTTATTGTATCTTGTTGTAATTATATTTGAAATATATGTCATGGCGGATGAATTTGTTATGGGTTGGAATAAGGAGGAACTTTGTAAGATGAGATCTCATACCATGTGTTATGCCATCACATGGTGTACAGTGGATGATAGTTGTCAGGGCCCCTTCTTCCTTGTCTTTCTTTGACCAGGATTGCATTGGAGTTGTGAGACGGGTGACACCTCCTTAGTTGTGTTCTTTAAGGAGGAGAGCCATAGTTCAAATTTAAACTCTATACCTTTGGTCCGGTGTATCTTAGGAACTGTTGAGCTTGAGTCAATCCAATCAATTGGATAGAATTCTGTCGGACTATGTGTTAGCCCATGGCTCCAGTCAGCGGAATAAGGATGGACGGTGTTATAAGGGCGACTGCATATCGCATAATTGTATATTACATGTTGTGATGAAAGTAGAGATTTGTACAATGATGATTAGTTGGGAAAAATTTTTACACAGTCGCTCTTTCTCGGATTCAATTAGAGGGCGAATTCGATCGGCCAAGCGATCCTTTTGTTCGCTTATCTTGGCCAATTCAAGCCGGCTACTAGAGCGAGGCCGGACATATGAGTGAGAAGGGTTTGACATTGTTAAGCAAGAGGGGTCTCCTTTACGGTCGAGTACATCCAAGTTGGAGTTCGCGTAACCTATTGCATTGTTTTTCCTGTCCTTTTTTCCTTCTTCTTTCTTTCTCCCAGGTAGTTCGTTGGTCAAACCAACGATTGTTGACCAGTGTGAAAAGTCAAACTTGATCCCATCCGATTAGGTGAAGCTCCCTTGTACAGAAGCTGGAACCTCGCCTTTCAGTCTCTAGTTAATAGAATCTCCTAGAAGGAACGTAGTAGCTCGACAGTAAAGGAGAGGTGCGATAGTGGCTCGAGCAATCGCAAATAAACATTTTTCTTACAAAATAATACGAATGATGTTTGGAGAATTCATCATGGACCAACGTGAATTCATGATGGTTCACTTTGGACATATGTCTCAAACTTTGTCTTTTGAAACTAATTCGGAAGGTGTTAGAATTAAAGTAATGTTCTTGTGGGAGGACATTGTATCTATGTAACCATCTATTAACGTAGACAAAGAATTGGTATCTATTAAGTTCAAGATGGGTTTGTGTAACACCTCTTGGTGTTGATTGTAACAACTTGCTCTGCTACCACTCCTGTGTAATGATTTCAAACCACTACTAGTAGGGTTCTCAATAAATTTTTTTAGTGCATATTAACTCATGAAATGTGAATACCTGACTACCAACAAGGAAATACAGACATACCAACAATAAATTTTTTTAAAACATAATTAAGATTACAAATAATCAATATTCAATATATTCAATATGAAACAATAATTTGTTTAAAAAATTATATTATTCAGAACTTCCTATATTTTTTTTAAAAAATAAATTTATCTTTGTTAATTATAAAAAAAATATTTTTAATTAGAATATATATTTAAAAAACAAAAATTGTTGAGGGGTGTACCTTTATCTTGGTTAATCCCACCAATTTTATTTGGATAGTTTATAAACATCATAAAAGAAAAAACCCTGGCCCAGTGAACCAGTGATGAATTTAAATGATTTATGTAGTTTCAAAAATTTTATTGTTTATACCATGTTATAAAAAAAAAAAAATTGAAATATATTGCTATTCATTTTAAAGAAATCAAAATAAATAATTTTTAAGTTATAAAATTTCATAATAAAATCAAAATTAATAAATTTTATGAAATATTAGAAAGTTTGAAAATAGATGTATTATAATTTTTTTCTTGCATAATTTTTTTTGGAAAATAAAAATATTTAATAATTCTTATGTTAAATAGGAGATTTTTGGTCAAACTTAATGTTCCGCTAATCGTATGGATGGATGAAAATAGAATCTCAAATATATAAGAGAGGTTTATATATGTAACACATATTTTAATTTTAAGGGAGATATTTATATGAGTTTTTAAAATATATGAAATGTCTAGACAAAACCTTAATTACTTATCCTATAAGTCATTAGAGTATTTTACTCTTTGGAAGGGAGAAAAGAAAGAAAAAGAAGAAAAAGTGTATTTTACTCTCATAGATAATATGACAAATTCCTTAAACTATATCTAATACATGAGTTTGTTTGCACAATTTCTAGAGTTAACCTGCCAGCAATTAGTTTGAAATTACAAGTCGTTTAGTGTAAACTATAAAAGTAATATTATATTAGATAAGGAGAGAAACATATACTTAATTTTATAAATGAAGCATATTATATTCAAAAATATATTTTTCTAAAGTTTGATAATATTATAATAAGAAGAACAAATAAATATTAATGAAATATAAATGGTTTATTAAGGATGTGATAACAAGGAATAGCCAATTTCCAAGAATCGGATAGGCTGAGTTTGAATTTATAATAAAAATATCGTAACGATTTAAAGAAAACTAGAATTAAACCTTATAATTATATTATAAGTTTTGTATTATTATTTTGTAAACTAATTCCAAATAAACATTGAAGAACATGTCCTGCGCGTGTGATAATTAGAAAACTGTCCCAAACTAGATAAGTAGGAAATTAAATACATGATTGAGTAGTGGGTTCAGTATATAAGAAAAATAACATATAAAATGATTTTTTGAATTTTTTTTAATATTATGGATAAACAAATAAAATGAATTTACTGTTGCTCATGATAATATGATGTACCACCTCCAACCTAACTCCTTTATCATAAGAATCATGAAAGAGATAATTCTTTCTTTTTTAATGTCTTCTTGTGGTGGAATGAAATTATAAACCGCAGAGGAATGACACGATTGACTAAGGTGTGTCGGCCTTTACCTTAAAAAGGAGGAGGTTCAATATTCATTGGTCGATGTGAGGCCTCATTCTTGGCGATCTGTAAGTACCTCCGTAAGTGTATTTTGAACCTCGAGGCATGCCCTAACCAAGATGGAGGTACCAATGTCTATCTCTATATAAACTTTTATAAATTAAAAAAAAAAAAAAAAAACTTATAAACCAGTGGGTTACTGAGAGAAAGTCAACTGATTTTTTTTACGCCTTTACTTATAAAATTCGAACTCTTCATCTTATTTAATGCATATAAAGTCTTTTAAAATCAATGCAACTATCTTTAATTATATCAGGGGTTTTAGTACAATTCAATTGGCATTATAGTAGCATATAACAATAATAGATATTGGGAATGTCAAAATAATTAAAGAGCGGAAGTGCATAAAAAAATTAAAATTTATAATTTATAAGTTATTAGCTTGCTAAGAATTTATTTAAAAAATATAGTATTTCTCTTGGATCTCCTTAATTGTGGTTTAGAATTAAATTCATTTTAGTTTGTGAAACAATTCTAGATTAAAAAAATAGAAAATCTTGGTAAGAAAAAAGAAAGATGATTTCTATTTTATTTTATCAATTTTTTCACTTCTTGTTTAAAAGGTTTATCAATGACCGATTACATAATTTGATCCAAACATAATCATATAGATATTGGATAATAGCTATCATTATGTCTTTTAATTAGCATAGGACCAATTCAATTGGCATTATGCCATTATAGTAGCATATAACAATATATATTGGGAATGTCAAAATAATTAAAGAGCGTAAGTGTTTTTAAAAAAAGTTAAAATGTACAATTTATAAGTTATTAGCTTGCTAAGAATTTATTTAAAATATATAGTATTTCTCTTGGATCTCCTTAATTTTGGTTTAAAATTTAATTCATTTTATTTTGTGAAACAATTCTACATAAAAAAAAATGGTAAGAAAAAAGAAAGATTGATTATTTATTTATTTATTATTAATGTTTGCACTTCTTTTTAAAAGTTTTATCAATGACAGATTACGTAATTTGAGCCAAACATAATCATACCGATATTGGATAATAGCGATCATTATGTCTTTTAATTAGCATAGGACCAATTCATAGTCACATATATTAACAATTATTCTAACATGGATAACAATTTTGGAAGTATATAAAAAAATCGTTACAAAAATGATTAATAATCATTATCGTTTATGAAATAATCAAGATTATATCAACTATGAATAATTATATTCCCAAACTTGTAAAACTATCCCCTCTCAAGATTAGTTTCTTGCCTGGTATAAAAAACACAGAGACAGTAGAAATTGGGCCCAACATAAAATCTAATTGGGCTGAAGCATGAAATGGGTTTTATCTTAAAGAGGCCATAGTGGAAATAAGATATGGCCCCAATTAGTAAGGTTGCTGAGGCCCAATTACTTATGTGGCCCCCACAGAATAGAAACTTTCAGAAATTAAATCTTCTTTGTAAAATGAAAATGATTTTGAAAGAAAGGATCTTGATGGAAGGAAATATTATATCCAAAAATTAATTAAGTTCGGTAAATGATTGAAAAAAGTTTAATGTTTCTCTATCAATATATATGTGGTTCCAAGTTAAAAGGATTTTGGCAACTTAAGAATGAGTTTTTAAATTTGAGTCTGTGATGAATGTAGAAAACGAATTACCTTCAATTAGACTAATATTTAAACCTGACTCAACTAGATGGCTATATATTTAAAAAAAAGTATAATGTCGCTTTTTCTTGTGTTTTCTTTAAATGTTTTGTTGGATCAACATTGTTTTAAATGAAAAGTATATATAACAAAGGGTTTAATGTTTTAACTGCTTTTCTTTTTAAAACATTTTTTTCTCGCTACACTCACATAAAAGTGAGTTGGTCCAATTATAAATAGAAGAGAGAGAAAATATTAGTGGGACCCACTCATTTTAACGTGAGTGTAACGAAAAAAATGTTTCTCGCAAAGAAAAACGAAAACATTAAACTCTATAACAAATTATTAACGTTACTTTTTATTAACGATATTCTTTCTGTTCTTAATATAAGATATATTTACCCAATTTTATTAAATTAATAAAGTTAGTTGAATTGATTAATATGACAAGTATATATTTTCTAAAACACCATAATTATCTTCCTTAATTCCTTAATTATCTAATTCCCTTTCCTTTTTGATTATTGTTAATGAAATGCTAGCATGGGTAAATTAGAAAAATATTTAAAAAATGAAAACTATATATTTTATTTAAGACCAAGATCAACTCTCCATGTATATCTTATATTAAAGGCCGGAGGGAGTAGAATGTTATAACAAAATTATTTATTTAAATAAATAATAAAATATTAAAAGGTTATCATTAATTAAAAATGATACTATAATAATTATTCTTTGATTTCAAAATATTTCTTACATGCCAATTGTAGTAAAAAATTTAGAAACGATCTTCAATCAAAATATGTGACATGTTGATATTTTATGAGAATAAAATGATGTGGTTTTGAATTTTGTATTATTTTTTAATAAATAAATAATATGCCATCTCTATTGGGCTCTTCCCATTAAAATTTCACAACTTCCCAAATGTTTTGTTTTGTGATAATTAGCTTATACACAAAATGAGTGACATTTGGATATCTTATGAGCATAAAATGATTTAGTTTTGAAATTTTTATGATTTTTCAAAAATAACTAATGCATAATCTAAAAAGAAAAAAAAAAATCATATTTGCATCATTTTATACCCATTAGATATAAGATGTCACTCATTTTCAGGAGACTTCCATTTAATTATATAGGGGCCCATATTTATTTTTAAAAAACACCCGTTTAATTATATTCCTCTAAATTAAGGGACAATTTTGCCCTGAAAGTTTTTACTCATGAGTAATTTTACGTCGAAAGTATCCAAAAGGGAGCAATTTTGCCATGGCTGTTATCCCAATTAATTTTGACAAAGAGTTGATCAAATATGATAGTTGATAGTCTATATGTCATTCATGTCATTTTTGTTGAGATGTAAATTTAAGCTTAAAGTCCATGTGTTATTTATTTCATTTTTTTTCCAAGTCACATTTAAAACTTTCTATGAAAAGTTGTACCTTAACAAAAATAACATAACACGTGGACTGGTAGCTAAACATATTTGGTAAACTAATGATCAAAATTAATTAGTATAAGGCTCAGGCAAAATTGCTTTATTGTTTACACTTTGAGATAAAATTGCCCGTTGGTGAAAATTTACAGACAAAAACGCTCCTTAACCCTCTTCCTCTTTTATACTACATGTAAAATATATATGCATGTTTAAATTCTGCTCACCCTCTCTTGTAGCTTCTATCGATTCACTTATAAGTCTTCTCTCAAGTTCTCTTATGTTTCCACGGCCCTTCAAGGTTAGTGTTTAATTTTCTCCTTTCATTCAAAATATTTATGTCCTGCAATTCTCATCCATTTTGTCTTGGATCAATTATCAAGACTGGCAAACTCTAATCTCTTCGGTCTCTACGCCCCTCAAAACTTTCCAACTGATCTCAAGGTTTTTCTTTAATTTTATTCTTTCATTTGAAATTATTTAATTATGCAATTCTCACCTATATTCTTAGATTGATTATATCATGAAATCATACCCTAATTTCTTATGTTTTTAGGCCCCTCCCTGCATTAAACTTGGACTTCCATCGGTTTATCTCCTCTTTCTTTAAATTTCTTATTTTTCAGCCCGCATTACAATAATCCTTACTAATCTTCATGAACAATCAATCATATATGAGATACTTGTTATATATGCAATTCAAACAAGTTTTGTATGTCAAAAGTTTTGTAATTCAAACAAGTTTTGTATGAAATCATACCGGTTAAATGCTGGGAGCATGCCATTTTTGTTTTTATTTTTTGTGTGACTATTAGTTATGATAAATTAAACTATAATAAAAAAATATTTTTAAGAAAACATTAAACTTAAACTGCTCAAATTTCAATTTAAAAGTTGCGATTAGTTGTGTTGGAGAAGATGAAGGAAAGTGGATGGTAAGGGTAGAGGAGAACCCTATATTTAGTATTAGAGAGGAGAAATAGTAGCTGATCTCTAGAATCTCATGTTGAGATTGGATCCATCCCTTAGGGTACTATAAATTGAACAAATATTGTATTGGTGTTTTTTTTAATATGTTGAATTTTTTTGGCCAATAATTGTTCTCTTCGATGGGCATACTCATGCAATAGAGGGTCTTTTGCTTGACGGAAGAAATTCTTTGCAACCGAACATTTTATATAATACAATGTACGTAACGCGTGATAATGCTACAGCTCATCTTTTTGCGTTAAACTTCTAAAAGCATCCCTTTCCAAATTTCGCATAATAAAGCAACCTTATTTTAAAAGGGCCTTGCGCCTAGTTTTATAGATGCTCCTCCATAAGTGGTCGGGGGTCGTGGGTTCAATCCCGATTATAACTTAGGCCAGTAGTGTCTGCACTTATAACTTGAAAAAAAAAAAAAAAAAAAAAAAAAAAAAAAGAAGTGAGAGTTGCTCAAGTTTCCTAAAGTGAAGTGAGAGTATCGTTATTTCGCATTATATCACTATGAAAAGAGAAGATTAATTTTTGGTGAACTTTAAAACCGAATTTGAGAGGACTGATGAAGAACTTAATACGGATAAGTTTGTCATAAATCTTTGTCAAGAAACGTTGCAACTGTATTTCAAGTTTTCTATTGGTAAATTCATCACAAGTTTTCATCCTAAATGTGGGGGAAAATTTCCTATATATATTCTCCCTTTGGTCCTTATTAAAAGACATTAACTAGCAATTTTATTTAGTCCTTTTCATAAGGCATTTGCATGTTTCCAAAGCGCATTAATTATTTTTTCCATGTATGTCCATAATTAATAAGGTGATCCGGATTCTCTCAGAATCCCATCTCTCCTCATCCTCGCATCTTTTCATTTTAGCCTCCAAAAATTGATCTAAACATCTAGAGAGAGACACATTATCAATTTCAAAAAACTGCATGTAGTAAAAACTACCGCATGAGGTAAATATAAAAATTTTAAAAGTGGATGACGTGTTTCTCTCTGAACATTAGATCCATTTTTGGATGGCTCAGATGAAAAGATACTGAGGGATGAGGAGCGAAGCAATTTTGAGATAATCTGCTCCCTTAATAAGGGTTGTGGGTAAAAGTAATAAATAATATAATATTACAGTTTAGTGCAATTAGTATGGGTAATATTAGAAAAAAATGTTTGAAAGTTTCCTTAAAGTACCACTTTTAATACATATCCCGGTCAGTAACTAGGTGTTTTTACCACACCAAAAAAAAAAAAAAAAAAAAAAGACTTAGTACATGTTTTCTCATGAAAATGGGCAAAGAGAGAGCTTCACATATTTGAAAGATTTTGAGTTTGATCATTATTTATTTATTTATTATGCTAAACTAACTAATGTCTTGTATTGTTCAATAGAATCTACATACCACATGAGCCAACTTGCATATCGTCTTTCAAAAGCATCAGAAGCTGCAAGCATTGTTTTCATATATATACTCTATTGCTGGTATATCAGCTTTAAATATAGGTTCTATATATGATGCAACAAAATGTAATTAATTTCTTTATTTTCTTTCATGAGAATTATATTCTTTTTATTTTTTCAGTTTTGGGAATTCATAAATAAAAATTGAAATTTAGGAGCATTGAACCAATTGACCAAGAACTTGGCATGTGAGTGGACAAAAGATAAGATAAGGACTAACTGCGTTGCACCAGGCATCACTGCAACACCACTTGGTGATCGATTAATTAGTCTATTCCATAATTCTTTTATCATTTATATATATTCTATCATATTTCATTGGTTGCAACAATAATTTTGCGATGCCCATTTTTGTCAAGGGTCTGCGAAAGTTGAATTTCACTTTTTCCGTTTCAAATCCATCACAAAAAAAAAATTGTTGCGAAATGGATTAGCCGTCAATAAAAAAATTTAGAGTTTTCTAGTGATTTCAAAACCCTATGACAATTTTTTTTTGGGAAAATATAACTTTTAGGCTTAAATTTTCACTAAATTATCATTAATACAATCCCTAAACTTTGAATTAGAAAAGTTTTCTCTTTGTAATTCATTAAGTCAGGAATTATATATAACTACTTAGTTACGCTATTCTGCACTTTGAGACTATAAAGGTTGGAGTATTTTAAGACAAGAAGCTATAGGAATGATTGTTCTGAGTCAAAGTTCATTGATTGATTCATCATTGTGAAAAAGTTCAAGAACCAAAAGTTACTACTACATTTTTTTCCATCTAGATTTCGTTTCTTTTATGAGTCATACTGTTATGAATTTTTATTCATTGTCTAGGTCCTTGAAGATGAAGAGCTTCTTGAGAATTTCATAAGAAGAATCCCTTTGGGATGAATTGGGGAGCCAATATTAAGTGAGATGTCTTCCAATTGTGGCGTTCCTTTGCTTACCAGCAGCGTCCTCATAAACGGAACAAAACTTTTTGCGTCGATGGTGGATTCAGTGTTTGGTTTGTGAGTTTTGATGAGTAGTCATGGAAATGAACAAAACAATAAAATCTGAGGTTACATACGATGTCTTTCTTGGATGATTGCTCAATATTTATTGTCTTTGTTGGGTTATATTGATCGATCACCTAGTACGTGGTCCCAATACTTATTTTTAATAGTACTACATCCAGGCTTGAATTCTGGAAAATTATTTAGTCCAAATTATAAATAAATAAAAATTATATATGCTATATTAATTACATTATTAATCATAAGTTACGTTGGACATTGTGCCTGGGGGCAATCAATCAGGTATGGAGACATTAAATTTAATTTAATAAAAAGAGCTTTATTAAATGTTTATTGATTATTTTGTTTTACATGTTTTCTTTATAATAATAATTCATAATTAATTAAAGAAATATTCTATATGTCCTTAGTCAATTATTATTGTGGGAACAATAATAAATTAAGGCTAATATGATTTTGGTTGATCATAAAATGATAATCCCGTGTGCGGTATAGGGATGGAAATCACTAGGCTTTAGCTAAATAAACCTAGGCTGCGATAGAGATCAATCCAAAGCATGGGCTTGAGCCTAAACCTTTATAAAGCCTAACATGGCCTAAAGCCTACTTAAATGCTTACTTAAAATCTAGGTCATTAAATAAGCTTAAAGCTCGTGCATCTAATTTCATATATAATCCATCAAGCCTATATATGTCTTAAAAGTCTAGGATTCAATTTTACATACGATATAAGAGCTTAGTAAGGAAAAGAAAAAAAGCATCTAGTGGCAATAGTTGTCACATCAAGTAGGAAAAAAAAATCAATCTTCTATTAACTAAGGAGATATATTTTCTAAAATAAACAAAGAATGTAACAACAAGTGGTATGTAACTCTAGGTTTTACTTCTTTTGCTTTTCTTGCATAAATTGAGACAAACTCCTCCCACTGGGATTATTATATTTCAATTGGACATAACTAAAATAAACTTAATTACTAATTTATTATATTTCACCTAATTAATGACACAAATCAAGGGAGATGGAGTGAGCTAACATTGCCATTTTGAGCAATCAAAGAGGAGAAGTAAGTAGATGTGATCAATTGATGAATGAAAATATAATGTTGTGCTCTTGGATAAATGATGAAATATGAAACTTAGGGTTTAGACTAATATGTTAATAATTTTATAAGTAATTTACAAAAATCTGTTAAATTAAATTACATATAAATATGCATAATATTATTTTTTTTTAAAAAAGCTAAATAGCTCAGCTTGTAGATTTGTAGGGCCTTATGACAATAGGCCTAACATGTTTACTTAAGTAGGGAAAGGCATATCTCCACCCGTATGTAGGTATAAATCAAAATTATTGTAACATCCCAAAATTTGGAACTTGCGAGTTAAATATGATTTGGGATTATTTATGGAAAAATTTAGCCTTAGTGATGTTTAGAATTTATTTTTGGAATTTAAAGGCATATTTTTCCGAAAATTAAGAATAATTAGTTGGTGGTTGACTTTTAGCCTAAATATTTTAGAAAGAATATTTAAGGGCCTAAAATAAATTACTTAAGGATTAAATTCTGTCACCTAGCTAAGGTTTGCAATTAAATTGGGTAATGACTATATGGCAAACAAGAGTCTTATAAAGGATCAAATGGGATTAAAATGGTGTGGGACCCTCAACATTCGTTGCCAATTCTATCATTTTCACGTCACTTATTCCCTTAATATTTCAATTGTGCAACAATCCATTGGGCCACTCCCTTCCTCTAATGTCCGAAACTTATTCAGCCAATATACCCAATAAAACTCATTCAGCCCATATTCATTACACTCATTCACCTTTATTTAATTACAAACACTCTACTCTCTCTCCATTGTTATTTCTCCAAATAAGCACCACATTCATTTTCCTCTCTAATTTGGTGACACATCGCCCTCCCTCTCTCAAATTCATGCCATGTGGACAATCATGCAAAATACTTCCTCATCTCAACAATTAATATTTCGGTCAAGCATCCTAATATCAATTCTCATTCATTTCATCTATCACCTGCTCATTCTTCATTTCGGCCTCACAAAAACGCAGAGAGAGGGTGAGAAAGAAAGCTGTGGGAGTGAGAAAGAAATTGCCAGAGGAACAAGAGGAGTTGGCCGACTTCCACATGCAACACTAAAATCTGTCTTAGGTAAGCCTACTAAACTTCTTCCCATCCTTGATTTCTGCGACTGAGGTGGTTTTTGATTAGGAGGGGTGCCTGAAACTTGGGTATGAATCAGTGATTTAGTTTTTAATGGTGGCTAAGGTAGATTAAGCTTGTAGTAATAATTATTGGTGTTGTATGTATTTGTTGGTTCTGTTTACTTACGGCTCAACCTAAGGTCTCTGTTTTGTTTGGTATGCTTTCTGTTTCTCTAATGGAAAGACAAGAGGAATTATAAATGGTTAAGAAAATGGGATAGATAGGTGTACGCATAGGTTATATGGTTCTGTTTGGTGATTGCTGAATCATGGAGTTATTGGTTCATAATGTCGCACATTGAACATAAGTTTTGGATGATTCCATGTGGTATTTTGGTTCTGTTTGGGAGCTAAACTGAACCTAAAATATTTGTTGAGAAATGTTGGAGTGAATTTATAGTAAGAGAGCTTTAGGGAAGTCAAAAATGAACTCCTATACACTATATGATAAGCTGGTTATATCCTGGAAATTTAAGTTTAGCAGTAGTAACAGTAATTGTGCAGCAGAAACATTGAAGTTACAGCAAGGAAAGCTCATATTAAATGTCCTCTGATGACCTTGAAATTTTGTGTACACTTAGTACACATAATAAGGTTCAGTGTGAGCCAAATAACACTTAACAATAAGGTGTATACAAGGTTTTATGAATTTTCTAAGATAGACAAGAAAACTGAGCGAAAATGGTTTTTCAGAATTAGGCAGTGACACTCTTGGAAAAAACTGTATTAATTCAGACATTAAATTAGGTGACAATAATTTTTACTACAAACTAGACTAACAGGAGTTTAGGTAGAAATTTGAATCACCTCAATCAGAGCTTCCTAAACCCAGATATGAATTTCTAAAGTTGGACATGAAATTCTGAAAATCCAGTTTTGCAGATTGAAGTTGTCTCTACATTTCGAAATTCTGGGAATGACTCAGTTATGTTTTGATTAGTGGATTATTTTTACTATGAAATAGACTTACAGAATTTCGATTGGGAACTTGAACCACTTGATTCGGAGTTTTCTAGACCGAGATACGATTTTTCTAAGTTCCTAGAGAAATGGAAAGCTGAATTTCTGTCAAGTCTGAAATTGATCACGTTTTGAGCAAATTATAGCTAGCCTTAACTTGGAATCTTTGAATAAGACTTGAAAGGCTAGGTATGTAATTGTGGGAAGAAAATAGAATACATAATTAAGATAACCAACCGAAGAGAATAAAAAGCATAAGCATCATGGGTCGATCTAGTAAGCATAATCTTAATATTGCTATTAAGATTAAATTAAGTAATGACCCATCTCGAAATATTATAGGATTTGGATACTTGTCTTGGCCAAACGATAATCGTGCAAGAAGAACTCGGGTGAGAATAAGAAGTTGTGAAGACATTCAGGTAGTAACTTTCTCTCACATACTCGTATGTCTTTATATGCATGTATGAACCATTGTGATACTTGAATTTTGAACACCTAACCTTATCGCCTTAAGGCCGGAGGTAATGCCCTTGAATGTGGGGTAACCCTAGATGCCATCACGGTTAAGGCCGGGGTGGTAATCCGATAAGAGAATTGTTACGTTTGTGAAAGAAGGGCAAATGCCCATTTGAATACCCAACGAGGGAATGGACTGTAGGTCCTTTGAATGAATATGAATTTGAATGAATTTGAATCTGAATGAATTTGAATTGAATTTTGAATTTGAATGGTGTTCAATTGAACTTGAAT
Organism: Acacia acuminata; assembly: GCA_019022655.1. Classification (NCBI taxonomy): domain Eukaryota; kingdom Viridiplantae; phylum Streptophyta; class Magnoliopsida; order Fabales; family Fabaceae; genus Acacia; species Acacia acuminata. The sequence goes on along the minus strand of JAFJYI010000225.1, from coordinate 1,242,381 downwards.
TTGAATTTGAATATTGAATTTATTACAACCGGTTGTCTACCATATACCGTGCATGCATTTTATGTGAGTGATTAACGTTACTCGGGATTCGTTTGAATCCCGAGATATCCCCGAAAGTTCGGGGTGTGAAAAGTACATAGACACGGCTCACAAGGCAAGGTGGTAGATACCCGAAATTGAAGATGTGTGTCGAACCAAGAACTGCCGTTGGTTATCTATGTTTTGTATTAGACTATTTTGAAAGTTTGTAATATCTCGTAAGAACCTCTTATGGATTTCGGTATGTATCCGCACCTTGTTATCGGTATTACTACGCTAGAACTCCTTTTCTTCCTAAGCTGTGCATCAATACTCGATGAATGTCATTATACGAGAGAATTTGACATTCGTGGCATCTTACTCGATAAGTTTCCGAAGTGTAATACGAATGTCGGGTGTGACAATTATGGACACTTGTTCCTAATTCCAAATCTTGGATCCAGGATGTTAGGCTTTGACACCACGCTAATTTTTCTCTTTAGGCTTTATTCAATGAATTAGGACTAAAAAAAAAAAACCTCTACTGTCTCGACTCGTTAGTCTCGTATCTAGCACCTTCAATGTAATAGAGTCCGTGCTACTCCCTAGCACTCCAATTGTCCTCGTCTAGTCCTGATAAATACCGCAAACATGATTGAAGATTACTTTGCACACTTTTTTTTTTTTATAAAAAAAAAAACCGTTTTGCTAATTGATAATAGAATTCTGTATTAAAAAATTACCAGATGGTTCAATGTACTATTTATTTTTCTCTTTTCTTATCGAATATTACTATTTTAGTTCCCCCAAATTTCCTTGTTCTTTCTATATCGTGGTTTCTGGGTTGGAATTTGGCAAGAGATAATCCAGAGTTTTATATGCAAAAATTGTGAATATCACAAGCACCAATGCTTTGTATATGCATGATGTTGAGCTGCTCTTTATTTGATGATTAATTCATTTATATACCTTGTTGTAAAGTGTCATTTGGAAGTTTCTTTTTGTTTGAATGAAGCATGATGACTTTGTTGATGTTTATTGTGATCCGTTGTGTTAATGATTCTTCATTCAACGATTACTTGAATAATCAGGGTTTATTAGATAGTGAAAGCATGATGTCGGTTAGAACAAAGGTAAAAGATACTACTTCACCCAAAAAAAAATGTAAAGGACACTGTTTTAATTTTTAAACTAGTTGACTTAAACCTTCTTGAATTAATTTAACATTTAGAATTGACAATAGCTAGCATATGACTATGTAACTATAGTGTTCATCTTAAACATTATAAAAATTAGAATTTCATACAAACACCTTACCTAAAGCAAGCAGAACCTGTGCATCGGTGTACATCAACCCAACATTCTTACAAGTTTAAACCTTTTTTTTTTTTTGTATAAGTCAGGAAAATATGGGGCGAGTTCAAATCCAGAATCAGAAGTAGGGGAAAGTTTAAATCTGGAATTTGAGGCGGTTGTAATTCTAGAGTCGCTAGTTCAAGATCAACATCAATGGGTGAAGGTGTTCAGATTTTTTGCAACAACTTGGCTGCCTTGCCTTTTCATTCGAATGAACAAGGGATTTAGATGTTCCCCTAATAATTGGATAGAGTATTCCCGAAAAAAGGAATAAAAAGATGATGATCAATTATCTAGTTAGACTTTATATACTCGTAGTAATTAAGAACACCATCTTGTAGTTTAGAGAACCTCCTAACCTGTAAAACCTATTAAGGCTGTTGGTTCTTTCGTTAGCGCAACTGCTTTCGTGCAGATCAGTCCGGTATTTGTTCAGTCGGTCGATTCCCTCTTCGTAGACGGAAGTAATTGCCCGGCTCAACTAGACTAATTTGCCATCCTGCGTCAGCTCCAACTGACTGAACGAAGAAGGCATATAACATTGCAGATAATAGATTCTATTCAACTGCAAATAACAATAACTTGATTACTATACTATTCATATTACTTGCGTCATTTCCCTGAGTTGAACCCCAATATAATTTGGTGCCGTAACCCATACACCATCACTTAACCTATAAAATCGAGGTCCTGAACTAGTCTTAAAAAAGTCATTGTTATAATATAAATAATTAGTATTAAAAAATTAATTTTTAATTGTAAACCCATAGATCCCAATTCTTCATTTTTACAGATGGTTGTAAGGATATAATGTCCTCCTACGAGAACGTTCTCTTTCTCCTAACACCTTCCCAGTTAGTTTCAAAAGACAAATTTTAAGATATGTCCAAAGTGAACCATCATGAATTTACATTGGTCCACCATGAATTCTCCAAATGCCATTCGAGTTATTTTGTATGAGTCCATGTTTATTTGTGATTTACAAAATCAGTGAATGTCATTTTTTATTTTGTAAAAAGTAAAATTAATAAGATAAAATCAGTGAATGTGAGGGTGGAAACAAAAGAGATTAGAGTATGCTTTGTTGATAATATGAGTGAGAATGGCCTTCAACATGGTCTCTATTTTTTCAGCTATTTCTTATTGAGGCCTTGCATTTGATATCATTAATCATATATGAGATACTTATATATGTAATTCAAACAAGTTTTGTATGTCAAAAGTTTTGTAATTCAAACAAGTTTGGTATGAACTCATCATACCGGTTAAATGCTGGGAGCATGCCCTTTTTGTTTTTATTTTTTGTGTGACTATTAGTTATGATAAATTAAAACTATAGTAAAAAAATATTTTTAAGAAAACATTAAACTTAAACCGCTCAAATTTAGTATTAGTATTAGAGAGGAGGAATATATAGTAGCTGATCTCTAAAATCTCATGTTGAGATCGGGTCCATCCGTTGGGGTACTATAAATTGAACAAATATTAAATTGGTGTTTTTTTTTTTTCCTGCCAACAACCATTGTGTTGAATTTTCTTGGCCAATAATTGTTCTCTTCGACGGGCATACACATGCAATAATACAATGTAACGCGTGATAATGCTAGAGCTCATCTTCTTGCATTAAACTTCTAAAAGCATCACTTTAATTTCCAAATTTCGCATAATAGAAAGCAACCTTATTTTAAAATGCCTTGCACCTAGTTTTATAGATGCTCCTCTATAAGTGGTCGGGAGTCATGAGTTTGATCCCGATTATAACTTAGGCCGTTAGACGTTAGTGTCTGTCCGTGTAACTTGAAAAAAAAACAATTAAAAAAGAAGAGAGAGTTGCTTAAGTTTCCTAAAGGGAAGTGAGAGTATCGTTATTTTGCATTATACCACTACGAAAAAAGAAGATTAATTTTTGGTGAATTTTAAAACCGAATTTGAGAGGACTTATGACGAACTTATTACGGATAAGTTTGTCATAAATTTTTGTCAGGGGCCATTGCAACTCGATTTCATGTTTTCTATTGGTAGATCCATCACAAGTTTTCATAATAAATGTGGGGCAAATTTCCTATATATATTCCTTCTGGTCCTTATTATAAAACACTAACTAACAATTATATTTGGTCTTTTTTATAAGGCACTTGTATGTTTTGAAAGCGCATTAATTATTATTTTTTTTCATGTATGCCTATAATTAATAAGGATAGTGGGTAAAAGTAACAATTAATATAATATTAGAGTTTAGTGCAATTAATAGGGTTAATATTATAAGTTACTTAAATTGTAGGGCAACTTTATTGATTTTGATTGTTTTTAATTGATTTATGAGAATTGTTAGTTGGTGCATTATAATAAGGACGAGAGGGTATATACACATATACATGTACATACATACAAACATACACACACACACAAACACAAAAACACACATACACATACTTGTTACATAAATAAATGTGAAGAAAGGTAAACTAATTAAGAGAAGTATTACAAGCAATAAAATTTATGAACTTTAGACATTCTCTCCTTGGTTTGTCAATAATCTATGTCCTCAAGCATTATCCACATAGCCAACCTTTAGTCTGATCGATTATCTTTAATTTTATGAACTTTAGACATTCTCTTCTTGGTTTGTCAATAATCAATATCCTTGTTAGTAACTCACTTTAAAATTTTTTGACTTAGCTGATTCTAGATCATATTAATTATAAACTCCCCAATAATGCAGAAGCTTGAAAGCTAATTTTTGGAAATTAAAAATTAGCTAATAAGTTGGTTAGTTTTAAAAAAAGGGGATATCATTTCTGCGGTTGATGCAGATAAATATATCTGCAGCCACCCAAAACGTCACCGTTTTCTCTGTTTTTTTTATTAACTCGTGCTCTTGTGAAAATTGAAAGGGAGGGAGGACCTTGTTGACCAAAAACAAAAAGGGACAGCTGACCCCACCATGAAATAATTGTGTCCATTAAACAATCACACACACAGTTTCAAAGCTTCAATCCGGCAACTGACGCAATCGCCGTCTCTACCGTCTACAACTGGTTGAGGCAGCACCGTCTCTTGGTCCCTCCGTCCTCCCCTCAACTCGGCCTTACTCTTCCAGAAACCTCTGCATGCCATGGACTTTGAAATGAAAACTTTGCCGAGCTACTTCGACCCTCAAGACCTCAACGTCAGGGAACAGTTTCGCAGATATAGGAAAAGGCACTCAACTTTCAGCACTTCAACCCCACCAGCAAACTCAGCTTCGAAATCATTTGAAGTTGGCCTTTTATGCGATGTCTCTGTGCAGTATCTCTTCTGTACCAAAATGTTGGCTTTGGATACCTGCTGTATGGTTTTTACGTTTTCCTTCGTTGACACCTTGCCCTGAGGAATGCTAGATTTTTCATTGCCTAGAGACATACTGAAAAGCAGCATTCCTCGGGGCAAGGTGTCAACGAAGGAAAACGTATACAGTAAATCCCAAACTATATTTTTTTAGTGATTTCAAAAACCAGTGACAATTTTTTGGGGAAAATATAACTTTTAGGCTTAAATTTTCACTAAATTATCACTAATTCAATCCCAAACTTTGAATTAGAAAAGTTTTGTCTTCGTAATTTATTGAGTCAGGAATTATATATAACTACTTAGTTGCCTTATTCTGCGCTTTGAGCCTATAAAGGTTGGATTATTTTAAAACAAGAAGCTGTAGGAATGATTGTTCTGAGTCAGAGTTCAATGGTTGATTCATTTTTTAGCTCCTTGAAGATGAAAAGCTTCTTGAGAATTTCATAAGAAGAATCCCTTTGGGATGAATTGGGGAGCCAAGTGAGACGTCTTCCATGGTGGCGTTCCTTTGCTTACCAGCAGCGTCCTACATAACGGAACAAAACTTTTTTTTGGATACAAACGAAATCTGTCTTGGATGATTGCTCAATATTTATAGTCTTAAGTTTATATCTATAGTCTTTGCCTTGGACTAAAAATAAGTTATATGAGTTGTGAGAAAATTTCATGGTGATGAAATCAGAACTATTGTCTTTGTTGGCTTATATGTATTAATCGATCACCTAGTATGTGGTCCCAATACTTGTTTTTAGTAGTACTACATCCAGGCTTGAATTCTGGAAAATTATTTAGTCCAATAAATAAATAAAATTATATATGGTATATTAATTACATTATTAATCATAAGTTACGTTGGAGATTGTGCCTTGGAGCAATCAATCAGGTATGTAGACATTAAATATAATTTAATAAAAAGAGCTTTATTAAATGTTTATTGATTATGTTGTTTTACATGTTTTCTTTATAATAATAATTCATAATTAATTAAAGAAATATTCCAAGTGTCCTTAGTCAATTGTTATTGTGGGAACAATAATAAATTAAGGCTAATATGATTTTGGTTGATGATAAAGTGATAATCCAATGTGTAGGTGTAGGTATAGGGATGGAAATTTGCTAGACTTTTGCTAAATAAGTTTGGACCTGTGATGGAGATCCAAAGCATAGGCTTGAGCCTCAAATTTTTCGAAAACCTAATATGGTCTAAAGCTTATTTAAATGCCTACTTAAAATCTAGGCTATTAAATAGGCTTAAAGCTTATGCATCTAACTTCATATATAATCCATCAAACCTATGTATGTCTTTGAAAGTCTAAGATTTCATTCTCACATGTAATATAAGAGTTTAGTAAGGAAAAAAGAAAAAGAAAAGAATGTTTAGTGGCAATAGCGGTTACATCATGTAGGAAAAAGAAAAATCAATCTTCTATTGATCCCTAAGGAGATCTATTTTCTAAAATAAATGAAGAACGTAATAACAAGAGGTATGTAACACTAGATTTTACTTCTTTTGCTTCTTCTTTTTTAGTTTTATTTTTTGCATAAACTGATACAAACTCCTCCTACTGGGATTATTATATTTCATTTGGACATAACTAAAATAAACTTACTACAATTATTTTATTTCACCGAATGACACAAATCATGGGAGATGGAGTGAGCTAACATTGCCATTTTGGGCAATAAAAAAGGAGAAGTAGATAGACGTGATCAATTGATGAATGAAAATACAATGTTGAGCTCATAGGTAAATGATGAAATTTGAAACTTAGGGTTTAGACTAATATGTTAATAATTTTATTATTTTATAAGTAATTTACAAAATTACTTTAGATTAAATTACATATAAATATGCATAATAGTATATCTTACCTATATAAAAGCAGAAGCAAGAAACGGCTTTTTGCTTGACACCGTACTTTTTATTGTACCAATTGCAAAAATAACTTCCTTTACTTATTATTTTTAATTTATAATTTATAATTCATGCCTAAAATTTCTTTACACTTGACACCTATCCTCTTTGTTTTACTATCTCAAAGTAACACTATTTACTTATTAATTTTAATTATTAATTTTTAATTTATGCATACAATTTTTTAGAATAAATATCTCTATTAATTCCCTTAATTATCCTCTTTGTTAGATTAACCAATAAAGTAACTCTCTTCATTTGATTTTTCACATTTTCACTTTAATATTTAAAATATTTTAAAACAACTTTCCTTTTATCTCTCCTTATATATGATATCTTTTTTGTTGTTGTCAATATTCAAATTATGTCTTTGTTTTATCCTCTGCCTTTTTTAAATTACAAATTTTAATTTTTTTTGAAACTAACCATCCTTCTCCCTCTTTATATATGAACTATTTTGTGAATAAATAAATTTTGACGTCTCGCCTAATTGATTTAAACTATTAAACGCATCCTCCTAATATTTGAACTACTTTGTCAATAAATACATCTTAACTATATAAAAGTAGAGTAGTAAGTGCCAGCGCCTTAGTAGCGCAGTGACATAGGAGCTTGGCTCCCCTCCTCCATGTCCAGGGTTCGAACCCTGCCCCTTCCCCTACTATGTGTATAAAAAAAGTAGAGCAGTAAGCATTTCCTTGGTCGACACGTCTACAAAATTGTAGCATCAAAATACTAAAATAAATAATAATAATGAGAGGCAGTTATGAAAGATAGATAATGGGGAAGGTAGTTACACAATATTTTATAAATTAATAATGGGAGAGGTAAATACAAAATATGAAGTAAATACTTAATTTAATATTTTGATTATTGCCTTTGAGATCTTTAAAAGAACGAATATAATACGATAATTATAAATATAAATATGTTCAAATGAGGGGAACTAATCAATAGAAAAGATAGGGATTCCAATAAATTAATTAGACTTTTTGAATTAATAATGGGGAGGTAGATACAAAATATTAAGTAAATATTTAATTTAAATTTTTTATTATTCCCTTGGAGAACTCTAAAAGGAAATAATATGATACTATAACTATAAATATAAATAGGGGTTTAAACTCCTCATGTTGCATGAGAAGAAGAAGATTCCTACACACATATAATGCTAATTATATATATATATATATATATATCTCGTGTGTGTGTGTGGTCTCACCATGTCATGTGTGTGACATGAGAATACACTTCTCCTACAACATGAGAAGTGTTTTTCCCATATAAATATATGCAAATGCTTAAATTTAGGGGAACTAATCAATAGAAAAAATAGGGATTCCAATAAATTAATTACGACTTTTCTTGATTATATAAAGGCGAGTAGTAAGCATCTTCCCTCTCATTGGCTGATAGTAAAATTGCAGGCTCAAAATACTAAAATAAAAAATAAATAGATAATGAAGAATTACAAAATATTTTGTAAATTAATTATAATTTGGGAGGTAGATACAAAATATTAAATAAATATTTAATTTAATATTTTGATTATTCCCTCTTAGATCTCTAAAATAATGAATGTAATACTATAATTATAAATATAAATATAAAAATGTACAAATGTTCAAATTTTGGGACCTGCCCAATAGAAAAAATAGGGATTCGAATAAATTAATTATGATTTTTTTATTATATAGAGCAATTTTGAGTATTTTATTTACAAGTTGAGAAATGAAAGTCAAAACTACTCTAGCATCACCTCTCCACTCATATATATCTTTATATGGGTCATGGTGTATGCTATACTACAAAATATTATTTTAAATCTAAGTTATTTTTTACATAACAACAACATTAATAAATATTCATCCACTCACCAGTGCATTGCACTGGCCTATATGCTAGTTTTTTTAAAAAAAAAATCTAAATAGCTTAGCTTGTAGATTTGTAGACTGAGCCTTATGAAAATAGATCTAACATGTTTTCCTAAATAGGCAAAGGCATACTTGCACCAATATGGAGGTATAAATCAAAAATCATAGACACTTGTTCCCTAAATAGGCAAAGGCATATTTCCACCCGTATGGAGGTATAAATCATAGACACTTGTTCCCTAAATAGGCAAAGGCATATTTCCACCCGTGTGGAGGTAAAAATCAAAAGCATGGACACTTGTTCCAGACCTATTGGTAGATCTTCTGTGTGTGATTGAGCCATCCTAATTCCGAACCTTAGATCCAGGATGTTAGGCTTTGACACGTACCCCACTAATTTTTCTTAGGCTTTATTAAATGAATTAGAACTAAACAAAGCTCTACTGACTCGTTAATCTTGTATCTAGCACCTTCTTCAATGTAATAGAGTCCATCCTACGTACTCCCTAGCACTCCAATTGTCCTCGTCGTTGTCTAGTCCTGAAATATATGGCAGATATCATTGGAGATTACTTTGTTTTTTTTTTTTTTTTTTTTTTTTGTTACTCTTTTGCTAATTGGCAATAAAATTTTGTATTATAACATTAGCAGATGATTCAATGTACCATTTATTTATCTCTTTTCTTATCGAATATTACTATTTTAGTTTTTCCCCCTCAAATTTCCTTGTTCTTTCTATATCATGGTTTCTGGGCTGGAATTTGGCAAGAGATAATCCAGAGTTTTATATGCAAAAATTGTGAATATTACAAGCACCAATGCTTTGCATACGCATGATGTTGAGCTGCTCTTTATTTGATGATTAATTCATTTATATATCTTGTTGTAAAGTGTCATTTGGCCATTTCTTTTTGTTTGAATGAAGCATGATGAGTGATGACTTTGTTGATGTTTGTTGTGATCCCTTGGGTTAATGATTCTTCATTCAACGATTACTTGAATAATGAGAGTTTATTAGGTAGTGAAAGCTTGATGTCGGTTAGAACAAAGGTAAAAGATACTACTTCACACACAAAAAGAAGTAAAGATACTGTTTTAATTTTAAACGAGTTGACTTAAGCCTTCTAGAACTAATTTAACAATTAGAATTGACAATAGCTAGCATATGAATATGGAAATATAGTGTTCACCTTAAACATTAGAAATTTACAGACAAAAAAGCTCCTTAACCCTCTCTCTTTTATACTACATATAAATATACATGCATGTTTAAATTCTGCCCACCCTCTCTTATATTCGCCCTATAAGTCTTCTCTCAAGTTCTCTTATGTTTCCATGGCCCTTCAAGGTTAGTGTTTAATTTTCTCCTTTCATTCGAAATACTTATATCCTGCAATTCTCACCCATTTCTTCTTGCATCAATTATCAAGACTAGCAAACTCTAATCTCTTCTATTTCTACCCCTCAAGACTTTCCAACCGATCTTAAGGTTTCTTTTGTGTGAATCGAATTTTGCCTAACCATCCGGAAATTTAAATCTGGAATTCAAGGCAATGGTAATTCCAGAGTTGACGGGTTCAACAAAAAGGATCAACATCAATGGGATAAGGAGTTTGGATTTTTTCCAACAACTTGGGGTGCCTTTTCACTGGATTGAAAAAGGGACGTAGATGTTCCCCTAATAATTGAATAGAGTATTCGTGAAAAAAAAAAGAATAAAAATATGATGATAAGTTATGTAGTTAGAATTTATATACTTGTAGTAATTAAGACCACCATATTTTGTAGTTTAGAGAACTTGACTACCATGCAACTAACATTGCAGATAATGGATTCTATTAAACTGCAAATAACAATAACTCAATTACTATACTAGTCATATTACTTGCATAGTTTCCCTGGGTTCAAACCCCAGTATAATTTTTTTCAACATGCTCTCTATTTTTTCAGCTATTTCTTATTGAGGCCTTGCATTTGACATCAATCATATATGAGATACTTGTTATATATGTAATTCAAACAAGTTTTGTATGTCAAAAGTTTTGTAATTTAAGCAAGTTTTGTATGAACTCATGCCGGCTAAATGCTGGGAGCATGCCATTTTTATTTATTTATTTATTTTTGTAACTTTTAGTTATGATAAATTAAAGATACAATAAAATTAAAAAAAAATTTTTTTTTAGGAAACATTAAACTTAAACCGCTCAAATTTCAATCTAAAAATTGTGATTAGTTGTGTTGGAGAAGATGAGGGCAAGTGGATGATAGGAGTAGGTAGCTGATCTCTAGAATCTCATGTTGAGATTGGATCCATCCCTTAGGGTACTATAAATTGAACAAATAATGTATTGGTGTTTTTTTTCCTTCCAACAACCAATATGTTGAATTTTTTGGCCAATAATTGTTCTCTTCGATGGGCATACACATGCAATAGAGGGTCTTTTGCTTGAGGGAAGAAATTCTTTGCTACCGAACATTTTATATAATACAATGTAACGCGTGATAATGCTAGAGCTCATCTTTTTGCATTAAACTTCCAACAGTTCATCACTTTCCGAATTTCGCATAATAGAAAGAAACCTTATTTTAAAAAGGCCTTGCACCTAGTTGTATAGATGCTCCTCTATAAGTGCTCAGAGGTCATAGGTTCGATCCTGATTATAACTTAAGCCGTTAGTGCCTGCCCACGAGGGCATAGGAGGAAGAAGATGAAGGATAAGAAGGGTCAGAAATTGTACTCGACGTCTTTGGCATTGAGTACTAGGTTAAGCATGTTGTTCATAGTGTGTAGGAAAGTGATGAGTCTTCCAAGGCTTCTCTCCATGTCAGCCAACCTCGCATAGAACTCCTAAAGAACCTCCCTCATTGAGTGCAAACAAATAAAATTTAAAATAATCCATAATTTACTAATTTATATAATGGTCAAACTCTTAAACAAAAGAGGTGTTGGACTTTGGATCCGAGTCTGCCCTTAATGGGCTGAATTATATGTTCAGGAAATCAAATAAAAAAAGAGATTATGTCATCAATTATTGCTGACGGAATCACACTTATGTGTGATTAGTCAAAACAATTATCAACATTATTGTTGATTTGCTAGAGGAACCTCTTGATTGATTAGAGAAGCCTCTTGATTGAGGAATTCAATCAAGAAGTTAATGATGCTTGGTGGCTAAGAAGAAGGAGCCACTTTGGGCCTCTATAAATAGAGGCCTCCACCAGCATTATTTTAGACCGTCTTGCACTCTCTTTTCACATCTTCCATCTTTATTTTGTTCTGGCTCACCTTCCGTGAGCTCCACTTACCTTGATTTGATCCCACCCGTTACGCATCCCTCTTTCTAGATTATTTCTAACATTGACATCAGAGCCACGTTGATCTTAAGGCTATAATTTATGCTTTGTAAGCATGGTCCTTGTTGTTATTCCGCTACAATTAAATATGTTGGCTCAAGCATGATTTCACATATGAATATATGATTTTTTTTCTCGCTCTCACATGTTTTTCGCGTGGTTCATCTATCACGAGAGTTTGCTGCCTTCACGAGATCAATATGAATGTTTTTCTCAAATATGTTGCAGCACAAGATCCTCTTTTAGGGAAAAAGCATGATCTTCTCCGCTTATTTTGATATTCATATTTTTTTAACGTGTTCACCACATGCATTTTTTCCTTCAAGATGTGCGAACATATTTTTTTAAGTATATGCATATGAAATAATCTTGAGATTAATATGTGCATGCCTCTTGCTTCTTGCTTATCAGACAATTATGAGCATATTTTTCTATTAAGTTTTCAAAGTTTTTTGTTGTTGTTGCTACCTCTGTGCTGGTTTGTTATGAGCTTTCAAATATGTATTATGGAGATTACAAATATGGTTCTAATTTCTAAATGTTGGACGAACATGTTTGCTCCTCCGGTTATTATTTTCGCAACGCAATTCTCTCCTTCCTTAATCTGATTCAAATTTTGAATCCGTGGGTAATCAGAAGCAAATAGTTTAAACCCACTATGGGCTAAAAAGCTCACAAAACATAGAGAATGCACATCTAAGTTTCGTGACGGAGTGCTGTCAATGTCGACCGAAAGAGCTAAAAAAGGTTTTGAAATCAAACATTTTTGCACAAGCTGAGGTCATAGATATGTAGAGCTCGAAGACACGATTCCAATGACACTTAGAAAGTGTCAAATAGAGTTCAGATGAGGGAGATACGAAGGAGAGAATTCGGCAGGTCACCTTATCACCACCACCGAAGGATGCAAAATTTGCTCCTTGAGAATGACTTTCATATTGCAAATAAAAGCCATGAATTTGTAGGTCGCATTATAGCAATTCCGATGACACCAAGAATAGAAAAAATAAAGGTAAAACGAGGAAGATATGACCCGCCTTTCAAAGTTTGTGGGTTGCGATGACCCGCCGGAGCTCCAACCAGGTTAAGTTGATCTGGCTGAAGGTTAAAGATGATGTGGCAGTCAATGACCATATCATCAGACAACTAAGACACACATACCAAAAGAATGGAGCCACATCATCATTCTTTGCCTATGTCACTATGACACGTCATTGGTCAAAGTATGGCTACTTCATCTATTGCAAGCCACTTAGACCAAGACCAATAACAACATGTCAGCAAGCCACGTCAGCTAAAGGGTCAGAGTTCAGTAGTCAAACCTTGACCGTTGACCGGTCAAAGAGCAACAATTGACTGTTGAATTTTATTTTATAAAAAAACTTTATGAAATTAAGGAAAATGAAACGTGACATATAGGCCCAAAGGGAGCCGCCTTCTGCCATGTGGCACACACCATCGGACTGAGGATGGCACAAGGAGTAAGGGTGGTAGGGGCATGTTGCCAACAGAGGGATGCAATACACGCGCCTCCACTGAGAATGGCCTTTATTGGAATTTTCCAATTTTTTAGGATTTTCAAATCCAAACACCTTCTAACGGAATGTGTAAGCACGTGGGGTCTACGATTTAGACATGGTTTGTTCCTAAAAATCCTTAAATTTGAGAGCTTCAATTTGATATGCAATATGTATATATTTTGAAGCAAGTTTGGATCTTATTTGAGTCAAGAAAGCGGTATTTTACACTTAGAAATTAATAGAAATTGCTCAATTAAAGTCCGTATGGATTCTTTTTTTTTTTTGAAATAAGTTTGAATAACCACCAGGAAGATTTCAACTGCAATATGCGACTCATGTTAAAATATTCTTTTGGATGAGAAGGTATTCATGTGAGTTTTTGAATACGAGAGTTTTTCCAATCCTGACTCATCAATTGAGAGAAAACATGACTTGAACTTACTTAGCTAAAGGGTGGGAGGCTTCATCCAATTTATTTCTCTTTTCTTATGGAATATTACTATTTGAGTCCCAAAAAAAAAAAAAAAAAAATCCTTTTTCTTTCTATATCATGGTTTCTGGGTTGGAATTTGGCAGGAGATCCAGAGTTTTATATATATGCAGAAATTGTGAATATAACAAGCACCAATACTTTGTATGTGCATGATGTTGAGCTGCTCTTTATTTGATGTTTAATTCATTAATATATCTTGTCGTAAAGTGTGATTTGGCATAGTTTCTTTTTGTTTGAATGAAGAATGATGACTTTGTTGATGTTTATTGTGATCCCTTGTGTTAATGATTCTTCATTCAATAATTACTTGAATAATCAGAGTTTATTAGGTAGTGAAAACACGATGTCCGTTAGAACAAAGCTAAAAGATATTACCTCCGATCCTAATTATAAGAGTTAGTTGACTTTCTTTAGAGAAATTAAGGAAGCTAAATAAGTTACTTGATCATTTTATATGTTAAATATTTTTAGATTACATATTAGTTTATTAGTTAAACTAATAAGTTTGAAGAAAAAAATAAAAATAAAAATACTTTAAAGTAATTTAATTAGCTTCTTTAATCTCTCCAAAAAAGTCAACTAGCTCTTATAATTAGGACCAGAGGGAGTACTACTTCATCGGAAAAAAAGGTGAAAGATACTGTTTTAAACGAGTTGACTTAAGCCTTCTAGAATTAATTTAACAATTAGAATTGACAATAGCTAGCATATGAATATGGAAATATAGTGTTCACCTTAAACATTAGAAATTTAGAATTAGAATTTCATGAAAACCTTTACCTATTTAGACACCAAAGGAACACTTTTGGCTCACTTAGAGGTGACATTAACAATCATCACCCATATGCCTAGGTGCCCAGGGGCGGAACTTATCAATGATGGCCCCAAAAAAAATTGTTTAAAATTTTTTAATGGAACTTTTTCTTTTATTTTTTTGGTGTAATAATACAACATTGGCCCCCCAAAATAGTGAATATAACTTGACAATTTGTGAAGACTATTGGCTTTCAATCTCCATCATCTGTCGATTTCTCCTTATTTTACGGTAAACATACATTTCGTCTTCTTCATTTTTTTTTGCTCATACGTCTTCTTCTTCATTGAATATACGTCAACTAATTATCCAATTCTTACTCCCCAAAAAAAATATTGTTTAGAATTTTTTTAAATTTTTTTTAAATATAATGTAAAATTAAATTTTGGCCCCCCAACTTCTTCTTCTTCTCTTTTTTTTTTTAAACACTTTTCCCTCTTTTTATATCTTTGGGCTTATAATTCAATCTTTGTTCCATGTGGGGTCTTGTATGATTTATGTTAATCTTGTCATTCTTTTCTATATTTCATTCTAATTACCTGAAATTTTTAGCTTATCAGTGAAATTTAGTTTTGTGGTGTATCTCTTACTATGCTTTTACCCATTCTACACTATACTTGTAGATGAAGTTAATTGACTTGATTTCATGATTTTTTTTTTATTCTTTTCATTTTTAATGCATTTAAAACTTTCCTTAAAAGAAATTTTCGGGGGCGCTACCCCAAACCCCTGAATCCCCCACCACTATTTGGCCCTCCCAAACTTTTCCTCCACCACTGTAGGTGCCTAAACAACTATACAGGTAAAGTTTGGGCCTAAGTGCCTAAAAATATTATTGTTTATGAACGTTTGAGAGACAAACCAAAAGGATCAACACACATAAAAACAAGACTGTGCAATCAGAACCTGCGCATCTGTGTACATCATATCAACCAAATAGTCTTACAAGTTTAAACTTCTGTTTTTTGTTTTTTGCTTTTTTTTTTTTTTTTTTTTTTTTTTTTTGTCTAGAATTTTGCCTGACCATCAGGAAATTTCAATCTGGAATTCGAGGCGGTGGTAATTCCAGAGTTGTTGGTTCAACAAAAGGATCAACATCAATGGGATAAGGAGTTTGGATTTTTTCCAACAACTTGGGGTGCCTTTTCATTCTATCGGACAAGGGACGTAGATGTTCCCCTAATAATTCAATGGAGTATTCCGTGGAAAAAAGGAATAAAAATATGATGATAAGTTATGTAGTTAGAATTTATACGTAATTAAGACCACCATATTTTGTAGTTTAGAGAACTTTACTACCATGCAACTAACATTGCAGATAATGGATTCTATTAAACTGCAAATAACAATAACTCAATTACTATACTATTCATATTACTTGCGTAGTTTCCCTGGGTTCAAACCCCAGTATAATTTTTTTCGACATGCTCTCTATTTTTTCAGCTATTTCTTATTGAGAGGCCTTGCATTTGACATCAATCATATATGAGATACTTGTTATATATGTAATTCAAACAAGTTTTGTATGTCAAAAGTTTTTTAATTCAAACAAGTTTTATATGAACTCATGCCGGTTAAATGCTGGGAGCATGCCATTTTTATTTATTTATTTTCTTTTTGTGACTTTTAGTCATGAAAATAGCATAATAAATTAAAGATACAATTAAAAAAATATTTTTAGAAAACATTAAACTTAAACCGCTCAAATTTCAATGCTGAGGCCTGGGGGAAAGTGGATGGTAATAGCAGAGGAGGGTCCTATATATTTAGTATTAGAGAGGAGGAATAGTAGCAGATCTCTAGAATCTCTGAGATTGGATCCATCCCTTAGGGTACTATAAATTGAAAAAAATATTGTATTGGTGTTTTTTTCCCCTTCCAACAACTAATATGTTGAATTTGTTTGGCCAATAATTGTTCTCTTCGATGGGCATACAAATGCAACAGAGGGTCTTTTGCTTGAGAGAAGAAATTCTTTGCTACCGATCATTTTATATAATACAATGTTATACAAAATGTAACGCGTGATAATTAGAGCTCATCTTTTTGCATTAAACTTCTAACAATAGCGAGCCAGGAATTTCAATAAAGGGGGTGAAAATAAAAAATACTATATTATAAATAAAAGTAATTAAAATACAATATAAACTTAATATACAAAAAATTTAAAGAAATCTGTTACAGAAATCTATTTTTCAATTTATGTAATCAAAGAATCATTGAAATTGGTCTTCTATTTCATTTCGAATCTTATTCTTGATTATCTTGATAGTAGAGAAAGATTGCTTGTAGAAACTGAAAGAGTGAGTACAAGTCCAATCACTTTATCAATAAGATGATAAATGATGAACTTTTCTCGTTCTTGCTAGCCATTACATAATTCAGATATAGTTGATAAATTAATCAGATCTGAATATATAGGAATGTCAAACTCAAATGTTATAATTTCATCTTCAAATGCAATTTTAAATTATTTTTCCCCAAAAAAAAAAAATGAAAACAAACATAGAGGATGACACAAATTCCCTGAATCATCTGTGTGAAGTACTCAAATACAGTGAAACGCCACTTTGAAATTTTTGTTGCAGTTTTTTCGACATATTGTTCCTAATTTTAATAATGAATTAACTATTTTTGTATTAGTTTGCTTTTGATTAATAATAAATATAAAAAATAAAAAATGTATTAATAATTACATGAATTCTATGATATGCTTACGAGGGCTATGTAAGAAAAAAAAAAATTGTTTAATGATCCAAATTCTAAACAGGTTAAAAAAAATAAATAGTTTAATTTTTAAAACTCCAATAAATAATACATACCTATAGGGGCTTTTGGCATAAGAAAATTTACTTGGTTCAAAATTATACATAAACAAAATGACACAGTCACTTTGCTTTTTATTCAATGGGTCCCACTTTACTCTATCACTTATACTCTCCAATAAAAATACTCCAATTGCCTTTTTGTGGGTCCTAAGAACTTTTACCGATCGGATCCCGTCCTTATCACTTTTCTCCTCATCCCTCCCCATCAGCACATCCTGCCGTCCAAATCCAGATCCAAGGGCCCAGAAATTTTTTAAAAAAACATACTCTTCTAATCAGCTTTCTCCCCATCCCTCCCCATCATTAGATCGACTGTCAATCCCGATCCAAGGGCCCGAGAGCCGATTAGTAGAGTATGTTTTTTTTTTTAAAAATTATGGGCCCTTGGATCTGAATTTGGACGGCAGGATGTGCTGATGGGGAGGAATGAGGAGAAAAGTGATAATGAGAGGATCTGGATCCACTTTTACCCCATACCTCGTCACCTTTCGAGCCCGCTGAAACTAACCCTTCTCTCTCTCTCTCTCTCTCTTCTTTTCATATGAAACACTTCACCTTCTTCCATTTAAGCAAGACCCTGTTACCTCAAATTATTTTTCATTCTTTCTGATTCTTTCCTCATTCCTAAATCTGCCCCTGCTAACAGTTCATCACTTTCCAAATTTCGCGTATTAGAAACAAACCTTATTTTAAAAAGTCCTTGCACCTAGTTTTATAGATGCTCCTCTATTATTGGTCGGAGGTTTAGGGGTTCAATTCGATTGTAACTCGGTAGTTAGTTAGTGTCTGCCCTTGTAATTTGAAAAACAAAAACAAAAAAGAAGTGAGAGTTGCTTAAGTTTCCTAAAGTGGAGTGAGAGTATCATTATTTTGCATTATATTACTACAAAAAAAAAAAAGATTAATTTGTGGTAAATTTTAAAACCGAATTTGAGAGGATTGACGACGAACTTAGTGCGGATAAATTTGTCAACAATATTTGTCAAGGGACGTTATGTTGCAACTGGATTTCATGTTTTCCATTGACAATCAGCTAAGTAAAAAAATTTTAAATAAATGTGAAGAAAGGTAGACTAAATGTGGGGAAAATTTCCTCTCTCTCTCTCTCTCTCTATATATATATATATATATCACTTTTGTTATATAAATAAATGTGAAGAAAGGTAAACTAATTAAGAGAAGTATTACTAGCAATAAAATTTATGAACTTTAGACATTCTCTCCTTGGTTTGTCAATAATCTATCTCCTCAAGCATTATCCACATAGCCAACCTCTGCGGAGATTCTATGTATTAGTGTGATCGATTATCTTTAATTTTATGAACTTTAGACATTCTCTCCTTGGTTTGTCAATAATCAATATCCTTGTTAGTAACTAACTTTAAAATTTTTTTACTTAGCTGATTGTAGATCATATTGATTATATACTCTCCAATCCGGTCCTAATGTAGAAGCTTGAAAGCTAATTTTTGGAAATTAAAAATTAGCTAATAAGTTGGTTAGTTTGAAAAAAATGTTTG
This sequence comes from Acacia acuminata, assembly GCA_019022655.1. Taxonomy (NCBI): domain Eukaryota; kingdom Viridiplantae; phylum Streptophyta; class Magnoliopsida; order Fabales; family Fabaceae; genus Acacia; species Acacia acuminata. The sequence continues at coordinate 1,223,359 of JAFJYI010000225.1, read as the reverse complement.
AAAGCTTCCTTAAAGTACCATTTTTAATACATATCCCTGTCAGCTTCACATGTTTTCTCATGAAAAATGGGCAAAGAGAGAGCTTCACATGTTTGAAGGATTTTGAGTTTGATCACTATTTATTTATTTATTATGCTAAACTAACTAATGTCTTGTACTGTTCAATAGGGGAACAATTTGGGAACAGTTATAAGGAAATCATTTCTAATAAGTACAAATATAGAATCTATATACTACATGAACCAACTTGCATATCGTCTTTCAAAAGCATCAGAAGCTGCAAGCATTGTTTTCGTATACTCTAGTGCTGGTATATCAGCTTTAAATATAGAATCTATATATCGTGCAACAAAATGTAATTAATATTTTCTTTCGACAGAATTATATTCTCTTTATTTTTTCAGTTTTGGGAATTCATAAATTCAATTTGAAATGTAGGAGCATTAATGAAGCAATTGACCAAGAACTTGGAATGTGAGTGGACCAAAGATAAGATAAGGACTAACTGCGTTGCACCAGGCATCACTGCAACACCACTTGGTGATCGAGTAATTAGTCTATTCCATAATTCTTTTCTCATTTATATATATTCTACAATATTTCACTGGTTGCAACAATAATTTTGCGATGCCCATTTTTGTCAAGGGTCTGCGAAAGTTGAATTTCACTTTTTTCGTTTCAAATGCATCACAAAAAAAGAAAAAATTATTGTGAAATGTATTGGCTGTCTGTCACAAATTTATATTATTTTCAGTGATTTTAAAACCCTGTGACAATTTTTTTGGGGGAAAATATAAATTTTTGGCTTAACTTTTCATTAAATTATCATTAATTCAATGCCAAACTTTGAATTAGAAAATTTTTGTCTTTGTAATTTATTGAGTCTACATAACTACCTAGTTACGTTATTCTGCGCTTTGGGACGATAAAGGTTGGATTATTTTAAGAAAAGAGGCTATAGGAATGATTGTTCTGAGTCAGAGTTCATTGATTGATTCATCATTGTGAAAAATTTCAAGAACCAAAAGTTACTACTATATTTTTTCTATCTAGATTTCGTTTCTTTTATGAGTCATACTGTTATGAATTTTTATTCATTGTCTAGGTCCTTGAAGATGAAAAGCTTCTTGAGAATTTCATGAGAAGAATCCCTTTGGGATGAATTGGGAGCCAATATTAAGTGAGATGTCTTCCAATTGTGGCGTTCCTTTGCTTACCAGCAGCGTCCTCATAAACGGAACAAAACTTTTTGCGTCGATGGTGGATTCAGTGTTTGGTTTGTGAGTTTTGATGAGTAGTCATGGAAATGAACAAAACAATAAAATCTGAGGTTACGTACGATGTCTTTCTTGGATGATTGCTCAATATTTATTGTCTTTGTTGGGTTATATTGATCGATCACCTAGTACGTGGTCCCAATACTTGTTTTTAGTAATACTACATCCAGGCTTGAATTCTGGAAAATTATTTAGTCCAAATTATAAATAAAAAAATTTATATATGCTATATTAATTACATTATTAATCATAAGTTACATTGGACATTGTGCCTTGGGGGCAATCAATCAGGTATGTAGACATTAAATTTAATATAATAAAAAGACCTTTATTAAATGTTTATTGATTATGTTGTTTTACATGTTTTCTTTATAATAATAATTCATAATTAATTAAATAAATATTCTATATGTCCGTAGTCAATTATTATTGTGGGAACAATAATAAATTAAGGCTAATATGATTTTGGTTGATGATAAAATGATAATCCTGTGCATGTAGAGGGATGGAAATCGCTAGGCTTTAGCTAATTAAATAAACTTGGGCCTGCGATAGAGATCAATCCAAAGCATGGGCTTAAGCCTAAGCCCTTAGAAAGCCTAACATGACCTAAAGCCTACTAAGCCTTTAGAAAGCCTAACATGACCTAAAGCCTACTTAAAATCTAGGTCATTAAATAAGCTTAAAGCTCGTGCATCTAATTTCATATATAATCCATCAAGCCTATATATGTCTTAAAAGTCTAGAATTCATTTTTGCATATGATATAAGAGTTTAGTAAGGAAAAGAAAAAAAAAATCTGGTGGCAATAGTTGTCACATCAAGTAGGAAGAAGAAAAATCAATCTTCTATTAACTAAGGAGATATATTTTCTAAAATAAACAAAGAATGTAACAATAAGTGGTATGTAATTCTAGATTTTACTTCTTTTGCTTTTCTTGCATAAATTGAGACAAACTCCTCCTACTGGGATTATTATATTTCATTTGGACATAACTAAAATAAACTTAATTACTACATTTATTATATTTCACCTAATGACACAAATCAAGGGAGATGGAGTGAGCTAACATTGCCATTTTGAGCAATCAAAGAGGAGAAGTAAGTAGATGTGATCAATTGATGAATGAAAATATAATGTTGTGCTCTTGGATAAATGATGAAATATGAAACTTAGGGTTTAGACTAATATGTTAATAATTTTATAAGTAATTTACAAAAATCTTTTAAATTAAATTACATATAAATAGGCATAATATTATATTTTTTTGAATACTACTACAAAAATTGGATATTACTACCTTAAAAGACGTCCTTATTAAGAATTAGGAAGTAAAAAATAAAGGCGGTGACATTATTGTAATTATTTGCAAGGAAGTTGAGCCTTGAGTGTCCCGAAATCTAGTTTAGGACTTGCAAAATTTCTTTTTGTCGTCCTAACAATTTTTCGGACGACTAACATCTTCCCGCCATGGGAAATATGAGAATTTTTTGTTTGACGCCATGAGATTTAATGTTTTTTGGAATGAAATTCATTTATGGCGTTCTAAACATATTTTAGGACGACTAACATTTAGGAGAATGCCATGGAAAATATTATGGGAATTGAATTTTTTTACAAGAGGCGACTGAATTAAAATTCAAGTTGCCAATTTGTAAATTGTGGCGACCTAAATTAAATTTAGGTCACCAATTGAATAATTGTGGCGACACGAATTTAATTCAGGTCTTCAGTCGCCAATTGGAGAATTTGGGCGACTGAATTAAATTCAGTCGCCAATTTTGCATACTCGTGACTTCATCTCTCTTTTTTGTTTGAAATATTAATATATTATCCCCGTGAACCGGTGACTCTCTTTGCTTTTTGTTTGAAATATTATCCCTCAACCCGTGACCTTCACTCATCGTTCACCTTCACAACTCTTTCATCTCTTCTCCCTCAACTTCATCGCCGATCTGTACATTTTTGTTTTCACTGTCGTAGCTCGTCGATCTGTACGAGTTCCTGGGTGGGTCACGATCGAGATCGAAGGCGGTGAGATCTAAAGAAACGAAGGCACTATCGAGATCATATCTTCTTCATCACCGGATCCCCTTCTTTAGATCCGAAGGCGACGAGATCTAGTTGGGTCACGCCGAAAGAAGCAAAATCATTCTTTTTTTTTTTTCAATTTTATTGTGATTTGTTTTTCATGTTCTTTTGATTGTGATTGTTAGATTTGAAATTTTAGATGTTAGTCCTATTCTTAATTTATGTTAATCCTATTTTGGATCTGTTTTTTCTTCTGATTTGTTTTCATCTACTTATTTTTTGATCTGTTGTGCTTCAAGAGTGCATATCTTTGTACTTGCATCTTTTTGTGTTTTTTCTTATCCTTGCTGGTTCTTCTGGAAGTATTTCTGGAATTTGAATGTTGATTTGTTGATATGCTCTTCTTCTGTGGCCACCCCGAACCGGGTTTTTTTTTTTTAAAAAAAAAGAAATGCAATGTGGCGTCCTGAACTAACATGAGGCATCCTGAATTTTATTCAGGATGCCAAAAATTACTACCCCTTTTCGAGACGTCCCTTTGAAAAGGGACGTTAATTGGGGTCTTATTTAAATCATTTTTTAGGTTTTTTGTAGTAGGAAAAAAAAAAAAAAAAAAAAAGCTAAGTAGCTCAGCTTGTAGATTTGTAGGCTGGGCCTTATGACAATAGGCCTAAAATGTTTGCTTAAGTAGGGAAAGGCATATCTCCACCCGTATGTAGGTATAAATCAAAATTATGGACACTTGTTCCTAATTCCAAGCCTTGGTTCCAGGATGTTAGGCTTTGAGACCACGCTAATTTTTCTCTTTAGGCTTTATTCAATGAATTAGGACTTTAAAAAAAAAAAAAAAAAAAAAAAAAAAAAAAGCTCTACTGACTCGTTAGTCTTGTATCTAGCACCTTGGATGTATTAGAGTCCGTGCTACTCCCTAGCACTCCAATTGTCCTCGTCTAGTCCTGATAAATACCGCAAACACGATTGAAGATTACTTTGCACAATTTTTTATTTTTTATTTTTAAAAAACCGTTTTGCTAATTGATAATAGAATTATGTATTAAAAAAGTACCAGATGATTCAATGTACTATTTATTTTTCTCTTTTCTTATCGAATATTACTATTTTAGTTCCCCAAATTTCCTTGTTCTTTCTATATCATGGTTTCTGGGTTGGAATTTGGCAAGAGATAATCCAGAGTTTTATATGCAAAAATTGTGAATATCACAAGCACCAATGCTTTGTATATGCATGATGTTGAGCTGCTCTTTATTTGATGATTAATTCATTTATATACCTTGTTGTAAAGTGTCATTTGGAAGTTTCTTTTTGTTTGGATGAAGCATGATGACTTTGTTTGATGTTTATTGTGATCCCTTGTGTTAATGATTCTTCATTCAACGATTACTTAAATAATCAGAGTTTATTAGATAGTGAAAGCATGATGTCGGTTAGAACAAAGGTAAAAGATACTACTTCATCCAAAAAAAAATGTAAAAGACACTGTTTTAATTTTTAAACGAGTTGACTTAAACCTTCTTGAATTAATTTAACATTTAGAATTGACAATAGCTAGCATATGACTATGTAACTATAGTGTTTATCTTAAACATTATAAAAATTAGAATTTCATGCAAACACCTTACCTAAAGCAGAACCTGTGCATCGGTGTACATCAACCCAACATTCTTACAAGTTTAAACCTTTTTTTTTTTTTTTGGTATAGAATTATGCTGACCGGGAAAATATGGGGCAAGTTCAAATCCGAATCGAGGTAGGGGAAAGTTTAAATCTGGAATTTGAGGCGGTTGTAATTCTAGAGTTACTAGTTCAAGATCAACATCAATGATTGTGTTCAGATTTTTTGCAACAACTTGGCTGCCTTGCCTTTTCATTCGAATGAACAAGGGATTTAGATGTTCCCCTCATAATTGGATAGAGTATTCCCGAAAAAAGGAATAAAAAGATGATGATCAATTATCTAGTTAGACTTTATATACTCGTAGTAATTAAGAACACCATCTTGATGTAGTTTAGAGAACCTCCTAACCTGTAAAACCTATTAAGGCTGTTGGTTCTTTCGTTAGCGCAACTACTTTTGCGCAGATCAATCCGGTACTTGTTCAGTCGGTCGATTCCCTCCTCGTAGACGGAAGTAATTGCCCGGCTCAACTAGACTAATTTGCCATCTGCGTCGCTCTAACGGCGAACGAAGAAGGCATATAACATTGCGAGATAATAGATTCTATTCAACTGCAAATAACAATAACTTGATTACTATACTATTCATATTACTTGCGTCATTTCCCTGAGTTGAACCCCAATATAATTTGGTGCCTGTTACGGACCGGCCCAAAAGCCTCCAAGTCCATGGCAAGGCCCAAGCAGAGCCAGGAGGCGTAATCCGCTAATCATAGCAGGAGATCCGGAAATCTCGGCTAGGCGGGATCCGCCCTATCATATCGGCTGCTTGAGATACACGCCCCATTAATGACACGTCCCATTAATGTCACATCCCGGATATCCGCCCCATTAATGACACGTCCCATTAATGGGGTATCATCCAATATCCGCCCCATTAATGGCCCACCATTAATGGCGTGCTCCAGATATCGCACCAGACGCCTCTATAAATATAGAAGGCAGGTAACAAGGTGCACACATTCTAACCTAGACTATTTACATATAGTCTCACTGTGCACACACACCACCCCTTTGTCGTGTAAGGTGATCCTACGCTCTCCTGGTTATCTTCTCCATAGATATCCAGGCCAGCCTATCCATCCAAGATCAACCTACTAGCCCTCGACTGGACATCTGTGTTCTATATTAGAACATTGGCGCCGACCGTGGGGACCTTAAATTTCTATCCCCTTGACCACTAATGGCTAACACAAGAAGCCACAGGCAAAGCCAGCGATCAGACCGGCCGAATGAGGAAAGTATTGTACCTCCAAATCAACCTCAGGCCGGACCGAGTCGACCGCCGGCTCACGAACAACCCCCCGAGGAAAGACTCCAGAGGGACACGTTATTGACACGGAGAGCACTTCTCCTTCCCCCAACGAGTCTTTGCACGAGGGGCCCCCAAAAGTCCAAGCCCAGACGGTCCCGGCTCCGGACACTCAGGTATTAGACACCGACGTCCGCATCCTAAGGAGAACCCAAGAGTCGATGATTCGAGGTTCGAAAACAAGGAAAAGCTAGACCACCTCCAAAGCGGGAGGATTTTCATGCTCTGGAATTAATGATAGAGGAAAAGCTTGAAAACCTTTTTCAACGCGGAACCCGGAGAAGCCCCCGTAAGGGGAAGGAGGTTGTATGCCTGGATAGCAATAGTCCGCATACCAGCCCAGAATCGAATCAACGCTCCCGGGGGAGGAATGAGGGGGACGCCAGAATGGAGCGAGATCACCAACCGACCCCCAGGAGGCACAAGGAGGAACCTTTGCGGATCCGGGATGGGGAAGACCGAAGGCGAGCAGACCGCCATAATGACGATAGGGATCAGGAAAACCGAGACCGCGATCAGGACTCGGATGAACTACGCGAGGCGATCACTACGCCTCGGACACGAGGATCGCCGCGGCAGTATAGGATGAAATACTTGGCCGGCGCAAGTGGGACCCCATTCTCTCGAGCAACGGCCACGGCACCTTACCCGAAGAATTTCGACCTAGCCGATCTCCCCAAGTATGATGGGACCCGGGATCCACGTCATCACTGGAGATATTTGAAAAGTTAATGTGGGTAAGGTCAATAGAAGGTCCGGTCATACTAAGACTCTTCTCGGCACGTTAACCGGGCCGGCCCACAAATGGTTAAGTTCACTACCCAATAATTCCATTCGAAACTTTGAAGACCTTGGGCGTAAGTTTGAATTGCACTTTGCCACCAGCAAGAAACAACCAAAATCTCAATTCACGTTGAGTAAAGTAAAGCAAAAGAAGGGCGAAACATTGCGAAGTATCTGGATCGGTTCGGAGATACGGCAATACGGCGATCCTTATCCGAAGAGGTCCATGTACATTGCCTCGTCAACGGGACCCGATGACCGCTTGGCCCGACATCTATGTTAGAATCGAGTATATTCATTAACGGAGTTCTATCCGAAGCTAAGAAGTACCTAGACGTCGAGCAAATGGAAATCGCCAATGCGAGATGAGCCGAGAAGGCAAGGAATTCATCGCTGAAAGAAGGGATCTGACCGACAAGCACAAGGCGGAACCCCGCGGACATGCGCAGAGCCGGCCCGGACGGAGCGATCGGACAATAAGGGAAGTACGGCAACTACACCCCTTGAATGTCCCGCGTTCCCGGTACTGGGAAGGAGGTAGCCCGGACCGAGATGAAGAGGGTGACCAAGCCGAGGCCTCTCAGAAACCGGTCCAATATAGACCGGGGAAAGTTCTGCACTTTCCACGATTGCTCCGGTCATACCACCGACGAATGTTATGAACTCAGAGATGCTATCGAAAAGTTTGTAAGAGAAGGGAAACTGCGCCAATACGTCATTAAAACTCAAGGGAAAACAGGCAGATGGAATAGTAGCCGCCGAAGCAGGAGTCCGGCCACGAACGCTCCGGAACCTGAGAAGAAATGGAGAACCGGCCCTCCCGAAGGATACCCAAATGCTGATCTCCAATGCAATGGGATCAGTGGCGGCTTCGGAGGGGGTGGAGATACTATAAGCTAGCGCAAGAAGTACCTACGGGAGGTGTTGACGGTAAAAGAAGTACCAAAGTTTAAGGGCGCGTCATCAAAACCGAAACCACCCCCGTTGGTCTTCACGGACGAGGAGCTCAAGGGGTTATTCCTGGCCACTAGGACGGATTGGTCATCACGGGATCGTCGTGAACTGCCGTGTCAAACGGATATTCATCGGCGCCGGAAGTTCGGCGGACATCATAAGGCGGGATGCATATCAGAGGATGCACCTCGATGTTGAAGACTTAAAGCCATGCAAATCTACCCTAATCGGGTTTAATGGAGAGCGTTCCTTCCCAAAAGGATATATCGACCTCAGATTAACCTTGGGAACCAAGGAAGCCTTCAAGTCGAACGGGTAAGGTTCGTAGTGGCCGACTTCCACTCTCCTTACAACATTATACTTGGGCCGACCTACTATACACGGTTGGGACATCTTGCGCGTCCACTAAGCACCGAAATTGAAAATGATCAATGATAAGAATCACGTGGTTGAAGTGTCCGGTGACCAGAAAGCGTCGCGGCAATGTTACTTTGAAACTCTCCGTGTCGAGGAAGAAAAACCGTCATCCCCGCCGCGGTTCCGAACCAACGAGGTGATGACCAATGTCAGAAAAAAGGGGCGGCCCGGCGATCGGTCAACATGGTAGAGCTGGACCTCCGTGAACCGAAAAACCCACGCCCGAGCCGGAAGGGGAGTTGGAGGAATTAATCCTCGGGACGGATCCATCCAAGACAACTAAAATCGGCAGGGACATGGACGCAGACATAAAAGCAAGACTGACCAAATTCTTAAGACAAAACCAGGACGTCTTCGCCTGGACGTCAGCCGAGATACCAGGGATCGACCCGCACTTCTGTTGTCACAAGCTAGCCATATGGCCGGGGTCGAAACCGGTGGCCCGAAGAGGAGGAATATCTCGGACGACGAGCGAAAAGCACTTGAAAGTCACATTGAAGAGCTCCTTGCTGCCGGATTCATCAGACAAGTACAATACACGACTTGGCTCTCTAACGTGGTCATGGTCTTAAAACCGACCGGTAAATGGAGGGTGTGCACCGACTACACCAATCTGAATAAAGCATGCCCAAAAGACTCCTATCCTATGCCCAGCATTGACCAGTTAGTGGATAACTTGGCCGGGTACCAGTTGCTTTCTTTTATGGATGCCTACTCCGGCTACAATCAGATTGCCATGCACCCCGACGATCAAGAGAGAACCACCTTCATGACGGATAAGGCAAACTATTGCTACAACGTCATGCCATTTGGATTGAAGAATGCCGGAGCTACATACCAGCGAATGATGAATCGAGTCTTTGAGGATCAAATCGGTCGTAATGTGGAGGTATATATAGACGACATGATTGTGAAGTCAAAACAACCGGAGGAGCATATCCGGGATCTAGAGCAGACGTTTGACAAATTAAGACGATACCAAATCAGGTTGAACCCGGCCAAATGTGCATTTGGGGTGCACCGTAGAAAATTCTTGGGTTTTATGCTTGACCAAACCGAGGGATTGAGGCCAATCCGGACAAATGCAAGGCCGTGCTAGATATGCAAGTCCCCAACTCCAAGAAGGAAGTGCAACAATTAACAGTCGCTTGGCGGCCCCAAAGATTCCTACCGAGGTCGGCCGAGAAAGCTTTACCTTTCTTTAAATTATTGAAGAAAGAAACCCAGGGAGGATGAAATACGGACTGCGAGACGGCCTTTGAAGAAATTAAGAAATGCTTGGCAACCCCGCCGGTACTAACGAAGCTGGAACAGGGGGAGACCTTGTTCTTATACCTCTCGGTAGGAGATGAAGCGGTAGCGCCGCCTTGTAAGAGAAACCAAGGCGGACCAGACACCCATCTACTTTGTGAGCAAGGCGTTACAAAACGCCGAGCTCGAGATATCGAAAAATGGAGAAAATGGCATTCGCCTTACTAACAACGGCAAGGCGGCTTCGCCCATACTTCCAGGGACATCGGATTGTAGTCCGGACCAATCAGCCAATCCGGCAGATTTTGCACAAACTGGATTTGGCAGGACAAATGACAAGCTGGGCGATTGAATTATCCGAATTCGACATCACTTTTGAGGCTCGGCAGGCGATCAAATCACAGGCATTGGCGGACTTCATCAGGGAATTGACTCCGGTTATGACTAACGAGGAATTCTGGACGGTATTTGTTGACGGATCTTCCAACCCAAAAGGCAGTGGAGCAGGAGTCATTGTTGAAAGCCCCGAGGGAGTCGCTACTGAGCATTCCCTCCAACTGGAATTCCCGACCTCCAACAATCAAGCCGAATACGAGGCCCTCTTAGCCGGATTGGCTCAAGCTAAAGAAAGCGGAGCCCGGTGGGTTAAGGTGTTCACCGACTCACAACTCGTCGCCGCACGGATCGATGGCGCTATCAAGCAAAAGGCCCCTTGTTGGCCAAGTACTTGAATAGAGCAAAAGAGGTAATGACCGGAATTCGAAGAAGTCATTGTCTCTCATATCCCGAGAGAAGAGAATGCCGGCCGACATCCTCTCCAAACTCGTAAGTACCAAAGGTCCGGGAGTCATAGAACAGTCATCCAACGAGAATTTGGCCGAGCCCACATGCATCATGACTATCTCTCCGCCTCGGATCGGACCGGAGAAAACCAATTGAAGATTACACGGAAAGAGGGATCATCCCAACGAGACTCCACCGAAGCAAAGAAGCTAATGAGAGAAGCCGCCATCTACACTATGGTCGATGATCGGCTATCTGGGAAAGGAGTACACGCCGATGATGCGATGCCTCGGCGAGTCCGAGTCAAGGTATGTCTTGACCGAAATACATGAGGGATGCAATGGCCAACACATGGGCGGCAAGGCTCTGGCAAGGAAGGCATTACGCGCCGGCTATTATTGGCCCACCATGATGCATGACGCCATGGAAGCCGCCAAGCGGTGTGACAGTTGCCAGAAACACGCCGGATCTTATGGCCGCCGCCTACGGAGTTAAAAGGGATGCCGGCTCCCCGCCTTTCTATAAGTGGGGAATGGATATTCTTGGACCATTTAAACCGGCACCCGGACAGCTCAAATGGCTCATTGTCGCTGTAGACTACTTCACCAAATGGATCGAAGCGGAAGCATTAACTACGATCACGTTGTCCAGGATTATGAGGTTCGTTCGTCATAATATCTTTGCTCGATTCGGGATACCTGCTGAAGTCGTCACTGACAATGGAACCCAGTTCACGGACCATAGATTCCAGGCCTTAATGTCCAACCTGGACATCCAACAACACTTCTCCTCCATCGAACATCCGCGATCTAATGGCCGTAGCCGAGTCGGCCAATAAGATCATTCTTGACGGGTTGAAGAAACGCATGTTAAGGGCCGACTCTAGTTGGACCGAACAACTCCACGGTGTTCTATGGGGATACGGGACGAGTGTGCGTCCTCGACCCGAAACCCCATTCCGGCCGACATATGGATGCGAAGCAATGATTCCAAAGGAAATCGGGCAGCCATCATGGAGGAAGATCAGAGCCGGACAGGAAGGACCGGCGTCGAATGACGACGCCTTAAAGACAAATCTGGACCTAATAGACGAGATCCGAGTCACAGCTCATTGCCGGGAACTTGCCGCCAAGCAGTTACTTGCGGCAAAATATAATCGCAAGGTTCGACCACGATCCTTCAACCGGGGTAACTTGGTACTTCGGAGGGCCGACATAGGTAATAAGAATTCCCGAGACGGAAAACTGGCAGCAAATTGGGAGGGACCATATCGTGTTAAAGAAAAGCTCGACACTGGGGCATATGTTCTCGAAACCTTGGCAAGGAAGCCGGTTAGAAGGACATGGAATGCCGTTAAGCTAAAAATCTATTACAGCTAGGCTAAGGCTCTTGCTCGGTCATTTCTTACTTTCTTTTATTTTCTTTTTCAATTATTTTCCAAATGTTCTTTGCTTTGCATTTGAATAATGTATGACCATTTGTACGCTCTTTAGAGCTGCTTTGTTTAATGAAGGAATCACTCAAGGAAAGGCGTCAATGTGCACAATTATTTGCTTAAGCATGAAGCCGAGGCCACTAAGCCCGGCAAAAACCTAACTCCGAGGTACTTATACCCGGTCAAAAATATAAAAACATCTAGATGTATGACACCGGCCGTTGTACTCTGACGTTGTAAGAGCTCGGCGAAAATGCCATACGAGGCCTTCGCGAAATTGACGCGTCAACGCTCGCCCGATTTAAGAAAGCAGGCTGTCATTCCGACCTTGATCAAGTCAAAATGTCAGATTTGAGGTAATAGACACCTCGGTTGACATATGACGGCCTCGCCCTTAATTCGGTTCCTATCACCTTTTCCGGCTAGTCAAGCAGGAATGAGGCGATCTTGGTAAGTTAACACCTCCGAGGTTAAGATGTACACCCTTGTCCCACACTCCCACACCTCAGGGTTGGTCGAGTAAACGACTCGTATCCGATACAGTCAAGAAATTTCAAATATGGAATTTAAATAAAATGGCAGAAGGGTGAATAAATAAATTTATCCATAAGTCATACAAACATCACGGCACAAAGCCGGAAAGCTACAAAGGAAAGGGGCACAGACGCCCACCAAAACAAGAGACAAACTCAACTAGATGGACCGGCCTCACGAGAACCCTTGGCCGCCTCACTCTCCGCATCCGACTCCCCTCCTCCCGATCGGGACGCGTTGGCGGAAGGGGATTGATACGGAATTAACACTCCATCTTGAACAAAGGCGCGAAAGTCGTAGCCGTCCAAGTTGAGCTCCGTCCTCGAATTCAAAAGCTGGATCTGCTCCGGGGCATTCTCAAAACACTCGGCGGTTTGCTTTAAAAGCTCGTCGGACTCCAAGCGCGCCCTGGCTACGATACGGCAAGGGCCTCCTCGGCGGCTTCTACCTTAGCAAACAATGTATCACGCTTCTATTTCGAAGGGTTCTCACCGCTTCCATACTCTCGCCCAACGCTTTTTGGGCCCGGATACACTCAGAGGCTGACTTCTCTGCCCCTTCTCGCGCCTGTTGCAGATCTTGCTCCATCTTCAGAAACGCGGCCTTAGAGGCATCCCGTTCAAGCTGGGCGGTGTCCCGCTCCTCCTCCATAAGGTGCAGCTTGGCCTCAGCCTCGGCCAAAGCCTTTTTTGTGGATGCCGCCTCCTCCAGAGCTTTTCGCTGGGCCTCAACCTCTCCCCAAGACGCTTTTAGTCGCCTATTCTCGGCACTGCCAGGGTGTACTTCTCCCTCACAATCACGTAGGCTTGTAGTAAGCCAAGAGATTTACACAGGTAACGTTCCGCTGCAAGCACCTCCTCAGCGCTAGGCGGGGACAGGGCCCGGCTCTCCATAAATTCCTGGGGGGGAGGAACGCGATGTCGAGCTCATTGGTCACCCCCTTGTCCCATATGAAACTGCGAGGAAGCAAGGAAGAAGGACATTTGGGCCCCGCTGAAGGAGGAGGAGGAGGCGAAGTTGACAAAGGCACCGGCAGAACCGATGCTGAAGGAGCGGTCGTGACCTCCATGGATACAGTTTCACTGGCCGAGATAGCAACCCGCTTCCCTTTAGAGGTATCAGGAACAACTGCTTGGGGTGATTCGGAGGGTATGGAGGGAGCCGACTTGTCAGCATCTGAAACCTTAGCCTTCTTCGCCACGACAGAGGCATTAGCCTCGGGCATGGTGGTTTTATCAGGAACGGCCCGTTTCCGAGACCGACCACTCGGAGATGCCGCGGCCGGATTCACTTTCTTTAGGTAACCAGGAAGGGCCTTCATGTCTTGAGCTGAAAAAGATAGGCAAAGGGAAATCAGGAATAAACACAAAAAATGACAACAATGTACAAAACATGACCAAAAGATTAAGGAGCATGGCAAATAAGGGACTCCTACAGGTAGAGGGGATGGGCCTAGATCCCTCCCCGGTTATGAAAAAGGCCGCACTCTGGATGCCATACTTCTCCACGAAGGCGTCCAACCTCGGGACGTGAGGGGCCATCTCGGGTAGGAGATTATCTTGCGAGATCTGGAAAGACGAGGGACTGGCTTTGTGGTGACTCTCCATCCAATATAAAGGGAAATGCCACACTACGTCGGCAGCCTCGACCCCCTTCAAGAACCAAGTCGTCTTACCAGGCACGGCGACAACCTTGAAAAACGCGTTCTTAAACCGTTTAAATGAATCGGAGAAGGGCTTCATGAGCTTCCTGGTCGGGGTTAACGCGGAGAGACACCAGCCCTTTTAACTTATCACCTTCCTTAGGAGAGCCAGGGGTAAAGGGGCCGAAGTAATAAAAGAACAAATTGGTCGAGCAGGGAATTGGAACCGGGTAGGAACGACATAGTTGCTCGAACGCTACAAGATAAGCCCAGCCGTTCGGATGAAGTTGAGACAGGGCGAGTCTCAGGTGCATCAGGGCAAGCATTTGAAAATGGGTGAAAGGGAAGCAGACACCAACCCGAGTAAGATAGTCCGGTAAAAATAAAAGAAATTGGGACCGCCTACTTCCCGTTCAGCACAAAAAGTTCGTCGACCACCGGCGCGCGTAGGACGCCCCTCCATGGCGGGTAGATCCAACCGGGCGATGTCCGTATCCGACATAATGGACCGGGTCCTTAAGACCTCGTGGGACACCCAGGGATACCTACGACATAGGGCCTCGGGTGGACTAGAAGAGTCCGATGCCTCAGCCTCGGCCTTTTTCTTTGAAGGCGAGATTTTTGAGCCATTAACCTATATGCAACATAAAATGAAATTAGCGAGTTGGAAATACCTGGTAAGACAATGTTAGAAGGCAAAACGAGGCGGACTCGGACGAAAGGACACGCCGAAAGAAGGGACCGGAGGACGGCGATGCAAAGAACCAAGAACCGAGGTAGCTCGGGAGTCTTCGCCACGCGCAATGTGGAATGAACCCTCGGCCAAGCAATCCCAGCAGGGGCCGAGATAATCATCAGGATAAGGATCCAAGCTCGCAGAGGGTGGACCCTCACAAAAGTTGAGCGGTTGGGCCAACAAGGCAGGAGATCGAGGGCCGACAAAAGAGCCAACCCCGGCCCGAAAAGATGATAAAGAAGGAACGTTGTACGCCGGAACTCGGAACGAGGAAGGCGACAAAGCTCTAGCCGGTATGGGTTGGGGCCCGATTCGTCCGGAAGAACCATTCCCACCTCGAAGTAAAGGCGCCGACTTTTCTGCTTCCGGAAGCTCAGTTCCAAGAACCCAATAAGAAGCTCTCGGGTAACGGATACGAAGAAACTCCTCTTCCTCAGGGGTGAGCGTTGATCTGGGTCTAAGGAAATGCCTATTTCTATCCATCCGAAAAGGAACTAGAGCCTAAGAAATACAGGCTTTACGTCGAAAGAGAGGAGCGTATAGGTCAAAGGCAACAAAACCCAGAAACTGATCTTAAAGGGATACTCAGAAAACCAGAGAAAGGGGAACAGTAGATACGAGACCAGAGGATACCTAAATGGTACGAAATAAGCCGTAGAAAAGTAAAGGGAAGGACGGAGAATACCTGCGTAAGTATGAAGATGGTGACTTGAAGATGATGACTTGAACAAACGAAATGGAGAACAATGGAGTTGTTTTTACGAAAGAAACTCGGAGCAAGTTCACAACCAAAATGGTACACGGGAAACAATGAAAAACGCAAACACGAAGCAAATACTTCATATAAGAAGAAGGAGAGGGAACGCCGGGGGCAGTTCGGTCTTTGAACACGGACACGATGGGAAATGTACAGCATGACATAAGAGCATTAAATGTGCACGCAAATCGGCACTCAGAAGGGCGCGACGGCCGCAGACCCTTTCCAATCAGGACATGCCAGGTGTAAAGACGCAATGATGGCGCCTACGGAAAGAAGACCAAATGGTTTACCCACGAGCAGGAGACTTACCACATAAATCCGAGGTCGCCCAGTACGCCCCGGTCAGGCATGACCCAGGGCACCACCCAGAACGACATCATAGAGATAAGCCGCGGCACAAGAAGCCGGGCTGGCTGAAGCACAGGCCCCGGTCACACACCGGACCAGGAGAATCATACACCTCGGCCGCCCGAAGCCCGAATGCCCGAGCCGGGGGCAAGCTGATACGGGCCGGCCCAAAAGCCTCCAAGTCCATGGCAAGGCCCAAGCGAGCCCGGGAGGCGTAATCCGCTAATCATAGCAGGAGATCCGGAAATCTCGGCTAGGCAGGATCCGCCCCTATCATATCGGCTTGCCGAGATACACGCCCCATTAATGACACGTCCCATTAATGGCACATCCCGGATATCCGCCCCATTAATGACACGTCCCATTAATGGGGTATCATCCAATATCCGCCCCATTAATGGCCCACCATTAATGGCGTGCTCCGGATATCGCACCAGACGCCTCTATAAATATAGAAGGCGAGGTAACAAGGTGCACACATTCTAACCTAGACTATTTACATACGAGTCTCACCGTGCACACACACCACCCCTTTGTCGAGTACGGTGATCCTACGCTCTCCTGGTTATCTTCTCCATAGATATTCAGGCCAGCCTATCCATCCAAGATCAACCTACCAGCCCTCGGCTGGACATCTGTGTTCTATATCAGAACAGTGCCGTAACCCACACACCATCACTTAACCTATAAAATCGAGGTCCCGAACTAGTCTTAAAAAAGTCATTGTTATAATATAAATAATTAGTATTAAAAAATTAATTTTTAATTGCAAACCCATAGATCCCAATTCTTCATCTTTATAGATGGTTGTAAGGATATAATATCCTCCTACGAGAACGTTCTCTTTCCCCTAACACCTCCCCGCTTAGTTTCAAAGGACAAATTTTGAGACATGTCCAAAGTGAACCATCATGAATTTACATTGGTCCACCATGAATTCTCCAAATGCCATTCGAATCATTTTGTATGAGTCCATTTTTATTTGTGATTTACAAAATCGGTGAATGTCATTTTTTATTTTGTAAAAAGTAAAATTAATAAGATAAAATCGTGAATGGGAGGGTGGAAACAAAAGAGATTAGAGTATGCTTTGTTGATAATACGAGTGAGAATGACCTTCAACATGGTCTCCATTTTTTCAGCTATTTCTTATTGAGGCCTTGCATTTGATATCAATCATATATGAGATACTTGTTATATATGTAATTCAAACAAGTTTTGTATGTCAAAAGTTTTGTAATTCAAACAAGTTTGGTATGAACTCATCATACCAGTTAAATGCTGGGAGCATGCCATTTTTGTTTTTATTTTTTTGTGTGACTATTAGTTATGATAAATTAAAACTATAATAAAAAAATATTTTTAAGAAAACATTAAACTTAAACCGTTCAAATTTAGTATTTGTATTAGAGAGGAGGAATAGTAGCTGATCTCTAGAATCTCATGTTGAGATCGGATCCATCCTTGGGTACTATAAATTGAACAAATATTAAATTGGTGTTTTTTTTTTTTTCCGCCAACAACCATTGTGTTGAATTTTCTTGGCCAATAATTGTTCTCTTCGACGGGCATACACATGCAATAATACAATGTAACGCGTGATAATGCTAGAGCTCATCTTCTTGCATTAAACTTCTAAAAGCATCACTTTCCAATGAAAAGGATTAACTGCACCTTGCACCAGGCATCACCGCAACACCACTTGGTGATCGAGTAATTAGTCTATTCCATAATTCTTTTCTCATTTATATATATTCTATCATATTTAATTGGTTGCAAAAATAATTCGCGATGCCCATTTTTGTCAAGGGTCTGCAAAAGTTGAATTTCACTTTTTTCGTTTCAAATCCATCACAAAAAGAAAATTGTTGTGAAATAATGGATTGGCCGTCTCAGAACAAATCTATATTTTTTTAGTGATTTCAAAACCCGGTGACAATTTTTTTGGGAAAATATAACTTTTAGGCTTAAATTTTCACTAAATTATCATTAATTCAATCCCAAACTTTGAATTAGAAAAGTTTTGTCTTCGTAATTTATTGAGTCGAATTATATATAACTACTTAGTTGCCTTATTCTGCGCTTTGAGCCTATAAAGGTTGGATTATTTTAAGACAAGAAGCTATAGCAATGATTGTTCTGAGTCAGAGTTCAATGGTTGATTCATTTTTTAGCTCCTTGAAGATGAAAAGCTTCTTGAGAATTTCATAAGAAGAATCCCTTTGGGATGAATTGGGGAGCCAAGTGAGACGTCTTCCATGGTGGCGTTCCTTTGCTTACCAAAGTCCAACATAACGGAACAAAACCTTTTTTTTTTTTTTTTTTTTGGATACAAACGATATCTGTCTTGGATGATTGCTCAATATTTATAGTCCTAAGTTTATATCTATAGTCTTTGCCTTGGACTAAAAATAAGTTATATGAGTTGTGAGAAAATTTCATGGTGATGAAATCAGAAATATTGTCTTTCTTGGCTTATATATATTAGGGATAAGGGTCTTAAATGCCATGGAAGTTTTTGCTCAAGAGCACTGATAAGATGGAATTTTTTTTTTTTGGACAAAAAATGCCACAGAAGTTCACAAGAAGTAGCAATTTTGCCCCAAAAGTATCATTTTTGCCACTGAAGTTTTCGCTGAGGAGCAATTTTACCCCGGAAGTTTTCGCTGAGGAGCAATTTTGCCCCGGAAGTTTACACTAAGGAGCAATTTTGCCTCGGAAGTTTACAAAACGTAGCAATTTTTCCCTTCTGTCCCCAAATATTAAATTTGACTATTAAATTAGTCAAAGACCACACATGTCATGCTTTGAAAAGGTCGAACTTGGAGTTAGAGAAGGAGATCTTTCGGATGTTGAAATCAAAGGCGACGAGAATTTGTGAAGCCGAAGCTGGTCAAAGGGATCGAAAGGTCCGTCACAAAACGCAAATGAAACGCAAAATGAGAAACGAATTGTTCCAAAAATTGGTTCAGTAAAACAAATCAATAGTGATATTATTTACATTTGTATAGACTGATCATTTGCTTAGATCATAAGTGATGCTTCCTTTGGGTTTTGTAACTTGATCGACCTTTCGGTCCTTTGACCAGGTTCGGCTTCACAAATTCTCGCCGCCTTGAGCTCAACATCTTAAGGATCTCCTTCTCTGACTCCAAGTTTGACCTTTTCAAGGCATAACATGTGTGGTCTTTGATTGATTTAATAGTCAAATTTAATATTTGGGGACAGAAGGGCAAAATTGCTCCTTAGTGAAAACTTCCGGGGCAAAATTGCTCCTCAGCGAAAAACTTTTGTGGCATTTTTTGTCCAAAAAAAACTTCCGTCTTACCAGTGCTCCTGAGTGAAAACTTCCATAACATTTAAGACCCTTATCCCTGTATATTAATCGATCACCTAGTATGTGGTCCCAATACTTGTTTTTAGTAGTACTACATCCAGGCTTGAATTCGGAAAATTATTTAGTCCAATAAATAAATAAAAATTATATATGGTATATTAATTACATTATTAATCATAAGTTACGTTGGAGATTGTGCCTTGGAGCAATCAATCAGGTATGTAGACATTAAATATAATTTTCTTTATTGATCATGTTGTTTTACATGTTTTCTTTATAATAATAATTCATAATTAATTAAAGAAATATTCCAAGTGTCCTTAGTCAATTGTTATTGTGGGAACAATAATAAATTAAGGCTAATATGATTTTGGTTGATGATAAAATGATAATCCAATGTGTATAGGTATAGGGATGGAAATTTGCTAGACTTTTGCTAAATAAGTTTCGACCTGTGAGGAGATCCAAAGCATAGGCTTGAGCCTAAGCCTTTAGAAAACCTAATATGGTCTAAAGCTTATTTAAATGCCTACTTAAAATCTAGGCTATTAAATAGGCTTAAAGCTTATGCATCTAACTTCATATATAATCCATCAAGCCTATGTATGTCTTTAAAAGTCTAAGATTTCATTCTCACATGCAATATAAGAGTTTAGTAAGGAAAAAATAAAAAGAAAATAATATTTAGTGGCAATAGTGTTACATCATGTAGGAAAAAGAAAAATCAATCTTCTATTGATCACTAAGGAGGTCTATTTTCTAAAATAAATGAAGAACGTAATAACAAGAGGTATGTAACACTAGATTTTACTTCTTTTGCTTCTTCTTTTTTAGTTTTTTTTTTTTTTTTTTTTTTTTTTTTTTTTTTTTTTTAAAAGCGATACAAATTCCTCCTCTTGGGATTATTATATTTCATTTGGACATAACTAAAATAAACTTACTACAATTATTTTATTTCACCTAATGACACAAATCAAGAGAGATGGAGTGAGCTAACATTGCCATTTTGGGCAATCAAAGAGGAGAAGTAGATAGACGTGATCAATTGATGAATGAAAATACAATGTTGAGCTCATAAGTAAATGATGAAATATGAAACTTAGGGTTTAGACTAATATGTTAATAATTTTATTATTTTATAAGTAATTTACAAAATTACTTTAGATTAAATTACATATAAATATGCATAATATTATATCTTACCTATATAAAAGCATAGCAAGAACTTGACTTTACGCTTGACACCTTTACTTTTTATTCTACCAATTGCAAAAATAACTTCCTTTACTTATTATTTTTAATTTATAATTTATAATTCATGCCTAAAATTTCTTTACACTTGACACCTATCCTCTTTGTTTTACTATCTGTCAAAGTAACACTATTTACTTATTAATTTTAATTTTTAATTTTTAATTTATGCATACAATTTCTTAGAATAAATATCTCTATTAATTCCCTTAATTATCCTCTTTGTTAGATTCACCGATAAAGTAACCCCTTCATTTGATTTTTCACATTTTCACTTTTATATTTAAAATATTTTGAAACAACTTTCCTTTTATCTCTCCTTATATATGATATCTTTTTTTTTTGTCAATATTTAAATTATGTCTTTGTTTTATCCTCTGCCTTTTGAATTACAAATTTTAAATTTTTTTGAAACTAACCATCCTTCTCCCTCTTTATATATGAACTATTTTGTGAATAAATAAATTTTGACGTTTCGCATAATTGATTTAAACTATTAAATGCATCCTCCTAATATTTGAACTACTTTGTCAATAAATACATCTTAACTATATAAAAGTATAGCAGTAAGTATCTCCTTGGTTGACACGTCGCAAAATTGTAGCATCAAAATACTAAAATAAATAATAATAATGAGAGGTAGTTATGAAAGATAGATAATGGGGAAGACAGTTACACAATATTTTATAAATTAATAATGGGAGAGGTAAATACAAAATATGAAGTAAATACTTAATTTAATATTTTGATTATTGCCTTGAGATCTTTAAAAGAACGAATATAATACTATAATTATAAATATAAATATGTTCAAATGAGGGGGAACTAATCAATAGAAAAGATAGGGATTCCAATAAATTAATTAGACTTTTTGAATTAATAATGGGGAGGTAGATACAAAATATTAAGTAAATATTTAATTTAAATTTTTTATTATTCCCTTTGAGAACTCTAAAAGGAAATAATATGATACTATACCTATAAATATAAATAGGGGTTTAAACTTCTCATGTTGCATGAGAAGAAGAAGATTCCTACAAACATAAAATGGTGGGACCCACATATATATAATGCTAATTATATATATATATGAGGTTTAAACTTCTCATGTTGCATGAGAAGAAGAAAATTCCTACACACATGAAATGGTGGGACCACATATATATATAATTAATTTTATATATATGTGGTCCCACCATTTCATGTGTGTGTTACATGAGAATACACTTCTTCTACAACATGAGAAGTGTTTTTCCCTATGTGTGTATATATATATATATGTGTGGGTCTCACCATTTCATGTGTGTGACATGAAAATACACTTCTCCTACAACATAAGAAGTGTTTTTCCCATATAAATATATGCAAATGCTTAAATTTAGGGGAACTAATCAATAGGAAAAATAGGGATTCCAATAAATTAATTACGACTTTTCTTGATTATATAAAGGCGAGTAGTAGTAATCTTCCCTCTCATTGGCCAATAGTAAAATTGCAGGCTCAAAATACTAAAATAAAAAATGAATAGATAATGAAAGAGGCAATTACACAATATTTTGTAAATTAATTATAATTTGGGAGGTAGATACAAAATATTAAATAAATATTTAATTTAATATTTTGATTATTCCCTCTTAGATCTTTAAAATGAATGAATGTAATACTATAATTATAAATATAAATATGTACAAATGTTCAAATTTTGGGACCTACCCAATAGAAAAAATAGAGATTCGAATAAATTAATTATGATTTTTTATTATATAGAGCAATTTTGAATATTTTATTTACAAGTTGAGAAATGAAAGTCAAAACTACTATAGCATCACCTCTCCACTCATATATATCTTTATATGGGTCATGGTGTATGCTATACTAGAAAATATTATTTTAAATCTAAATTATTTTTTACATAACAACACATTAATAAATATTCGTCCACTCACCAGTGCATTGCGTAGGTCTATGCTAGTTTTTTAAAAAAGCTAAATAGCTTAGCTTTTAGATTTGTAGACTGAGCCTTATGAAAATAGATCTAACATGTTTTCCTAAATAGGCAAAGGCATATTTGCACCGATATGGAGGTATAAATCAAAATCATAGACACTTGTTCCCCAAATAGGCAAAGGCATATTTCCACCCATATGGAGGTATAAATCATAGACACTTGTTCCCTAAGGGTATGTTTGGTTAGGGGGAGGGGAGGGGAGGGGAGAGAAAATGGAGAGAGAAAAAAGTTATTTGTGGTGGGGCCCACAAAATTTTCTCCCCTTTTAATATTTTCCCTCCATTTTCCTCCCCCTTCCCTCCCGTCCCCTCCCCTCCCCCCCCAACCAAACATACCCTAAATAGGCAAAGGCATATTTTCACCCGTATGAAGGTAAAAATCAAAATCATAGACACTTGTTTCAGACCTATTGGTAGATCTTACGTGTGTGATTGACCCATCCTAATTCCGAACCTTGGATCCAGGATGTTAGGCTTTGACACGTACCACACTAATTTTTCTTAGGCTTTATTGAATGAATTAGAACGAAACAAAGCTCTACTGACTCGTTAATCTTGTATCTAGCACCTTCTTCAATGTAATAGAGTTCATCCTACGTACTCCCTAGCACTCCAATTGTTCTCGTCGTTGTCTAGTCCTGAAATATATGGCAAATATCATTGGAGATTACTTTGCACTTTTTTTTTTTTTTTGGTTACTGTTTTGCTAATTGGCAATAGAATTCGGTATTATAACATTAGCAGATGATTCAATGTACCATTTATTTATCTCTTTTCTTATCGAATATTACTATTTTAGTTTTTCCCCCTCAAATTTCCTTGTTCTTTCTATATCATGGTTTCTGGGTTGGAATTTGGCAAGAGATAATCCAGAGTTTTATATGCAAAAATTGTGAATATTACAAGCACCAATGCTTTGAATATGTATGATGTTGAGCTGCTCTTTATTTGATGATTAATTCATTTATATATCTTGTTGTAAAGTGTCATTTGGCCATTTCTTTTTGTTTGAATGAAGCATGATGAGTGATGACTTTGTTGATGTTTGTTGTGATCCCTTGGGTTAATGAGTTTATTAGGTAGTGAAAGCTTGATGTCGGTTAGAACAAAGGTAAAAGATACTACTTCAAAAAAAAAAAAAAAAAAAAAAAAAAAAGAGTAAAGATACTGTTTTAATTTTAAACGAGTTGACTTAAACCTTCTCGAATTAATTTAACATTTAGAATTGACAATAGCTAGCATATGACTATGTAACTACAGTGTTCATCTTAAATATTAGAATTTCATGGAAACATCTTATCTAAAGCACAACCTGTGCATTGGTGCACATCAACCAAAAAGTCTTACGTTTAAACTTTTTTTTTTGGTGTGTGTATAAAATTATGCTTGACCATCAGGAAAATAGGGTGGCAAGTTCAAATCCAGTATCGGAGGTAGGGGAATGTTTAAATCTGGAATTTGAGGTGGTTGTAATTCCAGAGTTACTAGTTCAAGATCAACATCAATGGGTGAAGGTGTTCAGATTTTTTCCAACAACTTGGGTGACTTTTCATTGGATCGAACAAGCGCTTTAAATGTTCCCCTAATAATTGGATAGAGTATTCCCGAAAAAGGAATAAAAAGATGATGATCAATTATCTAGTTAGAATTTATTAAGAACACCATTTTGTAGTTTAGAGAACTTGACTACCATACAACTAACATTGCAGATAACAGATTCTATTCTACTGCAAATAACAATAACTTATATGTGTCATTTCCCTGGGTTGAACCCCAGTATAATTTGGTGGTGTAACCCACATGTCATCACTTAACGTATAAAATCTAGGTCCTGAACTAGTCTTAAAAAAGTTATTGTTATAATATAAATAATTAGTATTAAACATTAACTTTTAATTCCTTGAACTTAATAGATCCCAATTCTTCATCTTTATACATGGTTGTAAGGATATAATGTCTTCCTACAAGAACGTTCTCTTTCTTCTAACACCTCTCCAGCTAGTTTCAAATAAAAGATAGAGTTTGAGACATGTCTTCAAAGTTAACCAGCATGAATTTACATTGGCCCATGATGAATTCTCCAAATGCCATTTGAATTATTTCGTATGAGTCCATATTTATTTGTGATTTACAAAATCAGTGAATGTCATTCTTTATTTTGTAAAAAGTAAAATTGATGAGATAAAATCAGTGAATGCGAGAGTGGAGACAAAAGAGATTAGAGTATGCTTTGTTGATAATATGAGTGAGAATGGCCTTCAACATGGTCTCTACTTTTTCAGCTATTTCTTATTGAGGCCTTGCATTTGATATCAATCATATATGGGATACTTGTTATATATGTAATTCAAACAAGTTTTGTATGTCAAAAGTTTTGTAATTCAAACAAGTTTGGTATGAACTCATCATACCGGTTAAATGCTGGGAGCATGACATTTTTGTTTTCATTTTTTGCGTGACTTTTAGTTATGATAAATTAAAACTATATTAAAAAATATTTTTAGAAAACATTAAACTTAAACTGCTCAAATTTCAATCTAAGAGTTGTGATTAGTTGTGTTGGAGAAGATGAGGGAAAGTGGAGAGTAAGGGTAGAGGAGGACCCTATATTTAGTATTAGAGAGGAGGAATAGTAACTGATCTCTAGAATCTCATGTTGAGATTGGATCCATACCTTGGGTACTATAAATTGAACAAATATTGTATTGGTGTTTTTTTCCCCTGCCAACAACCATGTGTGTTGAATGTTTTGGCCAATAATTGTTCTCTTCGATGGGCATACACATGCAATGGAGGGTCTTTTGCTTGAGGGAAGAAATTCTTTGCTACCGAACATTTTATATAATGCAATGTAACGCGTGATAATGCTATAGCTCATCTTTTTGCATTAAACTTCGGACAGTTCATCACTTTCCAAATTTCGCATGATAGAAAGCAACCTTATTTAAAAAAGGCCTTGCACCTAGTTTTATAGATGCTCCTCTATAAGTGGACGGGGAGTGGCGAAACCAGAAAAAAATTTTAGTCCGGGCCAAAAAAATAAATATATTGAACTTCTTTCTTTAATTTTTATTATAAGGTACCAACTAACAAGTATATTTGGTTCTTTTTATAAAACACTTGCTTGTTTCCAAATAGTATTAAATATTTTTTTCCATGTACACCCATAATTAAAAAGGTAGTGAGTGAGAGTAATAATTAATAAAAATTAATTATTACTCTTTTTTTGGGGAAAAAGGAGTAATAATTAATATGATATTAGAGTTTAGTGTTTTTAATAGAGATAATATTGAAAATTACTTAAATTTTAGGACAAATTTAATTACTTTAAATGTTTATTGACTTGTAAGAATTGCTAGTTGGTTCCTTAAATAAAGACTAGATAGAGTATTTACTAAATAGTATCAAATAACCTGGAAAATATAAACAAATAAAAACAGATAATTATAAATTAAAACAATATATAAGATGATACTAATCTTTTCGGTATCTCAAACAAAAATTTTACTTTCCTCTCACAACCTAATGAGTAATGAAACAAACATTATCCTTACGAGAGAAGATAAAAAATTAGCTGAGGCTAAAAAATTAGCTGAGGCCAAATTTGTGGCCAAATAAAATATCATATAATAAATAAATATATATTCTAACAAATTTTATAAGATCGATCGAGGCCACCCGGAGCTCGGCCATAAAGACCTTCCGCCTTTGGGCGGGGGTCATGGGTTCAATCCTGATTATAACTTAGGCCATTAGTGTCCGCCTGTGTAACTTTAAAAAAAAAACAAAAAACAAAAAAGAAGAGAGAGTTGCTTAAGTTTCATAAAGTGAAGTGAGAGTATCGTTGTTTTGCATTATATCACTACGAAAAAAGAAGATTAATTTTTGGCGAATTTTAAAACCGAATTTGAGAGGACTTATGACAAACTTATTACGGATAAGTTTGTCATAAATTTTTGTCAGGAGCCGTCGTAACTGGATTTTATGTTTTCTATTGGTAAATCCATCACAAGTTTTCATAGTAAATGTGGGGCAAATTTCTTATATATATACTCTCTAGTTATTATTATAAGACACTAACTAATAATTATATTTGATTCTTTTTATAAGGCACTTACATGTTTTGAAAGTGCATTAATTATTATTTTTCCATGTATAACCATAATTAATAAGAGAAGTTGGTAAAAATAATAATTAATATAATATTAGAGTTTAGTATAATTAGTAGAGGTAATATTGTAAGCTACTTAAATTATAAGACAATTTTATTGACTTTAACTGTTTTTATTGATTTGTGAGAATCGTTAGTGGGTGCCTTATAATAAAGATGAGAGGGTATATATACACATACATACCTACATATATATATATCTACACACACATATACTTGTTATATAAATAAATGTGAAGAAAGGTAAACTAATTAAGAGAAGTATTACTAGCAATAAAATTTATGAACTTTAGACATTCTCTCCTTGGTTTGTCAATAATCTATGTCCTCAAGCATTATCCACATAGCCAACCTTCTCTCCTTGGTTTGTCAATAATCTATGTCCTCAAGCATAATCCACATAGCCAACCTTTAGTCTGATCCATTATCATGGTTTGTCAATAATCAATATCCTTGTTAGTAACTAACTTTAAACTTTTTTGACTTAGCTGATTGTAGATCATATTAATTATATACTCTCCAACCCGGTCCTAATAATGTAGAAGCTTGAAAGCTAATTTTTGGAAATTAAAAATTAGCTAATAAGTTGGTTAGTTTTTTTATTAAAAAAATGTTTGAAAGTTTCCTTAAAGTACCATTTTAAATACATATCCCTGTCAGTAACTGTGTTTTTACCCAAAAAAAGAAAGAAAGAAAAGACTTGGTGATGCTGGCCTCCCTCCCCCATGTGATATAGCCAAGTGGCATGAGAGTATGTATTAACTGACTCTCATACATATCCTAGGTGATCGATCAATATAACCCAACAAAGACAATAGTTTTGATTTCATCACCAAGAAATTTTCTCACAACTCATAACTTATTTTTAGTCCAAGGCAAAGACTATTGATATCTTTCTTGGATGATTGCTCAATAGTCTTTGCCTTGGACTGAAAATAAGTAATCTGAGTTGTGAGAAAATTTCATGGTGATGAAATCAAAACTATTGTCTTTGTTGGGTTATATTGATCGATCACCTAGGATATGATCCCAATACTTGTTTTTAATAGTACAACATCCAGGCTTAAACTCTGGAAAATTATTTAGTCCAGATTATAAATAAAAAATTATATATGGTATATTAATTACATTATTAATCATAAGTTGGAGATTTTTCCTTAGGGCAATCAATCAGGTATGTAGACATTAAATTTAATTTAATAAAAAGAGCTTTATTAAATGTTTATTGATTATGTTGTTTTACATGTTTTTTTTTTTTGGGTATAATAATAATTCAAATAAAATAAATATTCTAAATGTCCTTGGTAAATTATTATTGGGGGGCCAATAATAAATTAAGGCTCATACGATTTTGGTTCATGATCAAATGATAATCATGTGCCAAGGTAGTCTATAGACGGAAACAAAGTAGGCTTCAAATAAATAAGACTGGACCCTGTGATATGGAGATCCAAAGTTGGGCTTGAGTCTAAGGGTAAGTTTGGTATGAGGGAATGGGAGGGAAGGGGAGGGGAGGGAAAGTGGAGAGATAAAATTTTTATCTCCTCTTTACAAAATTGCCCCTAGATAATTTTCAATATTCCTAAAATGTTCTCACAATAAAAAAGAATATTCCCTTCATTAATGGCAAAATGGTAAATGTCATTCCAACAGATTTTTCTCTCCCCTCCCCTCCCCTTCCCTTCCCTTCCCTCATACCAAACATACCCTAAGCCTTTAGAAGGCGACATGACCTAGAGTCTATTTAAATGCCTACTTAATTAAAATCTAGGGCATTAGATATGTTTAAAACATATGTATCTAAATCATATATAATAATCCATCAAGTCTATTTAAAATCCTATGCTACATATTAAAAGTCTTGGATTCATTCTCATCACATGCAATATAAGAGTTTAGTCAGGAAAAAGAAAAGAACATATAGTGGCAATAGTTGTCTCAGTAAATAGGAAGAAGAAAAAATAATCATCTATTAATTAAGAAGGTATATTTTCTAAAATCAACAAAGAACAACAATTGGCATGTAAAACTAGATTTTACTTCTTTTGCATTTCTCATATAAATTGAGACAAACTCCTCCTACTTTGGTTATTATATATCATTTGGATATAACTAAAATAAACTTACTACAATTATGAATTATGTTTCACCCAATGACACAAATCAAGGGAGAGAGAGTGAGCTAGCATCGCCATCTTGAGCAATCAGAGAGAAAAGAAGTAAGTAGATGTGATCAATTGATGAATGAAAATATTGAGCTAATGGGTAAATGATAAAATGTGAAACTTAGAGTTTAGAGTAAGTTAATAATTTTATTATTTTATAATTAATTTAGCTTAAATTACATATAAATATGCAAAATGTTATATTTTTAGAAAAAACTAAATAGGCTAGTCTTGTAGACTTACAGGCTAGGCCTTATAGAAATAGGCCAGCCTATTTACCTAAATAGGCATCACAATAAGCTTAAGCCTAGTCTAGGCCGTATGCCTCTAATATAAGGGCCTAACTTATTTCTATCCTTATGAGATTAAATCAAAATCATAGACACTGGCCTATCAGTAGATCTTCAATGTGTGATTGAGCAATCCTAATTCCTAACCTTCGATCCAGGATCTTAGGCTTTGACAAGAGATCCAGAGTTTTATATGCAAAAATTGTGATTATAACAAGCACCAAAACTTTGTATATGCATGATGTTGAGCTGCTCTTTTTTGATGATTAATTAATTTATATATCTTGTCGTAAAGTGTCATTTCGCAGTTTCTTTTTGTTTGAATGAAGCATGATGAGTACAAAATTTAAATTGATATTCAAATGGAGAAAATAATCATTTGGAGGAAAATAATTTGGATAACACAAAAAGAAAATATTCAAGAATCCTGAGGGCGAGAATCCAATACTTCACAACTTAAAGAAAACTAATAGATGTTCATGGAGAGGTGCTAGCTTAGTGTCTGCCTTCAATTTGGTTGAGCATTAGTAAGCTCATGTCCCACTTTATAGGGATTAAAGCCCACATAGTTCAGGTAGAAATGCATGTCAGTGGGTTAGTGTTTTATTGAAAAATTTTACTTAATTTATTTGAGAAAAAATTAATTTTTGTTGGTTTGTGCTTTCTAAATATGAAAGCAATTTCTTTATTTTTATATAGAAAATTATTTTTTGAAAGACTTTTAGATTAAATTTCGTGAGGAGGTTCACATAACCTCACATGGAAGGATAACCGATTTTTTTTTACTGAGGAGGCTTTTAAAATCTCACATATGACATAAATCCCTTCTGAAATCAATTATATTTCATTTATTTTTGTCAAATGAGACTTTTCCATTTTATTTTCATTTATAAAAATGAGTCAAAATCATTTTTCTTCAGTATTTTAAAAGGAAAGCTAGGCAACCCCATTGGTATTCCTGAGAAGACTCCAATAATCTTACATGATTTATCAATGAACGGCACCGATTAAAAAGATGGGATGCAAGTTTAGCGAAGAAGAGAAAAAGACACACCATCAATTCATCACGAAATTATATTAAATGAAGCAAAATATAAAGGGAGGAGATTCCTTATCTGATCCGTCATCACTGCTTGGCTAAAACAAATAACAAGGTGAGTATAGTAAGCCAACAGAAAAATCAATACACAAGTCATTGCATCATATGAAATCCGTCTTATAAATCCCTTCAATTGCAGGAGATCAAGTCAAATATATATGAGTCACGAAGTGTGAAGGCGTGTCAAAATAAAATGGCTTTCACGCAATTAATCTTCACCAAGACGTGTTGGCACTAGATGAGAGAGCATGCAATCATTTCAATAATAAAAACATCACCATGAGAAAAGACTTATCAGCGACGTAATGGAATCAAATACAACAATATCAAATGGCTAAGAACAAGCTTGAGCATTCAATGAAGATAGAAGGAAACATGACTAGACCTTTGTGTGTAAGTGCTGCCTTAATCTCATGGATATGTTCATCGGCAAGAATCTAGACATGTCATGAAGAATAGTAGATTCCTCAAACAAATTTCTAATTCTCAAAACCCATGAAAAAAATAGAAAGGAGAAAGGAATATTGGCTCTCTTCCTTTTTCACTTGCCTCCTTTCTCTCCCATTTTTTCGTCTTTGCTCTCCCATTTTTTATGTGTGTCTTGTTAACTGCAAGACAATCACCATTAATTATTATCATGTTTCAAATTCCAGTGGCAATCCAATCCCTCAAATTCCAGTGGCAATCCAATCCCCATCAATGTCATTTGCTTATTAATTTAGATATATATGCATCAAATGTCATTTGCTTATTAATTTAGATATATATGCATCAAGGAGGATTTTTGTTTTTTGTTTTTGTTTTGTTTACTGGGGGCTGGACAAAATAGGGGTATTCATAATTTCCCCTCTTTACTTGTTTTGTAGCTAAAAGAAGTGAGATTCTTATCTATGAGGCAAGTAAAGATTTCTAGGTTTCGGTTTTTCAGTTTTGTTGATAACAACCACTTGCCAAGAAAGTGGACTTTATGATTCAAGTTATTCGAGTGTATATTAATTAAGGCTTGGTGAAATACAGTTATTGAAACCAAAACTTGAATCAGAAAGTTAGTTTTTTAAAGTGTTGATGCAAACACACTCAAGTTCTACTCTAAATCACTGGAGTGTTAATCTTAAAATCACAAAGATATCAAACACTCGAAGTGCTCTAACGTTTGAAGGACAACACTCTTACTCATTATGAATCAAACAAAGATAACACTCGAGTTTTGTATTAAAAAAACTCGAGTTCTAAGGAAACACTCGAGTTTCCTAAACTAAACTCGAGTACTAAGGTAATACTTTTTTTTTTTTTTTTTGATAAAAAAAGTTTTGGAGGGGTTCGACATCGCCCCCCACTAAGGCCAGGGCACGGCCCCGAGCTCTATGAGCACTTACTGGGGACTTACGAGATCGCCTACCAAAAGAGTCCCAGTGACGGCAGAAGGGAGTACTTACTAAGGTAATACTTTAATCAATAAGAATACTTGATGGACTTTGGCACACTTGAAGTTTCCTTTGGTGACACTCGAGTTTACAACTCAAGTGTGATTAAATGAAACTCGAGTTCTGGTAGTCTTTCACTAAACTTTATCTCTTGAACACTCTTCTACCAAACTCTCATACACCAAAACTTGAGTATTATATTAAGTATGAACTCTCGAGTTCCACTTTAGAGTGTGGAATTCCAAAACTCTAGTGTCCATATTGAAAGCTTATTTGCTACTCTCTATTCTGAGAACAAAAACATCTACACTTGAGTGTTGTAAAATAAAACTTGAGTGTGCAACAAGTGTTGATTGCTTCTGTAATATATCTTCGTTTTTGTAAAGTTCAAAAGCACTCATTATCAACTAGTAATCTCTGATTACCACTCATTATTATTCTCAATGCTTTTAACGTTCCTGTTTAATTATGCTAAATCATCAAATGGTAGCTAAAGATGACAATATGGTAGTTAGGGAACTTTCCTTAAGCTAAATATTTTTCAGATTTAAGCCATGAGTGAACATATGAAGAGTCAAAATGATAGTTTAATTGTTTTAAGTCAAATAATAGAGTGCTCAAGTGATTGAAGCCTAAAGACTATTTATGTTATTGACATATATGTGGATGAATGCTTTGGGGATCAGATTTGAATTTTGTAACCTTAAAGATGGAATTTTCTCACTGTTTTAGGGTGCTCTATAGTGGAATAAGTGTCCCAAATTGTATAATCACACCTAAGGCATGTCTAAAGGCCCTTATGCTATGTTATATAGCAATAGGCTGAAAATTCAGGAATTTGTCCCCTTCGGTTAGCCCGTGTTTTAATATGAAGGAGTAGTTAAGTTTTGTTTAATTTAAAGCTCCCGATGAGTTTAGATGGGGTTTTTGATAGAAGTTTAAAGCCATTTTGATTAAAAATGGAATTTTATAAATTGGATCACTGAAATGTATGAGGTAAAAATAGTGCAAACGACCTCTTCTTCCATGAAATTTGGTGACCATTTAGTTAACATCCTAAGCTTTAACATAAGTCCTAGAACACATAATTGGATGTGTACATTGAATACTATGATTTTTAATACGAAGGAGTTAAGTTTTGTTTAATTTGATGCTCCTAATGAGCTTAGAAGGGGTTTTTGTGTAGGTTAATGGACCTAGTAAAAGCTTGGAACCATTATGATTGTAAATGGAATTTTATAAATTAGAGCACTGAAATTTATTGAGGTAAAACCAGTGCAAACGACCTCTTCTTTCCATGAAATTTCTTGACCATTTAGTTAACATCCTAAGCTTTAACATAAGTCCTAGAACACATTAATTGGATGTGTACGTTGAATACTATGATTTTTAATATGAAGGAGTCAAGTTTTGTTTAATTTGATGCTCTAAATGAGCTTAGAAGGGATTTTTGTGTAGGTTAATGGACCTAGTAAAAGTTTATAACCTTTATTATTGTAAATGGAATTTTATAAATTAGAGCACTGAAATTTATATGAGGTAAAACCAGTGCAAATGACCTCTTCTTTCCATGAAATTTGTTGACCATTTAGTCAACATCCTAAGCTTTAACATAAGTCCTAGAACACATTAATTGAATGTATACGCTGAAAACTATGATTTTCAATGTTTGAGCAGAAAAACTAGAAAATCTTATTTTTCCAAATGAGCAGTAACTATTTACTCTATAATTATAAAATTGTGTGCATGGTTTGATGTTGGATGTCTTTTTTTTTTTTTTTTTTTTTGTCAGAGGATTAAAAGATCTTTAATCAAGATTTGAATCATTTCATTTGGTGTTTCCTAGATTAAGTTGTAATTTTTCAAAATTCATTGAGAAAAGGGGTAGAAATTTGTTAAGTTGGGATTTAAGAGAACTAATTTAAATTAGAAGTTATATGAATATAATATAAGTCATAACCTACCATTACATGTATGCATATATGATAAGGTTTGATATTTTCCCAAGCCCACCAAGGAGTAATAAAAGAAAGAATAAAAGGTAGAAGGTAAATAGAAGAAAGTGCAAGAGAGGTAGTATCTCTTTTTCTTTCATATGATTGTGTATTGATCTGTTGCATGTTTATTTATACCATGTCGGTTATACATTAGAGCATGTAACTCTCCTTGTATGAGATGATTTGCCTTGGCAATTGCGCTAGTTAATTATTCATTTAATTATTAATCTTACTGTCTATACATCGGGCTTTACGCAGGGACCGAATCACATAGTCCTCAAGAATCTTTCTATCTCTCAACATTTTTGAGACTATTTCTAAATTGGGTTTAGTCGTTTGCCTAATATAGATTTATCCTCAAGTCTCTAAACCCGAAATTTAGAATATTATACTGACTTATCCAACATTGTGTTAGTATATAGGTCTCTAAGCACAAGTAACCTCTAGGTTCCTCAGAGAATCGGCCACTATTCTATAGGGAGACCTAGAGTTAAACATTAGACAAGAAGGGTCTCGAATCCTATCCTAGCCTAAGGTCTCATCATTGAATTCTACGTTGGGACGATTTCCTAGTATAAGAGCCCTCTAGCCTCCTGAGAGAATCCATTATTTTATCGGAAGATCTAGAGTTTATTATTAGACAGGAATAGAGCTGGCAATCAGGGCCGACCCGTGAAGGGCCAGGGAGCCTAATAGGCCGGCCCTTCGTGTCCGTCCGAGTAAAAAAACACATATTTTTCAAAGTCCGGCCGGAGCACCAGAAAGTTAGGCCGGCCCATAGGGCCCGGAAATTACTATTCCAAATTTTAACTATTTTTCCTCCACTTTTAAAAAAAAATATATAATTAGTAAATTACAATACGAATCATCCAATAAATAAGCACAATCATTAATTCATAATCAAAAGCAAACTATGTTCACAAATAACTCACATAAAACATAAAAATCATATCATTAAGCGACACTAGTATGATGACTATTATTGTCATCATCTTCATCACTATCATCAATTTTAACGACATTTGATTGTGCTTCACTTTGAGTAGTAGCCTCTGACTCATGAGTAAGAATATCATGAAATTCTTCTCCCGCATCATGAATACATCTATAATCTTTATTTGCAACAAATAATAAATCAAATCATAAAATTAGAGTATAGTTATTATGTATTTGTAGTTAAATAGATAAATAACTCTATAAGAAATACAAAAAATATATAAATTAATAAATTTAAAAAAGAAAAAAAAAAACCTACAAAGTGAAAAGAGCGCACGGAGGCCGGGCCCGAGGCTGTTAGGGCCGGCCCTTCGGGCTAATTTCAAATATCTCATCTATTTTTCAAGTCCCTTAAAAGGCTAGGGGGAGAACTACTAGACGGCCGATAGGCTGGGCTTTGTTTGCCGCTCTAGACAAGGAAGACCTCAAATCCTATCCTAGCCTAAGATCTCATTATTCATTACTGCAGTGTGACATCTTCTACACGCACGAGCTCTCTAACGTCCTCTTAGAATTCATTGTACCATAAAGAGGTTTAGAGTTGACCATTAGGTGGGAAGGGCCTAAATACCAACCTAGCCTAATATCTTATTGTTACCTCTTCCTCTACATGCCTTCCCTAAGAGAGTTTGGTTTACTTATCTTGCATGCAATGTACAAGGGTGAATTTCAATCCTGATTTAATTTGGTTTTCCTACTTTTATTTCTTTTTGATATGGGTGATGGAATTTGGGAGAAAGAACTTCAACTCTTCAAGAGATCCATTACTTCATAAGGAGAATGGAGTATCCATTAACCTGCGAACAGCCTAAGCCATCATATAGCTAAAGGTTTTTTTTTTTTTAAACAAAAAAATAATTATTATGCCTAAGGCCCATATCAAATGAAGCTAAATTCCAATAAATGATGACATGTACTTCAAGTTTTGATGAGTTATGGACATTGAGGAAAATAAATTCACCTCCTCCAGCGATCCATTACCTCATAAGGACGATGTAGCGCCTGTTAACCTGCGAACGGCCCAGGCCATCACGCGACTAGGGTTCCTTTTTTTTTTTTTTTTTTTAACATGATTATTATGTCCAAGGCCCATATCAAATGAAGGTGATTACATATGCATGATGTAATGATTCCATAGGAGCTCTAAAAGAGCTATCTCTTATTGAGATACTTTCTAATATGATGGATATGATGAGCTTACGGTCTGTTAGGCTTTATTTGGGAGTTTGAAAGGAAGGGGAAGGAAACGAATGTAAGGAGAATGGAGGGAAGGGATGGAAGGGAAATGGAGGATATTTGCTCTCTCTTGTTTTGGAAGTTAAAAAAATAGTAAGGGAGGAAGATTGATGATTAATAAATTACTTTTACCATTTTGTCCTCTTCTTTAATAATTAATATAATTATTATACTTTACAAATAAATTTAAATTTAAATTTTTTTAAAAAAATTATTTATGTAATTTTATATTCAAAAAATTATTTATATGGCGGCGCATGGGTGGTGGTGGGGGCGGCGGTGGTGGTGGTGAGCGGGGTAAAGAAGTAATTAACATATTTTAAAAAGTTTAAAACCCCCATATGGGGGAACTTTATTTTTTAGAAGAATGAGGGTTTTAGAGGGATTTGTAAAAATCCCTGATCCCCTCCCCTCTTATTTTTAAAACTTGCAAATAAGGGAAGGGTCTACCAAAAACCTTTCCTTTCCCCTTCAAATAAAACTAAAAACATGAGTCTTAAGGTCAAAGACCCTTAGACTAGGGTTGGCTATTTAGTGCATGAACCTTCCTCATGATGTATCTTTATGTGAAGTGATCCTAGATACATATTCAGTTGAGGAAACAATTAGCCGTTGGATCCTAGGGGTTTCATTGACTATGCATGGATGAAAATAAAGATTATCATCAATAAATAAATATATGCCCTCCAGTGTCGTATTTTAGGAATAACCCTTGGTTGGGGGTGTCTATCCTAAGAAAGGCAGGTACTAATTAATTGGGTAGGTCAACAATTTCCACTAATATGTGCAATAGTTTCAAGGTGGTTCTAATTCTCACAGATAAAGTACCCCATCATAAAGATGAAGACCCCATCTGACGCAATTGACTTTTAGGGGGTTCCAAAAAAACTCACAGGGATCAACCTTGCCAAATGAGTAATAGCTAAGATGAAGTCTTCACAGTAACCTCAGGAGTTCTGAAAACCCCACAGGGAGACCGCTAAAAACTTCCACTCGCCTAAGATACTCAGACAAGTATATGGCTCAAAATGTGTGGGGATTCTCCCTTTGTGTGTTCAGTGTGTGTGGAGAGCATACCAACATGTGGGCCTAGATTCTACTCAAGCCTCATATGAATAAACAAGTAAAATAAATAAATGAATAAAGAATTTAATAAATAAAAACAAATGATCAAAAAAAGAAAAAAAAAGGTAATTAAAATAAAATTAAGGCCATATTATTTTTAAAAAGGTAACTTAAATGGGCTTGACTCTCAAACTGTCCCCAGTGGAGTCGCCTAGTTGTAGCACTCAAAATTTGGTAAATACGGAGCTGCCACCAAAATTTTAAAACCAGGATAATTTTGGAAATTTTTTTTTTTTAAAAAAAAAATGAAAATCAAATAGGGTTTGAGAGTCAATGGTGCATGAGGAAGATGTTAAGCACCCCACAAGGCCACAACATCTATTCATAAGAACGATTACCCTAAGTATTTTTTTTTAAAAAAAATAAATATGGCCTTTAATTTTATTATAATTACCCAAAAAGAAATATAAAAAATATTTATAAAAAAGAAATAAAATAAAAAATGTTTATTAACCAAAAGAAAATAAGGACAAATATATTTATTTACAAAACCGAACTTGATCTGGGAATAGGACCTAGGGAATACATACAATTGTAGGGATTATGACCCATGTAGTTCTGGTAGAAATGCGTGTTAGTGAGTTGGTGTTCTTTATGAAAATGTTTATTTAATTTATTTGAGAAAAAAATATTATTTTGTTGTTGTTTTGTGCTTTTTATTTGATAAAGAAATTTCTTTATTTTCATTTAGATTTTTTTGGGGGGGGGGGGGGGGAGGCTTTTGGATTAAATTTCCGAAGGAGGCTCCCATAATCTCATACGAAAGAATAAGTCAAGTTTGGATGGGCTTTTAAAAAAAGTGTTTTTTTTTAAGTTAAATCGTGGAGAGCTTTTAAAAAAAAAGAAAGATCTTGGCTTTTTTTTGTGAGTTTTACTTTTTTTAAAAAATATCATCTAAACACATAAATTAATTAAAAATACTTTTTTTGGCATTAAAAAAGTGTTTTTTTTTTTATCCAAAAGCCCATCCAAATAGGCCCTAAGTGAGGTTTTCCTGAGGAGGCTCTTAAAACCACACACGGCATAAATCCCTTGTAAAATCATTTTCATTTATTTTTTGTCAAATGAGACATTTTTCCATTTTATTTTCATTCATAAAAATGAGTCAAAATCATTTTTCTTCCTCTCTTTTTGAAAGAAAAACTAGGCAACCCATTGGTATTCCTGGGGAGACTCCAATAATCTCACACAGTTGATCAATGAAACTAAATGTCTGAGGAGGCTCTAAAAGCATCACACGACACTGATTAAAAAAATGGGATGCAAGTTTAGGGAAGAAAAGAAAAACACACACCATCAATTCATCATGAAATTATATTAAATAAAGCACATCATAGAAAGGGAAGAGATTCCACACCTAATGCTTCTATCACCAGTCTTTGTTCTCCCTTTCTTTTTCCTGGCTCTCTTATCTATAGCCTCAAGGTAGAGTTTTTCTCACAAATATTCTTCTTTTTTAGTTTTCCTTTAAAAAAAAAAAATGTTTTTTTGGGTATTTTTTTATGATAAAATTTCCTAACTTAACCCAATCACGAATCACCATCAATTGTAGATTTTTTTTAAAAAAATAAAAATAATTTTTTTTTTCCCACAAGTAATTTCCTAATTTAAATCTATCAACATAAGTGAGAGAGATATTGTTTTATATTTTTCCACAAGAAATTTCCTAATTTAAACCTCTCAATATAAATGATAGATGTTTTTAATTTATATATATTTTTTACTCATCTGCAATGTCTCCACACTAAATTTCCTAATCCTAATATCAATTAACATCAACGAGATGAATTATTTTGAGATTTGTTGCCATTTATTACAAGTTCAATTAGAAGACAATCACCATTAATGATGATCATTTTTAAAATTTCAATTACAATTCAACCCCCATCAAAGTCATTTGCTTATTATTTAGATGTGTAAGCATCAAGGATGATATTTTCTTTTTACATTTTTTTGGGGTTATTTTTTTAAGTGGGGCCCGGAGGGTGTTCACACTCTTCTTGTTCGTTTTTAATTTCTTTTGCTATTAGTTTTTCTGTCTGGTTTTAGGTGGGTTTTCTTTTTCTTTGTTCAATAGGTGGGTTTGGTTGGCACATTACAAAAAAGGCACTTATTTGTAACAATTTTGATTGCAACTAATGTCAGTAGTAGTGGTTACAAAATTTGATAGAAAATACGTCGTGGCAAATAATTTGGAGAAAATTAAAATAAATGATCTAGAGAAAATAATATTTATTATAAAGAACCATAAAAAGTGTAATTATTTAAAAGGACAAAACATCATAATATAAATTTAAAATCACTAAACTGCTCCGAATCAAACCTCATATTATCTATTGTAATCAAAATTTTAAAAAATAACTAAAATTTAAACCAAAACTACCCATCATGATAGGATTGTATCTTCTTTTTTTTTTAAAAAAATTGATATATTATTAAATTGACAAGAATTTATTTCATCAATTTCTAATTTATATTATCAATGTTAATATCCATTAAGTTTTTTCTTATAAGAAATAAAAACTAAACTCATTTCATATTTTCCAAGATATAATAGGTTAGTTGGATTTTTATTTTTATTTACATTAAATGAATTTTTTAACCCACATAAATTGCTTCTAAAACACAAATAAATCATATAAACTTTCTTGGTTTAACATATATGATAAATTATAAAAGACATTGAGGTTTATTAAAATTATGTAATTCTATTTTTAATTATAATTTTTAAAAAGTTGAAGAATGTGTATTTCTTTTCCATAGATATCTGTTCAACTTGTGAAAACTAAAAATTAAGAACACTATTGTTTAATTTAGTGAAACTTATAAAAAAAATCGAGAACGTAGGAGGAAATGTAGAAAATTTTATTAGGGGCATTTTAGTATTTTATATTTTTGTATTTAATCATTTTAAATAATTATAATTTATATAGTCTTTCTCTATAAATATCTTTTCCTCAAAGTCCTTCATTCTAGTTTTTCCAAGAATTTGTAGCGGCATAAGCTAACCGCTACAAGGGTCGGTCCATGGTGCGTCATTCTAGATAATATGCATATGTTTCAGTTGAATCAGTTCGTTTATTATGGTCTTCTTAATTCACATATATTTTCGCAAGTTAAACCTTCTCCCAAAAATATCCGATGACAATTTTCTGTTTTAAATTACCACAAAATTAAACTAATGTGATGGCAAGGAAAGAACAATTTATGTAGAAGTCGGATGGACCCGCCTGTAACAAAAGGACGCATATAAATGAGGATTTTTCATTTACCTCAAGTCCTAACTCTCCGTTTGAATAACGTTGGGAGAAAAGAAAATGAGAGGAGAAAAAAATGGGAAGAAGATAAAACAAGTGAGAAAATGTTATCACCACTTTGGCTTGTATGAACTAGTTTTGTGCTTGTGTTCTTTGAATAAAGTCTCGAATTTGAGTCATAGAGCGAAAACTGTTGTACTCACTTATTCTGAACAAAATCAACTGATAATTAATTTAGATTATTAGTTAGGGCTAATTTAACTTCTCACAAAAAATTGAAGATAAAGTGAACCCTTGCAAATTGAATACTCTCCCAAAAAATCAACCGACAATTTCATATTACGACATAACTAATAAGAACAACTTTGAAACGTAAAGTATATATATACATGTGACAGATAAAGATAATGTAATAAGACGAAGGCAAAATAAATAATTGAAAGCGAATGATTGAATGGCTTTTGAAATCAGTAACCCCATGGGGTATGGTGTCTCAGTGGTACCACGTGAAAACAAAGAAACCAGCAATAATGGAGAATGACTTTGGAATTCCACTCATCCACTGACTGCAATAATGGACAAAACTGCTATACTCACATATCAGCCCATCAATGTGTCAATGGCCAAAGCTAACGTTATTTTGAAAGACTTTTGAAAGCGAATGATTGAATGGCTTTTGAAATCAGTAGCCCCATGACCCATTTGGTGTATCAGTGGTACCACGTGAAAACAAAGTGTTCTGTCCAAGAACAGGGTATTGATTGTATTGGACATGACCTAGGAACAATGCCTAGGGCCTACGTATCCTGTAGAGAGATCAAAGTCCATGTAGTTCGAGACACACATAGGGGTTTAGCCAAAGGGGTGGTGTGTATGCTCTATGACAGCTGAATTTTAAATAGCCAAAGAGAATAGAATATGTGCACCTTAGGGTCTGACCTCTGTATTTATAGAGTGTAGCTTAGGTTGATATGGGGCCTATGTGATCCATGACCCAAGTATCGTGACTGCCAGATCTAGATGTAGATCTTCCTGGATTATAGATAAGATAGGATCCTCCTTCATTATAGATAGATCCTAATCTGCAAAATTTTCCCTGTTGGGCCATTCTGCTATTGGGCCTAATATAGGACCATAACAGTTGCCCCCAGCCCAGTAGTTCAGGTCTCTGGGCTGTCGGGATGCATTGATTGTTTGGTTGTGAAACGCCGATTTAGCTGAGATATATCTAGCTTATCCGGGTTGTTTGAGAAGAAATAAGATCCCTTGCTTGCTTTCATAGCGATTTTTCCCGGGATAATTATCCGGTTCATATTCCTGCATTTAATAATATGTAAGCAAATCCCAATAAATGGAAAATACTTACTGTTTGCACAAATCGTTCAACTTGCTCATTTCGAATACTGGTCCAAGTTTGCATTAATCCCGGTTATTGATAGCATGCTTTTCCATTAACAAATCGTTGCCTACTCTATTGCCCCCCAGCTCGGTAGTTTAGATCTCGGGACTACCGGGATGCATTTAAGGCTTAACATGGATCTGCACACGGATCCCAATTTTAACCAGATTCGGTGTAAATAGGTCCGTCTTCAAAAATTCACACGGAGCTGGATTTTAACCATATTCTGTGTAACCAGGGTCCGTCTTCAAAACTTTACACAGATCCCTAACATTAGCCAGATTCAGTTAACCGGGTCCTCCTTCTTAACTTTACACAAATCCTTGATTCAAACTAGATTCAGTTTAAATCGAGTCCGCCTTCATCCCTTTTGTAGGGACGGACTCCACTCGGAACTCGGATTTTAACTGTAATCAGTTTAACTAGGTTCCGTTTAAAATAGACTTTGGCAGCATTGTCGTCGCAACACGATTCATGAAAATGAGTTTGTGTACCTTGGATTCATGCATGTATATAAACTTGACATGGTTCATGAAAACGGGTTTGTGTCCCTCAGATTCATGCATGCTTAGCTTTGACATGATTTTCAAAAACTAGTTTCTTTACCATGAATTCATACATGCTTTTTCACTAGCAACGTTCAAGCAACCAGGATAACATTTGAAAATTCAAATAACCCCGTGAGGGCTTCTATTAGTTCTTCTTAATCCATTCACAACTGTATAGTAGTCCCCCAGATTTGTAATCCGGGTTAATTCGATTGGAGTTGTATCGGACTTGACCTAGGAACAATGCCTAGGGCCTACGTACCCTTTAGAGGGATCAAAGTCCACGTAGTTCAGGCTTCTAGGTTTGTTTGCTGCGACATCAAATTCCCCCCATCCGAATTATCATGTAGAGGAATGAACCTCATTTGCTTATATCATTGACAGCTTTACAGTGCCACACTTGTCTTGTCGCCCCCCAGCCTGGCAGTCAAGGGCTCTAGGCTGCCGGGGTGCATTGACCTTTTAACCCGAATCTCATGTTCGAGTTTGATCTTCATTTCAACAATAAGTTGATTATATGAACTCAAACATATGTTCAGAGTTCCATTCAATGACCGGGCCAAGGTCTAAATAGTATTATGCAAAATCTGCTTATAATCTTCCGGTACTAATGATCAGGTATCAGGGTAGGGGTTTTTAAGTTAACCGCGCTACTGGGTTCCAGTTCTGGTGTCCGGGATCATAACCAAAATAAG
This sequence comes from Acacia acuminata, assembly GCA_019022655.1. NCBI lineage: Eukaryota > Viridiplantae > Streptophyta > Magnoliopsida > Fabales > Fabaceae > Acacia > Acacia acuminata. Next base: position 1,180,403 of record JAFJYI010000225.1, on the reverse strand, counting down.
GGCAAATTGTCACATGTCCAGCCGTGGTGTAGAAACGCAACGCTTAAACATTTTGACCTGATCAGGGTCTGGATGACAATTCACCTTCTTATCTAAAAGCGAGTTTTGATGCATCAAAATTGTGAAGACTGGTGACAACGGCTTCACGTAATATAGAACCTGGGCTCACTGGCCTTGATAATAATCTTGGTCCAATTAAGGAGCGCGGAGTCAACTAGATAATTTTTAGTATATCAGGGGTCCAATTAAGGCGCGCAGAGTCAACTGTATAATTTTCAGTGTATCCAGGGTCCAATTAAGGAGCGCGGATTTAATTGTATTTTGTACAGAGCCCGGATTTTAACTATTAAGTGTAACCAGGGTCCGACTTCTTTTCGCTTCCCATAAAACTTCACACGGACCCCAGATTTTAACTTGAATGTAGTGTAACTGGGGTACGCCTTCTTTTCGCGTCCCACAAAACTTTACATGGAGCCCGGATTTTAACTTGAATGCAGTGTAATCGGGGCCACCTTCTTTTTGCGTCCCACAAAACTTTACATGGGTTTATAACATCAGATGCTTTGACGAATTGGATGTGCCATAACAAGCAGATGATATTTACAATAAGATATGTTAGGAAGTAAAATAAAGTTTATAGAAACTAACCGTTCATACTAGCCACAAACCAGTGAGAGAAATTGGCTTGTTAGAGATTGTTGTAGTCTCTGGGACACACCACGGAACTCGGATTTTAATTGTAATCAGTGTAACCGGGTTCCATTTGATGACTGGGCCAGAGTCAAAAAGATATTGCGTAAAATATTCATCTGCTTCCAGTTGAGAACTATACGCCTTGACATGATTGACCAAGATTTAGTCCAAAGTATATTTCGGTTTTACCGTGTCCCAAAGGGGGCACGTTTTAACCATTATCTCGGCTTTACTGTGTCCCAAAGGGAGCACGTTTTAACCATAATCTTGGTTTTACCGCATCCCGAAGGAATACGTTTTAACCTTTATCTCGGCTTTACTGTGCTCCCGAGGATACACATTTGTTCCCAAGGAAACACGTTTTAACCATTATCTCCACGGAACCCGGATTTTAACCAGATTCAGTGTAACCGGGTTCACCTTCAAAACTCTACATAGAGGTCCTTTAGTAAGAACATAAGTAGTAAATCATGCAATCTACCAAGAAAGCTTAGCAGCTCCTTCTTTCCAGAGTTTATTTCAATAGGGAGACAAAAAGAATAATGATAAAACCTACGCCACTTCATGGTTGGTTGGCTTTTGTGGACAAAGATGAGGCAATACAGCATGACGCTTTTGCTCAATAAATGCTTGACAAAGTTCTTGGTATCCACTCATAAGTCAGCAGAGTTGCATAACAATGCATCTTTAAAGTCGCAAGAATTTCCATATTGATATCTAAAATATATTTTACTCAAATCGGCACTGAGTTTTTGTTCATCAAAACTAGCTCCTTTTCTCACAGTCTCAAATCAGATACTATCAAATTTGAGAATGATTTGTGGTTGTGGACAACAATGTCAGCGAACAGAAAATGAGGGCCTCGACACTGATGCAGGCCTTGTTTGTCAAATTTATCTCAATAAGGTGATGTTGAAGGAGAAGAAGACCAATATGGCCAAGGTGGCCCTAAGTGAAAACTTTAGAAACAACTAATATAGCCGAGGATTGTTTAAATTGTCTCGTGGGTGTCAATGCCAGCTCGGCAACTCGGCGTCTTATGCCTATCTCACGTTGGGCTCATGTATATCTTGGCATACACTCCACAATCCATATCCCGACCTCACGGCACCTCGCAAGTCAGCATCTTATTATCTCGGTCTTCCTCTGCCTTCTCTCTGGATCGACACTCGTCATAATAATCAGGTTGATCCCCAAAAGCAACTTGACATAGCTCCATGGCTCATGAACGTCCTCAGGAAAAGTCTCATGGCTAGAGAGAAAAGGATGAGATGCCATGGCTGGGAATCTAAGAAACATAGGTTTCGCTTGTGATGTTTGACACGCATAGTCGGCTATCCCAAAGATCTCGATTAATGAGGCACCGAGCCTTGATTCAAATATCCGGCTACAACGCAAGCTTGGCAAATTTCCGAGGTATCTCAGCAACTCGGATCTCGGCATCAGTTATAGCGGCACCTCATCATCTCGGTATCTCAAGAATCTTGGGCATCTAACCTGGTGTATGTATCTCGGCAACACATTGTCTTGAGGCATTCTGATGTTGGATCTCAAGGCATTTGGCAAACCGGATGGAATAAAAAATTACCATGTTCTACTGTTCTCTTCATGGTCGTCACTGCAACAATGAGAGAGCGCCGGATGAAGACCCATACAAACACAAAGATGGAGAGTTGGCCTAGAGGAGGCTCACCTGGAGGAGTTAACGAAGAAGCCATAGATTTCAGATATAGAACTCATCTGGAGGAACCTGTTGATTCTCTTGAAAGAACTACGTATGCCCTATCTTCCTTTGTTGTAATCGAGGAAACAAATATGGAGTGCTATTCCATTATAAGCATCAGTGACAGTTAAATTCTTCTCAGAATCCTCAAGTTCCTCCATGACTTTATCATTAGATTTCGAGCATGGTCTTGGTTATGCGAAGTATAAACAGAGACTACGACAATAGTGTCTCGGCATCTCATGAAATCAAAATATTGCAGAATGCTTCAGGAGGATGGTCAGAGCATCATCGAACTTCTTGGCAGCGGCACAAGCACAAAATCGTCGTTCATGTATGTTGAACAGGGTAGATGATAGGGTTTACAGTTTCGAGTATAATAAATGGCCTTCATCAACCCTCAGCTTACGTAGAAGAAAGGATAAACATCTCTCCCAAATCTTCTCAACCTCGCCTTTTCATCATCTCAGCCTCGATTGTCATTCATTTGCTCTTTTGTGCTGCCTCAATACAATTTTGATAGAAGAAAGAATAGTTCAATGAGATCAGACACTATTGAAAGAGATTTGCTGTGGTCTCCCAAAATAACCAGATTAGAAAAGGATTTGCAGTATAATGTAACCTGGGTCGCTTTCCCAATGAATTCACAATTGGTTCAATTCGAACAACAATAAAACAAAAACAATGAAAGTGGGGGTTTTTGATTCAAAATAGATTAAAAACGAAAATATGCGAAAGAATGAAATATGCGAAAAGCAGTTAACAACGATCAACCCAACATTTAGATTCCAAAGACTTCCATCATTGAACGAAATATAAACGAACTCGCGTTTGGTTCTGATGAACCGAAATCTCTGCGTTCATCCAGAAAATCCCTTGACTAGACGATCGCCTAGAATATGTCCAAACAATGGCGTCCCACTATGCAATCGCATAGCAAAAATTTAAACCTAGTTCGAACTCAGTCCTTAGGATGAACCAAACCGAATATTAAATCTAATATTTGAACTATTTTCAGAAATCGAATCTGATAAGATGAAAACAGAAACAAGTAACGTTACCGATTAAGTACGAGCTCTCTGGACGAATCATGGAATCCTCATCGTTGGGTTAATCACATAAATTTAGCTGAACATAACTGGGAAAAACGAAGAACACGAAGAACATTTGAGAGAATTTAAAAAGTCCTATTTTGATCCACCAAAATCTAAAAACGTGAATGTATGAATGTTTGTGGCTGCCATCTAACTTAAAGTTAACCTAAAATGGAAATGGGTTCTAATGGTTCAAATTTCAAAACGAAAATAAAACAAAAGTGGGCTTTAGTTACAAAATTCGAGCCCAAATAAAATCCAGAAATATTCATCTGACTTCGGCTCCAAAATCAACCGCCCTCTTGTCCAAATTTCCCCTTCATGGCTTCATAAAAATTGTACCTCTCTGAATCATCTAAAATATGAAACAAAAATGAGGCAAATCCGATGTCTCTGGTTCAAGAGTTATGGTAAAAATAGTGAAGCAATATAAAACTGGAATTTTATTATTAAAAATGGCTAAAAACATAATAAAAGGCTGCCCAAAGCAAATAAGATAAAAACAATTATTTATTAAATAAAGAGTCCTAATTATTAATCAAGAGACAAAAAGTAGTGTATGAAATATTCAATTATCAGCTATTACTATATGTTTGGAGGGTTTTAGTAATCCGCTAACTCTTTCTAATGTAAATAATATAGAAAAGACAAACACAAAATAGATATAGCAAAGGCAAGCATAAAGTAGTGTGATCCTATTATTGACCTCCCTGCATCCCTGAGTCGTGAAAATAACTCCTTTGAACTAAATGGCATGGAGAATTCAAATGTTGTGGTTGCTTATGATCCAAATAGGGCATCTAAATTTATGCCAGAATTGAAAAGTCTGGGTTCCCAAGGAGAGAGGATAACGATCCTGGGTTCTCGAGGAGAGAGGATGATGATCCTTTATACTATCTTCTCGTCATGTGGAAGCTTATGATCCAAATAGAGCATTTAAATTTATGCTAGAATTGAAAAGTCTGGGTACCCAAGGAGAGAGGATGACGATCCTGCCTACTATCTTCTCATCATGTGGACAAATGGAGAGTTAAAAGAAAACCTATGTGAAGCAGCTCAAAACCAAAGCCGTTGCTCAAACAACCATTGTTTCTCTGAATCCCTTCACAGGTCTACGGTTTTTGATTTTGCTGCTGCGGATTTTCAAGAACTGCCCATGCAAAGGCATCTGACTGCTGCTTCTAGTATTGACCATCTTTGGTCACATGAATCAAAATTTACGGTCCCCACGGACGGCGCCAATGTTCTGTCCAAGAACAGGATATTGATTGTATTGGACTTGACCTAGGAATAATGCACGCTGCCTACGTGCTTTGTAGATCAAAGTCCCCTAGTTTGAGACACACATAGGCGTTTAGCCAAAGGGTGTGTGTATCTTCTGTGACGGCTGAATTTTAAATAGCCAAAAAGAATAGAATATGTGCACATTAGGATTTGACCTCTGTATTTATAGAGTGTACCTTAGGTTGATATGGGCCCTATGTGATCCATGGCCCAAGTATTGTAACTGCCAGATCTAGATGAAGATCTTCCTAGATTATAGATAAGATAGGATTCTCCTTCATTATAGGTAGATCCTAATCTGCAGAATATTCCCTATTGGACCATTCTGCTATTGGGCCTAATATAGGTCCATAACACAAAGAAACTAGCAATAATGGAGAATGACTTTGGTATTCCACTCATCCACTGACTGCAATAATGGACAAAACTGCTATAGTCACATATCAGCCCATCAATGTGTCAATGGCCAAAGCTAACGTTATTTTGAAAGACTTTTGAAAGTGAATGATTGAATGGCTTTTGAAATCAGTAGCCCCATGACCCATTTGGTGTATCAGTGTATCAGATAAAGATAATGTAATAAGACAAAGGCAAAATAAATAATTGAAAGCGAACGATTGAATGGCTTTTGAAATCAGTAACCCCATGGGATATGGTGTCTCAGTGGTACCACGTGAAAACAAAGAAAGCAGCAATAATGGAGAATGACTTTGGTATTCCACTCATCCACTGACTGCAATAATGGAAAAAACTGCTATAGTCACATATCAGCCCATCAATGTGTCAATGGCCAAAGCTAACGTTATTTTGAATGCTTTTGCTTTCCCTCTCTATTGCATTTATCCCATGTTTGGATGGAAGGAAAAGTTGAGAGGAAGGAAAATATATGGAAAACAATATTGGAGGGTTGGAGTAAAATAAAAGTAAGAGGAAGGCAAAGAGTGGCGAAATGAGATGTAGAGATTTCGGGAAGAAATTTTTTGTTTTCACTAGCCCGTCTTCTAACACTAGCCAAACCCATTGAGTCACTTTCACAAATCACAAACATGCAAAATGTATTTCTTTCAATTTATTTTAAACATATAAAAATATAAAGAAATACATTTTCAAACATACATCATATCATTTGATTTTAAAAAAATTTACTATTTATTTTTTGAAATATATTTATAAACATACAAAATTATTTGATTTTAAAGTATATATATATATATATATAATTATATCTTTTTCAGATATTTTTACTTGAAAAATATTCTGATAATGTTTATTTTCATATAGTTTTGTTGTAAATGATGACATTAGATATAATAAATTAGGATATTAAGATATTTTTTTCTTTTCTTGCAGCCTCCTGGTTTATCCATCTTCCAGTGAACGTGACTGGGATTATATATCACTCATATATATTAAGAACCATATCTGACTTCTTCCCTCATATTGCTGTTGAAAGTTTAGCTGTAAATTAAAAGAGTATAGAGAAAGAAAAAAATCAAATGGCAGAGACAAATATGAGGAGGTGGTCTCTTCAGGGCATGTCGGCTCTTGTTACTGGCGGAACCAAAGGAATCGGGTTATGTTGCTTTAATTTATCTCTTCTCTATTTGTCTTGTATTTCTTCTTCTTCTTCATGATTCCTTCATCAACAATTGAATTTATGTCCGGTGAAGTGACAGTTTCTAAAGTTTCCTAATATAAAGTGAGAGTATTAGTACTAAGCTTCTCATTGCATACTATCCATGAGCTAGTCAACCTTGGCGAAGGGTTTTCATCTAACATATAATAAATTTGTTTAAATCATGGTATATTAAAATCTAATGTGGCCTCCGTTTGTGGGTTTATTTATGAGTTTCTTCCTAAGTTATTTTTCTCCCAAGTTTCGGCCTGTCATTGTATCTCAAAAATAATAAAAAAATCTAATCGGCCGGATGAAGCAAGTCGGAGTTAAGCCTGAAACGATGTTGTTTTGAGTTAAAAAATAGCAATCCGCCATATTTGTACTTCAGGAACTTTATTTTGTCGGACTATGTGTGGTTTACTTATGCATGAATGTTCAATTTATTAATTTGTGGATTTAATTAAATTATCTTATTTTAATCATGATTATGTTGGCCCCGATTCTACCACTATTAGACTACTGACCCTCGAATCACTGCCTTATCCAGTTTTTAATAATAACTTGGTTTGAATATTGAAAACTAAATTCAATATGTAATAATGAATTTTAGGTATGCTATTGTGGAGGAGTTGGCAAAACTAGGGGCTGTTGTACATACTTGCTCAAGGACTGAGTCTGAACTTAACGAGTGCTTACAACAATGGACTGCCAAGGGATTTCAAGTTACTGGTTCAGTTTGTGACATGATGTCCCCTACACAAAGACAAGACATCATAACTAAAATCTCCTCGATATTTCATGGCAAACTCAATATCCTGGTTAGTAACTAAGCTACTTCCTCTTGTCCTAGAAATAAAAAGTCCTAAAAAAAAAAAGTATTGACATGTTCATGCTTATAAGAAACACTAATAGTCTATTTCTTTTTACCCCATTAATTATTAGCTAGTTTCATTGCATTAATTATCTTATTTGCTCATTATATATGTCACTCTCCATATATAAAGGTGTTGAGGAAAATAAGTTACATGTTTAAATATTTATTGTTTTAAGATAATCTTTACCTACTTTTTTATTTATGTAATTTAGTTATTTGTATATTATAAAAAGAATTGGAGGGAGTGATTTGAAAATTTAGATTTGGACAAGGTAGGCCAAATTACTTTTCTTGTCCTATTTATAAATCATTTCCAACATATTTTACCATAACAACAGAAATATCATAAACTCTATTTTAAAATTAATAATTTTTTAAGTCTACCCTAAAAATACAAAGTTTACATAATAATAAGTTACAGATTAAATTATATAGTCATGTGAAAAATTTAATGACGTGACTAATAAATAGAAGCAAGAAAAACTTATCTCACTGTCTTATACGTAGGAAGCACAAATGTATAACAAAACTTTTGTGTTTGGGTGAATCTCCTTATAAACCCTAAGACCCATTCTAGGATAACTACAGATCTTGCCATGTCAAGGTCATTTCAAGGCATTCCTTAGCCATACAAACCACATTAGGATCTTAATCTATATATACCCAGACTACACCACAGCATGAGTAGCTTATCCTAGACGTCTGAATAGCCAATTGGGGGTTGATTGATTTCTAAGATGCTAGGGGTTTGCACATAAGGACTAAATATTTTTTTAAAAAAAAAAAAAAATTTGAGACCATGTAGGGTGATATAACAGTGTTTGGTTCTATAAGAGGCATCAAATCCAAAAAGAATATCTCTTTCTGGGAGGTAGATTCCTAGAACTTTGATTCGTACAATGCAGCCTGAGAAGAATTGTACCCGAATTTTCTTTTTTGAGACGAGTTCTATCTCAGATTTTTCCATCAATTGTTGTGAAAGGATGATGAAATTGAGCATAAGATTCTTTTGAAAGAACATGGGGTTTGAGGAAAGCGGAATAGGATCCTATATCTATATGGCTATAGCTGTTGTGGGCTTATCATATTTAGCTAGAAGGATTTTTTTTTTGACATTGGATCTAGGAGTTTTGTCAATTTGGGCAATTCCCAAAGATCCAAGGACCTTGGTAGGTTCTTTGGTGATTGGGTTGAGGGAATAAATTGGCCTTTGTGGATGATAAGTACTATATCATCATCTGACAAAGATTCATCTAAACTAATGTCGAAATGGTCAAGATGTATTGGGTGTCTTGATCTTGTTCTCAATTGTTCTCCAAAGATGAATTCAATGTCTTATTCTTATATATGGGTAGTGCATTGTTGAAAGATTGTAGCATCTTGACTTCTTACTCTTCTTCTTAGGGCTAGCCTTTGCATAATGATCCCTTGTTCCACAAAGGAAAATTTATAAGATTTTTGAGTTTTAAAGGACCGTTTGTTGAAGTATATCAACTTTGGCCTTGGTATTCTCTTTCTTTAGTGGCTCCTTATTGGATTGTACTTGTGGGAGTGAGACTTTTTCTTAGTAGGTCAATTCCAATTGATCCTTAGGTGACATTTACTACAAGCAGATTTGAGCTTAGAAATTCTTTTTTAGCATATATTTAAAGAGCTTCTAATGTCCACACAACTTGTCTATCATTGCTAAAGCAAGTCGATATGTTTCTCCAAATGTAAATTGAGAAACTTCTTTTTGAAGGGAGTTGATCATTCTATGTAGTTCTGGCTGGAGTTCTTCAGGAAGTGAGGCAACAAAATCATGTTTGAGATTGGGAAGTTTGGATACTTCCAATATAATAGATAATATTTTTCTAACATGTGAGTGAAATTGTTTTGTAAATCCTTTCGGTTGAGCAAGCAACATTTCATTTCAAAATATTCTTGATAATGTCTTCCTTGGATAACATTGACATCACCTAAGAATTCTTTGTGAATAGCTTCGAGAAATACTCTTGGGCTTTCTACTCTTATATCTTGAAGCTTTTGATACTTGCTAAGCTTTGTAAGCCATTAACGCAAATTTCCACTCATTCTGGAGATGAATTTTCACAAGATTTGCTAGAGAGTAACTAAGGACCGATTCACCTGTAAGTTGATCCATGCTCCAAATTCATGAAGTCTTTCATGCCACTTATATGGTAGAATGTCATCAAATGTAAACCATGGTCTAGAGGAAGGTCTTCCTTTTGGATTTCTGGCTCCTAAGGAAATTAAAAGTACGTTTGGTTTGAGGGATGGGGATGGGAGGAGGTAGGAGAGGACCTATTTCCTTCATTTGGTTTAAATTGTTAGGTGGGAGAAGGAAAAATTTTAGGTTAAATTCCCTTCCCTCCCTTTATTTTAAACAAATGATATTTTCCCCTCCCCTTCCCTCTAACAAACCAAATAAGATAACATACCCTCCCATCGCCTCCCCTCAAACCAAACACACCCTAACTTTTCTATTTGACCTTCTTCTTCATATGAGGGCCCTTCAACTATAGGAGATTTGTGAGAAGTTTCGGCTTGTTCTACCATAGCAATAGTAGAAAAATCAGCATAGTGTTGTTCATCATTGGAAGTTTCTTCTTCTAGTACGAAACTATTAGAAATGTCTGTTTCAAAGTCAGTAGATTCCACAGTATTTGTTTCTTCTCACAAGAGGTCAGACTTGATAAGAGAATATGGAATTCATCATCATCGGCCAAAAATCCAATAGTTCTAGATGAATCAATAGCTACGCCTTTTCCTCTATATGTGGGTCATGTTGAGGTTTCTAGCAAAGAAGTTGGTAGGGTATGCATTCTGAGTGATAACTGGGGCATCTGGGTTAAACATAGGTGAAGGCAAGTCTTGCATAGGGTGCGGATTTGGAAGTATACGAATGTGAGATTACTGGATGGTTTTCAGTTTAGATAACGTAAGAGGTTATTACCTTCTTTTTGGAAGTAGTTTCTCTCAGTTCTTTGGCTAAAGGGTAGTTGAATCTGAAAATGGAATCATAATCAGGTTTTGTATAAGGAGGCTTATATATTGGATAGGTTGTTGGCATCAAGGAATATGGAGAGAAAGGATCTTTAGTAGGTTATGAAGGTAGTAGTGGTGGCTTGGATATATCACCTTCAATCTAGCGTATCTCCTTTTTGATGTTAGAAAGTTCTTGTTCCGTTTTTTTTTTTTTTTTTTTTTTTTTTGGAATTCAGGGCCATAATATTTTTATCAATATATATCCTCAAGTCTTCATCCATTTGCTGAACTTGAGTAGAAAGACTTTTGTGTAAACTTTTGATCTCTTTTGTTATTGCATCTACTCTAATGGTAAGGTTTTCAATTTTACCAGTGAGATGATCAAGCTATTTGTCTATGTGATGCAAGAGTTTATTTTGACCAACAACATTTTCAATCTTCCAATTTAGTACTTCCTCAGATGGTGTAACCGACTTATAGGTTCCTTGATGGGTAACTTCTGTTGCTGGAACATAAGGCCTTGTGGTGACCCTTCTATTCTCATTTGTCCTTGTTTGAAGAGGTAGAAAGTCTTATTCATAGGAAATGGGTTGTATTGTGGCAATGCATGGTATTGGGCGAGTACTTGTTGTTAATGGAGTTGTTGGAGCAACAACTTGTAGTTTTGTCGGTGGAAAATTACTAACAGCTAGATTATCATGTTTTAATTCTTTGAGTAGATCCTGGATGGTCAACTCTTTAGTTGAGACTGTGGAACTAGTCTACTAACCTTCAGCTTAGGGCCTTGATCACCTTTATCATGCCTTCAATGATCAAAATGGAAATAGGAGGAGCATTTATTTTTCTTCTTGTGATTTCTCTTGAAGCTAAAATCTATCAAGTCTTCATCATCTGATAGACCCTAGAGATCAGGGTACCTGCACTCCGAGTCTATCTCACACATGCAGTAGTCTAAGTCCCATATGAAGTGTCCATTGACATAGGATACAAAGAATGGTTTTCCTTCCTTTGTGAAGTGTTCCACTAGAGGGCGTTCCTTACTCTTGTAAACAAGAGTAATCGTCGTAATTGTCCTGCTTGGTGGAAATGATCCCTCGAGTCCCAATTTCTAAAAAATAGATTTGAATGTTCTATCAGGCATTCTTTATACAAGGTGGTGGAGTAGTAGTATGGACATCTACTTGAGTGGAAGGAAATTCCTTCTCATAATTATTTATCCACTCAAGAGGCATAATATGTGTAAGTTCCTTAGTGGGAATCTGCCCAAGGTTATTGATGATGGCTAGGCCATGATCCCCATCTATAGAGAGCATCATTGGTGGAATGGGGAAAATGGAGGTCTAGGGAGTGGTTCTGGACTTTGTAAATCATCTGGCGATGAAGAGTGGCCATAATGGCTTCTAGATCTAGATCTCACTAGTGATTTGAATTTGAACTTTCAGCCGTTAAGATGCTCTATCAGAGAGCTTGATATTAAAATAAATGGCTATGGTCATGATAGCACTACCATTGTTGAGAATACTAAGGAGAGCAACAATCAAAGCATTTAATTTTGGCATGACTTGTAGGTAGTATCAAGGAGGGCTACCCTGGCTGGATACCTTTCCGTCCATGTAGGGTCAAGATAAGACAAATAGCACCAATGTGAATAGGGTATCGCCTTGGTTAAGATAATTGTCAACCAAAGGGTGTGAAATCTCTGCAGTAACATATTGTTTTGCAGAAGTTGTTGGTAAACCACACTGGTTTAGTGAAGAGTTATGGACAATTTCTTTTACAAGTGGGGAAGATATGCTGATAATATTGTGAATAGATCTGGTTTAGGATCTCTGTCGGTGATAAAAAGAGTAGGGACTGACTAATGGTCATTATGTTGAATTAATATGGGCATCCTCTGGGGGAGGTGGGTGAATTCAACAACGTTATCTATTTTTCATGATAGAGTACGACAAAGGGAAGAGGGAATTCTATCAAGAGAAACAACATATGAAAGACGAACATGTTTGGAAGAGTTAGAGGCTTCACTTGTATTTGCAAAATTTTTTTAGTCACTTTTTCTAAATATAAATTTCTCTATTTCCTTAGCATTGGCTCTAATACCAGAGTAGAACTGTAAAAGTAAGTCAGATGTGATCATTCTGCTTTCAATTTATTTTATACAACGGATCTACAGAATATACGCAAAGTATAAACAATGGAGAAGCTAGATGCCTTTTGTTATGAATTTGTGTTTTTTCAGATACAATCTCTCTACAAGGGGGAAAAAAAACTAATTTTTCTCACGAACAAATATCTTAGAAAATAATTACTAAAAACTCTTCGAGTAAAGTGCTTCTCTGGGATTTTCTTGAGAAAATGAGTAGAGACGACTTGGTTTGGAAAGATTAATTTGGGTCTAATAATATAGTATCTATATTTAAGTAAACTAATGTCTCATTATGTAATAGGTAAACAATGTTGGAACAAATATAAGGAAACCAACTTTGGAATATACGCCAGAAGATTTCTCATTTCTGATCAGTACAAATTTGGAATCTGCTTACCACATGAGCCAACTTGCATATCCTCTTCTTAAAGCTTCAGAAGCTTCAAGCATTGTTTTCATATCCTCCATTGCTGGTGTATCAGCTTTAAGAGATTGTTCCATATATGGTGCAACAAAAGGTAAATAATCAATTCCCTTTTTTATTTTATTATATAAAAAAAATAATGATTTGGAGATTTTGTTAACTAAATTTGAAATTAATGTAGGAGCAATGAACCAATTGACTAGGAACTTGGCTTGCGAGTGGGCAAAAGACAACATAAGGATTAATTGTGTTGCCCCAGGTTCCACTAAGACACCTCTTGTCAATCGAGTAATTAATCACTCTATTTCTATTATATTCTATCCTGAATTTCTTGTCTCATTTTGATGTACATGGTTCATTATATCTTGTGTCAACTTCTTTGTGCTTCTTAATTAATAATAATTGTTTTGTGATTATTCTTATTGAAGGCTCTCACAGATAAAAAGTTTCTTGAGGATCTCACTAGAAGAATCCCTATGCAACGGATTGGGGAGCCAAATGAGGTATCTTCCATGGTGGCATTTCTTTGCTTACCAGCAGCCTCCTACATAACAGGACAGACTATTTGTGTTGATGGAGGATTCACAGCGTTTGGTTTGTGAAATTTCGGGCAATCTTTCAAACAAACAAAACGAAAATTAATGTTAAATAACATAAGATATATTTGATGATTATCCCATGATTTTTCTATTAAATTATGTCAAATGCCATCGCTCTTGATTTATATTAACAAGTGCATTTAATTTAACGGCTAGTCCAGATGAGTAACAGCTAGATCTAACAAATAGTTGCTTTGAAAACTATAAGGGAAAGCCCATCTGGAGTTACATATACTTTTACTCAATTTCTGATGTGAGCAAAGCAAAATTAATGATTTAATTAAAAAAGAAAAACACACAAATACCAAATTAAAAATTGAGTGAAAGTATAGGTACCTCCAAAATGATTTTCCCGACTATAAAAAGAAGCTCGCATCAAGTCGAAGACAAGAATTTATCAACGTGAATTACTAAAGCTCTTATTCTTTATTTATAGTAATAAGTCATGGAGTTACTCTCCGACCTACCAACATTAGCTTCATCTACCTATCTCACATCTTTGAGGTTTTTTTATCTCATCATATCATATCAACATACAGTTGGTCTAGTGATGTAAGGCTGTGATAGATCCCTCTAGGCATCAAGTTTGAGTGCCACAGAAGATATTTGTATTAGGAGGGGCAACCACGAAATCTGAACCGGATACCAAATGATAATATTAAAAAGAACAAAAACAAAAAAGAGGGGTACTCAAGATTAGTAGGAATCTTGGGAAGATTAAAATGATCCAAGTGAGAAGAGAGTGTGGTTAGAGTAACCAAGTGTTGGTACGGTCAAACTTATGTTACCGAGGTTTTGTTAGAATTCAGTTCATTTAACAAGAATAGTGAACAATCTCAAGTGAAGAGTTTGCGAACTAGAGAAAGATATCCGAATAGGGGTCATTTGGAATGTACCAGTTCTATTTGTAATACTGTACGTTAGGAAAATAATAATATAAAAAAGGAACTCACATTTTTGGTGCCATGCTCTTAGAATTGAGATTGATTTCTCTCTGTTTTTTAAGACTACTAGTTAGGTTCTTCTCCTACCCGTATTGAATAGAACCGGATGAGTCTTGTGTTTGATCAATTTTTTCCTCATCTGATCTCTTTCAATATTCATCTAGTATCCGTTCTATATAATTTCATTGCTTCTACTACTCTAGCAATTGTTTGTTAATTAATTTTGAAGTATCCAACTCACCCCTCTTGAGTGGCAACCTTAATTTCATTTTCTAGTTTTCACACAAAGATTAACACGTTAATATTAAAACTAGCATGTCAAGAATTTTAACATATAACATTTTTTTTAATATTATCATCTGATGATCTGCTCGGATTCATGGTTGTCCCTCTCAATTTAAGTGACTTCTCTCGATATTCAAGCCTCAAGAGCTAGGGAATTAAGTCGGACCTTACACCTAGACTAACTCTAATTAGATTTTTAACATATAACTTCTAAAGGATATACTCTCTCTATGTATCTGTTTAAGTTAGTTTTTAAACAAACAAATTTTATATCAAAATTTAACTTATTTTTTAGATATGATAAAATAACATTCTCAGAGATCAAAACTAAATTTTGTGCATGCCTCATATCTTACTACTCATTTTCAAAGAATCCTAATTGAACTCCATTATGAGTAAATAAACTGTTATGAAAAATATGTTGGAGTCTAGCTTAAAATGAAAGAAGTTCCACATTGAAATGATTTTTTGAGTTCGAGATATATAACATCAAAACAAATATCATTTGTCAAACTGAAATTTCAGAAAAGTCTGCAGCTCTGTTTCCTTTAAAGCTTAATGTGTGTTCCAGCTTAATTCTCTTAACCAAGGGAGGAAAAAAATCATTAGCCTTTCATTAACGAGAACCCAAGACAGAAGCAGATGAGAAAGAGGGGGCAGGCTTCAGTATTCAGTATTCCTGACAAAAGGGGAGGCCCAAAACTTTAAGCCTATGTCCTAATGAAAATCATACCAAGGCCTAGATACGGGAAAGAAAGCTTCATCGAGTAGTTTGTTTGGGACGTTGCTCGCTAGATCTGATATGACTCATTCCCTTCTTGGGGAAAAAGGGGCAGGGAAAAGAGATGAATTTAACTGTTGTTAATGGAATCAAGGGAAATCCACAACACCTACAGCTATCATTAATGAAATCAGGCATGCTTCATCTCTGTGGATTTAACTTTCAGGTTTGAATAAAGGCCTTGGTTTTTTCATATAAGATGTTGTCGAATAACTCAATTTTAAGTACTCCCAACATTGGATAGGCAATTATATTGCAGAAGCAAAATGAAAACTGGATGTTTTGCTATAAAGCTTGGATCTATTATGAAGGAATTATTGTAGTCTCTTAAGTTGAGAAACATCTCATCTAAGGCTGCTTTCGGTCCGCTATGTTTCATCGCATTCTTGAATTGGATCACTGCATCTCCTTTTTTCAGTCACTCAACAAAAAAGCAACTACAAGTTTTTTTTAAAAAAAATACAATTCCTACCTCAAGAGGGAGCGAAATCTAGGTCTACAAATATTATTTATCATAATATAATTATCCTTCTTAAAGTATTAATTTTTTTATCCCCACCCTCTGGATACAAAATATTGTATAATAGAAGTTTAAAAATTTTAATTTCTTTTAATATTAAAATAAAAAATTGATTTTTCACTAGTAATTTTGTCATATAATTTGATCCATTTTCAAGGTACTTTCATTTTATGTTTAATGGTATTTTAGCATTCAATGATTTAGAGAGTAGGCTATTACATTTACTGAACTTATGCTACTGCATGATATTAGACATCTGATGTAAAAACTTTTTAACTACAATGCATTTGACTTTCATTAAAAATATACATAGACACATACACACGAAAACCACCCAGCCCAGAGATCAAACTCCAGAACTTCAGGACAAAAAAAAAAAAAAAAAAAAAAAGAGCTCATGGACAAGGGGACAACCCTAAACAAGTTGGTGTCCAAAACAATATTTTTCAATTGTAATTTCTTTCCCAAAATGAAATTCTTCATGAAATATTTCTTTCTGTTAAGATTTTTTTTTTTTTTTGGTTAAAAAAATGCTTCCTCTATTAATTATTGTTGTACATTTTCGTGGGACCAAAATATTTAAAAGCTGCTTCCGCACTTGACAGGAAGCGTTCATAATTGAGAAGTACAAATTCAGCTTGTGGTTTGTTTTTTATTATGCAGAATATTGCATGATTTTATTTTCTTTTATTTTTTTATAAAACCTGCAAATATTATTAAACTAAGAAGAAAAATTTAACAAGGTTCTGGAGGATAATGTTGAATCTTCTTCGGGTACTTGAAGGAGCCATGGTGGAATAGTGTTGGAATATTTTAAAATAAAGAGATGTATTAGGTTTATTGAAAAATCATGTCTTTATGAATTAATAAATTCATATGAAGGGTTATTTAGGAAGTAGCAACAGTAAAGGTCACCAATGTCATGTCCTCTTAGTTTCTAAAGGCACCTATAAAAAAGTGTGGTAATTCCTACTTTGTAGAAAGTTGTATTAGTTTTTAAGAAAACTCCACATAATATAAAGGTGTAACCCTTCATAGAAGAATTATTTTAAATAACTATTGGTTATCAAAGTTATGTTGGTTCATAAATCTAATATGTGGTTATGACTTTTAATTCAAGATATGTTGCTTCAAGAGGTATCACTTCAAGGTATCAATTTCATAAATATCCAGTACCATCACTTCATTTGTGACAGACATACAATACGACATCAAACATCAAAAATCACACAACAACAAGAGATCAAACTCATTGTCTTTATCCTTGAATGCACACAAAGATAAAGTCAAATTATCACTTTGTAAAAAGTCATTGTTATCTTGGCTTAAGTGTTGGGAGTGCAATCTATGCTCAAAGGTCTTCATTGTACCCTACAAAAAGTTCGCCTATCAATCCAAATTGCATCCTATTAGATAGGAATTATAGGTAGGAACGGATTAAGCCGAAAGGAAAGTGCTACACACGCCTTGAAGACATTGTTCAGTACTTTCTTCATCTTTTCTTCTTATAGTCCTTAGAGATGCAGCCCCCTCCAATAATATATAGGCTTAATTTCATCAATCCAAATGGCATCCTTGAGCGAGTAGCCTACAAATTTGTCAAGTTAGAAATATTTGATGGCGGCAACTTTATGAGGCGACGCCGGTTTTGCTTGCAATAAGAAATAGATGGTTTGATCCGGGAACTTCAAATATAAGTCTTCTTTAATTCACTTGGTCAATGGAAAATGAGAGAGATAAGTATATATTTGCCTTTCTTTACTGAATATAGTTCATAGATTCAAAAGGTTTATTTATGATCTAGTTGATGCAATTAATGTTCCTTAGGTTATGTGGTTTATTGCTTGAGGAAACATGAAACTTTAATCATTATTAGAAAGTGATAAGAAGTATGATGCATTTTAAATTTAATAAATTGATAATTATCATAAGAAATTCTATAGTCGATTAGATGGATTGATAATTACCATGTCGTGCTTTGATTTTAATTGGAATGATTGATGAAAATTTATTTTGGAATAGATGCATCAATTGAACATGGTTTGAATAATTTTAAATAAATAATATGCATGTGGATTAATTTATTATTATCTCATCAATCATATATAGCATTTCCTCCTTCATGGAAAGACTTGAAAAGAAGTCTTAATTAAACTTAAAAATAAATTTCTCTTCAGTAATTGGGGGATTATCTTCTTTTAAAAGAGGAGCATGGTTTAAGATTCATGATACAAAAAGGCACCAACAATGCCCATGAGAAAGTATCATGAAAAGATATATGTAATGGAGGAAGGACAGTCTCATAAGACCTCAAGGAAAAGGGGGCAGTATAGAATTATAAATTCTATTTACATATTTATCGATGACAATTTTAATAATAGAAAATGAGTCATAGGTTGTTGTTCACATGCTTATAATTTTCTTGTTATTATTGTTGTCCTATTTCTATTCCATTTGATTCTAGTATATATGAAGTTGGTACCAAATAAAAATTGTCTTATTGTCTTGCGAGACAACACGAATATTCAAAAGTGAATGGATGCTTCATGTACATTATGACATGTAAAAGACCAAATATAGCATATGTTGGGAAGAGTGAGTACATACACAAACAATCCAAGCATGACGCAATGGCATGTTGTGAAAAGAATTTTAAAGTACTTGAAAGGAACAATTAACTATAGTGTGACCTATAGTGGTAATCTTTCAATTTTGCAAGGATGTATACATGCTAGTTGGATAACTTACTTAGAGGATCATGCATCCACAAGTGGATGGGTCTACACCCGTAGTTTGGGGGGGGGGGGGGTGCTATTTTATGTGGGTTAAAGAAACAGACATGTACGTATAGCAGATTTTGCTAGAACTTTGAGTTCATAAATAAGGCCACAAGTAGCAAGGAAGCAAAATGGTTACTTGAGATTCCTATATGGTCCAAGGCAATGGCACCAATATCTATCCATGGTAATAGACAGTTTGCTCTTGCAAGGGCTTTTAGCCAAGTTTATAATGGAAAGTCATGATATATTGGCCTACGACATAGCTATGTGAAAGATTTGATTACAAATGGAATAATTTTAATTACTTATATAAGATCTAAATTGAATCTTGCAGATCCTTTGATGAAAAGTTTGACAAGGGATTTGGTCTTAAAAAGGCGTAGTTTTGAATTTTTATTATTTATTATTAAATAAATAATATCTCATCTCTATTGGGCTCTCCCCATTAAAATTTCAATTCCAGAATTGCGAGGGAATTCTTTTCCTCGCATTCCAATTTATATATAAAAAATCAGGAAAATAAGATATTACATAAAAAATATTAAAAATTAGAAAATAAAAAGCCTTGTATATCATAAAAATAAATTGCAACAATCATAAGAGTTTACATGGCAAAAACAAAATATTACAAATTATAATGTTGCGACCAAATGAACTACAAAAAAGTATAAACAAGAACAATCTGGGTCATCATCACCGGTATTGTCATCACCATCGAGGCAACCTCATACCCTTGTCCTTCAATATGGACCGGAGAAGTGCCCTCATTAATCATCTCTCCTTGCTCCCTCACCGTCTGTTCTAACGCCTTTACCCTCTTATCTTCTGCAAAACCAACATTACGAAGTCAATTTATTTTTTATACTTCATTTAAATGGACGAGGGAATAATGGTTTGCAATTCATAGCAAAAGTATTACGTCTACCTGCAGGAACACTTCCAACACTGCTAGATGAGCGCTTCGTAGAAGACTTCAGTTCACTGGCAGAGGCACCTATCCCAAAGACTCGCCCCTTCTTGTCAAATTCGCCTGCAACCTGAATGAAGAGACTCTCGTTATTGGAATAAGAGGACGCCAGGTCGTTCTCAATCTACGAGTATCTCTCCTGTGTCAGCTTTTGATAGGTCTCCTACAAGCACAAAAATACATCACAAATAAGGCATATAAAATGAAATAAATAGGTTACTATTTGAAACAAATAATAAATCTAATTAATATCTCACTGCGAATTGCTGGGACTTGGCATTAATCCAGCGCTTCCCACTACCTTCAATCTCTTGGGAATGGGTCTGCTCAAAGGTGGTCCAAGGAATCAATTTTGTAGGAACTTCCCCAGACTCTACTTGCAAATACAAATGATAACTGTTAATTAATGTCTTCAAAGTACAAAATATTGAAAGTTGAAATTGAAAATAACGTATGCTTACAATTTTTCGTCGATGGTCACTAAATGGAATGGAGCCGCTAGCATATGATGGTCCATCCATATGGGCCCTATTTAATTTATTTCGTTCACTTTGCTTTATAAATTTCTTTTCGGTGGCCCATCTTTGAAATAACAGTTCTGCAACCTCAGGTTGAATCCAAGTTTTCTTTCCCTTTTCATGTCTCAATTTATAAAATTTATCAGACAAACACTTGCTTCCCTTGAAGTTATAAGCCTTTTTTAAAATTTTCCGAATGATTAAGCAACCAGCTAAACTTTCCCTGAAAATCAATAATAAACAATTAGTGCTACAAAGTATAAAAGTAGTCAATCAGTTTGCATTTTGATGAAAAGAAATTAATAACCATCAATCACATAACTTTCCAAAAACTCATTGAACCAAGCATCCCGATCATCCTGAGGAATCTCTATCCAACTGGCCCAAGGCTAATTGAAATTACAGAACATTTGATCCCCTATGAAATTCATCACCGTCTTATAAGGTTGAAACCTGAAAACAAAGAAAATGTTGCAAATATTAGCATACAAACTAAAGGTAAAAAATC
Source organism: Acacia acuminata (assembly GCA_019022655.1). Lineage (NCBI taxonomy): Eukaryota > Viridiplantae > Streptophyta > Magnoliopsida > Fabales > Fabaceae > Acacia > Acacia acuminata. The sequence goes on along the minus strand of JAFJYI010000225.1, from coordinate 1,159,657 downwards.
ATAACATTACTAGTAACTTTATATGACTTACTCGATGTTGCCAACAGGACAGATCCACAACTTCCCTGTCGCAGGATCAACTGTTCCCTAGACTTGTGTGTTGGAGGAACTAGCTTCCTTGACCTTGCTCCAAGGCAGCGCAGTGTGTTGAAGGAAGAAGTATTGAAAATGTTAGAACATAAATGCTTAAAGAAAACAAAATATATGTAAATCAGTCAGAAATCGTGAACTCAACCTGCTCTGCCCCTTCCTGTGGATAAGTCGGAAAGACAGGCACACCTCTACTGCCCATAACAGAGTCAGTAGTAGATAGTGAAGATGAAAATTAAAGTGGTGGCAGCTCTAAGGAAGAGCTAAGCCCTCTACCTACAGAGGGGGTACATGATGTCACCCTACCCCCTCTGATAGGACGGGTCTGGGCGCTACCACTACTACGTCCACTACCTGAATGCCCTCCTGGATGCTCCATCTCTGAACACTTATAAACATTATATCAAAAGATATATAAATATAAAAAATTTACTTAATATGACACTGGTGAAGTAACAGAGTATCTAGTATAACAGATCGTCATAAACAAAAAAAACTAACTCATATCAACCAGACGATTATTGTTCTTCGACCTCTTCCTACACACCTTCCTCTGGCGTCTCATAGTCATTGAATTCAGATTCACTATTGGAGTAAATCTCTTGTGCCTCATCGTCTGATTCCTTATTGTCAATATGGATAGGAATCAACTCTAACTCCACAGTGGAATCAAAGAGATTGCTTGGTAGATCGTCCTCGGCAATACTTATGGCAAGTACATGTTCTACATCAACTTGGAACAGTTCAGTCATATCGTCATTTGTTTCTGACTCTTTCAACTTAGGTATAATATTTCGTGCTTTGGTTTTGATAACTCCTATCCACCCTTGGCGGGATGTGGGGTAAGATGTATAATAAACTTGTTCCGCCTGTTGAGCAAGAATAAATGGTTCATAACTAACTATATATGTCCTTGACCAGTGGATCTAAACATTTCCATATTTGTCCACTTTTGTCCCACGCGGAGTGTTATCAAACCACTCACATTTAAATAGAGTCACTGACTTGTCCCACTTGTAATCAGCTGATTTATGTCAATTAACTTCCCATAGTAGTCGCCCTCGACCCCATCAACTTGGCCACCTCGACAACATACACCGTAATTGCAACTTTCTGTATTTTCGTTCGCTTCAAAAGTTGCAAATACGTATCTTTTGATTCGGGTAACAGCGGTTGCAGATTTGTAAGATAAACTCCACGCAACATCCTGGGTAGCTGATTTGTTTTGCACGAAGTAGGATCGTAACGAATTAGGAAACTCAACGTTCATGAATTGATGAACTTCAGAATCCGACATCCAAGGATTTGTCGATCGGACCGAATTAGAGAAGTGATTGTAACAAAAAAAAATGAAATTAATACTTTAATACTTACCTAACAGTAACAAAAGAGGAAATCTTACTTTAAGTATGGTGCAGCCTCTTCACAGTTGTTTAGAATGTACCACTCCGCTACTTTCTTATCGCTTCCTTCCAGAGTTGACCTACAATGTTTTCGCATGATTCTGCCAGGATAATTAAATATTGATATCTGACCACTCTGTTCACCACCATCATCGTTGCGAGGTACCCTTCTCCATCTTGATATAACTTCAGGGGGATAATAGTATGAGGCAAATTTAGTGGCCTCTTCGACTAGATACGCTTCAATGATAGATCCTTCAACGTACCTTGGATTTTTTATCTTGTACTTAAGTGTGCGTAAAAACCTAAAATGAACAATCAGAGGGTATTTATAACCTATAGCACAATGTGTTTCAAATGATCACAGACAAAAGAAATATATATATTATCTTTCAAATGGATACATCCACCTATATTGTTACAGACCACCTAACCTTGCTTCGTACGCCAAGTGAATAGGCAAATGTTCCATTGGGTAGAAGAAACTAAGAGCAAACACCGTCTCTAACTTGCATAGCATTTTGGCATGCTCTCCTCCAGCTGCCGTAACTTATCAACATTAAGCTCAAAAGCACAAATTTCTCTAAAGAACAAGGAAAATTCCGTAAGAATAGTCCATATATGCTTCGGCAGTGCTTTGAAGGCCCACGGCAACAATCTTTAAAAGAAAACATGACAATCATGACTTTTCTTCCCGAATAACTTCGTCTCGTTCATGTCAACACATCTCGAGAAGTTTGATGCATAACCGTCCGGGAGTTTCACACCTTTAACCCATCACAACAATTGTAAATTCTACTCTTTTTTCAATGTGTATGGCGCTCTAGATTTGCTAGTCCGGCACATGGCACTTTCCACCAAATGCAAAGCAGGCCTTTTGCAAATCTATTCTATGTCACGTCTTGTGTTGACTGTATCCTTCTCTTACCCTTGGTGTCCATTACGATGTGCATATTACAAAACACATTTCTCTCAATATGCATGACATTGAAGTTGTGTCTTAACAATTGATCTTTCCAATATGGTAGCTCCTAAAAGATGTTGCGTTTGTTCCAATGATGCTGAACGCCATATCCCTCAGGTTTGCTGGAAGCAGCTCCCTCTTCAACACTTTGAATGTGCTTCACCCTCTCCCAAATTTCTTAGCCACTTAAACGACAAGGTTTATCTAATCGTTCAACCACATTCTGCTTGAAGTCTTTTTTATTATTTCTAAGTGGATTATCGATAGGCAAGAATGGTCTATGCCTGTCAAACCAACAAACCTTGTCATTTCTTTAGCATTTTGTTTTCACCTTTGTGCACTTAATTAATTAATGTTGGTGGGATTAAATGAAGGACATGAAATGTCTCTTAATTTATCAAAACTACTATTATTATCTTGAATTAATTAATTAACTACATATTTAATTTGTACTATATTCTTAGTGGTAATTTATAATCTTCTGATTGAATTATATGCACAAATATTTCCATTATTATTATTATTTAAATGTCTGATTTAAATGTAGTTTATTTATATAATTATGTATAGTAAACTAATTTTGCAATGCCAATTGTTTTAAATAGATCAATCACGAATCCACTACCCAAACATATAAATGAGAATTACGAATCACAACTATAAAAATATGAAAATAAATATTTATTTTAATGCTAATTTAATAAAATATAGATAATACTATATAAACTACATTTGATTCTTATATTCTTAAATATTGTACCAAATATTGTTTTAGATTCTTACATACTTTTTACCTCCGGTCTTAATTATAGGAATACTTTTGTAGTGTAAATTGTACTACAAAAGTGTTCTTATCATTACCAATTAATACAATATCATAACAATTATTATCATTTCTATTTTAACCCGTAATAAATAGGGAGAATCCTATATAAAGACAGTTGAAAGACCCAAATTCTAATTTGGGTTACTAAACTTAACAAATTATTAGTTAGGTTATGTGACACAATTATGGATTTAGAATTTGGGACAAATTACTTCTATATCCTTTAATTATTAGACCAAAAAGAAAAATTGAAGATAGATTGTTTACGCACTACGTAGAAACCCTAACGATAGAAAATTCATTGGAGGCCTCAACAGCATCAGAAAATCGGCAAAGTAGGCTATGATAAGTTGGTTGTAATGTTAAATCTTCATTCCTTAATCCTTTTTAGGTAATTTATGTATGGGAGGTAGTATAGCATATCAATACAATATTTTTGTGATCAATATATATAATTAGATGATCTCATAGATTTTATAGGGGATCACGATAAGAAGACGCATTTGAATCAGCTAGAATCTTAGCAATATTTATCTAGCCCCTTTTTCGATTTTTCCGTTAGGTTTAAAATACAAGTTTCGTCACTTATCATCATGGATTGCGTGACTGCTTATGGTGCTCAAACGGAGTCCAAGAGTGAATGAAAGCTTAGAATACATATCTGGGTTTATAACTTGATGATACAAGTTTCCTTTTCTTTTCTTTTTTTTTTTTTTTTTTTTTTTTTTTTTTGGTTAGGGTTAGGGGTATTATTGGAAAATAACCAACATTTAAGTATTCTAAATTGGGTCATTGACCCAATTTAAGATTTGTTGAGTTTACCAGCCTTATGTAGAATTTTTCTATTTCAACCGTCTTTATATGGGATTTTCCCTAATAAATACCATATATTTAAAAATATACTTTCCATTCTCTTAATTAATGAAGTATAAGTGTGGTTTTTCTTCAACTTAGAGGCCACTTATAGGAATAATATCCTACTATAAGAATAAATAAACTATGAATATAAGATTAATATTTATAATTGAGAAAATAATGAGGATATAATAAAAAAATACAAAAAATGAATTATGTAAACTGTATGCATATTATTACCAACTGTCATATGTAATATGTATAGGACTTTAGTTTGGGGATCTAGTAACTTTATTTCTTCATCTTTCCCTTTCTTTCTTTCTTTTTTTGGCCTATTAATTAATTTCCAACCAAACATTGTTAAGGTTAAGGATAGGATGTACTAAGGGAACAAATTATTTGATGGCATTTGGCATAGCAATTACAAGAACTATGTCTACAATTTTTCATATCAACAACAGTTTCACAAAGATCTAAGAACTCAAGATCTAAGAACTCAAAAAATAAATCTTACACGTTGAAGAACGGCTTGCGGTGGAGAAAGAAGAGAAAGGGCAGCGGATTACGGCCCACGGCGGAGGAGGACAAGGTCGGACGACGGCAACCGGCTCGCTGCAGTGGTCGGACGGCGGTGAAGGCGGACTGTCGTGGAGATGAGAGAAACGCCAGAGATTGAACTCGTGAATGAAGAAGAAAAGGGGGTGATTTTTAATTGGAGTTTGCGACGGAATTTGCAAACTCATTAAAGTTTGTGATGGAACTTGGAGTTCCGTCGCAAACCGACAGCTCATATCGCAAAAATAGGCTAGTTTGTGACAGAAAAGGAGTTTCCCATAATTTTTTTTTAATGGTAATCCATATATATTTTTTAAAACGTGGAAACACATTAAATCTTTTAAAAAATATCAATTAAAATATATACTCATAATTTTAAACTTAACAATTTTTATTTTAAAAATTATTATAATTTTAAATTTTGTAGCAAACCTTAAAATCATACATACACAAATGAATCGTGTTCGTGATAGAATCGAAACCAACTTGTAGGGAATAGGTTTATTTAAGCACCTCATGTGTTTGTAATTTTCTTAATGGTAATTTTACTGTTTTTGTAGCAAATTTATATCCCAAATTATCACATAATATACAATATATATATAGATAGATAGATAGATAGATAGAGAGAGAGAGAGAGAGAGAGAGAGAGAGAGCTCAATAAGATTTATGCTATTTTCAGTCATTTTTTATCTCAACTGACTTTTCAAACACTATGCCAAACAAGTGGCCATCTCGAAAAGAAAAAAAAATCACTTCTGCCACCGCTAGCCCAAACACAAATTACATCTATAATCGACTTTTTTTAAAAAGCCCATCAAGAAAAGTCCAACGGGGAAAAAAACCACTTTTACCACCACTAACCCAAATGGACCCTAATCTTAGAATACAAGGTCCATATAATCCAATTTATGTGTGTGCAACTGCTATGAGCTAGCTTGGATTACAGTTTAAAATGACACGTATGAGTGTTTGGTAAGCATGTTTCAGAAGTCCTTCTCCACAAGCTGAGACAACCCCTCTTACATGCTTGCCTCATAAATCGTAAAAGCTAATCCAAACACATATATACCGTATGCTTGATTAGAACTGTGAGGGCACAATTTGGGATTGCACGATTTGCAAGTCATGGCAGTGAGCTACGAAACAATAATTAGCTTTTCAAAGATTAAGTTTCCGTCACGCCTTTCTGTTGAAGTCCATGGTTTTCAAGGGCACATATACTTGCAAATTACTATTTTAGTGTTCCGTGCTTTGAAGAACGCAATAAATTCTCAATACTTTCATATTAAGTTGAAATATAATGTGAAAAATCGGTACTTTATATTATAAAAAAGTTCTCGTTCCGATGTAAGATATGTTAGCTAGATAATTAATGTATATATAATTAAAAGAATCAATTAAATTAAGGGAAAATTATAATAAAAGACCTAAGAAAAATAATATTTATTAGGAAGGACCATAAAAATGATAATTATTTTGAAGGATCAGAAATGAAAATATTTAAATAAAAAGACTAAATTGCCCTTGGCCAAATTTCCTATTTTATTTCAATTAAATCAGAATTTAAAGTGATTGATTGAAAATGATAAATAGAGATCAAATCAGAATCAGTAATATGTAAGTTAGAGTCTCTACTGGTAATTTTTTATCTCTCCTTGGAGAAATTGTACGTTGACAAATATCTCCCAGACCTCCTCCCCCTCTATTCTTTGATCTTCAAGTTCCTCTCCCTGGTATTAGTTTTAAGTTGTGAAAAATGAAAATTGAGAAAAATATTATTTAATTTAATGAAACATAGAATTTTGTATTAGTTTTAAAAATAAGACGAAAAGAGAATGTAAGAGGAAATGCGAGAAGATTTTATACAAGGCATTTTAGTACTTTTAATTTTATATTTTTATATTTGGTCCTTCTAAATAATTATAATTTTTATGATCCTTCTCCATAAATATTTTTTCTTTAATTTTAGGTCATTCATTCTAATTTTCCCTTAAATTAATCATTTAATCAATATGTAGTATTTGTTTATAAAATGCCTCGTTTAATCATATTAAAAAATAATAATTTATGAGTTAGAGTCAACACACCTTTATATCAATTAACTAACACCAAAAAGTCTAGAGACTACTAATTATTACATAAGTGTTCAAGCCAAATATTGTGCTTTATAACAATTTTAATAGTTTATAATATTTACTCTCTCCGATCCAAATTATAGGAGCTTGATAACCAAATTACACAATTTAAAAAGTAGTTAAAATTAATTAAAAATACTAAATATTTTTAAAATAAACTTTTTTTTTATACCAAGCATGCCTTTATTTGTGAGGAGGTAAGTAAGATAGAGAAATATAGTGAATATAAATATCACTAACATTTTAATTAATGTAATATATATCACTTTTGTGGTGATCTTGTAAAAAGAACTAAAGCAATTCAAATTTTAGATTCTTATAAAAAGGAGGAAAGGGAGAACTAGTAATCATTCTAAGAATGATATGCATTAAGTTTTTTATTTCCTATTTTGTTAATTTTAGATTCCAATAATTAATTCAATTAGGAGCAGTTTTATTTTAGGAAAGGAGTACGTACGAACATTAATTTTATAAGATCTTTTTTTAATCAATGATTTCCTTGATTGTCGTATGGGACAAGCAATATATGAAACAAAAAACGTAAACCCTAGTATTATATAAACAAATCACCCCTACCTTTTAAGACACACACGTACGGCAACAATAGGCAAACAGTTTTACGTACGGACAACCTTCTTTGTTCTAAGCCATGGCAGTCGTAAATAGCTCCCTCGTGTTGCTTTCCATCTTATCATTAACTGTCTTTGGAGCTTCTTCTTCTCTTCCACCACTTCACACGGCGATACACTCTCCTTCCGATGAGTCCTCCACCTTCTGCATTCCTCACTATTCTTCAGTGAGCCCCTCTCTATGTAAGTATTTCTCACATACTACTTGTCTATATCCATATCCCATTCCCTCCAATTGTTTCTGCAATATGATTCGCACATGTTATTTGATCATTGTTGCTCGTAATTAAGTACTTAATATGTTTTTGTTTTTAATATTTTTTTTTCATATTTAATCAGATCCTGCTTATGATTAAAAGCTGAAATTAATGAATACGTGCTGCTTTCTACTTGTCTACGACAAAAAAGTTGCTGACTGGATGATAAGGTAATGAATGAATGACAAAATGTCTACTTTATGTTAATTTCTGAGGGATTACTAGCTTATGACCTTTTATTCTAGGGGTTGAAGTTTTGAAGAACATCCTTCTCCTCATTGCTTACTCCCTACCACTCATGATAATATAATATTTTTGTGAATTATTTTGACTTTAATCATCTGAATTTATATTAACTTTCAATTTACTCTTTTAATGTTATAAAGTGTATTTTTAAGTATCTTAATCTTAATATCATCGATTTCATTAATAGGATGATGACTAAACAAATTCAAATGGTCACACTGCTCTTAACTTTAATTTGAGGCAACTATACTAAAAATAAAATAAATATACTGATCTTATTACATATCATGGCATTTTAGTATTTCTAAAAACCTGCAACTTGTCACATAAGTAAAATTATATCTCTTTAAAATTAGCTCATTTTATACATTAATAACTATTTTTTAATATTTACATCTATGACTTTTCAAAGAAACAACCTTCTACATATGGTTATTGGCTTTTGTCATATATGACAGATGAAATTTTTTGACGCACAGTCTTCACAAGCCTACAATATAATCAATCATAATTCTCATCATGTAAAGAGTAAAAGCAACAAAATCAATGTAAACTATTTGGTAGAGCATGCCATATGCCCGCATCCGAAGGGAAGAGATTTCCTTTTCTTGTCATGGCAAATCACAAAAGCAACAGCTCTTTGCCTTATCACTTCTTTGCCTTATCACTTTAGATTCTTCTTTTAGCAACTATACGCGTTGTTGTTGTTGTTCCAACTCTCTGTTCGTCTCCATCAATTTGTTCTAAACACATAAATGTTTTTCAACAAATTCATAGCCATTTATGTTGAAAAAGTTGAAAAACATTTTTATGTTTACAACAAATTGATGGAGACGAATAGAGAGTTGGAACGACAGCAACAACGTGTGTTGTTAAAAGAAGAATCTGAACGAATAGAGAGTTGGAACGACAATACAGTTGTTAAAAGAAGAATCTGAAGTGATAAGGCGAAGAGCTATTGTTTGTGTGATTTTCCATGACAAAAAAAAAAAAGGGAAATCTCCTTCTGATGCAGGCATATGCTCTACCAAATAGTTTACATTGATTTTCCTCTTTACATGATGAGAATTATGATTGATTATATTGTAGGCTTGTGAAGACTGTCGTCAAAAAATTTCTTCTGTCATATATGCCAAGAGCCAATAACCATATGTAGAAGGTTGTTTCTTTGAAAAGTCATAGATGTAAATATTAAAAAATAGTTATTAATGTATAAAATGAGCTAATTTCAAAGAGATATAATTTTACATATGTGACAAGTTGCAGGTTTTTAGAAATACTAAAATGCCATGATATGTAATAAGATCAGTATATTTATTTTACTTTTAGTATAGTTGCCTCAAAGTTAATTGCAGTGTGACCATTTGAATTTGTTTAGTCATCATCCTATTAATGAAATCGATGATATTAAGATTAAGATACTTAAAAATACACTTTATAACTTTAAAAGAGTAAATTGAAAGTTAATATAAATTCAGATGATTAAAGTCAAAATAAATCACAAAAATATTATATTATCATGAGTGGTAGGGAGTAAGCAATGAGGAGAAGGATGTTCTTCAAAACTTCAACCCCTAGAACAAAAGGTCGTAAGCTAGTAATCCCTCAGAAATTAACATAAAGTAGACATTTTGTCATTCATTCATTGCCTTGTCATCCAGCCAGCAATTTTTCTGTCGTAGACAAGTAGATAGCCGCACATATTCATTACAATATCATAATGAGATGGATGGCATTTCGGCTTCACTAACCATTTGATAAATTGCAAGAAGTTATAGTCTCTTTGCAAAGTGTTGCATGTACAAAAAGGATAGGAACAAAGATGTGAACCTAACAAACTTCCATCTGATTATAGAAAATTATATCAACGGCAATCCAATATATAAAACATGTTGATTCTAACAATGTTTAAAAAAAAAAACAATATATCATTGAATGAGACAATCTATGAACATGTTTGTAAATTCTGACCAGTTGCCACATAAATCCGAATGCTGAAGAGACCTTGACCAAATGTATACGTAAAAAATATAATTTCGGCACTTAGATTCATTAAACTCTCTAGAATTAGATTAAAAAATATCATGATGAGGAGCATCATGTGCATAACAGACAGAATAAGAAGCCCCGCAACATTTCAGCACATACAAATGCAGAACTAAAAACACTTGAGAAATCCAATGAAAACATAAATGAATAAATCAAATAAGATAAGTGTCCATTTGGACTCGCTGTGATATTTCTAAGATGGCCTACTAAGAAAAGTTTCCATTTGGTCTCGTTGTGATATTTCTGTCACAACAAACACTCCTTTTTCCATAAAATCCCCTACTACGAACCAATGCTAAGTAAAAAGAAATCTATTTATGATTTGTTGCGTCTAGCTTAAAAGAGAAAATGGCACACCCAATACTATGAGAGAGATTAATCTCTGCTACTAACGGAGAACACCCCATGTTCACACCATATATATATATATATATATATATCTTATACGATAGTGCAGCAATTGAACAAGATAAATAATTAAATGAATTTTAATCAGGGTATCATTGCAGGAGCTGATCTTTAACACCCCCCCCCCCCCCCCCCCAAAAAAAAAAAAAAAAAAAAAAACTTATATTTTATTATAACTAGTTTTTTATTATTGTTGGAAAAAAATTAATTTTTATAATTCGTAATATGTCACCTCAGTTTATAAAAAAAAATACTGTCAAACCCCTGAAGTTAAGACCTTCAGTTACATGTTCTGATTTGATTTGTTAAAAGATGTATTTGACATAAGTAAGTAAACCACTGGATAAAAAGATAAAATTTAGAGTTTGGAGTTGATATTCAGGGGTGTGCGTGTATACATACAGTCCTGCTTTAAAAAATTGTTGTACTTAGAAAAGACAAGAAAGTGAGGCTTTGGGTTTTGTATTCCCTTGCATCTCCGCTTTACCTTGTGATGATTGTTCATCATCTTGTTAGCTTTAGGCTTCGTCTTTCTTTCTGAACCATCTTGTTCATTGATTATTTCCCCTGCCTGTGTAAATGACGATCCTTCTTCATACTCTTGTAGTTGTATCGCTGAGGTGAATATGAGTAAAGAAGGAAGATATCTATCATATGAAAAACCACGTCAACGCCATCTGAATTCAACCAGTAGGTTTTCACCTGAAAGCCAGACAAATAAGTAAGAAAAAGAATTTCTCGTCTATCAAGACAAAAGCAACGTCCAAGTTAGAAGAATTAATAGAAATAATCAACATTTACTCCCTAACTTGAGTGGGATGGGGATTGTTGAAAATCATGTACTTCTTACTCTTTTCCTAGCCGTTGTGTGCCTTACATGCCTTGTTTAATTAGAGAGATGGGTGGGTCACTGAGTTTGTTAATTTCCCCACATCTTACTACTTTACCAGTCTTTTATTCAAATATTTGTTGTATGATTGAAGGATCGAAAGTAAAATTTGTTACCACCTCACTTTACGAGTCTTTTCTTTCCCATGTTAATCAACAAAACGATAAAGGAGTTACATCAGCCAGACTGAAAAGAAGATATAAGAGGTTAAGCTATGAAGTTTACCTGGATTGTACTGTGAGCTTAACATCCACAGTTGAATGTTAACACCAGAAAGTGATCAATGAATATGTTGACTATGATAAGTTACAAGTTTCAGAGTAGGACTGTACAGATTTTCTCACGGAAGACGTTACATACACCCTACTAAATGATTACAAGAATAAAATAATATAAAGTACCGGTTTTCGCATTATATTTCAACTTAATATGAAATTATTGGGAATTTATTGCATTGTTCAAAACACGGAACACAAATAGTAATTTGCATGCGTATGTGCCCCAGAAAACCAAAAACTTTAACAGAAAGGTGTGACGGTAACTTAATCTTCTATAAGCTAATGATTGTTCCCTAGGTCACTGCCCACACCTCCAAATCGGATCGTGCAATCCCAAACACAAGACATTATCTCCTAGATCACAGTTCCAATTAAGCATATGGAATTCCTCTTTATACCCTTATTACGTGCTAAATTAAACTGCAATCCAAGTTAGCTGATACCAGTTGCACACATATTTGAAGCTTATATTAATCTTTATAAACTATACATTATTAACTATATATTAATCTTAATTTTACTAATCACCCAAAAAACAAATTACACCCAGCGGAAGAGACACCCAAAAAAACTACTAATAGTAATATAAACAAACACACCACTAAAACAGGGGGAAGCACAATGTTATAGTTCAAATGAAACATGAGTACAATCCAAGATGGAAGGCCACGAAATTGACAAAATAAAAACTTACTAACAAAAAATAGTTTATCAGTTTTCGACTATAACGCAAATGAAAGGGGGAAAAAGGGGCCAAATTAATGAAATTATAAGCAAAGTCAGATATATATTCTAAAGCAAAGATGATGATGAATTGTGCTTTGGAGCCCAAATGCAGTGAAAACCATATGTACAAAAAGAATTTTATAGATTTGCCTCAATTTCGTAACAATTTCAAGCATTTCCCTCTATTTCTCTTGTGCTCATGGTAAAGCATTTTAAGTTTTTAATAGATTGTACATACTATAGTACTGGTATATTTCTTATATCTTATGAATTGAAGATATTACTCCCGATTTTGAAAATAAAAAATAAGATAGTTGATTAATTTGAGAAAATTACAGAAGGTAAATAAATTATTTTAAAATATTTATATTTATCATGTTTCTCCAAATTAATTTATCTAACTCATAAATTGATATACAATCTAATTGTACGTATAACTATTTTAGAGAGATTAGGTATATGAATATATTTACCATTTAACTCTCTTTTTCTGTTCTCTGAGGATATTTTTGATTTGTCTCCTCTTTTCTGCCAACTTGAACTCAAACTGCAAGTGCTTTGGGGCTGGTTCGTCATTCTCCACTCTAACACTTTTATCTGTCAATTGTACCTGTTATATTTTGTTCTAGCCTCTTGAGTCTTGACCCTGTGCCAATTGATTAATGTATTGAAGTCTCAATTTCTTATATTGGAAGACCAGCTCTTATTTATGTTATTTTATATTTGTGATTTTAGCTTCCATTTTGTGGCCTCCCTTTACTTGAGAGAAGAGCATCCCAATCTGACGGGGTTGGCTACGGTCCTCTTCCCTTCCCGTTCTCTTCTTTTATTTCAATCATCGTTGGATTGAAATCTTAACCGCTCCATTTAATCTTTTATAAAACTATTGTTTCAAATATTTTATTAATATTTTATTAATAATTTAATTTTTTATTAATATTTTTATAAAAGATTAAATCTGAACCGTTAATCTTTCAATCTAACGGTTGAGATGAGGAAGAGGATAGAAAGAGGATGGGAAGGGAAGTGGATGGGAGCCAACTCCAATCTGACCTATAGTTGCACGGAGATCTGGGAAGCATCTCTTCCTTATGGATAATGATGACGGAAAGCCTCCTCTTCTTCTGCAGATGGCTGGTGAATCTGATGACTTAAAGTTCATGTCAGTATCAATTTTTCAGTTTACTCCATCATATGCTTATATTCCATTAACATTATTGCTCATCCACCTGTTGCTGATGGTGTAGATCAGCTTTACGTGCATTTAAGCGTCCTTGGCATATGCAAAAGAAAATTATGATTGTATCCTCTTTCTAATTTATATTTTGAGATATTTATAAAATAACTGCTGCATAAAGCTTTTAATTAATGAATTCAAAAATGCGAATGCCCAGTTCTCCCTAAAATGAAGCTTGCACCAGTGTATCTTGAATTGGAACTTGGAATGATGGGAAGATGATAATTGCTATATGGCTTCTTCACACAAACTTCTGTTCCTTCTTTTCTGCCAGGTCAATCTGCTTGTAGTTGATGAGAAATATCCTCATATTGTTTATATCATGAAGGGGATACTAGTAATGATGATCACGATCCCAATGAAGCATCTTCTGCTATCAGTGGCCAATCAATTGACTTGGAAGTTAACTTTTCGTTTTTATTCTTTTTACCTTTGTAATATATACTTTTTTTTTTTTTTTTTTTAATTTCAAATTCTCTTGCATGAATGGGACATAATGCTATATATCATATGCTTGGGAAGAGGAGGTCTTTCTCTTGGATTTTAGTTTTGAGATTTGACTGATTGATAATTGAACTGTCTAGTTCAATAACATTCTGATAAAATGAGAAAAAATGGACCAATATAGAGTTAGTCTAATGGTGTAAAGCTCCACTATATCTCTCTAGATCTTGAGTTTAAGTTGAGAGGGTAAGCCACAGACTTTGAAGCCGAATAATGGTTGAAAGTATCGGTAAAGAATAATGACAAAAAATGGAATGGCAAGTGTTCATGTGCGTGTAACTAAGGGTTTGTTTGGGATGGCTGCAAAACAAGAAAAAAGTCCAGTAGTAGTGGTAAAAGTCTAATAGCAGTGAAAACATGATTTTTGGATGTTTGGCATGGTTTCAAGACATGATGGTTTCAACAGTTGAATCCAAAATCTCTCTCTCTCACTCACTCTCTCTGTTAGTGTTCTTCTGTTCACTTTTTTTCTCATTCTGCAAAAATCATGAGGCAAAATACTAGCACAGGAACTGCCGATTCTCGTTTATTGGGCAACATTTCATCCTCATCGATCAGAAGCCTTCTCTCTAGATCAATCTCTTCGAAGCAAAAATCTTCCACAAACGCTATATTTCCCAAATCTAACGCGGAAAACACTCCTCCTATCGATCCAAACATCCAGATTAAGGACGATGGCCAATCGGTGCCTGCAACAACCAAGCGATTACAGTCCGAAACCCCAAATTCTCTGAACGAAATCGCCGGATCCAAGGTCACAATTGAGCATTCGATGCCTCAGGACCCACCTGTGAAGGTATGAATTAACTGAAATCTGAAATCCGTAGTCTATGAACAGTTTATAGATGAGCATGTGAAATTTTATATTCTTTTTGGTTTAGGTTGTTGTACGAATTAGACCTGCTAACAGCCACTCAAAAGAGGGATATCACACCTTTAGGAAGGTTTCTTCTGATATGTTATGTGTAGAGGGAAGGCAATTCACTTTTGATTCGATTTTTGATTGGAACTCCAAGCAGGTATAGTACTTGGCCTTGCCCTTCTCGTTCGTATTTTATACTTTGATAATTTACCAAACTTAAGTCCAATAAACGACTTAGCTGCTATTATTATTATACAATAAATTGTTCACCATCACTTCGTCCTGCGTCAGTTCAATTGTGAAGCTTATAGTATATTGGGGTATAACGATAGAGAAATGAGATTCTATTTGCTACAAGAGAAGAATTTGAGAAGCTTGCTGGACAAATAAATGCTTACCGAAAGAACCAAGATCCATCTGCAAAATACATGACGGTGGAAGAGATTGCACTTGGTTTCGTGAATGTTGCTAATGAGACAATGTGTCGTCCAATAAGGCAGCTGACTGAAATGAAGGGTCATGATACAAAAAATCATGCGCTTTCATGCTTTGGAGGTGCTGGACCTCAACATGCTTGTGCTATTGCTAGATCGTTGGGTATGAAAGAAGTGTTGATTCACAAATTTTGTGGAATCTTAAGTGCATATGGCATGGGGTTGGCAAATGTTGTGGAAGAGATGCAAGAGCCTTATTCTGCAGTCTATGGAGCTGAATCTATTGTTGAGGTCTCACAACGAGAAGCTGTATTGTTGAGGCAGGTGAAGCAGAAACTACAGAATCAGGGGTTTAAAGAGGAAAGAATTTCAATAGAGACATATCTAAACTTGAGATATGAAGGTACAGATACTGCCATCATGGTCAAAAGACAGATAACTGAAGATGGAAAACCATGCGATTATGCAACTGAGTTTGTGAAGCTCTTTCAGCAAGAGTATGGCTTTAAACTCCTAAATAGAAAGATAGTTATTTGTGATGTACGATGATAGGATATTGGGAATTCTTTCCTCTTTTGGGTTTATTCCAGATAAAGTTAAGTTATTTTAGGAGAAGGAAGATAAAGATATAGATAAGAAATAGTAGTTTATCAGTTTATATCGTTTAGGATAAGAAAGAGTAGTTTGTCAATTTATTATCAGTTTAGGTAGTTACTATGGGTTATCTGTTTTCATAGGCGCTTAGGATATCCGACTTTATATATACATGTATTATGTTTTATAATTGATTATGAATGAAGATATGATATTCCGTAATTGTGTTGTGATGGCTGGAGTTAGATTCTGACTATAGATTATCTCTCTTTTCCCTCTTCTCTCTTACTTTCTTTAAATCCTATCAAAAGGGTATTCTTTAAGTTCTATCAATTGGTATCAGAGCGGTCATTCTTAGGGCCTGTTGGATGCCATGGTAAACCCAAGAAATTCATCTTACGAGAACAACCCAGAAACCCAACCAGACTTCAATCCTCAAAGTGACCCAGCAGTAATTATGGTGCAGCAACCATCACCAACGCCACCGTAAACCAACCAGCAACAATTGGCAGCAATCCTAGCACAATTGAATATGATGAATTCGAGAGATTAACGCTTTGAAGAAGCGTAAAACGCCAATAACGGTTCAAGGAGAAACAAGTTATAATCACAGGGAAAATTACGGGGAACATGAAGAGAATGATATGGAGGCTCCTTGGTGGAATAAAAATCCTTCCAGACGTCCTCACTCAAAAGTTGATTTTCCAAAATATGAGGGGGGCGATCCAAGAGGGTGGATTTTAAAGGCAGAGAAGTATTTCCGATATTATCAAACTCCCGAAGACTTGAAAGTGGATGTCGCTGCAATTAATCTTGAAGGTGATGCATTAGATACATTTACGTGGGTCTCCTCTGGACGAACCATACGATATTGGGATGAGTTAGTTCAAGTCTTCCAAGAACAATTTGGCCCCGCCGAATTCCAAAATCCGGATGTTCACCTTTGTAGTGTTAAACAGATTGCGACGGTGAGTGAGTATAAACAAGAGTTCGTTCGCCGACAATCTCGAATCCAAGGATGGCCTGAACATTGTCTTTTGGGCGTTTTCATCAATGGTTTAAAGGAAGAATTACATGCAGATGTTAAGATCCGAAACCTCGAACAAGTATACAAAGCCGTCGCTTTAGCATTGGAGTTTGAAGCAAAACATAAGTCCCGATCGACCGCAAGACCTACTTCGCGATTTCAGTTCTCGCTTGATTCGGATTCGGTCCCACGTGGCGTAGAATTTTCAACTAATTGGAGAGACTCTAGAAATTTTTCGCCACGTCAACCAGGAGAATTTTCCACGCATGCAAATCACACCGGCCCATATTCGCACACCATTAGCATCGGCAGTTCCACAATTTGCGCCATCTCCATATCTGAATAATGCCGCAAATCGAATATTCAAATTTTCAAAATTCGAATTTTCCTCAACCGACTTCCTCAAATTCAGCAACTTCCCATCATTCTCCTAATTTTTTGCAACAATGATCGGCCAGTTCCCAACTTGAATCGTCGGTTTATCGCAAAATTTGAATTTCCATAATTCAAATTTTCCAAAACAGATTCAGTCGACCAACTCTCAATATTTCCCGACAAACTCGCAAGGCCCCGACTTTCGCAAACCGAGAAGCAACACCGCCGGATAAGGGTCTCTGCTTTACTGTGGAGAAAAATTTACACTTGGACATCGTTGTAGATCATCGACTTTGCAAATAATGGACATTACCGACGATACAACAAAGACGCCTGAATTCTCGGAATCTGAGCAGCTGGCAAATGCAAATTTGGCTGAGATTTCCTTATTCCCGCCTTGAGGACAAGGCTGTTTTTCTAGGGGAGGGTATTGATAGGATATTGGGAATTCTTTCCTCTTTTGGGTTTATTCCGATATAGTTAAGTTATTTTAGGAGAAGGAAGATAAAGATATAGATAAGAAATAGTAGTTTATCGCTTTATATCGTTAGGATAAGAAAGAGTAGTTTGTCAATTTATTATCAGTTTAGGTAGTTACTATGGGTTATCTGTTTTCATAGGCAGTTAGGATATCCAGACTTTATATATACATGTATTATGTTTTATAATTGATTATGAATGAAGATATGATATTCCAGAATTGTGTTGTGTTGGCTGGAGTTAGATTCTGACTCTAGATTATCTCTCTTTTCCCTCTTCTCTCTTACTTTCTTTAAATCCTATCAAAAGGGTATTCTTTAAGTTCTATCATACGAGTTCGTGGTATAGGAGTTACCAACATACTGAAGCCATGGGCCTTAGAACCTGCATCTGGCAGTCCCAAGGTTGATGGCTACTATAGGGTATACTTTGGAAATGGTTGGCAAGAAACTCCTCTATATAAGCTTGAAAACCTGGGGTATGGCCATACAATGCTTGGCCCTGCAATCGTTATGAATGGAAATAGCACTGTGATTGTAGAGCCCAACTGCAGGGCTATTATAACCAAATATGGCAATATCAAGATTGAAATTGATTCTTCTTTAAGAAGTGTTAATATATCTGATAAGGTTGCAGATGTTGTTCAGCTCTCCATATTCAATCACAGATTTATGGGAATAGCTGAGCAGATGGGAAGAACACTACAAAGAACTTCTATTTCAACAAATATCAAAGAACGACTTGATTTCTCTTGTGCTCTCTTTGATCCTACTGGTGGCCTAGTTGCAAATGCTCCTCACGTCCCTGTGCATCTAGGAGCAATGTCTACTACAGTTCGGTGGCAACTCAACTATTGGGGTGACAATTTAAATGAAGGAGATGTTTTGGTCACTAATCATCCATGTGCTGGAGGTAGTCATCTTCCTGACATAACTGTTGTTACGCCAGTTTTCTACAATGGAAAGCTGGTGTTTTTTGTTGCAAACAGAGGGCATCATGCAGAAATTGGGGGTATCACACCTGGCAGCATGCCACCATTCTCAAAGTCCATATTGGAGGAAGGAGCTGCCATAAAAGCATTTAAGCTTGTTGAAAAGGGGATTTTCCAAGAAGAAGGAATCATCAAAATCCTTCAGTGCCCAGGCACTGATGAGCGGGGAAATAAAATCTCAGGAACTCGAAGGATTCAGGATAACTTATCAGACCTGCGAGCACAAGTAGCAGCAAATCAGAGAGGAATTTCTCTTCTTCAAGAACTCATTGAGCACTATGGTTCGGAAACTGTTCAGGCATACATGAATTATGTACAGACGAATGCAGAACAAGCAGTGAGAGAGATGCTCAAGACAGTTGGTAACAAGGTTTCTTCTAAGTTGGACGAAAATTTTGTGACTCTGGTAGAAGAGGACTACATGGATGATGGATCTGTCATTCACTTGAAACTAAGCATTGATTTTAATAAAGGAGAAGCAATTTTTGATTTTGATGGGACCAGCACAGAAGTTTATGGTAACTGGAATGCACCAGAAGCTGTAACAGCTGCTGCAGTAATATACTGTCTTCGATGTTTGGTAGATGTTGACATTCCTCTCAATCAAGGTTGTTTGGCTCCTGTGAAGATTCTTATTCCTGAGGGCTCATTCCTTGCCCCGAGCGACATGGCTGCTGTTGTAGGAGGTAATGTTATGACATCTCAGAGGATAACCGATGTCATATTTTCTGCATTTCAGGCCTGTGCTTGTTCCCTAGGTTGTATGAATAATCTCACTTTTGGCGATAACACTTTCGGCTACCATGAAACCATTGGTGGTGGGAGCGGGGCTGGTCCCACCTGGGATGGTACTAGTGGGGTCCAATGCCACATGACAAACACAAGAATGACTGATCCAGAGATTTTCGAGCAAAGGTATCCAGTGACTCTGCACAAGTTTGGACTAAGAGAAAACAGCGGAGGAGCAGGATTTCATCGAGGTGGTGATGGGCTTATAAGAGAGATAGAGTTCAGGCATCCTGTTACTGTTAGCATTCTTTCTGAGAGACGCGTCCATGCACCGAGAGGGCTGAAAGGAGGGAAAAATGGCGCTCGTGGGGCCAATTACCTTATGAAAAAAGATAAACGAAGGATTTATCTGGGCGGCAAGAATTCTATTGAGGTACAACCAGGTGATACTCTTCAGATTTTGACTCCTGGTGGTGGTGGATGGGGTTCTGCACCTTAAAACCTTTAGTTTCTGATGTTCTAAATTGGATGTTCCATTATGGGGTTCACTTGCTACTTCGCGTTAGCAATGTGTTGGATTTTACCATGCTGCTATATGAATAAAGGTCATGATCAACGTGCATTGCCTAAATTTTTCATTGGATGTAACTAGTATCCTTATTTTGAAGTGAAAATTACTCTTCCAATAAACTAGAAATGAAAAATTATTGCTCATTCACGGTAGAGGAGCACTGTTTATCACAGACAATTTCTTTTCTGATAGCTGATCATGAGATTGGGAATTCAGAGAGAATTCAGATGCTTTTTGATTTGAATCAGCCCGGGCGTGATAGTTCTGATTCTGAATCTGATGAAACCCAAGAGCACTACACTGGAGGAGAAATGAGGTATCGATATTTCTAATTCTCTTTCTCTATTTGAAATCGTATGAATTTCTTATGGGTTTGTGACTTGGGATTTGTGTTTGAGCTTAATTTTGGCAAATGTTGCTACTTGGCAGTGGAAACCGAGTTTTTGTCCAATTGTTTCTAGATACGGAAATTATTGTGATTTGAAAATTTGTTGATTGCAATTGCAACTTCTAAATTGGAATTCTACATTTAAGCTCGGTGACCCGATATTAGTTTTTCACGGAAAAATTTTATGTTCGCTGATATCTCAGTTGTAAACTTCGATGGGAAGATTGAGGTACCTTGGTCTGTGCCAAAACATCTGATATTTTAATTATGAGGATTATTTAATGCTTATGATTTCAATAGAAGTTGTGTTTCTGACAACAATTATTTTTAATGCAATTGAGTTTTGTTTCATAGTTTTGAGGATTTTTTTTGTTTCATAATTGAATTGCAAGTATCATTCATACAACTTGCATGTATTAATAACGTACAGGTAATTTGCTTAGAGGATGAACTACAATTGAACAGAAACAGGAAGCCTTACCTGTAGTAAACTCTCTGATTCTTGTTATGTGGCAACTCAAGGAAGATCCAAGAGAAAATTATGTCCAAATAACATATCCGTACTATGTAAGTTAGTGGATGGAATAAATATGTAAACTATATAGTATCATCCAGAATATTATGATAATGGCAGTGCACATCTTGCTTTGTCATGTTAGATTGTCATGTTAGAGAAATTTGAAGGATCAAATATGGTGCTAGCTTGCATATTTGTCAACCTGTGCTGTATTACAGTGTTAAGAACATAGATATCATGAGATAAGTAGATTTACGTTTCTTCAACCTTGCAATCCATTGAAAATGAAAAAACAGAATTGTTCCAAGCCTTCTTGCTATACATCTGGAGCCATTCTTTTCCAAGTTACACTGCATCAGAACATTCAATTGACTTAGTAAATTCTTTTTATCTAGCTTGAGTGTGGCACGCCATGTTATAAACTAAATCTAGATATATGGAGGCCAGTTTATCAGTAAACTTGTATTTGAAGCCTGAGCTAATGACTATATATATTCCAATCTATCTATTTGGTTCACATAAGCATGAGGCTAATGTAAGTTTGGGTAGATGGTTTGCATAATCTTATTACCATTGTTGAGAACTATTTCATTCACCATATCGGCTCTGTTTATGGTAAGGTCGTTATCAAGTTGTTGCAAGAAAATTTTCTCTGGTTTTGTCTTGTAACCTTTACCAAAAGACCTATAAGAGTAACTTGGGCATCAATGAAAACAGTCTCTAGGGAATGATGAAATTGGCTTCCCTGTCTGAAGTTGGTCAAATGCTAAATTAAATCAGTACCAGATGAAAAGGTAATTTTTTGCATCATCTTCTTTATATGTTATTCCTCATCTTTTTTAACAAAGAAATTTGGTTATTTGACATCGCTTCATTGATGAATCTCTTTCCTTTCATTTACATATTCTCTTTAAGGATTCCATGAAAAGGATGTAGTTGAGTTCAGATTCTGTGAGATTCATTATTTGGCCTGAACACTTAAGAACGTGCTGATGAATTTTTTGTTTTTTTATCAGCTGTTACCTGTGCTTATTCCATCTTCGATATGATAGAGGTAGTTTGCAAACATAATGATAGAGGTACTTTTGGTTAATAAATTGTGATAGTGCCTCTAATTTAACATCCCCCACAATTAGTACTCTGAGCCAAAGTGGTCAGACAATATTCTAATTTTGTTCTTTTTTTGAAAGTTCAAAACATACTAACTTATTCAGACACAATAGTCCAATTCTTTTCATTTTATTCTTTAAACAACAATGTAACTCTTCGTCCTTTATGGCATAATTATTCTGCTAAGTTATAGTAATGATCTATGTTGCACCGACATGACACGGCGTTTTCGACACGTGACTTCAAAAATACTAATATTTTGACACGTTCCGACACGTCTTAGTATTAAATAATATTTTTAATATAAAGAGTGTATCTCATATTAAAAACAAAATCATATCAATCCAATTAAAAACACAATCATATTAAAATCTAATTAAAAACAGGGAGAGGTTGGAACATATCATTGTGTTTCCCTGTTTAATCCAAACATAGAAATGAACCAAAACGCAGAAAAGAATAATCCAAACACAAAAATGAACCAAAAGCATTAAGCAAACAGAAGAAGAAACTGAAAGTCCCAATTTAGAATCAAAGTTAAGTATCTATTGGCAAATCCAGTACACTATATAACTAATAATCCTGATAAATGAATGACTATAAACAAGACAGTTTGCATTGACGAGCCTGAAGCAAAGCCTTTAATCATCTCTCTCAACTCTCAATTGGAAGAAGCATAAAACACGTAGGGAGACAGTCAATCGGAACAAGACAGTCTGCATTTACAATCATTGATTTGGGAGACAGGGAGAGAACCGCAAAAAAGACGAAGGAAGAAGAAACACTCACAATCTTAGATGGCGTCGCCGTCAAGTCCAGTCGCTTCGATTTGGGACACAGGGAGAGAACCGCAGATCGCAGAAAACACTCACACGATTTGGGAGAGACCACGAATCACGGCGGCAACGTCGGTTTGGGAAATGGGAGAGATGGAGGTGGTTCGATTTGAGAGAGTTATAGACGACTTCACCGAACTGAGAGAGATGATTTGGGAGAACGGGAGCTGCTCGACGCTCGTTATAGTCGATTAGGGCCAAAAATCTGAGCTGCCTTCAGTTTTTGATAAATTTACAAAATTGACTTTTGACTTGTTGACCACCTTAATTTGCGAATCGAATTGCAATTCGCGTGTCCGGAGAATACGCGTGTCCGATACATTCTTCTGCTCAAAATTGCCGTGTCCGTGCTTCCTAGGTAATTATCAAGGCTAAATTATTTTTGCTTCATTTAAAATTGTTCTAGGTACACAATAGCGAGAAGGAAAAACGTTGTAATCAAAGAAGAAGTAAGAACAAAGAAATCTTCACCAAGGGCCCCAAGATTCTCCGTATACAAGAGGAAGATGAGACATTAGCCAACAAACTTGTTAGGTAGATAAGCTGACTTGTTATGGGGGAAAACATAACTTTGATTGTATTTAGGACACATTTTAGTAGATCAATTGTTGTGTACACATGAATTTGTATAGACTGACAAAGTTGTGAAGAATTTGTTTTTGTGTGAAGGTTCATTTGTATTGATGAAAATGAGGTTCACAATTCGGTATTATGTAAATGTTTTGAAGATGATGGTTATCTGGCATTTTAATTTGAATGACAAGAAGAATTTGTTAGTGGATACTGATGTTGTAGGGAAGAACCTATTATGTTTCTTCCATGTGTTGGGGGGGGGGGGGGGGACTTTGTACAAGGGGGAGGAAGAGAAAGTGATTATGTTAGTGGGTATTGATGTTGTTGTTAGCGAGTACTGATTTTATTGTTAGTGGGTACTGATGTTGTTGTTAGCAGGTACTGATATTGTTGTTAACAAGTACTGATTTTGTTGTTAGAGGGAATTGATTTTGTTGTTACTGTGTACTGATTTTTTTTGGGTGCTAATGTTGTTGTTAGTAGGTACTAATTTTATCAGCAATATCAGTCAATTGTAACACTTACATGAGTATAACGTAAACAACCAAAGCAGTGTAACATTAACAAGTGTATCAGACAACTTTAAGAACTACATCAGTGCATTGGTAACAACTAAATCAGTGCATTCGTAACAACAATATCAGTGTACCTTCACAACAATATCAGTGTGCATTAACAACAATATCTGTGTGCGTTAACAACAATATCAAGATGCATTAACAATAATATCAATGTGCATTAACAACAATATCAGTGTGCGTTAACAACAATATCTGTGTGCGTTAACAACAATATCAAGATGCATTAACAATAATATCAATGTGCATTAACAACAATATCACAACAATATCAAGATGCATTAACAATAATATCAATGTGCATTAACAACAATATCGGTGTGTGTTAACAAGAATATCAGGGTACTGATATAGTTATTAATGTTGTACTGATATAGTTGTTAATGATGTACTGATATAGTTGTTAATATGTATTGATATAGTTGTTAATGTTGTACTGATATAGTTGTTAATATATACTGATGTTCTGCAAGAAGCTCAAGGTCCAAGTGTTGCTAATTGAGTATGTTAAAGAAGAGTTTGGTTTTAATAACCATGTCAGGTGGTCTTTTTATTTTCTAACATGGTTTAGTTGGTGAAAATGATTTGGAAATGTTTTGTTATTTATTATGGCTTTCAAATATTTAGTTTACCTCTTTCCAATCATGGATAAATCAATTGAGTGATGTTAATCCCTTGTAACTATGATAAGGTTTTTTCAAATGGGTTAATTCTATTCTTTTCTATTATGGTACCGTTAACTCCCTTTATTCAAAATGCGATCAAGTATGTGGAAAATTATGGTTTGAGGATAACCAGCTAAAGAAGACCCAGAGCCATGGTAGAAAGTAGTCCAAACCACAAACACTTAAAATATATTGCAAACCAAGGGATACTACTCTATGCATATGGACAAATCTTCGCCCCTTAGTAGTCTGAAACCTTCAAACCGAAAGATGATGCCATGGCTTTGAAGATAGCTCCCCTTTAGCCTGCCATCATTTTTTGACTAGAAGAAACTACAACAGGGAAAAAACAAAAACAAAACAACAACAAAGGAACACCAAAACTTAATAGGTAGCAGCACTGCAAGATAGACTTTTAAGTGTCTAAAATGAATTTAGAGGTTCTTAATAATATCACACACATGTTCAGAGCTTTTTGCCATAAGCTATGCTAGAACCAAGAACAAGACAGTGAGGCTCATCTAGAAGGTGTTTTCTTCGTTGTTAATGTTCAAGTGTCAGGAGAAAAAGTTTAATTTCCCCTCACATTTCACGTGTTTGAATAATATTGAGACATGAGAGAGAGTAAAGTTGAATGTTTTCTTCCCCTCTGAAGGGGTATATCAACTCCTCATGCAGCTGTTAGGTAAACGAACATAAGCCAGCCATAGTAAACATAAATAGATCATTAATTAGAAGCCATTTTCTCTTGTTTAAATAGATCAATCTATTGTAAGAGATGGCTGATGACTGACTTAGTAACCTTATGACCCGCTGCCATCACTCCAGAAATCCATAAAACTTCATGCATGGCAAGCTCTATACGAAGGTTGACACTGAAAATCACGACTGATAAAATATTAATAGTAGGATACGCACAAATCAAAACCAGCATATTTTAATAAAATGAGCTTTTTAATATATATATATATATATATAAAAAAGTTCATTTTATTAAAATTAGGCAAAGCAAATGGAGTGACTATGCCTTTCTAGAACTTACATCAGAAGTGAGGTAACTACTTGCTTTTGCTAATCCTGTTACTTAATCATTCCCTGAAGTGACCAATTTTATAATGAATCAAGAGAAAAGAGAGGCGGTTCAAATAAATACCATTTGAATTTACAAAATTCCAAAAAAAAAATATTGACACATTGAAATAACATAAAGGTTACAGGAATCAAATTAAAGTATTGATGATCTTACTATTATACCCCTCAATTTTTATTTTATTTTATTTTTTTTAAGAAAAAGAAAAGGTGCCTTTGCCCTTCTCATTTGAATGGTTAAAGCTTAGGATGTCTTTTACCAACGTGAAAAATATCATGGCCATTTGAGGACATTATACTACCCAAAAGCACAATGCATTCCGATCGCCACACAAGAAACCCCAACTCGGCAAAGAAATTCCAGTTTTTGGATTTCAGATCATTTTTTCTAAAATCATACCGACACCCTATTCTTACACAATTTTACCTAAGGAATCCTTTGGAGACCCAAAAAAATAGAAAAGTCATACTCCTCCCTCATGCCGTGTTCTGACTGGAAATTCACTTCCGAAGCAATAATCATCAAGTTTACAATTTTACCACCTCAATGGCCTAAAATCATCATTATACCCCATAAATTACCATTTACGTCATCATATCAATATGAAAACCTAAGAATCTCATGACAATTGAAATTGGGGCAGCACACAAAATCCACAATACTCAACTAAAATGGGATTCAAATTGAAGCTTATTCTCACCTTTTACACTTTCTAATGCTTGTTTCTTGTTTCTCCTACCTTGGTACATTGTATGCAGCACAAAACACCTCTATTCAAGAAACTAAAATAATATAAATGAAGCTCTTAGTGAGAGGAACAACTTTTACAAGGGCTAACCTTGCGTCTTGTTCTCCAACCTTCATCTTTCTCTTTCCTTTTTATTTTTCCTTTTATTTTCCCTCATTTTTTCTTCACCTAGCTAATTAGGGTCTTGGGGAGGATTAAACGAGCTTTAATCTTATATAATTAAGTTTTGTGTTAATATGTGTCCAAGTGATTAAATCTTAAGATGCCAAATGTACTTAAAGCATCTTCTTTCCATTTTTCTCTTTCTTATTAGGCATCAACTTTTGTCAAGGAAAGGGAGGCTTGATGAATTCCCTTGACTCCCGGGTTCGGTGTTCAGAAAAGTCAAGTACGTGATTGAACCAGAGATCGGTGGATTCCTCGAACTTAAGCACTAGGTGACATGTTCTAAATATGCCAACATAAAAGTGATTTTGTACTTTGTCATACTAAGAGGACACTTGTCATATTCCTATGGAGCCAACACAAAATTTGTGTTATCATTACCTATCATAACCTACTTTATTAAAGCTATTTTAATAAAATTACTTTATTGATGTTTACTTGAGATTGTACTCGGGCTTTACTAGTGATTGCGGTATGCATACCAAGGCCCGTCAAATGACGGCAGGTTAAAGTGTGTAGTAGGCCTCACATGGCACCGCATACCGTTTTTTTTTTTTTTTTTTTTTTTTTTTTTAAAAAAAAACACAAGGTACACATGTGACATGTCTGACCTTGAAATGCCATGTGCACACCTATACTGACACATTTTGCTCGACCAATCGTCTCATACCTCATGACATAGCTGGGTGGCATATTTTTACCAACCCAATGGCACTGTATATTTGTCATTCTTGAGACTTTTCTCAAATTGGACTTAGTCTTCTGCCTGAGACATACTTATCCTTAAGTCTTTATGCCCAAAATTCAGAATATTACAATTTTGGACCACAGTTTGCCTAAATTTTCTCCTTTTATGATTATTTTTATTGCAAGTACATCCTAGGTTTGGATTATATATTTAAATGTTATATATATATTGAAAAAAAAAAAACTTCGTGTATTTATAACATTGTTTATAATATAAATAATGACTAAATAAGCGTTACACACTCTCTATTCTATCTTTAATTCTTCCCATTTAATTTGTCTGATGTTTCGAAGATAATAACCTTATTTAATTAGTATATGCCACGATCTGTTGGAACAAGTACATAATGTTTTAGGTCAACTTATATGTAAACTAATCCGTGTGATGATTTTAATTTCCACGATTGATTGCATATTTGAATGTTGATGATGTTTAATGTTTTAACTTACTTTTGATCATGCTTGTGTTTTCAATTAAGAATTTATTGTTTTAACTTGGTTCCTTTTAAAAATTATTTAAAAATAGTGAAAATATATTAAACAAACCGAAGCCCGCAGGCCAGACAGTTTAGGCTCGAGCATGTGACGAGCTGGCCTATTTTTCGAGCTCTCCGCAAACTTCAAGAATAGGGCAAGAATAGGGCTCAGTGTGGCCCAATTCGACTTTTGGGCTTGGGGAAGTGAAATTACCCGGTGGTACTAGTGATCGAACTTGGGCCCTATAGGCCATGGAAACTCAAGTCCTGAGGTGCTTCACATTCTATGCTCATCTCTTATGCGATCATCCACAAATAAAAGAGGATTTCTTACCATTTTACTTTTTGAAAAAAATACTCCATGCATTAAAAAATTAATTAATTTAAGATATTATGTGTTGAACAAATATTTCAGCTATTAGGTGTTATTGGAAAAATATTTAAGGATACTGTTAATTATTACAAGAAAAATATTGTTGCATGCATGACTAGAAATTATTTAATTTGAGATACTGGGTACAAAAAATATTTTCGTGTGCAACATACAATTTAATCTAAATAAATAAAGATACATATAAAAAAAATGTCCCCACCTTAAAATTAGAGGGATGAGCACATAAGAGATGAGCATTGAATGTGAACCCACCATAAGGACCACTATTCTCGATAATGCAATTACCACTTTATTCTTCTTTAGTGGTACTTATTTACTGAATAAATTCTAGAAATTAATCTTAATAATTTTTAAGGATTTTTATTTTTTTAATTATCTTCTTTATCTTATAAATTAATTTTCCCAAAATTTTCAGACTAAAAATTAACCTATAACTATTTTTATTGAATTTCTCAAAAATATAAACCCTTAATTCCCAAACTAAAATTTCAAAATTATTTAAGCCACTTTTAGGGAATTAAACTCTTCATATATTCATCCAATCCTCAAAATAACATTTTGACCAAAAAAATCCTCAAAATAAAATTTTATAATGTTGCCTACATTTTTTGGGCACTAAAATAATTTTAATACCTATTTCTTTATTCGTTAAAATCTTATAAGGGCTCTTGGAGTAGTTAATTATTTTTTAATTTTTTTTTAAGATTCTCCCTTTAGTCTTTAATGCAAGATTTACTTAAGGAGTTGATCTTGATATTAAATATAAGACATATTTTTCATATTTATCTATATTTTTCTAATTTACCCCCTATTGATTGCCCCTTAACAATAATCAAGAAGGAGAGAGAGAAAGGGGAATTAAGAAAGATAACTAGGGTATTTTAGAAAAAACATGTAATATAAATTAATTTAACTAACTTCCTTAATCCAATCAAATTATATAAATATGTCTTACATTAAGGATCAAAGGGAGTAAGATATTAAATATAATGAATTTTCAAAATTTGAGTGATTTGATTAGGAATAAATTTTAAATTCAAAGATGTTAGTTTCTTGTTGCAATGTGTAATTTTGGATGTGTTCTATGTTTTCCAACAAATGTAGAAATTTACTCAACTTAATTATTCGGGAAAAAAGATAAGGGAAAATTATAATAAAGGACCTGGAGGAAAAAATATTTATCGAGAAAGACCATAAAAATTGTAATTATTTAGAAGGACCAAATACAAAAATATAAAATTAAAAATACTAAAATATCCCTAAGGAAATCTTACTCATTTCCTCCTACATTCTCTCTCATATTCTATTTTTAAAACTAATACAAAATTTTAAACTTTACTAAATTAAATAAAAGCTTTCAAAAAATTTTCTTTTTTCACAACTTGCATAGATATCTATTAAAAAAAAAAATTACGCACTCTTCAATTTTTTCAAAATTAAATTTCTTAAAATCAACAAAAATTTAATTAAAAATATATTTGTATAATTTTACTCAAAATTAAGGTCTTTTATAATTTACTAAAGAGTTTATATGATTTATTTTATTTTAGAAGAAATTTATGTGGGCTAAAAATTGATTTAAAGTTAATAAAATAAAAAGAAATCTATTATATCTTTAAAAAACATAAAATGAGTTTAGTTTTTTTTTTTTTACAAAAAGTGTTTAATTGATATTAACATTGATATTTGCTAATATAAATATAACAGCTTGATGATTTGTTCTTTAATTAAATTATCTACTGATTATATGAATACAGAACTTGTTAAAAATTAAAAATTAAAAACACATGAGTTTGAACCGTATAGTTTAGATGAGTATGAAACATGATAAAAATAAAAATTAAAAAAAGAGATATTATAATATTACATGTGGATGATTAACAGTTTTAATTTTCATTTTAGTAAATTTTTTGTTTATGAATACAATAGATAAAGTAGGAGATTTGACTAAGGACAATTTAGTTGTTTCAAAATTTCTATTATAATGTTTGGTCCTTGTAAGTAATTACAATTTTTATGGTCATTCTTAATAAATATTTTTTCCTCTAGGCCCTTTATTCTAATTTTCCCAAAAAATAATGGGTTGAGATGTAAATATACCCATAAAATTGTGGCAAAAGTGGGCTTGACCGCATAGTCTTTACTTAGATGCAAAAATGCTTATAAAGATTTTAAAAAGGAAACATAAATAAATAAATAAGGGAAAAAGACAAGAAAATACTTCAAGAATTTCAAAATTTCCAATGAATGATTTTCTACTAAAATGAGTTGTCAATTGTTATATTCATATAGTCAATACCGATACTCTTATACCACTATGGTCATATTTATAAGTCCTTTTCAAGGGAGTGGAAGTGATCTTATATATAAATAGGATCGTAGTGGTAAATAATAAAAATGATTTGTGATTTTAAAGTTTAAGTTATATTTTCTTATCTATTTCCCATTAAATAACACCAAAAACATCAATTACGTGATTTTTTTGGGTCCCATTTGCTTTTATTCCAACATTCTTTCTTTCACCCATCTTTGACCTAGAGGACCCGGCTATCGTCCACTGCCCTTAGCATCCACAACGGTCCTCTTCTCCAAAACTACGTTGTTTTGGCGCAAATAGTAAAGCTATGCTTTTTTCAATATTTTAAGATACTGGACGGATACTAAAAAGATGCTTCAGGATAATGATTTGTATTGAAAAAATATTTTATGATCTTGAAAAAATATTTTTGGATCTTGAAAAAAATATTTCAGGGTACTGATTGATACTAAAAAGATACTTGAACATATTGACTGGTACTAAAAAAGCTTCATGATCTTGAAAAATTATTTTAGGATGTTGAAAAAATATTTTAAGGTACTGACTGGTATTAAAAGGATACTTTAGAATATTGACTGGTATTGAAAAAATACTTCAAGATCTTGAACAATTATATTAGGATCTTGAAAAAATATTTCAAGGTATTAATTAGTACTAAAAATATACTTGAGGATACTGATTGATACTAAAAATAATTTTTCAAGATCATGAAGTATTTTTTTAGTACCCGTCATTATTTTGAAAATCTTTTTAATATCCGTTAGTACCCTGAAATATTAAAAAAAGGGGTGAAGTAGCAATTTTTCCCCAAAAGTTTTTGCTGAGGAGTAATGTTACCTTAGAAGTTTTTCTTATTTCAAATGTTGCTCCGTGTTTTAAAACGTAGCAATGTTGACCATTTCCGTTAAAAAGTTAATAGTCAACATCAATTTTTTGACGGTCAACGTTAATTTTTATAAAAAAACAATTTTTTAACAGTCAATGTTAGTTTTTATAAAAAAAAGGGCAACATTGCTACGTTTCAAAATTTCTGGGAAAACATTAAGAAAAGAAAAACTTCCAAGACAATATTGCTCTTGCACCAATACTTTCGGGATGGATTTTCTATTTAACAAAAGCAAAAAGAAAAAACAGGGCTAAAGTATACATTTGATCCTTTATGTTTGCCTCTAGTATCATTTTAGTCCCTTAAGTTTGTAAAGTCCACGTTTGGTCCCTTAATGCTAACACCGTTAGTTTGACTCTTAACGGAAAATACTGACTCAACAATTTTAAGCGATGACTGTGCAATTAAATGCTAACTAAGCATGTTTACATGTTAGTATTTTAATAAATTAATATTTTAAATCCTATTAATTGAAAAATATTTAATTTTCTTCGACAAAAAAAAAAATTAATCTTCACAAATTGTGAAAAACCACAAAACAGTCTATAAATATTGTTTTTAATTAATAGGATTTAAAATATTAATTTATTAAAATACTAACATATAAGCATGCTTGATCAGCATTTAATTGCACAGTCATCGCTTAAAACTGTATTTTCTGTTAAGTCAGACTAACGGTGTTAATATTAAGGGACCAAACGTGTACTTTACAAACTTAAGGGACTAAAATGATACCAGAGACAAACATAAAGGACCAAATGTATACTTTAGCCAAAACAAAAGGCATCAACCTTCCTTCACTGTTTTGTGCCAAAATGGCGTAGTTCTGTAAAAGAGGACTGCAGTGGAGGCTAAGTGCACCAGACGTTAGCCGGGTCTTACCCAGAGTGCGTTCTAATGGCCATTCCTTACATCATTTTATATATTTAGAGCAGATTTCATTACTTGTTCCCCTCCTCTCTCATCTCCCAAGATGAATATTCTTCTTGGCCTTCCACCACTTCCATTCTGATTCTGATAAATGCCATCTTCCACGCGTGTGTGTGTGTCTATATCTATCTACACACACACACACACACACACATATATATATATATATTACAAGGACAAACACTAAGCTTGAATTACAACAAACTAAGCGGGATCAAACCCAAGACCTCCAATTAGTAGGCGAGTACTAGGCTATGAAGTCATGCCACTAGCTAGGCTATGAAATCTTTGGTTCTTCGGTATATTTTGATGCTTAATTAATCTGTTGTCCGTCTCGAACAGAATTAAGGACCCAAATGAACCGCTCGGGTTCATCTAAACTGATTAGATGCCCAATTTAGCTTCTGGAGGAATCCAAGATAATTGTTCTTTGTGAATATGGTCGTTGCAGCAAAAGCTTTTGAAGCTATGAATTAGATTGTATCTTTAGGGTAAGTTTGGTTTGAGGGAAGGGGAAGGGAGGGGAGGGGAGAGAAAAAAACGAGGGGAGAGAAAATTGTAAAAAAGCGAGGGGAGAGAAAATTGTAAAATAAGAATACCTTATTTTAAATTTTACATATATTAAAATAAAAATTTATTTAACATATACGAATTAAATTAAATCAAAGCTAGATACCATCCAAAATTAATCCAACGATGTAGATGGGTGATGAGAACATTTGTGCTCATCGCTTTGATGTTCACAAAATGTGATATCATGTTGACTACTGCGAGAATGGAATAGCGGAGAGGAAGATTGGATTCAAATAAGAAGAACATGAACATGCCACGTCTCAAAACTTAAATCATGATATTCCATTTACATATGCCCTAACATTTTGAAAACTCTTCGAGAGAACTCCATAATCTAGAAATTTTCTAGCTTTAATAACAAAAATTCAAGTAATCCTTTTGTTGGTCTATAAGCACAATATGATCATCTATAAACTTTATTCAACTTAAGAAAATCACTGAACATAGGTGAGACAATTTTAGATCGGATAGAGATGATCTGGAGTCGTGAGCTTTCGGGAAAGGGAAAGGGAAGTTTGAGAGGAAAGATGAAACTGGAGAAAAAGAATTTCTGAATATATGCAATTATGTACAGTATACATTCACTCATATAGTCTCCAACTTTCGACTATGTGTGGGACCTACTCGAATCGATTACAACTAATAATGGAAATACAACAAACAAGCTCTAACTAAGTTACAAACAAACTATAACTAAGTTAAATACAATTTGTTAGACCTGGCTATCACCCAAGAGGGGGGGTGAATTGGGTGTCTGATAAAAAATTAGAAACTTAGAAAATCTTTTCGCAACTTAATGAAGGTAATAAATATGAATATAATTATTCATAAATCAACAGTTAGATATTCAAATAAATATTAAAATAATATTTGCTGGAAATATAAGAGTTTAAGGAAGAGAATATGCAACCGTGATTTATCTTGGTTCGGCCCACTCCACGATGACTACGTCCAAATCCCCGGGCTCCCGAGATTTCAATCCACTATCTCCCTCAAGCTTTAATCGGGTACTTGAGAACCACTACAATCCCACAAGTTTAGCCGAGCACTTGTGCAACCTTTTACAAATCTCTTACCGAGATACTCCCCCTTACACACTATAAGGATACACTGCTTGATCACACACTCTGTACTCGAAGTAATCCTCTCCCTAGGATTCACTCCCCTTACAAGTTGTAATCAGCACAATGTGTTTCCCACTCAAGATCACCCAATCTTGAGTAACTCTCAGATAAAATGTTTACAAATAAATATTCTCTCTAAGAAGTGATAAGATGAACACTGAAATACAATACAAATAATCTCACTCTCTAATAAATTATATGATCACTAATAAAATAGAGAGAAAATGAGATAAACATCAAAAGACATTTTGACTAAGAAGGAAATTTCTTCGTTGATCGTTCGTTGGTTCTTCAGTCTTGAATGCATCTCTATTTATAATGAATGAAGTGTATTTGATTGTTGGAAATATTCGTCCGTTGAGCTTTTGAATGTTGTGAATAGTGACCGTCGTGAATGGTAATTTTGAATATTTGATTCGTTGAAGTTTCTGTCCGTTGTGCATCCGTTGGCCGTTGAGCTCATTTAAGAATATGACCGTTGTGAGCATTTATCCGTTGGAGTAAACCATCCATTGTTTCCCGTTGGAGAAAAATAACCGTTGAGATATTCATCCGTTTGAATATTACCGTTGGAGCTTTGAGTGTATATGACGGTTGGAACTTCTTTGTTGTCTCCTTGTTTTGTCTGCCACTTGACTTTGTTAAATCATCATTGTGGCTTTCACATTTGTCTGCTGGAATATTTTGGTAGTCGATGAAGAACGCTGGACGGTTGAACATATCATCGGTATGAATAGTAACCGATGCATTTAATTTCGTTTCTTCAAGTTCTTCACTGCAATCCCTATCTTTTCTGTTATTCATCTTTTTAGAGAGGATTAGAAGTGGTATGAATGATCATGGGGTTCATCTGGACGTTCTCCATAAAATCAAAACTTTCCGACACGGTGATTTTCAAGCTTCACGTGATATTCCCGTTTCAGAACATAAGTCAACATCCAGTGGCTATATCTCTTCGAATTTAACTCTAAAATTAGCAAATTAAATATCCCTGGAAAAATCTTGATGTCTTCTTTCCAATGAATGAAGAATGAGCTCAAAAAACTTTGTATTTTGTCTATTATGATCAGATGAACATTGACTGCCCAGAAAACAGAGTCTGAAAACCAGTTTCTGAATGTCAACTTTCGAAAATCATATTTGCTTCATTTCAAACTCTTTTTGGTTGCTTCCAAATTATGTGAAACACTTGTTGAGTCTAGTTTCATATGGAATTGTTTTCACTTCATTTGGTTGTGTATCATATGAGATATAGACAGAAAACCAAAGCTATGCTGAATTGATTCCAGAATCACATGTGTCAACTTTCGAAGGCCATATCTCCCTGGTCCGAGCTCCGTTTTGGTCCATTCAGCTCATGATGGAAATCTCTATGAGTCTTGTTTCATATGCCACCAGTTTTAGCTCAATTGGATATGTATTTTGTGAGATACACTCAAAATACCAAAGCTTGCTCTGCTATGTGGCGTGAATTAAACTGTCAACTTCCACAATTTGTAGCTCCTGCATCTGTCTGACCTCTTTTGGACTTCAATTTTATGTCAAAATGACGCATTAGGAGTCTACTTTCATTCAAAATTGGTTTTGCCTCAATCCGACGTCTGGTTTGTGAGATATCATTGAAACATCAAAAGTCGCCCGTGAAAAACGTAGAACAGAGGCAAACAGAGCATGATGAACAGTGAATCCGAAAACTAAAATACTGTTCATGATTCATTAATTCTGCGATGCACTGTTCAGACTTATGGATTACTGTTCATGCTGACTTTTCAACCGTATGGCACTGTTCATACATACATCACTGTTCATATATACGGTCTTGTAGCTCAAAAATCACTCTTCATGATGATACTCCAAATAGCTTAATTTAGCACTGAATTAAGCTATTCCAACTTCCGTTTTGATCATTGAGACTTCATGTATGGCACTATTCATGTATACGGTGTACTATTCACGTATACGATACTATTCATGCTGATGCTTCATATAGCTTAATTTGACTCCGAATTAAGCTATTCTAACTTCTGCTTGATCATAGAGACTTCCAGTATCACAAGAACTTGAATATTGATATTCCCATTTTATTCAGTAAGTTCTTCTTTCTTTAGTCTCCTTTCTAAATCATTCTTCATTAATTAACTTCACATCTACATTAAATATAAGAATTAATTAAAGTAAAAGATAAATGTAGTATGCAAGCTTTTTGCTCGTAAGAATGGCATCTATATAAGACATCATCAAAACTAATTATAACTAACACAATTAACCAATTAACAAAGAAAATATTAACTATCTATCCATTTTCTTTATTACACTCTGTCAGCCCCTCAGAAGCTGGAGCATGGATATCAATCATGCCCAGCTTGGAAACAAGAGAATGAAATGGGCCCAGCAAGAGCAAGTAATAACCGAACCGTAGTCATTTTAACAACAGGGGAGAATGTATCAAAAAATCAATACCCTCATTTTGAGTAAAGCCTTTAGCAACTAACCTTGCCTTGTATCGATCAAGAGTACCATCGGATTTGTACTTTTTGGTAAAAACCCATTTGCAACCAATTGGTTGTTTCCCTGGAGGCAAATGAGTGAGGATCCAAGTCTTATTCTGTTCAAGAGCAGAAATCTCAGCATCCATAGCGTCACGCCAAGGTTTAAATTTGGAAGCTTGACGGTAAGTAGTAGGAATAAGTTAGGGATCTAACTCTGTCAGCTTTAATTTATTAGGAATTCATTTATTGTTTTAATTATCTTTTATCTTTTATTTAATCGAGTCTATTTTAATTATATTATTTTTAGGAATACCTTATTAGATAAGATATAGTTGTTAGGATTATTAGTTAGTCTATATTTTATTATTATATCTTATTAGAGAAGATATAGGATTATTAGTTATCTAAAATTAGATTTAGATATATTTCGTATTTGAATTTTGAATAGAGTCTACTCTTTGTAAATCATTATAAATAGGCCTAGTGCCTCATCAATAAAGTGTCGAATATTTCAGAGAGTAATTTATCGGAGTATCCTCCTGGACTTTAATTAATTAGTGGAATTTCCTAATTATTAAAGATTGGCTAATCTGATTGAACGCACGTGTGCCTTCACTGAGATTAGAGATTGTTTAGTCCTAACCTATTTTAGGTTCAACATTTGGCATCAGAGCCATTCTTTCTACCAATTCATGGTTGAAACACGATCTGGGCAACAAACTGTTCCACAGATGACGAAACCCAATGACACCATCGCAACTACGGCATCAGACCCCCTCGGTGTAATCGCTGCACGCCTGGAAGCTTTGGATGAATTACGTGATAAAGTAAATGCTTTGGAAGCACGAACGGCCAACCCACCACGCCACAATCGCAACCAGGAATTACAATCAAGATAGCGATGGCGAGTCAGACTCTTACCAGCGACATTCTCGCTCCCCATATGAAAAACTGGATTTCCCAAAATTTGAGGGGGGTGATCCACGAGGTTGGGTTCTTAACGCAGAGAAGTTCTTCAATTACTATAACACTTCAGAAGACGACAAGGTAGATGTGGTAGCTTTGTACCTTGAAGGAGATGCTTTAGATTTATTCTCTTGGCTTACTTCACAATGCACGTTGCGCTACTGGGAAGACTTGGTCAATGCACTACAAGAACATTTTGGACCGCCGGAGTATCTTAATCCCGATGAACATCTGAGTTCGATACGGCAGACAGGCACTGTTCAGATTGCTTGGTACATCATTGTCGGTAATGTTTATGGGTAGTACATGTTCCACATCAACTTGGAACAGTTTCGTCATATTGTCATTTGTTTCTTACTCTTCCGACTCGGGTATAATATTTCGTGCTTTGGTTTTGATAACTCCCTTCCACCCTTGGCGGGATGTGGGGTATAATGTATAGTAAATTTGTTCCACCTATTGAGAAAGGATGAATGGGTCATAACCAACCGTATATCTCCTTGTCCAGTGGATCTCAACATTTCCATATTTGTCCACTTTTGTCCCACATGGACTGATATCAAACCACTCACATTTAAAAAGGGTCACCACCTTGTCCCACTGGTAACTCAACTAAATTATGTCAATTAACTTCATGTAGTAGTCGCCCTCTACCACGTCAACTTAGTCACCTCAACAACATACACCGTAATTGCAACATAGTGTACCTGCGTTCGCTTCAATAGTTGAAAACCGATACCCATTGATTAAATATTTGTTGCACCGAGTAACAACTATTGCAGCTCCATAAGATAAACTCCACGTAACTTCATTAGGATCTGATGGATTTTCCACAAAGTAGGATCGAAACCATTTTGGAAACTCAGAGTTCGTGAATTGATCAACTTGAGATTCTAACATTGAAGGATTTTCCGATCAGACCCAATTGGAGAAGTAACTATAACAAAAAAATGAAGTTAATACTTTAATACTTACCATAACAGTAAAAAGAAAAAGAAATCTTACTTTAAATACTGAGTGGCCTCTTCACAATTGTTTAGAATTTACCACTCCGCTACTTTCTTATCACTTCCTTCCAGAGTTGACCTCCAATGTTTTCCCACGACTCGGCCTGGAAAATTAAATATTGATTTTTATTTGCTCGTATCACCGCCATCATCGTTGTGAGGTACCCCTCTCCATCTTGATATCATTTTAGGGGGATAATAGTATGACGCAAATTTTGTCGCCTCTTCGACTAGATATGCTTCAGTGGTAGATCCTTCAACGTACCTTGGATTTTTGATCTTCTGCTTAAGTGTGCGTAAAAACCTACAATGGACAATGAGAGGGTATTTATAAACTAAAGTACCATGGCCGTCAATTAATAACTGCACGAAAAAAATATATATATTACCTCTCAAATGGATACATCCACCTATATTATTGCGAACCTCCTACCTTTGCTTCATAGGCCAAGTGAACAGGCAAATGTTCCATTAAGTCAAACATGCTAGGAGGAAACACCATCTCTAACTTGCATAGCATTATTGGCATGCTCGCCTCCATGTGCCGTAACTTTTCAACATTAGGCTCAGAAGCACAAATTTCTCTAAAGAACATGGAAATTAAATTCTGTCAGAATAGACCATATATGCTTCGGAAGTGCTTTGAAGGCCCACAGCAACAATCTCTGGAAAAAACATGACAATCATGACTCTTCATCCCGAATAACTTCCCTTGTGCATGTTGATACATCTTTTCAAGTTTGACGCATAACCGTCCGTGAGTTTTAGATCTTTAACCCATTGCAACAATTCTAAATTCTGCTGTTTGTTGAATGTGTATGGCGCTCTAGGTTCAGAAGTCCATCTTGTGGCATTCTCCACCAAATGCAAATTAGGCCTTCTGCAAATAGCTTATATGTCCAGTCTTACGTTGACTGTGTCCTTCGTCTTGCCCTTGGTGTCCATCACGGTGTGCAGAATATTGCAAAACACATTCCTCTTAATATGCATGACATCGAGGTTGTATCTTAACAATTGATCTTTCCAATATGGTAGTTCCCAGAAGATGCTGCATTTGCTCCAATGATGATCAAAGTCGTATCCCTCAGGTTCGCTGGAAGCAACCCCCTCTTCAACACTTTGAATGTACTTGACCCTGTTCCATATTTCTTGGCCACTTAAATGACGAGGTTGATCTACGCGTTCGACCACATTCCGCATAAAGTCTTTTTTTATTTTTCCTATACGAATGCTCGGGGGGCAGGAATCGCTGGTGCTTGTTAAACCAACAGACCTTGCGACTATAATCCAAGGTAAAACTCATGTTTTGTTCAAGACATATCGGGCATGCAAGCTTCCCCGATGTTTGCCAGCCACTCAACATCCCATATAGGGAAATCATTTATCGTCCATATTAAGGCAGTCCACATGGTGAAATTCTGGCTCAATGGTATATCATACGTAAGAACCCCTTCACTCCACAACATCTTCAACTCGTCTATCAAAGGCCTGAGGTACACATCTATCTTCTTTTTTGGGTTCGATGGCCCAAGGATTAACACGTTAAGAAACTAAAACTCTCTTCTCATGCACATAGAAGGTGGGAGGTTGTATGGAGTCACAATGACAGGCCAACAGGAATAATTCCCGCCCATATTATTTAAAGAAGTGAACCCATCCGAACATAGACCAAGAGAGACATTACGAGGATCCATAGCAAAGAAAGGATTCGCCTCGTCAAATTTACGCCAAGCTTCGGCATTGGATGAATGCGTTACAAAGTTTTCATCCCTGTGATGCTCCCGGTGCCATCTTATGTGAGCAGTTGTTTGTTCTGATGCATATAATCTCTGAAGTCTAGGCACAAGAGGAAAGTACCACATCTTGCTTAATGCTTGACGGGTCGTTTTCCTTCTATTCCTCACAACTTTATATCTGTCATGTCCATAGAATTTACAATTGGTAAGCTCAGCATCATCTTGTAATACAACATACATCCTATGTGGCAGCAATGGATTTTTTTCACATCCAAGCCCTAGCTCTTTTACCTTTTTTTTATTGGTAAAAATTCTTCGGCAAATTATTGTCTTTGGGAACAACCTTACTCATGATCTGCATCATTTCGTTGTAATTCCTCTCGCTCATATGGTAATCAATCTTCAGGCTTAGTGTTGCTAGGGTAGCCAATAGCGATGAATATTCACTATTTTCAAAGTGTTCGCAACCTTCTCATAACGGCCATTGCACTTCTTGAAGCATTTTATATAACCTATCGGCTTGTGGATAAGGATCCTCTCCCATGTATGATGGTTGAGTATGTGTATCGGTCTCCTCTCCCATGTATGACAGTTTAGCATGAGTAACGGGATCAAAATATTGGCCGATCGACGGTCCCACGGCATCCATAACCAATTGCTCATATTGATTAAGGTTGTCTTGATGACTACTGTCCTCGTAATAACCACTCGGTGTCTGTCAGACTTCGCCATGACATTCCCAACATTCATAATCCTTTATGAATCCCTTTTTACACAAATGGATTTTGACCGTGCCCGG
This sequence comes from Acacia acuminata, assembly GCA_019022655.1. Lineage (NCBI taxonomy): Eukaryota > Viridiplantae > Streptophyta > Magnoliopsida > Fabales > Fabaceae > Acacia > Acacia acuminata. Next base: position 1,118,426 of record JAFJYI010000225.1, on the reverse strand, counting down.
ATCTTTAAATCTTAAACACCTACATTTGACACACAGACAACTAATCGCCCTACTTGAATTAGTTGAAGTGCCAAAGCAAATTTGATGAACTCTTCTAAACCTGCCAAGAATGCTTGAGTTAGTTGTCTTCTCTCAGTTAGACAATTGTACATCCAACTCCTATCACGATCGTCTTCCATACTTCCTAGCTATTTTAGTTACTAACCTAATTAACATCTCATCATGCCATAAATATAAGCGGCCAATACAACTAGTCATTTATGCCAACCAATTGCCACTTAATCAAGAAAGTAAGAAACAAACATATGCATTGAACTAATATTGTAATTTTAGAGTTTTAATAAAATTCAAGGCTAATTGATTAAATTTTTAAAAAAATCAACAAAAAATCCGTGTGATTATTTTAGGAAACCTACCATAAATAATCAAAAACAAAAATGATGAAATCAAATTAATTAATACTATATAAGACTTAATCAAGTTTGTATAATATACAAAATCCATTTTACCTTGTTTATTTAAAATTACCTTTTAATTAAAACAAAATTTATAATTTTCAAAATCCATTTTACCTTATTTATTTTTAATTACCTTTTAATTAAAAAATATTTATAATTTAATTTTTCAAATTATCCAAGCATATGTATAACTTGTTGAGGAATTTCTCACAAACAAAAAAAGAAAGAAATTTAAAATATGAAATTCATATTCTAATTATATTTTTATAATTCTATATTATATATATGAAATTCTATAAAATAAAAAATTATAAATTAGAATACTCTAATACTAATATATAAATTATATAAATTAACAGAAATATATATTCTATATTAAGAGAAATATATTAAAAAATAGAAATAGAAATATATTAAATAAATAATATTATATCTATATTCTTATTAAAAAAGAATATATTAATTAAATATTCTAATAAATTGAAAAATGAAATAGAAATATTTATTAATATATTAGATATTATTAAAAAATATTTCCTACAATGACATCTTCCTCAAACTTGGTATATAACTGGTTTAATTGAGATACATATACAAAAGCAATATAATAATAGTAACTTAAAATGTTAAAAGAGAATCCCATATTCACCCATTATAAGGAATTTTTTGTTGTTGTTGCTATTATCATATTATATTTGAGAATAATTGTCTCTAAACCTCATAATAATAAGCTATAATGTTTGTTTACAACTAAAATTAACTTGTTAGGTAGTACATATTCCTAAATAATTTTAATATTACAATTAATCTTTAATTATTTAATGCATGTACACAAAATAAAAAAGAACATGTACACCTTAATTCTTAACACAACAGAACCATACAAAACACTTTCCTTATAAATAAGAAGCTCATGAGTAATAAAGACAAGAGCATTATGATTATTTTAACAAGGAAATTTCCGACAGCAAATTTCATACATACAATTGCAGTTTTCAGTTTTGAAATTTTCCTACCCAAATTTACATTGAAGAAACAAATATTGAATATTATAGGAAGTTCTTGGGCTTACACGGAGGTTGAGATGACAAGTGAGGAGTACCGAGGTTGTGAGGACGAGGAGGAGCGGAGAGGAGATTGCAAGCACGAACTAGAGGCCGACGTTGCGAGCAATGGGGAGGAGTGCCGGAGCAAGGGGAGGAGGAAGAAGCGGGAAAATGGGAGAACGAGAGGAGGAGGGGGCGAATTGTGGAAGGGGAGGGGGCGGGCGTCGAAATGAATAAAGGGGCAGGGGTTTTTTTTTTTTGAAAAAGGGAGCGGGTAGTAGATTGGGTGGGATATTAAATCCCACCCAATCTGCGACAAACAGGTAGTCCGTCACAACCCCCAGCTGGATTTAATGGGAGTTGCGGCGGATTTAATGGCCGTTGCAACCCCCGACTAGGGGTTGCGGCTAAGAGTTAATATGTCGCAACCCCCACTGCCGGGGTTGCGACGGCTATTTGTTAGTTCCCTCTTGATCTTTTGATGATGATTAAATATTAAAAAGATCAAAGATGAGAAAAAGAACTTGAAATAGGCTAAAATGATGTTTTAAACTTTAGAAACTTTTTACTGTCAATTTGCCTCAAGTCAATGATGCAGACTCGAGTCAAAAACTTAAGTGTTTATCATCAGAAACTCTCCCTGACTCGAGCCAGCAAAATGAGTACCTCGAGTCACGTACATGACTCGAGTCAAGAAAATCTCCCACTCAAACCAAAGCTTAAAAACAATAATAAAAAGCCTTAAGTTATCTGACTCGAGGCTATCAGTGCAACTCGAGTCTTACTGGTGACTCAAGCCTCTCATATCGCCTCGAGTATTCATGCTTCAATTCCACCTATCACAATTTTGCAACTAACTCGAGCCAAGAAAAAGGGTAGCTCAAGTCTACACTCAGACTCGAGTCGAGACATAATCCACCTCGAGTCATGAACTGATTTTTCAAACCATTCTTACTCCTTTTTTTGTTCGCCAACTCGAGTGAAGAAATTGAGTGACTCGAGTTAAGACCAAGACTCGAGGCCAGAAATAATCTGCCTCGAGGTAAAAACAAGCTTAAAAAATTCTTCTTTTATTTCCTGCTGCCCGTAACTCAAGCCTATAAATTAAATGACTCGAGTCACTGTGAAGACTCGAGTTAAAGAAAAATCTACCTCGAGTTTCAGAAGAATTTTTCAACATATTCCAATGCCTTCAGAGATCAGCAACTCGAGTCTAAGAATTGTCTGACTCGAGTCAAGTAATTCTTCACCTCGAGTCAGAATCATTCTTCAAATGATATTTTCTTATTTTCGCTCCAACTCGAGTCAATCAAAATGGTGACTCGAGTCCGTGTTATCTCTTTTTTTTAGCGAATGAGTATCGATATCCTTGGCTCTCTAAACTAAAATCATGAATTCATCAATCCATTACATATTCATGTGATTAACATAATTTGATGAGTTTGTTAGTAAGTTTCAAAAATCGAACGCAGTCATCTCAAATTTTTGAATGGAGTGGGCGGTGTCGAAACAATAAATGCGGCCACCTACCTAAAATGTGCTAACAACTCTGATCGAGGTAAAGCCATCTCACTGGCTATCAAGTGCCATTACACAACGGTAAAACAAAAAGGAATGACAGAGAATGATAACCAGCTGGATTAATAAAAAATATTCATCTGTGTCTAACGATCATATTAGCAACTCACAACGGGTATTTCGCAAAGCTTCAACGGTCACTAAATACAATCTACAAATAGCTAAAGCATTGAATGGCCAACTATCGAAACTCTGCGCATTCAACTCTGAGTTATCATCATTAACTGTTTCATTTAATATCCTTGATATTAATCGTTGTACTTCAGTGTTCATCGTGTATTTGCTCGTGAGGAGTCATTAAATATAATTCTTATTCTTGTATCTTAAGGTTAAGGAACCTTAAGAGAGGGTGTATAAATTACAACTTTTAAGGGGGAGTGGAGTCGGAGAGTGAGTGATCATCCTTCGTTTACAGAGTCTATAATTGTTTCTGAAACTTAGTGGAATCTCAGAGTATTTCTGGGGACTGGAAGTAGGTCAGTATTTTTGACCGAACCAGTATAAACTTTCTTGTGTTCTTTTATCTTATTGGTCTTTATTTTGTTTATACACAAGAAAAGATTTTAAAATATCAAGAATCACCTATTAACCCCCCCTCTAGGTGATATTCCACCTTCACTTGGTATCAGAGCTCGGTTTCTCAGTTGGGCTTAACATCCTGAGAAAGATCATGGAAGGAATATTACCTGATGGTGCTTCAATCAACCGACCTCCAGGATTCAACGGTGAACGTTATTCCTTTTGGAAAGCTAAATTTAGAGTGTTCGTGATGGCTACTGAATATGGTCTTTGGAGAGTAATAGAAACTGGAGACTATGTATTGGTGAAAACTGAAGGAGGAATTAATGTTCCGAAGACAGAGGCTGAATTCGATGAGAATGATAAGAAAAATATCACTCTCAATAGTAAGGCTATTCTGATGCTTCAAAGTGCTCTCAGTCAAAATGAGTACTTTCTAATATGTAATCTGTCAACCGCAAAAGAAATGTGGAAGGCTCTAGAGATTGCATATGAAGGTACTTCAGGCATCAAGGAGAACCGAATCAACACTCTGACCACCAAGTATGACTTACTATGTATGAAGTTAGGAGAAACCATTGCCGAGTTCTAACTCAGATACACTCATTTAACAAATTAGTTGGCAGCCTTGGGTAAAGTATATGAACAAGGTCCTTAGGTCAGGAAGATTCTCAATGTTCTGAAAAAAGACTGGGAAGCAAAGGTCACGGCAATAGAGGAGGCTCGTGGAGAATCAATGGCTTCAGTTGCTGCCTTATTTGGAAGCTTGTCTGAATATGAAAGCAAACTAAGATTCAAAAAGGATCTGGACGATGTCAACAGTAGCTGGAATAAGGTAATTGCTCTTAACGTCTTGAAGGAAAAAGAGGAAAAAGAGGAGGATGATGAGGACGATGACGAGATGGCCATGTTTGTACAAAGATTCAAAAAGTTCTACAAAAAGGATCGTGGTTTCAGAAATAGATTTCGAAAAGGGGATTCCAGTAACAGACGAGAGTTCAAAGACAAAGATCAAATCACTTGTTACGAATGTGGGAAGCCTGACGTTACAAGTCGGAGTGTCCTCAACTGAGAGACAGTGAAAAGAAAAAGTCTTATCAATTTAAGAAGAAGGCCTATGTGTCAGGAATCTGGGGAGATGACTACTCAAGAGAAGAGAGCGAAGAAGAGAATGAAGTTGCCAATGTCTGTCTGGTGGTAGAGGAGGAAGAACAAACTGAAAACGGCAATGAGGTAACATATGATGAATTATTTGATGAATACAATGAAATTCATTCTGAATACATAAAAGTTTGTAATGAATGTATAGATTTGAAAAGGCAAAACTTAACTCTTAAAATGCAAGTTGAAAATCTCACGTGTGAGGATCTTACCTGTGACGACTGCCTGGATTTGGAGAAAAGAAATTTGTATCTTACAAAAATACTTGAGAAGTTCACTAGAGATAGTGAAATGCTCAACGTTATTTTGAAAGCACAAAGATTTACGAACGATCGTTCAGGTATTGGATATAATCCTATTTTTGATAAACGAAAAGGCAAGAAGAAAACAGGTGGAAAATCTTATTTGAATTACTTTCGAAAAATAGTTCATTCCTTGAACCCATTTGCTCACTGTAATTACTGTAACCGTAAAGGACACAGTACCTCATCATGTTTTCATAAAAAGGACAGAAGGGATAAACCAGCAGGCAACTATCAGTGGATGCCTAAAGGAACCTATGTTCCTCAAGTCAAAACTAACCCCAAAGGACCCAAGAAAAATTGGGTACCTAGAACTTGATTTCTTCTGGCCTTGCAGGTGTGTTTTAGAGCATCAAGAATCAACAAGTGGTATATTAATAGTGGATGCTCCAGACACATGACGGGAGACGCAGACAAATTTATTGCAATGAGATCAAAGGATGGCGGTAAAGTCACCTTTGGAGGAAATCAATCCGGGAAGATCACGGGTATTGGTGAAATCGGTGCAAAGGACGGGCCCTAGATTAAGGATGTATATCTTGTAGAAGATCTCTGTCACAATCTTCTCGAGTGTGAGTCAAAGTGCCGATAAGAACAACTCGATCATCTTTGATTCCGAAGAATGTCTCATTGTCAACAAAGACAATCTCCCAATTGATAAAGGTAAACTAAAGGTATTGTTCAAAGCACCACGTGAGGGAAACTGTTATACATTGGATCTACCAAAACTAAATTCTGAAAAATGTTTTGTTAGCAACTTAGATGAAAGTTGGCTGTGACATAAGCGTCTGGCTCATGTCAACATGCATCAACTAGACAAATTGCTAAGAAAAGATTTAGTGATTGGTTTACCTAAACTTCGTTTTAAAAATGATATGATCTGTGATTCATGTCAACGAGGTAAACAAACTAAATCATCTTTTAATAACAAACCTGAAATCTTGACTAATTGCCCTCTTCAATTACTTCATATTGATCTAATCGGACCTGCAAGAGTTAGAAGTCTTGGTGGAAATTTATGTACTCTGGTGATTGTCGATGATTTCTCACGTTTTACTTGGACTATTTTCTTATCCTCTAAGGATGAAACTTTTGACCTGTTCGTTGTGTTTGCCAATAAGGTGCGAAACGAGAAAGGTATTTGTATTACAGCTATTCGAACGGATCATGGAGGTGAATTCGAAAATCAAGCATTCGGAGAATTCTGTGATGCTCACGGGATCAATCACAATTTCTCGGCTCCAAGAACACCACAACAGAATGGTGTGGTCGAAAGGAAGAACCGTGTACTAACTGAGATGGCTCGTGCAATGTTGAATGAGAATCAGACATCACAAGTCTTCTAGGCAGATGCAATGAGCACAGCCAGCTACATATCAAACCGAGCCTATCTCAGGAAGAAACTTAACAAGACTTCGTATGAGCTCTATAAAGGAAGGAAACCGAACCTGGCTCACCTTCATATCTTTGGCTGTAAGTGCTTCATTCATAATAATGGTAAGGACAATCTGGGGAAATTTGATCCCAAATCCATGAAGGTATATTTCTTGGTTACTCTAATAGGAGTAAGGCATATAGAGTTTTTAACAAACGTACTCGTGTGGTTAAAGAGTCAATACATGTTGTGTTCTATGAGTCTAAATTAGATGAATCTCTAGATGATGATGAAGAAAATACTTTCAAAAACCAATTCTTTTCAAAATCTACTCCTGCCTCTATTGAAAACTTTGAAGATGTTTTTGAAACCGATCTTCAAAATAATTTAGAAAATCTTGATCAATCTCAACCTAAGGCTTGGAAGTTCATAAGGAATCATCCTTTGGACCAAGTGATTGGTGATGTTAATCAAGGAGTGAGGACCAGAAAAAGCACTTTAAATGAAGTAACATTCTCTGCTTTTATATCTCAAATTGAACCCTCCAAGATCGACGAAGCCCTATCAGACAATGACTGGGTGATAGCGATGTAAGAGGAATTACATCAATTTGATAGAAATTAGGTTTGGGATTTGGTACCTAGGCCTAAAGACCATCCGGTTATTGGCACCAAATGGGATGAATCCGAAATTATAGTTCATAACAAGGCTAGATTGGTCGCCAAAGGCTATAATCAGGAAGAAGGTATTGATTATGAGGAAACGTTTGCTCCAGTGGCTAGATTGGAGGCAATACATGTACTTTTAGCCTTTGTGTGTATCAAAGGTTTCAAACTCTATCAAATGGATGTAAAGAGTGCCTTCTTAAATGGTTTTATTTAGGAGGAAGTATATGTAGAACAACCTCCTGGTTTTGAAAATGAACATCATCCAGACCACGTCTATCGCCTTAAGAAAGCCTTGTATGGTCTCAAACAAGCTCCTAGAGCTTGGTATGAACGTTTAAGAAAATTTCTTTTAGATCAAGGCTTTGTTAGAGGAAAAGCAGACACAACACTTTTCATCAAAATAAATAAGCTTAATGAACTTCTGATTGTGCAAATATATGTGGATGATATAATATTTGGTGCCACTAATGACTCACTCTATGAGGAATTTTCCAAGAAGATGCAGGGTGAGTTCGAAATGTCAATGATTGGAGAGCTTAATTACTTTCTGGAATTACAAATCAAGCAATGAAAGGACGGAATATTTATTTCACAAACGAAGTATCTCCGAGATTTGCTCAAGAAGTTTGGCTTGTAGCACTGTAATGGGGCAGACACTCCAATTAGTTCAATAGCCTCGCTGGATGCCGATGAAGAAAAAGGCAAATACTTCAATATAACTAAGTATAGAGGAATGATCGGGTCTTTGCTCTACTTGACTACGAGTCGCCCAGACATCCAGTTTAGCGTAGGAATGTGCGCAAGATTTCAATCAGCACCAAAAGAATCACATGCCGAGCACGTTAAAAGGATCTTTCGATATCTCTCTGATACGAAGGAATTGAGAATCTGGTTTCCAAAAGGGCAACAAGAGTTCTTGGTTGCATACTCAGACGCTGACCATGCTGGATACAAGACTCACAGAAAGAGCACCAATGGTCAATGCGAGTTCTTCGGTGGAGCACTGGTATCATGGTTCAGTAAGAAGCAGACAACTGTAGCTGTGTCATCAACTGAAGCGGAGTATGTTGTTGCCTCAAGTTGCTGTGCACAAGTCTTGTGGTTAAAACAACAATTGTCTGATCTCAGAGTCCACTTGAAAGAAATTCCAATTCTCTGTGATAACACGAGCACGATTAGTTTGGCGAAGAATCCAGTCCAACATACAAGAACCAAACATATTGATGTGAGGCATCACTTTATTCATGATCATGTACAGAAGAAAGATGTTAAAGTGATGTTCATCCCCACTCACTTGTAACTTGCTGATATTTTCACCAAACCACTGGCAAAGGAACAATTCAACTTTATCTGAAGGGAATTGGGAATGGTGAATCCCAATGAACTGTAAGGAATCCTGATTTAATGTTGTTAATTATGTTTTGATGATTGATAAAAACTAACCTTAGCATCGGAGTATTAGATAATGTTTTTGCTGGACTCTGTTGTGAGAAGAAAACACCGAGTAAATCAGAGAAGGGTCTGCCTCGAGTCAACCATGAGGAAACCTCGAGGTTCCAATCTATCAAAATACTTTGAGAAGTCAAAACGAAACAATCTGACTCAAGTCTAACAAGATACCTCGAGTTAGAATGGAGGCTGAGAGATAGCCACTTTGAGAAGCTTGTTTGCCTCGAGTCATGGAAGCCACCTCCAGTTAAATGGCAACCCGAGAGATTGAAGAATGCAGAATACTTTTTACCTCGAGTTGCACATGATCACCTCAAGTGAAATCGCCTTGGCACTTCCAGTCAGTATTGGTTCTTCGTAGCCTCGAGTTGATAGGTGTAACCTCGAGTCTAGTACCTCGAGTCACATCTACTCACCTCGAGTTAAATTTCAAAATAGATATTGATTCGCCTTGACGGTTAGTCTAAGCTCTCCGTGACCTCGAGTGGACAAGTATAGCCTCGAGTTTATTACCTCGAGTTACACTTTGTTACCTTGAGTCAAGTTTCAAAATTCTGAATAAATGATGATCTGCCTCTTCGCTCTCTCTCTCCCGCGTCTTTTCATTTCACCAACCTCTCTTCATCATCTTTCTCATTGCTCATCTCTCATCAACAAACCCTAACCCTAGAATCTGCAATGCCTCCCAAAACCAAAAATCTCGTGTCACTAGCAAAATCTAAAGACAAAAATACAGATTTTGCCATCTCTGAATCTCCATCTTCTCCTCAATCTGAACGTCCAAAGCGTGTAAAAATGCCAACCAAACGATATCGTCCCAAGGTCTCGTTCGAGGAAGGAATGGCAGAAAAACCCAAGAAGCTGAAGCTCGAAGAACCTCATGAAATTCCACCAAAGAAACCGATTGACAAGGAGGCTCTGACTCAAAAGCAAAAGGAATTAGTGATCGCCTCTAAGCAACCAAAGAAAAATATGCTATATCATCTTCTGAGTTCTGAGGTATTGCCAAGAGTCAAGCAGGCTCTATCTCAGCATCAAGAGCATCGAGGGGAGCTGCTTCTGCCTCAAAAGCATCAGCCTCTGGATCTAAGGAATCTGTCCATCAATATGGACCAAAGGTATTCGAAATACCCTCCTTAGTAGCCATATACCATGCACCTACTGCTCATCCTCCTGTGGATTTTGTCTGTGGACCTATTCTGTTTTCCACAGAGGATGGGAAGAAGTTTAGTAAAGATTATGCTCAGAGAAACTTCTGTCCTATTGTGTCTGTCAATTTAGAAAAGCTAAAATCAGAATGTAACCTCGACCTCTATCCGTGGCTTAAAGATTATGCCTCATTTCGGGAAATTCATGCTCTGTATAGTCCAACTCTGGTTCGTCTCTTTTATTTCAATATAATTGTGAATACCTTGCTAGATAAACATAATCATATTGCTGAGGAGAGAATCTTTACCATTGTGAGAGGGAAAAGGATTACCATCACCCCTGAATACTTGAATGACCTCCTTCAAATACCAAATCCTCCTCCTGTCCCTCAGGTCCATTATGATAATGATCAAATTGCTCGCCTTCTTTGTCCAGATGCAATCATGAATGAACCTGTAGGTGCCCTCAACCTTAATCCCAGTCAAATGTCTCCTAGAAATAGGGCCTTGTGGTATATTTATTCTAGAAATTTTGTTCAAAAAGGCAAGAACTTTACCCACTTCACTCAGAAAGACTACACTATGTTTTCTTCCATTGTGGACCAAATTCCTCATAATTTAGGTCACTGGATATTTATGGAAATGAAGAAGTATACCATGCACTCAAAGAAAAACTCCACGATTCCATTTCCTAGTCTAGTGTCTGTTATCCTATTTCATGAAAAGATATGGTATTGGAAAAAGATGAAATTCCCAAGAAACCTGATGAGTTTGACCAACATATTCTCAATCTGATGAAGATCAACTTTCAAGAGGGTTCTGGTCAATCTCGTGCACCCTCTAGATCCAAAACTTCCAAGCCAAAAGCTCCTGCGTCTGGTCAACATGAGCAGCCTGAGCCAGGACCAGAACTGAATTCTCAGCCTAGTCCATTTTCTGTGGGCTCTCATATTAAGGCTATTGTTGAAAAAGCTATCTCAGATAGTTTGGATCCTCTCCACATATCTCTGGCTGCCCAAAATTCCCGTCTGTGAAATTAGAATATGAAATTGGCAAACTTGTAAGGGAAGTATCTCAAGTCAGGGAAACTCAGGAGGATCTGCAGGAGGAATTTCCCATCATGTATGGTCACCTAGAGGATCACAGACAATCAATTCACAATCTGCATAACACAGTTTGAGTGATCTCTGACAAGGTTGACAAGCTGCTATCCCAATTAAAGTCAGGTGCCTCCACTTCCTCACCCATTGTCAAAACATCTCCTCCTCCATCTACTTCTCCATCCTTTGCTTTCACCTTCACTCCTCCTCTAGCTACCCCTACCATCTCACCTCATCCTATTCCAGCTTCTGTGTCTAATCCACCATCATCCTCTCCTGTCAAAATCACATACTCTGGGTTCTCCACAGCAGAGTTGTTTGGGGATGATGATATTGATACTCTCATCTCCACTCAACCTATATTATCCACTAAACCCTCTCCTATTCTTTCCATTGTTCCATATTCTCCCTTGCCATTTCCTGGATCCACTCATCCATTCTCATCTCTGTTTCAGAAGCCTCCTCTGTAAAAGTGCAGTCGACTCCCCTCTTTTTGTTGATGCCAAAGGGGGAGAAGTGTGATATAGATGAGGCAGTGAAGTATTGAGCTTGAAGGCAAGAAGAATTTGAAGGCAAGTTTTGAAGTCAAGTTTTTTTTTTTTTTTTTTTGGTGTCAATGTCTATATTATGTTTTGAATTCTGACTTAGTGTGTGTAGTTTCTGTTCTTGGAGTTCTAGCTGTACTGGATATTTTGTATTGCTTACTGAATCTTGGACTTCTGGTTATCTAACATTGGATCAGTTCCTGCAACATTATTCTTCTATCCACATTAAGCTATGTGCATGCTTTTTAGTTATTTATTTCAATTGAGCTTATTTAGTTAACTGAGAATCGTGTAATATTTTTTTTTTAAATCAAAGTTTTTTTTTATCATCTATGTTTTGGTCATCATCAAAAAAGGGGAGAATGTCAGTTCCCTCTTGATGTTTTGATGATGATTAAATATTAAAAAGATCAAAGATGAGAAAAAGAACTTGAAACAAGCCAAAATGATGTTTTAAACTTCAGAAACTTTTTACTTGTCAATTTGCCTCGAGTCAAATACTTAAGTGTTTATCATCAGAAACTCTCCCTGACTCGAGCCAGCAAAATGAGTACCTCAAGTCACGTACATAACTCGAGTCAAGAAAATCTCCCCTTCGAGCCGAAGCTTAAAAACAATAATAAAAAGCCTTAAGTTATCGACTCGAGGCTATCGGTGCAACTCGAGTCTTCGGTGACTCAAGCCTCTCATATCGCCTCGAGTATTCATGCTTCAATTCCACCTATCACAATTTTACAACTAACTCGAGCCAAGAAAAAGGGTAGCTCGAGTCTACACTCATACTCAAGTCGAGATATAATCCACCTCGAGTCATGAACTAATTTTTCAAACCATTTTTACTCCTTTTTTTGTTCGCCAACTCGAGTGAAGAAATTGAGTGACTCGAGTTAAGACCAAGACTCAAGACCAGAAATAATCTGCCTCGAGGTAAAAACAAGCTTAAAAAATTCTTCTTTTATTTCCTGCTGCCCGCAACTCGAGCCTATAAATTAAGTGACTCGAGTCACTGTGAAGACTCGAGTTAAAGAAAAATCTACCTCGAGTTTCAGAAGAATTTTTCAACATATTCCAATGCCTTCAGAGATCAGCAACTCGAGTCTAAGAATTGTCTGACTCGAGTTGACTTCATGACTCGAGTCAAGTAATTCTTCACCTCGAGTCAGAATCATTCTTCAAATGATATTTTCTTATTTTCGCTCCAACTCGAGTCAATCAAAATGGTGACTCGAGTCTGTGTTATCTCTGTTTTAGCGAATGAGTATCTGATATCCTTGGCTCTCTAAACTAAAATCATGAATTCATCAATCCATTACATATTCATGTGATTAACATAATTTGATGAGTTTGTTAGTAAGTTTCAGCAAATCAGAACGCAGGTCATCTCAAATTTTTGAATGGAGTGGCTGGTGTCAGAAACAATAAATGTGGCCACCTACCTAAAATGTGCTAACAACTCTGATCGAGGTAAAGCCATCTCACTGGCTATCAAGTGCCATTACACAACGGTAAAACAAAAAGGAATGACAGAGAATGATAACCAGCTGGATTAATCAAAAATATTCATCTCTGTCTAAGGATCATATTAGCAACTCACAACGGGTATTTCGCAAAGCTTCAACGGTCACTAAATACAATCTACAAATAGCTAAAGCATTGAATGGCAAACTACCGAAACTCTGCGCATTCAACTCTGAGTTATCATCATTAACTGTTTCATTTAATATCCTTGATATTAATCGTTGTACTTCAGTGTTCATCGTGTATATGCTCGTGAGGAGTCATTAAATATCATTCTTATTCTTGTATCTTAAGGTTAAGGAACCTTAAGAGAGGGTGTATAAATTACAACTTGTAAGGGGGAGTGGAGTCGAAGAGTGAGTGATCATCCTTCGTTTACAGAGTCTGTAATTGTTTCTGAAACTTAGTGGAATCTCAGAGTGTTTCTGGGGACTAGAAGTAGGTCATTGTTTTTGACCGAACCAGTATAAACTTTCTTGTGTTCTTTTATCTTATTGGTCTCTATTTTGTTTATACACAAGAAAAGATTTTAAAATATCAAGAATCACCTATTCACCCACTCCTACATCGGTGGCGACAGTGCCAGTGAGAATTTTCTTACGATTTGGTGAAAATTTTGACAATCCATATGACCATCTCTAACCGGGTTTAGAGTACAATGAGAATATAAAATTGTTCTAGGAATTATCTCTAACTGATGGCTTTTGCAGATCCATAGCTAATTCTAACATCCCGTTTGAAATTTTCTTGATCAATTTGATAAGAATGACTTTTGGTTTCTTGGTTTGGATTCCTATCATACCTATATTTCTGGGGATTGAAACCAATCGAATTTGAAGTAGAAGAAGGTCACAAACAGAGTTGGCAAGCATTGTTGTGGAAGCTGGCATACCCGTGGGTGAAGGAGTGGAAGAAAATTCAAAAGCACGACCGCCGAAAGCGAGAGGGAAGAGAGGGAGATGAATAAGGTGCTGACGTGGTTACATGATCCGGCATATGACTCACCTCCACTATGTTTCTTTTCTAGCCATGTTGTATTTTAACGACCTACGTGAACCTTCTGTCAGTTTTGCTATCTTTTTTATACTTCTGGGGCAAATTTGGTACCAAAAAAACCTCCGGTTTTTGAGTGTTCCCTTATCAATACTTCCGTGCCAAATTAGGTATTTAACCCAAAAAAATCCAATGTGATAAACATCCATTTGACCTTCCGTTAATTTTGGGCAAATTTGGTACCTTTTTCATATTTTCGAGGCAAATTTGGTACTAAAAAAACTTCCGGTGCTAAGTGCCCCCTTATCAATACTTCAGTAGCAAATTAGGTATTTAACCCTTAATTTTATCTGAAATTCTTTAATCCTCCAATTTTCACTCATTCTTAGATTGATTATATCAAGAATTCATACTCTAATCTCTTATCTTTTCAGGCCTCTCCCTGTCTTATACTTGGACTTCCATTAGCTTTTTTTTTTTTTTATTTATTTATTTATTTTTTTTTTTTTTACAACTCACATTACACTAGAAAAATATCAAAACATGGAATTTGTGATGAAAAATATCTGTCGCTATCTGCAACAGAATTTTTGACGAAAAATAAAATGTGTCGCAATTTATGACCGAAAAAAAAATTGTCACAAATTGCGATGGAAACAAAAATTTATCACAAAAATTTGTGACCGGAAAAAAATCCCACGGAAACAAAACTCCGTCGCAAGCTACACTCCTGCTTCTTCTCTTTTTTCTTTTTTTTGCCCAGAGCTACACTGCTTTTAAAATCAAATCTTTCCACTGCTTCTCTGTCTTTCCGTCGACTTGCTAGGTTTGCTTCGGCGCTTACACACTCTCTTCTCATTTTTATGCATCGTCGATCTACGAGAGTTCGGCGTTCTCTGGTCAAATTTGGATACGCTATTTGTTGAAGCCCTAATTCTCTTTCAGTTTTATTTATTATTTTTTTAATTTTGCTCTTCGTGTATTTTTTTTTTTTCCGATTTGTTTGCTGTGGCCGACGAAGAAGGTTGAGGGTAAGATTCGGGAGATTGGAATTGTGGAGGCGTTGTGGTTCCTTATATTTCATTACGGCATGGGGCGAAGTGATGATGACTTCGAATATGTTTCGGGGCTGTTGCTTGCTTAAACCTTCCCATCGCTTCCCTTTATGAGAAAAACCTTAACTTATTTGGTTATCTCGGAAAACCCCCCAATAACTGTCATAAACTTGCTTTGTGTCGCTTCAATCCAGCTATTTCTAGGGCAGCTTCTTTGCTGAGAAACTTTCTGAACAATCTGGTTTGTCAAGTCTCCAGATTAATGATTATGACGATGTTGAAATATATGTTGAAACTGTGAGACTGATGTACTGCAATGATATGAAGTAGAGGCTGATGAAGCAGTGTTTTCTCGAACACTTAGAATACTCAAGTCGGTTTGATAATTTTCCACTTAAATTGCTGCAGCTTTTATGTAGTTCTTTTACTTTATATCAACGTAGTGAAAATATTTGTTGCTGCTATTATTCTTTCGTTCTTATAGATGTGTAATGCACCACCTTTTTGAATTGGTGAGAAGGTGCCTATTTTGTTACTTTTTCTGAATACAGATTGTTTGGAAATAAATGATTCAATATATCTGCTGATGAATATTCATGATATTATTGTTGATGGATGACATTCCTTGATTAACTAATTCATGCTGCTAAGTGCTAAGTGATATATCATTTCAATATTATTTTTGATTCGCAATAGAGTTTCATTTTTTTACATGTTTTTCAGTTAGAATAATGTTATCATGTTTCTTGAATTTTGTTATTCCTTTTGTTTATTTTAAAATCTGGACATGAAGATTTCGACTCTTCTTATGGGTTTTATTTTAATCCTCCTTCCATTTTATTACTTATCCTCCAAATAGAGAAAAATTCCTTCTTGAAAATCCCCTTTGGAAGCTCAGAACTCCCTCAATAGACATTAGGGCAAGGTACTGATGATTGAATATTATTACACTTATTTGTATCTCTTGATGAATAAATTTAGGATTGTTTAGTTAATGAATAATGGATTTTATTACTTAATTTGAGCTTTTAATTGGATTTGATTCATTCTTTATGATTAAATTCCAGATTTACAGTGATTTAGTATTTTCGCCATAACTTTTGATCTAGATATCCGATTAGCTTGATTCTTCTTTCCTTTTTTAGATGATTCAAAGAGCTACAATTGTTATGAAGAATTGGAAGGCTGATTCGGACAAGAAGATGGACGAAATTGGAGCTAAAGACAGACTCATTTTTCTGGATTTTTATTCTGCTCGAATTTTGTAATAAAAGACCATTTTATTTCCTATTTTTAGAGGTTTCCTATTTTTGGGCAAATCTTGTAGTCCTAGTGTTTCCTATTTATAGGTTAGATTAGATGGCTAAAAACAGATTCTCAATTATGTTGAATAGGATTTCTTTTTGGTTTTCTTCTTCATCTTTTCTTCTGTGTTTTGCTTAGCCATGCTTGGCTAAGCTCTTGTGGTTAACCCAATGTGAGATTCCATGATTCATCTAGAGAACTTGTGCTTTATTGGTGATTTAACTAGTTTCTATTTTCATCTTATCGGATCCGATTTCTGAAATAGTTCGAATATTAGATTTAATATTCGGTTTGGTTTATCCCAAGGACCGAATTCGAACTAGGTTTTAAGTTTTTTGTGCGATCGCATAGTGGGGCGCCGCTGTTCGGACATATTCTAGGCGATTGTCTAGTCGAGGGATTTTCGGGCGAATGCGAGATCTCGGTTCGTCCAGAGCCAAACGTGGGGGTTATTTATATTTTGTTCAATGATGGAAGTCTCTGAAATCCGAATGTTGGGTTGATCAATTTTAATCTGCTTCTTCTCATTTTCTTATATTCTATTTTATCTTTGCTTCATTTAAATTGCATTTCTATTTTAGTTTATTAATTTAAAAATCCAAAACCCAATCCCCCCTTGTTTTCATTGCATTTGCATGACATTTAGATTACTTAGGATTCAATAAAAGGCTCCTCGAGAAGAGAGAACGATCCTAGGTTTGCCTATACGCAATCCTTGGTTAATTGTTGATTGTGGACCCCAAGGCTAATGACAAAAGGTCTTCATCAGGTACTTGATAGGATTAGCAATGACGACATTATGGCTTTAGCAGTGGCTAGGAGGGCATAGTGCAATGGCTGTGTGCTCTGCTTCATTATTTATATTCTTCTTCTTTAGAGGTTTCTGAAGAAGTCCATGTTCAAACTTCAGAGTTTATGCCCTTTCTTTCATGCTTCATTATCGATCTGTCTGTTCTTTCTTACTTTTCCCCCTTCTGGGTGTTAGCATTGACTGTTGTCTGAGTTTTATCTTGAAAAATCTTTTGGAAGTTAGCCGATTAATTCTGAATCAATTTTCAAGAGGTACAAAATTAACGATCAAAGACGGTCATAAGGAGCTGCGTCTGCATTTTACTTTGCAGCAGGACAGTCACAGTTGGATTGATATGGGTAAATAAACTTTATAGTTGGGTATGCGTAAAAATTGCAAATTATTTGAATGGCATTATATGATATGACTGGAATATACGTAGTAGGGCTGAGCATGGAACCCACAACCCGGTGAGCCCGCCCACAACCCAATACAATTGGGCCATTTTGAGCCCGCCCAAAAAAGCCCATAACGGGTTAGGTTAAAACCCGCTTATTTAAGACTTAAATGGGCGGGCTATGGGCGCACCTTCGGGCTACCCAAACCCGCCCATTTAGTTATATATATATATATATTTTATTAACTATATGGACACTTGGACAATAATACACCACATTGTCATGAAATACCCATTCTCCATTTCCCCATTTAACCATTCCCCCACTTGAAGTTTGAAATCAAAATTATGTTATGATAACACTTGTCTAAATTTAGATTCTTTTGTGTCAATTATGATTATTGAATTTCGAAGATTCATATTTCAGAATTTAGAATGATAAACTTGAGTGAATACTTAATACTTATATATATTTTTCTCTAAAAAAATAAACTTGTCAAATGTAAATGGGTTACCCAAAACCCGGTCAGCCCGCCCATTTATATGTTAACCCATTCAACATGGGTTAGAATGGGTTGAGGTATGGGTATGGGCTAACCCATACCCATTCAAAGTTAAATGGGCGGGCTATGGGTTTAGGCATGGGCTGCCCAACCCGCCCATTGCTCTCCCCTAATACGTAGCTTCTGTCTGGGGATTGGTTGTGTTTGATATTTTCTTGTCATTGGTTAGTCGTATTTGCAGGAAGATATGGCACGTGTTCTTGAACTGAAAGAAACTATTTTGCAGGTTGCAGAGTTCCTTGGCTTCAGTTCATGCATCCAGTCATGTTTGGAGCACTTGGAAGCAGTCCCTTGGGTTGGAGAAGAAGAAGAAGAAGAAGAAAAGGTTGTCTCAATAGTTCTGAAACTTGGGGAAGGCATTGGGATCAACTCTATGCTGAAACGAGTGTCTTCTGACATCTCTAATTTCCCTAAAGATACTCTTTCCCATATTATTGAACTTGTTCTCAAGAGCAACGAGGAGAGAGGTCATCGAAACATAAAATCTGTAGTCCTGGAGCTCCTTAGGGAGAATAACAACACTCCAAGCCATGCTGGTTCAGCTGATTTATGCATTAACACAATACATAAATCATGCAAAAGCTACCTGGATTCTCTGTTGTCTTTATTCAAGCAAGCTGAGAACCAGACTTTGCAAATAAACCCAGCGATCACAGAGAACCCATAGTAAAGTGCATAGCTCTTGAAGCGATAACTTGCCGTGGTTGGTTGAGATATTAAGTGACAAACAAGCAGCCCTAATAATTTTTTATGTATAATTTTTTAGGATTGCTACTATATATATTTCTTTCATATATATATTTTTTAATACATTATACAATATTGCTTATTCTACAATATATATATATATATTTTTTTAATTTGAGTGGTTGCTGTAGAAGAGACCTAAAAATTATAATACATTTTTTTCCTTAATTTGAGTGGTTGTTGTAGAAGAGTCCTAATAATTATTAATAATTTTTTTAACTCCTCAATTTGCGACGGAATTTTTTTTCCGTTGCAAAACCTATTTGAGAAGGATTTTCTCCGTCTAGCAACGGATTTTTGTCTGTCGCTAAATCTTTTTTTTTTCTTTTTGGTAGTGTTACAATAATCCTCACCAATCTTCATGAATAATCAAGAAATGTTTTTTTATCATATCAATTTTACTTTTTACAAAATAAAGAAGGACATTCACTGATTTTGCAAATCTCAAATAAACATGTACAAAATAATTCAAATCGTGTTTGGATAATTTGTCATGGAACAATGTGAATTCATGATGGTTCACTTTGGACATGTCTCAAAATTTGTCTTTTGAAACTAATTGGGGAGGTGTTAGAAGAAAAATAATGTTCTTGTAGGAGGATATTATATCCTTGAAACTATCCATCAACATAGACAAAGAATTGGTGTCTTTTAAGTTCAAGGTAGGTTTGTGTAACACCACTAGTGTCAGGCCTTGCTCTGATACCATACAAGTGTAACACCTCTCAGGTACAACTACCTAATAGTGATTTCGAACCACTAGGTCAGGTTTGGCCCTAGGAAGTAAATATTTTGATAAATATTCCTCAACTTGCGGTGAAATTCTTTTCTGAAATAGGTTTTGCGACAGATAATTTTTCCGGATTCTTGCGACAGATTTTTTAATCCATCGCAATTGTCACAGATTTTTTTCCATTGTAAAAGAAAAGAATTTTGTCTCGTCGCTATATCTTTTTTTTTTTTTTGGTATTATTAAAATAATCCTCACTAATATTCTTGAATAACCAAGAAAGGTTCTTTTTATCATATCAATTTTATGTTTTACAAAATAAAGAATTACATTCACTGATTCTGTAAATCGCATATAAACATTTACTCGT
This sequence comes from Acacia acuminata, assembly GCA_019022655.1. Lineage (NCBI taxonomy): Eukaryota > Viridiplantae > Streptophyta > Magnoliopsida > Fabales > Fabaceae > Acacia > Acacia acuminata. The sequence goes on along the minus strand of JAFJYI010000225.1, from coordinate 1,098,609 downwards.
ACAAAATAATTTGAATCGTGTTTGGAGAATTCGTCATGAAACAATGTGAATTCATGATGGTTTACTTTGGACATATGTCTCAAAATTTGTCTTTTGAAACTAATTGGGGAGGTGTTAGAAGAAAAATATTGTTCTTGTGGGTGGATATTATATCCTTGCAACCATCTATTAACGTAGACAAAGAATTGGTATCTGTTAAGTTCAAGGTTGGTTTGTGGAACACCCGTTGGGCTCTAAAACCATACCAGTGTAAGGCCTTTCTCTGATACCATAAAAGTTGTAACACCTCTTAGGCTTTGATACAATAGAAGTTGTAACACCTTGCTCTGATACCATTCTAGTGTGAGGCCTTACCTCTACACAAAGTCAGATGAGTTACCTAATAGTGATTTAGAACCACTAAGTCAGGTTTGGTTCGGGAAGTAAATATTTTCGTAAATATTCCTCAATTTTGATGGAATTTTAATCCATCGAAAATGTCGACGGATGATTTTTCCGTCGCAAATTTCGTTTGTAACGAGGATTTTTGTGACTGATGTTTTTAATCCGTCGCAAATTTGGGATGGATTTTTTTCCATCGCAAAACCTGTTTTGACAGATTTTCTTTATCTAGCTACAAATATTGTTCCGTCGCTAGAACTTTTTTTTTTCTTAGCATTATAATAATCCTCACTAATCTTCTTGAATAACCAAGAAAGGTTTTTTTATTTTATTTTATCATATCAATTTTGCTTTTTACAAAATAAAAAATGACATTCACTGATTTTGTAAATCACAAAGAAATTCGTGAGCTATTAAAAGAAAAGTAATATTCTTGTGGGTGGATACTATATCCTTGCAACCATGTATTAACGTAGACAAAGAATTGGTATCTGTTAAGTCCAAGGTGGGTTTGTGTAACACCCGTTGGGCTCTAACACCATACCAGTGTAAGGCCTTGCATTGATACCATATAAGTTGTAACACCTCTTACACTCTTATACCATACAAGTTGTAACACCTTGCTCTGATATCGCTTTAGCGTGAGGCCATACCTTTATGCTAAGTCAGATGAGTTATCTAATAGTGATTTTGAACCACAATGTCAAGTTTAGTCCTGGGAGTAAATAAAAGAAAGGTTCTTTTTATCATGTCAAGGTGGGTTTGTGTAACAACCGTTGGGCTCTGACACCATACCAGTGTAAGGCCTTGCTCTGATACCATACAAGTTGTAACACCTCACTCTGATACCAGTCTAGTGTGAGACCTTACCTCTATGCTAAGTCAGATGAGCTACCTAAAAGTGATTTCGAACCACTAAGTCAGGCTTGGTCCTGGGAAGTAACTATTTTTGTAAATATCTCGCATTTTCAACGGAATTTTAATCCGTCGCAAATTGTGACGAATTTTTTCCCATTGTAAAACCTATTAGCGACGGATTTTCTTTGTCTAGCTACAGATATTGTCCGTCGCAAAATATTTTTCTTTTTGTAGCGTTGCAATAATCCTCACTAATGTTCTTGAATATTCAAGAAAGGTTCTTTTTATCATATCAATTTTACTTTTTGCAAAATAAAGAATGATATTCATTGATTTTGTTAATCGTAGATAAACATCGACTCGTACAAAATAAATCAAATGGTGTTTGGAGAATTCGTCATGGAACAATGTGAATTCATGATGGTTCACTTTGAACATATGTCTCAAAATTTGTCTTTTGAAACTAATTGGGGAGGTGTCAGAAGAAAAAAAATGTTCTTGTAGGAGGATATTATATCCTTGAAACCATCTATTAACATAAACAAAGAATTGGTATCTTTTAAGTTCAATGTAAGTTTGTGTAACACCCCTTAGCCTCTAACACCATATCAGTTTAGGGCCTTGCTTTGATACTATACAAGTGTAACACCTCTTAGGCTGTGATACCATACAAGTTGTAACACCTTGCTATGATACAACTCCAGTGTGACGCGTTGCCTCTATGCTAATCAGATGAGTAACCTAAGAGTGATTTCGATCTACTAAGTCAAGTTTGACTTGAGAAGCAAATATTTTGGTAAATATTCCTGAACTTGCGATGGAAATCTTTTTTGAAATTTTTTTTGCGATGGATGATTTTTTCGTCAGGAATTTCATTTTCGACGAGGATTCTTGCGACAGATTTTTTTAATCTGTCGTAGATTGCGATGGCTTTTTTTCCATCACAAAACCTATTTGTGATGGATTTTCTCTGTCTAGCTACGAATATTGTCCGTCGCTAAATCCTTTTTTTTTGTAGCATTACAATAATCCTCACTAATCTTCTTGAATAACCAGGTAAGGTTCTTTTTGTCATATCAATTTTACTTTTTGACAAAATTAAGAATGACATTCACTGATTTTGTAAATCAAAAAGAAATTGGGGAGCTATTAGAAGAAAAGTAATGTTCTTGTGGGTGGATAATATATCCTTGCAACCATGTATTAACGTAGACAAACAATTGGTATCTGTTAAGTCCAAGGTGGGTTTGTGTAACACCCGCTGGGTTCTGACACCATACCAGGGTAAGGCCTTGCTCTAATACCATACAAGTTGTAACACCTCTTATGCTCTGATACCATACAAGTTGTAACACTTTGCTTTGATATGCTCCAATGTGAGGCCTTACCTTTATGCTAAGTCAAATGAGTTACCTAATAGTGCTTTTCAACCACTATGTCAGGTTTGGTCCTGGGAAGTAAATATTTTCGTAAAGAAAGAAAGGTTCTTTTTATCATATCAAGGTGGGTTTGTGTAACACCTATTGGGCTTTGAGACCATACAAGTGTAAGGCCTTGCTCTGATACCATACAAGTTGTAACACCTTGCTCTGATACTACTCCAGTGTGAGGCCTTACCTCTACTCTAAGTCAGATGAGTTATCTAATTATTTTTGTAAATATTTCTCAATTTGCGACGAATTTTTTTCCATCGCAAAACCTATTTGTGAAGGATTTTCTCTGTCTAGCTACAAATATTGTCCGTAGCTAAATCCTTTTTTTTGTAGCGTTACAATAATCCTCACTAATCTTCAAGAATAATCACGAAAGGCTCTTTTTATCATATCCATTTTACATTTTGGAAAATAAAGAATGACATTCACTGATTTTGTTAATTGCAGATAAACATGGAGTCGTAGAAAATAACTCGAATTGTGTTTGGAGAATTCGTCATGGAACAATGTGAATTCAGGATGGTTCACTTTGAACATATGTCTCAAAATTTGTCTTTTGAAACTAATTGGGGAGGTTCAGAAGAAAAATAATGTTCTTGTAGGACGATATTATATCCTTGAAACCATCGATTAACATAAACAAAGAATTGGTATCTTTTAAATGTAGGTTTGTCTAACACCCCTTAGCCTCTAACATCATACCAATATAAGCCATTGCTCTGATACTATACAAGTGTAACACCTTTTAGGTTCTGATACCATATAAGTTATAACACCTTGCTCTAATACAACTCCAGTGTGACGCGTTACCTTTATGCTAAGTCAGATGAGTTACCAAGAGTGATTTCGAACCACTAAGTCAGGTTTGGTCCTGGAAAGTAAATATTTTCGTAAATATTCCTCGATTTGTGATGGAATTTTAATTCGTCGAAAATGTCGAAGGATGATTTTTCCGTTGCAAATTTCGTTTGGAATGACTATTTCTTTTATGATTGATTTTTTTCCATCGCAAAACCTATTTCGACGGATTTTCTCTGTTTAGCTACGAATATTGTCCGTCACTAATCCTTTTTTTTGTAGCGTTACAATAATCCTCACTAATCTTCTTGAATAACCAAGAAAGGTTTTTTTTTTGTATTATATCAATTTTTATTTTTACAAAATAAAGAATGACATTCACTAATTTTGTAAATCACAAATAAATTGGGGAGCTATTAGAAGAAAAGTAATGTTATTGTGGGTGGATATTATATCCTTGCAACCATGTAATAATGTAGACAAAGAATTGGTATCTGTTAAGTCCAAGGTGGATTTGTGTGACACCCGTTTGGCTTTGACACCATACCAATGTAAGGTCTTTCTCTGATACCATACAAGTTGTAACACCTCTTAGGCTTTGATACCATACAAGTTGTAACCCCTTTCTCGATACCACTCCACCGTGAGGCTTTACCTTTATAATAGGTTAGACGAGTTATCTACTAGTGATTTCAAACCCTAAGTCGGTTTGGTCCTCGGAAGTAAATATTTTAGTAAATATTTCTCAATTTGAGATGGAATTTTAATCCATCGTAAAACCTATTTGTGAAGGATTTTCTTTGTCTAGCTACGGATATTGTCCATCACTAAATCTTTTTTTTTTTTGGAGAGTTATAATAATCCTCACTAATCTTCATGAATAATCAAGAAAGGTTCTTTTTATCATATCCATTTTACTTTTTGCAAAATAAATAATGACATCCACTGATTTTGTAAATCACAGATAAACAAAGGCTTGTACAAAATAACTCAAAATTTGTCGTTTGAAACTATTTAGGGAGGTGTCAAAAGAAAAATAACAAGAATGGTGTTTGAAAATTTTTTCATGGAACAATGTGAATTCAAGATGGTTCACTTTGGACATGTCTCAAAATTTGTCATTTGAAACTAATTAGGGAGCTGTTAGAAGAAAAATAATGTTCTTGTGCGAGGATATTATATCTTTACAACATCTATTAACGTAGACAAAGAATTGGTATCTGTTAAGTTGAAGGTGGGTTTATGTAACACCCGTTGGGCTCTGACACCATACTAGTGTAAAGCCTTGCTCTGATACCATACAAGTTGTAACACCTCTTAGGCTTTGAATAGAAAAATAGATTTTGAGAGCCCACATACTCCAACCAATTGAATCACTCTAGTTAACACGTAACAGATATACAACAACAAAATATAACCACACCCTCTAATATTCATTAACCTATTAGTCTATCTCAGTCGTTAAAATGCAGCAGGAAATCACACCGTCAATGAGCCAAAGATGACATGCAACACAACCATGCTTTTCGAGCCTCACAAAGTCGTTAACCAATGATCCTTCTTCTTTGATCCATCCTTCCCCTTCCTCCAGCCGGACTCCCTAGGTCCTTATATATTTCCCTTCATTCATTCAGCGAAGAGGAACAGAGGTAGAGATCCGAGAGGGAACGAGAAGGAGAGATAGAGAAAGAGAGGAGCGGTGTTGTGTGTACTCTATTTTAAAACATAGTGGAATCGAGAAAGAATGAAGGTCGAGTGAGAGAGAGTTTAGTCTTTGATCCTGCTCTGCATCTGCTCCAAAATTAGAGGCATTTGAGATCATCTAGGATCAGTTTTCAAACCAAAAAATAGAGGTAAGTCTTGAGTTTCCTTTCCTTCTTGTTTCCTTGATAAACCAAAACATACTGATATTTAAAAAAGGTTGATGTCATATCTTTATATGCATAGGTCGCTGCACATAGGAAAGGAAAAGAGGAAATAACTACAAATATATGTGTATATATATATATATATAAACGTGGTCAAGGATAGTTAGGGAACCTAAAACCTTACTATATCATGTATATGCATGTCGTGTACCTGGAAGTAATAGGAAAAACTTTGCTTTCATATGTATGTCGCTGGATTAGAAACAGGCATGTTGTATGTATATATAAAGAAAGATATAATGCATATATCTATATAAGATGCTACCTAAAACCTTGAGAAAGCTTACTGGAAGCTTGCTGATGTATATCAGCAACGTTGCTGAATGTGGAAGAAAATGAAATCTTGATATATTATTTATGTCAAGAAAAATAAAACAAGTCTTCTGGTTTATATATATATATATATATATTATTACTTTGTTATATATAAGCTTGTTGTCATATTTATATCAAGTTCCCTTGTATGTATATATATAGCTACATAGGGAAGAAACCATGATGGAAACGTTGCTATTTTCTATATGTATATATACATCGCTGCCTTATGAAAAATGTAAGAAAGAGTTTGTTGTCATAAGAATGATTATATATATATATATATATATAAAATACTCACACACATATAAGCAAAGATTTCGGGTTCATATATATATATATATATATATGGGTCAAGGTGCAGATTTGCCAACCAACTATTACCTGAGGAGTGCCTGGCACAAATAACTATTGAGGGGACCAAAATTGCCAACCAACAATTAAAAAGTGAAAAAAACACACAATTTGGAGCAGATTTGCCAACGAACTATTACCCCGTCACTGTCTTAGTGTCTCCGTCTTCCATTGACTGTCACAATGTCGGCGACGTCGGCATTTCCAAAGCTTCTATTGTTGCTGGGTGTTCCACTCACCCTCTTGAACTCATCCAGTTGTCCACAGCATTCGACTGGCATACGCCTTGCACCCTGGTTCCATCCCTTCGATGCCACAAGTAGCAAACGCTACTGCCACAATGCCTGCTCCCATGTGTCCCATCTCTGTTGGTGTTTTTCTTTTCCAACAAAAAGGCTTAACCGCTCTTTTCTCTAGCGTTTTCGCCACCGTCCTACGCCAGTGCCTCATATTTTAACTTAATTGTGATAGTTGTTTTTTTTTATAGTTATTTGGTGTTTTTTTTCACGTTTTAATTGTTTATTGGCAATTTTGGTCCCCTCAATAGTTATTTGTGCCAAACGCTCCTCGGGTAATAGTTGGTTGGCAAATCTACACTTCACCCTATATATATATATAAATGTCAGTTCTTTTTGGGTTTGACCATTAGCTTTCACCACGTAATAGGTCTTGATTATGTACACGCACACACGCGCACACACGCGCGCACACACACACACACTCACATATATGTATGTATGTATGTATGTATGTATGTATGTATGTATTGCTTTGCTGCTTTACACTTCGCTGCATATAGGAAACAAAAGTGGTCTTATATATGTCATATTTTTAATTGGTGTTAATATTTAACTCAAAATTTTATGAAGCAAATTTTACGTAGTAGTGGTATTATTAAAATCCTATTTTAAATTATTAGGTTAGCCTTTGAGAGTTTAAAATAATTGTAAAGAAATAATAATAAATAGTAAAATAATAATGATAATAATAAAATAAGTATTGTTATTATTATTAGTAAAAAGGGAATAAATAATAAAGGGAGTTATTAATTAATAATAAATAAAAGAGTGTTATTATTAATTAATAATAATTAAAAGGTATTATTATTAAGGGAATTTTTAGGGGTTAATAGCCACTTTTAGTCCTTTAAAAATAATTCGCAAAGTTAGTTACTTTGCGACGCAAGAAGTGACTAATGACAATGATGAACGTTTATAAGCATACATTGACACCTCTACTGATCTCAACACCATCAAATGAATTAAGGATTCAAGCTCGAGGTGGGTAACCGTTATCTTATTAGCTTGTATGTATGTATTCATGTATGACTAACCATGTTTGCTAGATAACTTGCATATGTGTATCCTAACTATGGATTGGGACTGCGTGTCCTAAAGTAGGGCTGCGGTCCTTGGCCAATAACTGTGGTTACGGTGCAACTTGCTTACTGTGAATTATTCTATACTTAACATGTGATATGTGTCATTTATATTTCATACTTGTATATAAGATTAACTGTTACGCCTAGGGTTCATTTATTTGAACTCCAGATCGCATGAAAGAAACAGGTAGTGGATCGGGTTCGAAGGGAAAAGTGCAGCCGTAAGTGTTACAATATAAGGAACCTTTTGGAAAAATATGAGGAGATAGACTGTATTTTATCATTTGTCATTTGTTTACTTTTGGATTATTGTATTAACATCCCACTAAGGGATAGATTCGAATCGCTAAAAATTTATCCTCACGTTTTCAAACTAAGTTATTTAAAAAGGTTTTATTCCGCAATTAAGTCGTCTAAACTATTTTGATGTCTGTGCGCTATAACTTTGATAAATAAAGGCGTATTAAGTAAGGGCATCACATAATCGAGTTAGTTTTGGTAAGTCTTGAACTATATGAAGTTATGAGTTGGGATTTAGAATTTAAATTAAGGTTTGATATGATTTTTGATTACGTGGAGGTTTGAAGATTTGTTTAATAAATTAGATTAAACTTATATAAGTTAGTATTAGGTTGAGAAATTGGGATTGGTGATAATATGCGTTACACCCTTACCGGCCTCGCCCTTTCGGGTGGCGGGTGATAATTGAATATTTTATACACTTATTTTTATCTCTTGATTAATAATTTAAGACTCTTTAGTTAATAAATAATGACTTTTATACTTATTTGGGTTTTGGGCTTTTGATTATATTTTAGCCATTTTTAATAATAAAATTCTAGTTTTACATTGCTTCACTATTTTTACCATAACTCTTGAACTAGACATCGGATTGACCTCATTTTTGTTTCATATTTTAGATGATTCAGAGAGCTACAATTGTTATAAAGACATGAAGGGCAAATTCGGACAAGAGGGTGGTCGATTTTGGATCCGAAGTCAGACGTATATTTCTAGATTTTATTTGGGCTCGAATTTTATAATTAAAGCCCACTTTTATTTTATTTCCGTTTTGGGCTGAACCATTGGAGCCCATTTCCATTTTAGGTTAACTTTAAGTCAGATGGTGGCTACAACACTATTCATTAACTTTTTATTATTTGGTGGATCAAAATAGAAGTTTTGAAATTCTCTCAAATGTTCTTCGCGTTCTTTGTGTTCTTCGCATTTCTTCATTTTTTCCAGCCATGCTTGGCTAAACTTCGTGATTAACCCAATGTTGAGGATTTCATGATTCGTCCAAAGAGCTAGTGGTTAATCGGTAACTTTACTCGTTTTGTTTTCATCTTACCGGATTCAATTTCTGGAAATAGTTCAAATATTAGATTTAATATTCGGTTTGGTTTATCCTAAGGATCGAGTTCGAACTAGGTTACGATGTTGCTTTGTGCGATTACACAAAGTGAGATGCCACTATTTGGATAAATGCTAGGCGATTGTCTAACTGAGGGATTTTCTAGACGAACGCAGAGATTTCGGTTCGTCCAGAACCAAACGCGAGTTCGTTCATATTTTGTTCGATGATGGAAGTCTCTGGAATTTGAATGTTGGGTTGATCATTTTTAATTTGTTTCTACATATTTCATTCTGTTTTAGTTTATTTTTGTTTTTAATCTGTTTGAATAAAAAACCCCCATTTTTACTGTTTCTGTTTCACTGTTGCTGTCAATCAAACCCGCTGCAAGTTTTTTGGGGAAACGACCTAGGTTCCCTATTTCTGCAAATCATTTTTGAACTTGGTTATTTTGGGAGACACGACAAATCTCTTTCAGCGGGTTGAGAGATTCCTTTTATTTATTACCTTTCCATTATCACTTACTCCTTTTATCATATATCAGAGTGTGAGCGGCAGAGTATATGACCGGTTTGGACAATCACAATATACTGGTAAAAGTGTGAAAATCAAAAAGTAAATAGTCCTCGTAGGGTTAAGGGAACAGTCATCGAAAATAAAATACCAAACAGTAATTAAATATATACAATCATCCAAAAAATGAAAGTACAAAATGTGATAGGTCATTCCCTATTTTTTCGATTCTTCGCCTTATGCCCTTACCTTTTCGACCATCTGAACGGTTTAATGTCTATCACTTGTATCTACAATGATCTGGAGTTAAAGAATGAACCCGAGAGTAACTATTAAACTCAAGTACTATATGTATGAATGCAATCATAATCATAAAAATCACAGTCAACATGGCAACATACCATATATGCAGTCAGAACCACAAATAGAATATCATATACCACAAGCCGTTGAGCTGCCTTACCAAGGCAAGCCCCGGAATCACAAGCTGTTGAGCTGCCTGAAGTAGGCCAGCCCCGGAATCACAAAGCCGTCGAGCCACCTAACAAGGCCAGCCCCAAAAAATCCTCAGCACTAGGAACAATACAATAGTCAAGGACTCAAACCCCAACTGTTCTGTATGCATATTTGGCAAACACAAGCATGACAAACAATCATACAACAGTAACATATAAAGTACATGAGTAAACAATTACTACCTAATAGCTTTTCAGAGACTAATAAACTTTCTCGAAGTTCGAGAGTCTCCTCGAATATGTTCTTGCCCTAGACAAAATAAATATACCTTATTTCCAATATTCACATAAACACTTCATTATTTTTGAAAAATCCGACCAAAACCAGAAATTCCAAAAATTATGCTTCAACTTCAAACATTTTTAATTAATTTCAAAAAAATCTGATTGACATGAATCCAGTGGCCATCGAACCCTTAAGATGTCTAGTTTATGCTAAAATACTTTCAGAGACTAAATGGGTTCATATTCTTTCACGTGAATAATTCTTTACTTGCTGGACAGTGAAGAAATTCAGTCCAATGGGCTGTTTTCAAAAACTAATTGCTCTCAGTAGGAAACTTGAAAAATTACAAAATCTTATATCAAATTGAAGCTTAGGGTGTCTACTTTAACACTGTAAAAGTTTGTGGCCATCTGACTTCATTCACTATTTTAAAACTATTTTACAAGCATCACTGCCCAGAATTCCAGAATTTGGCAGCTAGCTCACTACTACAAAAAAGTCCTTTAACGTCCTATTTTTAACCCCTTTTACGTCTTTTTTTGGGGAGATGCATATGTAGGGGGCGTTATAAGGAAAGAGGTAAAACGTCCTAAAATTTCTAGGACGCTGTATTTGTTTTTGTTTTTTGTTTTTAAAAAGCCCCAAACCCCGTAACGCCGTTTGGGAGTATCTTCAGCTTAGGTTTGTATCATCATGTATTAGAACTTTGTGGCCAAATATTCCCCAGAAAAAAAAAGGCACTCGGTTCAGATCCAAAACAAAAAAGCATTCATTGATCAGATCCAAAAATTAGCACAAAGTGGGAGAGAAGGAGGAGCATAAATTAAGAATCGGACTAACAGATCCAAAATTCCAGATCAATCAGACGAAAAAGAAAAACAAATCACAGTAAAACTGAAAAAAAACATATCAAAACAACAGTGGCGGGAGGATCTTCAGAGGAGGCGATCGGCGATCTAAGATGCAGATCTGAAACCTGAAGATCCATGGTGAGGGTGACCAGATTCGATGAGAACAATAGCTCTTTCCACGGTGAGAAAACCAAGGGAGGCGGTGGTGGAGAGTTTCGACAAAGAGGAAGGATGAGAACACAAAAAGTTTCAGCTGGAGCCTAAAGATCGACGACGACAGTGATAAAGGCAGCCAAATTTGCAACTCCACATGTCCGACGAGGAGGAACGACAGTGAAGACTGAGAGAATGAAGCTAGAAGACGGAGGCTGTGAAGAATGAATTAATGAAAAGATAAATGAGGAACTCTTGATGCGGGATATGAAAAAGGTGAAATATTTAACTTAGAGCATAACTTTTAGAGTCTAAGTTTATTAATTAGACTCCAAAAGTTATGCTTTTGGAGTCTAATTATAAAACTTAGACTCCAAAAGTGTCTCTCACGGGCCCCACACATAAACCCCGCTACACCACGTGATCCCCCGCGCACGATGTGACCTTCTTTTCTGGCATGTACGACATGACTTTTGGAGTCTAAGTTTAAAACTTAGACTCCAAAGTGTCTCTCGCGGGCCCCACACATAACCCCCTGCTACACCTACTACACCACGTGACCCCCTACTGCACGATGTGACCTTCTTTTCTGCTGTACATCATGACTTTTGGAGTCTAAGTTTTAAACTTAGACTACAAAAGGGTTTCTCGCGGGACTTTTTGGAGTCTATGTTTATTACTTAGATGCCAAAAGTCAACTTTTATCACATATAATTACAAAAATGCCACCGTCTTTCTTTTTTACGTCCTTTTTTTAGAAAAAAAAGGATGTCTTTTTAGGATGCAAAAACTATTTTTTGTAGTAGTGGCTGTTTCTTTTTATTTTCGGGGTTTTCGAGTTCGTAAATCTTAAATTTAACCCATTCCCATACAAAATCTCATTTTAAACTCAATGGAACTGTAAAAAAAATCAAAATCACATCACAATTTCATGCTCAGACCAGTTGGACGAAAATCCTAACCTTCAAGTTACAAGAGCTAGTTTCGGGCTTACCTGAATTCGAGCTTAAACCGGTATTTCTGCTTCTTCCTCAGGGTATGTGGACTTGGCTGGACACCCCCTAGGACTCCTAGATTTTGCCCTTAGCAGCCAAGAATGTAAGGGATTTAGTCCTTATAAAATGTCAGGGTGCACGTTGTCGTCCACTGGTTAATAGAACGTATTACGATTTCTTGATATTTTTCTTTAAGAGTCTTCCAGAAGCAGCTGATGTGGCACCATTTCTGCCCATGGAATCAGATTTTTATAAATCTCCATGTGCTAATTACTTAAATTACTTAAAACGGCCCTTTATCTAGTGGTTAAAAGCATGTTCCCTGGTTTTTACATGTGTTTTTTTCTTTCTTTATTTCCAAGAAATTCCAAATTTCTTCCTATGGTGCCAAATTGTATGGTTAAAAAGGTGATGACATCAACCCCTTTTTCCTCCCATTCTTTTGCCTTGTTGGCCATTTCTTTTCCACACAAGTGTCATATGAATCATCATGACTTACTTTATTAAAAGCACGAATACCGAGACCCAACAAACTATGCCACACACTGATCTCTTCTAAAAAACACAGGGCATACCCGATCGCCTAAAAATGATCTATACTTACTTATAATGGCATATTTTAGCTCAACTAATTGTCCTATACCTCACGACATAGTTAGGTGGCATATTTTCCAATTGGATTTACACCATATAGGTCTTTTGTGCCCCTTTTTATCCCTTAGCCAAAGATATGACCTTACTCGGGAATGCCACACCTCCTGAACTGGACTTAGTAAGTCTGTCTAATTTAGGGTTATTCTCAAGTCTCAATACCTGAAATTCAAGATATTACAATATATCTTTTATATTCAAGATTATAATTCATTTTTAATTTATTAGAGGTTATATTTAGGATTAGACGGATTGGATTTGAGGTTTATAAATAAATATGAATATTTGTAATTTGTAAGTGAAACTTTTATTAAAGGAAATTAGGTATTTTGGTTAAATTGAGGATATGGTAATATTTTGATAATCATAATCAGTGAGAAATAATTTATGAAGAAAGAAAATAGAATTGTAATAATGATTTGAGGAATAGATAAATTAAGGGTTAAGTAGCAATTTTGCCTCGGAAGTATATCCCCAGGAGCAATATAATGTTGCCCTGGAGGTTTTTTGGGCTCAATTTTGCCTCGGAAGTTTAAAAACATAACAATGTTCCCCTCCACTAACAGTAGACACTCACAGAGTTAGCACACACTCGAGGGTGATGCCTCACACTCGAGTGTGCACGGACTTTTTTTTTCAAGTGCACACTCATTTGAGTGTGAACTTCCCAAAAAAAAAAGAAAAAACTGTGCGCACTCAAGTGTGAGGGAATCACACTCGAGTGTTGTAACTCCATGACCCGGTGCTCTCGGGTCAACATTGCTACATTTTTAGACTTAGGGAAAAATTGAGCCCAAAAAACTTCCGAACAACATTGCTCCCGAGGTGTACTTCTGAGGCAAAATTGCTACTTGACCTGATAAATTATCATTTTTCTAAGAAAACTAAAGTAAAACAATTATGGTTTAATTAATTTGTTATTGTATTAGTTGATATTTTTGGTTAATTATATTAAGGTATAATTATATATTTATTTTTAGAGTGAACTTGATTTCTCTCATGCTTAGTTCTTGTGTCAAGAACTTGAGGTAACCACTTTCCGTTTGTTATATATGGTAGTAGGTTGTTTGTGAGTATTTTGTCAAATGATTATGAGAATGAAATATATGGATATTGATTTAATATATCAATGAGTACTTTGAAATGGGTATTGAGATAGAAAATTATGATATTATATGTTTTGTATAATGCACTTTTGTTATGATTTCGTGAATTGAAATAGTATTGTTATCTTAATGATTGCTGAAACTATGCATTATTTTTATTAATCCCGTTTGGAACTCGTATATATATGCCAAATTTATGATTGTTTACATAGATGGATGTGGAGTGATGGTGGATGTATTGTGTATAAATATCACGTGGTATGTCATTACTCGGTGCACAGTGGATGGTTTTGACATTTTCACTAATAAAGGGCATTGTGTAATAGAGGTTGCCATAAACAAGGCTCATGCGGAACAAGACTTTAAAGGAGATACCACCATATTTAACCTTTTTCTGAACAACTTTAGGATTGGAGCAGGCACATGTCTCCCTTCTTTTTTTTTTTTTTTTTTTTTTTGGGAGGAAGGGGGAATGTACTTAATGGAGGAGGGGGAGAGAGAGATGCCAAGGGAGGAAGTGGTGAAAATAGCGCCACATCATCACATTTTTGAACGGAGGACTAACTCTATTAACAGTACAAACAATAAGGATTACATAAAAACGACAAAAAAAAAAAAAAAAAAAAAAAACCATGAGTAATGACCTAATTCAAAATTATAAGTACTGTCAGATTAATTTTCTCTTTTTATATTTAAATGCTTATTGTACGGAACTCCACTAAAGGGAATTATTACCAGTGTTCCTATGAATTTATTTCATATATCATGTGAGATGATTTTAATTTAAATATTAGCTATAAAATTGTTTATTATTTTAAATTTTATATGGATATATTTAATATTGAATCTTATTGTTTAAGATCCTATTACTCGTTTGGCAAAAAAAGAAGATCCAATTACTCAGTTCTGATCTCATTTTATTTAAATTTAAGCAGCGGCGGAACTCTAGCCCCCCTTAAAAATTTTGGACGTAGTGTCCATTGAATGCTGCGATGCCCAGGCGTTGTCATTGACTGATGAATTATAATTAGATCCCATCTCTATTTTTCATGTGATTTAATAATTTAACAGCAATACAAATTTTATCTTATCTGATATGTGGACGATGACTTCTGCTATTTTTGTGTACACATCACAATTCAAGGTGGATGCCGTTGCTAAGCCACGAAGTAGTGATTAGCAGGTTCAATTGGAAGAATTACATTATGGTTTAATGAAAAATTTTATAGGGTAAATGTGTTTTGGGCTCAAAATGTTGTAACTCCATCTTCAAATATAATTTTTCTTGTTAAGTGAAATCTCTATAATAAAAATTTTCAACAACTTTGCAAATATCATCACTATGAAATGACTTGTACTTGTTTCTTGGATCTAAATTCATGCTCAAAGCAAATAATTCAACAGTATTATCATTGAGCTTACTATTTAATTCTTCCAATTGATAATCAATTGTAGCACAAAAAATATTTACCCTATAAAATTTTTTAGTAGAAAAAACACCTTGTTCATTTTAAGCACGACCTCTCCTTCCAATATATTTTGCACTCATATCCGGAATGTCAATGTCATGTTTTATGCAAAATTCTTGAACATGAAACAAGAAAGCATCCCAACTTGTCTCTCTTAATTTCTGAAGTAACTCTTTTGTAGTTGAAACTAGATGTAAATCATTTGAAATATCTTGAGACTCTCATTACAAAGCTTAACAAAGGACTTCAATAATACTCATATATAATTTCTTTCATAAGGTTCAATATGATGACAAAATCAAAAGATGTCAATAATGAGTATGCATTATCTGCATCTCCATGATGAGATGCTGTCTTTCCTTCATTACAAATATTGTCAAGAACTTCACATGTGGCTTGGAATGTTTTAAACAAACTGCATATGTGATTGTAATGAGAACTCCAACAAGTAGCTCCAGCTCGATGCAAAATACCAATTTGATTAAGACCAACTCCTAATTCGAGTTCATCACTAGCAATCATTCTTGCAATTTCATTTGTTTGGGCAACCCTTAACTCATCATTACTCTTACAAGAAGAAGTAGCAATGTTAATTATGAATTTCATTTTTTCAAAAAAATGATTTTCCATTGTTTAACCATTGCAATAAAGTCAAAGTTGATGCATGTCAAATTGGCTAAAGTGCTATGGAGAGACATTGGCAAAATTCCAATAATTCCCCATATTCATTTCTCCTTCTTAATCTAATTATCGCCCACAAAGTCCATGTATCATGTGATTGCTATCCAAGTCATCACATAGCCCCGAATCTGCATTGAATAAAAATATTGACTGTTTCTAACCAATTAGTTCTTCATTCTTTGCTACATGTAATCTACAACGTATTTTATAGGAATAAAGTTGAATGCTTCCTCAGGAATTCGGAATTTTGAATCTCACAAATCTGATTTTGTTGTATAATTTGAGCTTTCAAGAATGTTGAGTCACTTTATATTGGTCATTGTTGCCAAGTTCCTCAAAACATCGAAAATGATAAAGTGCACCCTCCTTGATACCTTTAATGTAACGTTCTCACTCTCCTCTACGTTACAAAACCATCAATCACAGTTCTTGGTATGTATTTCACAAAATAATGGTGGAAAAGTGCTACATATGTAAGGAAATTCATTTTTGACATACCTACCCATCCACAGAAACCATGCTAGCCTTCTTAATGCAACACGGTGGAGTCTTTTTGTAGGAAACAAACTTCACCAAAACATGGGTAATAATTAGAGCTGTCAATCAGGACCGGCCCGGCCCTCCATGACCCGGAGTAAGAAAAACACCTATTTTTCAAAGCTCGGCCCGAGAGCACCAAATCGGGTCGGCCCGCAGGGCCCGGAAATTACTATTCTAAATTTTAACTATTTTTCCTCCGTTTTTTTCATAGAAATATAATTAGTAAATTACAACAATTAAAGCTCTAATTTATCAAATAAACGTTGTCAACATTTATATCAAAAAAAAAAATCATCCAACAAATAAGGCATCACGAATTCATAATCAAAAGCAAATTTTTCTAATAGTAATTAAGTATTTTTAGGATGTGATTTATTAATTATTTTGAGGTTTATAAGAGATTTATAGGTATAAAATTAAGAGTTTTGTCTATATTATAAGATATATGAATTTAAAAATTGTTATATTAATTTATATTATATTACTGTATAATATTTTATTTGAAAGTTGAAGTTGCTTAGGAGACGCTGGAAGTAAAGAAAAAGAAGTATTAATATATTTTAATATTATACTATTATATCATATGATTATTATTATTATATTCAAAATGGAAGGTAGCACCGCTTTGGAATGAATGTGTTGGAATGAAATAATATTTTATTTTACTTTATATTATTTTGTTATATTATATTACTTTATTTTATTATATTATATTATAATTTAAAAGTGGAAGTAGTAGAACGGATAGTGGAGGCTATGGAATATTGTTATATTATTATTATATTGTATATTAAAAAAAAAATATATATATATATATATATATATGACGGGCCAAACGGGCCGGCCTGTAGCCCTGCAGAGCCGGCCCGTAAAAGCCCGTGGCCTTGCAGGGCCTGACTTCACATCTCTCTTCTATTTTTGAGGCCCGGCCCGTAACGAACCAGGGTTAAACGGGCCGGCCCGACAGGCCCGACCCGTTTTGACGACTCTAGTAATAATGACTCATGTATCCTTTTGGTCATTGATGTCACCAAAAATATCATGAAGATCATTTGTTGTATTGGCATATATTATACAGCAAAATATAAAATGAGTTGTAAGATTGCTTGTATGTGACCTTAGACATGAATCATACTACTTATAGCCTACTACACACACACACACAATTTATAAATACGGGTACAAAAAAGGCTTTTAAGACTGGACACAAGAGGCCTCATAAGATCAGATCTACGACTAGTCTCGATACAGGTGGTCTTAAAAGTCTATAACTTTTAAGACTAAATCCGAAGCGGTCTTAAAGAAATGTTTTTAGATCGGACATTAAAAATATTAGGTTTTAAAAGTCGTATTATATTGACGAAATATATTTTTTGTTTGGTCTTAAAATCCAACTTTTAAAATCGGACAAATAAATAGGCTGGTCTAAAAAGACCGACATTTAAGACCGGACGAATAAATACTCCGGTATAAAAAGACCAACTTTTAAGATCGGACGAATAAATATATTGGTCTTAAAAGAATTACTTTTAAGACCGGGCTAATACATCCACCAGTCTAAAAATACCGACTTTTAAGATTGAATTAATAAATACATCTGGTCTTAAAATTTGGTCTTTTTAGACCAATATATTTATTTGTCGATCTTAAAAGTCAAACTTCTAAAAAATGTTGTCAACGTGTAAGATAATTAGTTGTTTATAAAAGATAGGTTTTTTTTCATATACGGTTTTCATTTTAATGTCTTATGGTTTTCATTCTAATTATAGCGTGATGAAGACGTATACGTATACACTGGGTGGGAAGCACAAACCTAAAGTTGCTACCACGAAGTGGTCCGTCCTGGCCCAAAGTAAGTTCTTTAAATTCAAGTTTTTTAATTGACAATCATCTTGCCAAAATGAATTTATTGGCTTAATTCATTTTGACCATTTTCTTTTGATGTATATAGTGCCCTTGCCAACCAGGGAAAACAAAGTGCAGGTACTACGTTATACTTAATATTTATAACATCATCATTAGTGGAGTTAATTCAGTGTATAACAAGGTGAATCATTTCTTCATTCTCAAATGATTTTCATTTTTGTTCTTGTAAGTGAATTGTTCGTTATTTGATTAAATTGAATGATTTATGTTAACTTTTTCATAAACTTCCCTGCAGATTTTTTATCAAGAGGAACCCTACTCAATGGAAGACATGAACGTGCTATCACTTTGATGGACGTCTTCTTACAACATAGAAGATGTGTAGATATGGATAAAAATTAAAGAGTTTGTTTTTACATAGTGTAGGGGTTTAGAAACACATGTGGAAATACTTATGAACTTGTGCACATTCCTGTATTACTTTATTCTACGTTATGGGAATTGTCTGATTATTATTATCTAGTTTTCTTTATTCTCTGTTCTAGTTTTGTATCTAAAAAAGAATATGGACAGAAAAATGAATTTCATTTATTAAAATGTATATCTGAAATATGGATGACAAATTTAGTCAAACAGTCATTATATATATGTCATTGTAGATGACTTCTTTATAACAACAGTCGTTTTTAATAATTATGACGACTGTTACAAGTAAAAAAGGTCGTTTTACATATGTCGTTGTACAACTATATTTTTATACAAAAAGAGAATTATAAATGACTGCTTTTATCACAATGGTCGTATATAATGGTACTATTACTACGATGTTACATATGAAAACAGTCTTTATAAATGGGTCATTATAAGCGATATTGTTTTTTTATCAAAACAGAATATTAGACGACTAGTTCAGAGAAAATGGTCATTTGAAATGGCACAATTTACTATGACTGTTACACATAAAAATAGCCTTTGAACATTAGTCATTGTAAGCGATATATTTTAGGGAAAAAAGAATTTTAGACGACTGATGTAACTAGACGGTCATTTTTATTAGTCGTTGTAAATATAATTACAACAACTGCATGTAAAACAGTCATTTAGGTCTACTCTTTCTATGACACAAGTATTTATGACCCCATGGAAACAGTCGTCTAAGTGTCATAAAAACGGTCGTTAATTTTCCTTTTTGTAGTACTCATCACCAATAATACTCCTAATGTGCCACCGGATTCAATCTCCAACTTGAGATGCGGCCACCTCTGACATAACAATTTACTGACAACTTGAATACGAAGGCTGAAGAAGATCACCTAAAGGGACTTAAGTTGAAATTGAGAGAGAGAAAGGAATACATGTAAGAATAACCAATTATTTGTTGGAAGAACGACATATGAAGGGTTTGTATCTTTCTGTTTTATGTCCCCCACCCCCCCCCCCCCCCCAAAAAAAAAAAAAAAAAAAAACAGTTGTATAAAATTGTTTTTTAAAAACAAGGTTTGAAAAAAATATATTTGTCGGAATAGTTGTTTAAAAAAATATATTTTAAAGTGACATGATGACAACTTGTTCGACAGTTAATAGGGGCCGGCCTCAAAAAATAAGAAATAGAAAAAAGAAACAATGAAACACATAAAAATTGTTTTGATTTTTTAGTTTTTAAAAATCACATTCTGTTTTTATTTAAAAAACAACTCATTGAAAACAGTTTTCCAAAAAAAGAATTTATTTTTACTTTTATTTTTTTGTTTTTAAAAGATAAACCAAACTGTTTTTAAAAACACAAACAAACAAGCCCCAAGACCACTGAAATAGGGTATTGGTATATATACACTATATGTGTTCCCCGACATTAAATTTATTTCCCTAATTTTGACACTAACTCTAAATAGCTGTCATTACTAAACCTGTAGTCGTCATTGGTAATAATAATGAAAGTTGTTACTCGTCTACAAACTTGTCATTGAGCTTTGGGTGACTACTAACCCTTTCAATCCTAAATAGTAGTCACTGCTGAGTATAGTTGTCATTTGTAATAGTTAAAGCCCTTATTAGAGCATACAAGAGCAAAAGGAAAAAAAAAATAATAATAATTTGTTGTAAATTGTTAATTATGAAGCATCTCCGCTAGCAGGTGTAATTTATGAATTATGAAGCCGCTTCAGAAAGCACAATTTGAGATAATCTCTTTTGAGTGTCATAATCAATGCATATAAGGAGCAAAGAACTTGTTCAAGTCCGTTGTTTCAGATTCGTTGAAGCCTTGGATGTCTACCTTGAGTTCATATTGTCTCCAGCACTTTGTGGGAATCCCAAAACATTCATCCATCGTGCTCTCCAATTCCTTGCCATAATTAAACTGCAATATATATTTTCAAATTCAGTTCAATGGATTAAACTTCCTTTTGGAAGCACATATATATATATATGCATACAACTATAGAAGAACTTAATCAGTGAGGGTTTAGGCCAATGTCTCCGACTTCATACATGCTCAAAATGGTTCTCTCTCTCTCTCTCTCTCTCTCTCTCTCTCTTTGTTGGATCATAAGGATTCATCAAAATAAGCTAGGTCAGGGCTTACTAGTGAGAGTTACAAAGGTTCTTATGGATAAGAGATCTTTATATTGGTAATGAGATTCAAATCCACACACTCGTGAAATAAGATTGTATTGTTATTATCTTATCGACCAAGCGTGGTTCGCGTGTTAGTACCTCGTTTTTTATTTTTATATTTTTTTTACGACAAAAGCAAAGTGATATATTTAATATGCTCATTTAATAAAAATACCATCCATGTTTCAGGCTCATAACTAGTTAGTCAAATAGAAGTTCAATGACATACCTTCAAAATCCTAGTAATAAGCAGATTTGGGAAACCCACAATTAATGTCAATTGCAAGGGTTTAGGCACCAACCAAAGCAAACCCTCAATCATTTTCATAACATTTTGAGTGTCTGATTCATCCTTTGTTCGAACTTTCATATACTTCAAATCTCGCAATGGGAATGGATTAATTTAAATGAAATCATATAATAAGCTTAATAATTTAAATAAATACGAGTTAACTAAAAAGGTAGAAAGAGAAAACAATTAAGTACCTCTGCTCTAGGAAGAGTAATAGAGATGAGTTGGATGTGATCGAAGCAAGAGAGAAATTGGTTCATGTTAGCAAATCATAACATAGGATCTATGCGACATTGTGGATCTCCACACAAGGAGATGATACGGTTATAGTGCGAAGTCTATCGCAACGAAAGATTAGTAGTTCTTTCAACTCTGGGCAACGTATAAGAGGATCAGCAATTGGAAGTCTCAATCCGGTGAGTTTGAGGACAGTTGAAAAATCTGCTGAAAATAGTTGACGAATACTAACATTTCAATCACATGTTGGTAGCGGAAAGGCTCGACCATGAAAGAGCCACGGACATAATACAGTCTAAACTTTTGCAAAGACTTATTGATATGAGGAAGTGTATTGAGTATGAAAGAAAAGAATCTGTGGTCTGAATCTTCATTTTTCTCATGAAAACGGTAATCAAAGTCAATTACAGGACATGAAAGCCACAGAGAATGGAAGGCTTTGGATGAAATCCTAAACTTAGTCGCATCACTGTAAGGCAGAGAATTCTTGAGATTTTTAGGAAAATTTTCAAACTTAGTCATTTTTTCAACTATGCTTTTGCTGGTTCCCTCCATCTCCTCGTCGTGGTTGTGGTAACTTCCTGTTAATTTCTCGAGAAATAATCAGACTAGACGCTTGTGAAAATTTAAGAATCTTACAACACAATTCTAAGAAATCAGATGCTTCTGCAAAGCAAAAGGAATTCAACAGGAATTAGGATTTTCTCAATTCTAAGATATCAAATCCCTTTTACTGCTAAAATAAAAAGATAAAAATTCAACAAGAAGAAAAAATTAATCAGATGATAAAATAAGATGGTTCACGATTAAAACCTGCAGAACTACAAGGATAGCAGTTTACCTTCGGAAAATGCCTCCTTTTTGTATTCTCTTTCACCCTAACCCGCAAATTCTTTTTTTTTTTTTTTTTTTTTTTTTTTTGATTTTTGATTTTGATTCCTATTCCCCCTTATGCTCCTAAATATAAAGATTAGGGTAAGGGTTTAATTTGAATTATAAGATTATGAGATAAGATATTAAGATGCTTACCTTTAGAATATCTGGTTCTGAAAAAAAAAAAAAAAAGATTTTAAAATATCTGGCAAATATTTGAAGGTAACAACTTTTTGTTTTCTATTATTTAAACGGTCAAAGAGATGAATTCTGAAGGTAACGATAAACCCTAATGA
Organism: Acacia acuminata; assembly: GCA_019022655.1. Lineage (NCBI taxonomy): Eukaryota > Viridiplantae > Streptophyta > Magnoliopsida > Fabales > Fabaceae > Acacia > Acacia acuminata. The sequence continues at coordinate 1,075,927 of JAFJYI010000225.1, read as the reverse complement.
CTAGCCATTTTCTCGGTTTCGCAGCCCATTTGAGATTTGGTAGGATCTATCATATAAAAAATAGAAAATCCATATGGTTGTCCTTTTTGGAGAAAAAAAAATCTCAAAAAGGGTTCCAAGATTCTGAAAATCCCAAAAAAAGCCCTTTGGGCCTTTTCTAGGATAAATTCATTAAATTTTAACAACTAAATCAGCCAAATTAACAACAATACTTTAACAACTAAATCAGTTATATTAACAACAATATTAGCCCGGTTAACAACTATATCAGCCCCATTGATAACTCACTTGATTCTGAAAATCCCTCGGGATTTTCAGAATCTTGGGGCCCTTTTTGAGATTTTTTTCTCTAAAAAGGGCCCTTAAATGCATTTTCCCAGAAAAATAAAACTTTTAATTTCCCCGTGAATTTATTGTAGATATTTTAAATTCAAAAATTGAAATTAATTTACAATATATATATTTTATATTTGAAATCTCTCTATATTTTTATCTTTCTAGATTCTAGAAGGACTAAAATCTGGCAGCAAAAAAAAAAAAAAAAAAAAAAAAAAAAAAAAAAAAAAACCTCATGACACGCCATTTTCTCGATTTCGCAGCCCATTTGCGATTTGCTAGGATCTATCATATAAAAAATAAAAATTTTAATTTCCCCGTGAATTTATTGTAGATATTTTAAAGGGTAAAGGATTTCTCCAGTCACTGGAGATAGAGTTATCTCCAGTGACCTTAAAACTACGTCGTTTTGAATTAATAAAGGGTGTGTTTGTAATTTTAGGTGAATTAATAAATGGTGCAAAATTACGTAAACACCCTTCATTAATTCATCTAAAATTACAAACATACCCTTCATTAATTCAAAACGACGTAGTTTTAGGGTCACTGGAGATAACTCTATCTCCAGTGACAGAAGAAATACTTTTCCCTATTTTCAATTCAAAAATTGAAATTAATTTACTATATATATTTTATGGATAAATGATTTCTCCGTCATTTGGAGATAAGTTATCTCCCATAACCCCAAAAACTACGTCGTTTTGGATTAATAAATGGATGTTTCGTAATTTTGTATCCTTCATTAATTCACCTAAAATTACAAATACACCATTCATTAATCCAAAATGATGTAGATTTAGAGGTCATGGAGATAACTTATTCACAAGGACGGAGAAATACTTTTCCCATATTTTATATTTGAATTCTATCTATATTTTTATCTATCTAGATTCTAGAGGAAGGACTAAAATCTGGCCAAAAAAAAAAAAAAAAAAAAAAAAAAAACATATCACTAAAAAAGAAGCGCATGGTAACAACTAATTTGGTTTGAAAGGAAGGGAGGGGAGGAGAGGGTATGTTACCTTATTTGGTTTGTTAGAAGGGAGGAGAGGGGAAATATCCTTTGTTTGGTGTAAGGGGGCGTGTGGTAATAATTAATTGACCATTTTACCCTTACATGCTACTTTATGCTTTTATAATTATAGAAATTTTTTAAATTAATTTATACTTGGATTTAAATTAAATAATTACACTAATATTGTAATATGTGTATAAAAATGATATTTTTATCAATAGCTAAATAATAAATATTTTTAAAATACTAAACTAATATGTTTATAAAAACATATAATTATATTTTTATCTCATATTGATATGATAATATAATTTCAAAAATCAAATTGATATATTATTCTTTAATTTGGGTGACATTAGTAAACTTGTTCAGTTTTTTTATTATTATTATTATCTTTTTTCCTAAATTTTGAACACCCAAAATCCCATTTTGAATATATGTGGGCGTGCGCATAATAATTTATACTTTGCAATATATATATATATATATATATATATGGGTAAAGGATTTCTCCAGTCACTGGAGATAGAGTTATCTCCAGTGACCCTAAAACTACGTCGTTTTGAATTAATGAAGGGTGTATTTGTAATTTTAGGTGAATTAATGAAGATGCAAAATTACAGAAACACCCTTCATTAATTCACCTAAAATTACAAACACACCCTTCATTAATTTAAAACGACGTAGTTTTAGGGTCACTTTGAGATAACTTTTTCTCCAAAGGACTGGAGAAATACTTTTCCCTATATATATATATATATATATAAAAAATTTCTCCAGTTACTAAAGATAAGTTATCTCCAGTGACCTCCAAAACTACGTAGTTTTGGATTAATAAAGGGTGTTTTCGTAATTTTGCACCATTCATTAATTCACCTAAAATTACAAATATACCCTTCATTTATCCAAAACGACGTAGTTTTGGGGGGTCACTGGAGATAACTTATCTTCAATGACTGGAGAAATATTTTTTCCATATATATAATGGAAACAAACCAAAACTAATAACCTAAAAACGAGACATCCTGGGGTAGAGCTGAAGGACCATTCTTGCGTAACAACTTAGTTGCTCTATTTGGTGGTTCAATGAAAACGCTTGGATCATAATTCACCACCCAATCACGTTGCAGTATTGCTCCATTTTGGAGGTTTAGTGAAAATTCAAAGTCAAAGAATAATATGAAGAGTAATTAGTTTGCTATTGATGCATATGCCTGTGATGAATGAGAAGAAGCTGGCTGTAACATGCGCTGAAATCGGACTTAGTTTTATTTTTTCAATGAAGATTTTATTTCACAAATTTGATGGGGGCATATTAGTCAAGATATTTGGCATCCCACCAAAACCCTCAATTTAGAGGGAACCAAAATAAGGGAAGGGAAGGGGAGAGAGAAGCAATTTTTTTCTCCCATTCCCTCTAAAATTTTAAATCAGATGAGGGGAGGGGTTCATTTTTCCTCCGCTCTCATCCCCTCCCTTCAAACCAAACACACCCTGCCAAGAGTATAACATCCTAAATTTTGGGATTAGAAGCTTAGGAATAAGACTGAGATAAGAAGACTGCTAAGCCAATAGAAGAAAAAGTCTTAACCTTATCATGAGGAAGAACTTAAGGTAGTTATTAAAATTATTATGGACCTATCACACATTTTATATAAAATTTAATGATGACAGGTAACAAGAACAAAAGACGTGGAAAATTGAAAAAACTTCAAAGGGGCGTTAGATAGTAGTGTAGAGAAGGCACATTATTTATTTTTTAAAGAAATAAAAAATTTTAAAAGAGAGAGACAAACAAACCGATGGATATAGTATGCTAGTCTTCATAATCAATCCAAGAAATTAAAATTGCAGGACAGAACAACTTCAAATGAAAGGAGAAAATTAAACACCAACCTTGAGATCTGGAAAGTCTTGAAGAGTATGCAAGTCTTGATAATCGATCCGATAAGAAACGAGTGATTGGAGGACAGACGAATTTCAAATGAAAGGAGACAACTAAACAGTAACTTTGTGTATAATAATCAATGCAAGAACATGTGAATTTTTCGTGAGATTGAGTATGCTATCTTCATAATCGATCCAAGAAATTAGAATTGCAGGACAGCACAACTTCAAATGAAAGGATACAATTAAACACTAACCCTGAGATCGGTTGGAAAGTCTTGAAGAGTTTGCTAGTCTTGATAATCGACCCGACGGGAAATGAGTGATTGGAGGACAGACTAATTTCAAATGAAAGGAGAAAATTAAACAGTAACTTTGTGTATAATAATCAATGCAAGAAAGTGAAAATTTTTCGTGAGATAGAGTATGCTATCTTCATAATCGATCCAAGTAATTAGAATTTCAGGACAGCACAACTTCAAATGAAAGGAGACAATTAAACAATAACCTTGGGATCGGTTGGAAAGTCTTGAAGAGTTTGCTAGTTTTGATAATCAATCCCAAAAGAAATGAGTTATTGCAGGACAGAAGAATTTTAAATGAAAAGGAGAAAACTAAACACTAACTTTGTGTATAATAATCAAAAAGAACGAGTGAGAATATTTCTGGCGCTAGAGTATGCTAGTCTTCATAATCGATCCGAGAATTTAGAATTCCGGGACTGAACAACTTCAAATGAAAGGAGGAGATTAAACATTAACTTTGAGATCCGCTGGAAAGTCTTGAAGAGTATGCTAGTCTTGATAATCGATCGTAAAAGAAATGAGTGATTATATTGCAGAACAGAAGAACTTTAAATCAAAGGAGAAAATTAAACACTAACCTCATGATCCGCTGGAAAGTCTTTAAGGGGCGTGGAAACAGGATGAACTTGAGGGAAGACTTATAGAGGGAATCGATAGAAAGTACAAGAGAGGGGTGAGTAGGATTTAAAAGATAATGCATGCATATCTATTTATATGCGGTATAAAAGAGGAATAGGGCTAAGCGGTATTTTCGCCCCGCAAATTTCCCCCAATTTTACCCCACAAGTTTTTTTTTTTTTTTTTTTTTTTTTTTGGCAATTTTTCCTCAAAAGTGTAAAAAATGGAGCAATTTTGCCATGACTATTATCTTGATTAATTTTAACAATTATTTGATTAAATATGTTGAGCTAGCAGTCCACATGTCATCTATGGTATTTTTGTTAAGGTGCAAATTTGTAAGAAAGGTTTGAAATCTAATTTAGAAAAAAAATGAAGTAAACGACATATATACTTTTAGCTCAAATTTACACCTTAACAAAAATTACATGTAGACTACGAGCTCAGCATATTTGATTAACTAACGATCAAAATTATATGGGATAACGACAAAGGCAAAACAACTCAATTTCATACGGTTCGGGGGAAAATTGCTCCTCGGTGAAACCTTCGGGCAAAATTGCCCCTTAACCCAAGAGGAATATAATAAAATGGGTGTTTTAAAAAAATAAATTTGGGGCCTTCTCCATATAATTAAACGGAAGTTTTCTAAAAATGAGTGAGAGTACATTTTGATATCTAATGTGTATAAAATGATGCAAATTTGATTTTTTTTTAAAATTTTTATCTAAAAAAATATTATAGATTATGCACTATTTATTTCTTAAAAATCATAAAAAATTCAAAACTAAAGCCCATAATATATCAAAATGTCACACATTTTTTATATAAGCTAGTGGTCACAAAAGAAAACATTTGGGAAGTTGTGAAATTTAAATGGGGAGAGCCCAATTGAGAAGGCGTACTATTTGTGTATTAAAAATAATAAAAAATTCAAAACTCTACCATTTTATTCTCATATAATATCAACATGTCACATATTTAATATAAAATCTAATGATTACAAGTAACAAGAGAAAAAGGGCATTAGATAGCACAATAGAAAAGGAAAATTATTTATTTTTTAATCAAATCATAAGAAATTCAAAACTACATCATTTTTTTCCGTAAAATATCAATATAATTCATTTTATTTAGAATATAATTACGAGAACAAAACACTTGGGAAGTGCTCCATAATTTGATTAAATAGAGAAGATGCAAATGTTATTTTATTAGAAATTGGGGAGGGATTAAGTACAATTAGGATCCAATAAGTATTATTAAGATAATATAATTCGATTATATATATATATATAACCTTTAAAAGCGTAATATTTGAATAAAAGAGCCTTGATCCACAAGTAAATAAATTATTTATATTTTTTTGTCAAACAATAAATATTCATGTATAAACCGCATATAATCGAACAAAAAATAGAGTTATTAAAAGAAAAAAAAATATGATTGTTAATTTTTTTTTTCCTTTTTGTTTGTTTGAATTAAAACAACGTTTGTTTTAGGTTGGATCTGCAAGGGAATTGAAGGGGGAAAAATATAAAATGTACCATAGTAGGAAAAATGTGTTTTAGCTAGTCCGCCAGCATTCATTGCATAAACATGATTTGAGGTTTAAAATATAATTCGCTCCCTTCTCAGTTAAGTCATCAGCCCCTCATCTCTCTCAACATGCGAACCGATCTCTAGACTAAGGTGGGTATTCTAAATTCTCTCCCATTCTTGTTTTCTCTTGTGGCTTCTTTGAAGAGAAGATTGTAATTTTAGAATCTGGTCAGTGAGAGAAAATGGAAGAACAAGTGATATAGGCATAGATTCAGGCTTGTATCAGTGAGAAAGGGGGTCGTATGTGGTTGAGTATTCTTGCTTAGGGCTGGCTGAATGGTTTAAGTACGTTTCTTAAATTTGAAATAATTTTCGCGACAACAACTTAAGGTCATACGACTCATAAGCAAATATAAGAGGGTGCATAGATGATTATACATGTGAGATGGGTGCATACATATAGGCGTGTGTGTATGTATGTATGTAGGTGGCGAGATGTAGTGGAATCTCAAGATTGTAAAGATTATTTAAGTTCTGCCACCATTTTCTTATGTTCAATGATTCCTGAAGTTCTGAATAAAGTTTATGGATTATCATATTGTGCTTACGGACCACCAAAAGGATTACTTGAATTTTTATGATTAAAGATGGAAATTTTCCAGATTAAGGAGTTCTATTGAAGAGTTTTCAAAATGTTAATTAGGGCATTCTTATGTACATATGGAATATCATGATTTAAGTTCTGAGAGGTGGCATGTTCATGTTCGTCTTATTTGAATCCAATCTTCCATTCCACTTGTCCATTATTTCAGCGGTCAACATTATATCACAGTTTGAGCTCATCAAATTGATGAGCACAAATGTTCTCATCACTCATCTACACTGTTAGATTAATTTTGGATGGTCTAGATTTAATTTAATTTAATTTTTATATGTTAAGTAAATTTTAATTTTAATATATGTAAAATCTAAAATAAGCATATTCTTATAAAAATAAATTTACCATTTAAAAAAATTGAAAATTAAGACAATTGAGATTAAATTGGAACGATTAAGATCTAATTAAGTGATAAGGAATTGAGTGCTCGTCAGTATGAGGAGCACCGAATGCAGACCTCGTGGTCATACAAGGCCAAGTTGTGAGAGTCAAAGGAGGTCATTGACCGCTAAGCCACCATTTGTCATGGCATTCTCGGTGCTTGTTTGACCGCTTGCGACCATGTTGGGTGTTACACCCCTACCGCCTCGCCCTTTCGGGTGACGGGTTAGAGGGATTTTTTTTTACTTATTACCTTTCCATTATTACTTAGTCCTTTTTATCATATATCGAGTGTCTGCAAAGCATTTGATTGGTTTGGACAACCACAATATACTTGTAAAGGTAGGATAATCAAAAGTAAATAGTCCCCGTAGGGTTAAGGGTATAGTCATCCAAAAGTAAATTCGAGGCAGTAAGTGTAAATCATATAGTTATCCCAAATATAAATATACAAAACATGATAGGGCATTCTCTATTTCTTCGATCCTCCACTTCATGCCCTTACCTTTAAGCTATTGAACAGTTCAATGTCTATCACCTGTGTCTACAGAGCGGTTTGGATTCAAAATTGAACCATAGAGTAACTGTTAAACTCAAATACCATATGTATGCAATGCATGTATGCAAACCACAACTAGGAGATCATAACAACCATGGCAATAACACGCCACATGCATTCGAAATCACAATCACATTCACATATCGTCGAGTCGCCTTACCAAGGCAAGCCCCGGAAACCACATAACCGTCGAGCCGCCTAACAAGGCAAGCCCTGGAATCCTCCATGCTAGGAACAACACAGTAGCCAGGGCATCAAACCCCCAACTACCCTGAATGCATATCAGGCTTGGTATCGACATAAGGACACACAGTCCACTAGGCCCTACAACCTTAATCCTCAATCATGGGAAACAAACATACGACAGTAACATAAAGTATGTGAGTAAACAATTACTACCTGATAGCTGTTCAGAGTTCAATAAAATTCCTCAGTGCTTGTAAAACCTCCCCGGTCACATATTGACCCTAAATAAATCAGATACACCTCTTTTAAATCACTTTCATAAACTTCCTTTTCAAAATCATGAAATTTGCCCTATATTAAGAATTTCCAGAAAACATGTCCCAACTTCAAAAATTCATAATTAATTCTGAAAAAATCCGATTGACATGTTCTCAGTGGCTTTGGAACCCTTAAGATGTATACTTTATGTTAAAAATACTTTCAGAGGCCACAAAAATACATGTCCTTTTTCTGTATTAATTTGGTGCTCGCTGGACAGAGAAGAAGTTCAGTTTTGTTCACTGTCTTCAACGATGGATTTCTCCTAGTAGGAAAATTGAAAAGTTACAAAATGTTATATCAAATTGAAGCTCAGGTTGTCTACCTTAAGCCTATAAAAATTTGTAGCCATCCGACTTCCTTTACTATTTTAAAACTATTTTACAACTGCTTCTGTCCAGAATTTCCAGAATTTGGTAGCTTGTTATTTCTCTTATAATTTAGGGTTTTTGGGTTCAAAATTCATGACCTTAACTTATTCTCATGCAAAATATCATTTTAAACTCAATGGAAAACCCAAAAACATCAAAATCACACCAGAAAACCATGCTTAACCCAGCTGGACAGAAATCCTAAATTCCAAGTCATAGAAGCTAGTTTTGCACTTACCTTGATTTTGGACTTCAATATGTGTGTGTTCTTCTTCCTCCTTGTGTTTGAACTTGGCTGGACCCTTTCTCTCCTCCTTGATCATGCCTAGGCAGACATGGAAAAGGGGAAGATGATTTGTTTGTTGTAAATTATGCCCTAGGGGCCAATCATTGTACTTTGAACATTAATGTTATTTAAAGTATTTGTCCATTTAGTTATCATATCATTTGCATGTTTATTATGATGATTGTATCCTTGGATGTATCTTAAAGATTATCCTAAATGTCTCTAGTCGGTCATCTATGCAAGAACGAAGATGAAATAAGACCAGTGTGACTTTGATGAGGTATGGAGATACAAATCAAAGTCTAGGCACTTGTAAGAGTACAAGGTGCTAGACCGGTCCACTATGAGAAAGTTGCATAGATTTAGTCATAAGCTTATCTCATGTATAACCGCATCACAACGTCATTTGACCTGAGATCATCATAGATTCCTACATGAGAGTTGCTGATATTTGACCTAGTCAAAAGTCAACTTTGACGGGTGATAATAAAGGCTTCGATCGGGATTAGTGGTTTTTATGCAGAGGAATGTGAATAGTCAAGATGGAATTTGTCCCTCACATTTGTAGAGAGATAATACTGGCCCTCGATGAGTGAGTCTGAGAAATGTATGGCCATACTACGATGGAAAGGAGTTTCCATTTCAATTGTTAGACTACTCAAAAATTGAGAAAGTAATGGTCAAGAACAGGAGGATGACACTATCCATGCTTCATCCTTGACTGAATTATCGAGTGACAAAAGGGACGTGGCATGGTTGTATGATAGGTTGCATTGTATCATCGATCCTTATATGAATTGGGTAGTCGTAATGTCTTGCTAGAGATCGCTTGTGATTTGTGGGCTGGTACAGTCTTGGCCCACTACCAATCTCATATGGGCGTACAGGGTCGCATACAAGAATAGCCCAACACGAGCAATAATGTCCAGATTCATTGAATCTTAAATATGTCTAAGATTTAATGAATACAACGTTTAATCTAGGATGGATATATATATATATATATCTATATAAAATAGAAATTCAAAAAAATAATAATATTATTTATATAGATAATAATATTATTATGTAGTATTCGTCTTGTATTTAATTTATTTGATAAATTAAATAACTAAAACAAATAGAGATATTGTATCTCAAATTGAATTTTCGAAGAGAGATATAGTATCTCAAATTTAATTTAAATTGAGATATTGTATCTCGATTTCATTAAATAGATAGATATCATATCTCAAATTTAATTTATTTAGATAAATTAAATCAGATGGCTTTTAATTTGGATTAAATAAATAGATTAGATTAGATCTGTTGGACAGATTTAATTAATATTATTTTAATCCAAATTCGAATTTCAAAATCAATTAAGATTAATTTTGAATATTTTAATACGGCCCATTAAGGTTTGAAAACTCTATTAGAAAAAGATCTAGGCGTATTAAAATTAGATGAGCTGCAAAAGTGAAACCCTAGAGAAGAGACGCAAACGTTGCGGCGCTAGCACGCCGCCATCCGTGTTGGAGTTCTCGTTTGGTGTATTAGTAGAGGAGTAGATTTGTTCAAGCGACTCGGTGATCAAACAAGACGAACACGCAAGGTATGGTTCTTACTACCTATATTTAAACGCTGTTGATAGATACTCCTATGGGATTTGTAAATTTTATTGGATATGTTCCTTCTGTTGCATGTACGAATCCCAACATTGTTAAATAAACCCCCATGTTCAAGTGAATTATCAAAAGCTTGCTATTATCCACTGGTCAAAAGGGCGTGTTGGGTTTTTGCATGTTTCCTTTGCTTAACTTCCAAGAAATTCTAGGCTCTTCTTTTAGGGCTGATGTGGCACAATTTTGATCCATGTATTCAGATTCCATTTAATTCACATGTGTTTGATTACATTAATTAACCATGCACCCTTTTGTCCAATGGTTCTTGTTATGTATCGGGGTTAATATCTTGTTTCTTCTTTGCTTACCCTCCAAGTATTGATATTTTCATTTTGCTGATCATTTGTGGCGCCATTTATTCGTATTGGCTACCTAAATAATTGTTCCATTTGATCCCAAAAGGAAGTCTCTAATTCGTCCTTGTTGGTTGTTTTTCATCGGTTAATTTCCTCTAAGACTTGGACCTTGTGCTTGGACTTGTATGTAGGTTAAATCAACTGTTCTTCTCCTTCTGATATGGGTCGATGAAATTATTCCTTGATGGACAAGGAATTTGACTTTTCCCATGCTTATTATTACATTGTACTTTTCTTTACAAAAAGTCAACTCTTAACCCTATAATGCCACGTGTCCTTTGATCATTATTACAATTGACTTTTCACTTTTACCTTATGATAAGTGCATGGTCTCTTCGCCTTCTTATTTCTTTAAAAACGCAAGGAACTCTTATCAGTCCAAGAAATGTCATGTGCATATCTATTTCAGAATATTTTTGCTCAGCTAATTGTCCTATACCTTAGGACATGACTAAATAGCATTCTTACCAATCAATTAACACTGTATAAGTGTTTTCTGCCCTTTTGCACTAACACTTTAATTTCTATGGCCCTTGAGCTCTTGGTCAAAATACTTATGCAAAAGGGAGTTCAAAAACGCCTTAAAATATGTCAAGAAAGCACTTACAAATCCCCCAAATCAAGTAACCAAAGTGCCCTTACATGTTTTTTTGTGTCTTAAAGGGAAAGTAATGTTGACTTTTGAATGCCCATAATTGCTCTTGCACTTACCTTTGCAAAAAGCCAAACATTATCTCTCTTAGTTGCCATGTGTCACCTAGAGTTAATTACCTTTGACTTTGTAATCATGAAGGGACACGTGTCACCATTCTATTTGGCCAACACAAAAGTGTGTCTTCATTAGTCATTATGACCTTACTTTATCGGTTTTTGCTTGAGATCCTGTCCGAGTTTTACTCGAAATTTCTTCACGAATACTGAGACCTGACAAATGATGCCACATACCGATGTTTTCTAAAAAACACAGGGCATACCCGATTGCCCTGAAAATGCCATATGCTTACTTATAGCGGTATATTTTCGCTTAACTAATTGTCTTATACCTCAGGATATAGTTGGGTAGCATCTTTTCCAACCAAATTTACACCGTATAGGTCTTCTGTGCCCCTTTTTATCTCTCAGCCGAAGATATGGCCTTACTCGAGAATGTCACACCTTCTGAACCGGGCTTAGTAGTCTGCCTAATTTAGGCTTATTCTCAAGTCTCAATGCCCTAAATTCAGGATATTACATTGAGTCTCCTTAGAAGCCATCAAAAACTTGACGAGCAAACCCATAAATGTTTGTATGTTGAAAAAAGAAAGAAAGAAATGTTTATTTGATTATATGCATAATTAAAAATAAAGATAATCTTATATTTATTGCTTCTAATAAAAATGAATTTATCACTTACAAAATCACAAATTGACATTTTAAAATTTACACCGTTCACATTTAAATCTGAACGATTGAGATCTCATAATAGTAATGAGAAATTAGATGCTGACTACTATGATGAGCATGGATTGTAGACCAAAGTCGGGATACACACACAAACACACACACATTTGCACACATGAGCGCGTGCGTGTACACATACACACATATACACAGACAGACACAATGATAGCAACTTAAATTTGTGGTTTGAATTATTCTAGGAAAAATAAACGTCTTAGGATGAATTACGAATTATTTATTATTTGTTTTGAATCTTGGTTTTAAGTAGTTGAGGAATAAGTGGAATATCCACAATATTTGGGATTAGTTGCTAGATTCAGGGGTAGTTACTTATTTGAATTTCATATTTGAATTAGAGTCTCTCTCTGTAAGCTATGTCTATTTATTGGCTTTTCACCTATTGAACAAAGCTATCTATTCTTTAACCAATCCACTACGACATCACCTAAGGCATCACCATACATGCATTCCATGAGGTCCCTACCTTGTATTTACGTACAAGTAGATGATGTCGTACTTGTTTTATTGAGATCACTAATGTCTTTCTTGGTGATTCAAGACTAGGAACAGGTTTCAAGCAATAGACATGTAGTGTCCTCAAGTCCTCATGATCATGATCTCTATCATAGATCCTTGAGTGAACACGTGTTCTGTTCTTAGGGCCTTTATCTTTAAACGCATATTAACCGTAAAACATAGGTGAGACATAATTATGATAACGATAAAATGTGCTCAAATATATCATCATGAAATACCAAACAATAGAAGGTGTTCATCTGATAAAACAAATTGTCTCTAGGATAGCTACATACGACATTATGCCGACCATCGGAAAATATGGAGGCAAGTTCGAATCGGAACCAAAGGTAGGGCTGATAGAGATTTACCGTGTCTCTCAAAATATCCAGATTCAATAAAACATTTGCAATAATAAGGAACCTGGATCCTTTTCGCAACGAATTCGCAGCAAGTTTGATTGGACAAGAATAAATAAACAAAAACAAAAATGGGGGGGGGGTTGGTTCAAATAGAATAAAAACGAAATAAATAGAAACAAAAAGAAATGAAAATAATCGATTAAAATTGATCAAACCAACATCCAGATTCTAGAGACTTCCATCATTGAACGAAATAAGAACAAACTCACAATTGGTTACTCGACGAACCAAAATCTCTCGCGTTCGTTCAAAAAATCCCTCGACTAGACGATCACGTAGCATCTACCCGAACAGTGGTGTTTCATTGTGTGATTTCACAAGATATCGGAACCTAGTTCGAACTTAGTCTTTGGGACGAACCAAACCAAATATTAAATCTAATATTCGAACTATTTCGAGAAATTGAATCCGATAAGATGAAAATAGAAACAAGCAAAATTACCGATTAAGCACAAGCTCTTTGGACGAATCATGGAATCCTTGACGTTGGGTTAATCACAGAAGCTCGGCCAAGCATGGATGGAAAAAATGAAGAACAAGAAGAAGGCGGAGAACGAAGAACATTGCGGAGAAAATGAAACTTCGTGTTTAATCCGAAAATGTGTAAAAACATGAATGACCTAGTATTGGTGGCTAACCTAGGTAAAAACCTAAATAAAAACGGACTGGAATCTATTGGTTTAGCCCAAAACAAAAATAAAATAAAAATGGGCTTTAATTACAAAATTCGACCCCAAATAAAAATCCAAAAATATACATCGACTTCGGCTCGAAAATCAACTGCCCTCTTATTCGAGTTTGTCCTTCATGTCTTCATAACAATCTTAGCTCTTTGAATCATATAAAATATGAAACAAAAATGAGGCTAATCGATGCCTGTTCAAGAGTTACGGTGAAAATAATGAAGCAATGTAAAACTAGAATTTTATTATTAAAAATGGCTAAAATATAATAAAAGGCCTAAAGCCCAAATAAGTATAAAAACCATTATTTATTATTTTTTTCTCTGAATAAAAACCATTATTTATTAACTAAAGAGTCCTAAATTATTAATCAAGAGATAAAAAGAAGTATATGAAATATTCAACTATCAAATTCCCCCACACTTATCTTTTTGCACTCCTGAGTAAAATTCAATTAAAAAGACTAAAAGGAAAAACTCTTCTTTTCTAACAATTGCTAACAATGCAAAAATTGAACAAGGGACACAAAGTTTCAAAAGACCAATCAATTCAGAACAAAATCCTTTCATCTCAAATTACAAATCATGGTAATCTCAATCGATGATGTTAATCACAGAAGATGGTCTCTCAAAGGATGCCTTCAATCAATCTCTCTAGTGTATAGGGTAAAATAGTGTATTGCTCAAATTCTACTCAAGAAAATTGTTCTTCCATAAGCTTGCTCAATTTTTACGTCTCCACTACTCATAACACATGTATGCACAAATCAAGAGAGCTTGTTATTGAAGGTTGTAATGGGGCTAAGGTGAAGGTAGATAATAGAATGGAATAAGAGGTTAATACCAAAGAAATGAAAAGGAGCACTGATTGACACAATCATTCTCTTTGTATGAAAACTTTTATTTCTTTCTTATAATCTCCTTTCTTTCTATGTCTTTTTTTTCCCTTTCTTTTTTTTTCTTTTTTGCTTTTCTTTCTTTTTGTTTTTTTTTTCTATACATACATGCATACATACATACATACATACATACATACATACATATATATTAGACACTATATACATAATTACAATGAAAAAATCAAATATCTCCCGCCCACACTTAAACTGTTGCACTCTTGAGCAACCCCCACACCTAAACACAAAACCAAGGTGAAACCAATACTCAATAAATTTCCAAGGTATAGAATAAAATGGTTTTACGCTTAGGCTTGTAATGTGGCTTAGAAAAGAATGAGTCAAAAAGGTACAAAGGGGCTAGCAAAGGAAACATAATGCAAGGGAAAGGCTATTTCGCCAAAGTGGGAAAATAAAAGAAAGAAAACAAGCTTCCATCATATTTATGCATGTAAGTGAAAAATATAGTTTCAAAAAGAAAGGGAGCCAGTTCTAGAGAACACAAATCATGAGTAGATGCACACATGAAAAAGAGAATGGTAAAAGATGAATTCCATTCATGTAGGCCCAAAACCTCACAAGGTCAATACCAACTTAAGCAATCAACATCATCAAATCAACTACTAAGACATGTAGTCGAAGAGTCAAGAATTGCGGCAGACCAAACAGAATGATCCATTAAAACCAAAATGTCCAAGTTCATAATATGTAGCAATCATAGAAAGAGAGACTGTATTCATTTTCAAAAAGCAAGGTGGAAAAATGAAAAAAATAAAAGAAAAAGGTAGAAGAAAGAAGAATACTCCTCCAAGGGGTTTATGGAGGATAAGTGGCATCAATGAGGAGAATTTTTGCTTCCTTAGATTACTGCTGGGATCCCTCATGAAATTGCTTGAGGTGATGCCCATTTACCTTGAAGGTGCTTCCTGTGGGTGGATCACATAACTCAACAACACCAAATGGAAATATGTTAGTAATCACAAAAGGGCCATCCCATCTAGATCGAAGCTTACCAGGCATAAACTTCAGAAGAGAGTTAAATAGAAGAACTTTCTGGCCCATAGAAAATTCTTTCCTCATAATATACTTATCATGGAATGCCTTAGTCTTTTCCTTATACAACCACGAACTCTTATAGAGATCTAATCTAAACTCATCTAATTCTTGCAACTGCAGCTTCTATTCCATGCTAGACTTAGCCAAATCCATGTTACACTGCTTAATAGTCCAATAGGCTTGATGCTCCAACTCAACCGGAAGATGACATGCCTTACCAAAGACAAGCCAATGAGGAGACATCCCAATCGAAGTCTTGTAGGTGGTGTGATATCCCCACAAAGCATCATCTAGTCGCTTACTCCTATCCTTTCGAGTAGAGTTAATAGTCTTCTAATGGATTTGCTTAATCTCTCTATTTGAGACTTTAGTTTAACCGTCGATCTGAGGATGGTATCCTGTGGAGACCTTGTGAAGCACTCCATACTTGCGTAACAAGGCACTCATGCTTCGGTTGCAAAAATGGGAATCTTGGTTACTGATAATAGCTTTAGGAATACCAAAGCTGCAGAAAATGTTAGACTTAACTAAATCCATAACCACAGAAGAATCATTAATCTAGGTGGCTTTCGCCTCAACCCATTTCGAGACATAATCAACAGCTTGCAATATGTAAGTATAACTATATGAAGTAGGAAATGGACCCATAAAATCAATACCCTAAACATCAAAGATCTCACAAAACAATATAGGTTTCTGGGGCATCTCATGCCTATGGGAAATACCCCTGCCCTCTGACAGTTATCATATGACTTACAAAACAAATGGGCATCATGAAACAGGGAATGCCAGAATGAACTACAGTCCAACACTTTCCTAGCAGTTCTTTGGGGTCCAAAGTGACTACCACAGGTAGAAGCATGAGAAAAATGCAATATGGAGTGAAATTCATGATCAGACGCACATCTCTTAACTACCTGGTCACTATAGGATTTCCACAGATAAGGGTTATCTCAAACATAATATTTAGACCCACTTTTTGATTTTAGGGTTTGGGCCCTAGTGGAGTCTACAAGAAAAACACCAGCTACCAAATAGTTAACTAGATCAGCATACCATGGGATCTTACCTTGCAGCTATAGAAGCTGCTCATCAAGGAAATCAACCCAAATTGAAGAAGGGTGAGAGGGAAAATAATAGGAATGGGAAGAAACTAAAGTAACAAGGGGCTTAAATAGAGAACCCCATCCTGAAGAATTTGGAACGACGGAAACTTTAACAAGTGGAGTGGCCTCAGAATACGAGGAGACACATAGTTGGGAAGTTTACTTGGAAG
The DNA here is from genome assembly GCA_019022655.1 of Acacia acuminata. Classification (NCBI taxonomy): domain Eukaryota; kingdom Viridiplantae; phylum Streptophyta; class Magnoliopsida; order Fabales; family Fabaceae; genus Acacia; species Acacia acuminata. The sequence goes on along the minus strand of JAFJYI010000225.1, from coordinate 1,059,157 downwards.
CCGAAAAGACTCTGAATCATTCATTGAACACAAAGTGTAACGATATGACTCTAGCTATTTGAAGAATATGAAATGACAGAACTTGAGACTGGATATGGTAAAAAACCGAGTCTTATAAATTCTATTTTATTAAAAAAAAAAATTCTTACTTTTCAAAAAAAAAATTAAGGGGCCTCTTTTAGGACTAGATATTTTACAACGTCGGTCTTAAAATTTTTTTGAGGACTAGACATTTTCTAAATCTAGTCTTAATATTGTTTACAAATTTCACTTAAAAAAAATAAACTCCTATTCATTCCACATTTCATCATTTCATACCTTTCTTCCCTAACTCCTCACCCCGTCCTGATCATAATCCTCTTTGTCCCTAATCTTTGTCTCTCTCAAAACATGGTTAGATACAAGACAACCGCCCGTAGGGGTAAGTTTGGGTCTCCCCCTTCCATCCTTCTATTGTGAACAACAAGTCCCGTGTCATGGAAGTCACTGTTATTTCTGATGATGAAGCCATGCCCGCTCCCCCTCTAGCCTTTAGACCATAAAGAGGTTCCTGCTCCCCCACTCTAGCCTTCTAAAAATATTCGCCAACCTCCTGGCCCCAGCGCCCCTACTGCTGACCCCTCCCCTCTTTCCTATAATGATGCATTGTGGTTGATGCACATAAGACAACAACTTGCTGATCTCCGGTAGGAAATTAATGCTACTCACGCCGATGTCACTAAGGCATTAGATGATAATAAGCTTTAGGATGTTTAGTCAGATTCTTGCTGTTGATAATTTTCAGTTTGTTTTTATTATTTTTATTTTGTACGTGCATATTCTGTAGTAATGTAAGAAGCATTAATAACTAAGCTTGTATCTTCTTTTTGTTCACATTCTCCAATAATTAAAGAAGCTCATTCTCCAGTTTTCCTTTATTTTCATTTAGTTGCTACTGCACTCGCCAAAGCCAATATAATCCTCTCTTTTTTTGTTCTTTGTAGTGTAAATGAGAACCTTTAGGACCGAATACTTTATAAGTAATTGGTCTAAAAAGTATTTGACTTTTAGGACCGGATAGTTTATAAAACTTCGGTCTTAAAAATAAATGAATAGGAAAAAGTTAGGACCCATTCTTATAAACCTCCGATCTCAAAAATTAAATGAATAGAAAACATTTAAATGTATAGCTTTAGGACTGGATACTTTATAATATTTGGTCTTAATAAAATCCCAAAACGCTAAAAAATGTCTCTATCATGTAGAAAATTAAATTTCCCTCTATGAACTTCTCTTGTCGCGCCGAAACTGATAACTCATGTTCTGTTTTCAATGTGTTGCTTATCGCTGCTTCGCGTTGCTCTCTCGACAAGCTAGTGCTGGTCAGCTTAAGACTTTTTGGTTCCTTAGCCAAACGGTGATACACCAAGCTGTAAGAGGTTTTTCGGTTATATAACTTTTTGATGTTTTTGCTTATCATTATGTGTTTTTCATGGGTTGAACGAAATCGATGAAATGTTCTCGTGAGTTCCTCTGTTGTTAATGAATATTGTATTTTCAAGATTATATTTGCACTTGAGACCTACCCAACGGACCAACAAGAGTTTTTAGAGTTACTTTTGTTGTCTCAACAACAGCAACACTCGTCGTGAAGAAATCCTCAGCAAAAGCATTTGAATTTATTTGGTATAGGTGAGTCCACAAGACCTTCATGCAATGCATTTATTGTCCTCATCATGCATTTATTTTGCTTCTTAGATTCACTGTGATACATTGAGCATGTGCATTTGGAGTTGGCTTAGTTTAAGAAATCCAATAATGTATGTTAAATCTTTCCGTCTATAGGAATTCTATTGTGGATCGCAGTTGGATAAATGCTTTATGGACGAATGTTGAATATGAGAATGGAGTGAGGGAATTTATATAATTTGCTGAACGAAATGCCCATGATGATAGTGGAAAGTTTTATTGCCCTTGTGTCAAATGTTTAAATGAGAGGTGACTAAGTCCTGAAGTTATATACACACATTTAATTTGTGAAGGATTTTGTAAGACTTATACAGTATGACTATGGCATGGTGAAAAAATGTCAAGTGCATCTCAACATGGGGAAGTCGCCTTTGATGATAATGACACGAAAATGGATGATCACGTAGAGGACATTATTACGTAGGAAAAGAGGCTTTTAAGCAATCACATGCATATGGTAATATGTGCAGTGAAGCAAAGACGCCGCTATACCTTGGGTGTAAAAAATACCGATTGTTAAATGCTGTATTGAAATTGGTAAGCTTGAAAGTACGACATGGATGGAGCGACAAGAGTTTTTCAGAAATGCTTGAGGCTTTTAAGGACATGCTTCCAGATGATAATGTGCAAAGAAAATACTTTGTCCACTAGGGATGGTGTACAAAAAGATCCATGCATGCCCGAACGATTGCATATTGTATAGAAAAGAGTTTGAAGAGAGGTAGAAGTTTCCGGTATGTGAAACCCCAAGGTACAAATCAAATAAGGGGCCTGCAAAAGTGTTGTGGTATCTTCCAATCATACCAAGGTTTAAGCGGTTTTTTGCAATGAAAATGATGCAAAAAATTTGAGGTGGCATGTAGATGAGAGGATTTTTTATGGAAAGCGTCGACATCCGGCTTATTCTTGTTACACCCCTACCGGCCTTGCCCTTTCGGGTGGCGGGTTAAAGGGATCCCCTTTTTTCTGTTATCTTTCCTTAGTTACTTATTCCTTTTAGCATATATCAGAGTGTGCGCTACAGGGAATTATACCGGTTTGGACTTATCTATTGTACTCGAAAAAGTGAGATAATCAAAAAGTAAACAGTCCTCGAAGGGTTAAGGGTACAATCATCCAAAATAAAATACAGGAAGTAGAAATAAATAAAATCATCCCAAACTATAGATACAAAATACAATAGGGCATCCCCTATTCTTTAGTCTGTCACCCAATGCTCTTACCTCTCCAAAAAGGTCTTTATAGCTCAGGCTCGGTCCCCTGTGTCTACAGATCGGTTTGGAGTTTAAGAATGAACCCTAGAGTAACTGTTAAACTCATGTACTATATGTATGTAGTGTATGAATGCAACCATATTATGAAAAATCATAGTAAAAACGGCAACCAAACCAGATATGCATTCAGAACCAAACACAATATCAATAAACCACAAGCCGTTGAGCTACTTACTAAGGCAAGCCCCAGAATCATAAGCCGTTGAGCCATCTTAACTAGGCCAGCCCCCGAATCACAAAGCCATTGAGCCGCCTAATAAGGCCAGCCCCGAAAAATCCTCAGCGCTAGGAACAATGCAATAGTCAGGGCCTCGAACCCTAACACTCGTATGCATATTTGGCAAATACAAGCATGGCAAACAATCATAGAATAGTAACATATAAAGTACATGAGTAAACCGTTACTACCTATTGGTTGTTTACCGACTCAAAATTTATATGTTGCACGATAGCCTTCCCAGATATGATTTTACCCTAGACAACACCGATATACCTTGTTTTTAGTATTTCCATGAATTCCCCTTTTATTCTTGAAGAATCCGAGCCATATTTCAAAATTCCACAAACCCTTGACCAAATTCAAACATTTTAAATAAATTCCATAAAATTCCTATTGACATTAAATCAGTGGCTATCCTTAGGATGTCTAGTTTATGGTAAAAATACTCCCAAATTATAAAAGGGTTGATATTTAATTACAAAGCCCAAATTTCACTCGCTGGTCAGAAAACTACAGCAACTTCCTGAGCAGTTTACAAGAATTTATTTCTCCTAGTAGATTAATCGAAAAGGTACCAAATTATATATCAAAATGAATCTCAGGGAGCCTAATTTAATCCTGTAAAATTTCAAGGCAAATGGACTTTATTTACTATTTTAAAAATACCAATCAAGCTTCGGTGCCCAAAAATCCTGAAATCAGCAACTAGATGTTCCTTTTGATTTTTAGTGTTTTCGGGTTGGCAAACCTTATCTTTGACCTAAACCCATGAAAAATATCATTTTAAACTCATTGGAAACCTCAGACAATTCATGCTTTAATCAGTTGGACAAAAATCCTAATCTTCAAACTTCAGAAGCTAGTTTCGGGGTTTACTTGAATTTGGAGCTTTAATAGGTGTTTCAGCTTCTTTTTCTGCGGATTGGAGCTTCGCTGGACCCTCTCCTTCTCTGCCTGGATTCTCCCCTTGGAAGTCAAGAATATGAGGGTTATGTCCTTATAAAATGTTCAAGGTGCATAGAATTGTCTGGTTCATACTTTTGTCCATTGGTTAATAGCATGAACTAGGGTTTCTTGCCCTACTTCCCAAGAAAATCCAGAGTATTCTAGAAGCAGGTGAGGTTGCAAAATTCTTCCCCTAAGAATCAGATTTTTATATTTCAACATGTGCAAAATGCCTTAATTACCCAAAACACCCATCTGTCCAGTGGTTAAAAGCATATAATCTGGTTTTTTTGCATGTTTTCTCTTTTCTTTTTCTCCAAGTAATTCCGGATATTTCTAGGACCCTGTGTGGTGCATTTTGGGCCTGAAAATCTGATCCATTGTGCTTTTATTTAATTTACCCAATTTATCCAATTCACCCTTTTATCCACTAGTCCTTGTAATGCATCACTGGTTCAAAGGGTGCTCCCCTTTTCACTTTTCTTAAAATTTTCAAATCTTTTTCCCTGATTTAGTCTTCATATGTGGTGCCATTATGCACCTTTAGATAGCTTAATATTTTCTTCATTTAATCCAAAAAGAAGTCCCTAATTGGTGCTTATTGGTCTCCTTTCTTCTGATTAACCTCCCTTAGGGCCTGTATTTTGTGTTTGGGCTTAAGTACATATAAAATCATCTGATTTTCTCCCTTATTTCTTGTGTTGTCGAAGATTCCTCCTTAAAGATAAGGAATTGAATTTTCTAACCTTACTTTTTCCTTTTTAAGCCTGCAGTGACATGTGTCCTCAAGCAGTGATTGCAACTGCTTTTTCCTTTCCAGCACGTGCATTTTATGCAGTGCCTCTTCCTCTTCCTTCCTTTAGATGGTGCATACACACTCTACAAGGGAAGGATTTTTGTTTTGCTAATTCTCTCTGTCCCCTATTCATTGTACCGGCTTATACAGCTCCGATATTTAATGTTTCAGCTCATTTCCTTTTAAAATTAGGGCACAACAACTACCACTTTTCCTTGGTTTTATTTAGGAGAAATTTTTTTTTTTACCTTTCTAGGGTTCAATAACCTATCCCCTAGTTTCAGATCCTTAAAATATTTATTATAAAGTATTATAGAAAACAATAATAATTCAAACAAAAGTAGTCAAAAGCTTTTCATTATTTTATGAGTTCATACAAATACATCATTTACAAAAGCAAGGGTGTTACAATTCTTCTCAATGGAAGAAAATCAATCAATTATTTCCGAAATTCGGTGAAGAACGTAGGAACCTTAGGCTTGCCCTTAGTACGGATGGCATGAATCCCTACGGTAGCCTTAGCAGCAAACATTGTTTATGGCCTATACTCCTGATTATTTACAACTTATCTCCTTTGTGTTAGGCATGAAACGAAACTACATCATGTTGTCTATGTTGATTTTGGGACCAAAACAACCCAGAAATGGCATTGATGCTTACCTTGAGCCCTTAATCGAAGACTTGAAGGAGTTGTGGGTAGAAGAAGTCAATGTTTTTGACTCTTTCAAGAAGGATGTAACATCCCAAATTTTGGATTTTGGGAATTAAAATATGATATGGGATTAATTATGGAAAATTTGGCCTTAATTATTATAAAGCTAATAATTGGAATTTAATGCATATTTTCCTGTAAATTAAGGATAGATAGTTAGGTAATAATTTATGGCCTAAATATTTTAGAGATAATATTTTATGGCTCAAAGGAATTAATTAAGAGAAATCCTTAAATGGAGTTAAGGATTAATTTTAGATTACCTAACTATTGTTTGCAATAATTGGGAAAGGATTAAATTGCAAGCACAATCCTTGTAGGAAATCAAATTGGTATTTTCTTTTGAAGTGGACTCCACATTCTTTTCATGTGAGACACCTTGCACTTATTTATTCCTTCAACAGCCACGTACCCTCTCCATTTTTCCATTCTAATATCTCCCATCCTCCAAAAATGCTCCACGTACTACGTCTCTTTATTTCACATTTTATACACACTCACACTCCTTTCTTTCCCATTAAACTCATCCGGCCAAACACACATATATACACTCTCAATTGTATGACAGCCACGTACCCTCATTCTCCTATTTCCCTCTCCCTTATTCAGCCACGTAAACACATACACACACATTTCTGTTTTAACCTCTCCTTTAATCCACAGAAATCACAACACACACAAAAATCAATCTCCAATTCCTCTCTCCTCATTCACCGTGCACACATCACACACTTACCACATTAACACAAAACAAATATACTCCCTCCTCTTTTCCCCTTTCACAGCATATTTTCCCCTCCCTTCACTTACATAATAAGTCTCACACACTTTCCCTTTCAACCGTACCCCTCCCTCCTTCTCTCAAGCACAAATTAAATAACTTCAACTTCAACCAACCCTCCTCTCCTCTCCTCTCCTCTTCCATCTTCACAATCATCAACACCATTATCATCACACACAAAGAGAAGCCACGGTTTGGAAGAAGAAGCACATAAGATCAAGGTATGTGTATGAACACTAGGTATTGTGTCTTGATCTTCTCATGCATGTCATTTTGGATGAGAATAAATCCACATGCATGTGACATATATGGTTCTAGGTCATAGGATGAGCAAGGAAAATTGACAAGGAAGAGACCACAAGCTCAAGAGTAAGCCTAGTGGTAAGAATATCTATTCCTCTTCAAGTTTTTGAAACTTTAAGTTTGAAACCCAGATTTTGTAATCTGTGGTAAAATTGTAGAAAAAATTGCAATTTGGAAAATTTGAGACCACCAATTAGTTCCTCATGGAAACTGGGGTGGGAATATGTTGGTGAATGAATTTTTAAAGAGATTTTCACACATAAAATAATGAGGTCAAAGAAGGAGTCAAAACTGCCAGTTTTTGGTCTCTGGAGTCAGTCAACTTCCAATGCGTGTTCGACTGAGTTAATGTTCTTTAAAAATTCTAAACATTTTCTTGGAGATAGAGAACATGATACCTTTAAAATGATGGGTCATTTGCATTCTTTTGGTTTTTTGTTAGTGGGTAATAAATGTTACAAAATGGCTCTGCGTCCTGCAAAGAAAAATTGGGCAGACAATTGGGACATGTGAAATGACTAGTTTTAAGTGCTTATAAAATGATGAAATTATTCAGCCATGAAGAGGACTCCCTTGGCGTTAAGGAAATATAAATTGTGTAATTTTTAAGGCCCTAATCAGCGAGATACAAATTTTTAAAGTTGAGTGTTAATTCTGAAAGATTAACTGAACAGTCAAGAAAGACATAAATTTTGGGAATTATTTGACAAGTCCTGACCTCTTAAAGTATTTTTCTACGAAATTGGACTTTTCTAGGAACACGTGAGAGTTGACAGAACTTTAAAATAATTTTTTTGGAATTAATTAGAAATAGTTGAAGTTGCTAGACTTTTTATAGGTAGTGAAAGATAAAGGTTGAAAGTAACAATTCTAAGTTACATAATTAAACCCTGATGAAATAAGGGTTAAAAAGATAAGTAAACATTCATTTTCCCTGGTTCTAAAAGTATGGTTATATCATTGGGGCCATATGGAGAATGAAGGAAAAAACTTCAAGCAACCCTGACAGTTAGTGAAAAGAGGAACCCGTGTAAGGACAGTAGTCCTTAAAAGGTAGTGGGCTTACCTTAGTTGCATGTATTTGATATTATTGCTTGTATTTATATATTTGATTGCTATACTTGCTTGCTATGTTTGACATACTTGAATGATTGAAGCTCTGTTTATGATGATGCATGAAGCATTGAGCATGCAGACATGTCATTATGTTAACATGAGTTTGTGCAAGGCAAGTATATCATACATTAGCATTTATCTTGCATGCATTGTTTGGTAGTGTCTGCTACTGGGATTCCTCAGAATCTCACCCTCTACCACCAACCAATAGACGGGTGAGCAAATGAGACAAGTACTGCACAAAGTTTGAGGAGGGAGCGTTGCTAAAAGACAGCCCAACACAAGGATAATTGAAGAATCGAGGGACGACAATGTTTAAATTGGTTGAAGTTTCACTGTTTCTAATGAATGTAAACGTATGTAAAGGGGTATAAACCTTGGGAATACCCCTATACCCCTGTCATGTAATCAAATTTATTTTTCGTTGTATCAGTATAACGAACTATTTTTGATTTTGCCACACTACTTCGTAAGTTAAGGTAAAGAATGCCGACACCCTCGGGGGTGTTACAAATGATGTGTTTAAAATGTGAGCCATGATATTTTGTACTTTAAACGACTTCCTAGTATATGGTAACTTGTCAGGATATAGTGTAAAAGGCCATAAAGCATGTCCGGTTTGTGAAGAAGGCACATGCTACCATCAACTTCAACATGGAAGAAAGACGGTTTATCTTGGATTAGGAGATTTCTTAGACCGAGCCACCCATATTGTCGATTAAAGAAAGCTTTTTTGGTGGCCAAGAGTATTAAGATGCTTCGGTGGCATTGCCTGGGGAGCAAGTTTATGAAAAGGTGAAAAATATTAGTGTCATCTTTGGTAAGACTGCAAAGAATATAAAAGAAACAAATATATGGAAAAAGAGATCTGTATTCTTCGATATTCCATATTGGAACAATTTTGATGTGCGACACTGTATTGATTTCATACATGTGGAGAAAAACGTATGTGATAGTATTGTTAGCACGCTTCTCAAGATACAAGGTAGTTCCAAGGATGGTGTGAAGGCAAGATTGGTTTTGCAATCAATGGGAATACACGAAGACTTATACCCAAGGCCATTAGCAATAGAATTTATTGTCCCCTAGCTTCTCATACTTTGTCTAAAGATGAGAAAAGAAGTTTTTGTGAGTGTTTACATGGCACAAAAGTTCCCTCGGGGTATTCTTTAAATTTTAAGAGGCTTGTATCGATAAAGGACTTGAAATTAGTAGGCCAAAAGTCTCATGATTGTCATGTGTTAAAGCAACAGCTACTCCCAGTAGCTACTCGAGGTATCGCCGAATATGATCTTCAACACATTTTGACTAGACTTTGTTTCTTCTTCAATGCAGTTTGTAGTAAAGTTTTCAAGATTGAAAAGTTGGATGAATTGGAAAATAAAGGATATCTTATCTTGTGCCAGCTTGAGAAGCTTTTTCTTCCTACATTTTTTGACATCATGGCTCATCTAATTGTTCATTTAGTGAGGGAGATAAGGTTGTGTAGATGTACCCAATTGAAAGATCTATGAAATTCCTAACAAGGTATGTGAAGAACGCATACCAGTCAGAAGCATCGATTGTTCAAAAAATATGTTTATGAAGAAGCCATGGATTTTGTCAAAATTATTTGGGCAAAGTAAGACATATTGGGCTTCCTAAACGTCACCATGCTGAAGGGGGTACACAAGGGGCTTCAGTAAAAAGTGTGGATCTTGATGAATTGTCACAAGTCCACTTATATATCTTGAATAATGTTGATGAAGTTCAAGTTAGCATAGATGCACATAAAGAAGCTGTACAGAAAGAAAATCATCAGATGACTGAACAAAGGTTAATTAGGGAGCATAACATAACTTTTGCAAACTGGTTCAAACAAAAGGTCAAGGGAGAGGAATGTGTTTTTGATACAATCAAGTGGTTAGCACGCGGTTCTCAGGTTGATGTCATAAGTAGGAATTCGTATGTGATCAACGGTTATACATTTTACATGAAGTCCCTAGATGATAGGAGCACCATCTAGAACAGTTGTGTTATGTTAGAGGCTGAATCTATGCACTTCTCTAGTTCAAAAGACAAGAGGCTTAAATTGGTAGTCATGCCTTATTATGGGGTTATTGACGAGATTTGGGAGGTGGACTATCCTAAAATTAAATTTCTCATTTTCAAATGCAAGTGGGTTAATGTCAATAATGGTGTTCAGATCGATCGGCTAGGATTTACATTAGTTGATATCAATAGTAGAAGTTTTGGAGATGAACCTTTTACTATGACAAACTAGGTGAAAATAAAATGTAGTCTTTAGCTCTCCAAGGAAAAAGGGTCTTTGATATTGATGAGGAAATCATTCAAATTATGGTCTTCCTGAGAGTACTCCTTTTTCAAGGGGTCTCTCGGACATGAATGAAGAAGATGAAGTGAATAATGTGTTGGGATACGTACACACAGCGGAAGGATTTCATCCATAAAACTTACGAATCTCATAGAAGGATCTATCAACGACGTTTAAATCGGGTAGAAAAGAATCGTACCTATGCGAACTCATGAGCGTCTCGTTCAATTTGATCTCGTGTGCAACCCGCTCGATCAACAAAATGACGGCGTGCTAGCACCTTCAGTATTTTCGCGTCTCTTCTTTACTCTCTAGGGTTTCTCGCAACTTTTTTAATATGTCTTGCAAAATGTCACATAGGTTTTTTCAAAACCCAATAGGCATATTATATATTCAAAATTAATCCTTATTAATCTTGAAATTTGAATTGGGATTAAAATAATATATTAATTAAATCTATCCAATAGATCTAATCTAATCTATTTATTTAATCCGAATTAAAAGCCTTCTGATTTAATTTATCTGTATAAATTAAATCGAGATATGATATCTATCTATTTAATATTGGGATTCGTACACGCAGCAGAATTATAAAATTTTTACGAATCCCATTGGAGGATCTATCAACGCGTTTAAATCAAGGTTTGTTAGAAAAAATCGTACCTATGCGAAGGGTTGAGAGTTTCGTTTGATCCGGTCTGGTACGCATCTCCTGCTTCGTGCATCTCGACTATCCTATGTCTTGGACGTGGTGCCATCTCGTTCGATCAAACAGAAGCAGACTTTTTGAGTCTCCTCCCTCTACCGGTATCCACACGAATAGCCTTGAACACAGACGGCAGCGTGCTAGCGCCTTCAATGTTTTCTTGCGTGTCTCCTTTCTCTCTAGGGTTTCTTACGGCTTCTCTAATTCATCTGTACTCCCAATACGACTAGATCAATCTCCATTTATAGAGTTTCTAAAAACATAATGAGCCGTATTAAAATATTCAAAATTAATCTAATTAATCTTGAATTCGAATCTGAATTAAAACAATACATTAATTAAAATCTGTCCAATAGATCTAATCAAATATATTTATTTAATTCGAATTATGAGCCTACAAATTTGATTTATCTTTATAAATTAAATTTGAGATATGATATCCTTCTATATAATTAAATCTGAGATACTATGTCTCAATTCAATTAAATTTGAGATACTATATCTTTATTCGAAAATTAAATCGATATACGATCTCAATTTATTATAGTTATTTAATTTATCAAATAAATTAAATACTATATATACAATATTATTATCTATAAATAATATCATTATTATTTTCGAATAAATATAAATATAAATATAAATATATACATATATATATATATATATCCATCCTAGATTAAATACAATATACATTAAATCTTAGACATATATAAGATTCAATGAATCTGACACTTTTACTCGTGTTGGGCTATTCTTGTGTGCGACCACCGTGGCCCACATGTTGGGCAATACTATACCATCCCACAAGTAGCAAGCGGCCTCTAGCAAGACATTGCGACTACCCAATTCATATGGGGATCGATGATATGATACTATCTATGATACAACCATGTCACGTCCCTTTTGTCACGCGATAATTTGGTCAAGGATGAGGCATGGATAATGTCAACTTCCTGTTCTTGACCATTACTTTCTTGATTCTCGAGTAGTCTAATAATGGAAACTCCTTTCCTTCGTAGTATGACCATACATTTCTCAGACTCACTCATCGAGGGGCCCAGTATTATCTCTCTAAAAATGTGAGGGACAAATTCCATCTTGACCATTCATATTCCTCTGCATGAAAACCACTGATCCCGATCCAAACCTTTATCATCACCCGGTCAAAGGTGACTTTTGACTAGGTCAAAGATCAGCGACTCATCATGTAGGAATCTATGATGATCTCAGGTCAAAGGGTATTGTGACGTGGTTATATATGAGATAAGCTTATGACTAAATCCATGTAACTTTCTCATAGTGGGTCGATCTAGCACCTTGTACTCTTACAAGTGCCTATGACTTTGATTCGTATCTCCATACCTCGTCAAAGTCATACTAGTCTTATTTCATCTTCGCTCCCGCATAGATGACTGACCAGAGACATTTACGATAATCTATAAGATATATCCAGGGATACAGTTATCACTATAAACATGCAAATGAAATGATAACTAAAGGAGAATACTTTAAATAACATACACGTTTAAAGTATAATGACTTGCCCTTAGGGCATAATTTCCAACATTAAATTGAATCTGAGATACTATATCTCAATTTAAATTAAATTAGACATATGATATCTTTATTCGAAAATTAAATCTGAGATACAATATCTCTATTTGTTTTAGATATTTAATTTATAAAATAAATTAAATATAAAACAAATATTATATAATAATATTATAATCTTTATTTAAATAATATTATTATATTATTTTCGAATTTAATATATATATATCCATCCTAGATTAAATGCAGTATTCATTAAATCTTAGACATATATATCTAAGATTAAATGAATCTGGACACTATTGCTCGTGTTGGGCTATTCTTGTGTGCGACCCTATAGGCCCACATGAGATTGGCAGCGGGCCAATACTGTACCAGCCCATAAATCCCAAACGGCGTCTAGTGATGAGCACAATTTATGCCATGTTTTCCCTATACTTTATGACTGAATTGTATGGTAAATATAAGCTTAACTGCAATCAATCCGAGCAAAAAAGCATTAATTCATGAATATAGGGAATTGAAGGATAAAAACCATTTACATCCTAAACATGTGCTAAGAAGAGGACCAAATACGTGGGTTTATGAGAAGAACGTATAGTAAAACTGATACTATGCTATAGCATTCTGACAGCACAAGAAAGTGTAATACAAAGTATCTATGAAGCTATAGCAAAGTAAAGGACGCGATGCTATGCGACATATGTTCTAATCTTTTGTCAAGTTATTTCAGGAAATATTGCGAAGGCCGAGGAAAGACAGGTAGATTGCTGATATAACGGAATAGAAGATGCGGAGGATGAAACTAAAAGATTTGAAGAATCTTGCAGGATCAGCAGAATCAATCTACTGTGATCAGAAGATACGATGGATCTCGACAGATTTAGAAAGCCCAGCTCGCTGGAACTTGCGCCGCAAGAAAACCTGATTATAAAAGGAAACAACTTAAAGTGGAGCTATATACCCAAGAGGGGGTGAATTGGGTATTTTAAAAACTTTTGTAATCTGCTGTTTTTAGACAAAAAAATAGAGATGGACGAGTAAAGGGAAGAGCAACCGGACACGAGATTTATACTTGGTTTGGTCCTAACAACTTGACCTACATCCAAATCCCCGGACTCTCTGGGATTTTCCACTATCACAAAGATTACACACTCTGTACTCAAAGAGTAGTTCTCTCTCTAGAACTCACTCCCCCTTACAAGTTGTAATCAATGAACTCCCAAATTACCAAGTCCCCTGACTTGCGATTCTTTACAATAAATGTTTTTCATGTAGAAACTCTCTCTAAGAGTAGATAAGAATAATCACTGAAGTACAAAGTATCAAAAGATACAATACAGTTGAAAACTGAAAGAGTAAATGCTAGACTTGAATGTATTTCATTTTCAGTTGTTGTGTGTTGTTGAGAAGACTTGAATGCATCTCTATTTATACTAAGAGTGCATTAATTGACCGTTGTAATCTTCATTATTACCGTTGCCTTGATTAACCAAAGTTCTGGGCAAGGTAAGGTCTTCTTCTCTCTCTAATCTGTACTTAATCCAGCTGGGTAGAATATCAGAGTTGACTCTCTGCAAATTAGTCCGTTGGAGAGACAGTTGCTTATTGAAGAAATCATTCTTTAATGCTTTGCAACCGTGTGCAGAAGGATTACCCAAAAGTATGCAACTTTCTGGGTTTGCATTTAATGTGCTAACACCACTTTGCTTTTGCTTTAAACCTTCAATGTACATTCTCTAATATGTCTGAAACTCACCAATAAAGTGGTTAAACATATCTAGAAACATTAGAGATTAATCATAGGAAGTATTAAGATCAAACAAGAAGATTTCACAAATTCGTCAAATTTGATTTTCAAACTTAGCGTTCAATACTCGAGTATGTGTATCAATACTCGAGTTTGTCACTTGTGCACTTAAGTCAATACTTTAGTATTCATTTTGATACTTGAGTATTCTTCTTCCGAGAGGAATCATCGAGATTTGACTTTGGACATTAACATTGAAATAAGGTCAATACTCGAGTATCCAAATCCATACTCGAGTTTTGAACTTTTGATATGAAAATAAGTTTAAGTTCAAAAACCTCAATACTTGAGTATTAATCTCAATACTTGAGTATTCAAATTATTGACAAAGAGCAAAGCTTTCTGTATGCCCAATACTCGAGTATGCATTCATCTGGAAAATCTTTGTGAAGTCTTTCCCAAGTCAATACTTGAGTATTGAAATGAATACTTGAGTATTCAACACATGCATAAATCTCGTAATCTTTCTGTCAGTTCAATACTCGAGTGTGCAAGCCAATACTCGAGTATGCATGGAATTTGAAAACTTTGGTAGATGATTGTCAAGTCAATACTTGAGTTTTCATATGGATACTTGAGTATTCATAAACAAGTGTTAAGCTTAAAAACTTTGTGAAAATCCAATACTCGAGTATGCAAAACCAATACTCGAGTTTTCAAAAGATGAGAAACTTGATGACTCTCTGTATGACCAATACTCGAGTATTCAACTAAATACTTGAGTATTGCGATCTTAAGTCAATGTTAAAATTGTCTCTCGTGTGTTCCATACTCGAGTATGCATATCAATACTTGAGTTTGGCTATGGGTGAAAAACTTGGAGTGCTCTCTATAAGTCCAATACTCGAGTATTGTGTCCAATACTTGAGTATTGCTTTGTGTAATTGTTTTGAGCAACTCTCTGTCAAGTCAATACTCGACCAATACTCGAGTTTTGTCTTGACAGTAAGTTTTTCAACTTACCAAAGACAAAACCATATCTTGTGTTTACAACTGTCAGTTATCATCAAAACCTGTAGAGAACTAACATTCTCCCTCTTTTTGATAATGACAACACTTGTAAACCAAACTTCCAAGAATTTGAGGAATCGTTTATCTTGAAGTGAGAATTTTCAAAATCTCAGTATTTTGAAGAAAAAAAAACTCAGAAAAGTGACAGGAATGTTCTTTTGCAAATTTGAAAACACAATATATAGGTAAATCGAGATAAAACAAAGCGAAGCACTAATCGATCAAGAAGGAAATTTCATTCATAGACGCAAGACTATACATCGAATTGCGAAAACGAGAAAATAGACTATTGATAGCAAAATAAAATGCAAAGTTGCAAAATGCTAAACAAACTAAACACAATCATACTAAGCCAAGCCTCAAAACTCAAATTCGATTTATCTAGTCGCTTTCTCTCCCCCTTTGTCGTCCTCAAAAGTGGATGGGCCTGAGATGGTGGGGGCAGAGAGAGGATCAAGGAGAGGAGTAGGAGGAGGTGTTTGAGGGAGAACTTCAGTAGATGGAGTGAGATGAAGAACCTCAGTGGATGGAGTAGGAGCAGGCATGGGGGAGGAGAAAATGGGAGTGGATGGCTCAGGGGATGAAGGAGGAACCCGAGGCCTAGTGACTGAGGAGGTGGAGTAGACTGAGCTTCCTGAGCTTGTGACTGAGAAGCTCTTGCCTGAGTTCTCAAAGGTGCCCGAGATTGACCAGAACCTTCTACCCCAAAGGTAATCTTCATGAAATTGAGTTGAGTCTTGCCAAAAACGGGTGATACTTCATACTCTCAGGAGGGCCAATATACCAAATTTTGTGATAAAAGAGAATGACAGATACGAGTGAAGGGAATGGTATGTAGGAAGGTCGTCTGGATGAGAATTAATCGTATCATCTCCTTGAAAATCCAGTGGCCAAGGTTCAAAGGATGCTGTTTCACAAAAGCAGTGAAAAAGCGGTAATCTCTCTGGGAAAAATGTGAAAAACTGCCTCCCTTTTGAACGAAGTTCCTTGAGTAGATATACCAGAGGACCCTATTGATAGGTGACATAGACCCAGGTTTGAAGGAAAGTGTATGTCTTTGGTTTTCAGGAAACTCCTCATTAGGTCTAAGAGTGGTGAATATCTCTTCATTGCTATAGGTTGGAGTGGAAGCAGGAGGGGGATTGGAAACTTTCATAATATTATTGAGAATTGAAGCAGATAAGGTGAATTTGACACCTTTGACACATGTAGTCACTCTTTCCTCTACCAACTCACCATCAGAATTGAGAATATTATCAGATTGCATATTGAAGTAAAATAATTTCACTAGATTAGGATTATAGGGGGATGAAATGGATGTGAAAGAATCATAAGGTGAAAGCCAAGGAGAAAGATTGACATTACATTCTTGATGAAGTGTGACCAAGTTCACTGCTACGACGGTACAGAATTCTTTATTCGTATAAGAGTCTTTGGACTTGGTACTTTGTTCCGGAGTGAGAGGCATGGAATCTATGGTAAAATCGCTTGGAGCAGAGAGATGACTGTAGATATCTGAAATTGCATTTTCCATAACAAGAGGGACATCCTCTTCTTGTTCTTGTCCTCGTGAGGATTCGTCAGCTTGGGGTACAGATGCCCTCTTTGTTCTAGCTTTTGTTGGTTTGGAAATTTCAGGATCCTTTGCCTTCCCCTTTTTCTTGGGTTCAGGTTCCTTTCTCTTCTGAGAAGGCGACTTGGCAAGTTCTTCAGAGACCTTCTTCTTCTGAGCAGCAGGTTCCATGATAGGTTCCTTGAAAGAAACACCTTTGCTTTAGGTTTTGGATTCCTTGTGCTTCTTCGAGGGAGACTGCTCATCAGAAATTTCGCCTATTACTCCTTTAATCGATTTGTCTATCCCATAGCGAAGGTGAGTTGAGCGCGTTTTAACCCCGGCGGTCGATCAGAAGAAGATGGAGGTGGAGCCTATGGTTGACGAGGAGAAGGAGGAGGTGGAGACCATGATTTTGTCCCTTCTTCGCTGAAATCAGAGATATAGACGGCTTGGGATTGAGATTTTGAGCCCATCAGAGGGATTAAAGTGAGGATTTGGACGGAAATTGGACGAAAATTGAGAGAATCTGAAAGAAGAAGAGAGAGCGTCTAGGGCAAACTTGAGTTTTAGAGCGAGTATTGAAGAACATGAATAGTAACTATATATGTAGGCGCACCAAACTCGAGTATTGAAGCCTATACTCGAGTTTTGAGCTCTCATATTGAAGAACAAATACTAACCTGGACTTCAGAAGTGTAAGGTGAACCTTTGAATTTCCATGACCAATACTCGAGTATTGAACTTACATACTCGAGTATTCAGCTTCTTCGACACTTGTTTGTCCTCTGCCTGGTGGATACTCGAGTATTACACTCTCATACTTGAGTATTGAACTTCTTTATCATCAGGTTGTTCTCTGTGGTGGATACTCGAGTATTCATCTTCTCCAAAATTCAATGTTGCTCTCTGACTTGACCATACTCGAGTATTGCCTCCAATACTCGAGTATTCTCCTTTTGTTAGCAATTACTAAAATTTTAAAAATCCTGTAAAAGACATAACTACATACTTCGATGCTTAAATTAGTTTTTAATAGTCATCAAAACCAGAACTAACATTGAGGTAGTGAGAAATCCTTACAATTCATTGGGATTTACCATTCCCAATTCTTTCCTTATGAAATTAAATTGTTCTTTGGCCAATGGTTTGGTGAAGATGTCAGCGAGTTGAAGATGGGTTGGGATGAACATGACTTTGACATCTCTCTTCTGAACATGATCCCTTATGAAATGATGCCTCACATCAATATGCTTGGTCTGAGTGAGACCAATTTCCCCAAATTCCTAGATTCCATAGTGATAATGGAAGCCATCAATTCATAGTCCTTGAGCACAAAATGTGTGAAGCTTTGTCCCTTATTGATTATATTACGACTATAGAGGTACCAATGAACTCTATACGTATCAGACATCCGTGAGGGTTTGAATTTCAGAGGTTTGCCATCATAAGTCTCATTTGGGAAGAGAATTTTAAAACATTCAACCTCTGAAAGTGTAGGAGGATCAGGTATGTTAGGAAGACCAAAAAATGAATTTAGAATCTGAGCAGAAAGCCTTATCTACTGCCCCCTAATAGAAGTAGTTAGAATAATCTCATTGTCTTCCTCTGTCTCAATCATATTACAATAAAATACTTTCACTACCATAGGAGAATATGGGGTGGTGATACCTAGCAGTGGCATATATGAGGTTAACTAAGGAGACAGATCCAAATTGCATTTTGTTCTGAAGTCTTCTAGGTCTAAATAAATAGTGGGATAGAACGGTCTATTCTCAAAGTTTGTCCAAAAACATGGTTCAGATGGAATTAACAATTCATCTTGACAGAACCCAGGAGGGCAATGGAGTGCGCTTTTTTGCCCGATGAGCTTGGAGCCAAATGATTGTTGAGTGCAACTAATTGAGGTATGTTTCTGATGACCAGGATGCTTATGTGGAGGTTTCGAGGTCTGTCCTTCATGCTTTTGATCGAGTTTGTGAAATTGTGGATGATCATCGGGATACAAGTCGGATGTCTTGGTAGACTGAGTGTGGAGACTTTTCCCTTTTTCAGTTGGTAGAGAATGAATCTGAGTCCGAGTTACGGGACGAGAGGATTCTTTAACAATAATCTCCTTAGATTTTGACTGAGATGGCATCGGTCGAGAGGGTTCTTCGATAACAATGCCTTTGGATTTTGACTCGTAAGGCCCAAACGACTTAACCTTGGGGCGAAATTTTGTGCGGGGCTTCTTAGGAAGTGGTTGTTTAGGAGATTTCTCTAGAGATGATGTATCTATTGCAGGCAATGTCAAAAATGGTTGAGAAAGGAAAGTATGAGGTGAGTTTGACAAACCGAAGAAGGATTAATAGGAGAAAAGGAAAATGTAAGATCGCTCACAGTTGATGAATTTGGGAAAGAAATAGAAGTTCAGTAGTTGAAGATTAAGATGAAAATAGAATGAGAGATTTAGAGTTCTCAAGAGCTTTATGAAACAACAGCCCAGAATTTGAACAGACGCGGGGTTTGAATAGGGAAATAGGGTTTTATGAAGAGTTAAAAAAAAATGAACCGACACATTTTTTGGCGGAACTGGGACTGTCGTATATTCTCGAGAATTGCTTTTAATTCTCGGGGATCCAAAAACAAAAAGGAGAAGGACCCGATTCACCAATTCTTAGGAATCTTGCTATGATTCTCGGGAAGGTAGTGTAATATAGATGCTCTGTTGGAATACAATTCTCGGGAATCCAAAATTGATTCTAGAGAATGTGAGAATATAATAGATTTGAAAGCACGCTAATTCTCAGGAATTCCAGGTTAATTCTCGAAAATTATCAAGTATAATACTGTTATACTATCGGTCTCAAGCTATTCTCAGGAATTCCATGTAATTCTCGAGAGTGCAATACTTGTCCTCAATATCGATTCTCGAGAAGATTGAGTGGATTCTCGAGAGTCCTATGATAAGTCTTTCTCTGGACATCAATTCTCAAGAATTGCGTGCGAGATATTGGAGCTATCTTTCCTCGCCAATTCTCGAGAGGTCAAAGAGAATTCTCGAGAATGAACTTGTTAAACAGAGGCGATAGAGATCCTTTTCATCTGCAATTCTCGAGAGTCCCTTGATGATTCTCGAGAATGCTCATTAATAAATGTAAACTAAGAGTTTTTTATTTCTCTATTCTCGAGAGGTCCTTAACACTTCTCAAGAATTATGGTTTAAAAATGAACAGTAAATCCCTGCAGCTCTTAGAAAAGTCATTTAACCCCGATATTTCTCGAGAATGTTTTGTCAATTCTCGAGAATACTAAACAATTGCAACAGCAAACCTCACTACAATTCTCGAGAATGCTAAAATCATTCTAGAGAATTGCCTATAAATCTCTGTTTTCTTCTTATAGAACAGAGGAACCTGCAAAACATCATCTGGAGACTTCGATGCTTAAGTTAGTCTATATTAATCATCCAAACATAATTAACAATATTAAATTAAGATTACTCACAGTTCAATGGGATTTACCATTCCCAATTCTCTTTGAATGAACATGAATTGTTCTTTGGCTAACGGTTTCGTGAAAATGTCAACCAGTTAAAGGTGAGTGGGAATGAACATTACTTTGACATCTTTCTTTTGCACGTGGTCTCTGATAAAGTGATGTCTCACATCAATGTGTTTGGTCCTTGTGTGTTGTACTGGATTTTTCACCAAGCTAATTGTGCTTGTGTTGTCACATAGAATTGAAATTTCTTTCAAGTGGACTCCCAAGTCAGATAGTTGTTGCTTTATCCACAAGACTTGTGCACAACAACTTGAGGCGGCAACATACTCAGCTTTAGTTGATGACACAGCTACAGTAGTCTGTTTCTTACTGAACCATGATACAAGTGACCCTCCGAAGAACTCACATTGATCGCTCGTGCTCTTTCTGTCAGTCTTGTATCCAGCATGGCCAGCATCAGAGTATGCAACCAAAAATTCTTGCTGACCTCTTGGAAACCAGAGACCCAATTCCTTCGTATCTGAGAGATATCGAAAGATTCTCTTAACGTGCTCGGCGTGTGATTCTTTAGGAGCTGATTGGAATCTTACGCACATACCCACACTAAATTGAATATCCGGCCGACTTGCAGTTAAGTAGAGTATGTTGGCTCTCGGAGTTTTGATGATAACAAGACTTCATTATTTAAACCTTTTGTTAAATGAGATTTGTGTTTTTGAATCAGTAAATGTTAAGTAAGGTGTTCTTGGTTACTCAAGTAATTGTCCTGCATAAATTGACACCTCTCAAAAGTCTGTTGAAAACTATCTGGATTCAGTTCAGGCATCAGGTTTAACTTCCCTTTGAAAGTTAACTTCTTATTTCAAGTTAACTTTCTCTGTTATTTTTCGATGCTAATATCAAGTTAACTTCTTATTTCAAGTTAACTTTCTCTAAGCTTACGGAATATCAAGTTAACTTCTTATATCAAGTTAACTTTCTGAATATTTAATATATATCAAGTTAACTTCATATATCAAGTTAACTTTTCGAAATCACCGTCTACGTAAACTGAAAATCAATGCCTGTGATTTCATTATTCCATAACTTCACTCATTAATATTCACAAATGCTTTTAATCTATTTGCTAATGAGTTTCAGATAATTATATCATGGATTAACAACAAATTGCAATAAAGCAATTTGTGTCAGAGAGCTGTTATATGCACTGAAAAAGCAGAACACATTGAAGACTTTCAAGCTAACCCATTCTCTACACAAGTAGGCGAAGCATTTAATGCAGCAACGGTCAATTAATTTTGACAGAATTCATATGTGCCTAACAAAGGTTCGAAGTCTCTCAACGGCTAGTTTGCAAAGCTTCTGAACAGCATTAATGGCGAACGCTCATCACATTTAATTCGCCAACTACCCAACTAAGCGCATGGTTAGCGAGGGCGCGGCACTTAAATGCTCAACGGATATATTCAAATATTCAAACGGATAGATTCAAATCCTTCAACGGTCTTCAATCTTCAAACTATAAATATTCAAATGACTGAATTCTTCAACAACGAACCAGCGCATACATAGATAAAGTATTCAAATTGTTCCAATTGTATTCTGTATATATCTTTGGATATTACTGAGCTTCAGTGTTTATTTTTATCTACTCTTGGAGAGAGTTCATTTTCTGTGAATCATTCATTGTAAGAATCTCAAGTCGTGGGACTTAGAGATTGGGATAATCAGAGTACAACTTGTAAGGGGGAGTGTATCCTAGGGAGAGGAGAACTTTCGAGTACAGAGTGTGTATCGATTGTATACAATTACGGTTGTAAGGGGGAGTGAGTCCTAGGGAGAAAGGATCATCCTGAGTAGAGAGTGTGTAATTGTGATTGAGTGATAGTAGAAAATCCCAGAGAGTCTGGGTACTGGACGTAGGTCAAGGAGTTGGACCGAACTAGTGTAAATCCTCTGTGTCATTTCTCTTTACTTCTTTTACTGCTTTCATCGTTTATCCATCGTACGACGAAAGAATTTTTGAGATCACCTATTCACCCCCCTCAAGGTGATATTCCACCTTCAGAGTAATGACCCGATCATCCCTTTATACTTAGTTATGTTAAAGTCTTTGCCCTTTTCTGTATCTGCATCCAAGGAGGCTGTTAAACTCATTGGAGTATCTGCACCATTACAATTGGTCCAGTCCAAACTTTTTAAGCAAATCACGGAGATACTTCGTTTGTAAGATGAATATCCCATCCTTCTGTTGCTTGATTTGTAGTCCAAGGAAGTAATTAAGCTCTCTCATCATTGACATTTCGAACTCACCCTGCATAGTCTTAGAGAAATCCTCACAGAAAGATTCGTTAGTTGATCCAAAAATAATATCATCCACGTAAATTTGAACTAAGAGCATACCATTCGACTTGTCAGTTTTTATGAAAAGAGTTGTGTCCGCTTTTCCTCTTATAAATCCCTGATCTAGTAAGAACTTACTAAGTCTCTCATACCAAGCCCTGGGAGCTTGTTTAAGAATGTATAATGCTTTGTTTAAACGATATACATGATCCGGATGATCTTCATTTTCAAAGCTAGGAGGCTGTTCGACATAGACTTCTTCCTGAATAAAATCGTTTAGAAAAGCACTCTTAACATCCATTTGATAGAGTTTAAATCCTTTTATGCATGCAAAGGCTAAGAGTACGCGTATTGCTTCCAATCTAGAAACTGGAGCAAATGTTTCCTCATAATCAATTCCTTCTTCCTGATTATAGCCTTTGGCAACTAGTCTAGCCTTGTTACGAACTATAATTGCGGATTCATCACATTTGTTTTTGAATACCCATTTAGTGCCAATGACTGGATGATCTTTAGGCCTAGGTACCAAGTCCCAAACTTGATTTCTATTGAATTGATGTAACTCCTCTTGCATTGCTATCACCCAATCATTGTCTGATAGGGCTTCATCAATCTTAGAGGGTTCAATATGAGATATGAAAGCAGAAAAGGTTACTTCATTTAAAGTGCTATTCCTGGCCTTATTCCTTGATTAATGTCACCTATTACTTGGTCCAAAGGATGATTCCTAATGAACTTCCAAGCTCTAGGTTGAGATTGATCGAGGTTTTCTAAATTTTTTTGAGGATCAGTTTCAAAAAGATCCTCTAGATTTTCAATAAAGCAAGAGTAGTTTTTGAAAAGAATTGGTTTTTGAAAGTATTTTCCTCATCATCAGGATCATCAATTTTTGATTCGCAAAATACAACATGTATTGATTCTTCAACTGCATGAGTACGCTTGTTGAAAACTCTATATGGTCTACTCCTATTAGAGTAACCAAGGAATATACCTTCATCGGATTTGGGATCAAATTTTCCCAAATTGTCCTTACCATTGTTGTGAATGAAGCACTTACAACCAAAGATGTGAATGTGAGCCAAGTTCGGTTTCCTTCCTTTGTAAAGTTCTTAAGGAGTCTTGTTGAGTTTCTTCCGGAGATATGCTCGATTGGCGATATAGCTAGTCGTGCTCATTGCGTCTGCCCAAAATACTTGTGAAGTTTGATTTTCATTTAGCATTGCATGAGCCATTTCAGTGAGTACGCGATTTTTCCTTTTGACCACTCCATTCTGTTGTAGTGTTCTTGGAGTTGAGAAATTGTGATTGATTCCGTGAGCATCACAGAATTCTCCAAACGCATGATTCTCGAATTCACCTCTATGATCTGTTCGAATAGCTGTAATGCAAATACCTTTCTCATTTTGCACCTTATTGGCAAATACAACAAACAGATCAAATGTTTCATCCTTAGAGGATAAGAAGATAGTCCAAGTAAAACGCGAGAAATCATCGACAATGACCAGAGTATATAGATTCCCACCAAGACGCTTTACTCTTGCGGGTCCAACTAAATCCATATGAAGTAGTTGGAGGGGCCGGTTTGTCCAGATTTCAGGTTTGTTTTTGAAAGACGATTTAGTTTGTTTACCTCACTGACATGAATCACAAATTTTGTCATTTTTAAAATGAAGTTTGGGTAAACCAATCACTAAATCTTTTCTTAACAACTTATCCAGTTGATGCATGTTGACATGAGCCAAACGCTTATGCCACAACCATCTTTCATTCAAGTTGCTCACAAAACATTTTTTAGAGTTTATTTTAGGCAAGTCCAAGGTATAACAATTTCCTTCACGAGGAGCTTTGAATAATACCTTCAATTTACCTTTATCAATTGGGAGATCATCTTTGTTAACAATGAGACATTCTTCTAAGTCAAAGATAATCCAGTTGTTCTTGTCAGCACTTTGGCTCATGCTCAGAAGGTTGTGGTACCGACCTTCAACTAAATAAACGTCTTTGATCTGAGGTCCGTCCTTTGCACCGATTTCACCAATGCCAATGATCTTCCCGCATTGATTTCCTTCAATGGTGACTTTACCGCCGTCTTTGGATCTCATTGCAACAAATTTGTCTGCATCTCCCGTCATATGTCTGGAGCATCCACTGTCAATGTACCACTTGTTGATTCTTGATGCTCTCAAACAAACCTACAAACGGAAAGAATTTAAGCTTTAGGTACCCATATTCTCTTGGGTCCTTTGTGGTTAGCTCAGTCCTTAGGAACATAGGTTCCTTTAGGTACCCATTGATAGGTACCAATAGGTTTGTCTCTTCTATCCTTTTTGTGAAAACAAGATAAGGTATTGTGCCCTTTTCGATTACAGTAATTACAGTGAGCAAATGGATTTGAGGAGTGAACTGTTTTTCGAAAGTAATTCAAATAGGATTTTCCACCCGTTTTCTTCTTGCCTTTCTGTTTATAAAAAATAGGATTATATCCTATTCCTGAATGATCGTTCGTAAACTTTTGTGCTTTCAAAATTACATTGAACATTTCACTACCTTTAGTGAATTTCTCAAGTGTTTTTGTAAGATACGAATTTCTTTTCTCTAAATCCAGGCAGTCATCAGAAATAAGATTCTCACACGTGAGATTTTCAACTTGCATTTTAAGAGTCATGTTTTTCCTTTTCAAATCTATACATTCATCAACAAATTTTACACATTCAGATTGGATTTCATTGTATTCATCAAATAATTCATCATAGGTTGGTTGTGTATCATGTACCTCACTGTCGTTTCTGGTCTGTTCGTCTTCTGCCACCAGACAAACGTTCGCAGTTTCTTTCTCTTCTTTACTATCTTCATTTGAGGAGCCATCTCCCCATATTGATGACACATAAGCCTTCTTTTTGAACTGGTAGGACTTCTTCTTCTTTTTTATATCGCTCTCTTTTTTTTGAGGACATTCTGATTTGTAATGTCCTGGCTTTTCACACCCGTAACAGATGACTTGATCTTTGTCTCTGAATTCACGTCTATTGTTGCTTGAGCCTCCTTTCTGAAATCTATTTCTGAAGCCTCGGTCTTTTCTGTAGAGCTTCTTGAATCTTTGTACGAACATGGCCATCTCATCGTTGTCCTTATCATCCTCGTCTATATCTTCTTTTTCCTTTGCAACGTTAAGAGCAATGCCTTTGTTTCGACTACCATTGACATCGTCCAAGTCCTTTTTGAATTTTAGTTTTCTTTCATATTCAGACAAGCTTCCAAATAAGGCAGCAACTGAAGCCATTGATTCTCCACGAGCTTCCTCTATCGCCGTGACTTTAGCTTCCCACTCTTTAGTCAGAACATTGAGAATCTTTCTCACTTGAGGACCTTGATCATAGATTTTGCCCAAAGCTGCCAGTTGATTCGTTAAATGAGTATATCTAAGTTGGAATTTAGCAATGGTCTCTTCTGACTTCATCCGAAGCAAATCATACTCTATGGTTAGAGTATTGATGCGGTTCTCCTTGATGTCGGAAGTTCCTTCATATGCTATCTCCAACGCTTTCCACATTTCCTTTACGGTGGACAAATTACATATACGGAAGTACTCCTTTTGACTGAGGGAACTTTGCAACATTAGGATAGCCTTACTGTTGAGAGTGATGTTCTTTTTGTGATTCTCATTGAATTCAGCTTCTGTCTTTGGGACAGTAATTGCTCCTTCAGTCTTTACAGGGACATAGTCTCCGGTTTCTATCACTCTCCAGAGACCATACTCGGTAGCCATCACGAACACTCTGAATTTTGCTTTCCAAAAGGAGTAGTGTTCTCTGTTGAATCTTGGGGGTCGATTGATCGAAGCACCATCAAGTAATATTCCTTCCATGATCTTTCTTGGGATGTTAAGCCCAACTGAGAAACCAACGCTCTGATACCAAATGAAGATGAAATATCACCTAGAGGGGGTGAATAGGTGATCTCAAAATTCTTTCGTGAAACTCACACGAGGATCAATAAAAATTGAATAGGAGAGATAAGGTAGAGAAATAGACACATGGCAATTTATACTGGTTCGGTCAAAAATTGCTGACCTACGTCCAGTCCCCAGAACACCTGGGATTCCACTATCTTTCAAGAACAATTACACACTCTGTAAACGAAGGATGTTCCTCTCACTCTTAGACTCCACTCCCCTTTACAAGTTGTAATTAATACACCCACTCGTAAGGTTTCACAACCTTAAGAATCAAAACAAGAATGAGAATGATATTTAATGACTCCTCACAAGTAGATACAGTATGATCACTGAAGAACGATTAATATCAAGGATATTAAATGAAACAATCAATAGCGATAACACAGAATTGAATGCACAGAGTTTCGGTAGATGGTGGAATTGAATTCGATGGGCTTTTATAGTATCTGCCATTAATCCAGTCGAATGCTTTTGTGAACTAGCCGTTGTGACTCTCTTAGTTTTCTGTTAAGCATAGCTCACTTCGTTTGTAAATAATCGAATGTTGAATCATTAAATGCACCTGCTGTGAATGTATCTGTGCAGAGAGTAGTTCAAAGAATTAGCTAGAATAGGTAAGCCTTGAAGGAATTACTTCGTCTGCTACGAAATCTAATTCCGATTGTTGCTCTACTTTTTTGAACGAGCATTTAATGCGCTTGCCACGTTGGACTACCCTTCGTTCAAATGATTGGTTCAAACAGATTAATCAACTGAAACTTATCAACGAAAGTGATTAAATGTAATAGAGATAATTTTAGACATGATTAAATATAGTAGAGATAGGATCAAACAAGATTAAGCTATGACCCAGTGAATCCATAAAATTGGCCCGAGAGATTAAAATGACAGAGATAGCAATCACGCATTCTCGAGAGTTCATAAGCTCATTCTCGAGAATTCCTCAACAGGAATTCTCGGTAAACTGGCTTTGATAATACTCGAGTACAAGTTTTTATACTCGAGAATCTTTTTGATCAGAGAAGGCCATCAAGGAATTAGGATTGACCATTCTCGAGAATCAGATGACCATTCTCGAGAATCACTAATAATTTACAAAGCATTTACAATTTTACAATTGAATTCTCGAGAGTTGACTTATCGTACTCGAGAATTCCTTGGCCATTCTCGGGAATCAATTCTCAATTCTCGAGAATTGATAGCCTAATTGAATAACTTACCAGAGAAGGACATTCTTGAGAATTATAATGTTCATTCTCGAGAATTAGCATGAGAAGTTTCAATGAAACATTGAATCTGAATTCTCAAGAATTAGGTTGGTATTCTCGAGAATATGAATGACCTGTACTCGAGAATTATATATCTACTCCTGAGAATCATCAAAGTTTAATTCTTAAGAATTCAAAGACCTGTGATTACTACATGTCTATTCTCGAGAATAAAAGGACCATTCTCGAGAATTCTGGATCTTTTCATTTGGCCATATTCTAGAGAGATATTTCATATTATTCAAAATCTTAAAGCTTATTCACTTAGTTAATTGTTGTTATCATCAAAACATACTTGAGAGCTAACAACCTCTTCTTCTGCTCGAGCATGCTCTTTATCCTTGCTCGGGCATGATTCTTCATCTTGCAATTTCTTTGTTTAGTACGATGGTGCTTGAGCATGCCAAATTCCCTGCTCGAGCAAGACTTCAATTTGTGCTATGCCATTATCTCGAAGATGCTTAGGCAAGCAAACTATCGTGCTCGAGCGAGACTATTTAACTTGGAGATTTGCTTTTAACCCGATGTTGCTCGAGCATTCCAAATGCTCTGCTCGAGGAAGTGTTTTTTATTCATCTAACTCGAGGCACAACGCATATGAACTTGAGGCAGAAGTTCTTCTAAGTTTCTCTTTACTTCTTCTTGACTCGAGGCTATGAATTCGAGGCGATAATTCATTTCAACATGAATTGTTCTCTACCTTTCAGAATGCAAGCATATCATCAACACAAGAGTCAACTTCTAGTGAGTCTTGATATAACTCCAAATTTGGCAAAACAATTATCCCCATATAGCTCTTTGAGTCTTCTTTCCAATGCAAGAAGAATCAGCTCCAAACTCGTTGTGGTTCGTCTGTTATCATCAGATGAGTGGAGGTTGTTCTTGACTAGCGTTTTTTGTAACATCCTGAACTAACCATCAACTTCAAAACATCATATCTCCTTCATGTGATCTTTGCTTTCTATGATCTTGATGCTTTTGAAAAGGTATTTGAGTCTAGTTTCAAATGGCACTGGTTTCAGCTCATTTGGATTTGTCGTTTGTGAGATATACTCAACATACCGAAGCTTGGTCTGGTTTGTGATGTTGATTTTCGTTGCAACTTACAAAAATCATAGCTCTTTCAGATGAACTCCTTTGGACTTTAATTTTATATGAAAATGATGCATTGGGATTCTAGTTTCATACAAAATTGGTTTCTCCTCAATCAGACTTCTAGTTTGAGAGATATCATCGAATTACTAGAGGTTGCCTGAAACAGAGGTGAACAGAGTACTGAAATATGACCTTGCTCGAGCACCAGATTTTCTCTACTCGAGCAGGCATTTTTTATGCTCAAGCATGACCAGATTTTATGCGTGAAAGGAGCTGGAAATGTATCGTGCTCGAGCATGACGTTGTTGTGCTCGAGCATGACTTCAGGAATGCAATTGTAGCTTGTTTTAAGTCTGAATTGAGCCAAATAAATTCCATTTGATCATGGAGACTCTTAGAATCAATCTTGGAACTTGTATAATGATATTCACATTCCATTCATCAAGTTCTTCCATCTTCTATCTCCCATCTTGATCATTCTTCTTCATTTAACATGGACTCATCATTCTCTGCAGGTTCTACCTTCTTCAATATTTCCTCTTCTTCTTGAACTTAACATTTTCTCCAATTTCTTCTTTCTGAAATATCTTATCTTTTTCTTGTTCTATAATTCAACTTGGACTAATCTACAATAGTTATAGTAGTTAGTCAATGTAGGTGATAAATATATTATACAAGCTTTTTGCTCTTAAGAATGACATCTATATAAGACATCATCAAAACTAATCATATCCAACAAAGAGGACCTAGTATGCATAGGTAGTAGGATTAAAGTGTCGGTGCAAAAGGGCACAAGGCACATATGTCATGAGGGATGGGACGATTGGTCGAGCAAAATGTGCCGTTAGAGGTGTACTCATGGAATTTCAAGGGCATAAATGTGTACCCTGAGCTTTTGGGAAAAGACACCGGTATGTGGCTTCATTAGGGCCCACACACACACTCTAATACGATGTCATTTGGTGGGTCTTGGTATGTGTGTCGCAATCCCGAGAGAAACTTGAGCAAAATCCTGAGTAAGCACTATTAAAATTTGAACACCTATCCATTGTTTGCAATTATATAAGCGAAGGACCAAGTTGCAAACAAAATCCTTGTAGGGGGTCAAAGAGGATCAAATGAAATTATTTTATGAGTGGGCCCCATAAGACCCTCCCGCTCTAACACAATATATTAGCACATGCTTCACTGTTCCTCATTCCATTTGGCCAGCACACATGTTTTACCTCTCTCACTTCAGACAACACACACACCCACTCACGCTTGATCGTTTTCGAACCAGCCAACACACAGAAACAAAGAGAAAGAGTGAGAGATCAAAGAAAACATAGATTGAACTGCAGAGAATGAGATCACCGGAGGAAGGAAGAAGAAGGCCAAAACTCACACGCAAACATATATCTAGACCAAGGTGAGTCTTCTAATCCGTTTTTTATCATCACTTTGGTGAGGATTTTGAGAGTAAATGACTGCTAAAAATTTAGTGTTCTTGCTAAGAGTTTCAATCACTTTGCAAGAAGAGCTTGTAGGTGTGATTTCTTCACATGCATGTCGGTTTTGAGACATCCTATGAGGTTCTTTGGCTCTGCATGTGACTCACCAAAACAGAGCATGCAATATGAGTTTAAAGGTGTCAAATTTCTGCATGATAAGCCATGATTTTGAGGTTGTGTGTCCTCCATTTCATCTTTGTTTCTGGTCCAAAAAATAGAGGGTCACATGCATGTTGATTTTAGGAGATAAAGTCTGAATTCTATTGTGAAATTTGGTGAGGAAATACTATACCTCCTAAGCTTTAAAATGAGTCCTAGGTCATGTTAATCAAAAGTCTAAAACTCAAGTTATGATTTTTCAAACTTTGATAGGGAAAACTGTAAAGACTCTGTTTCTATATTCGAGTTTCATATTTGTGTGTGGTTTTTGCTGAGCAAATGACTTCTCCTATCTGTAACATTTGGTCAGAATATAGTATACTTCATAACATTTAGAATGAGACCAATAACACATTAATTGGATTTTCATAGAAAAATTTATGGGTTTTCTAATTTTAGACAGGGAAAACTAGAAAGATCCTCTTTTCGAGATTCATGTTCGGATTCGTGCGAGGATTTGAACATGTAAATAGCTTTGTCTCTCTTTGAAATTTTGTCAGGAGATAGTACTACTCCTAAATTCTTAAACAAGTCCTAGATCATGTTAATGGAAGGTCTAGAACCCAAGTTATTGTTTTTCAAAGATAAACAGGGGGAGCTATGAAATATCATGTTTCCAGATTGAGTTTTGATTTCGTGTGAGGTTTTGACTGAATAGATGATTTCCAATGGCTATGAAACTTTCCATATTTCAAGTATACATGACAGGCTTTGAAATGATATATAATTTGAGGCAAAGGGATTAAATATTAGAAGTTATAAATGTTTGAAATTAGATACCAAATCCGAAACATTTTCTAGAACAGTGAGGATTGATTAATAATTATGGAACAATGTGCATGTATTTGGTAGTTGAAGGCTTTTTCCCTATAAATAGACTTAATGATAGACAAATGGAATATTGAACCACCTAATTTGGATATTTATAGAAAAACATATGAATTTTCAAAGTTGATTGGAAATTCTACCAACTTTTAACTCTTGTGCAAAAATAAAAAAGTAATGGCACTTAATATACAGGACGAAGGTAGCAAAACTTTCCCTGCATGCATTTACTTCACATGCATGCTTATGTGTTGATGTGTATGATTGAAGCTATTGTTAGTTATGATTAGTTTTGATGATGTCTTATATGGATGTCATTATTGAAAGCAAAAAGATTGAGTAATATAGTTATCTCCTACATTGACTAACTACTATATTTAATGTAGATTAGTTCAAGTTGAATCATAGAGGTTACTCAAGAGAAGAGAAGAAAGAAAGAAGAACTTGTTGAATGAAGTGAAGATATCGTTATTCAAGTTCTAAGATTGATGCTAGAAGTCTCCAAGGCCATATGGAAGTTGGAATGGGTCAATTTGAAGTTAAAGTCAGCAAAAATCAACTTCAGGATGAGAAAACTCGAGTTTGGGACTCAATACTCGAGTATGCAAGTGAATACTCGAGTATGCAAGTGAAAACTCACCTCTGGCGTCTCTGGACAAGGAAAACTCGAGTATCCAAGTGAATACTCGAGTATGCAAGTGCTTACTCGAGTATGTAAGTGTATACTCAGTATGCAACTGTTATCGTTACTTCAGCAACTCTGTTTCACGTTCAGCACGGGCGAGGTCTAGTAATTCGATGATATCTCTCAAACCAGGAATCGGATTGACGTGAAACCAGTGGCATTTGAAACTAGACATCCAAAGCGTCATTTTGATATATAAATCAAGTCAAAAGTTGTCAAGATCAAGGAGCTATGATTTTTACAAGTTTCCACAAGAATCAACGTCACAGTCCAGACCCACCTTCGGTATTTTGAGTGTAACTCACAATCTAAAAATCTTATTGAGCTGAAATTGGTGGCATATGAAAATAGACTCAAAGATCTTTCCATCAAGAGTTGAACAGACCAAAACGGAGTTCAGACCAGGGAGATATGGCCCTCAAAAGTTGACAGATAATTTCAAGAGAGCAACCAAGTTTTCAAGCTAAGTCAATACTTCCATCTTTACTGGAGTATGTAAGTGAAAGTATGCTATACTCCAGTAAGCAAGATCCATACTCAAGTATTGGACTTACCGAGAGCAAATGAACTTTTGAACTTGAGTGTATACTCGAGTAGACACTTGTATACTCGAGTAAAGGTCATCCAGAGAGCAAATGCGTTTTTCAAATTGTTCCTTACTCGAGTAAAGGTTTACATACTCGAGTAAAGGCCATCCAGAGAGCAAAAGGATTTTTCAAACAAAGTTGCTTACTCCAGTAAAGGAGCGCTTACTCCAGTAAGCATGAACTTACTCCAGTATACAACGGTAAAAACTGATTTTTGAATTATACGAATTTGCAAATCACTCTTGTTTGCTCTAATTGCTTTCATGAATCATTCACTTATGAACCCAACTATGTTTAACAAGTTTGTTGAGTGAATTTCAGTTAGCACAGATGAAGATCATTGAAGGTCAAAGCCATAAAGCAAAAAGTGTACAGTGCATTTAATGCACTTCTGCAAATCAACCTCATTTTGGATAATCCACTTGAGCACGCATTCTCAACGGTCAAGAATGCTTTCTTCATCAAGTAAACTCTTCTCCAACGGGCAAATCCTCAGAGTTCCACATCAGATCATATTAGCACCGGATTAGTTGGAGTTTAGAGAGAGAAGATGACCGAGACTTAATGCTAATCACCTACAACGGTTGGATTCATCATTCAACGGTCATTTAATGTTCTCTACCTATAAATAGAGTGCATTAACTTCTTCTCAAGCTGATACACCTACGAAGATGAAAATCATCCAAGTCTCATATCTATTTCTTCGGTTTTATCGTATAGTATCTTGTGATACATTGAGCTTCGAGTGCTCATCATATCTACTCTTAGAGAGTTTATTTCCTTGTATATCATTCATTGTAACAATCTCAAGTCGGGTGACTTGGAGATTGGGAAAATCGAGTACAACTTGTAAAGGGGAGTGTGTCCTAGGTTGAGGAGCATCCTTCGTTTACGAGTGGGTATCGATTGTAATCGAGTACAACTTGTAAGGGGAGTTAGTCCTAGGGAGAGGATAACTCTTGAGTACGAGTGTGTATCGATTGTATACAATTACAACTTGTAAGGGGGAGTGAGTCCTAGGGAGAGGATCATCCCGAGTACGAGTGTGTAATTGTAATTGAGTGATAGTGGAAAATCCCAGTGTTTCTGGGGACTGGACGTAGGTCAAAGAGTTGGACCGAACCAGTATAAATCCTTGTGTCCTTCTTCTTCTTCCCTCACTCTATTTATCTTTGTTTTCATTGCTTCAAAACAGAGCATATTCTGAAAAGTTTTAAAATACCCAATTCACCCCCTCTTGGGTATATAGCTCCACTTACAGCTATTTTTCTGTTTATATTGTGGCCGTATGTCCTTATGCTATCATGAATTCATGTAGGCAAGCATGTCATTGTATGTCATTATGCTAGATCTGCAACGTCGAAGGACGATCTCCTACACTTCAGTTTCTTGAACTTCAATTTTGTTTGATTTGGTTATTTCTTTGCTTTATTTGGGTCTGATTTCGATTTCTGGATATTTCTTCACTGCAATCTAGAGCTACGATGGTTTGTTCTTTTTTGTGATTATGCATAGATTTAGATGGTTTGTTCTTAATCGGTTTTACGTATATGGTTTTTCATGGTTTAGTTGTGTGCTTTCTTGGTGCATTTGGAAATTACGATATTTAATTTGGTCATTGTTCATTTTCTTTTGTTTAAACTAACTTTTGCAGACTTGGTACTAAACACGAGAAGTTTGGTTTTGAGTTTGGAAGCCTATGTCCTATATATGAAGTATGAATAGAAAGCAGAGTTGCTTAATGGCATTTCTGAAAGATCGATTGGGATAAAGTAATGCAAGGTGATTATATTATTTGACTTAAGCAGGTAATTTTAGCAGTATGATACAATATATTGAAGATAGAAAAAATTCTGAATTTGGAAAACGAGAATTAAAGCAATATAGCCAGATAGTTTTAAATGCAATACACACACGCGCACCATTTGGAACAGAGCAACATTAGGTCCCAACGAGAATGTTTAAATTGTATGCTATCAATGGAGGTTCATATTACCTCCATATCCTTCCGCTGCTATGCATTGTGCGATAGATCTCTAACATTTGAGGTAGAGTAAGATCTTTTAAATTAATACTTCTTGTCCTCATTCATGTATTGCTTTTGTGTTCTCAACAAATTCCCTGTTTTGTCAGCATTAATAATTTCTTTATTAGATTATTGTTTGTTTCCTCGTTAATGAACTATAATTTCACAGTTGGAACCTTCACATTTATGCGTTGCTATCTATACATGATTAGTGCATTATCTCTTATTTTGATATAAAAGGATGATAAATTTGGCAACCCTCAACAAGAAGCGAGTCACATGTAAAATCAAAATGCTTCTTGGTTCAAGCATCCAATCAATCAAATGCTTAGTTTTTGTTACTTGTAAGTTTATTTATCTCACCTTAT
Organism: Acacia acuminata; assembly: GCA_019022655.1. Taxonomy (NCBI): domain Eukaryota; kingdom Viridiplantae; phylum Streptophyta; class Magnoliopsida; order Fabales; family Fabaceae; genus Acacia; species Acacia acuminata. Next base: position 1,024,042 of record JAFJYI010000225.1, on the reverse strand, counting down.
GTGGACCAGGGCAAACAAAGTATAGCATTGGAGGCTGGTGGTCAATTTGGGCTAGTGGTGCCCCACTAGAACTGGTCTGTTGGTTTGATATGACAATGTTCGTATTGGTCTATTACATTCTCTCTTACATGGGTGTTTTAGCTCGGGAAGATATGAAATAATGAGAAATTGCATGCCCCAAGTTGGTTCCCTAGGACTTGACATGATGTTCAGAACGTGCACTGTATAGGTGAGATTATAATTTTGGCAAGCATCCTATTTTGAGTGTGGATATAATAAATTTTTTTAGTTGTGGCATTATATATCAAACAGATCATAACTGCTCTATTCGCAAATTCATCCTTCACAAAAGGAAAGCCAAATGGTCTTCTCAGGATGAGAAGGTATTGTCATTCAGTTGTCACTCTCCATTCTCTATAGTGTGCATTTTTGCTATATATCTCATTCATTTCTCATATGCTTGAAACAACCATATATGAACCGGTATCGATAAGAACCGCACAAGAATGCTTCCAGTTGCTTTTGATGACTCCTTTTGGTAGATTTGATAATTTAAGATAATATGTGACTCATGAATCATTAAAATATGCGCTGATGGAGGGCCTTGGAGAAGGTTATGTGCTTTATCAGCATTTTGGGTGGGTAGCATTTTGCTTTTAGTGCTTGGTATTTCGGGTCTTATTTTACATGCGACCACTGTTCCCCCTTCGTCTGTTTGTTTTTTTCATTTGTTAAAAAAAATAGATTTATAGCATCTTAAACACCTAATAAGGACATTGTAAGTCCCCGTTTTGGTTTTTTTTTTTTTTGGGTAAAAATAAATTTACGACGTACTAAAAACAAAATAGGAACACCGTAAGTCTCGATTCTGGCGTCCTTATTTCATATTTATGACACCGTAAACATTACTTCCGGCATCCCTATTTAAAAATTTGGGAGGTCGTATGTACCAATTACGACTTCCTTTTTCTTTTGGGATGTCGTAAGTCTAACTTACTACACCCCCAGATAGGCGTCCCCCCAGTAAATGGATGTAAAATGTGAAAAAAATAACATACACTAAAGACCTTTTTTGTAGTAGTGTTGTATGCTTAGTTAGAAAAGTTTTCTACCGAGATTCCTCTGAATCTCACCTTGTAACATCCCCAATTTTGGGTCTGAGAATTTAGAATAAGCCTAAATTAGCAGACGACTAACCCCTATACATGAAGAGTCCCAAGAATGCCTAGAGATAGGAAGCCTCTCGACGACTAAATAATTTGGGTATACAAGTCAATGAACCTAATATGCATAAGCCGTAGAGCTAAAAAGTGCCAGTGTATAAGGGCACAGAACACGTAAAAGATGTCACCTAGCTATATGTTGAGGTAAAAGACAATTAATTGATGAGTGAAAATATACTGGTAAAAGTATGTATACACTATTTTCAGGGTAGTGGGGTACGCCTGCGTTTTGATAAAACATTGGTATGTGTCATCATTTGTTGGGTCTCAATATTGGTGTCGCAATCTCAAGTAAAACCTAAGCAAGAATTATGAGTACGCTGTGGAAACCAAGAACATGAACACCAAAAATCAACATATGCGGCACTTTCCCAAAAATCACGAGACAAGACAACATCACTACCTCAAAAAACCTAAAAAATGACCTAAATAAAACCCAATTAATGTCCTTTTTCAGAGGGATGTCTCGGAGGGGGTAGTTGAATTTCTCACTTTTGGCGTCCTGAATTTTATTCAAGACGCCTCATATAAGGCATCTTGAATTGAATTCAGGAGTTTGGAGGTAGAGTTGAAGAAGAGGGTCCAGGAGTTTGGATGACCGTGCGGGAAGTCAGGGTAAATTGTGGGCCACTGGTAGAGGGAAGAATGATTGGATTTTCCGAGGAGGTATCATGGATGGTCTTTGTCTACTTGGGGGCATTTGCCTGAGAACTAGTTTTTTCCTTGCGAGGCTCAGGAGTAGACCGTTTCGTCCTCTTGTTCGTATTCGATCCTCCGGGGCCCGAGCTCATATGGGATAGGTAATGCGGCAACTCATCCATGTTCTGGGCTGCGCAATAGAAAAAACAAACGATCAAAAATTAAACAGACTTAAAAAGATGTTGCATTACGCATATAGATAAAAAAAAACCTATAAGGGACCAGTCTGGGATTGACGTGGGGTTGAGAGATTATTGAAGCAATGGTTTTTACGCCGTGCTCATTGACATAAGCCACCAATCAAGGCACAGAGCCGGCATCTTCGGCGGGAAGATCGTCTTGTTCAACCTGGTAACTAGTCAAATGCTTGTTATGATGGTTGTTAGTCCAATACAATGGAAATCTCCATTCCATATTCTTGGACTTAGGGCCGTGAATGAACCAGGGTTGTTGCCCAGAAACGGCAACAACCATGAAAAAGCTGGTCTTAAAATGCTTAAAGGACTTTGAAAAGGCATGAAAGAGTTTTGTGCTGGGAACTCCCCTGATAGAGGTTAAACCCTTCAAATCGGCAGACTCCTTTCCAGAACGAGGAGTGAAGGGACAAAAGAAATAAAAAAAATATAGGAACTGTACAGGGAATGGGCTCCACGAATGAATTACAGAGACGCTCAAAAGCTAAAAGAAAACCCCATCCATTAGGGTGGACTTGTGAAGGAGCTAGATGGAGGTAATTTAGGGCAGCTATTTGGAACTCGGTAAGCAGGAAGCGAATACCGAGCTGGGTGGCATAGTCCCTAAGAAGAAGAAGAACAAGGGGTTAGTTCCTTATCGTACAGAGCATACGGGCTCCCTATCGGAAGCTGGGCATAGGGTGCAGCCAGAAGTCTCTCCCAAGTCGAGCCTGGAGATATCGGATGAGGACATCAAAAAGTGTGTTGTTAGCACCCCATGAGCGACCCGGGGATATTTCCCTAGAAGGACTCGAGAGGACGCGAATCCGACTCCTCGGTGATCAAAGGTGTCTTATCGGATGATGAAGGTGACTCCATATATACCTATATAGCAACAAAATTAAAGTTAGAATTTCAGCTATATACTTGAAGTATGCAAGCTACTGCATAAGGAAAAAATGACTGGACTAGGATGATGTTGATTCCTAGTGGCCGAGATAGGATCAGGGGAAGACCTATGACTGCACGAGTCTAGAATAGTGTTCGCCAGGGAATCTTAACCTCTCGCAATGTGATGGGAGCTTGAGGCAATACAGTCCCAGTATGGGCCGAGGTATCCATCAGGTAGGAATTCCGGCCTTACGCGAGGCGGAGCCTTATAAAAGTTGATGGGCCATACCAAGATGGTTTCTGGTTCACCCCGGCTCCCAGGGTAAGGCCTGACATTGGCAGGACTTGGATCCTGGGATCTAGTGATAGAAGGTTGAGATTTCTCAGCACTCCTCCCACCAGACCCACCACGGAGCAAGGTGGCTTGCCTCTGCTCCTCGGTAAGGGGAGTGCCGAACAGCCAAAAATTAAAGTTGTCCTAGGATAAAGTGCAGGTAGGGATTCTTCCTCTTCTGGAGTCATTCTTTGACCCGAGGATAGCAAACGGTTAACCCTACCCATTGAAACTAAAAGTCAAGACCTAGAGAGGCATAGAAAGACTAATGAAAAGAAACACGAGAAAACTAAGCACAACTAAGAAGATGGTGGAGGAGACTACGCCCAGAAATAGATAAGGCCAAAACCGAAAGGCTAGTCAAAATACTAAACCCTAGGTGGAACCTACCTAGAAGACTCAAAAACCAAAACCCAGTTTCGGTATGAGATCAATAGAAGACAACAAAATAAACAAAAGTAGAATCATCAAATTCCAGGAAAGGAACCAAGTAAGCCAAAAGAAATGGAAGAAATACCTGTTTAAGCAAAGGAAGAGGGATGCTCCAGAGGAAAGCTCCTAGCAATGGGAAAAATGGATGTTGCTCGAAGGTGATAGGTTGCTAAGGAGAAAGAGGATGCTGGGAATAGGTAAAGTGTAAGTAATGGAAGGAAATATGAATGATAAATATTATGATACCAAATATTCAAGGGCAAAAGGGGCTAATCACTCAAAAGGCAAGGGCAACATATGCAACGTGACAGGCGTATTAAAAGCATGCAGAAACTAGAGGCGGCTAGGCGTGGCGTTTGAAACCCCTCACAAATACAAGACAACCAGGTGTTAGTTGGCAATGATAGCAATTACTGAAAGATCTTGACCTTGAAATCAGGCAAAACCGCCTTGAATTTACCCAGGATCTTCGAGACATGACCTCGGATCTGTGGGATAGACGACTCAATAGCCGAGGTCAATGAAATCCAGCTCAGTGACATAAGGCTCATGGCAGCATAACTCGATCATTGAGTGTAGTCCGGCAAAGTACATCCCAGCAGCTCAAGAGCTTGAGTTACCAGGCTAGGGGGCAACTGTTACGGACGTATATCAGGCTCAATAGCAGTACGACCCAACTATGAATATGATACATACTAGGATTCGCCTATAATAAAGGAAGATCCTATCTTTTCCATAATGAAGATAGATCTTAAGGTAGATCTGGTAGTTATGAAACCAGGGCCATGAATCACAGGGCCCTCATGTCTCAACCTGAGGTATACTCTATAAATACAGAGGTCAAACCCTAAGGTGCACACATTGTAACCTTACACTATTTTCATACGGTCATCACTGTGCACACACGCCACTCCTTGGGCGTAAGTCACGTTTGTGTGTAGTGAACCCACGTTCTCCTGGGTGTTTACCTCATAGACATTCAGGGTGAACCCATCGATCCAATATCAACGTACTAGCCTACTTGGCTAGACATGTGTGTTCTATACCAGAACAGATTCCTATTCCCCTTATGATCCTAAATATAAAGATTAGGGTAAGGGTTTAATTTGAATTATAAGATTATGATATAAGATATTAAGATGCTTACCTTTAGAATATCTGGTTCTGAAAAAAAAAGGTTTAAAATATCTGGCAAATATTTGGAGATAAAAACTTTTTGTTTTCTACTAGTACTATTTAAACACGCTCATAAAGATGAATTCTGAAGGTAACAATAAACCCTAATGACTCGCCATTTTATCGATTTCGCAGCCCATTTGTGATTTGGTAGGATCTATCTTATAAAAAATAAAACTTTTAATTTCATCGTGAATTTATTGTAGATATTTTAAATTCAAAAATTGAAATTAATTTACTATATATATATATATATATTTTTTATATTTGAAATCTATCTATATTTTTATCTATCTAGATTCTAGAGGAAGGACTAAAATCTGCCAAAAAAAACAAAACATATCGCTAAAAGGAAACCATACGTCTTGTCTTTGGTTTGAAAGGAAGGGAGGGGAGAAGAGGGTATGTTACCTTGTTTGGTTTGTTAGAACGGAGGGGAGGGGAGGGGAAATATCGTTTGTTTGGTTTAAGAGGGGAGAGGAGGGTGTGGTAATAATTAATTGACCATTTTACCCTTGCATGTTACTTTATGCTTTTATAATTATAGAGATTGTTTAAATTAATTTATACTTGGATTTAAATTAAATAATTACATTAATATTGTAATATGTGTATAAAAATGATATTTTTATCAATAGCTAATATAATAAATATTTTAAAAATACCAAATTAATATGTTTATAAAAACATATAATTATATTTTTATCTCTTATTGATATGATAATATAATTTCAAAAATAAAATTGATATATCATTCTTTAATTTGGGTGACATTAGTAAAGTACTTGTCCAGTTTTTTTTTTTTTTTTTTTTAAAAAAATCTTTTTTCCCTAAATTTTGAACACCCAAAATCCCATTTTGAATATATGTGGGCATGCCCGTAATAATTTATACTAGGCAATACGCACACATATATGTGTGTGTGTATGTATATTTATATAATAAATGAAACAAACCAAAACTAATAACCTAAAAACGAGTCATCCTGGGGTAGAGCTGAAGGACCATCCTTGCGTAACAACTTAGTGGCTCCATTTGGTGGTTCAATGAAAACGCTCAGATCATAATTCACCACCCAATCACGTTGCAGTGTTGCTCCATTTTGGAGTTTAGTGAAAATTCAAAGTCAAAAAATAATATGAAGAGTAATTAGTTTGCTATTGACGCATGTGCCTGTGATGAATGAGAAGAAGCCGGTTGTAACATGCACTGAAATCAGGCTTAGTTTTATTTTTTCAATGAGGGTTTTATTTCACAAATTTGATGGGGGTATATTAGTCAAGATCTTTGGCATCCCACCAAAACCCCCAATTTAGAGGGAACCAAAATAAGGGAAGGGAAGGGGAGAGAGAAGCAATTTTTTGCTCCCATCATCTCTAAAATTTTAAACCAAATGAGGGGAGGGGTTTATTTTTCCTCCCCAAGAGTATAACATCCTAAATTTTGGGATTAAAAACTTAGGAATAAGATTGAGATAAGAAGATAGCTAAGCCAAGAGAAGAAAAAGTCTTAACCTTATCATGAGGAAGAGCTTAAGATAGTTATTAAAATTATTTTGGACCTATCACATATTTTATAGAAAATTTAATGATAAGTAAACAGAACAAAACACTTGGAAAACTGAAAACCTTCAAAGGGGCGTTAGATAGTAGAGTAGAGAAGGCACATTATTTATTTGTTAAAGAAATAAGAAATTTAAAAAAAGAGAAGACAAATCGATGGAAGTCCAAGTATAATAATAATTGCAAGAACGTGTGAGAATTTTTCTTGAGATATAGTATGCTAGTCTTCATAATCGATCCAAGAAGTTAAAATTGCAGGATAGAACAACTTCAAAGGTAAGGAGAAAATTAAACACTAACCTTGAGATCTGCTGGAAAGTCTTCAAGAGTATGCCAGTCTTGATAATCGATCTGACAAGAAACGAGTGATTGGAGGATAGACGAATTTCAAATGAAAGGAGACAACTAAACAGTAACTTTGTGTATAATAATCAATGCAAGAACGTCAGATTTTTTCTTGAGATAGAGTATGCTACCTTCATAATCGATCCAAGAAATTAGAATTGCAGGAAAGAACAACTTCAAATGAAAGGACAGAATTAAACATTAACCTTGATATCGGCTAGAAAGTGTTGAAGAGTATGCTAGTCTTGATAATCGATCCCAAAATAAATGAGTTATTGCAGGACAGAAGAATTTCAAAGGAAAAGGAGAAAACTAAACACTAAGTTTGTGTATAATAATAAAAAAGAATGAGTGACAATATTTCTTGAGCTAGAGTATGGTAGTCTTCATAATGGATCCAAGAAGTTAACATTGCGGGGCTGAACAACTTCAAATGAAAGGAGGAAATTAAACACTAACCATGAGATCCGCTGGAAGGTCTTGAAGAGTATGCAAGTATTGATAATCGATCCTACAAGAAATGAGTGATTATATTGCAGAACAGAAGAACTTTAATTTAAAGGAGAAAATTAAACAGTAACCTTCAGATTGGCTGGAAAGTCATGAAGGCATGCAAGTCTTGATAATCGATTCAACAATAAATGAGTGATTGCAGGAAAGATGAATTTCAAATGAAATAGAAAACTATACAGTAACTTTCTGTATAATAGTCAATGAAAGAGTGTGAGAATTTTTCTTGAGATAGAGTATGCTAGTCCTCATAATCGATTCAAGAAGTTAGAATTGAAGGAAAGCACAACTTCAAATGAAAGGAGACAATTAAACACTAACCTTGAGATCAGCTGGAAAGTCTTGAAGAGTATGCAAGTCTTGATAATCGATCCGACAAGAAATGAGGGATTGGAGGACAGACGAATTGCAAATGAAAGGAGAAAACAAAACAGTAACTTTGTGTATAATAATCAATGCAAGAACGTGCAAATTTTTCTTGAGATAGAGTATGCTATCTTCATAATCGATCCAAGAAATGAGAATTGCAGGACCGGACAACTCCAAATGAAAGGAGCGAATTAAACATTAACCTTGAAATCGGTTGGAAAGTGTTGAACAGTACGCTAGTCTTGATAATCGATCCCAAAAGAAATTAGTTATTGCAGGACAGAAGAATTTCAAATGAAAAAGGAGAAAACTAAACACTAACTTTGTGTATAATAATCAAAAAGAACGAGTGAGAATATTTCTTGAGCTAGAGTACGCTAGTCTTCATAATCGATCCAAGAATTTAGAATTCCGGGATAGAAAAACTTCAAATGAAAGGAGGAAATTAAACACTAACCTTGAGATCCACTGGAAAGTCTTGAAGAGTATGCTAGTCTTGATAATCGATCCTAAAAGAAATGAGGGATTGTATTGCAGAACTGAAGAACTTTAAATTAAAGGAGAAAATTAAACACTAACCTTATGATCGGCTGGAAAGTCTTGAAGGGGCGTGGAAACAGAATAATGAACTTGAGGGAAGACTTAAGGGTCTATTTGTTTTGAGGGGATCGGAGGGGAGGGGAGGAGAATGGAGGGATTTTATACCCCTCCCCTCATTTGGCTGATGATATTTTTTAGGAGGGGAGGGGAAATTTTTTAAAATTTTTCCCCCTCTCCCCTCAAAAACGTCACCCCCCAAATCGGACAGATTTGGAGGGATTATAAAAAATGGTGTGTTAGTGGACCAAGATGCCCCTAGAGTTTTTTTATTATTCTGAAAATACCCTTATGGCCATTTTAACCTGATGCACTGGTGCAGACTTGGAAACCCTATTCCTACTAGTGCACCCGATTGCACTTCCCTCCTTCTCTCACAGTAAGATTTCACCTTTCCTTCATTTCCCCTTTAACTTTTGTTCTTCTCGCTCTTGCTGGTCTTTACAAATTCTCATTTAAACTTCACCAGTCTCCTAATTAAACACGCCAATCTGCCGATTGACCATTATATTTATGGTGGTAGCTTTCTATTGGATTGTAAGCTTGTAATAATCAAAATAGATATAGTTCATTTGCCTCATTTATTAGGATCGATGTTTAAATTGAAAAAAATAAAAAACCCTAAACCTTGAAGGCTGTCTCCTGATAGGTTTTCTCTAGTTGGATGATAATTAAACTGCTATCGTAAGTGGCTCTGTAATTCTTATGGTAAAGATCAACGTCTTCTATGATTTCAGTTTTATTAGAGTTGTGGCCATGGGAAAACCCGAGAAATTGAGCTTCCGGAATCTTCCAAGTGTTCTAAAATGGAGTTTTATATGTGTTCTCATTTTTGTGTACTCCAATAGATAAGAGTTTTGTACTCTCAGTTTCAACTATTAAGAGTTTATTCCCATGACAGAATGAACGGCGTCAACTTAAACTTGCTTCACAGAGAAATATAATCTTTGTAAAATGCAAACTTACTTTGTAACATTTTTTACCCATTTGAAAATACTCATGTATCTTATTTTTACACTTAATTTGTTAAAATTATGGTGTCATGATTAGCTTCATGATTGATAAAATATTGTCTTAATTTTCAATGTATAACAAGATAACATTAAAATCTCTCTTATAACATAAGGGTAAAGTTGTTAATGTGGAAAAAAATTAATTTGAGGATTCTATTAGATTAGCTCATTTGCTTAGAAAATAAATTTGAGGACATTTTATTTTGCCTATGATGGATGTCTTTTGTTAGATTTTGGTGCCACCTTACTTATTTTAATTTGCTTTGTCATGGCATTTGATGCCACTATTCATTTTTTGGTATGAAGAACTTCTTATTTTGGTAAATGATAGTGTTTGGTTTTATTTTGGTATGAAGAACATTTTTTTCCCATTTAAAAAAATCCGTGTATATTTTATCTCTACACTTAATTTGTCAAAATTATGGTATCATATACATGCCATTGCCTTAATTTGTCAAAATTATGGTATCATATACATGCCACTGCTTAGCTTGGTGGTTAATTTGTATAGCTTGATAAAATATTGTCTTGATTTTCAACACACACACACATATATGTTTTAGGGCATAAAAATGTTATTTATAATTTAACGTTACTATACATTTAATAAAATTTGAGAAAAAAATCACTTATAATATAAGTAAAGTTGTACGTATGAAGATAATTTTCTTCCCCCTCTCTTGAACTAAATAAGGTAACATTAAATCCCCTCTTCCAATATAAGGGTAAAGTTGTCAATGTTTAAAAAAATTCCCTCCCCTCCCCTCCTAAACCAAACAAGTTAACATTAAAATCCCTCCCCTCCGCTTCCTTCGATCAATCTAAACAAGGTAATATTAAAATCCATCCCTTCCCCTTCCTCCCCCTCCCTCCATTAAAATCCCCCTCCCCCCCCCACCCGTTGAACCAAACAGAGCCTTAGAGAGGGAATCGATAGAAGGTACAAGGAGGAGTGAGCAGGATTTAAAAGATAATGCATGCATCTATATTTATAGGCAATATAAAAGAGGAATAGGGTTAAGCGGTATTTTTGCCCCACAAGTTTCCCCCAATTTTACCCCACAAGTTTTTTGGGGGGCAATTTTTCCTTGGAAGTGTAGAAAATGGAGCAATTAGCTAGCAATCCAGATTTCATCCATGGTATTTTTGTTAAGGTGCAAATTTGCAAGAAAGGTTTGAAATCTAACTTAGAAAAAAAATGAAGTAAATGATATATATAGTTTTAGCTCAAATTTACACCTTAACAAAAATAACATGTAGACTACCAACTCAGCATATTTGATCAACTAATGATTAAAATTATCTGGGATAACGACAAAGGCAAAACAGCTCAATTTCATAAAGTTCAGGGGAAAAATTGCTCATCAGTTAAACCTTCCCGGCCAAAATTGCCCCTTAACCCAAGAGGAATATAATAAAACGGGTGTTTTTAAAATATAAATTTGGGGCCTTCTCTATATAATTAAACGGAAGTTTTCTAAAAATGATCGTGAGAGTACATTTTGATATCTAATGTGTATAAAATGATGCAAATTTCATTTTTTAAAAAATTTTTATCAAACAAAAATATTATAGATTATGCACTATTTATTTTTTAAAAATCATAAAAAAATTCAAAACTAAAGCATTTTATGCCCATAATATATCAAAATGTCACACATTTTTTATATAAGCTAGTGGTAACAAAAGAAAACATTTGGGAAGTTGTGAAATTTAAATGGTGAGAGCCCAATTGAGAAGGCGTACTATTTATTTATTAAAAATAATAAAAAATTCAAAACTATACCATTTTATTTTCATATAATGTCAACATGTCACATATTTAATATAAAATCTAATGTTACAAGTAACACAAGAGAAAAAGGGCAGAAGATAGCACAAGTGAAGGAACATTATTTATTTTTTAAACAAATCATAAGAAATTCAAAACTACATCATTTTCTGCCGTAAATTATCAATATAATTCATTTTATTTAGAATATAATAGTCACAAGAAACGAGAACAAAACACTTGGGAAGTGCTCCATAATTTGATTAAGTAGAGAAGATGCAAATGTTATTTTATTAGAAATTGGGGAAGGGATTAAGTACAATTAGGGTCCAATAAGTATTATTAAAGTAATATAATTCGATTACATATATATAGGATTAAAGGTCTAATTTGCCACGGAAGTTTTGCTAAGGGAGCGTCCAACACTCGGAAGTTTTTTTGGTACCAAATTTGCCCCGGAAGTATGAAAAAGGTACTAAATTTGCTCCGGAAATATGAAAAAGGTAGCAAATTTTCCCCTCCGTTAATTTTGACCGTTAAGTTTAACTAAGTATACACATGGCATGCCACCTCATCAACCCAATAAGAGTTAAGTATCATTTTTGACCCGAAAGTTTTCACTAAGAGCAAGTTTGCCCTGGAAGTTTTCACTAAGGAGCAATTTTGCCCCGGAAGTTTACAAAATGTATCAATTTTATCATTCTTTCCCACATATTAAATTTGACTATTAAATCAGTCAAAGACCACATATGTCATGCCTTGAAAAGGTCGAACTTGGATCAAAGAAGGAGATCCTTGACATGTTGAGCTCAACGCAGCCAGAATTTGTAAAACTGAACTGGTCACAGGAAGCATCACTTTTGATCTAAGCAAATGATCAGTCTATACAAACGTAAATATTATCACCATTGATTTGTTTTACTGAACCAATTTTTGGAACAATTCATTTCTCGTTTTGCGTTTCATTTGCTTAGATCATAAGTTATGCTTCCTCTGGGTTTTGCGACAGACCTTTCAGTCCCTGTGACCAGTTCGGCTTCCAAATTCTGGCCGCCTTGAGCTCAACATGTCAAGGATCTCCCTCTCTGACTCTAAGTTCGACCTTTTCAAGGCATGACGTGTGTGGTCTTTGACTAATTTTATAGTCAAATTTAATATTGGGAGAAAGAAGGGCAAAATTGCTACTTTTGTAAACTTCCGGGGCAAAATTGCTCCTCAATGAAAACTTCCAGGGCAAAAATGATACTTTTGATTGATGAGGTCACATGCCACATGTGATGAGGTGGCATGCCATGTGTACTCAGTTAAACATAACGGTCAAAATTAACGAAGGGGCAAATTTGCTATCTTTTTCATATTTCCAGGGCAAATTTGGTACCTTCAAAACTTCCGGGTGCTGGGCGTTCCCTTAGCAAAACTTCCGTAGTAAATTAGACCTTTAACCCTATATATATATATATATATATATAATATTCATATATAACCTTAAAAAGCGTAATATTTGAATAAAAGAGCCTTGGTCCACAAGTAAATAAATGATTTATATTTTTTTTGTGAAACAATAAATATTCATGTCTAAACCACATATAATCCAACAAAAATAAAGTTATTAAAGAAAAATATGAATTAAAACAACTTTTGTTTTAGGTTGGATCTGCAAGGGAATTGAAGGGGGGAAATATAAAATGTACCATAGTAGGAAAAATGTCTTTTAGTCCGCCATATCTAGACCATTCATTGCATAAACATGATTTGAGGTTTAAAATTTGGGATGTCTTTTTATGATATTTTCCCCTATCTATGTCTAAAGCAAAAGTTAAAAAAATATAATTTGCTCCCTTCTCAGTTAAGTCATCAGCCCCTCGTCTCTCTCAACATGCGAACCGATCTCTAGACTATGTTGGGTATTCTAAACTCTCTCCGATTTTTGTTTTCTCTGGCTTCTTTGAAGAGAAGATTGTAATTTTAAAATCTGGTCCGTGAGAGAAAATGGAAGAACAAGTTATATAGGCATAGATTCATGCTTGTATCAGTGAGAAATGGGGCTGTATGTGGTTGGGTATTCTTGCTTATGGTTGGCTGAATGGTTTAAGTACGTTACGACTCATAAGCAAATATAAGAGGGTGCATAGATGATTATAACTGTGAGATGGGTGCATATATATAGGCGTGTGTATGTTTTTATGTAGGTGGCGAGATGTAGTGGAATCTCAAGATTGTAAGATTATTTAATTTCTGCCGCCATTTTCTTATGTTCAATGATTTCCTGAAGTTCTGAATATAGTTTATAGATTATCATATTGTGCTTATGGAGCTCCAAAAGGATTACTTGAATTTTTATGATTAAAGATGGAAATTTTCCAGATTAAGGAGTTCTCTTGAAGAGTTTTCAAAATGTTAATTAGGGCATTCTTACGTACATATGGAATATCATGATTTAAGTTCCGAGAGGTGGCATGTTCATGTTTGTCTTATTTGAATCCGATCTTCCTTTCCACTTGTCCATCATCGCAGCGGTCAACATGATATCACATTTTGTGCTCATCATATTGATGAGCACAAAGGTTCTTATCACTTATCTACACCGTTAGATTAATTTTGGATAGTCTAGATTTAATTTAATTTAATTTTTATATGTTAAGTAAATTTTAATTTTAATATATGTAAAATCTAAAACAAGCATATTCTTATAAAAATAAATTTATCATTTAAAAAAAAAAAAATAAAATTAAGACATTTGGGATTAAATTTAAATAGTTGAGATCTAACTAAGTGATAAGAAATTGGGTGCTCATCGGTATGATGAGCACCGAATGCGGACCCCGTGGTCATACAAGGCCAAGTTTGAGAGAGTCAAAGGAGGTTATTGACCGTTAAGCCACCACTTGTCGTGGCATTCTCCGGTCTTGTTTGGCTGCTTGGTGACCATGTTGGGTCTTCTTGGAAGCCATCAAAAACTCGATGAGCAAACCCATAAAGCTTTATATGTTGAAAAAAGAAATAAATAAATAAATAAATGTTTATTTGATTATATGAAGATTTAAAAATAAAAATAATCTTATATTTATTGCTTCTCATAAAAATGAATTTATCAATTATATAATCACAAATTAAAATTTTAAAATTTATACCGTTCAAATTTAAATCTGAATAACTGAGATCTCATAACAGTAATGAGAAATTAGATGCTCATTACTATGATAAGTATGGAATGCAGACCAAAGTTAGGTTACATACATACATGCAGGCATACATGCATACATACATACATACATACATACATACATACATACCTCTTCTGATCTCGATCTCAATATCTCTTCTCTGCGGCGTTTCTTACGGGCTCTTTTTTTAATTCCAAGATTGCCCCTTGACCCTATCCGACACAGTAAAAGATGCGTGTCAAAACATGTTGACCATGCGTGCCAGAGAGTGTCGGAGTTCGACACTCATCCGATGCGTAAAATTTCCCAAAATCAGCGTGTTCGTGCTTCAGAGAATAATATTGTAATAGAAGTTGCCATAAGCAAGACTCGTGCGGAACAAGACATTAATGGAGATACCACCATATTTAGCTTCTTTTTGAACAACTTTTGGATTGGTGAAGAAACAGGTCTCCCTTTTTTTTGGGAGGGTGGGGGGAGTGTACTTACACTACAAAAAAACCTACCAATTGTCGCGGTTAACTTGTACCAATCATAAATAACTGCAACAAAATCATGAGTTTGTAGCGGTTTTAGATGAAACCGCTACAAATTCATGGGAAACAATTGGCGCCAAAGCGTGGGTATGTTTGCAGTGATATTTGTAGCAGTTACCTTAAAATAAACCGCTACAAATGTGGCTGCAACTTGACGGGTAATGGTGTGAATGTTTGGGGCGTGGAATTTGTAACGTCTTCTTGGTAGTAACCGCTACGAATTTAGTGCCAGCGTTGGCACGCAATGGCGCAAACTTTGTTGTGGTGAATCTATAGCGGTTACATAAATAGAACCGCTACAAAAAAATGAAATGACATAGTTTTGTTGCAGTCAAAATAAAACGAAGCTTTGACCGCATCAAATTCTACAAGTTTGTAGCGGTTCTTATGATAACCGCTATAAATATTTATTCTATATAGAGGTGACTATGTCCGTACATCATTTATAAATATTCAATAGAAATTCCTAAATCTCGGCTTGTAACTGAATGAACTATCTATTGGAAATTATGCCCTAGGGGCAAGTCATTGTACTTTAAACACTGTTGTTGTTTAAAGTATTTCTCCACTTAGTTATCATATCGTTTGCATGTTTATTATGAAAACTGTGTCCATGGACGTATCATAAAGATTGTCCTAAATGTCCTTGGTCGGTCATCTATGGGAGAGCAAAGATGAGATAAGACTGGTATGACTTTGATGAGTATGGAGATACGAATCAAAGTCATAGGCACTTGTAAGAGTACAAGGTACTGGACCGACCCACTATGAGAAAGGTGCATGGATTTAGTCATAAGCTTATCTCATGTATAACCACGTCACAACGCCCTTTGACCTGACATCATCATGGATTCCTACATAAGAGTCGTTGATCTTTGACCTAGTCAAAAGTAACCTTTGACCGGGTAATGATAAAGGCTTCGATCAGGATTAGTGGTTTTCATGTAGAGGAATGTAAATAGTCAAGATGTAATTTGTCCCTCACATTTGTAGAGAGATATTATTAGGCCCCTCGATGAGTGCGTCTGAGAAATGTATGGCCATATTATGATGGAAAGGAGTTTCCATTTCAATTGTTAGACTACTCAAGAATAGAGAAAGTAATGGTCAAGAACAGGAGGTTGACATTATCCATGCTTCATCCTTGACCAAATTATCGCATGACAAAAGGGACGTGACATGGTTGTATGATAGATTGTATTGTATCATCGATCCCCATATGAATTGGGTAATCACAATGTCTTGCTAGAGGCTACTTGCGATCTGTGGGCTGGTCTAGTATTGGCTCGCTGCCAATCTCATGTGGGCCTACAGGGTCACACACAAGAATAGCCCAACATGAGCAATACGGTCCAAATTCATTAAATCTTAGATATGTCTAAGATTTAATGAATGAAACGTTTATTCTAGGAAGGATATGTGTGTGTATGTGTGTATTATATTAATTCGAAATTAAATAATAATACTATTTATAGAGATAATAATAATATTATGTAGTATTTTTTTTTATATTTAATTTATTTGATAAATTAAATAACTAAAACATATAGAGATAAGTATCTTAGATTTAATTTTCGAAGAAAGATATTGTATCTTAGATTTAATTTAAATTGAAATATAGTATCTCAAATTTAATTAAATAGATAGATATCATATCTCAAATTTAATTTATAAAGATAAATTAAATTAGCAGGCTTTTAATTCGGATTAAATAAATAGATTAGATTAGGTCTGTTGGACAGATTTAATTAATATATTATTTTAATCCAAATTCGAATTTCAAGATTAATTTTGATTAATTCTGAATATTTTAATACGGCCCAATTAGGGTTTGAGAAACTCTAATTAGATGAAGATCTAGTCGTATTAAAATTAAGAAGAGCTGCGAAAAGAAAACCCTAGAGGAGAGACGTGAGAAGTAAAGCTTGAAGGGGAGAGACATGAGAAGTAAAGCTTGAAGGTGCTAGCACGTGTCGTCCTTGTTGGAGTGTTGTTCGGTGTGGATACCGGTAGTGGTTTATTCGTAACCGCAACAAGTTTCTTAACTTTGTAGCAGTTATTTAGGAAAACCGCTACAAAATGTAGCGGTTTTTAAACAGTTCCCTCATTTTGAAAATCAATCGTGCATGGTTTTGATTTTTCACCCTTCTACCTTTCAATTTGTACCTTTCAACATCATGGCTTCTAGGGATAAGGGGAAAGGGAAAGTCGTTGCCTAGGAGAAAAGGCCTATAAGGGGCAGTAGTAGAGGGGGGCCGTACGAGAGGCCGTGGGGCTCTAAATATCCCTCTACCCCTTCAGGTGGGAAGCGAGTTCGATCAGCTCTTTGCCAATGAGCCAATTCCAAACCCAGAGACTCTAGAGACCATATGGGAGAATGGGGTGTATGTCTGTCGTTCAATGACATCGTCGATGAAGATGAGGAGATCCAGATTAACATTCCCATAGCGGATGCGGAGCAGTTTATCGACCAGGAAAACAAGTGGGACCAATGAAACCCCCGACCATCATCTTCGCGTTCCACCGGATTTGTGGTGGATGTCGAAGGTAAATGTAATTAGTTTTTTTGGAAAAAAATTAAATTTAAATTCCTTACGCTTAATTAAATTTTATTTAAATGCAATACAAAAGTGTTTTTATAATTGTGCAGATACACATGAGAACACTAGCGGAGGACACTTTGGATGTTTCGCGATCACTCGGATGGATGGGTATCGCGTCGTAGTCCCCCTGGAACATGGACACGGACCAGCCGATCGGCAATGACGGTCACTGTTGAACCAATTCCTATCAAAATTTGGTGGGAATTGGGCATGGTGCCTGATCGACTTCCACGATTGGAAGTGTGTTCTGAAGGGGAACAAGGACAAAGTGTTTGCTGACATTGTGCAAGTAATTAAGTTATCTTTGTTTAATTAAATTTTACATGTTCATAGTTATAATTTGTGGTTTATTTATTTCTTAATTAATTAATTACAATTAAATTATGATATAGAAAAAGTTTAACGTGTGTGCCCACGCGAAGAGGTATGTACTGCTGAAAATAGGGGAAGGGTGGAAGAGCGAAAGGGGTCGTCTCTACACCAGTAGAATGGAAATGGGACTATTCCTCTGCAACAGCTAATCAAGAAGGTCCCAGATGACGTGGACCCAAATGACTAGGGGGTTTGTCCAATATAGGAGGAGTGCATAGGGACAGTACGTTTTTTAATTAATCATAGTTTAAATTTTGTTTAAACATGAGTTAATTTATAGTTTAGAATTTCTTTAAATTAATTTTATTTAAATTTAGTTTAAAAATATAAATATAGTTTAAATTAATTTATAGTTTACATTTGGTTTAAATTAATTAATAGTTTAACTTAATTTATAGTTTAAATGTACTTGAAATATAGTTTAAATATTAGTTAATTTATAGTTTAGATATACTTTAAATTACTTTGTAGTTTAAACTTATAGTTTACAAGATATCAAAATAATAATTAATTTCACTTAACATTTTGTTTGTTTGCTCTGTCGCAGAGGAACACTAGAAGGCGGGCACAGCAGAGGGTCTGTCACGCCGTAGGATCCAAGATATTTGCTTTGACCTACGGTAAGATGGTATGTTGAAAGTTAAATTAATTTTAGGTTTAAATGGTGATTGTTTTATTTTTGAAATAACAAAGTTTATATTCTTTTAATTCTTTTAGCAAGAGAAGGCTCGGGAGGAGAACCGTCAGACGGACTATGGGCGGTTGTTCACACGCACCCATAGACACCGTGGTGGGACGTCGACCCTGAGGCAGTAGAGGAGATAATAGTAAGTTGCAAAAAAAATTATTTATATAGTTAATGTTGTATATTTAAATTGAATTAAATTGTTTGATTAATGTTTTATGAAATCAAGGTCAAGCTCTAATTAAACGAGCCGGGCGAGATGCGGCGTCACGGCCCGGAGTCACGGGGTGCAGTGGATCCAACAACCCCATTGAAAGGTGTTGTGGGCCCAGTCGAGCATCCTAGCCACGTTAAGGGCATGGGGCTAGGTGCCAGGCCTAGCATGGTGTATGGCAAGGCCTCCTGCTCTAAGGTCAGAACCTCCGGCTTGAGAAGGCCACTACCGGAGGCGGTTGAGGTGATGATTTTCGAGAAGGTTTTCTGCACAGGTTGCCAAGCAGGTTGCTACAGAGGTTGTCGAGCATGCTGTGAGGAATAGGCGTCAAGCCAAGGAGCAACAGTTAGGCTTTAGGTTTGAGTTTTTAGGTGAATTCGTAGGTAGTTGTTTATTGCAGGACCCAATCCTTGTAATACCCTAATTTTCATAACTCTTATAAACATTGTATTTTGGAAAATAATTACTGAAAGACCTGACTATCACCCAAGAAGGGGGTGAATTGGGTGTCGGATAAAACTTTAGGAACTTTGAAAATCTTTTCACAACTTCTAAATTGACAGTTAGATATTCAAATAAGCATATACTAGAAATATAAAAGATAAGGGAAGAGAATATGCAAATTGTGATTTATACTGGTTCGGTCCAAAATCTCTGACCTACGTCCAATCCCCGAAATACCTGGGATTTCACTATCTTTCAAGAACAATTACACACTTTGTAAATGAAGGATGGTCCTCTCACTCAGACTCCACTCCTCCTTACAAGTTGTAATTGATACACCTGCTTGATTACACACTCTGTAAACAAAGGATGGTCTACTCACTCTCAGACTCCACTCCCCCTTACAAGTTGTAATCAATACAATGTGTTTCCCACTCAAGATCACCCAATCTTGAGTAACTTTCAGCTAGAATGTTTACAGATAAATCTTTTCTCTCAGAAGTGAGTGAATAAACACTGAAGTACATGGTTGATCATTTCACTCTCTATGGTAAACTATAAAAACATTGAGAAACAGAGAGTAACCGTATATCAGAGTATTGCCATATTGAAGATGTAAGCTCGTGTCTGCGTATATATCGCTATCTTTGAATGCTTCTCTATTTATAGATAATCAGTATTGATGTTGTTTGAATCATTCGTCTGTTGCATGTATTCGACCGTTGGCAATGGTTGCTGGAGCCTCTGTGCTTCCCTGTGTGTTGTCCGCCATTGAACTTCGTTAAATGTCTGTTGTGGCATTCATCCATACAAAGAAAAATAGCCGTTTGATGAATTTAAATGTTTTTGTCATTTTTCTTGTTTCGTCAAGTGCTCCGCTTGGTTGGGATTCTGTTCAGTTGTTATTCACGTGGTCCAGGATGGGAATAGCTTAAAATATTGATTCGGAGCTTTTGACGTTATGGGCCATCCTGCATCGTGTCGGCTCTGTTCTGTGAAAATCAAAATGCTTCTGCCACGTCGGATTGCATTTCGGCTGATCTCAATTCAAACAAGCTTAATCAACGTAACTCAATCAAAAAGATGATTAAATATGATATAGATGAGTTTGAGTATGATTAACACATACTAGAAAATGACCCATTGATTTCGAGTAGATGATCAGCGATACTGGAAGATGATGGAAATGAGAGGAACATATTCTTGAGAATTTCTTGAGTTATTCTTGAGAATTCCTTAAACTGGAATCCTTTTGTAAATGCAGCTCCTCGTCAATGCTCGATAATCCATTACTCATTACTTGAGTATTTATGTTGTTTAGATTTTCAAGATACTTGATTCAGATCAATACTTGAGAAGCCAATCTCCAATATTTGAGTATCCAGCAGTTTAGTAACTTTGCAGATGATTCTATGTAGTTCAGATATTGCAGAAGCTTTGTTCTTGCTCATACTCGACTATTAATGCACAAGCACTTCAGAAGCTCATATCCTTGATATTACTTGAGTAGCCAAATTCTCATACTTGAGTATGCTCTTCGATGTGCTCAAGTATCGTCTGGGTTCTTCATTAGATTCACTGAGAGAATGATCATACTCGAGTATATGTTATATTGCAGGAGCTTGTAATCATGTAAGCATTCTCGAGAACTGTATTACTAATACTTGAGAATCAGCATATTGGAATAGTTTGATCAAATGTGTTAGAGAGCAAGCGTTCTCGAGAATCATATCACCATACTCGAGAATCATGTCTTCAGATCAAAGATGGACCGTGTATTCTCGAGAATCACGTCTTCAGATCAAAGATGGACCGTGTATTCTCGAGAATCATGTTTCTATTCTCGAGAATTAACAAAGCCAAATACAAGACTAGCGAACTCTTACCGCGCATTCTCGAGAATCAATTTACGCATTCTCGAGAATCATATCAAGGAGTATTATGTGATGTTGATTCTGTCACATACCATTCTCAAGAATTACTTACCCATTCTCGAGAATTGCTCGGGAGATGAATATTGAAAGTGAACCATCACGTACTGGAGAATCACGAACTCTCGAGAGTTGAAGTCTCATTCTCAAGAATTCCAAGCACATACTCGGGAATCAATTTCACATGCAGGTACAAGTGAGTTAATTCTAATCCAAATGCTTAAGATATTTAAAGTCTTCTTTCCATGCAAGAGGAATCAACTCCAAACTGGTTGTATTTCATCCATTAACATCAGAAGAATGGAGGTTGATCTTATCAGCGTTTTCTGCAGCATCCAGAACAGACCGTCAACTTCAAAACATCATAATTCCTTCATTTGATCTTTGTTCTTTGTGTTCTTGATGTTTTTGGAAAATTATTTGAGTTTAGTTTCCAATGGCATTGGTTTCATCTCATTTGGATTTTCCGTTTGTGAGATACACCCAAAACACCGAAGCTTGGTCCTGATTGCGACGTTGATTTTTGTGTCAACTTGTAAAATTCATAGATAATTCATCTGACCTCCTTTTCACTTGAATGGTATTGTGACGCATTGGAAGTCTAGTTTCATATGCCACTGGTTTCACGTCGATCCGATTCTTGGTTTAAGAGATATCGTCGAATTACCGAAGGTCACCAGGAACAAAGCAGAACAGAGTATGCTGGAATCACGACCATTCTCGAGAATTGATGCTGAAACTTGGGAATGACTTGCGAATTTCACATGAACAGTACCATTCTCAAGAATTGATGTCTGATTCTCGAGAATTGCTTGACATGAACAGTACCATACTCGCGAATGACTTCGGGAAGCTTATTTTATCTCCGAATTGAACCGTTTCAACTTCCATTTGATCACAGAGACTTGAATATTGATATGCTCATGATATTTAACAAGTTTTTCCTTCTTCAAACTCCATTCTTGATCATTGTTCATTGTATTAAACTTCACATATCTACATTAAATATAAGAATTAGTCAAAGTGGAAGATAAATGTAGTATGCAAGCTTTTTGCTCGGATAATGGCATTTATATAAGACATCATCAAAACTAATTAGAATTAACATACTAAAATACAAAGGTGAATATGTGTCTCAAATGATTATAATCTATTGATTATAATTTTATCCAAATTTTACTACGAAATTAGTGAGCAAATGGTTGGATTTGAGACTACATATTTAAGACAATAAAATGTGACATAATTAACACATTGAATAATGGTTAATTTATTACCAAAAGAAGCAAGAAATGTTATGAAAACACTTAAGCAATTTAAAGCCAATTAGTAAAAACTAATGGGCAATTAAGCTTACACTAATTGAAATAAATTGTGTAATTATTCAAATTAATCAAGAGACAAATTAAAAAGCATCAATTGAGGGATGTCTTATTTTTAAAATCTAGGGCCAATAGGGAGACAAGGTTAAGCTTTTATGAAACACTAATGGTCATAATTAACTAAGGAACCAATCCTACTATGGCAATTATAGTTAATGCCATATAAAACACTTCATTAAGGAATGCTAATTGGGATTATATAATCAGCTCCTATGGCCCCTAAAAAGGACATATGAGCAAATGGGAGAGGGAGAGGGCGAGAAAGAGAGAGGGAGAGAGAGAGTTTATTATATTTAATTAATAAGAGCACATGTTGTTTTAACAAAAAAGATCTTCAATAGTGTTAGGATTTTTCTAACAACAATGGTGAGGATTAAGTTTAAAAAAGTGAATTTGATTCAAAGGTTGAAAGGAAAGAAGAGGTTTTGGATTACCTTGTGCAATGACCATTTTAACCTTGATATTTCCCTATAAATAGAGGGTTCCGCTCTTCATTTTCTTCACACCAAACTCATATCAAAGTGGTTGAGTTTAAGAGAAGAGTGAAGTTCTTGGAGCAAGGAGAAGGAGTAAGAACTTCAAGAGGTAAGTTCTTCAGCTCTAGTTTTAGTTCTTAGTAAAATTGTAGTTTAATCTAGGAAATTGTTAGGAAAATTCCTTTTCATGTTTGGAAGTCTCCATTGCTTTTAAAATGCAAAATGGAGAGGAAAACATGTTAGGGAATAAGTTTTGAAATCAATTGATCAAGATTGTGAAAATTGTAGAATTTCCAGTTTTAAGCTTTCTACTTGCAGTGAAATTAATGCTATTATTTTATGTAGAAATGAAATAATGAAATAATGAATTTTACATCAATAAATTAGACATACAGGGATTTCTAAATATATAAAATATGTAATGTTTTGATCTCTGGACAAGGAGATATGAATTTTTGAAGATAAGCCTTGTTTACTAGATTTAAATTTGAATAGTGTTTGAAAACACAAAACCTGAGAATGATTCTTGATATTCTGGCTTCTGAGAATATTTTTTCCTTACAATTAGACATGTCAAGGGTCAAGAGGAATTTTACAGCACTCAAAAATGAGTTTTGTAGAATTAATTATCATTTTTCAAATTTAGTGAAAAATCTGGGTAGAATGCTGAAAATTGCGTTTTTAATAAAAAGTAAGGGTAAAAAAGGAATAATAAATCCACCAAGGGTAAAAATGTCAAAATAGGTGAAAAATATCATTTTTGATATTATTCTAGGAAATATGATATTAATTATAATATCATGGAAATGGAAATAATCCGACGGTAACATTATAGGATATCCGGGAAGTCCAGAGTCGGATTCAAAAGGTCAGGTGTTTTGGCAACGTGTACTGTAACTTTAACTCTGATGTGTCTTGTATGCATGTATATGATTGAATGATTCATGAAGTGATCGACAAGACTAGGTCTTGGGTCAGGCACTGCGACTAAGTTTATGGGGCTTAGGTCACCTGTTTATATACATTCAGCTTTGTGTGGGTTATAGTCTTGATAACGCCGTATGGTTGTTTTCCTAGCTCTAAGGACATGAGGAGCTGTTGTGGCATTGGTTAGTGCAAACGTTGAAAACATTACATTTTCTGTGTATGTATTGTTGTAACCTTACATTTGCTGTGTGCTATGTTTGGTTGATGGTGAAATGTAATGAATATCTATCATATATATTGTTATTACTTGAGCATAAGGTTAACTGTTACTCTAGATTCAATGGGTATTGAATCTTAGATTTGACAAAGGTTCAGGAAAGGAACCAGGATCTAAGAAGACGTCATGGATGGAGTCAGGAAGAGGCACTGATGGACGGAGCCGTAAAGAGGCGCCGGTCAAAGCGAATGCCGGAAGTGGTTCGTCAGAATATAGTTTTTTGGGTATGAAATCAATAAAGTTAGTTCATACTATTGGTACTTAAACTAAGGAAGGGTTGGTCTATGTAGTTCAGTCAAAAGTCACCGTGAAAGACGGGGAGACTTCCACTAGACTAACATCCATCCTGGCCAATAGGTTTGATTCACTGAGTTGGTTTCCAAGCCACAATAATAGATGAGACATGATGTAAGATTGTATAATTACTATGTCAAGAGTTTTAATTATAGAAGTTCTATATTATTGTATCACATGAATATTCCTTCAAGAGATTTCTAATATAATCAGCTTATGCCTGGGCTTTTGTATTAGTTACTCATTGTCCAAACGTTAGTGCATGCTCTCCGTTCCGCTTTACTTTGACCTATAGCACCATATTCCTAGATACTACATGTCACCGGGCACAGTAAATAGTATGGAATTTGGGTGTTACAATCCTCTTCTGAAAAATTGCTTGAATTGATCCTGAGATTGAGAGGACGTTTCACCAACGAATAAGAATAAGAGCTAGTACTCTTGTAGGCAGTAGTTCCTTTGTTAAGCCCACTGTTGAATCCTTTGATTCTAAGATCAATATGGACGGTAATAATATTGTTGTTAATGTTGATGAGAATACAAATGCAGATGCTCATATTGTTGATCTTGTTATTACCATTAAAGAACTGCATTCACCTGATCTGCATTTTCAAAATTGTTGCATAAATTATCCTGATATTAATGTGAATTTTGAGTTGAAATTGGATTGATACACTTACTTCCAAAATTTAATGGCCTTTCAAGGGAAGAAGAATACAATCACTTGAAGATGTTTCACATGGTTTGCACTGCTATGAAACCGGTCAATGTGACTGAAGATCAAATTAAGATGTATGCCTTCCCATTCTCTTTGGAAGGATCTGCTAAAAGTTGGTTGTTTCGTTTGCCCCTTGGATTTATTACTTCATGGAATCAATTGAAGAAACTGTTCTTGGAAAGGTGTTTCCCAGCCACTTGCACTTCATCTATCAGGAAAGACATAAGTGGATGTCGACAAATTGTTAGGGAATCCTTATACGAGTATTTAGAGTGGTTTAAAACACTGTGTGTTAGCTGCCCTCACCATCAAATTGCAGATACATTATTGATCGAATACTTCCATGAAGGGCTCTTACCTTTAGAGATAGATTTGTTAGATTCGGCTGCTGGTGGTGGTCTTCATGACCCGACTGTCGATGATGCTTGGCAATTGACTGAAAAGAATGCTGGGAATAGCCAACAATTTGGCCCTAGACAACAAGTAAGAATTAATTAGGTGGGATTACTTTCTTCTAATTTTGAGTCTCGCTTAGAGAGCAAAATTGATAGGCTTTCATTTGCTGTGGAAAAAATGGCTATGTCCCATATGCAAAATTCTTCTAATGTGGCCAATCCTATGGGGCCCTCTACTTCTTTTACCCCACAACCTACCTCTTCTGCTTTAATAGGGCCACTCTGTTCTATTTGCTCTCTAGCCACTCATGCAACTAAATTTTGCCCCTACCTAAATGACAGAGCTGAATCTCATAATGCAATATATCCTTCTAGACCCATGATTCAAGGTGGCCAAAAATATGATCCTTACTCTAATACAAATAATCCTGGATGGCGTGACTATCCAAATCTTTGATATGGAAATGGCCAACCTCGGCAAGCACAGTTTAATCAAAGTGGAAATTCTAGTGGCAAAATGTTTCGACAAGTTAGACAATCAGTGCCAGTGCAAGATAAAGGTTCAAAGTGGGATAGCGAGATGAATGCTATGATGAAAATCATAATGAAGCAACAACAACAAATTGAAACTCTTCAAACACAGGTTGGTCCATTGTCTAATGTACATGGTAATGCATAGAGTCAAGGTTCAGGAAGGCTTCCATCTCAAGTGGTAACCAATCCAAACGCTGGAACTCAACAGAATCTTGATATAGGAGGAGTTAATGCTATATCACTCCGACGAGGAAAGATAATCCCCTCTGTGATGATCACTAATTATGTCATGTTTTCCCTGTATTTTATGACTTAATTGTATGGTAAATACGAGCTTAACTGCAATCAATCTAAGCAAAAAGGAATTAATTCATGATATAAGGAACTGAAGGGTAAAAACCATTTACATCCTAAACATATGCTAAGAAAGGAACAAGTTACGAGGTTTTATGAGAAGAACATATAGCAAAGCTGATACTATGCTATAGCATCATAACAACTTATAGAAGTGCAATACAAGACATATCTGAAGCTATAGAAAAGTAAAGGACGCAATGCTATGCAACATATGTTCTGATCTTTTGTCAAAATTATTTCATGAAATATAGTGAAGGTCGAGAATGACGGGTAGATTGCTGACGTAACGGAATACAAGACGCAGAGGATTGAAACTAAAAGATTTGAAGAATCCCGTAGGATCAGCAGAATCGATCTACTAAGATTGGAAAGAGAGATACGACTGGATCTCCACAGATTAGGAAAGGCCTAGCTCCTAGAACTTACACCGCAACAAAGCCTGGTTATATAAGGAAACAACAAGCCAACCCTAGAAGGGGTCGAGTCGCTGAGAGTCTAATCCTATCCATACGGCCAGACTTGAAAGAAGAGAGAGAAAGTTCACAAGGCATGAAAACTCTAGGAGAACCTAGCATCCTTCCTTGTAGTAAGACAGAGAGAAGAAGACGTGGAGTGGTGACGTGACAGGGCTTCTTCCACGTCGTCGGAACTTCATCAAGCTTTTTGTTTTCTTTCATTTTAAGCTTTTGAACTAAATTTCCCTCGTCAGTCATGAACTAAATTTCCTTTGGTTGAGCGAGGATGATTTCTTAAGTTTAGAATGAACCCAGTTGCTAGTTCTTAATTCAATAAATTCAGTTTTCTTATCAGTGAATTAATTACCTTGTCGATAGCCACAACAACGACTAAACCCATTGATCCTTGATATGCTAAAGAAAGAGGTCTATAAACTTCTTTCTATAGGTATAATATACCTTATTTCTAACAGCCGTTGGGTAAGTCCAGTTTAGGTAGTACCTAAGAAAACTGATATTATTGTGGTTCGTAATGATAAAGGTGAGCTAGTTTCAACTAGAGTTCAAAATAGTTGGAGAGTATGTATTGACTATAGAAGATTGAATTTAGTGACTAGAACGGATCATTAGCCCCTTCCCTTCATCGATCAAATGTTAGAAAGTCTGGCTGATAAATCATATTACTGCTTTTTGGATGGTTTTCTTGTTATTTCCAAATTTCTGTTGCACCTGAGGACCAATATAAAACCACATTCACATGTCCATTTGGAACCTTTGCATATAGACGCATGCCATTCGGTTTATGTAATGCACCAGGTACTTTTCAGCGTTGCATGGTTTCCATATTCTCTGATTTTCTTAAGCATTGCATTGAAGTTTTCATGGATGATTTCACCGTTTATGGTGATTCTTTTGATGAATGCTTAGCTAGTTTGAACATGGTTTTGGAACGATGCATTCAAATAATCTTGTGTTGAATTTTGACAAATGTCATTTCATGGTTATCAATGGAATTGTTTTGGGCCATGTTGCTTCATATGATGGTATTGAGGTTGATAAAGCTAAGGTTGGTATTATTTCTCTCTTCCATATCCTTCATGTGTGAAAGATGTACGTTCTTTTCTTGGGCATGCTGGATTTTATAGAAGATTCATCCAGGATTTTAGTAAGACAGCGTTGTCATTGTCTCGTTTATTACAGAAGGATGTGGGTTTTGTTTTTGACAATTGTAATATCCTGAATTTTGGACCCCAAGAATTGAGAACAGGCCTAAAGTAGGTGGACGACTAAGCCCGGTTGGGGAAGAATCCCAAGAAGGACGAGAGATAGGAAGCCTCTCTGAGACTATGTAATTTGGCTATACGGGTTAGTGGACCTAATGTGTATAAACCATGGAATGAAAGTGCCAATGGGAAAAAGGGGCACAGAAGACCCATGCGGTATAAATTCAGTTGGAAAAGGTGCCACCTAACTTATGTCCTAAGGTATAGGACACTTAGTTGAGTGAAAATATGTCGGTATAAGTAAGTATACAACTTTTTCGGGCATGTCAGACATGCCCTTCGTTTTTCAAGATAAGGAGTCAGTGTAATCACTACTAGTGGACACGTGTCACTGCAGGATTGAAAATCAAAAAGAAAGTAATGATTACAGGGGTAAAAAATTCAATTCCTTACTCCTTAAGCATTAAATTTCGTCCACCCAGGAGAGAGAAGGAACAATGAGATGATTTTATCCATACTCAGGCCCAAACACAAAATGCGGGTCCCACAGGATGTTAGCCGGTAAAAAGGGGACCGATAGGGACCGGTTAGGGGCTTCTTTTAGGACTGAATAGGATAGGTGTGGGGCCACCTTGGGAAGTCAAGAAGGAGCCACACATGAATGACCATTCAGGGGAAATTATCTAAAAAGTTGAAAAAAAGTACAAAGGGAAACACCCTATTGACCTAATAATGGAGGGAAGGTAACTAATAAAAGGAATTCCTCTAACCCACCACCCGAAAGGGCGAGGCTGGTAGAGGTGTAACAATAATGCTTGCAGGTGGGCATGAGATGAGTTAAAGAAGAAACTCACTACAACCCCCATCATTTCGCCACCTAATTGGAGCCTTCCATTTGAGCTCTTGTGTGATGCTTCTGATTATGCATTAGGTGTCGTTCTTGCCCAGAGAGTATAGAAGAGACAACATATCATAGCCTATTGAAGGTGGAATATCACCTAGAGGGGGTGAATAGGTGATTATGAAAATTCTTTCGCTAATTGCTCAAGAACACTTAAAACAGAGATAGAGAGAAGAACAATGAACACAAGAGGTTATACTGGTTCGGGTCCAATTCTTGACCTACGTCCGTCCCTTAAAACACTCGGGATTTCACTATCTCAATCCTTGATTACAAACTCTGAACTCTCAAGTAATCCTCTCACTAGGACTTACCCCTCTTTACAAGTTGTAACCAAATAACCCAGATACAATTACACACTCGTAAACGAAGGATGATCCTTTTACTCTCGGACTCACTCCCCCTTACAAGTTGTAATTGTACACCCACACTCAAGATACCTCTATCTTGAGATTTGAATGAATTGTAATACAAATGATAAGACTCTCTCACAGAGTAGATAGATAATGAACACTGAAGCTTAATGATATCTAAAGATATATACAGAATAGAAGTTGTATACTTTGGAAGCTTTGTCTCTGTATGTGTTGGGTCTTGTTGTTGAATTCAATCCTTCGTGTATTTATAATAGTTTAAGAAATAGCCGTTGGTAGGATTTGAATTTGCCCGTTTGAATATTTGAACATCGGTCCGTTGAGAAATATTACCGTTGGAAGCATTTAACCATTCGCGCTAATCTTGCCTTAATTGGATTCAATGACTTGATTCTGCTTGTCTCTGTTCCTCAAAATTTCCTGATTGAAGATCTAACCGTTGCTGTTTTATCTGAAAATCACTCAACATTATGATCAATATTCTTACAATAAATGTTGTATAATGTTTATAAGATCATTTGGAATTAATCCGGATTCTCTTGATAAGAGCCCAATATTTCGGATACGGTGAATCTCAACAAGCTCAGTCCTTGACTCGAGGCACACAAACAGTCAACTCGAGTTGCTTTGATTAATTAGATTCAAAATGATATTTCCAGGATGCATCTTAACTCGAGGCACAAGGTTCTTGACTCGAGGTGATGAAGAACTCGTATCTGGATGTCGAAGATGCACATCTAACTCGAGGTTGCATTGACTGACTCGAGGCAAAAACGACTTCCCATTCTTCAATCTTTCGGGTTGGCATATAACTCGAGGTACAGACTTTCTTGACTCGAGTTAATCAACTTCAGGTTGTATATGAAGAGACTCGAGTGAATTCTGCACATTCATGGTGTATCAGGTCTTTCTGACTCGAGGCGACACCTCTGACTCGAGGTAAAAAGCTCTCTCAAAGTTCCTATCTTTCTGTCTGCTCCAAAAACTCGAGGTGGACCTCTTGACTCGAGGTAAAAACTCTTCTCAAAGTGTGATATTGGCAGAAACCCGAGGCTATGCTGATTTGTTTCCAGAATCACGTGTGTCAAATTTCGAGGATCATATCTCCCTGGTCTGAGATCCTTTTTGGTTGATTAAACTCTTGATGGAAAGCTCTGTGTGTCAGCTTTCCAATGGCACCGATTTTACCTCAATTGGATTTGTAATTTGTGAGATACAATCAAAACATTGAAGCTTGGTTCTGACTGTGACGGTGATGTTTGTATCAACTTTTAAAACTCATATCTCTCTCATATGAGCTCATTTGGACTTATATTATATATCAAAATGACGTGTTGGATGTCTAGTTTCATATGCCACTGGTTTTGTATCAATCCGATATCTGGTTTGAGAGATATCATCCAATTACCAAAGGTCGCCCGAGCTGAACGTGGAACAGAGTGCACCAGAATTGCTGAAAGTGCACTTTAACTCGAGGTAGTAAGTGACTGACTCGAGGTAATCATCTCGTAGACCAAAAACTCGAGGCAAATAGGTCCTGACTCGAGGTAAAATGTGCCTGGGAGCGAAAATCACCTGGAAATCACCCAGACTCGAGGTGGGGAGTTGTGTGACTCGAGGTAAGCATCCTAGATGCCCAAAACATCGTAGCTAAATGTTCTAACTCGAGGTAAATTGCCTGGCTCGAGTTAGCTCATTGAAATTGCTTATTTTCACTCCGATTTGAGCCGTTCCAACTTCCATATCGTCGTGGGGACTTCTAAAATCAATCTAGGAACTTGTATGATGATTTTCTCATTCTATAGAGCAAGTTCTTCCTTCTTCAATCTCTCATCTTGATTAATCTCCATAATTCATTTTGGACTAATCTACATCAAATATATTGTAGTTAGTCAATATACAAGATAAGTATGATATACAATCTTTTTGCTCTTAATGGCATCTATATAAGACATCATCAAAACTAATCATAACCAACACCTATGAATCTAGGACTTTAGATGCTTCTTAGGCTAACTACACTACCACAGAGAAAGAGTTATTTGCAATCGTCTTTGGGTTAGAGAAATTTTGATCCTATATCCTTCACACGAAGGTGACTGTGTTTACCGATCACTCAGCTATCAATTACTTATTTAAGAAACCGGACTCCAAACCCCGCCTCATTAGGTGGGTACTTCTGATACAAGAGTTTGCTGATATTTCTAATTATCTAGTTGCATCTATTATGCCTGATGACATGAATAAACATCAATTGAATAAGTTTAAGAGAGATTTTAAATTCTATATATGGGATGATCCCCACTTGTGGCACATTTGTAGTGATCAAATTATTAGGCGATGCATTCCTGATGTTGGAGTCTATCTTGACTTTTTGCCATACTCTTGCATGTGGGGGACATCTTAGTGCTAAGTGTACTACTAGGAAAGTTCCTGAAAGTGCATTGTTTTGGCCAAGTCTATTTCGTGATGCCCATGGATTTTGTCAGAAATGTTCAAAGTGTCAATTTGTGGGTAATATTTCTAGGAAGCATGAGATGCCCCAACAAACCTTATTAGTCTGTGAAGTCTTTGATGTTTGGGGAATTGATTTCATGTGACCTTTTCTAACTTCATTTAGTTATTTGTACATCCTGCTGGCTGTGGAATTTGTGTCAAACTAGGTTGAGGCAATCTCCACTCATACTAATGACTCTTCTGTAGTGGTTTCCTTTGTTTGATCTCATATTCTTTGCAGATTTGGCATCCCTATAGCCATCATTACGATGAAGGAACTCATTTTTGCAATTGGAGTTTGCAGAGCTTGCTTGGTAAGTATGGGGTAATGCATAAGGTGGCCACCCCATACCACCCTCAGATGAATGGTCAGGTAGATCTCTCTAATAGAGAAATCAAGCTCATTTTAGAAAAGACAGTGCAACCAAACCAGAAGGATTGGAGTAAATAGCTCGATGATGCACTTTGGGCATATCTCACAGCATATAAAAGTCCCATTGGCATGTCTGCATATAGGATTATCTACAACAAAGCATGTCATTTGCCAGTAGAGGTGGAGCGCAAGGTATACTGGGCAATTAAAAGGTGCAACCTCGATTGATAAGTATATATTTTATGATTAAATAGGTGTATATTTTATGAGAATTAGTTGGAGTTATTAATATTTAATGCCTATTTAATTATCTTTTATGAACTTTTCCATCATTGAATCAAACTTAGGATCAAAGAATAAATCGACATAAAATCTATTCATATCCTATTTTTAATGTGCAGGAAATATTAGCTGATTTGGAAAGAAGTAGAAAAAGCAATTAAGAGGATATGCAATTAGCCAAACTCGGTGGTCCCACACAAGAAAAATAGAAACAAAATCAATTGCCTGATCTGGTGGAGTTGATTACAAGATAGAAGATATCTTTTTAATAAGAAAAGAGAATCAGGGACCCAAGACCTAAATTATAAATAGGGAGGCAAAGACAAGCAAGAGATCACGGAGCAAATCGAGGACGCAGAACGAGAAGAGTGATTGGCCATCATTGAATATGATTTTGAGCATTAGGATTTACCTTGACGAAGGGGATTTTAATTAGACTCTGAGACTAAGTAATATGCGATTAGATTACGATTTAATTTGCGATTAGGATAGATATATACCTAATGGCCCAATATAATTGTTGAAGAGTGTGTCCGAGTTTTGTCGCCTCTTGAGTAACTATGTTAGACATAACAAGTTATACTCAAGAGAGGGTTGTGAGTGGACCGACAGACATTTATAGCTATTTATACTCGAGATTAACAAAATTGATATTGAAGCTGATTAAATTAGTGGAAACAAGGTTTATGAAGCTAATAAGGGATTAGTGACTCGGGTTGCTCATTTGATTATTGTGGTAGTTTTCTTATTTTTATTTTAGTTTTGATTTTGTTTTCCTTTATCTTAATTAAATTCAATTTGTTTTGCTCAACTTTAACGAAATTGTGAAATTAGTGCTTAACCAAAGTTGTGATACTAAGTCCTCATAGGAACGATACTTTTCTCATCACTTTATTACTTGATACGGCCTGTGCACTTGCGAGTTTATAGGCTATAAAGTTTTGCCCTATCAAGTTTTTGATCTTGCAAGTTCCAGTATTGAAAGGAAGTTGCAATTGCAAGAGCTTGAAGAATTAAGAAGAGTAGCTTATGGGAATGCAAGAATTTATAAGGAAAGAACTAAAGCAGCCCATGGCAAACTTATTATGAAGAGAGACTTTCACGTAGGCCAAAAAGTTCTACTCTATGTTTCCCGCTTGAAACTCATGCCTGAAAAGCTCTGCTCTTAAAGGGGGGACCTTTCGTTGTCATTGACATTTTCCCCTATGGAGCTGTGAAGATCAAAAGGGAGCTACATGGAAAATGCTTCATCGTCAATGGACACTACTTAAAGCCGTTCTTTGATGGATTCTCCACTCAAACAATGGAGGTTGTTCCACTACGTGACACCACGTAGACATCGGTTGTATTCCTTCCTTCACTCTTTTATTTTGCTTTGTCATATTACTAAGTTGTGTAATGCTACGTATTACTTGACTTTGTGATCTAGTATAACTGTTTTGCATTGAGGACAATGCACTGTTTAAGTATGGGGATGGGATCAACTGTTTTGAATGTGAAAATTGCAAGTTTTAAGTAACTTTAGTATGATGCATTCTTGAATTGAAAAGTGATTAATCATGTTTTAAGTTGGTGATGAACCTAGTGGCAATGAATTTGACTTTGGTGAATTTAGGCTAGTAATCATATTCGTATGAGATTTTGAGCCTAATACATATATTTTTTAGTGTGTGCCCCTATATCTTTACTTGATCTAGAACTTGACTTGAATCTTATTTGAGACCACATTCTATGCATGTGTATTCATAAAAATGATAAAGGCATTCATTTCATTTTAGCCAAATAAGCTAAAAAACCTACTATTTTCATGCATATATCCTTTCTTTAGCCCTTTGAGGCTATATATTATTATTTTTTTCCGGTTTGTCTACACCTATAGCAAAAAAAAAAAAAAAAAAAAAAAAAAAAAACTCTACACTTTGAATGTCTTGGGAGTTGAAGAGCATTGCATTATCTCTTTTGGATGGAAGAACATGCATAAAATTAGGTATTGAGTCATTGTAAAAAATATGGTAGGTTATCTTCAAAAAGAAAAAAAAAAGTAAAAAAAAAAAGGAAAGAAAAGAAAAAGTAAAAAGTAAAAAAAATCAAATCAAAAAAAAAAAAAGAGAAAAGAAAGAGAAAAAGAATGATGACTCAGTTCATGTTTGAATTGGCACGGGTGGAAAAAAGGTTTTAAGACCGGACAAAAGAGGTACCGTAAGACCGGACCGGATTCTTAGGTCTTGTTCCAAATGGTACTAAAAATCCGTAACTTTTAAGACCAGATTCGAACCGGTCAAAAGAAACTTTTTTAGACCGGAAATTTTAAAAGTTAGGTCTTAAAAGTCGTACTATATAGATCGATATGTATTTTGACCAACTGTTATAAGATCGGCATAGACTTTTAAGACCAGACATATAAATTCATCTGGTCTTAAAATTTGAACTTTTGAGCACTATTATTTCCCGGTCTAAATTTTCCAGAATTTTTCCCTGTTTTGTTCTTCCTAATCATATATATATACACACATCCACCACCCAATCCAGCACACAAAAGTTGATACTTTAAGCTACAAGCTATGAACAATCCATTATGAATAAATTGAATTGGGAAAAGAATACAAATATTATTTACCATGAGTTATGTGGCATCTTAATTTATACTATGGTACAACACCTTAATGAATATATACAATAAGATAACTTATAACAAATACAATGATGAGTTACAAATACAGCACCATGCCTTCATCTGATCCCACCCATCAACGTAACATGACATCCCCTTTTATAAAATATATATCGGATCCTACCACAAAAATAAAACAAGAACAAAAGCTTCACAATCAGTGACATTATTGTTTAAGAACATATATACAAGGAATATATATAGTTAAAACCTTAAAGTTTTCAAAGAATTCTGTATATGAATATTACCTTATGAATTGACTCTTTTATAAAGGGATATCCTCCCATATCCCTTCTTGATGATCATTTCTTATTCTGGATTCATTATCCACTTCATCTTCTTCGTTCATGTCCGGTAGACCCCTTGAAAAAGGAGCACTCTGAGGAAGATCGTAATTTGAATGAATTTCATCATCAATATCAATGACCCTTTTTCCTTGGAGAGCTACAGAACACATTTTATTTTCCTGATCGGTGATATAAAACACTTGTTTTGCCTGGTCTGCCATAATAAAAGGTTCATCTCCAAAACTTCTACCATTGATATCAACTAATGTAAATCCTAGCCGATCGATCCAAACACCATTATTGACATTAACCTACTTGCATTTGAAAATGGGAAATCTAATTTGAACATAGTCCACCTCCCAAATCTCTTCAATAACCCCATAATAAGGCATGACTGCCAATTTGGACCTTTTGTCTTTCGAACTGGAGAAGTGCATAGATTCAGCCTCTAACATAACACCATTATTCTGGACGGTGCTCCTATCATCTAGGGACTTCGTGTAAAATGTATAACCATTGATCACATACGAATTCCAACTTATGACATCAACCTCCGGACCACGTGCTAACCATTTGATTGTATCAGGCCATGAACTATGTATGCTGCTAAGGCTTCCATAGGGATTCATGCCATCTGTGCTAAGGGTATGCCTAAGGTTCCTAGGTTCTTCGCTGAAGTTCGGAAATAATTGATCGATTTTCTTCCATTGAGAAGAATCGGCCGGATGTCGAAGCTTTCCATCAGAAATCCTCTCATCAGCATGCCAGTTCAAATTTTTTGCATCATTTTCATTAGCAGAAAACCACTTGAACCTTGGTATGATTGGAAGATACCACAACACTTTCGCAGGCCCCTTATTTGACTTGTACCTTGGAGTTTCACATATCAGACAATTCTGCTTCTCTTCAAACTTTTTTCTATACAATATGCAATCATTTGGGCATGCATGAATCTTTTTGTACTGCATCCTTAGTGGACAAAGTATTTTCTTAGCATCATAGTATCGATGCGGCAATACATTATCATCTGGAAACATGTCCTTAAAAGCCTCAAGCATTTCAGAGAAACTCTTGTCGCTCCATTCATGACGTGCCTTCAAGCTTACCAATTTCAATACAGCGTTCAATAATTGGTATTTTTTACACCCAGGGTATAGCGGGGTCTATGCATCACTGCACATATTGCCATATACATGTGATTGCTCAAAAGCCTCTTTTCCTACATCACAAATAATGTCCTCTATGCGATCATCCATATCCGTGTCATTATCATCAAATGCCACTTCCCCATGTTGAGACCCACTTGGTATTTTTTCACCATGCCATTACCATACTATATAAGTCTTACAAAATCCTTCACAAATTAAATGTGTGTGTATAACTTCAGGACTTAGTTGCCTCTCATTCAAACATTTTACACAAGGGCAATAAAACTTCCTACTATCATCATGGGCATTTTGTTTAGCAAATTCTATAAAGTCCTCGCCCCCATTCGATATTCAAAATCCGTAAAGCATTTATCCAAAAAACTTTGTGATCATAGTAGAATTCTTATATATACAAAGATTTAACATATAATCCGAAAAAATTGAAACTTGCATATAAAATAAGACAACTTCAATTACATATATATGCTCAAATGTCGGTTATGTCTTTTTTTTCCTTTTTTTTTACGGATAAACTTGCCCATTAAATGCAGAACAAAGAATCACTTTTGGTCATAAATGTTTCACAGTGAATCCAAGAAGCAAAATAAATGCATGACGAGGAATTAAATGCATCACATAAACGTCTTGTGGACTCACTTGTAGCATATAAATTCAAATGCGTTTACTGAGTCTTTCTTTTCCGGCCACAAACATTGATGTTGGAGACAACAAGAATAACCTAAAAATACTAGTTGGTCAGTTTGGTAGGTTTAAAGTGAAAATATAATCTTCAACATACAATATTCATTAACAACAGAGAAACTCACAATAACATTTCATCGATTGTGTTCAATGCATGAAAAACCCAGAACCATAAGCAGGAAAATCATTAAGTTATATAACCGAAACACCTAGTACAACTTGGTCTATAGACTTTTAGCTAAGGAACAAGAAAGTGATTGTCGAGAGAGGAATGCAAAGCAGCGATGATGCAACACACAAACACTGGAGATAGAACCTGAGTAATCACTTTCAATAGCGACAAGAGAAGTTACGAGAGGGAAATTTAATTTTCCCCTTTGACGAGAGATATGTTTTAGTATTTTGGATTTTATTATGCGCCGGTTAATTATAAAATATCCGGTCCTAAAGATATAATTTTATTAATTAATTTTTAAGTCCGGCGGTTAACAATACTATTGTCTTAAATTTTACCACTCATTTAATTTTAAGACTGGAGTTTTATAAAACATCTGGTCCTAAAATTCAAATATTTATTAATTAATTTTTAACACCGGTTAAGAGACGAGATTTGCCGTAATCTCCCAAAATAACCAGTTAGAAAAGGATTTGCGGTATAATGTAACCTGGTCGTTTCCCAACGAATTCGCGATCGGTTTAATTTGAACAATAAAAAACGAAACGATAAAATCGGGGTTTTTTTTGATTCGAAGAGATTGAAAAAGGAAATATGCAGAAACAAAATGAAATAACACAGATTAAACGAAAACGAGAGGATTAAAGGATTAACCCACGATTTCGGATTCACCCACTACCCTTCCTCGAACGAAACAGTTTATAACCGAACTCGTAATCGACTCTAGACAAACCGAAATCTCGCATTTGTCTAGAAATTCCCTCAAGCTGAACAATCGTTCAGAATTTGTTCGAATCGGTGGCGCACCTCGTACGATCGCACGAAATACTTTAACCCGTCCGAACTTCGTCCTTGGGAAATATCGATTTGGGTTTTTAATCAAAAACCCAATCCGAACCAAAAATCAAATCGATTAAGGGATACGAAAATGAGTTAGACGGTTACCGATTAGGCGTGAATCCTCTGGATAGTGGATGGGACCCTCATCGTGGATCAATCTCGAAATTTAGCCGAACATAATTAAGAAAGACGAAAAACAGATGATGAAGAACACGAAGAACACGAAGAACATTGCGAGAGAATTTGAAAACTACTATTTTGATCCTCTGAATTCTAAAAATGTGAATGAGAATGTGTTTGTGGCTGCTGCCTCACTTAACCTAAAATGGCAAAACGAAATGGGGCTCCAATCCACAATTCGGGCCCGAACGAAAATAAAATAAAATGGGCTTTAATTACAAAATTCGAGCCCAAAAATACATATGACTTCGGCTCCAAAATCAACCGCCCTCTTGTCCGAATTTGCTCTTCATGTCTTCATAACAATTGTAGCTCTCTGAATCATCTGAAATATGAGACAAAAATGAGGCAAATCCGATGTCTGGTTCAAGAGTTATGGTAAAAATGGTGAAGCAATGTAAAACTGGAATTTATTATTAAATAATGGCTAAAATATAATAAAAGGCCCAAGGCCCAAATAAGTATAAAAGCCATTATTTATTAGCTAAAGAGTCCTAAATTATAAATCAAGAGACAAAAAGTAGTGTATGAAATATTCAATTATCAAATTCCCCCACACTTATCTTTTTGCACTCCACGAGCAAAATTCAAAGAAAAAGACCTAAAGGAGAAACTCTTCTTTTCTAACAATTGCTAACAATGCAAAAATTGAACAAGGGACACAAAGCTCCAAAAGATCAATCAATCAAGACCACAATCCCTTCATCTCAAATTACAATTCATGGTAATCTCAATCAATGATGCTAATCACATAAGATGGTCTCTCAAATGATGCGCTCAATCAATCAATCAATCAATCTCTCAAGTGTTTAAGGTAAATAAGTGTATCGCTCAAATTCTACTCAAGAAATTTGCTCTACCATAAGCTTGCTCAATTTCTACGTCTCCACTACTCATAACACATGCATGCACAAATCAAGAGAGCTTGTTATGAAAGGTTGTAATGGGGTTAGGGTGAAGGTAGGTAATAGTATGGAATGAGAGGTTAAGCACCAAGGAAATTAAAAAGAGCACTAATTAACACAATCATTCTCTATGTAAGAAAATTTTTATTTTACTTATATATCTCCTTTCTTTCTATGTATTTTCTTTCTTTATTTCTTCTCTTTTTTTTTTTTTTTTTTTTTTCTTTTTTTTTTTCTTTTTTTTTTTTTTTCTTTCTTTCTTTCTTTCTTTTTTTTTTTTTCATTTTTTTTTTGAGAAAAATGAAACTATACTATATACATAATCACAATGACAAAAGCAAACATCCCCCCACACTTAAATTGTTGCACTCCTAGCAACCCCCACACTTAAACACAAAACCAAGGTGAAACCAATGCTCAATAAATTTTCAAGGTGCGGAATAAAATGGTTTTTCGCTTAGGCTTGTAATGTAGCTTTGAAAAGAATGAGTCAAAAAGGCACAAAGGGCTAGCAAAGGAATCATAATGCAAGGGAAAGGCTATTTGGCCAAAGTGAGGAAAATAAAAGAAAGAAAACAAGCTTCCATCATACTTATGCACGTAAATGAAAAATGTAGTTTCAAAAAGAAAAGGAGCAAGTTCTAGAGAACACAAATCATGAGCGAGATGCACACATGAAAGAAAGAATGGCAAAAGATGAATTCCATTCATGCGGGCCCAAAACCTCACAAGGTCAATACCAACTTAGGCAATCAACAACATCAAATCAACTACCAAGACATGTAATCGAAGAGTCAAGAATGATAGACCAAACGAAATGATCCATTAAAAC
Source organism: Acacia acuminata (assembly GCA_019022655.1). Classification (NCBI taxonomy): domain Eukaryota; kingdom Viridiplantae; phylum Streptophyta; class Magnoliopsida; order Fabales; family Fabaceae; genus Acacia; species Acacia acuminata. The sequence goes on along the minus strand of JAFJYI010000225.1, from coordinate 983,794 downwards.
CAAAATGTCCAAGTTCATAATATGTAGCAATCATAGAAAGAGAGACTGTATTTATTTCAAAAAGCAAAGTAGAAAAAGGAAAACAAATAGAAGAAAGAGGGAGAAAGAAAGAAGAATACTCCCCAGGGGTTTATGGAGGATAAGTGGCATCAATGAGGAGAATCTACGCTTCCTCGAGTGCTGTTTGGGATCCCTCATGAAATGGCTTGAGGCGATGCCCATTGACCTTAAAGGTTAGTCTGTGGGTGGATCACATAGCTCAATAGCACCAAATGGAAAAATGTTAGTGATCTCAAAAGGGCCATCCCATTTAGATCGAAGCTTACCGGGCATAAACTTCAAACGGGAGTTAAACGAAAGAACTTTACGGCCCACGAGAAAATTCTTTCCTCGAGAATATGCTTATCATGGAATGCCTTAGTCTTTTCCTTGTATAACCGCGAGCTTTCATAGGCATCCAATCTAAGCTCATCCAACTCTTGCAATTGTAGCTTCCGCTCCATCCCGAGACTTGGCCAAATCCATGTTACCTTTGTTTAATGGCCCAATAGGCTTGATGCTCCAACTCAACCGGGAAGATGACATGCCTTACCAAAGACAAGCCGATAAGGAGACATCCCAATCGGAGTCTTGTAGGCGGTGCGATATGCCCACAAAGCATCCTCTAATCGCTTACTCCAATCTTTCCGGGTAGAGTTAACGGTCTTCGAAGGATTTGCTTAATCTCTCTATTTGAGACTTCGGCTTGACCGTTGGTTTTTGAGGATGGTATCTTGTGGAGACCTTGTGAAGCACTCCATACTTGCGTAACAAGGCACCCATGCTTCGGTTGCAAAAATGGGAGCCTTGGTCACGATAATAGCTCTAGGAATGCCAAACCTGCGAGAAAATGTTAGACCTAACAAAATCCACCACCACGAAGAATCATTAGTCGGGTGGCTTTCGCCTCAACCCATTTCGAGACATAATCAACGACCCGAGGTATGTAAGTATAACCATATGAAGCAGGAAATGGACCCATAAAATCAATACCCCAAACATCAAAGATCTCACAAAACAATATAGGGTTCTGGGGCATCTCATGCCTACGGGAAATACTCCCTGCTCTCTGACAGTTATCACATGACTTACAAAACATATGGGAATCATGAAACAAGGAAGGCCAAAATAATCCATTGTCTAACACTTTCCTAGCGGTTCTTTGGGGTCCAAAGTGACCACCACGAGCGAAAGCATGAGCAAAATGCAATATAGAGTGAAACTCATGATCGAGGCACACATCTCCTAACTACTTGGTCACTACAAAATTTCCACGAGATAAGGGTCATCCCAAACATAATATTTAGACTCACTCTTTAATTTAAGGGTTTGGGCCCTAGTGGAATCTATAGGCAAAACACCGGCTACCAAGTAGTTAACCGGATCGGCATACCATGGAAGCTTACCTTGCGGTTTGTAGAAGTTGCTCATCGGGAAATCATCCGAATAGAAGAGGGGTGAGAGGGAGAATGAGTGATGCGACTCAAGTGGTCGGCTACCCGGTTTTGTGCTCCACTTCTCTCGAATCTCAACATCGAACTCTTGGAGCAATAACATCCACCGGATGAGTCGTGGCTTAGCATCTTCTCTTTTTCAAAAGAAACTTCAAAGCGGCATGGTCGGAAAACAATTACTCTACTTGCTAGCGAGATATGACCTAAACTTATCAAAAGCAAATACAATAGCCAACAACTCTTTCTCGGTAGTGGTGTAATTAGGCGGGCGGGATCCAAAGTCTTGGAGGCATATGCAATCACATGAGATGCTCTATCAACTCGTTGTGCCAAGATAGCACCAACGCATAGTTGGAAGCATCACACATCAACTCGAAGGGGAGGCACCAATCGGGGGCTTGGATCGGCTGGGGCTGTAGTCGAGCAACGCGCTTCAAATGATCGAAGGCCGCCTTGCAAGCATCATCAAATACAAAGTCGGTGTCCTTATGCGAAGGTTGGACAAGGGTCGGGCGGTCTTCTTTGAAATCTGAATGAAACGCCGATAGAAACTGCATGACCAAGAAAAGAGCGAACTTCCCGCACGAGATGCGGGGTAAGGCAAAGCGATAATTACATCTATCTTAGCGGGATCTACCTCGATCCCTTTCCTAGACACTATGTGTCCCAAGACTATACCCGACTCAACCATAAAGTGACACTTCTCATAATTCAGCACAAGATTAGACTCAATACACCTATGCAAAACTCTAGACAAATTAGCTAAGCATGCATCAAAATCGAGACCCATATACGGTGAAATCATCCATAAAAACCTCCATGCGGTCCTCTAGAAACTCGGAGAAAATGCTTACCATACAACGAAAATGTGCCGGGTGCGTTGCAAAGGCCAAAAGGCATCCTTCGGTAGGCATATGTTCCAAAGGGGCATGAAAGGTCGTCTTCTCCGATCCTCGGGAGCAATATGGATCTGGAAGTATCCGGAGTAGCCATCCAAGAAGCGATAATGGGACTTGCCGACCAATCGCTCTAACATCGATCAATGAAAGGTAGAGGGTAATGATCCTTGCGAGTGGCTTGGTTGAGTCTCCTATAGTCGATGCAAACTCTCCAACTATTTTGAACTCGAGTAGGAATGAGCTCATTCTTCGATTGGCTACCACGGTGACTCGGGATTTCTTAGGAACCACACTGGACCGGGCTAACCCAGGCTATCGAAATGGGATAGATGATACCGGCTTGCGAAGCTTAGTGACCTCCTTCTTCACCACATCAAGGATAAGAGGATTAAGGCGTCTGCGGGGTTGCCTCGCGCTTAGAGTCCTCTTCCAACGAGAATTCGATGCATACACATGGAAGGGCTAATGCCAACGATGTCGGCTAATGTCCACCCAATGGCTTTCTTGTTCGCCCTCAATAAGCTTAGCGGCTTCTCTTCTTGGTCGGGAAGAAGATTATTTGCCACAATGGTGGCAACTGTTCATCCACCTCCGAGAAATGCATACTTCGGGTGATGCGGAAGGGATTTCAACTCAAGCTTGGGTGGTTGCTCAGTGGAGGGAAGAAGCTTGGGTGGTTGTTGCAACAAATCTGATGTCATCACACTGGAAATGCACTGAAACCACATTCAAAGAAACGAAGGAGCTGTGTCTATACGGCTCAATGTTAACATCGAAATCAAGGTCATCAAAATCGAGTTAAGCTCATCAAAATCGAATCGGGATGCACATTAGGATCGGGATGAAGCTCAAACTCGAGAATCAATATCGAAATCCACATGTAATGTAGAATCACCAAGCAAGTCGAATCACCAAATAATGCGGCATTAAGCAAATCGGTGCAAACGAGCACCATTCATTATCGGCACATGCACAAATGGGAGAATCACTCTCGGATGCAAAATCGGGATAATCGGCACACCAATCGGCAATAACATCATCCACGGCATCATCAATCACATCAATGCGAGAAAACGAGTGTTCTTCCCTAGGATGTTTCATGGCATCAAAGATATTGAAATTCACGAGATATATCACCAAACTCCATGGAAAGAGTACCGAATGCACATCTATCTTAGTCCTAGCTTTGTTTTCATGAAAGGCCTCCCTAGAATGATTGGTGATCTACTACTTTGAGACTCATCCTCCATATCTAAGATGTAAAAATCAGCGGAAATATCGGTTCATTAACCTTGACTAATACATCTTCAACTAAACCGAAAGGATGAACATTACTCCTATTAGCTAGGCGAACAACAACACCGTGGGACGTAAAGGACCAAGACCAAGAGATTTATAAATAGATGCGAGGCATGACATTAATAGAAGCACCTAAATCTAGCATGCAATCATCAAATCTATAGTTACCAAAACAACAAGGGATAGAAAACGTCCATGGATCCTTGCACTTGCGAGGCATTGTAGGCTGGATGAGTGCTGATACATTCTGGTTCAAACTCACTCGTTCACTCCCCTTGATCGCCTCTTGTTGGTGCACAACTCCTTGAAAACTTGGCATATTTAGGAATTTGTTTGACCGCATCTAAGAGAGGAATGTTGATCTCTACTCTTGAATGTCTCAAGTATATCCTTCTCTTGTGCTTTTACGCCAACTTCTTGGATTGAGCTGCTCTCGAGGGAAAGGAAGAGGAATGGGGATGTCTTCCTCTTCACCTTGCTGCACTGCCTTTTTATTTTTAGAGTCAATCTTCACATTTTCTGACTCTCTTTCTGATGTGGAAGTCACATCTGCAGTTGGTTTAGGTTCCTCCAATTGCTTGCCAGAACGAAGGGAGATAGCACTCACATTCCCCTTAGGATTAGGAATTGTTTGTGAAGGAAGAGTGTTGGATCCCTGAGGTTGAAGCTGGTTCAATGAGGTTGCCAAGCTGCCCAATCTGTGTTTGCAAACTCGAATGGAAGTGTCGGTTCTTTGTTGGGCTGCATATTGGCGTGACAAATTGCTTCATCATATCTTCAAGTGAGGAACCACCACTACCACTACTACTAGCTTCTTTGTTGTGTCTTTGTGTGGAGGTGCACATATGGCTGGTCGAGGAGGTGGTGCTTGGCAAAGGCAAAGCGGTGCAGATTGTTGTTGGAAATTTTGTGGTGCTGTCTTGTCTCTTGTTGGTAATTCCCAGTTCTGCGATATTGGTTACTCTGGTTCTATTCTGGTTCCAACGGAAATTGGGGTGATTTCTCCAACCGGGATTGTAGGTATTGGAGAAGGCATTATTCTGTTGGTATTGTGGCTTTCTGGAAAAGCACCCAGCTGAAGCTCTTGGCGGTCTTGATAAGTAGGATCATGCAAGGTAGGGCAAGAGTCGATAGAATGGTAAGGGTCGAAACGAGAACCCACATGAGTAGCCAATCGAGGAGGAGAAGATTGTGCTTGTATGTGTCCTTTGCCAGTTTGCCTCACGAGAGGTCGGATCATCAAGTCTATTCTCTAATCTCGAGAATCGTCTTGGGTTTGGAGGTGTTTGCACATGGTAAACAAGACTACTATTGGCCCTGGTGCCAAATTGCTGAGAGTTGGCTGCCATCTCGGATATCAATTCTCGGGCATCTTCAGGTGTCTTGTTACGTAGAGCCCCACCGCTAGAAGCATCCACCAAACCTTTGTCTCTAGTAGCAAACCATCATAGAAATGGGTAATCAAGAGTTGCTCGGTGATGCGGTGGTGTGGACGGCTTGCACATAACCTTTTGAACCTCTCCCGGTACTCATGCAAAGTCTCCCCGTTGGCTGTTTAATGTTGGCAATTTCTTTCTTGATCGCGGTTGCTCTTGAGCGCGGGGTAATATTTCTCCATAAATAACCTCGAACATCGGTCCGCTCCCATAGATGAAGGCTGAAGGTACAACAACCAGTCTTTGGCTCCACCTTCCAATGAGAAAGGAAAAGCTCTCAGCTTGATTTGATCTTCATCAATGGCATGTGGTTTCATTGTCTTTGCTTTTACTAGATGGAATTCCTTCAAATGCTTAATGGCACACTCACACTTTGAAAGACCATGAAACTTAGGCGGCAAGTGTATTAGACCAGATTTAAGCTCAAAGTTAGCGGCAAGGGCGGGATATTGAATGCCTGAAGGTTGATAATTAACATCGGGTTCATTCAATTCCTTTAAAGTAGGACGATTTTCTGTTCTTACGCCATAATTTCGAGTTAGGAAAATTGCTACTAGAATCGGTGAAAACAACAAGACTATCGAAGTACTATCGAAACACAATCGAAAGATCAACGGAATGAACACAATCGGAATGGTCGGACTTAAGTTCAATGTCCAATTCGGTATTAATCCCACGACTTAGCCTAACAACTCTTCTAGCGGTAAGAATTGTTCTTTCTATTTCGGGATCAAATGGCAACAAGTCTTACGGATTGATAGTGCTCCTAGTACTCATGCGGCATAATCACAAGGCAGAATTTGCAGAAAAATCAGAATTACGAAAATGCCACCAGCCAATCAGAATGCCACTAGAAACTCAGAATTACGAAAATGCCACTAAAAGTGGTAAAAAGTAGAAAAACACTAAGACAACACAAAAGCAACACAAAAACAAAAACCTATGGTAGAAATTGACCTAAACAAGTCCAGAAACACTATCAAATGATTTTTAAAATTTTTGGGACTTGGACAGGGCAACTCCTAGACCATTGGGGAACCCAAAAATGGAATAAAAAAAACCTCAAAAATTGAAAAAGTGGTCTAAACGATGGAATTTGGCAAAATGGAGCTTAGCACATGGAAAATCAAAAATTTTCGATGTGTCATGTGAATAGGCCATTTTCTATCACTTGTACCAAATTTCAGCCCATTCAGAGATACTCCGAAAAAAACTGACTAGTAGAAATCAAAAAATCAAAACTTAAAATAGCGAAAAAGTGGTCTAAACGTTGGAATTTGGGGAAAATAGGGTATACCTCACTCCCTACTTGGGAGTGACTCTTTCTTAGAATGCCCAATTCCTTGTGAATAAGACCTAGTTTGAGTGATCTGGGTCGAGAAAAATTTACTGTCCGACCACCCAAACCACCTAAACTTACCGAAAAATGAAGCTATTTACACTACATTTACTAATCAAACCGATGCAAATTCCCCGGCAGCGCGCCATATTTTGACAAAGATTTGCCGTAATCTCCCAAAATAACCAGTTAGAAAAGGATTTGCGGTATAATGTAACCTGGGTCGTTTCCCAACGAATTCGCGATCGGTTTAATTTGAACATCAATAAAAAGCGATGCGATAAAATGGGGGTTTTTGATTCAAAATATTAAAATGGAAATATGCAGAAACAAAATGAAATAACACAAATTAAACGCGAAAACGAGAGGATTAAAGGATTAACCCACGATTTCGGATTCACCCACCTCCTTCCTCGAACGAAAAGCAGTTTATAACCAACTCGTAATCGACTCTAGACAAACCGAAATCTCTGCATTTGTCTAGAAATTCCCTCAACTGAACAATCGTTCAGAATTTGTTCGAATCAGTGGCGCACCTCATGCGATCGCACGAAATACTTTAACCCGATCCGAACTTCGTCCTTGGGAAATATCGATTTGGGTTTTTAATCAAAAACCCAATCCGAACCAAAAATCAAATCGATTAAGGGATACGAAACGAGTTAGACGGTTACCGATTAGGCGTGAATCCTCTGGATAGTGGATGGAACCCTCATCGTGGATCAATCTCGAGAAATTTAGCCGAACATAATTAAGAAAGACGAAAAACGAGATGAAGAACGTGAAGAACACGAAGAACATTGCGAGAGAATTTGAAAACTACTATTTTGATCCTCTGAATTCTAAAAATGTGAATGAGAATGTGTTTGTGGCTGCTGCCTCACTTAACCTAAAATGGCAAAATGAAATGGGGCTCCAATCCACAATTCGGGCCCGAAAATGAAAATAAAATAAAATGGGCTTTAATTACAAAATTCGAGCCCAAAAATACATATGACTTCGGCTCCAAAATCAACCGCCCTCTTGTCCGAATTTGCTCTTCATGTCTTCATAACAATTGTAGCTCTCTGAATCATCTGAAATATGAGACAAAAATGAGGCAAATCCGATGTCTGGTTCAAGAGTTATGGTAAAAATGGTGAAGCAATGTAAAACTGGAATTTATTATTAAATAATGGCTAAAATATAATAAAAGGCCCAAAGCCCAAATAAGTATAAAAGCCATTATTTATTAGCTAAAAGTCCTAAATTATAAATCAAGAGACAAAAAGTAGTGTATGAAATATTCAATTATCCAAACCATGGAGAAAGATCCACATTGCAATAAATCTGCTCCAGTTCATCAAAACCACTGCAAAAATGAATATTGATCCTTGAACTAATTAAGACCGGAGGAAGTGGAACCGAGGTGACTTTGAAACCAGGGGCGGATCCTTGTGAAGTTTAATCTCTTCAACTGCATTTTCGATGAAAATGAAACACCTTCGTGCTCATTCTCTTCAGAGTCTCGTGACTAAACCCGGATCCTCTTGGTCCGCCTTTCCGGGTAAACAACGGTTCTTTGTCTTTTGGCTTGGCTTGACTCGGCCGTGTCGCTTGTGGGCGAGGAAGGAACTCCTTTGACGTGAATCCTCTGGGGTTCGAGGATGCCAATCACAACACCCCACCGATTCTTGTATCAATGCCTCTCCAACTTCTTTGAATCGTTTTGGACCTTGGAGCTTGTGGAGGCATCGGTTGAGAGGATTGAAAGCTTCCTTAGACATTTGAGCAAATAAAGGACGCGTTTTAAGAACACGACTATTCACATATATATAGACAGAACCTCCTTACTATTTCGTACTAACAAAATCGAGTAAAGTTTAGCAAGTACAAGAAAGATTCAAAATAGTGTAACGTTTGGAATTCACGATGACTATACCTCAGCCAGTTATACTTTGCTCACTTACAACCTGCGGTATTAGCTTTCGCCTCTGTCTTGTCCTAAAGAGTGCCCAAGTTAGTAATTAATCAAAAACATAACTAACATTAGATTGATGAGAAATTCTTAAAATTGGGATAGTGAAGTGAAATATTCAATTATCAACAAGAAGTGAAAATCAATATGCTTGGTTCTTGTATAAAAAACATAAAATTGGGATTTCCTTCAAGTGTACTCCCAAGAAAAAACGAAAGATGTTTGCTTCACAACAAGAGACAAGTGAGTTGCCAAAGAATAACTATCTCTGTCTGTAACCGGCATGATCCGAATCTGAAACCAAGTGTTCGGTTGGCCTTTGGGGAACCAAAGTCCAATTATTAAATAATGGCTAAAATATAATAAAAGGCCCAAGGCCCAAATAAGTATAAAAGCCATTATTTATTAGCTAAAGAGTCCTAAATTATAAATCAAGAAACAAAAAGTAGTGTATGAAATATTCAATTATCACACGTACACAAGAAGAAAAAAACGAAAAACAATAACTGAACATTATCAACGACAAGAATCTAACTAAACATCCTAAACCTTGTTATCCTCCAATGCCTCGGTGATATCGGCGTGAGCAGCGTTAACTTCCCACCGGAGATCAGCAAGTTCCTATCTTACTCGCATCAGCCGCAATGCATCATTGGAGGAAAGAGGAAAGGGGTCAGTAGTAGGCACGCTGGGGCCAAGAGGTTGGAGAGGGGGAGCGGGTGTTGGGATCCATACAACGCAGCGGATTAATAAAACTTACGAATCCCATCCCGAGGATTACTCAGGCGCGTTTAAACCTAGGCTAGGGAATCTGAAATTACCTTAGGAGAATTCGTTCTCGGCTCGTTCTTCGTTGAACAAGTGGGCTACCTCCTCGATCAGCAGAAGACGACTCGTAGGATCGTCTTCCTCCGCCGGTATCCACACGAACAATCCTTGCACACAACTGCGGCAGTGTGCTAGCGCCTCTTGTGTGTCTCTCTCTTAAGTGTTCCACTCTAGGGTTTCTCTCGCGGCTTTTTGAATACGCTCGAATGAAACTCCCGTAGGTTTTTCTAAACCTTTTTGCGTATTATATTCAAAATTTCAAATATATGGATTAAATAAATATTAATTAGATCTAACTGTTAGATCTAATGTAACGTATTTAATTAATCCAAAAAAAAACAGATCTGAAATTCAAATTTCAAATTTGAATCAAAACATATTAATTAAATCTATCTTATAGATTTAATCTAATGTATTTATTTAATTCAAATTAAAAGCCTTCGATTTAATTTATCTCTATAAATTAAATCCGAGAAATAATATCCATCTATTTAAATTAAATATGAGATACTATATCTCAATTTAATATTAAATAAATATACGATATCTTTATTCAAAATTAAATGAGATACAATATCTCTATTTGTTTCAGATATTTAATTTATCAAATAAATTAAATACAAAACAAATATTATATATAATAATATTATAATCTCCATTAATAATATTAATATATATTAATTTCAAATTTAATACATATATATACATATATATATATATATATATTTATCCTAGATTAAATTTAGTATTCATTTAATCTCAGATTAATCTGAGATTCAATGAATATGGACACTTTTATCCGTGTTGGATTATTCTTGTGTGCGACCCTGCAGGCCCATATGAGATTGGCAGTGGGCCAACACTGTGTCAGCCCACAAGTCACAAGCGGCCTCTAGCAAGACATTGCGACTACCCAATTCACATGGGGATCGATGACACGATACAACCTATCGTACAACCATGTCACGTCCCTTTTGTCACGCGATAATTCAGTCAAGGATGAGGCATGGATAATGTCAACTTTCTTTCCTTGACCATTACTTTCTCGATTCTCGAGTAGTCTAATAAGTGAAATGGAAACTCCTTTCCATCACAGATGGCCATTCATTTCTTAGACTCACTCATCAAGGGGCCCAGTATTATCTCTCTACAAATGTGAGGGACAAATTTCATCTTGACCATTCACATTCCTCCGCATGAAAACCACGATCCCAATCCCACCTTTATCATCACCCGGTCAAAGGTGACTTTAGACTAGGTCAAAGACCAGTGACTCATCATGTAGGAATCCATGATGATCTCAGGTCATAGGGCGTCGTGACGCGGTTATACATGAGATAAGCTTATGACTTAATCCATGCAGCTTTCTCATAGTGGGTCGGTCCAGCACCTTGTACTCTTACAAGTGCCCATGACTTTGATTGTATCTCCATACCTCATCAAAGTCACACTAGTCTTAATTCATCTTCGCTCCTGCGTAGATGACCGACTAGGGACATTTAGGATAATCGATAAGATGTATCCAGGGATGCAGTTATCAATACGAACATGCAAACGAAAATGATAACTAAAGAGATTACTTTAAATAACTTAAATATCCAAAGTACAATGAATTGCCCATAGGGCATAATTTCCAACAGCGGGAACCTCTTCATGGTTTGAAGGCTGGGGGTGCAGCAACATCTTCATCATCCGAAATAACAATGGGTTCAACGACGCGAGACTCTTCTGTCACAATAGAACTCACTCTCGCTGGAGGAGGCACACCGTATAACGATCTGCGGAAGGCACGAGCATCACGAGTAAGAGTACCCCTACAAGCGGTTCTCTTGCATCTAACCATGGTTTGAGCAGTTGGGGCAGAGAGGAGTTACGAGGTAGTGAGGAGTTAGTAAAGACAAGGAGAGAGATACGCAATTGATTATGATGTTTGTGTTTCTAATTTAAGACTGTCCTTTTATCATATGTCCGGTCCTAAAAGTATATTATTTATTTTTTCAATTAAATTACTTTTAAGACCGTCATTTTATTATATATCCGGTCCTAAATGTCTACTATTTATTTTTTCAAACAACTCAATTACTTTTAATTCGACCTTTTATCTAATATCCGATCATAAAAGTCAATTATTTTTTATCAATTATTTATTTTTGTAAAGTAAGAATTTTTCCTTAAAAAATATTACTTTTAAGAACTGATCCGGTCGGTATTAAATGTTCAGTCACTTCAAAATTACTCAGATAGGATAGCACAGTCATATCCTTACACTCTTCAGCTTTTGAGGAACTATACGTCTCCCCGTAAAAAGTTTCCGGCGTTTCATATTCTTCAGGATGGGTTCTCTATTTAAACCCGTTGTTACTTTAGTTTCTTCAAATTCTTCTCCATCACTTCTACACGGCCTCCTCTACCACCTAGCCTCCACTGTAATGGCTGCTCCAACAGGTCCTCCTTCTCCTCATCCTCCTCTTTAACCTCAGCCCCCTCCGCCATTGCCTCCTCCAAATCTGACTATCAAGCAGTTGGTGTAGAACATGGTGGCCCGCATCGATCACATCGAGCGACACTTGGGCCAATTGTTTCAGCTTGTTCATATCGTCAACAACAAGCTGAACATGGTACTCCACGCAAATGACGTGGAGTACGATCCTGCTGAAGACGACGCCTCCGACGCCTCATCCCTCTCCAACAACAGGGAGGATTAGTTGTTTTATATTTTTAAATTTTGTTCTCGTGGGAGTTTAGCACTTTAATTAGTTAGTTTATGCATTATCTGAACCTGAAAAGCAATAAACAAGGCAATTATGAAATATGGATAATGGTAGACTCAAAAAACTAAAATTAAAAATAAATAAATAAATAAAAGCAAGGCAATTATGAATTATGGATAATGGGATGATATAGTTACACATTATTTTGTAAATTAATAAAAGAGTGAAGACTTTTAGGACCAGACATTTAGTATATTTAGGGTCCTAAAAACACTAGCATTTTTTTCAAATTAAACGAAGACTTTTAGGACCGACGATTTAATAAATCTGCAGTCCTAAAAGACTGACATATTTTTTTGATGAGGCTTTTAGGACCGGAAATCTACGGTCCTAAAAGACTAGCATATTTTTTCTGATGATAAACAAAGACTTTTAGGACTTGCGATTTAGTAAATCTACGGTCCAAAAAGACTGGCATATTTTCCAATGACTTTTAGGATCAGACATTTATAAAATATGCGATCTTAAAACACTAATATATTTTTCAAATGATTTGAGGATGATTGTTAATACAACATATATTTACGAATGAATTCAGAAATCAATTATTTTTCTGACTTTTCGAGATCATCAGATCATACAGATATTCACATAACAAATTGTGTGTGTGCTCAATATTACCATCAGGAAAGGGGTCAGCATAGTCAAATGTCTATAGCTACATCAAAGACAGAAATATATATATTAGTCGTCCTTCCTTGCATCAAAGGGGTTAGCGCACAAGCAAAGTTATGTAACATACATTTACCGTTTCAGTGATGGTAGTCATTGGTTGCATGACAATATTATACATGTGTGTCAAGACGTAATGCCAACATAAGTTGGACTCCTTTGGTTGGCGACGGGTCTAAAAATGAACAAGAAATACATAAGAGCATATATTGCTACTGACCAAGTTCACAAGCCAGTGTGCCAGTCCAAATATATATGTACTAACCTTCGGTATGATCCATGTAGGCTCTTTAACCTCAACCCCAAACCTTGTCTTGACCTTTTATTGGAATGATTTCAAGGGCCTATTGTCAAAATCACAAATTATCATATTGTGCTTATGGAGCTCCAAAAGGATTACTTGAATTTTTATGATTAAAGATGGAAATTTTCTAGATTAAGGAGTTCTCTTGAAGAGTTTTCAAAATGTTAATTGGGGCATACTTACATACATATGGAATATCATGATTTAAGTTCCCAAAGATGGCATGTTCATGTTCGTCTTATTTGAATCCAATCTTCCTCTCCACTCGTCCATTATCGCAGCGGTCAACAAGATATCACATTTTGTGCTCATCATATTGATGAGCACAAATGTTCTCATCACTCATCTACACCGTTAGATTAATTTTGGATAGTCTAGATTTAATTTAATTTAATTTTTATATGTTAAGTAAATTTTAATTTTAATATATGTAAAATCTAAAATAAGCATATTCTTATAAAAATAAATTTATCATTTAAGAAATAAAAAATTGCTAATTAAGACAATTGGGATTACATTTAAATAATTAAGATCTAACTAAGTGATAAGAAATTGGCTGCTTGTCAGTATGATGAGCATTGAATACGGACCCGTAGTCATACAAGGCCAAGTTGTGAGAGTCAAAAGAGGTCAATGATCGCTAAGCCACCACTTGTCGTGGCATTCTCCTAAGGTGCTTGTTTGGCCGCTTGGCAACCATGTTGGGTCTCCTTGGAAGCCATCAAAAAATTGATGAGCAAACCCATAAAGCTTTGTATGCTTTGAAAAAAAGAAAGAAAGAAAGAAAGAAAGAAAGAAATGTTTGTTTGATTATATGAAGTATTAAAAATAAAAATAATCTTATATTTATTGCTTCTCATAAAAACGAATTTATCACTTACAAAATAACAAATAAAAATTTTAAAATTTATACCATTCAAATTTAAATGCGAACGACGAGATCTCATAACAAGAATGAGAAATTAGATGCTCATTACTATGATGAGCATGGAATGTAGACCAAAGTCAGGATACATACATACCTCTTCTGATCTCGATCTCAAAATATCTTCTTTGCGGTGTTTCTTATGGGATCTTTTTTTAATTCCAAGATTGCCCTTTGACCCTGTCTGACACGGTCAAAGATGCGTGTTGGAACATGTTGACCACGTGTGTCAGAGCGTGTCGGAGTCCTACACTCATCTGACACATAAATTTTCCCAAAATCAGTGTGTTCGTGCTATAGAGAATAATACTGTAATAGAGATCTCCCATAAGCAAGACTCGTGCGAAACAAGACATTAATGGAGGAGGGGGAGAGAGAGATGCCAAGAGAGGAGGTGGTGAAAATAGCACCACATCATCCATTTTTGGATAGAGGACTAACTCTATTAAGTATTAACAGTACAAACAATAAGGATTACATAAAAACGACAAAAAAAAAACCCATAAGGAGTAATGATCTTGTTACGGAACTACATTAGGCACAACGCCTGGATGGCTCAACTAGGAACACGCCGAATATCAGGATCTACCTATGATATAGGAGGATCCTATCTTGGTGACAATACAGGTATCTATCCAAAGTGATATCTGATAGTTACGATATCGAGGACCTCGGATCACAGGGCCCACGATATCCAACCTAAGGTACACTCTATAAATACAAAGGTCAAATCCTAAGCTGCACACGTTCTAAGCTCTAAGCTATTTACATACCGTCACACTATGCACACACACCACCCCCTTTGGTGAGAGCCTAGTTTGTGCACAGTGATCCCACGCTCTCCAGGATATCTCCTCCATAGATACTCCGGCAGAGAAAATCGATCCAAGATCAAAGCACCGACCCAAGGCTAGACATCTGTGTTCTACACCAGAACATTGGCGCTGATCGTGGGGACGTTAAATTTCAATCCCTCTGACCATCGATGACTAACACTAGAAGCAGCAGTCGGACCCTCAGCCTGCAAACCCACAACAGGCCGAGGCAAGTCAACAACAGCGAGCTCAAGAGCCACCCCAACCTGAGGATGTAATAGAAGGTAACGCCACAAATGAAGGGAATGACGTTTCCAACACGGAATCTTCCCCTCCCATAATCGTGAAGTCTCAGGAATTGACAGGTCAAGAAATCCTAGTTCCACAACCCGACCTCTGTCTTCTACAAAAAACCCAGGAATTGATGCTGAGGCGATTGGAAAACATGGAAAAGCACAGTAGCCTCCAGCGCCAAGAAGATCTCAGAATAATCCAGCAGATGATGGAAGATCGATTCAAACTGTTCGAGGCATTGCTACATGGAGAAGGCCATGAGGATACATATGGAAGGAAGGAAAGGATGACACATGATGTCAGCAATCCTTCTTGCTGCGAAGAACCGAGGTCAACAGGATGGGATACCGGCCGAACTACTCAGGACGCGAGTTCGGGACGAGTTCGAACTCAGAACCCAGCCTCGACCTTGAAAAAACTACGCCTGGAACTGATCTCGGATGATGAAGACCGAGATACGAAGAGAATAGCCCGCCCTCGAGGCTCCCCTAGAGAATATAAAATGAAATACTTAACTGGACACAACATAAGCCCTTTTTCTGAGGAAATCGTGAATGCCCTGTATCCGGACGAATTTGATCTGGCAGACCTGTCGAAGTATGATGGGTCCCAGGACCCACGCTGTCACCTTGATACGTTCGATTTGCTCATGTTTTTTCGACTGATTGAGGGTCCGGTCATTCCACAACTTTTTGCAGCAACACTTACTGGACCAGCTCAAAAGTGGCTCCATACTTTACCAACCAACTCGGTGCAAGACTTTGAAGACCTCGGACGTAAGGTCCTTGAATTTTGCAACAAGTAAGAAGCAGCCGAAGTCTCAATTCACTCTGAGCAAGATTAAACAGAAAAAAGGAGAGACGCTCCAAAAATATTTGGACAGATTCAAGGAGGTGGCCTTACAAGTACGCTCACTCCCGGAGGATGTTCACATATATTGCCTCATAGATGGACTAGATCCCTCATCTCGATTGGCTAAGTCAGGTTTCACGAACAAGGTCTACACCCTCACTGAATTCCATCCCGATCAAAGCAATATTTGGAGGTGGAATAGATGGAGATTGCCAATGCTGTCGGAAGCGAGAAGTGGAGAAATACATCACCAGATGAAAAGGATCAAGCCGACAAGCAAAAAGAAGACTCCTGCAGGCACAACCGAGATAGTCGATATCAGGGGGAAAGGTTTGAAGGAAAAACAAGGTACGACAGATACACCTCGCTGAATGTATCTCGTTCACATATTTGGAAGGAGGTAGCCCTGACCGAGATGAAAAGAACCGATAGGCCTCGGCCTCCCCGAAACCGACCTACAATAGACCAATCCAAGTTTTGTGCCTTTCACGATGGACCAAGGACACACCACAGATCAATGTTATGAGCTCCGAGATGCCATTGAGAGGTTTATTAAAGATGGCAAATTGTGCCAATACGTGATTAAAACTCAGGGGAAGAAAAATAACAAATGCAAGCAAGGAGGCTATAGTAGAAGCTCCACCACCAACCCAAAGAAAGATGAGAAGCGACGAAAGTCAACTAGTGAGGATGACGAGTTCCCAGAAGCCAAGTACCACTGCAACGTGGTTAGCGGAGGCTCCGGTGGGGGAGGAGACACAATAAGTCAGCGCAAGAAGTACCTGAGAGAAGTCCTCTCTGTAAGAGATCTCCCTAAGTTCAAGGACGACCCCACCAAACCGACGTCGCCACCATTAGTCTTTAGTCTTTACTAATGAAGAGCTGAAAGACGTAGTTCTGGGACATCAGGCTGGTTTGGTCATCACGGAAACCCTGGTACACTGCTGGGTTAAAAGGATTTCTGTAGATACCGGGAGCTCGGCAGATATCATCAGTTAGGATGCCTTCAACCGGATGAATATGGACGTAGAAGATTTGAAGCCATGCAAAATGATTCTCAAAGGATTCAACGGGGAGCACTCCCCCCAAAGGTTATATTGACCTAAGATTAACATTGAGAACTAAAGAGGCGTTTAAATCAGAACGGGTAAGATTTATAGTGGTCGACTTCCCTTCCTCCTATAATATTATATTGGGAAGACCGACCATCAACAACTGGGACATGCTAGTGTCTACAAAGCATCAGAAGTTGAAGATTATGAATAGTAAAAATGAGATTGTTGTTGTTAATGGAGGTCAGAAGGAGTCCGGACAATGCTATTTAAAGACTGTCTGAGAGGGTGACGACGGTCCATCGTTGCCACCTCGAATTCAAAGGGGTGAAAGAAATCCGGACTCAGGAAAGGACACGAAGTCCAGATAGCCAGTAAGCATGATAGAGCTCGACCTTAGAGATGAGCCCGAGGTCCCACGTCCAGAACCAGAAGGCAAGTTAGAAGAATTGGTCCTGGGAAAGAATTCCTCACAAACTACTAAAATTTGGGGAACAATGAGTCCGAGGTTGAAAACCCGTTTGATGGAGTTCTTGAAAAAGAACCAAGATGTCTTTGCATGGACATCATCCGAGATACCTGGGTTCATGGACGACTATTCGGCTAGGGTTGACACCGGTGGCTGATGAGCACAAATCATACCGTGTTTTCCCTATACGTTATGACTGAATTGAATATTAAATAAAAGCTTAACTGCAGATAATCCAAGCAAAAAGGCATACATTCACGTTATAGGGACTGAAGAATAGAAATCATTTTGCATGTGCTAAGAATGGAATAATTTACATGGTTTTTAAAGAAGAACGTATAGCAGAGCTGATACAATGCTATAGCAATCTGACAACAACTCGAAGTGCAATACAAGGCATCACGAAGGCTATAGCAAAGTAGAGGACGCAATGCTATGCAGCATGTTTTCTGACCTTTTTACGCAGATGATTTCAGGAATAAAAGGGCGATAACGACAGGTGGATTGCTGACATAAACGAATAGAAGATGTGGAGGATCGAAACTAAAAGATTTGAAGAATCCCGCAGGATCAGCAGAAGCAATCTACTCCGATCAAGAGATACGATAGATCCCAACGGATTAGGAAAGGCCCAGCTCGTTGTAACTTACGTCGCAAGAAAACCCTAATTATAAAAGGAAACAGCGGAATGAACCCTAGGAGAGTCGGAGAGTCCTAGAACGAGATTCTATTGTCGGTAGACTCAAGAGAAGAGTGAGAGATTTCACAAGAGCACGGCACTTCCAGGACAACCCAGCATCCTTCCCTGTAGTACGATGGAACGAAGAAGACGTGGAGTGGTGACGTGACAGGGCCGCATCCACGCCATTGGAACTCCGTCAAAGCTTTCTATTTTCTCTTTTTGTTTTCATCTTTCGATCATGGGTCATTTTGTTAGTGTCTGTTTTGTGTGTCCCTCGTCAGTCATGAACTGATTTTCATATGGCTGGATGAGGATGAGTCCTTAAGTTGTTGAATGAACCCAATTGCAAGTTCTTAATTTAATAAATTTGGTTTGCTTATCAGTGCTTTAATTACTAGTCGATTAATGGAAGTTAAGAGCTAGATTTGTGGCCTCAGCTTACTGACAAGGAGTTGAGGTTAGACCTCTGAGAAACAATGTTTGGTAGGCAGCCCGTGCACGATTTGACCTATTATTGTAGGCTTCAGGAATGGGTCTACCTCTCATAACCATAACACCCTGAGCGTAAAGCAGATCTATCTAGAAAGTTGCCATAGGAATATGGAAGGAGTATAGTTAGCATCATATGTATCGAACGCGAAAGCTTCGGTAGACTATCGAGGTGGGTTAGCCAAATAGCTTTGTAATTAGTAGTTATGTGGTAGCATTGCAGAAGCTGTGCAGTATAGATGCTATAGTATTGGGTAGAGCAACTGGGGGATTGATGCACTTAAGCTGTGCAGTACTGATATCTTCTCACATTTAAAGTCATTTTGTTTACTTTTGCTAGTAGCATAGCTATCGAATCCTCTCAACCCAAGTATTTTACTTTCAGTTTGTGCAGCTATAGTAGCGATTGAGCGTCACTCCTTGGTATCTCAATCTATGTGGGATGATACTCTACTTTCACTTTATTACTTGTTCGACTGGTTCACTTGCCATAAGGGAATTCGACCAACAGTGGCGCAGAAGAAAAGAAACATCGGAGCCGACAGACAAAAGGCTCTTGAGCAGCATGTCAAGGAACTGTTGGAAGCCAGGTTCATTAGAGAAATACAATACATCACGTGGCTCTCTAACTGGTTATGGTCTTAAAACCAAATGGAAAATGGAGGGTGTGCACAGACTATATGAGCCTAAACAAAGCCTGCCCAAAAGATTCCTATCCGATGCCCAACATCGACCAGTTGGTCAACAATTCATCCAGTTTTCAGTTGCCATCATTCATGGGCACCTATTCAGGATACAATCAAATCGCAATGCACCCGGACGACCAAGAGAAGACAGCCTTCATTACTGATAATGCTAACTATTGCTACAACGTAATGCCCTTTGGGTTTAAGAACGTCGGGGCTACCTATCGGCGAATGATGAACAAAGTCTTTGAAGACCAGATTGGGCGAAACATAGAGGTATACATCGACGACATGATTGTAAAGTCAAGAGACCCTAAAGACCACATCCAGGACCTGAGCAAACCTTTGATAAATTAAGAAGAAACCGGTTTCGATTAAACCCGGCCAAATGTGCATTTGGAGTCCCAGTCGGGAAGTTCCTAGGTTTTATATTGACAAACCGCAGAATTGAAGCAAATGCTGACAACTGCAAGGCTGTCCTCGACATGCAAGCCCCGAGGACAAAGAAAGAAGTCCAACAGCTGACTGGCCGATTGGCCGCACTAACCAGATTTTTACTGAGATCGGCAGAGAATGCGCTCCCTTGCTTCAGACTGCTAAAGAAGGAAACACAAGGAGGGTGGAATACGAACTGTGAGGCAGCATTCAAAAAAATCAAGCAATGTCTGGCAACCCCTCCAGACTTATCAAAGCCAGAACCAGGTGAATCCTTGTTCCTATACCTATCGGTAGGCGAAGAGCCGGTAAGCGTGGTCCTAGTTAGAGAAATCGAGGCCGGCCAAACACCCATTTATTTGTAAATAAGGCATTATAGAGCTCGGAACTACGATACCAGAAGCTCAAAAAAGTGGCGTTCGCTCTCCTTTTGACATCAAGAAGACTTCGGCCTTACTTCGAAGGACATCGAATAGTCGTCTGAACTAGTCAACCGATTCGCCAAGTATTGCACAAACCAGACCTGGCCAGAAGAATGAGCAGCTGGGCTATAGAATTGTCCAAGTTTGATATCACCTTCGAGGTCCGACATGCCATCAAATCCCAGGCGTTGGCAGATTTTGTAAGGGAACTTACCCCGGCAGATAGAGGAGGCACGAACGAGGACAAAATTTGGAAGGTTTACGTCGATGGTTCGTCTAACACAAAGGGAAGCAAAGCACAAATCATAGTCGAAAGCTCGGAGGGTATTGCAATTGAGCATTCCCTTCAGCTAAAATTCCTAACCTCAAATAACTAGGCCAAATATGAAGCTCTGATTGTCGGACTATTGCAGGCAAGAAAACAGGGAGCTCAGAGGGTAAAGGTTTTCACCAACTTACAGCTCATCGCAGCATAGATCAAAGGCACTTACCAGACAAAAGGTCCACTTTTGGCTAAATACCTAAACAAAGCTAAGGAGGTCATGGCCGACTTTGAAGAGGTGACTGTGACCCATATTCCGAGAGAAGAAAATACTAGAGCCGACATCCTCTCCAAACTTGCTGGTATGAAGGGCCCGGGCAACCATAGGACCATGATCCAGTAAAATCTAACAGAACCGAGCTGTATCATGACTATATCGACAATGACAGATTGGAGAAAACCAATTGAGGATTATCTATAAAGAGGAATAATTTCGATTGACTCAACTGAAGCCAAGGTGGTGATCTGAGAGGCCGCCATTTATGCAATGGTCGACAACCAACTATACCAAAAGGGCTTGCATTCCCCGATGATGAGATGCTTGGGTCCATCGGAAACCAAATATGTGTTGGCCGAGATACATGAAAGAGTCAACAGCCACCATATAGGAGGAAAAGCTCTAGCCAAGAAAGCTCTGCGTGTTGGCTACTACTGGCCAACCATGATGGAAGACTTAAAGGAGGCTGTAAAAAGATGTGATAGTTATCAGAAACACGCCAAAATCATTTAGCCCCATCAGCGGAATTGAAAGGCATCTCGGCTCCTTGGCCCTTTTACAAATAGGGGATAGATCTCCTCGGACTATTCAAGGTAGCCCCCGAGCAGTTCAGATGGCTCATCATTGCGATAGACTACTTTACTAAGTGGATTGAAGCCGAGCCTTTGACAACGGGACCCAATTTATCGATAAAGGGTTTCAGGATATGATGTCGGACCTCGATGTTAGGCAACACTTTGCCTCAGTTGAGCATCCAAAATCGAACGGCCAGGTTGAAGCAACCAACAAGATCATTCTTGACGGCTTAGAGAAGCGTATGAAAGATGTGGAATCCAACTGGGTTGAACAACTCTACAGTGTTCTGTGGCGGTATAGGACCAGCGTGCAGACTTCAACCCAGGAAACCCCTTTCCGGTTAACCTACGGATGCAAGGTAATGATCCCGGTCAAGATAGGACATCCATCATGGAGGAAGATAAAAGCTCTCCAAGAAGGAGAGGAATCAAATGATGACGCCTTAAGGACAGAGATGGACTTGATCGACGAGGTTAGAGTCACGACGCACTACCAAGAGTTACCTGCCAAGCAACTCATTGCAGCAAAGTATAATCGGAAGGTCATACCTCGTTCTTTCGATAGGGGCAACCTGGTACTCCGACGCACAGACGTCAGAAATAAAAACACTTGAGATGGCAAGCTAGATGCAAACTGGGAAGGTCCTTATCGGGTTAAAGAGAAACTGGACAAAGGAGCGTATATACTCGAAACCCTAGGAAGGAAGCCTATGAAAAGAACTTGGAACGCGACAAGCTAAGAATCTACTATAGTTAGATCTCGGCCCTGCATTTGTACAACGCCAGACACACCATGTTTGAGCTCGGTTATTTCTTGATTTCAGTATTTAGATTTCAGATTTTACATTTCTGTCCATTTATAAATTCATTATGTGACATTATTTTTGGAGCGGATTATTGTTTTAATGAAGAATTCCTTAGTGCAAATTCATAGTGCACACTATCGATAGCTTAAGCATTACACCGAGGTCCCTAAACCCGGTCAAAAATGGAACTCATCTATATGGATTACACCAGGGTCAATGAGCCCAGGTTAAGAGTAACGTGAAATCACCATTACAGGCCTTCGCGAAATTTGACGCGTCAAAACTCGCTTCTAGATAAGTGTTGGTCGATTTCCTTGATGATGAGTGAACCAGTCGAACAAGTAATAAAGTGTAAGTAGAGTATCGTCGAATAGAGAATTAGATACTGAGGAGTGACGCACAAATGCTATGACAGTTGTGAAAGTAAAAAGTAAATATAATCAGGTTGAGGGATTTTGCAATTATGCTACTAGCAAACATAAACAAAATAACTTTAAACGAGAGAAGATATCGAAGAAGAGGTTAGGTGGACTCGAATCATCCTTAAGTGCATCAATCCCCCAGTTGCTCTACCCAATGCTATAGCATCTATACTGTATAGCTTCCTCAATTGCTACAGCATAGCTACCGACTACAAAGCTATTTGGTTAACCCACCTCTATTATCTATCGAAGCTTCCGTGTCCGATACATATGATACTAACTATACTCCTTCCATATTCCTATGGCAACTTTCTAGTTAGGCCTGCTTTACACTCAGGGTGTTATGGTTATGAGAGGTAGACCCATTCCTGAAGCCTACAATAATAGGTCAAGCCGTGCACCGGCTGCCAAGCAAACACTGTTTTTTAGAGGTCTAACCCCAACTCCTTGCCAGTAAGCTGAGGCCACAAATCTAGCCCTTAACTTCCGTTAACCGACTAGTAATTAAAACACCGATACACAAACCAAATTTATTGAATTAAGAACCTGCAACTGGGTTCATTCAACACTTAAAGACTCATCCTCGTCTAGCCATATAAAGTTTAGTTCATGAAAAACAAGGGACACACAAAACAGACACTAACAAAATGACCCATGATCGAGAAAACAAAGCTAAAAAGAAAGGAAAATAGAAAGCTTGATGGAATTTTCAACGGCGTGGTCGAGGTCCTATCACATCACCACTCCACGTCTTCTTCGTTCCGTCGTACTGCAGAGAAGGATGTTGGGTTGTCCTGGAAGTCTCGTGCTCTTGTGAAATCTCTCACTCTTCTCTTGAGTCTGCCGAAGGTTAGAATCTGGTTCTAGGGCTCTCCGACTCTGTTGGGGTTCATGCTGCTGTTTCCTTTTATAATCAGGCTTTTCTTGCGACGTAAGTTACAGCGAACTTGGCCTTTCCTAAACCGTCGGGATCTATCATATCTTCTAATCCGAGTAGATTGCTTCTGTTGATTCTGCAGGATTCTTCAAATCTTTTAGTTTCGATCCTCCGCATCTTTTATTCCGTTTCATCAGTAACCTATCTGTCAATATCGCCCTTTATTTTATTCCTGAAATAATCTGGGTAAAAGTTAGAAAATATGCCGCATAGCATTACGTCCTCTACTTTGTTATAGCATTCGAGATGCCTTGTATTGCATTTCGAATCGCTGTCATAATGCTATAGCATCGTATCAGCTCTGCTATAAGATTTGCCTTAAAAACAAAGTAAATTGTTCCATTCTTAGCACATGCACATGATTTCTACTCTTCAGTCCCTATATCATGAATGTATGCCTTTTTACTTAGATTATCTGTAGTTAAGCTTGTTTTTAACATTCAATTTAGTCAGTAAATACAGGGAAATCCTGGTACTATTTGTGCTCATCAAATACTCCCACACTTAGCTTTTTGCACTCCTTGGCAAAATAAGATGAAGCGAACAAAGACTCATAGCTGCAGTACTCTTGTTCGTATAACTTTGCTTGCATGCCTGCTTTCAGTTTCCATCCCCTATTCGGCAATCCCACTACCCAGTGCCAACTGCCCATAAAGCGTGGTATTGTTTAGATGAAGAAGTCTCCAGGGCTCTCAAGTTTAGTGTTTACACTCGCTCACCCGGGGAGTTTTGTTTCTCTCTTGTCAAACGGGCCCAGTAGATCCATAGCCTTGTCAAAGTTCTAAGATTACTTCCTAGCATTCTGAGTATTCATTCATCCAAAGGGCTTCTTGGGTTGTAATGTGAGGATGGCCTAGTGTTGCGAGATGGAAAAGGAAGGTGGATGCTATAACAGATCTAGGAGATAATTCTTTTGGCTTCAGTCGAGTGCTTTTCCTTGAACCTTGTACTTCATGCTGTTCTTTACTCCAAGTCTTTTCTTGGGTTCTTTATTCTTTCTTTTTCTTTTCTCTCTCTCTCTCTCTCTCTCTTTTACGCACAACAACTCTTCATTTCTTTCTGCAGCTTTTATCGGGAGCACTCTATCGTAGCATTTTTCATAGTCTTCTTTAGTTCTCTTATCTCACCTGTTCTCCTATAGCATACTTGTGTGGCTCAAGGGGGTGACAATATGGAAATGATGATCCATGGGTTATGTATGGGGATAATGGGTATGACATGAATGCCTTTTTCCTACGAACTTCAAACTCAGATGCCAGATAGTCTATCGAAGAGCTAAGACAAATCAAGGATCAAACATAGGCATGCACACAGAATAAAACAATTAGGCTCAATTCAATCCTTCCATTGGGGGTTCTTCCCTTTGAACTTCCTCATTGACACTCTACCTCGTATCAGATTGGCTAGCACTGTCAATTTCCCAAGCCTAAAGGTTCAATTCCCCTAGGCAATTGTGCTGTGCTCAGTTATACAGACATTCATTCCATTGCTACAAGATTCTATTCATGCTCTATCATGCAATTTGGAAAAAAAGTTTCAGTATGTGTAAAAGCTAAGTGCAGGGTGAAGATAGCGGCAGATTATATCACAAATCGGTATCAATCCCTCCCCCACACTTGAACGATGAAGTGCCCCCATAGCAATTAAAGAATAAATCAAAAATTGGTAAATACCTGGGACGTAGGAAGGGGCTGGCCACAAATAAGTATAGCAAAAGTGACGGCACTACCATAGCATTCACAAAAGGACCATAGGGCATACACCCGGGGTATTAGCAGAGTGTCATAAAAGAAGAAAGAAAAGGATTAACAGAATAAAAGAACGCTACGGGGCAAGGGGAGCCGGAGGGGATGGAGGGCTGCTGGCTGTGTCCTCTTCAATGGAGGCATCCTCAACCCCCGTCATGAACGGAAGTTCGGAGTGGGACTGAGAAAGGGAGACGACAATTTGCGCACCTCGATGGTGAGCGACAGAGAACGTGTGTGGATTGCTATGGATATT
This sequence comes from Acacia acuminata, assembly GCA_019022655.1. Lineage (NCBI taxonomy): Eukaryota > Viridiplantae > Streptophyta > Magnoliopsida > Fabales > Fabaceae > Acacia > Acacia acuminata. Next base: position 958,395 of record JAFJYI010000225.1, on the reverse strand, counting down.
CCTCAACTCCAAGCACAGCTGGCGAATGCGGTTCTGGTACCAGTACAGGTGGTTGGTATCGGTCTTTGGGTGCCAGTAGAGGGGGCAACGATGTACACCCTGTCGTATACAGAGGCAGGGCCTGGGGAACCTGAAGCGACGGAAGAGTAAGACGAGGATGAGGAAGTTGGTGTGGCAGGTCCGTGCACCGGTGGTGGGTTATCTTGGTAGCAGTGGCGGACCAGACAATGTGCTTGGTGAAGCCTCGTTGTCTTTAAAGCCCTCAGCATGTTGGTTAGATGATGTGGCGGTGGAGGGAAGAGCAGAGGGTATAGGAGAAGTCACGGGAGGAGTGGATGAGCAGAATAGGATAAATAGAAAAAAGGTAGAATTTGAATACGAAGTGTCACGTCTCTTCGTGCAGTAAGCTGAGTTGGCTTGTCACGGGCCCACCAAAGTGGCCCACTGCACTACAGGTTCGTACAAATGTTTACTAGAGATGTTAGATGCGTACCTGGCTAACTTTGGGACTTTGTTGTGGTGTGGTACTGAGGCCTTAATGTCCGGCCCAATGCCGTAGCATGATCCCTGCTGGACCTGTTCCCTCTTGCTGCGATGCTAAGGAACCGTGAACTTGGCTGCCTCCCAGTAGCACTTGCTTTAACGTCTTCAGCCAGACTTGGTACCTGTGACTTAGGGTAATCTCAGATCAATAGCTATCTTGTCTCTCTCAACGGGGTTTGACCAATAATGTTTAATTCTCTGACCGTTGACTCGAAAGCTATTCCCTGTCACTGGGTTTCTAAGGTCAACTGCGCCATGCGAAGTTAAGGCATCGATAACAAAGGGTCCTGCCCACTTGGATTTCAGTTTTCCTGGGAATAGTTTCAGACGGGAGTTGTACAAAAGGACTTCTTGGCCAACCTCGAAAGTGCGGGGAATCAGTCGCTTGTCGTGCCATCTTTTGACCTTTTCCTTGTAAAGCTTTGCATTTTCATATGCATCCAAACAGAATTCGTCCAGCTCATGCACTGTAGTAGCCATTTGTCACCTGCTGTGGCGGGGTCTATGTTCAGCTATGCTATTGCCCAATAGGCCTTATGTTCTACTTCAACCGAGAGATGACAGGCTTTTCCGAACACAAGTTGATATGGGGAGACACCTAAGGGAGTTTTGTACGCAGTGCGATACACCCATAAGGAATCATCAAGCTTGTCGGACCAATCCTTTCGGTTCAGGTGAACCACCTTTTCCAAGATACGCTTGACTTCTCTATTTGAGACCTTGCTTGACCATGTGATTGAGGGTGATAGGTTGTGGCGACTCAGTGCTTAACTCCATATTTGGCAAGCAAAGCTGCAATTTGTCGGTTGTAGAAATGAGATCCTTCATCACTAATTAAGGCTTGGGGGTTGCCAAATTTTGTGAATATTTGTTTCTTTAAAAACCTGCTCACGGCTCTGGAGACATTTGTTGGTAAGGCGGTTGCTTCGACCCATTTGGAGACATAGTCAACAGCGACTAGTATGTACTGGTTACCTCTTGACAGAGGGAAAGGACCCATAAATTCGATCCCCCATACATCGAACACTTCAACTTCCAAAATAGGTGTTAGCGGCATTTCATGCCTGTGAGATATGTTGCAAGTCCGTTGGCAGTTGTCGCACTTGGACACAAATTTATGGGCGTCTTTGAACATGGTAGGCCAATAGAACCCAGACTGGAGCACCTTAGCGGCCGTTCGAACTCTTCCATAATGTCCCCCATAGGGGGATGAATGGCAGTGTCTCAGGATATCATCGGATTCATCATCTGGTATGCAACGTCAAAGCATCTGGTCTTGGCATTGTTTGAACAGGTATGGTTCATCCCAAAAATACTTTCGGCTGTCATAAAGGAACTTTTTCCTTTGGTGATATGTTAAATCCGTTGGGACTTCTCCTGTGACTAAAAAATTCATGATGTCTGCATACCATGGTGTGTTGATGCATGCAATGGTGTAGAGTTGTTCATCCGGGAAAAATTTTTGTATTGGGATGTTCGGCTTATCTGAGGTACGGCTTTCCAATCGCGAAAGATGGTCTGCAACTTGGTTTTCTATCCTGTTTTTATCGTGAACCTCCACGTTAAATTCTTGTAGTAGTAAGACCCATCTGATTAGTCATGGCTTGGCATCCTTTTTCGCCACTAAGTATTTTATGGCGAAGTGGTCCGTGAAGACTATTACCTTGGTGCCTACTAGGTAGGATCGGAATTTTTCAAAAGCGAACACCACCGCCCTGGACAGAGTTTTGCTTGCATAGTAGATGGAGTGGAACATTTTATCATGTCTTTGACCCGATCTTGCTCCAACCGGCTGAGTCACTGGCGTCGCACATGAGTTCGAAAGGTAGGTTCCAGTCAGGGGCTGATATGATTGGGGCAGTAGTAAGCTTGTTTTTCAGGGTTTGGAACGCTTCCAAATAGGCTGCATCGAAATTAAATGGAGCGTTAAGTTGGAGTAGTGCACATAGTGGCTTGGTGATCTTGGAGAAGTCCTTAATGAAGCGTCGGTAAAAGCCAGCATGTCCTAGGAAGCTCCTAATTCCCTTGACTGTGGTAGGTGGCGGTAGCTGTTCAATAACGGCTATTTTTGCACGATCAACTTCAATTCCTTTCTTCAAAATTCTGTGCCCTAGTACTACTCTTTCTGTTGCCATAAAGTGACATTTCTCCCAGTTCAGTACCAGATTCGTTTCCTCACAACACTGAAGGACTGATTCAAGGTTCTGCAGGTAGTCATCATAAGATTTTCCAAACACTGAAAAGTCGTCAGTGTAAATTTCTATGGATCTTTCTACCATATCCGAGAATATTGCCATCATACAACGTTGAAATGTGGCTGGTGCATTACAAAGTCCGAAGGGCATTCTTCGGAATGCAAAAGTTCCATACGGGCAGGTACAGGTGGTTTTATGCTGGTCTTGGGGTGCTACAGCAATCTGATTGTATCTGGAATAACCATCTAAAAAATAATAGTACTCCTTACTTGCCAGCCTATCTAACATTTGGTCAATAAATGGCAGTGGAAAGTGGTCCTTGAGGGTGGATTTGTTCAGTTTCCGGTAATCCATGCATATTCTCCACCCAGTGACTGTTCGCGTGGGAATTAGTTCGTTCTTATCGTTTTCCACTACAGTAATCCCTCCTTTCTTGGGTACGCACTGCACGGGGCTGACTCACTTGCTATCAGATATAGGGTAGATAATTCCTGAATCCAACCATTTGATAATCTCCTTCCGCACTACTTCCTTTATGATGAGGTTTAGTCTTCGTTGTGGCTCAACCGATTGCCGACATCCTTCTTCCAGGCGTATTTTATGCATGCATAGGGATGGACTGATCCCTTTTATGTCAGCTATTGTCCATCCAAAAGCTCTCTTGAATTTGGTGAGTACTGCCAGGAGTTTGGTTTCTTAATCACTGGTGAGATGTGCCGAAACTATGACTGGCAGAGTTTGATTTTCTTCGAGATAAGTATATTTCAAGTTGTCAGGCAGCATTTTGAAATCTAGAATTGGTGGCACCTCTATGGATGGTTTGAATGGGTGCTTTCGTTGCTGGTCACTTTCTAATGATTCAAACCTCACACTATTTGCCAGGTTAGGATAGATGTGATCAGTACCATTTAGCATTGCTGCCTGAGTGGGAACTTCCTCACCTGGTCCTAATTCCAACTCTCCGGGCTCCTGCCATACGATTCCTGAAAAGCCTCATATATGACTTCGGCCACTGCGTCTAATACCGAGCAAGTGTCTGAATCATCTGTGTGCTGTATTGCCTTACATAGGCTGAAATTCACTCCCTTGCCATTTATATTTAGTGTGAGTTCTTCTTTATTTACATCCATTAATGCTTGCCCCAAGCTAAGAATGGCCGTCCCAGAATAATTGGCGCCTCGTGTACACCAGTTTGATCATGTATAATGAAATCCACGGGTAAAACAATTGTTCCGACTTGCATCAGTACGTTGTGGCTTTCACTAGTTGGGTAGATCATTGTTATGTCTATCAATTGACAGCCTACTATAGCAGTCTACTCTTTACCGGTGGTCAGCTGTTGAGAAACTGGTCTTGGCATTATATTCACTTGAGATCTCGGATCACATATTGCCCTTATGGTGGTGTGATCGTTTATTATGCATGGAATTTCCAGGAGATCAGCATCTTGTAGTTTAACTATTCTTCCTGGCTGGCACGAATTGCTGGAAGTCTGAGTTAAGGGAATGATCTCAAGTCCCAACCGTTTTTTCTTCGGGGATATGGTGTCTTTGAGGAACTTCACATAGGTGGGCATTCTTTTCACTGCTGCCGCTGGTGCCATGTGAACGTGGGATCGCCGCATGAGCTCTAAGAATTTTCGAGGCTGTTGGTTGCAGATTAGTCTGGTGGCTTCATTCTGTGTGATCTACTCAGTAGTGTCATCCCTCAGCGTCCTTGGTGTGTGCTTGTTTATCATTACCGGTGGTGAATATGCTGTAGCCTCATCCGATAAGCTACCTGGATGTGACGTTACCTCTTGCTTGTTACTCTTGGTGGTTGCAATTGTTATGCTATGAGGTAGGGGTCCTAGGCATTCCTCAGTGAAAGCTGCAATTTGACTGATTTGCTCTTCTAATTTTTGAAGTGTGAGCTGTTGACTTAGCATTTCTGAGCTGTTTCTTGCTATGTAGTCCCCAAGAATAGCAGTAGGATGCCTTCTCAGATCAGTGTGAGTGCTATCTTTCAGGCAGTTGTTGCAAGTTAATGGATTTTGGAGATTGGCCTGTATGATGGGACTGAGTAGTCCTTCAATAGCATTAGTTAAAGCTGTCACCTGGGTTGTAAGGGTCATTAATACATCTGTCGTGCTAATACTTGCGATTTCCTTGCATGTGATCCTGCTATTGTCAGTCCATTGATAACCCTGTGCTGTTATTGTTTCCAACAGTTGGCATGCCTTGTTGTATGGCTGCATGAGAATAGACCCGTTTGCATAGGCGTCCACAAAGGCTCGAGTATTACTATTCAGTCCACAATAGAAGGTTTCCAATTGAGCCCATTCTTGTAGTCCATTTTGTGGGCATCTGCTAAGCATGTTCTTGAATCGATCCCAAGCTTCATGGGCTAGCTCCTCAGGCTTTTGCTTGAAGCTGGCTATATCTTTCCTTAATTGAGCATTCCTTGTTGGTGGGAAGAAGTAAAGCAAGAACTTACTTCCCAGACCATTCCATGTGGTGATGGAATTAGCAGGTAGGTTGTTGAGCCATGTCCGAGCTTTGTCCCTTAGTGAGAAGGGAAACAACTTAATCCGGATGGCATTGGGAGGTATACCAGGGATCACAAAAGAATCACACACCTCCATGAAGGTTTTGAGGTAAAGGTGCGAATCTTTAGAAGGAAGTCCTCCAAATTGCCCGTTGCAGTCAGCATTTGAATCATGACACCTTTAATTTCAAAGTGCCCGGCATTGAGGGTTGGTTGTGTGATGGCCGAGTTAAACTTGATTAAATCTGGAATCCCGAATTCCATGATGGCCTTGTTCACATCTGGGTTTGGAGGTGGAGGGACCTAGTTATCCCTGTTTATTAGTGGGCACTCTTGTTTCTCCCGCTCATGGTTAACAGGTATTTCCACCATGTTTGCTTGGTCAAAAGATTGACTTCGCCGCTTCTGCCTTCTGCGCCTTTGCTTGTAGGTGCGTTCTATCTCAGGATCGTAAGGCTCTAGATTGGCTGGAGGTGAGTTGTGCATACACTACAGAATGTACCTGAAAATCAAGAGTATAGATACTGAGCTCCTTTATTTAAGTAAATCACAACTATTAAGCAAAGGGGCGTCGTCACAAAGGGTATCAGCAGTCCCCGGCAATGGTGCCAAAAACTTGTTGGTCGATTTCCTTGATGTCAAGTGAACCAATTGAACAAGTAATAAAGTGTAAGTAGAGTATTGTCCCACAGAGACTGAGATACCGAGGAGTGACGCGCAAATGCTATGACAGTTTTGAAAGCAGAAAGTAAATATAATCAGGTTGAGGGATTTTGCAATTATGCTACTAGGAAACGTAAACAGAATAACTTTAAACGAGAGAAGATATCAGTAATAGGTTAATCATCCTTAAGTGTATCAATCCCCTAGTTGCTCTACCCAATGCTATAGCATCTATACTGTACAGCTTCCGCAATTGCTATAGCATAGCTACCAACTACAAAGCTATTTGGTTAACCCACCTCTATTATCTACCAAAGGTTTCGGTCCGATACATATGATACTAACTATACTCCTTCCATATTCCTATGGCAACTTTCTAGTGAGACCTGCTTTACACTCAGGGTGTTATGGTTATGAGAGGTAGACCTATTCCTGAAGCCTACAATAATAGGTCAAGCCGTGCACGGACTGCCTAGCAAACACTCAAGCTTTTTCGGAGGTCTAACCCCAACTCCTTGCCTAAGCCTGAGGCCACAAATCTAGCCCTTAACTTCCGTTAACCGAGGCCACAAATCTAGCCCTTAACTTCCGTTAACCGACTAGTAATTAAAACACCGATACGCAAACCAAATTTATTGAATTAAGAACTTGCAACTGGGTTCATTCAACACTTAAAGAATCATCCTCGTCCTTATTAGACGAACTCGAGAATCCATATAAAGTTTAATTCATGACTCCTTCACGAGGGACACACAAAAATGAAGCATGGTTTGCACCAAGCCAATCTCATATGGGCCTTCAACAAACGGTCCACGGCAAAATAATCCAAATGTTATCAGTGTCCCGAGGTTCATTGAACAAATAATAGAGTTTACATAATGATATGGAGCCGGGTATTTAATTGATTAAAATAATAAATTAAATATCTAAAACAAAGCTTAGATATTGTATCTCTTTAATTTTCTCTAAAGATATTATTTCTATTTAATTTACCGCCACCTACCACTAAGCAATGGTCTTTTTTTTAATTCGATTAAATAAATATTATTATATTAGATCAAGGGAATTAGGAGCTTCCTAGGACATGTTGGCTTTTACCGACGCTTCATTAAAGACTTCTCCAAGATCACCAAGCCACTATGTGCACCTTGCTCTCAACTTAACGCTCCATTTAATTTCGATGCGGCTTTGTTTGGAAGTGTTCCAAACCCCAATATCCTATCCCATATTTTATGAAAAACAAGCTTACTACGCCTCTAATCATATCAGCCCCCGATCTATAGACATTTCAAGCCCACCATGGAACCTACCTTTCGAACTCATGTGCGACGCCCCCTAAATATCAAAATGTTTTCAAACGACTCAACCACTAAAATCAAAGCTTAGCTTGAGCAAGATCGGGTCAAAGACATGATAAAATGTTCCACTCCATCTACTATGCAAGCAAAACTCTGTCCAGGGCGGTGGTTCAATTTTTTTTTTTTTTTCCTAAATTTTGAACACCCAAAATCCCATTTTGAATATATGTGTCCGTGCCCATAATAATTTATACTTGGCAATATTATATATATATAATAAATGGAAATTTTTTTGGTGTAGAACACAGATGTCCAGCCTTGGGCTGGTGATTCGATTTTGGATCGATGGGCTCTGCGTGAGTATCTATGAAGAAGATATCAAGGAAAGCGTGGGATCACTGTGCACAAACTTGGCTCTTCGCCAAATAGGGGTGGTGTGTGTGCATAGTATGGTGGTATGGAAATAGTATAGAGTTTAGAACGTGTGTACCTTAAGGTTTGACCTCTATATTTATAGAGTTTACCTTAAGTTGGATCTTGTGGGCCATGCGATCTGAGGCCCTCAATATCATAGATGATGCTTGGATTGTCGTCAAGATAGGATCCTCCTGTATTGTAGGTAGATCCTGATATGTAGTGCGCTCCTAGTTGTGCCTGATGTAGGTCCGTAACAGTTGCCCCCAGCTCGGTAGTTCAAGCTCTTGGGCTGTCGAGGTGTATTTTGCCCCCCTCAGGCCGATCATCCAGAGTAGGTATGCCAGGGTCCTTACATCACCGTGTTACGTTCCCCTGACTCTAGCTATGGAAACCATCTGTCCTGCCCGAGGTAATGTTAGGTGGTCTGAGAGACCGAGCTATTTCTCTTATGCTTCTGGATCCGAGGTACTACTAAAAGGTTCGGGGGTCCGAGGTAATGTCGCGGTTCATCTGACCTCGAGGTCTGGGTCCTTCTGTCGTTGCCATCATTTTCCCCTGACACCTGGCTTCCCTGGATTGGCAAGGGGTTATAACCACCGCGTGTAGCCACCAATGATTTTCGTGCGCATTTAATGTGCTTGTCGCCTATCGTACATCACCCATACTTTTAGTGTGAATAGTCTCTTTTGCCCCTGATGTTTCGACGTCGTAACGTTTAGAGGAGTATATCTATCCATTATTCGTATTTCCCTACATTCCTCACACTCTTCTCCTTTGCAACTTCTCTCTTTTGCTCAGAAAAAAATATGTTCTTTCTTGCCGCGATCATCTCTATGCTGCCTATGGGTCTTGCCGCTTCAAACCTTCTTGCCTCCCGTACACTCAGGTATATCTAACACCTCTCATCTTTTTCCTGGTTTGCTCTGTTTTATTCTAGTATGATAATTGTTTTTAGAGATTTCTGGGTAAGCTTTAGTAGGAATGTCTATGTAACCACTTGAGTTATGGTCTCCCTTGTTTACCTTGCATACGTTTGTGTATGGGAGTGTCCCATGTCCCCTTCCTATTTGTTTCCCCCTTCCTTATCAAACCTTTTGTGCGTTTCTAGGTTCCATTTTCTGCTGGTAATGGATAGGTTTAACCGTTTGCCCTCTTCGAGTCAAAACGCAACTCCATAAGAGGAGGAAGCCTTGCGTGCACGTTATCCTAGAGCCAGCTTTTGGTTGTTTAGCTCTTCCCTTTCTGAGAAGCAAAGGCTAGCGGCCTTGCTCCATGGTGGGTCTGGTGAGAGGAGAGTTGAAGGGTCATCATCTGTCATTGCCCAATCTTCTAACACGGGTTCTGCCACTAGTTTTCCTCGCTTTGGCGGCCAGGACGGTTCAGGGGCCATCTCGGCTCTACCTATCAACTCTTACCAGATTCCCCCTTGGGAGAGGTCGGATTCCCACCCGAAAGGATATCTCGGCCCTTGTTGGGATTGCATTGCTTCCCACTACCTCGCGCTTGGTCAAGATTCTCTTGCCAACGAAATTCTAGGTTCTTGCCGACATAGGTCTCCATCTGTCCCCACCTCGGCCACTAGAACCGATCTCATCCTGGTCCTGCCGTTCTTCATCCTTCTATCAATAACATGCATGGTCATGTATACCTTTCACTCATTGATCTTTACCTTTTTTATGTGTGCTTTAGGTCTAAATGGAGTCATCTCCTTCATCCGATAGGACCCCTTCTGTTACTGGGGAATCAGATTCCACCAGTCCCCCTCAGGTTCTCTTACAGAAATATCCCTAGGTCGCTCATGGCATATTAACGACACATTCTCTGATGTCCAAGTCCGACATTGCCAGGCTCGACTTGGGAGAGACTTCATGCTGCTCCTTATGCCCCTTCTGATGGGGAGTCCGTATGCGCCATGCGAGAAGGAACCAATCCCTCCTTCTTCTTATTTTACCGGGATTATGCCACCCGACTCGGTATTCGCTTCCCGTTTACTGAGTTTCAGATAGCCGTCTTGAATTACCTCCATCTAACTCCTTCACAACTCCACCCTAATGGATGGTGTTTCCTTTTAGCGTTCGAGTGTCTCTGTAACTCCTTTGTGGATCGCATCCCTTATCGGGTTTCTGTTTTTTTCTATTTCTTTTGTCCCTTCACACCTTGCTCCGATAAAAACAATGAAGAGTTGAGGGGTCTGACGTCGATCCGGAGTCTCAGGTAGAAAAATTTTTCACGCCTTCTCTGATTCCTTCAAACATTTTTAAAACAACTTCTTCAAGGTTATGGCCATTTCTACACAACAACCGTGGTTCCTTCATGGTCTTGAATCCAAAGACATGGAATGGAGATTCCCCTTATATTGGACCAACGACCATCACAATAAGCACTCGACCAGTTACCAGGTTGAACAAGATAACCTTTCCGCTGAGGATGTCGCCTCCGTGACTCGCTTGGTGGGTTTTATTAGGGACCACGGCGTGAAAACTGTGGCTTCAATACTCTCTCAGGCCCTTACAGGGCTCGTATCGGTCCCTTGTATACTTCCCCTTTATGTGTTCTGTTTAATTTTGTGCTATTTCAGTGTATGATCATCTTGGTATAGAGATTCTAACCAATTCCATTTCCTGACATGCAGCTCAAGGTATGGAGCCATTGCCGAACTATTTGGCTCATGTGAATCCAGCCCCCCGGGGGCTGACTACAAGGTAGGGCCGAAAACGTTCTGCTCCTGAGCCCCACAAGTCAAAAGCCGTTGCGGATGTCCCGGCCCGGACGTCCAAGAAAACTAAGGCAATCCCTGAGACTTCCTGGGAGGATCCAATAGTTTTAGCCTCTACTGGTGCCCCCCAATTACTCTGACTTGTTGGACGATAATTGTGCCCTCCTTTTTGGCTCTTCCTCCTCCGCCACCTCTGCAGAAACTCCCGCACGGTCTTACGTGGGATAAAGGGAGAACCGAGGAACTATTGGTGTCCCTTCTTCCTCCGTGTGTTAAACAAACGAGGTACCATTCTCAGACCTGGATGAGAATGAGCTCTGGGACATCAAACGCTGAGGGCCGCAGGCGTGGTTCAGGCTATGGCATTCTGAAGCATAATCACGTTGAAGCCTGTATCGCCTTAAAAAAGATGACGGCGGAGAGAGATGGGGCCGTGACCGAGCAAAAAAAGGCCAAGGAGGCATGTGAGGCAGCCAAGGCTGAGGCGAGTAAGCCGCAAGGGGAGCTCCTAATGACCCAAGTGTTGGGATCCATACACGCAGCGGATTAAAAATTTACGAATCCTATCCGGAGGATCGCTCAACAGCGTTTAGATTAAGCTAAAGGAATTCGAATATTACCTACGCGCTGAAACGGTCCGTGTCTCGTTCTCTTTAAATTGGTGGGCTACCTCTTCGATCAGTAGAAGCCGACTATATGAATCATCCTCCTCTACCGCTATCCACACGAATAATCCCTGAACACGATTGCGGCAGCGTGCTAGCGCCTTCTGAGTTGTGCGTCTATCTCTCTCTTTCTCTAGGGTTTTCTCGCGGTTTTCTAATATGCTCGATAAAAGTTCTGTAAGTTTTCACAAAACCGATCAGCGTATTATATTCAAAATTAATCCTCATTAATTTTGAAATTCAAAATTTGAATTTTAAATCTGGATTAAAATATATTAATTAAATCTATCTAATAGATCTAATCTAATATATTTATTTAATCCGAATTAAAAGCTAGATTTGAAATTCAAATTTTGAATCTGATTAAAAAATATAATAATTAAATCTATCTCATAGATCTAATTTAATGTATTTATTTAATCCGAATTAAAAGCCTTCTCGATTTAGTTTATATCTATAAATTAAATCGAGAAATGATATCTATCTATTTAATTAAATCTGAGATACTATATCTCAATTTAATTTAAATAGATATATGATATATTTATTCGAAAATTAAATGAGATACAATATCTCTATTTGTTTTAGATATTTAATTTATCAAATAAATTAAATATAAAAAAATATTATAATCTCCATTAATAATATTAATATATATTAATTTCAAATTTAATATATATATATACACCCCATATTAAATTAAGCATTCATTAAATATTAGATTAATCTAAGATTCAATGAATCTGGACACTTTTGCTCGTGTTGGGTTATTCTTGTGTGTGACCCTACAAGCCCATATGAGATTGGCAGTGGGCAAATATTGTACCAGCCCACTAGTCGCAAGCGGCCTCTAGCAAAACATTGCGACTACCCAATTCACATGGGGATCGATGACACGATACAACCTATCGTACAACCATGTCACGTCCCTTTTGGTCACGCGATAATTTGATCAAGGATGAGGCATAGTTAATGTTAACCTCCTGTTCTTGACCACTACTTTCTCGATTCTCGAGTAGTCTAATAATTGAAAAGGAAACTCATTTCCATCATAGTATGGCCATACATTTCTAGACTCACTCATCGAGGAACCCAGTATTATCCCTCTACAGATGTGAGGGACAAAATTCCATCTTGACCATTCACATTCCTCCGCTTGAAAACCACTAATCCTGATCCAAGCCTTTATCATCACCCGGTCAAAGGTGACTTTTGACTAGGTCAAAGACCAGTGACTCATCATGTAGGAATCCATGATGATCTCAGGTCATAGGGTGTCATGACGCGGTTATACATGAGATAAGCTTATGACTAAATCCATTCAGCTTTCTCATAGTGGGTCGGTCTAGCACCTTGTACTCTTACAAGTGCCTATGACTTTGATTCATATCTCCATACCTCATCAAAGTCATACTGGTCTTATCTCATCTTCGCTCCCGCGTAGATGACCGACCAGGGACATTTAGGATAATCCATAAGATAAATCCAGGGATACAATTATCAATGTAAACATGTGAATGAAATGATAACTAAATGAAGAACAATGACTTGCCCATAGGGCATAATTTCCAACACCGAGAAGCTCTTAACAAGACTAACCTTGACGTCGTTCAGCTGCGGGCAGCCCATTAAGAAGACATAGGGGCCCTGAAGACCGTACAGAGTCCACGGGGGGAGCTGGCGGTAGAGTTAGGGGAGACTAAGGCCGCCCTGGCTGACGCTCAGAAAGCCTACATGAACTGCTCGAAAACGGTGAGGGAGACCGCGAAGGATGCATTTGACATGGCTTCGGCACAAATTCGGCATTTGAATCTTGATGTCAACCTGAATCTAGCCGGGTTTCACTACCGAGCTTATGTTCATGGGGGCAAGCTAATCCCGCCTCATCCATCTCCCAACGGTGCTTCTACGTTTAGGCTCGATGGTGGGAGTCATACCGACGATGGTGAGGAGGAGGGCTCGCCCTATGTTCTCCCGGAAGGTGGTCAGGGTCCCTCCACGTCGGCCGTATCCCTTAGCTGAGTAGTCGGAGCTCCATCCTTTGTCTTTCCTCTTCTTGGGAGGTTGTGCCCTTAAGACTTTTTATTTGAGCCGGCATTTATGTCGGGTTCTGTAATTCGAACAACTTAATCATTAATAACAATTATCTTTTGATTTATTGCCGCACTTATATGAATCCTAAACTATGTTAGATATTATTTTAACTGGGCCAGGGTCTTTAGTTATGCAGAGTCTGCTTTTATTCTTCCAGTTCTAAAAACTAGGTATCAGGGGTAGGGTTTTCATTTTAACCGCACTACCGAGTTCCGGTTCCGTTGTCCGGGATCATAACCAGGTTAAGGGAAAACTGTCACATGTCCAACCGTGGTGTTTGAAACACAACGCTTAAACATTTTGACCTGATCAGGGTCGGAATGACAATTCACCTTCTTATCTAGGAGTGAATTTTCATGCATCAAATTTTGCAATGGCATGTAATAGTGACTTCATGTAACTCATTACCTGGGCTCGTTGGCCCTGGTGTAAATCATCTAGATAGGTTCTATTTCTAACCGAGTTTGGTGACATCGATGTAATGCTTAAGCTATCAATAGTGTGCATTTTGAATTTCCACTGGGGAATTATTCATTAAAGCAATAATCCGCTCCAAAGAGCTAATGATGTCACACAATGAAAATGAAATGAACAGAAATATAAAATTGAAATCAAAATACTAAAATCAAGAAATAATCGAGCTCGAACACGGTGTGTTTGGCATTTTGTGAATGCAAGGCCGAGTTCTAACTATAGTAGATTCTCAGCTTGTCGGCGTTCCAAGTTCTTTTGATTGGCTTCCTCCCTAGGGTTTCATGTATATACGCTCCTTTGTCAAGTTTCTCCTTAACCCAGTAAGGACCTTCCCAATTTGCAGCTATCTTGCCATCTCTGGCATTGTTATTTCCGATTGCATCGGAGTGCCAGGTTACCCCTGTTGAAAGAATGGGGTCTGACCTTCCGATTGTATTTTGCTGTAATGAGTTGCTTGGTGGCTAGGTCTCAGTAGTGTGCCGCGATCCTTACTTCGTCGATTAAGTCTAACTCTGTACTCAACGCATCATTGTTCAACTCTTCGCCCTCTTGGAAGCTTTCAGCTTCCTCCACGATGGTTGTCCTATCTCGACCGGGATCATTGCCTCGCATCCATAGGTCAACCTGAAGGGGGTCTCCTGGGTTGAGGTCTGCACGCTCGTCCTGTAACCCCAAAGAACACTGTAGAGTTGTTTGACCCAATTGGATTCCGTATCCTACATCCACTTCTTTAAGCCATCAACAACGACCTTGTTGGCTGCTTCAGCTTGGCCGTTAGATTGTGGATGTTCAACAGAGGTGAAGTGTTGTGTGATGTCAAGGTCGAACATCATATCCTGGAATCCCTTATCGACAAATTGGGTCTCATTATCTGTGACTACCTCGATTGGAATCCCAAAGCGGGAGATAATATTGTGGCGAAAGAACCTCCGTATGCGCACCGAGGTGATTGTTGTTAAGGGCTCGGCCTCAATCCACTTTGTAAAGTAATCAACCGCGACAATGAGCCATCTGAACTGTCTGAGAACTGTCTTGAAGGGCCTGAGGAGATCCATCCCCCATTTGTAAAAGGGCCAAGGGACAGAGATGTCTTTCAATTCCATGGGAAGGGCCAAATGATTTTGGCGTGTTTCTGACAGCTATCACATCTCTTTACCGCCTCCTTGGAGTCCGCCATCATGGTTGACTAGTAGTAGCCGGCACGTAGAGCTTTCCCTCCCATGTGTTAGCCATTGATTCCTTCGTGTGTCTCGACTAACACATATATGGCTTCGGATGGACCCAAGCATCTCATCATTGGAGAATGCAAGCCTTTTCGGTACAGGTGATCATCGACCATTATGTAAATGGCAGCCTCTCAGATCAACTTCTTTGCCTCGGCTGAATCAACCGGAATAATGTCTCTTTCTACATAATCCTTGATTGGTTTTCTCCAGTCCTCCGCTACCAATATCGTCAAAATGCAACTCGATTCTGTTAAGTTTTGCTGGATCGTGGTCCTATGGTTACCCTAGCCTTTCCTACTAGCAAGTTTGGAGAGGATGTTGGTAATAATTGAATATTTCATACACTACTTTTTGTCTCTTGATTTATAATTTAGGACTCTTTAGCTAATAAATAATGGCTTTTATACTTATTTGGGCCTTGGGCCTTTTATTATATTTTAGCCATTATTTAATAATAAATTCCAGTTTTCCATTGCTTCACCATTTTTACCATAACTCTTGAACTAGACATCAGATTTGGCTCATTTTTGTCTCATATTTCAGATGATTCAGAGAGGTACAATTGTTATGAAGACATGAAGAGCAAATTCGGACAGGAGGGCGGTCGATTTTGGAGCCAGAGTCATATGTATGTTTGGGCTCGAATTTTGTAATTAAAGCCCATTTTATTTTATTTTCGTTCAAGGCCTGAATTGTGGATTGGAGCCCCATTTCGTTTTTCCATTTTAGGTTAAGTGAGGCAGCAGCCACAAACACACTCTCATTCACGTTTTTAGATTTTAGTGGATCAAAATAGGAGTTTTCGATTCTCTCATCTTCTTCGTGTTCTTCATGTTCATGATGAAATTTCTTCTCAATTTTCATTCTGTATAATCATGACTAGCTAAGCTACTGTGATTAACCTATGGATTGAAGATTCCACTATCCAGAGGACTCGCACTTAATCGATAACCGTCTAACTCATTTCTGCATTCTTTAATCGGATTCAATTTTTGGATTTGGATTGTGTTTTTGATTAAAAACCCAGATCGACATTTCCCAAGGACGTAGTTCAAACTAGGTTAAAGTATCACCGTGCGATCGTACATGCTGATACGCCACTGATTCGAACAAATTCTGAACGATTGTTCAGTTAAAGGAAATTTCTGGGCAAATGCAGAGATTTCGGTTTGCCCAGATTCGATCACGAGTTCGGTTATAAATCTGTTTTAGTCCGAGGAAGGGGTGGAATTCGAAATCCTGGGTTAATCTTCTATTATTCTGTTTATCTGTGTTAATTTCATTCTGTCTCTATTATTTCGATTTAATTATGTTTGAACTAAAAACAAAACCCCTCATTTTACTGTTATTGTTTTATTGTTGTTCGAATTGAACCGACTGTGAATTCGTTGGGAAACGACCCAAGTTACATTATACTGTAAATCCTTTTCTAATTTGGTTATTTTGGGAGATTACAGCAAATCTCTGTCAGTCGGCTCTGGTATTTTCTTCCCTCGGAATGTGAGTCACAATCACTTCCTCGAAGCTAGAGATCACCTCCTTTGCCTTGTTCAGGTATTTGGCCAATAAAGGACCTTTCGTCTGATAAGTGCCCTCAATCTGTGCTGCTACGAACTGTGAGTCGGTGAATCCTTTACCCTCCGAGCTCCATGTTCTTTTTCCTGTAATAGTATGGCAAGCAGCGCTTCATATTCGGCCTAGTTATTTAAGGTTGGGAAATTTAGCTGAAGATAGTGCTCGATTGTGATACCCTCTGGGATTTCAACTATGATTCTTGCTCCACTCCCCTTTGCATTTGAGACCCATCAACATAAACCTTTCAGGTTTCGTCTTGGTCGGTATTTGTTCTATCTGCCGAGGTGAGTTCCCACACAAAATCTGTCAATGCTTATGATTTGATTGCATGCCGAGCTTCGTAGGTGATGTCAAATTCGGACAACTCTATGGCCCAGCTAGTCATTCTTCCTGCTAGGTCGAGCTTGTGTAAAACTTGACGGATTGGTTGACTTGTTCGGACGACTATCCGATATCCTTAGAAGTACGGCCGAAGTCTTCTCGCCGTCGTAAGTGGGGCAAACGCCACCTTTTCAAGCTTTTGGTATCACAGCTCTGAGCTCTGTAATGCCTTACTTACTAAATAAATCGGTGCCTGACCAGTCTCGGTTTCTCTAACCAGGACAACACTTACTGCCTCCTCTCCGACTGACAGGTATAAGAATAGAGACTCACCCGGATCAGGCTTCGACAGGACTGGTGTAGTTGCCAGACATTGTTTGATTTTTTCAAACGCGGCCTCACAATCCGTGTTCCAACCTCCATGTGTTTCCTTCTTTAGCAGTCTGAACAACGGGAGCGCCTTCTCTACCGACCTAGGTAAAAACCTAGTCAGCGCAGCCCACCTTCCGGTTAACTGCTGGACTTCTTTCTTGGTCTTTGGGGCTTGCATGTCTAGCACCGTCTTGCACTTATCAGGATTGGCTTCGATTCTGCGGTTTGTTAATAGGAAACCTAGGAACTTCCCGGGTGGGACCCCGAACACGCATTTGGTCGGGTTCAAGTGAATCTGATATCTTCTTAATTTATCGAAGGTTTGCTCCAGACCCAAATATGGTCTTCCGGGTCTTTAGATTTCCCGATCATATCATCGATGTATACTTCTACATTTTGTCCGATCTGGTCCTTGAAAACTCTGTTCATCATTCGCTGATAGGTGGCTCTGGCGTTCTTCAATTTGAAAGGCATTACGTTATAGCAGTAGTTGGCCTTATCGGTGATGAAGGCTGTCTTCTCCTGGTCATCCGGGTGCATGGCTATTTGATTATAACTAGAATAGGCGTCCATGAAGGATAGCAATTGAAAACCGGACAAGTTGTCGACCAACTGGTCAATGTTAGGCATTGGGTAGGAACCTTTTAGGCAGGCTTTGTTCAAGATGGTATAGTCCGTGCATACCCTCCATTTCCATTTGGTTTTACAAACATAACCACGTTAGATAGCCACGTGGTGTATTGTATTTCTTTGATGAACTCGGCTTCCAATAATTCCTTGACATGCTGCTCAAGAGCCTTCTGTCTGTCGGCTTCGATGTTCCTTTTCTTTTGCGCCAACAGTGTTGATCCCGACCGAATAGCCAATTTGTGGCAACAGAAGTTAGGGTCCATCCCTGGTATCTCGGATGATGTCCACGCAAAGACATCTTGGTTTTTTTCTCAAAAACTCCATCAATCAGGTTTTCAATCTCGGATTCATCATTCCCCCAACTTTGGTAATTTGTGAGGAATCCTTTCCTAGGACCAATTCTTCTAATTCTCATTCGAGTACTGGACGTGGGATCTCGGGCTCTTCCCTGAGGTCAAGCTCTACCATGTTTACTGGCTATCCAGACCTCTTAACCGCTCCTGCATTTGCGTTTCGTTTGCTTTCAGGCCTTCGCCCTCCCAGACAGTCTCAAAGTAGCATTGTCAGGACTCCTTCTGGTTGCCGCTAACAACAACAACCTTGTTCTTATTGTTCACCATCTTCAGTTTCTGGTGCTTAGTAGATACCAGCATGTCCCATTTATGGATGGTCGGTCTTCCCAATATGATATTATACAGGGAAGGAAAGTTGGCCACAATGAATCTTACCCGTTCTGATTTGAAAGCCTCTTTAGTCCCCAATGTTAATCTCAGGTCGATATATCCTTTGGGAGGAGAGTGCTCCCCCTTGAATCCTATGAGGGTCTTTTTGCACGGCTTCAAATCTTCTACATCCATCTTCATCTTGTTGAAGGCATCCCAACTGATGATGTCTGTCGAGCTCCCTGCATCTACAAAATTCCTTTTAACTCGACAATGTACCAGGGTTCCTGTGATTACCAAACCATCCTGATGTCTCGGAACTACATCCTTCAATTCTTCATTAGTAAAGACTAATGGTGGAGGTGGAGGAGTCGGTTTGGTAGGATCGTCCTTGAATTTTGGGAGATCTCTTACGAAGAAGACTTCTCTCAGGTACTTCTTGCGCTGGCTTACTATATCTCCTCCCCCACAGAAGCCGCCGCTAACCATGTTGCAATTGAACTCGGCTTTTGGGAACTCGTCATCCTCGCTAGTTGGCTTTCGTCTTTTATCGTCTTTCTTTGGGTCGGTGGCCGGGCTCTTACTACGGCCGCCTTGTTTGCGTTTGTTATTTTTCCGCCCCTGAGTTTTCATCACGTACTGGCGCAATTTGCCATCTCTAACGAACTTCTCAATGGTATCCTGGAGTTCATAACATTGATCTGTGGTGTGTCCCAGTCCGTCATGAAACGCAAAAAACTTAGATTGGTCTGTTGTGGGTCGATTTCGGGGAGGTCGAGGCCTAACGACTCTTTTCATCTCGGTCAATGCCACCTCCTTCCAGATCTATAAATGAGAGATGTTCAGAGGGGTGTATTTGTCATACTTTGTTTTTCCTTCAAATCTTTCTCCTCGAGCTCTGCTATCTCGGTTCCACCTGCGGGGGTCTTCCTTTCGTTTGTCGGGATGATCCTTATCATCTGGTGACGTATTTCTCCGCTTCTTGCTTCCGACATCATTGGCTATTTCCATTTGTTCCACCTCCAAATACTGCTTCGATTGGGTGTTGAACTCGGCAAGGGTGTATGTTAGTTCTCAATATGTTTTGATGATTAACAACAAATGTAAAACATGTTTTGAAGTTTGCAAAGTCAGTTAAAAACATTCTGATAGTTGCATACTCAAGTATAGGTTTGCTTACTCGAGTATAGGACTATTAAAAGATTGCTCAATTACATTTTACAAGTGCATACTCGGGTAAAGGTATGTAGACTCGAGTAAAGGCCATCCAGAGAGCAACCAAGTTTTTTAATTTAAGTCAATACTGCAGTATGGGTAGCCATACTCGAGTATTGGACTTCCAGAGAGCAACCAGGATTTTCAAACTAAGTCAATACTGCAGTATGGGTAGCCATACTCGAGTATTGGACTTCCAGAGAGCAACCAGGATTTTCAAACTAAGTCAATACTGCAGTATGGGTAGCCAAACTCGAGTATTGGACTTCCAGAGAGTAAAAGGATTTTTCAAACAAAGTTGCTTACTCGAGTAAAGGAGTGCATACTCCAGTATAGGTTTTGTCTTTCAAACACAAGACACATTGGTTTGCCTCTGAAAGGTGCATACTCGAGTATCCCATCTCGACATCTTGCGGATGGACACTTGTATACGCGTGCCATACTTGAGTAAGCATGAACATACTCCAAAGATATACAACGGTAAAAAACCGTATTTTGAATTATACGAATTTGCAAATCATTGTTGTTTGATCTTATTGCTTCCATAATTCATTCAATCATATTCCTAGCTATGTTTAACAAGTTTGTTGAGTGAATTTCGATAAGATCGATGAAGATTATTGAAGGTCAAAGCCATAAAGCAAAAAGAGTACGGTGCATTTAATGCACCTCTCGCAAATCAACCTACTTTCAGCTAATTCATCGAGCACGCCTTCCGAACGTTAAAGAATGCTTACTACAACAAACAAAGTAATCTCCAACGGGCAAATTCTCAAGAATCACACCAGATCAAATTAACACCTGGATTAGCGAAGTTTAGAGAGAGAAGATGACCCGGACCTTAAGCTAATCACCTACAACGGTTGGATTCATCAAGCAACGGTCATTTAATGTTCTCTACCTATAAATAGAGTGCATTAACTTCTTCTCAAGTGATACACCTACTGAGAGCGAAAATTTATTAAGTATCATTTATTGTGTTCAGCTTCTTTCTGTATTGTATCAATTTGATACTTGTACTTCAGTGTTCATCTTATCTCGCTCAAGAGAGTTATTTCGTAAATCATTCATTGATTGAGATAACCACAAGTCGGGGGACTTGGTGGTTGGGTGTATTGATTGCAACTTGTAAGGGGGAGTGAGTTCTAGTGAGAGAACTACTCGAGTACGTAGTTTGTAATCAATTGTTGAGTTTTAGTGGATTGAAAATCTCAAGTGTGGCTTAGGGACTGGATGTAGGTCAAGGATAAGACCGAACCAGGATAATTTCTCTTGTGCAAGCTTTCCTTACCCTTCTCCTTTGATATACTCTATTTTCACTTGTCCAAAATAGACCTAGTTCTTAAAATTTTAAGAATACCCAATTCACCCCCCCTCTTGGGTATTTAGGCTCCACTTTCAGTGTAAACCTAGTTCTTGAAGATTGACTTCGCTAACCGAGATGAGGGATCTAGGCCGTCGACGAGACAATGGACGTGGACATCTTCTGGGAGTGATCGTACCTACAGGGCTACTTCCTTAAACCGGTCCAAATACTTTTGGATGGTCTCCCCACTTTTCTGCTTGATTTTACTGAGGGTGAATTGGGACTTCGGCTTCTTTTTACCAATCGCAAAGTTTAACTCGAACTTTCGTCCGAGGTCTTCAAAATTATGCATCAAGTTAATCGGTAGTGTATGAAGCCATTTTTGGGCAGGTCCAGTTAGTGTGGTTGCAAAAAGCTGAGTTATAACTGGGCCCACAATGTGCCGTACGAACATGAGTAGTTCAAATGTGTCAAGATGAGACCGTGGGTCTTGAGTGCCGTCATACTTTGGCAAGTTTGCCAGGTCGAACTCTTTTGGATGCGGGGCATTCACAATTTCTTCGGAAAAGGAACTGATGTTATGTCTCGCGATATACTTCATTTTATACTCTTTGGGAGAATTCACTGGCCGAGTTGTTGATGAGCACAAATCGTACCATGTTTTCCCTATACTTTATAACTGAATTGAATAATAAATACAAGCTTAATTGTAGATAATCTAAGCAAAAAGACATGCATTCAGGATATAGGGAACTGAAGGGAGGAAACGATTTGCATGTGTTAAGAAGAACAATTTACATGGTTTTTAAGGAAGAACGTATAGCAAAGCTGATACGATGCTATAGCATTCTTGAAGCAACTAGAAATGCAATGCAAGGCATCACAAAAGCTATAGCAAAGTAGAGGACGCAATTCTATGCGGCATGTTTTCTGATCTTTTTATCTAGGTGATTTCAGGAAATAAAGGAAAGGGCGATCACGAAAGGAAGATTGCTGACATGATGGAATAGAAGATGCGGAGGATCGAAACTAAAAGATTTGAAGAATCCCGCAGGATCAGCAGAAGCAATCTACTCAGATCAAGAGATACGATAGATCTCGACGGATTAGGAAAGGCCCAACTCGCTGTAACTTGCGCCGCAAGAAAGCCTGATTATAAAAGGAGACAACGGAGCCAACCCTAAGGGAGTCGGAGAGCCCTAGAACAAGATTCTACATTCGGCAGACTCCAGAGAAGAGTGAGAGATTTCACAAAGCATGAGATTTTCAGGACAACCTAGCATCCTTCCCTGCAGTACGACGGAGAGAAGAAGATATGGAGTGGTGATGTGACAGGGTCTCATCCACGCCATTGAAACTTCGTCAATCATTCTATTTTCTCTTTTATATTAGTATTCTGATCATCGGTCATTCTGTTAGTGTCTGTTTTGTGTTTCCCTCACCAGTCATGAACTGATTTTCATATGGATGGACGAGGATGATTCCTTAAAGTGTTAAATGAACCCAGTTGCTGTTAGTTCTCTAAGTGTTTTGATGATAACTGACAATTGTAAACAAGATTGGATGTTGTTGGAACTTGTTGATTTCAATTCAAATAAATATCCTGTCAGCGTCAAACTCGAGCCTTGCTTTGGCAAACTCAAGTTTGCCACTAACAGTAAGCTACACTTGCCAGTTGGCACCTTGAACTTGAGACTAAACCAGAGGTTTACATTTGAGTGCCTTTCTAAGTTTTCTCATATTTTGAGTAAACTCGAGTTTACAAGTGCAAACTCGAGTTTGGGAGAGGCAGAGAGCATTTTGACTTGAAAATATTTTTAAACTTGACACCTCTACTTACAAACCTCAAGTTTGCAACCTCGAGAGAAAATCTTCAATAGTTTACATAACCTGTAAACTCGAGCCTGTTATGACAAACTCGAGTTTATCTCTGGCGGGAAGGATTTTCAAAATTATCGAGATATTCACAAAGTCTATGTTGTTTCATTTTCAGTATAGTTTTTCAAATTTTAAAAATCTCAAGAGTTTACAAAACATGTAAACTCGAGTTTCATCGCAAACTCGACACTTGACCGAAGCTTTCAAGGTTTTTCAACCAAAGTAAACTCGAGACTCATTTCATAAACCTCCGCTTTACTTCGGGCTAAAAACATTCAAAGTTTTTCAAAGTTGAACAAACTCGAGCTTAACTTTGTGAACTCGAGTTTAAACCTTATAGAGAGCAATGTACTTTTCAACTTGAGAAAACTCTAGAGTTTGCATTGGAAACCTCAGGTTTATCTTTTGAAAACTAAAACTAAGTTTTGGATTAAACAGTGTCAAACTCGAGCATGCCTACTAATAGACTCGAGTTTGTGTTTTGCCCAAAGTTTTTCAATGACTCAAAGTCACGACTCTCCTCCCTGGATAAGGGAAACTCGAGTTCAGGCTTGCAAACTCGAGTTTAGATCAACCAAAGAACATTGAAGTTTTTTGGGTTTTGATAACCTCAGGTTTTGTTTTCAAACCTTCGGTTTAGATGTTTTGAACTTGAAACGCCTTTACATACTGAAGCTTCAGACTCGAGCCTACTAGAACCAAACTCGAGTTTACATCGCTGTTTCAGAAATTCAAATCTGGCGAATTTGGAAAACATTCTTGTTTGATCTTAATATTCTACAATGTTATTCTCTGATATTCCTAACTATGTTTAATGACTTTATTAGTGAATTTCAGATGGTTTAGAGAATGTTTTTTGAAGGGTTAAAGGAAAAGGCAAAAAGCAGTTCAGCTCATTAAATGCTATGTCCATAAAGTTGCATACTTTTGTGTAATCCATCTGCACACGGTTGCAAAGCATTAATGAATGATTTCTACAACAAGCAACTGCTTCTCCAACGGATTAATTCAGAGGAAGTCAACTCTGAACACTTGGACAGCTAGATTAAACGGAGATTAGAGAGAGAAGAAGACCAAAGCTACTCCTAATTGTTGGAAATTATGCCCTAGGGCAAGTCATTGTTCTCAAATTGAGTTATCACTTCATTCGCATGTTTACAGTGATAACTGATCCCTGGATATATCGTATAGATGATATCCTAAATGTCCCTGGTCGGTCATCTACGCGGGAGCGAAGATGAGATAAGACCAGCATGACTTTGATGAGGTATGGAGATACGAATCAAAGTCATGGGCACTTGTAAGAGTACAAGGTGCTGGACCGACCCACTATGAGAAAGCTGCATGGATCTAGTCATAAGCTTATCTCATGTATAACCGCGTCACGACGCCCTATGACTGAGATCATCATGGATTCCTACATGATGAGTCACGACCTTTGACCTAGTCAAAAGTCACCTTTGACCGGGTGATGATAAAGGCCGGGATCGGGATCGGTGGTTTTCATGCGGAGGGATGTGAATGGTCAAGATGGAATTTGTCCCTCACATTTGTAGAGAGATAATCTTTGGGCCCCTCGATGAGTGAGTCTAAGAAATGTATGGCCATACTGTGATGGAAAGGAGTTTCCATTTCACTTGTTAGACTACTCAAGAATCGAGAAAGTAATGGTCAAGAAAAGGAAGTTGACATTATCCATGCCTCATCCTTGACCAAATTATCGTGTGACAAAAGGGACGTGACATGGTTGTACGATAGGTAGTATCGTGTCATCGATCCCCATGTGAATTGGGTAGTCACAATGTCTTGCTAGAGGCCGCTTGCGACTTGTGGGCTGATACAGTATTGGCCCACTGCCAATCTCATATGGGCCTACAGGGTCGCACACAAGAATAATCCAACACGAGCAAAAGTGTCCAGATTCATTGAATCTCAGATTAATCTGAGATTAAATGAATACTAAATTTAATCTAGGATATATATATATATATATATATATATATGTTAAATTCGAAATTAATATATATATTAATATTATTAATAGAGATTATAATATTATTATATATAATATTTGTTTTGTATTTAATTTATTTGATAAATTAAATATCTAAAACAAATAGAGATATTGTATCTCATTTAATTTTCGAATAAAAGAATATCATATATCTATTTAATTTAAATTGAGATATTGTATCTCGATTTAATTAAATAGATAGATATCATTTCTCGGATTTAATTTATAGAGATAAATTAAATCAAGGCTTTTAAATTTGGATTAAATAAATATATTTGATTAGATCTATCGGATAGATTTAATTAATGTATTTTTAATCCAGATTCAAAATTTGAATTTCAGATCTCGGCTTTTAATTTGATTAAATAAATATTATTAGATTAGATCTATCGATGGATTTAATTAATATATTTAATCCAGATCTAAAGTTTGAATTTCAAAATTAATACGATTAATTTTGCTTATAATACGCTAAACGGGTTTTAGAAAACCTACGGACTTTTATTCGAGCGTATTCTAAAAAAAAGCCACGAGAAACCCTAGAGTGAAAATTGAGAGAGACGCAAAAGAGGCGCTAGCACGCCGCCGTAGCCGTGTTCGGAATTGTTCGTGTGGATACCGGTGGAGGAAGCCGATTCTACGAGTCGTCTTCTGCTGATCGAGGAGGTAGCCCACCTGTTCAAGGAAGAACGAGACGCGGACGAATTCTCCAAAGGTAATATCCGGATTCCCTAGCCTTGGTTTAAACGCACCTGAGTGATCCTCAGGACGGGATTCGTAGAAATTTTTAATCCGCGTTGTACGGATCCCAACAAAGGGTATCGAGCCAACTCAACGTGCGTTTAAATTAGGCTTCTTCGTGTTTGATTATATATATGTCAGATATGTATATGCAAGAAACCGAATCTTTGTATGCAAGAAATTGAATCTTGTATGCTTTAAAATGCGTTAGGTTTTGAATCGTTCATATTCGCGGCCACATCTGAATTGTTCAGATCGAAACAAAAGTGAAGGATGATTGCAATTTGAGATTGCGCTATTGCAATTCAAAATTGCAAATCAAAATTGCAAATCGAAATTGCAACTCGAAATTGAAAATCATAATTGCAATTTGAGATTGCAATTCATTGCAATTATTGCAATTCGAATTGCAATTAAAAAAAATAATAATAATAATAATGGATTATGTATATTATATAATCATGATATATTATATAATAATATAATATAATTTAAATTGGAGAATTTATTATATTATATTTATTATATAATTTAATTTAAATTAGAGAATTTAAATCATGATATATTATATAATTTATTATATAATATAATTAATTAATTATAATTTAAATTAGAGAATTTATTATATTATATTTATTATATAATATAATTTTAATTAGAGAATTTTAATCATGATAGATATTACATAAAGTAATATAAATTAAAGAATTTAAAACATGATGATATATTATATAATTATATAATATAATTAAATTGGAGAATTTATTATATTATATTTATTATATAATATAATATAAAATTAGAGAATTTTAATCATGTTTTATTTACCTTTCAAAGTGTTGTTTGGGTATGGTGAATAACATGGCTCTAGGGTTGTAAATTTAAATATGGCCTGCGTGCCATGCCTCTCTCTAAATAATCTTGATGTACATTCTTTTCTCATCTAACTCCCCTCGAATGTTAAAAGAGGTTTCTCTATATGTATTTTCTTTTATTATTTAGAGAAGTCCTCTCATTGGCTTGAGAGGACTCTAGGTTAAATGAGCCATGTTGTGTCACGAGTTTCTTAATTATGTTTGATGTGATCATAGCATAATTAATTTACACATTATATGATATACAATAAGGATTGCATTCATATAGGTAGAATTAATAAGATTAATTAATTAATATCAAAAATACCCTCTAAATACAATCTTAAGTCACAATGCCGTCAATAAATGAATACTTGTCAAAACCTAGATCACCCATTTGTATGTTCCACCAAAGTGGATGCATTTGAGTTATCTTGGTGAGGCAAGAGAGAGTAATGGTGATACTCTATATTCATTATTGTCTTGACTTAATTGAGATTATCAAAACGGTTTTGGATCTCAAGGCATTGGATGGGATTAAACATGCTAGGTCATATGATGATCGAATCCCATAAAGATCTAAGAGTTACATGTGATGTAATTGGCAAAGTGGATTGCCTACCTAAATAACTTAATTTTAAGCGTCCTGCCAAAGCGGACTTAAATTTAAGCCAAATATGGATCTTAGCCCACTAATTATAATGAGGGTTATTAATTCAGTGGGAGGTTACTGATTAGACTTTGCATATCTTTTAAATTGTAGAATCATGTCTAATAGTAACACCCCAACACCATCAATGTGATCAGTCCTTGAGAAGGACGAACTCGATGAGACAACTTTCTTGACATGTTTGGGGATTTAAGCGTTGATCCTAAACATGAAAGAAAGAAGTATCTCATCGATCAACCCATTCTTGACGAGCCTTCAAACTGATGATCCAAGGGATCGAAATGCTTACATGAAGCATCAAGATGACTCTATGGACACGGATGCCCGATGCCTGCGCCACTTGTGGTTCCAAACCTCGATGGAGATCTAGAACACATGGAGGTGTCTCGAGATGATTGATCATCCTATGGAAATGTTCCAAGAACGTGCAAAGCAAGAGAGGTATGAGACCACAAAGGCCTTATTCTCTTGCGGGATGGTGAAGGTGAATCGAGTTAGTCCTCATTTGTTGAAAATGAAAGGCTACATTGATCACCTTGAGAGGCTTGGATTCCCATCTCCCGGAGTTAGCTACGGATGTGATCTTGATCTCACTCCCAGAAGTTATGAACACGTTGTCATGAATTACAACATGAACAACATGAAGGAATCAATTTACGAACCGCATGAGATGCTCAAAACCACCGAGCAAAGTCTTGAGAAGAGGCCCAACACTGTTTTGTCTCGTTCGAGAGAGGAAGGGGTATGAAATGGAAAATCCAAGAAGGCAAAACCTCCGAAGGATGGGGTCTTCTTCTTCGCAATGAAATCGGTCATTGGAAGAGGAACCGCAAGCTCTATCAAGAAGATCTAAAATAACAAGAAGGATAGCGGGGCTATCGCTTCGCTTCAGTATCTATGTCATAGATATTCACTTTTCTACTTCCTCTACATGGGTATTAGATACTACATGTGGATCTCACATTTGTACAAATGTGTAGGGTCTCAAGGACAGTAGAAAATTGAAGAAGGGCAAAGTTGACCTACGAGCTGGAAATCGAGCAACAGTTGCTGATTTAGCCATAGGCACTTATGAAATAGTTCTGCCCAGTGGGCTTTTGTTTATTTTTGAACAATTGCTTTTATGTTCCTGCTTTGAGCAGTAACAGTATTCTACGTTCTTATTTAGGAATCGTAAATGTTCAAATTTTCCATAATGACAATTTTATGCTCATGGTGATTTGCATTCGGTCATTGTGTGCTTAATTAAGAACATCCTAATAATGAATGAATCTATGACATAACTACTAAAAGGTTCAAGTCAAATGATTTGAATCCAACCTACCTATGGCATTGTCGTCTAGGCCATATAAATGAGAAACGCATTTCGAAACTCCATCGCAGATGGATTTCTGAATTCATTTGATTTTGAATCATTTGATACATGTGAGTCTTGTTTATTGGGAAAGATGACAAAGGCGCCTCTTACTAGACACAGTGAGAGGGTCACCGATTTATTGGGCCTCATACATACGATGTGTGTGGACCAATGAATACATTTGCCAGAGGAGGTCATATGCACTTTATTACTTTTATAGACGATTTTAGTAGATATGGGAATATCTACCTAATCAAATATAAAATTGAATCTTTTGAAAT
The DNA here is from genome assembly GCA_019022655.1 of Acacia acuminata. Classification (NCBI taxonomy): domain Eukaryota; kingdom Viridiplantae; phylum Streptophyta; class Magnoliopsida; order Fabales; family Fabaceae; genus Acacia; species Acacia acuminata. The sequence continues at coordinate 929,702 of JAFJYI010000225.1, read as the reverse complement.
GTTCAAAATATTCTAAATGAAGTGCAAAACCAACTTAGCAAAATAATTAAAGCACTTCGATCTGGTCGAGGTGGCGAATATTTGAGCCAAGAGTTATTTGACCATCTTAAGAGTTGTGGGATCTTCTCACAACTTACTCCTCCATAACACCTCAATGGAATGGTGTTTCTGAACGGAGGAATCAAACTTTATTTGATATGGTTTGATCTATGATGAGTCAAACAGATCTTCCACCTTCCTTTTGGGGTCATGCCCTAGAAATAGTTGCGTTCACACTAAATCGTGTTCGGTCAAAGGCAGTTGAAAAGACACCATATGAGATATGAACTGGGAAGAAACCTGTTTGTCATTTCTTAAGATTTGGGGATATGAGGTTTGTGTTAAATGACAAGCCTCTGATGAATAATCATCCAGATCCTCAAAATGCCCTTTTGTGGGGTATCCTAAGGAAACTATAGGATACTATGTCTACAATCCCACCGATCACAAAGTGTTTGTTATTCGGAATGTTATCTTTTAAGAAAAGAGTTTATCTCTAAAAGAATCAGTGGGAGTAAGGTGAACCTCGAAGAAGTTCGAGAGTCACAGGACAATGTAGAACCATAGATGGAAACCGGAGAAGACTCACAACAAGAAGTTGTTGAGCCTGCTCAAGTAACACAAAGCCCACGAAGGTCCAGAAGATCACGGCTACAGCCTCAGAGATATGGATTTCTGATCACTGGAAGTCGTGATGTTTTGCTCATTAAACAGAATGAGCCAATCACCTATCGAGAGGCCGTGGTGGGACCAAACTCCGAAAGATGGCTAGATGCCATGAAGTATGAAATGCAATCCATGTATGACAATAAGGTATGGACCTTAGTCGACCCACCTCAAGGTGTAAAAACCGTAGGGTGCAAGAGGGTTTTCGAAGAGAAAACTGACATGGATGGCAAAGTAAATGTCTTCAAGGCACAGCTGGTTGCAAAAGGATTCACTCATGGTGTGGACTATGATGAAACCTTTTCCCTAGTTGCAATGGCCAGATCAATCAGAATCCTTCTTGCCATTGCATCATATTATGACTATGAGATATGGCAGATGGACGTCAAAACAGTCTTCCTTAACGGAAAGCTACTTGAGGATGTGTACATGACACAACCTAAGGGTTTTGTGCGTCCAGAGGACTCTGGTAAAGTATGTAAGCTTCAAAGATCCATTTATGGATTGAAGCACGCATATCGGAGTAGGAATCGTTGTTTTGATGAAGTAGTCAAAGAGTTTGAATTCATTCAAAAACATCGATGCATCTTGTGTTTACAAGAAGGTTAGTGGGAGCACAGCTTGTATTTCTAGTGCTTTACGTTGATAACATCCTATTCATTGGGAATCACATTCCTACCATGCGAGTGTCAAGTCTTGGTTAGGAAAGTCTTTCTCAATGAAAGATTTAGGCGAAGCCACTTATATCCTAGCGATAAGGATCTATAGAGATAGATCCAAGAGGCCGATAGGCCTAAGTCGAGCACATATATAGACAAGATACTTGCATAGGTTCAATGTATGCAAAATCTAAAAGGGGTAACATACCCATGTCTCATGGCATTCATCTCGAAGGATCTATGTCCTAATACACAAGATCAAAGAGACCGCATGAGTAAGATTCCATTTGCCTCCGCTATTGGATCTATCATGTATGCCATGGTATGTACTCGACCGGATGTGTCATTTGCCTTGAGTATGACCAGCAAATATCAACAAGATCCCTACGGTGAGAGTCACTGATCTATCAAGAATATCCTTAAGTACTTAAGAAGGACTAAGGACCTATTCTTAGTATATGGTGGCTTGGAAGATGAGCTCTATGTAACTGGTTACATAGATGCGAGTTTCCAAACTGACCAAGATGATCTAAGATCGCAATCAGGATATGTGTTCTGGTTGAATGGTGGTACGGTAAGCTGAAAGAGCTCTAATCGAGCACCGTAGCTGATTTTACAACTATAGAAGTGAGTATATAGCAAAGATAAGATGCAAATGAGGAGGCCTTTTGGATTAGAAAGTTCATTTATGAACTTGGGGTGGTTCCAACCATCTCAAATCCAATAGACTTGTTCTCAAGTGACAATAGCGGCGCTATTGCACGAGACCAAGGAGCCTAGGTCACATCAAAAGACCAGGCATGTACTCGGCGATTTCATCTTATCGGAGAAATCAATAAAAGAGGTAATGCAAACAAATGCAAAGTACCGGAGAATACAATGTAGTTGATCCTCTTACTAAGCCGCTTGCACAAGCAAAACATGAGCGTCATGTTAGGGCAATGGGAATTAGAGTAATTAATGATTGTGCCTAGTGCAAGTGGGAGTCTTGTTGGAAATTATGCCCTAGGGCAAGTCATTGTTCTCAAATTGAGTTATCACTTCATTCTCATGTTTACGGTGATAATCGATCCCCGATATATCTTATAGATGATATCCTAAATGTCCCTGGTCGGTCATCTACGCTGGAGCGAAGATGAGATAAGACCAGTATGACTTTGATGATGTATGGAGATACGAATCAAAGTCATGGGCACTTGTAAGAGTACAAGGTGCTGGACCGACCCACTATGAGAAAGTGCATGGATCTAGTCATAAGCTTATCTCATGTATAACCGCGTCACGACGCCCTATGACCTGAGATCATCATGGATTCCTACATGATGAGTCACGACCTTTGACCTAGTCAAAAGTCACCTTTGACCGGGTGATGATAAAGGTCAGATCGGGATCGGTGGTTTTCATGCGGAGGGATGTGAATGGTCAAGATGGAATTTGTCCCTCACATTTGTAGAGAGATAATACTGGGCCCCTCGATGAGTGAGTCTAAGAAATGTATGGCCATACTGTGATGGAAAGGAGTTTCCATTTCACTTGTTAGACTACTCAAGAATCGAGAAAGTAATGGTCAAGAAAAGGAAGTTGACATTATCCATGCCTCATCCTTGACCAAATTATCGCGTGACAAAAGGGACGTGACATGGTTGTACGATAGGTAGTATCGTGTCATCGATCCCCATGTGAATTGGGTAGTCGCAATGTCTTGCTAGAGGCCGCTTGCGACTTGTGGGTCGATACGATTGGCCCACCGCCAATCTCATATGGGCCTCGTGGTCGCACACAAGAATAATCCAACACGAGCAAAGTGTCCGATTCATTGAATCTCGATTAATCGAGATTAAATGAATACTAAATTTAATCTAGGAGATATATATATATTTGTATATATATATATGTTAAATTAAATTAATATATATATTAATATTATTAATGAGATTATAATATTATTATATATAATATTTGTTTTGTATTTAATTTATTTGATAAATTAAATATCTAAAACAAATAGAGATATTGTATCTCATTTAATTTTTGAATAAAAGAATATCATATATCTATTTAATTTAAATTGAAATATTGTATCTCGATTTAATTAAATAGATAGATATCATTTCTCGGATTTAATTTATAGAGATAAATTAAATCAAGGCTTTTAAATTTGGATTAAATAAATATATTTGATTAGATCTATCGATAGATTTAATTAATGTATTTTTAATCCAGATTCAAAATTCAATTTCAGATCTGGCTTTTAATTTGATTAAATAAATATTATTAGATTAGATGTATCATATGGATTTAATTAATATATTTAATCCAGATCTAAAGTTTGAATTTCAAAATTAATACGATTAATTTTGCTTATAATACGCTAAACAAGTTTTAGAAAACCTACAGGACTTTCAGTCGAGCGTATTCTGAAAAAAGCCGTGAGAAACCCTAGAGTGAAAATTGAGAGAGACGAAAAAGAGGCGCTAGCACGCTGCCGTAGCCGTGTTCGGGAATTGTTCGTGTGGATACCGGTGGAGGAAGCCGATTCTACGAGTCGTCTTCTGCTGATCGAGGAGGTAGCCCACATGTTCAAGGAAGAACGAGACGCGGACGAATTCTCTAAAGGTAATATCCGGATTCCCTAGCCTTGGTTTAAACGCACCTGAGTGATCCTCAAGACGGGATTCGTAGAAATTTTAATCTGCTGCATTGTATGGATCCCAACACTAACCACTGAAGATCATTTCCAACGGTCTAATTAACAATGCAACGGTCATTTAATGCTATCTGACTATAAATAGAGTTGCATTCAAGTCTTCTCAACAACTACAACAGCTGAAAACGAAATTCATTCAAGTCTTGCATTTATTCCTTCAGTTTTCAACTCGTGTAATATCTTTTGATACATAAGCTTCGGTGTTTATCATTATTCACTCTTAGAGAGAGTTTCTATCTATAAATCATTTATTGTAAAGAATCACAAATCAAGGGGACTTGGTGATTTGGGAGTTCATTGATTACAACTTGTAAGGGGGAGTGAGTTCTAGTGAGAGAACTACTATTGAGTGCAGAGTGTGTAATCAAGTGTTATAGTGAAAATCCTAGAGAGTCTGGGGACTGGATGTAGGTCAAGTTGTTAGGACCGAACCAGTATAAATCCCTGTGTCCAGCTGCTCTTCTCTTTGCTCTGTTCATCTCTATTTTTATTACTAGAAAACAAAGTCATCTTCGAAAATTTTTAGAATACCCAATTCACCCCCCTCTTGGGTATTTAGCTCCACTTACAGCTGCAAGTTCTTAATTCAATAATTTGGTTTGCTTATCAGTGCATTAATTACTAGTCGGTTGGCAGAAGCTAGGGGCTAGGTTGTGGCCTTGGCTTATTGGCAAGGAGTCGAGGTTAGACCTTTAAGAAATAGTGTTTGGTAGGCAGCTCGTGCACGGCTTGACCTATTATTGTAGGCTTCATGAATGGGTCCACCTCTCATAACCAAAACACCCTGAGCGTAACGTAGATCTAACTAGAAAGTTGTCATAGGAATATGGAAGGAGTATAGTTAGCGTCATATGTATAAGAACGCGTGGTTTCTTCTTCGTTGAACTATCTTGGTGGGTTAACCAAATAGCTTTGTGGTAGTAGTTGTCCCGTAGGTTTCTAAAACCCGTTCGGCGTATATAATACAAAATTAATCGTATTAACTTTTTGAATTCAAACTTGTGGATTAAATATATATTAATTAAATCTATCCGATGATCTAATATAATAATATTTATTTAATCGAATTAAAACCAGATGCTTAAAAAATAGTTAATTAAATCTATGGGTTTATAGCAATTTAATCCAAATTCAAAAACCTTCCGATTTAATTTATCTCAATAAATGATGCTATCTATTTATTTAATATAATAATAATATTCTAATCTCAATTAAAATAATATCATTATATTATTTTCGAATTTAAATATATATATATATATATATATTTACCCTCTTAGATTAAACTCAGTATTCATTAATCTCGCATTAATCGAGATTCAATGAACCCGGACACTTTTACCCGTGTTGGATTATTCTTGTGTCGACCTATGCCCATACGATTGGCAATGGGCCAACACTGTCAAATTTCACAAATCGCAAGCGCCTCTAGCAAGACATTGCGACTACCCAATTCACATGGGGATCGATGACACGATACACCTATCGTACAACCATGTCACGTCCCTTTTTGTCACGCGATAATTTGGTCAAGGATGAGGCATGGAGAATGTCAACTTCCTTTTCTTGACCATTACTTTCGATTCTCGAGTTAGTCTAATAAGTGAAATGGAAACTCCTTTCCATCACAAAGATACGGCGTACATTTCTTAGACTCACTCATCGAGGGGCCCAAAGATATCTCTCTACAAATGTGAGGGACAAATTCCATCTTGACCATTCACATCCCTCCGCATGAAAACCACCGATCCCGATCCTAGCCTTTATCATCACGATCAAAGGTGACTTTTGACTAGGTCAGGTCGGTGACTCATCATGTAGGAATCCATGATGATCTCAGGTCATGGGCGTCGTGACGCGGTTATACATGAGATAAGCTTATGACTAGATCCATGCAGCTTTCTCATAGTGGGTCGGTCCTGACCTTGTACTCTTACAAGTGCCCATGACTTTGATTGTATCTCCATACCTCATCAAAGCCATACTCGGTCTTAATTCATCTTCGCTCCCGCGTAGATGACCGACCAGGACATTTAGGATAATCTATAAGATGTATCCGGGATGCGATTATCAATACGAACATGCAAACGATAATGATAACTAAAGAAAATAATTTAAATAACTTAAATATCCAAAGTACAATGAATTGCCCCTAGGGCATAATTTCCAACAGACTCCCACTTGCACTAGGTGCAATCATTAATTACTCTAATTCCCATTGCCCTAACATGACGCTCATGTGTCGCTTGTGCAAGCGGCTTAGTAAGAGGATCTGCTACATTGTCTTCTCCTGGTACTTTGCATATGCTAGTATCACCTCTCATTGATTTCTCGATGAGATGAAATCGCCCGAGTATGTGCTTGGTCCTTTGATGTGACCTAGGCTCCTTTGTCCGTGCAATAGCACCGTTATTGTCACGGAACAAAGTTATTGGATCCGAGATGGTAGGAACCACCCCGGTTCGGTGATGAACTTTCGATCCAACCGCTTCCTTAGCCGCATCCGATCTTTATATACTCGGCTTCCGTTGCGAGAATCGGCTACGGTGCTGCGCAGAGCTCTTCCAGCTTACCGCACCACCATTTAACAGAATACATATCCGATTGCGATCTTGAATCATCTTGGTCAGTTTAAAACTCGCATCCGTGTAACCAATCACACGTGAGCTCATCCTCTAAACTACCATATACCAAGAATAAGTCCTTAGTCCTTCTTAAGTACTTAAGGATATTCTTGACAGTCCAATGATCCTCACCGGGATCTTGTTGATATCTCACTGGTCATACTTAAGGCAAATGACACATCCGGCCGAGTACATAACATGGCATACATGATAGACCCAATAGCGGAGGCATATGGAATCTTACTCATGCGGTCTCTTTGATCTTGTGTACTAGGACACGAGATCCTTACCGAGACGAATACCATGAGACATGGGCATGTTACCCCTTTTAGAATCCCGCATACCGAACCTATGCATATCTTGTCTATATATGTGCTCGACTTAGGCCTATCGGCCTCTTGGATCTATCTCTATAGATCCCGATCCCTAGGATATAAGAGGCTTCGCCTAAATCTTTCATTGAGAAAGACTTTCCTAACCAAGACTTGACACTCGCAAGGTCGGAATGTCATTCCCAATGAGTAGGATGTCATCAACATAAAGCACTAGAAATACAACCGTGCTCCCACTAACCTTCTTGTAAACACAAGGTTCATCCATGTTTTGAATGAATCCAAAGTCTTTGACTACTTCATCAAAACGATGATTCCAAACTCCGCGATGCTCCGCTTCAAACCATAAATGGATCTTTGAAGCTTACATACTTTCCCAGAGTCCTCTGGACGCACAAAACCCTCAGGTTGTGTCATGTACACATCCTCAAGCAGCTTTCCATTAAGGAATGCTGTTTTGACGTCCATCTGCCATATCTCATAATCATAATATGATGCAATGGCAAGAAGGATTCTGATTGATTTAGCCATTGCAACTGGGAAAAGGTTTCATCATAGTCCACATCATGAGTTTGAGTGAACCCTTTTGCAACCAGTTGTGCCTTGAAGACATTTACTTTGCCATCCATGTCGCTTTTCTCTTTGAAAACCCACTTGCACCCAACGGTTTTTAAACCTTCGGTGGATCGACTAAGGTCCAAACCTTATTGTCGTACATGGATTGCATTTCGACTTCATGGCATCAAGCCATTTTTCGAGTCTGGCCCCACCACGGCCTCTCGATAGGTAGTTGGCTCATTCCGCTCAATGAGCAAAACATCACGACTTCCGAATCGAAATCCATATCTCCGAGGCCGTAGCCGTGATCTATCGGACCGTCGTGGGCCTTGTGTTAATTGAGTAGGCTCAACAACTTGTTGTGAGTCTTCTCCGATTTCCATCTCGTGGTTCTACATTGTCCCGTGATTCTCGAACTTCTTCGAGGTTCACCTTACTCCCATTGGTTCTTTTAGAGATAAACTCTTTTTCCAAAGATACCATTCCGAATAACAAACACTTTGTGATCGGTGGGATTGTAGACATAGTATCCTTTAGTTTCCTTAGGATACCCCACAAAAAGGCATTTTGAGGATCTGGATGATAATTTATCGAGGCTTGTCGTTTAACATAAACCTCACATCCCCAAATCTTGAGAAAAGACAAACCGGGTTTCTTCCCGGTCCATATCTCATATGGTGTCTTTTCAACCGCCGATGGAACACGATTTAGTGTGAACGCAGCTGTTTCTAGGGCATGGCCCCAAAAGGAAGGTGGAAGTTCTGTTTGACTCATCATAGATTGAACCATATCTAATAGAGTTCGATTCCTCCGTTCAGAAACACCGTTCCATTGAGGTGTTCCTGGAGGAGTAAGTTGTGAGATGATCCCACAACTCCCGAGATGGTCAATGAACTCTTGGCTCAAATATTCACCACCTCGATCGATCGAAGTGCCTTAATTGTTTTGCCAAGTTGGTTTTGCACTTCATTTTGGAATATTTTGAACATTTCAAAAGATTCGACTTATGCTTCATTAGATAGATATACCCATATCTACTTGAAATCGTCTATGAATGTAATGAAGTACAAATGACCTCCCCGGAGATGTATTCATTGGTCCACATACATCTGTATGTATGAGGCCCAATAAATCAGTTGCCCTCTCACCGTGTCCGAAAGGAGCCTTTGTCATCTTTCCCAATAAACAAGACTCACATGTATCAAATGATTCAAAATCAAATGAATTCAAAATCCATCTTGATGGAGTTTCAAATGCGTTTCTCATTTATATGGCCTAGACGACAATGCCATAGGTAGGTCGGATTCAAATCATTTGACTTGAACCTTTTAGTAGTTATGTCATAGATTCGTCCATTATTAGGATGTTCTAAATTTAGTACATAATGACCAATGCAAATCTCCATGAGCATAATAAACATCATTATGATAAATCGAACATTTACGGTTCCCGAAATGGAAGTATAACCTTCCTTATCCAAATAAGAAAGCGAAATAATGTTACTACTCAAAGCGGAACATAAAAGCAATTGTTCAACAATAACAAAAAGCCCACCGGCGCAACTAGTTCATAAGTGCCTACGGCTAAAGCGAGAACTCTTGCTCGGTTTCCAACTCGTAGGTCAACTTCGCCCTTCTTCAATCTTCTACTTTCCTTGAGACCCCGCACATTTGTACAAATGTGAGATCCACATGCATTATCAAATACCCATGTAGAGGAAGTAGAAAAATGAATATCTATGACATAGATACTCGAAGCGATAGCGCCGCTTATCCTTCTTGTTCTTTTTCACACCTTCTTGATAGAGTTTGCAATTCCTCTTCCAATGACCCGGCTCATTGCAGAAATAGCAGACCCCATCCTTCGGAGGCTTTGCCTTCTTGGCTTCGGCTTAGATTCGGCTTTGCTTGGCTCATTGGTCTTACCAGTGAGCTTTTGCCCCATCTTTTGCCCTTGCCTTTCTTTTTTCATACCCTTTCCTTTCTCGAACCATCAAAACAAAGGTCTTGGGCTTTTTCTTAATGCTTTGCTCACTGTTTTGAGCATCCCATGCGGTTCGTAAATCGATTTCTCCATGTTGTTCATATTATAGTTCATGACAACCGTCATAACTTTCCGGAGCGAGTTCAAGATCATATCCGTAGCTAACTCCGACTCATGGGAAATCCCAGCCTCTCAAGGTGATCAAGATAGCTTTTCATCTTCAAAACATGAGTGCTAACCGATGCACCTTCAGCCATCTTGCAAGAGTGTAAGGCCTTAGAGGTCTCATACCTTTCTTGCCTTGCTTGTTGCTTGGAACATTTCCTTGAGATGAGCAATCATCTCAAAAAGCCTCCATATGTTCCAGATCTCTTTGGAGTTCGGAACCATGGTGGCAAGCATCAAGCATGCTGCATCCACAGAGTCATTAGCATGCTTCGTGTAAGCATCTTTCTGAGCTCTTGGAGCACTAGCTGCAGGCTCCTCAGGAATGGGTTGATCAAGGACATAAGTCTTTCTTTCTTGCTTGAGAACAATTCTCAAGTTTCTAAACCATCAAGAAAGTTTGTCCCATTTAGTTTTTCCCGCTCAAGGATTAATCGCAAAGGTGTTGTAGTGGTGTTGGTGTTCGACATGATTCTACAAATAAAATTATGCAAAGTCGGTTAATATTCTCCCACCGAATTAACAACCCTCATTCTAATTAGTGGGCTAAGATCCATATTTGGCTTGATCTTAAGTCCGCTTTGGCGGACGCTTAAAACCAAGTTATTTAGGTAGGCAATCCACTTTGCCAATTACATCACATGTAACTCTTAGATCTTTATGGGATTCGATCATCATATGACCTAGCATGTTTAATCCCATCCAATGCCTTGAGATCCAAAACCGTTTTGATAATCTCAATTAAGTCAAGACAATAATGAATATAGAGTATCACCATTACTCTCTTTGCCTCACCAAGATAACTCAAATGCATCCACTTTGGTGGAACATACAAATGGGTGATCTAGGTTTTGACAAGTATTCATTTATTGACGGCATTGAGACTTAAGATTGTATTTAGAGGGTATTTTTATATTAATTAATCTTATTAATTCTACCTATATGAATGCAATCCTCATTGTATATCATATAATGTCTAATTTAATTATGATATGATCACATCAAACATAATTAATAAAAACTCGTGACATAACATGGCTCATTTAACCTAGAGTCCTCTCAAGCCAATGAGGGATTCTCTAAATAATAAAAGAAAATACATAGTCGAAACCTCGTTTCACATACGAGGAGTGAGATGAGAAAAAGAATGTACATCAAGATTATTTAGAGAGAGGCATGGCACGCAGCCATATACAAAATTTACAACCCTAGAGCCATGTTATTCACCATACCCAAACAACACTTTGAGAGGTAAATTAATATATGTATTAATTCATGATAAAATTCTCTAATTTTATTTTATATTACATGATACATATATAATATGCCATGATTTAATTAATCGCGTTACGAACAATCGGGCGGTCCCTACGGCGGTCCCGCTAGATCTAATAGAGAAATGATATCCGATAGATCTAATATAATAATATTTATTTAATCGAATTAAAACCAGATCTGAAATTTCGAATTCAAATCTAGATTAAAAAATAGTTAATTAAATCTATCGATAGATTTAATCCAACCTATTTATTTAATCCAAATTCAAAAGCCTTCGATTTAATTTATCTCAATAAATTAAATCCGAGAAATGATATCTATCTATTTATTTAAATCGAGATACTAATATCTCAATTTAAATTAAATAGACAATAATATCTTTATTCGAAAATTAAATGAGATACAATATCTCGCTTTGTTTTAGATATTTAATTTATCAAATAAATTAAACATAAAACAAATAATATAATAATAATATTCTAATCTCAATTAAAATAATATCATTATATTATTTTCGAATTTAAATATATATATATATATATATATTTACCCCAGATTAAACTCGCATTCATTAATCTCGATTAATCGAGATTCAATGAACCCGACACTTTTACCCGTGTTGGATTATTCTTGTGTGCGACCCTCCAGGCCCATATGAGATTGGCAGTGGGCCAACACTGTGTCAGCCCACAAATCGCAAGCGGCCTCTAGCAAGACATTGCGACTACCCAATTCACATGGGGATCGATGACACGATACACCTATCGTACAACCATGTCACGTCCCTTTTTGTCACGCGATAATTTGGTCAAGGATGAGGCATGGAGAATGTCAACTTCCTTTTCTTGACCATTACTTTCGATTCTCGAGTTAGTCTAATAAGTGAAATGGAAACTCCTTTCCATCACAAGACGGCCGTACATTTCTTAGACTCACTCATCGAGGGGTCCAAAGATATTATCTCTCTACAAATGTGAGGGACAAATTCCATCTTGACCATTCACATCCCTCCGCATGAAAACCACCGATCCCGATCCTAGCCTTTATCATCACCCGGTCAAAGGTGACTTTTGACTAGGTCAAAGGTCGATGACTCATCATGTAGGAATCCATGATGATCTCAGTCATGGGCGTCGTGACGCGGTTATACATGAGATAAGCTTATGACTAGATCCATGCAGGCTTTCTCATAGTGGGTCGGTCCAAGACCTTGTACTCTTACAAGTGCCCATGACTTTGATTGTATCTCCATACCTCATCAAAGCCATATCGGTCTTAATTCATCTTCGCTCCCGCGTAGATGACCGACCGAGGACATTTAGGATAATCTATAAGATGTATCCAGGGGATGCGATTATCAATACGAACATGCAAACGATAATGATAACTAAAGAAAATAATTTAAATAACTTAAATATCCAAAGTACAATGAATTGCCCCTAGGGCATAATTTCCAACAGCACTTAAGGGTGATTCTGAGTCCAGCCTAACTTCTTACTGATATCTTCTCAAGTTTAATTCATTCTGTTTATTTATGCTATTAGCATAATCACAAAAACCTCTCAACCAATTATATTTACTTTCTGTTTGCATAACTATCATGGCAATTGAGCGTCACTCTTTAGTATCTCAGTCTCTGTGGGACAATACTCTACTTACACTTTATTACTTGTTCAACTGGTTCACTTGCCATCAAGGAAATCGACCAACAAGTTTTTGGCGCCATTGCCGGGGATTGATTGATACCCCTAGTGACGACGCCCCTTTGCTAAATAGTTGTGAGTTACCTAGTAAAAAGTTCATCTTTTTTTGTTCTTGATTTGCAGGTACATTTTGTAGTGCATGCGCAACTCGCCTCCAGCCAACCTAGAGCCTTACGATCCTGAAATAGAACGCACCTACAAGCAAAGGCGCAGAAGGCAGAAGCGAAGAAGTCAATCTTTTGACCCAGCAAGCATGGCGGATATACCTAACAATCACGAGCGGGATCAACGAGAGCGCATAGTAGTAAACAGGGATAACCAGGTCTTTCCACCTCCAAACCCAGATGTGAACAAAGCCATCATGGAATTCAAGATTCCAGATCTCAACAAGCTAAACTCGGCCATCACACCACCAACCTTCAATGCTGGACACTTTGAAATTAAAGGTGTCATGATTCAGATGCTGAATGCAGCCGGGAAATTTGGAGGACTTCTATCCGAAGATCCGCACCTTCACCTCAAGACCTTCATGGCGGTGTGTGATTCTTTTGTCATCCCAGGAATACCACCCGACGCCATCCGGATTAAACTATTCCCATTCTCACTAAGGGACAAGGCTCGAACGTGGCTCAACAACCTACTTGCTAATTCCATCACCACATGGAATGAACTGGGAAGTAAGTTCTTGCTCAAATTTTTTCCACCTACTAAGAACGTTCAACTGAGAGGGGACATCACCAACTTCCAACAGAAACCTGGTGAATATACCTATGAGGCCTGGGACAGATTCAATGACCTTCTCAGAAGATGCCCACAACATGGACTGTGTGAATGGGTCCAGTTAGAAACATTTTTCAGAGGTCTTGATGGACAAACACGATCAATTATAGACGCCTCCTCTGGAGGATCCATCCTAATGAAGTCTTATGAAGAGGCCCACAATTTATTAGAGCGCATGGCCATGAACAGTCATTAATGGCAATCAGACAGAGCTACATTCTCCTGAGCTGTTGCAGGGATCCATGAACTAGATGCCATGACTGCTCTCACAGCTCAAGTTTCATCTCTGACCAATATGGTGAAAGGACTGACCCTTCCATCAAGCAACACATCGCTGCAACTATCTCAGGTAGCTTTTGTGTACTGTGGGGGGAACACTCTTACTCTCAGTGCTCCGCTAACCCTGAATCTGTAAACTTCATCAACAAATTTAACAGAAGCAGTAACACCAACAATCCGTACTCAAATACATACAACCCCGGATGGAGGCAGCATCTCAATTTCTCATGGAACTCTCAAGGTTCACAAGCAGGAGGATAATCATCGGGCCCACAATACTCAAACCGAACATCAAATCCACCAGGGTTTATCCAGCGAGCACGGCAGCAGGGCGATGAGTCAGACCCGTCGCACTCTATTCTGACCCGCCTGATGGAATATATGGCCAAAAAACGATTCAATCATTCAAAACCAGCAAGTAATCCTGAGAAATCTTGAAACTCAAGTAGGACAACTAGCCACTGCCCTTAACAACAAACCCTCAGGATCCCTGCCCAGTGACACTGAATTCCCCAGGATCTAAGGAAGAAAAGAAGTCAAGCTAATAGAGCTCCGAAGTGGTAAAAGCTTAGCACCTATAAAGGCAACCAAGCCACCTATGGTTGTCACTGACCCGACATGTGAGGAATTCAAGGAAAGGCAAGGCAGTGCTGAACAGTTTCTTTAAGACGAGCAGAGGCAACCAAGACTGTCATAACTAGAATAGGATCAAAGTACCGTGACATTACCTCCACGTGCAGCACTGGATGATCACGTACAATACCCAACAATGAATGCGACCGCTTCATCATTAAAGCATAACCCTAATCTCGGGCCTCCAGGGATGCCAAAGCCACCTTCGCCTTTGCCACAAAGGTTAAAGAAGCAAGGACAGAAGAAACAATTCAAGCAATTTCTCGATATGATACGAAAATTGCACATTAATATTTCGCTCGTGGAAGCTCTGGAACAAATGCCCAGCTACGTGAAGTTTATGAAGGAAATTATGTCTAAGAAGAGGCGACTGGAAGAGTTTGAGACAGTAGCATTGACCCAGGACTGCAGTGCCATGCTAACCAATCGGTTACCCCCGAAATTAAAGGATCCCGGTAGTTTCACAATCCCCTATGTAATCAGACCCCAGTACTCAGGAAAAGCTCTGTGCAATCTTGGTGCTAGTATAAACCTCATGCCCATGTCGATTTTCAAACAATTGGCAGTAGGGGAGGCCAGGCCCACAATAGTCACATTGCAATTGGTTGATCGCTCCATAGTGCTACCTAAAGGCAAGATCGAAGACGTTCTGGTAAAAATGGATAAGTTCATCTTCCCTGTGGATTTCATCATCCTAGATTTCGAAGTAGATCACGATGTCCCGATTCTTTTGGGAAGACCTTTCATGGCAGTTGGTCGTACGCTGATTGATGTGGAGAAAGGAGAACTTACTATGCGTGTTAATTATGATCAAGTTACCTTCTCAAACCTTAAGATTGTGAGATTCAAAGACCCAACTGAGAAGTACCTAACTTCTTCATAGGACAGCAAGGGTACTAAAGAAGTAGGAAACGTTCCTGCAATACCACAGCATTAACATGCTATAGCAAAGTCTAGCTGAAGACTTTAAACCAAGCGCTACTGGAAGGCAGCCCAGGGTCATGCTTTAAATCACTACTTTTGAGAATAGAGGCTATGCCACCTGACGACTGAAGTAATGAAGGGCTAAGGCAATAGAAACGCTATTGTAACTCATCTCTACTAGTCGCACTCAAGGACGGAGTCATAGGTGGGCCACACAAGAACGGGCCCAGTAAATTTAAAACTATTTACAACCAAATTGGAAACCACCACTAGCCAAGGCAAGCGTCTGCAGCACGGCTCTCCCACGAAACGTCGAACGGATTGCACGCAATCCACCCGAATTGTACGCCTACAATCACTCTTCTTGAGCCTTACTTAAACCCTGAAATCCTCACTAACGTGGTCGCTCGGCTGTGTTTGCCAAACACCGAATGGAAAATTTCCAAGGAAGGGTCCTACAATTTGAAATGTAGCCGTCTGAGACCTGAAGCACGTATCTGGTTCCACTTCCTCTGTTACCGACTCATGCCCACCCTGCATACCCAGACTATCTCGTGAGAACGCGCATTCCTGCTTTATTGCCTCTTGGAGGGCAAACAAATTGATGTTGACACCCTTATCTACCAAGAGATATTCGAGTCCCTGAAGACCACTACAAGGAACCTATGGTTCTCTACACTCATCACCGAGCTTTGTCGAAATGAAGGGGTAATTTTTGATGCCAGCGAAGAAAGAGCGTTACTCCCACAACCTCTTGCCGTGGCAGCTATACAGCACATTCTGCAAAAATGTCAGCCGTGGGTCACCCCGACCAACTTAGCCCGTCCCTCTGTCGAACCCCCAGCCGACACTACCCTGATTTCTGCAACAGCATTTCACACTTTGGTTGCCCAGGTTACCACCTTGCAACGTTCAGTAAGCACTCTGATCCTCCAGCAGTAGATGTGGTGGCAATATGTGGCCGAAAGGGATCGCAGCCTTACGATAAATCTCATGGCAAATGCCCCAAAATACACTCCATTGCCGGTTTTCCCTAAGGCGACTTTTGATATGCACAATTCGTTCGCCATCCCGCTACAACAAGAACGAACAAGCTCGCGGAAGCATCACCGAAGCAAAAGCCCGCAGGAAGGTGAGCCCACCTGCACACACTCAGTTGACACTAATGACGAAGAGGTGTCAAACTCCCTGGGACCTTCCATCGGACCTTCAGCAAGGAAAGATTAGAGATCAGTCGAGATGTCTCTTTTTGTTAACTTCTAGTACTAGGCTCTTTCTCTGTTTTTGAACTTTACTTTGAATATGCTTTTTTAAAAAAATAATAATAATAAAATAAAATAAAATAATAATAATTACTAGGCACGTGTTGGGTTATGCTTCTTTCCTGCCATTATCTTATCTCTCTCTCGTTTCACTCTGCCATTGCAATGGGGGCATTGCATCGTTCCAGTGTGGGGGGGATTGACTAGATATGTGATTCATGTGTGTGATCCGTTTCACCCTGCATATAGTGTTTTGCACAAACTGAAAATATTTTTTCAAATTGCATGATAAAGCATGAACAGAGTCTTGTAGTAATGGAATGAATGTCTGTATAACGACGCATAGCATTGTTGCCTAAGGAAACTGAACCTTTAGGCTTGGAAAATTGACGGTGCTAGCTAATCTGATGTGAGGTAAAGTGGTGACAGAGATTTTCCGTAATCTCCCAAAATAACCAGATTAGAAAAGGATTTGCAATATAATGTAACTTGGGTTGTTTCCCAACAAATTCGCAGTCGGTTTAATTCGAACAGTAACCAAACAGAAACAGTAAAATTCGGGGTTTTTTTTATTCAGAAGAGATTGAAAACAAAAATATGCAGAAACAAAATGAAACGACAGGGATTAAACAAAAATCAGAGGATTAAAGGATTAACCCAGGATTCAGATTCCTCTACTTCCCTTCCTCGGACCAAAACAGGTTTATAACCGAACTCGTGATGGACTCTGGCCAAAGTGAAATCTCTGCGTTTGCCCAGAATTTCCCTCAACTGAACAATTGTTCAGAATTTGCTCGAATCAGTGGCGTATCGCTATACAATCGTACAGTAATACTTTAACCTAGTTCGAGCTACGTCCTTGGGAAATATCGATCTAGGTTTTTAATCAAAAACCCAATCCAAATCCAAAAATCGAATCCGATTAAAGAATGCAGAAACGAGTAGACGGTTACCGATTAAGCGCGAGTCCTCTGGATAGTAGATGGAATCCTCACCGTTGGGTTAATCAGAGAAATTTAGCCGAACATAATTAAGAAAGACGAAAAACTGATGAAGAACGTGAAGAACACGAAGAACATTGCAGAGAATTTGAAAACTCCTATTTTGATCCTCTGAAATCTAAAAATGCGAATGAGAATGTGTTTGTGGCTGCTGCCTCACTTGACCTAAAATGGTAAAACGAAATGGGGCTCCAATCCACAATTCAAACCCAAAATGGAAAATAAAATAAAATGGGCTTTAATTATAAAATTCGAGCCCAAAAATACATATGACTTCGGTTCCAAAATCGACTGCCCTCTTGTCTGAATTTGCTCTTCATGTCTTCATAACAATTGTATCTCTCTGAATCATCTAAAATATGAGACAAAAATGAGGTACATCTGATATCTGGTTCAAGAGTTATGGTAAAAATGGTGAAGCAATGTAAAACTGGAATTTATTATTAAATAATGACTAAAATATAATAAAAGGCCCAAAGCCCAAATAAGTATAAAAGTCATTATTTATTAGCTAAAAAGTCCTAAATTATAAATCAAGAGACAAAAAGTAGTGTATAAAATATTCAGTTATCAAGTGGCAATGAGGTAGTTTAAAGGGAAGAACCCCCAATGGAAGGATTGAATTGAGCCTAATTGTTTTATTATGTGTGCATGTCTGCTAGCCTGTGTTTAATCCTTGATTTGTCTTAGTTCTTTGATAAACTATCTAGCATCTAAGTTGAAGTTCGTAGGATAAAAGCATTCATATCATACCCTTCAATCCCATACACAACCCAATTATCATCATCTCCATATTGTCACCCCATTGAACCACACGAGTGTGCTATAGCAGATCTAGTTATATAGAAGAAAAACTGTGAACAAAGCTACGACATAGTGCTCCCATGAAATGCTGCAGAAAGAGCTGTTGTTTTGCTTTAAAAAAATCTCTCTCCTAACATTGTAACCCAAGAAGTCATTTGAATGAATGAACATTCATATGCTAGGAAGCAATCTTAGAACTTTGACAAGGCTATGGATCCTATGGGCATATATGACAGGAGAGAAACCAAAATACCCTAGTAAGAGAGCGTAAACACTAAACTTGAGAGCCTCTGGAGACTTCCTCATCTAAACAATACCACGCATTGTGAACTGCTGGTGCTGGGCAGTGGGATTACCGAAGGGGGAATGAGAACTTAAAGCAATCGGGGAAGCAAGGTTATATAGACAAGACTACTATGGCTATGAGTCGTTGTTCGCTTCATCTTATTTTGCCCAGGAGTGCAAAAAGCTAAGTGTGGGGGTATTTGATGAGCACAAATCGTACCATGTTTTCCCTATACTTTATAACTGAATTGAATAATAAATACAAGGTTAACTGCAGATAATCTAAGCAAAAAGGCATACATTCAGGATATAGGGAACTGAAGGGAGGAAACGATTTGCATGTGCTAAGAAGAACAATTTACATGGTTTTTAAGGAAGAACGTATAGCAAAGCTGATACGATGCTATAGCATTCTGACAGCAACTAGAAATGCAATGCAAGGCATCACGAATGCTATAACAAAGTAGAAGACACAATGCTATGCGGCATGTTGTCTGACCTTTTTATCTAGGTGATTTCAGGAAATAAAGGAAAGGGCGATCACGACAGGAAGATTGCTGACATGACGGAATAGAAGATGCGGAGGATCGAAACTAAAAGATTTGAAGAATCCCGCAGGATCAGCAGAAGCAATCTACTCAGATCAAGAGATATGATAGATCTCGACAGATTAGGAAAGGCCTAACTCAATGTAACTTGCGCCGTAAGAAAGCCTGATTATAAAAGGAGACAACGGAGCCAACCCCAGTGGAGTTGGAGAGCCCTAGAACGAGATTCTACATTCGGCAGACTCCAGAGAAGAGTGAGAGATTTCACAAAGCACGAGATTTTTAGGACAACCCATCATCCTTCCCTGCAGTACGACGGAGAGAAGAAGACGTGGAGTGGTGACGTGACAGGGCCTCATCCACGCCATTGGAACTTTGTCAATCTTTATGTTTTCTCTTTTATTTTAGTATTCGATCATGGGTCATTCTTAGTGTGTGCTTTTTTGTGTTTCCCTCGTCAGTCATGAACTAATTTTCATATGGCTGGATGAGGATGATTCCTTAAAGTGTTAAATGAACCCAGTTGCAAGTTCTTAATTCAATAAATTTGGTTTGCTTATCAGTGCATTAATTACTAGTCGATTAGCGGAAGCTAGGGGCTAGGTTTGTCGCCTCGGCTTACTGGCAAGGAGTTGAGCTTAGACCTTTGAGAAACAATGTTTGCTAGGCAGCCCGTGCATGACTTGACCTATTATTGTAGGCTTTAGGAATGGATCTACCTCTCATAACCATAACACCCTGAGCGTAATGTAGATCTAACTAGAAAGTTGTCATAGGAATATGGAAGGAGTATAGTTAGCGTTATATGTATCAAAAGCAGAAGCTTTGGTAGACTATCGTGGTGGGTGAACCAAATAGCTTTGTGGTAGTAGTTGTGCAGTATAGATGCTTAGCAATGGGTAGAGCAACTGGGGGATTGATGCACTTAAGGGTGATTCTGAGTCCAGCCTAACTTCTTACTGATATATTCTCAAGTTTGATTCATTTTGTTTATGTCTGCTATTAGCATAATCACAAAAACCTCTTAACCAATTATATTTACTTTCTATTTGTACAACTATCATAGCAATCGAGCGTCACTCTTTGGCATCTCAGTCTCTGTGGGACGATACTCTACTTACACTTTATTACTTGTTCGACTGGTTCACTTGCCATCAATGAAATCGACCAACAGCTGTCTGCCCAATACCTCGGTCTTCCTCGTCCGGGGTCCTTTCAATGCGTAGCTTCCTCAAGCCCGAGGCCGGATCTTGGCTCCTCGGTCGTCCTAGGTCCGAGTCCTGGGAAGTCGCACCAGTGTTGCATTGTTGGGACCTCGATTGGTTGCTACGAGGAGGACTGTTGGTATCTCGTCTCACCTTTTCTTTCCTACCCCGGTGGTCATCTCGGTTTCGGTTTAGAACTAACGCTTCGAACTGTTTGAAGCGATCCTCCATAATCTGTTGGATCACCCTGAGATCTTCTTGGCGTCGGAGATGATTGCGCTTCTCCATAGTATCCATTCGCCTCAGCATTGACTCCTGGGTCTTTTGCAGGAGGATAATGTCTGGATTCAGGGCTGAGGTCTCTTTTGCCGCCACGTCCTACGGTTTGGCCACTACGGAGGGGAGGATGCCGTGTCAGAAACATCATTCCGTTGATTTGTGGCGTTATCTTCTAGGATACCTTTAGGTTGTGGTGGCTCTTGAGCTCAGTGCTATTGACTCGACTCGGCCTATGATGGATTTCCAAGCTGAGGGTTCCGACTGCTGCTTCTAGTGTTAGCCATTGGTGGTCACAGGGTTCGAAATTTAACGTCCCCACGGTCGGCGCCAATGTTCTGGTGCATAACACAGATGTCTAGCCTTGGGCTGGTGCTTCAATTTTGGATCGATGGGCTCTGCCTGAGTATCTATGGAGAAGATATCAAGGAGAGCGTGGGATCACTGTGCACAAACTAGGCTCTTCGCCAAAGGGGGTGGTGTGTGTGCACAGTGTGGCGGTATGTAAATAGTATAGAGTTTAGAATGTGTGTACCTTAAGGTTTGACCTCTGTATTTATAGAGTTTATCTTAGGCGAATCTCACGGGCCATGCGATCTGAGGCCCTTAATATCATAACTACCAGATATCGATTTTGATAGATGCCTGGATTGTCGTCAAGATAGGATCCTCCTGTATTGTAGGTAGATCCTGATATGTAGTGTGCTCCTAGTTGGGCCATCCAGGACTTGGGCCTGATGTAGGTCCATAACAGAAACAAACCAAAACTAATAACCTAAAAACGAGTCATCCAGGGGTAGAGTGAAGGACCATCCTTGCGTAACAACTTAGTTGCTCCATTTGGTGGTTCAATGAAAATGCTCAGATCATAATTCACTACCCAATGACGTTGCAGTGTTGCTCCATTTTGGAGGTTTAGTGAAAATTCAAAGTCAAAAAATAATATGAAGAGTAATTAGTTTGCTATTGACGCATATACGTGGGATGAACGAGAAGAAGCCGATTGTAACATGTGCTGAAATCGGCCTTAGTTTTAGTTTTTCAATGAGGGTTTTATTTCACAAATTTGATGGGGGTATATTAGTCAAGATCTTTGGCATCCCACCAAAACCCCTGATTTAGAGGGAACCAAAATAACGGAAGGGAAGGGGAGAGAGAAGCAATTTTTTTGCTCCCATCCCCTCTAATATTTTAAACCAAATGAGGGGAGGGGTTCATTTTCCTCCTCTCTCATCCCCTTCCTTCAAACCAAACACACCCTAACGGCCCAAGAGTATAACATCCTAAATTTTGGGATTAGAAGCTTAGGAATAAGACTGAGATAAGAAGACTGCTAAGCCAATAGAAGAAGAAGTCTTAACCTTATCATGAGGAAGAGCTTAAGATAGTTATTAAAATTATTTTGGACCTATCACATATTTTATAGAAAATTTAATGATTACAAGTAAACAGAACAAAAGACTTGGAAAACTGAAAAACTTCGAAGAGGCGTTAGATAGTAGAGTAGAGAAGGCACACTATTTATTTTTTGAAGAAATACGAAATTTAAAAAAAGAGAAGACAAATTGATGGAAGTCCAAGTATAATAATCAATGCAAGAACGTGAGAATTTTTCTTGAGATAGAGTATGCTATCTTCATAATTGATCCAAGAAACGAGAATTGCAGGACCGGACAACTTCAAATGAAAGGAGAGAATTAAACATTAACCTTGAAATCGGCTGGATAGGGTTGAACAGTACATGCTAGTCTTTATAATCGATCCCAAAAGAAATGAGTTATTGCAGGACAGAAGAATTTCAAATGAACAAGGATGCAAATTTGATTATTATTTTTTTTTTAAAAAAAAAATCATACAGTTCAGGCGAAAAATTGCTCCTTGCTCCTCTGTGAAATCTTTCAAGGTAAAATTATCCCTTAACCCAAAAGAAATATAATAAAACGGGTGTTTTTAAAAATAAATTTGGGGTCTTCTCCATATATTTTAAACGGAAGTTTTCTAAAAATGAGTGAGAGTACATTTTGAAATCTAATGTGTATAAAATGATGTAAATTTGATTTTTTTTTTTTATCAAGCAAAAATATTATAGATAATGCACTATTTATTTTTTAAAAATCATACAAAAATTCAAAACTAAACCATTTTATGCTCAATTGAGAAGGCGTACTATTGGTCTCAAAAGAAAACATTTGGGAAGTTGTGAAATTTAAATGGGGAGAGCCCAATTGAGAAGGCGTACTATTTATTTATTAAAAATAATAAAAAATTCAAAACTATACCATTTTATTCTCATATAATATCAACATGTCACATATTTAATATAAAATCTAATGATTACAAGTAACAAGAGAAAAAGGGCATTAGATAGCACAATAGAGAAGGAACATTATTTATTTTTTAAACAAATCATAAGAAATTCAAAACTACGTCATTTTCTGCCATAAAATATCAATATAATTTATTTTATTTAGAATATAATACTCACAAGAAACGAGAACAAAACAATTGGGAAGTGCTCCATAATTTGATTAAATAGAGAAGATGCAAATGTTATTTTTATTAGAAATTGGGGAAGGGATTAAATACAATTAGGTTCCAATAAGTATTATTAAAAAATATAAATCGATATATATATATATATATATATATATAACCATAAAAAGCATAATATTTGAATAAAAGAGCCTTGATCCACCAGTAAATAAATTATTTATGTTTTTTTCAAACAATAATATTCATGTATAAACCACATATAATACAACAAAAATAAAGTTATTAAAGAGCCATGTTAATTTTTTAATGTTTTTTGTTTGAATTAAAACAGCCTTTGTTTTAGGTTCGATCTGCAAGGGAATTCAAGGGGAAAAAACATAAAATGTACCATAGTAGGAAAAATGTCTTTTTTAGTCCGCCATATCTAGACCACTCATTGCATAAACATGATTTGAGGTTTTAAAATTTGGGATGTCTTTTTATGATATTTTCCCTAATCTATGTCTAAAGCAAAAGTTAAAAAAATATAATTCGCTCCCTTCTCAGTTAAGTCATCAGCCCCTCATCTCTCGCAACATGCGAACCGATCTCTGGACTATGTTGGGTATTCTAAACTCTCTCCCATTCTTGTTTTCTCTTGTGGCTTCTTTGAAGAGAAGATTGTAATTTTAAAATCTGGTCAGTGAGAGAAAATGGAAGAACAAGTTACATAGGCATAGATTCAGGCTTGTATCAGTGAGAAATGGGGTTGTATGTGGTTGGGTATTCTTGCTTATGGTTGGCTGAATGGTTTAAGCACGTTTCTTAAATTTGAAATAATTTTCGTGACAACAATTTAAGGTCATACGACTCATAAGCAAATATAAGAGGGTGCATAGATGATTATAAACGTGAGATGGGTGCATATATATAGGCGTGTGTATGTATGTATGTATGTAGGTGGCGAGATGTAGTTGAATCTCAAGATTGTAAGATTATATAAGTTCAGCCACCATTTCCTTATCTTCAATGATTTCCTGAAGTTCTGAATAAAGTTTATAGATTATCATATTGTCCTTATGGACCACGAAAATCATTACTTGAATTTCTATGATTAAAGATGGAAATTTTCCAGATTAAGGAGTTCTCTTGAATAGTTTTCAAAATGTTAGGGCGTTCTTATGTACATATATATGGAATATCATGATTTAAGGTCCGAGAGGTGGCATGTTCATGTTCGTCTTATTTGAATCCAATCTTCCTTTCCCCTTGTCCAATATCGCAGTGGCCAACATGATACGACATGTTGTGCTCATCAAATTGATGAGCACAAATGTTCTCATCAATCATCTACACGGTCAGATTAATTTTGTATGGTCTAGATTTAATTTAATTTAATTTTTATATGTTAAGTGCATTTTAATTTTAATATATATATGTCAAATCTAAAATAAGCATATTCTTATAAAATAAAGTTTATGTTCAATGATTTCCTGAAGTTCTGAATAAAGTTTATAGATTATCATATTGTGCTTATGGACCACCAAAAGGATTACTTGAATTTTTATGATTAACGATGGAAATTTTCCAGATTAAGGAGTTCTCTTGAAGAGTTTTCAAAGTGTTAATTAGGGCATTCTTATGTACATATGGAATATCGTGATTCAAGTTCCGAGAGGTGGCATGTTCATGTTCGTCTTATTTGAATCCAATCTTCCTTTCCACTTGTCCATTATCGCATGGTCAACATGATATCACATTTTTTATGAGCACAAATGTTCTCATCATTCATCTACACTGTTAGATTAATTTTGGATTGTCTAGATTTAATTTAATTTAATTTTTATATGTTAAGTAAATTTTAATTTTAATATATGTAAAATCTAAAATAAGCATATTCTTATAAAAATAAATTTATCATTTAAAAAATAAAAAATTGCAAATTAAAACAATTGAGATTAAATTTAAACGGTTAAGATCTAATTAAGTGATAAGAAATTGGGTGCTCGTCAGTATGACAAGCACGAAATGCGGACCCCGTGGTCATACAAGGCCAAGTTTTGAGAGTCAAAGGAGGTCATTGACCGCTAAGCCAAATCCCCTATATCCTTGCACAGCCATATCACTTGTCGTGGCATTCTTCGGTGCTTGTTCGGCCGTTTGGCGACTATATTGGGTCTCCTTGGAAGCCATCAAAAACTGGATGAGGAAACCCATAAAGCTTTGTATGTTGAAAAAAGAAAGAAAGAAAGCAATACATGTTTATTTGATTATGTATAGAATTAAAAATAAAGATAAACTTATATTTATTGCTTCTAATAAAAATATATTTATCATTTACAAAATCGCAAATTAAAATTTGAAAATTTATACCGTTCAAATTTAAATCTGAACGACTGAGATCTCATAACAGTAATGAGAAATTAGATGCTCGTTACTATGATGTGCATGTAATGCAGACCAAAGTTGGGATACACACACACATGCACACACGCACACACACATACACACACATATACACATAGACAGACACACTGACAGCAACTCAAATTTATGGTTTGAATTATTCTACAAAAAATAAACGTCTTAGGATTAATTAGGAATTATTTATTATTTGTTTTGAATCTTGGTTTTAAGTAGTTGAAAAATAAGTGAAATATCCACAATATTTGGGATTAGTTCCTAGATTTAAGGGTAGTTACTTATTTGAATTAGAGTCTCTCTCTGTAAGCTATGTTTATTTATTGGCTTTTCGCCTATTGAACAAAGCTATCTATTCTCTAACTGAACCACCACGACATCACCTAAGGCATCACCATGCATGCGTTCGATGAGGTCCCTACCTTGTATCTCTCTACAAGGAGATGATGTCGTACTAGTTTTATTGATTCAGGCTTGTTTTCAGTGAGAGAAAATGGAAGAACAAGTTATATAGGCATAGATTCAAGCTTGTATCAGTGAGAAATGGGGCTGTATGTGGTTGGGTATTCTTGCTTATGGTTGGCTGAATGGTTTAAGTACGTTTCTTAAATTTGAAATAATTTTCGTGACAACAACTTAAGGTCATACGACTCATAAGCAAATATAAGAGGGTGCATAGATGATTATAAACGTGAGATGGGTGCATATATATAGGCGTGTGTATGTATGTATGTATGTAGGTGGCGAGATGTAGGGGAATCTCATGATTGTAAGATTATTTAAGTTCTGCCACCATTTCCTTATGTTCAATGATTTCCTTAAGTTCTGAATAAAGTTTATAGATTATCATATTGTGCTTATCGACCACCAAAAGGATTACTTGAATTTCTATGATTAAAGATGGAAATTTTCCAGATTAAGGAGTTCTCTTGAATAGTTTTCAAAATGTTAGGGCGTTCTTATGTACATATGGAATATCATGATTTAAGGTCCGAGAGGTGGTATGTTCATGTTCGTCTTATTTGAATCCAATCTTCCTTTCCACTTGTCCATTATCGCAGTGGTCAACATGATACAACATCTTGTGCTCATCAAATTGATGAGCACAAATGTTCTCATCACTCATCTACACGGTCAGATTAATTTTGTATGGTCTAGATTTAATTTAATTTAATTTTTATATGTTAAGTAAATTTTAATTTTAATATATGTAAAATCTAAAATAAGCATATTCCTATAAAAATAAATTTATCATTTAAAAAAATGGCAAATTAAGACAATTGAGATTAAATTTAAACGGTTAAGATCTAATTAAGTGATAAGAAATAGTGACACCTCCACCGGCCTTGTCCTCTCAGGTGACGAGTTAGAGGGATTCCTTTTATTAATTACCTTTCCTTTATGATTAAGTCCATTTCATGTTTATCATAGTAAACCGCAACAGAGCACAAGACCGGTTTGGACTAACTACTGTATTGATAAAAGTAAAAACAACATAAAATATAAGTCCTCGAAGGGTAAGGGTACAATTATCTAACATAAATACCAAAATAGTAAATACAGTCATCCAAAAAGTAAAGTACAAAAATGATAGGGCATTCCCTATTCTTTACTACAATGCCGGGCCCTACCTCTCCAAAAAGGATCTTCTCGCTCCCCTACAACTACTGACGCGTCTGGAGTCCGAAAGTGGCCCCAGAGTAACCGTTAATACTCAAATACTAAATGCGTAAGTGAATGTAGGTAACAATGTCAGATACAAAATACAGATAATATGCCAATCAAACCACATATGCAAACAGAAACATACATACCACCGACTACCAGGTGCCGTCAGGCTGCCTTACCAAGGCAAGCCCTAGACTTACCGGAGTCACGACCCATAGAGCCGCCTGCACCAGGATAGCCCCAGACCTATCAACCCGTACAGCCGCCAATTAAGGCCGGCCTCGGACTGATTGTCCTCAACCCTAGGAACCATATAGTTAGGGACTCGAACCCCAACACCCTCTGATTGCATATTTGGCACTCATACAAAACATACACACATGGAAAGACAAACATACAACAAAACACATAAAGATATCGAGTAAAGCGGTTACTACCTAGTGTAGTATATACTGCCCTTAATATTTTATTAATCCTGAAAATTTTCAGAAAATGCCCTTGACGTAAATAAAATCAAAATATACTACTTTTAGTATTTCCAAAAATACCCTTGCATTATTGTCAAAAACCGAGCCCACATAGATTTTCCGAAATCCAGTGAATCGGCCCAACTTCAAGGATTTTTAATAAATTGCAAAAAAATCATTTTTGCATGAAAACTAATGCCATCTGAACCATTAATATGTCTATTTTTCAGGAAAAATATTTTCAGAGACCAAAAGTACACATATTTTGGCGTGTAGCCAATGTTTCACTCCTAGGTCCAGATTCGTCATGTTGCTTCCAGAGCGAAATTAACAATTTTTATCTCTTAGTAGAAAAATCCGAAAGACACAAAAGTATACATCAAGGTGAAGCCCAGGAAGTTTAATTTCTATCTGTAAAATTTAAGCAAAAACCAAGTTCATTTACCCTTTCAAAAACTTAGTTGAAGCTTCGCTGCCCATATTTTCCAGAACTGGTAGCAAGCTTTATTTTTAGGTTTTTCGGTGTTTTTGAGTTTGGAAACATAAACCATAGCTTAACCCCATACAAAATCATGTTTTAAACTCATTGGGACCATTAAAATCACAAAAATAAGACTTAAACATCAAGCTCTAGCTTTTTGAACGAAAATCTTAAACTAGGAACTCAAAAGCTTTGGATTTTCAGTGTTTACCTGAATCGGCAATCAGTTTGGTGAGCTTGGTTCTTTGTTCTAAGTATGGAGGTTGGTTGGTCTCTCTTCTTCATTCAGCTGGCACATCCTCTTTGGAGGGAAAATGAAGAGTTTGTCCTTTTTAAAATAATTAAAAAGGTAGCCAAGCAGTCTAGAATAACTGGAGCAAATTCTTGTCCAGTAATTAATTAATTTAATCTGGCTTTTAACTTTATCTCCAAGAAAAATTCCAAAGGTTTTTAGGTCTGCCAAGTGGCGTGCCCCTTCAAAATATCTAGATTTTTACTTTTTGTTTGGAGAAAATTACCTACTTTGTCTCGGAAGTGATGTAAATTACCAGTTTTGACCCGGATCTCCTTTATTTCCTCTGTCTTTTTCCCCCAAACGAATTTTAATGACTGAGGGGGACTAGGTGGAGCCTCTTGGGGCCCACAAATCTGATCTCTTGCATTTAATTCCCTTTTCCACTTTATCTGTCCAATTTTTAGTCTACTCGTCCCTATCGAGCCCCGCTAGTTGTAAAAGTGCTTCTTTTTGCACTTTTCTTCAACTTTTCAAATATTTTCCTCTGAATGGACATACATATGTGGCGCCTCCTTGACAACCCAATATGGCCCCACATTTGTCTCATTCATTCCAAAAGAAGCCCCTAACCGGTCCCTTTTCTATCGGTTAATCGCGTGTGGGACCCAAATTTTGTGTGGATCTCGAATATGAATAAAATCATCCGGTTTTCTCTTCTCTCTCATAGTGGATGAAATTCAATGTTAAAAGGACAAGGAATTGACTATTTTTGCCTTAATTTTTCTCTTTAAACCTTGTGGTAACACGTGTCCCCGTGTAATAATTACACTGACTCTTGCTTTTTGGCATATGATTTTTTCAGTGTCTCTTTCTCTCTGCTAACCCTGAATGGCACATACATGCTATCCTGAATCAAGAATCTGTGTTTTGTCATTTTTCTCAGACCCTTCTTCATTATACCGGCTTTATGCTATACCGGTGTTTTGCCCTTGGCTCGCTCCTTTTCAAACCTGGGCCCCGCCATAGTCGCTTCTCCTCTAGTCATAGTAGGCGACTTTTTAGGCCTTTTAGAGTCCTTTATCCTGTCTCCCATTATTCTGGCAGTCTTTACAATTAATATTTTATAATGAAATATTACACAAAATAATAATAATTAAATTCAACAGCCAAAACTCTTTATTAATTCATCAGTGTTTACAAATACACTATTTACTACGATAGGGGTGTTATTCTTGTTGGAAATTATGCCCTAGGGGCAAGTCATTATACTTTAATTGTTAATGTTATTTAAAGTATTCTTTATTTAATTATCATTTCATTTTCATGTTTATAGTGATAACTGCATCCTTGGATATATCTTATAGATTATCCTAAATGTTCTTGATCGGTCATCTATGTGGAAGCGAAGATGAAATAAGACCAGTATGATTTTGATGAGGTATGGAGATACGAATCATAGTCATGGGCACTTGTAAGAGTACAAGGTGTTGGATCGACCCACTATGAGAAAGCTGCATGGATTTAGTCATAAGCTTACCTCATGTATAACCACATCACAATGCCCTTTGACCTGAGATCATCATAGATTCCTACATGATGCATGAGTCACTGATCTTTGACCTGGTCAAAAGTCACCTTTGACCAGGTGATGATAAAGGCTTGGATCGGGATCATTGGTTTTCATGTAGAGGAATATGAATGGTCAAGATGGAATTTGTCCCTCACATTTGTAGAGAGATAATACTGGGCCCCTCGATGAGTGAATCTGAGAAACGTATGGCCATACTGCAGTGGAAAGGAGTTTCCATTTCAATTATTAGACTACTCAAGAATCAACAAAGTAATTATTAAGAACAAGAAGTTGACATTATCCATGTCTCATCCTTGACCAAATTATTACATGAGAAAAGGGACGTGACATGGTTGTACGATAGGTTTTATCGTATCATCGATCCCCATATGAATTGGATAGTCGCATTGTCTTGCTAGAGGCTGCTTGCGACTTGTGGGCTGGTATAGTATTGGCCCGCTGCCAATCTCATATGGGCCTATAGGGTCGCACACAAGAATAGCCCAACACGAGCAAAAGTGTCTAGATTCATTGAATCTGAGATATATCTAAGATTTAATGAATACTGTATTTAATCTAGGATGAATATATGTATATATATTAAATTCAAAAATAATATAAAAATATTATTTAATAGAGATTAAAATATTATTGTATAATATTTGTTTTGTATTTAATTTATTTGATAAATTAAATATCCAAAACAAATAGAGATATTGTATCTCAAATTTAATTTTCGAATAAAGATATCATATATCCGATTTAATTTAAATTGAGATATAGTATCTCGATTTAATTAAATAGATAGATATCATTTCTCATATTAGAGATAAATTAAATTAGAACGTTTTTAATTTGGATTAAATAAATAGATTAGATTAGATCTATTAGATAGATTTAATTAATATATTATTTTAATCCAAATTAAAATTTCAAAATTAATAAGGATTAATTTTGAATATAATACGCCTATTGGGTTTTGAAAAACCTATGGGACTTTTTGTCAGACATATTAGAAAAGCCGCAAGAAACCCTAGAGAGAAATAGAAGAGACACAAGAATACTGAAGGCACTAGCACGCTGCCGTCGGTGTTAGAGAGTCATTCGTGTGGATACCGTAGAGGGGAGGAGACACACACAAACACGATAGCAAGTCAAATTTATGGTTTGAACTATTCTAGGAAAAATAAACATCTTAGGATGAATTAGGAATTATTTATTATTTGCTTTGAATCTTGGTTTTGAGTTGTTGAGAAATAAGTGGAATATCCACAATATCCTAGATTAGTTTATAGATTTAGGGGTAGTGCTTGGGTGGTGTCCTTGGGCCATAAAATCTGTGTGCCTAGCACTCAAAGAATGGACCAAATGAGTCTATTTTGAATACCACATACTAGGTATAGGATGAATGAGAGTGTTGTATGATGGTTGCTGAATACTATATGAGATTTGTGTTGAGAATATGATGATTATGATGCATGCTAAGTGAACATGCATAGGAAAGGGATAGACTGAGTGCTTAGAATAATTCCTTGAGGCATAAATGTTCAAAATTTTGTGCACGAAATTTATTGAACGGGGGAGAATTGTAACATCCCAAATTTTAGGACTAGAAGTTTAGGAATAAGACTATGATAAGAAGACTACTAAGCAAGTAGAGCCAACGGTCTTAATCTTATTATGAGGAAGAACTTAAGATAATTATTAAAATTATTTTGGACCTTGAAAATTAAGAAAAAAATTATGAAATATTATTTTGAGGATATAGAAATATTATAAGGGGATTAATTATGAAAATTTTGGCCTAAATAGTTTTAAAGCTAATATTTGAAATTTCAGGCCTATTTTCCCATTTATTCAAGGCAAAATAATTAGAGAATAAATATTGGCTTAAAAATTTTAGAGTCAATATTTTATGGCCTATAGAAGCTAATTGAGGAAGAAAATTTGTAATATGGGATTAATGATTAAAGTCGAACACCTATCCATTGTTTGCAATTAAATGAGCAAAGGACCAAGTTGCAAACAAAATCCTTGAAGGGGTCAAAGAGGATCAAATGAAATTATTTTATGAGTGGGCCCCACAAGACCCTCCCAGTTTAACACAACATATCAGCACATGCTTCGCTCTTCCTCATTCCATTCAGCCAACACACATGTTTCACCTCTCTCACTTTCGGACAACACACACACCCACTTACTCTTTCCTCACACGTCATACACACACACACACACGCCCCCTCATGCTTGATCGTTCTTGGACTAGCCAACACACAGAAAAAGAGAGAGAAAGAACGAGAGATTGAAGAAAACATAGATTGAACCGAAGAGAATGAGATCGCCGGATGAAGGAAGAAGAAGGCCAAAACTCACAATTGCAAAATACCAATTTGATTAAGACCAACTCCTAATTCGAGTTCATCACTAGCAATCATTCTTGCAATTTCATTTGTTTGGGCAACCCTTAACTCATCATTACGCTTACAAGAAGAAGTAGCAATGTTAATTATGAATTTCATTTTTTCAAAAAAATGATTTTCCATTGTTTAACCATTGCAATAAAGTCAAAGTTGATGCATGTCAAATTGGCTAAAGTGCTATGGAGAGACATTGGCAAAATTCCAATAATTCCCCATATTCATTTCTCCTTCTTAATCTAATTATCGCCCACAAAGTCCATGTATCATGTGATTGCTATCCAAGTCATCACATAGCCCCGAATCTGCATTGAATAAAAATATTGACTGTTTCTAACCAATTAGTTATTCATTCTTTGCTACATGTAATCTACAACGTATTTTATAGGAATAAAGTTGAATGCTTCCTCAGGAATTCGGAATTTTGAATCTCACAAATATGATTTTGTTGTATAATTTGAGCTTTCAAGAATGTTGAGTCACTTTATATTGGTTATTGTTGCCAAGTTCCTCAAAACATCGAAAATGATAAAGTGCACCCTCCTTGATACCTTTAATGTAACGTTCTCACTCTCCTCTACGTTACAAAACCATCAATCACAGTTCTTGGTATGTATTTCACAAAATAATGGTGGAAAAGTGCTACATATGTAAGGAAATTCATTTTTGACATACCTACCCATCCACAGAAACCATGCTAGCCTTCTTAATGCAACACGGTGGAGTCTTTTTGTAGGAAACAAACTTCACCAAAACATGGGTAATAATTAGAGCTGTCAATCAGGACCGGCCCGGCCCTCCAGGACCCGGAGTAAGAAAAACACCTGTTTTTCAAAGCTTGGCCCGAGAGCACCAGGGTCAGGGTCGGCCCGCAGGGTCCAGAAATTACTATTCCAAATTTTAACTATTTTTCCTCCGTTTTTTTTCATAGAAATATAATTAGTAAATTACAACAATTAAAGCTCTAATTTATCAAATAAACGTTGTCAACATTTATATCAAAAAAAAAAAAAAAAAATCATCCAACAAATAAACAGTCACGAATTCATAATCAAAAGCACATTTTTCTAATAGTAATTAAGTATTTTTAGGATGTGATTTATTAATTATTTTGAGGTTTATAAGAGATTTATAGGTATAAAATTAAGAGTTTTGTCTATATTATAAGATATATGAATTTAAAAATTGTTATATTAATTTATATTATATTACTATATAATATTTTATTTGAAAGTTGAAGTTGCTTAGGAGACGCTGGAAGTAAAGAAAAAGAAGTATTAATATATTTTAATATTATACTATTATATCATATGATTATCATTATTATATTCAAAATGGAAGGTAGCACTGCTGGAATGAATGTGTTGGAATGAAATAATATTTGATTTTACTTTATATTATTTTGTTATATTATATTACTTTATTTTATTATATTATATTATAATTTAAAAGTGGAAGTAGTAGAACGGATAGTGGAGGCTATGGAATATTGTTATATTATTATTATATTGTATATTAAAAATATATATATATATGACAGGCCAAACGGGCCGGCTCGTAGCCCTGCAGAGCCGGCCCGTAAAAGGCCGTGGCCTTGCAGGGCCTGACTTCACCTCTCTCTTCTATTTTTGAGGCCCGGCTCGTAATGGACCAGGGTTAAACGGGCCAGCCCGACAGGCCCGGCCCGTTTTGACGACTCTAGTAATAATGACTCATGTATCCTTTTGGTCATTGATGTCACCAAAAATATCATGAAGATCATTTGTTGTATTGGCATATATTATACAGCAAAATATAAAATGAGTTGTAAGATTGCTTGTATGTGACCTTAGACATGAATCATACTACTTATAGCCTACTACACACACACACAATTTATAAATACGGGTACAAACAAGGCTTTTAAGACTGGACACAAGAGGCCTCATAAGATCGGATCTACGACTAGTCTCGATACAGGTGGTCTTAAAAGTCTATAACTTTTAAGACTAAATCTGAAGTGGTCTTAAAGAAATGTCTTTAGATCGGACATTAAAAATATTAGGTTTTAAAAGTCGTATTATATTGACGAAATATATTTTTTGTTTGGTCTTAAAATCCAACTTTTAAGACCGGACAAATAAATAGGCTGGCCTAAAAAGACCGACATTTAAGACCAGACGAATAAATACTCCGGTATAAAAAGACCGACTTTTAAGATCGGATGAATAAATATATTGGTCTTAAAAGAATTACTTTTAAGACCGGGCTAATACATCCACCAGTCTAAAAATACCGACTTTTAAGATCGGACTAATAAATACATCTGGTCTTAAAATTTGGTCTTTTTAGACCAATATATTTATTTGCCCGATCTTAAGAGTCAAACTTCTAAAAAATGTTGTCAACGTGTAAGATAATTAGTTGTTTATAAAAGATAGGTTTTTTTTCATATACGGTTTTCATTTTAATGTCTTATGGTTTTCATTCTAATTATAGCGTGATGAAGACGTGTACGTATACACTGGGTGGGAAGCACAAACCTAAAGTTGCTACCACGAAGTGGTCCATCCTGGCCCAAAGTAAGTTCTTTAAATTCAAGTTTTTTAATTGACAATCATCTTGCCAAAATGAATTTATTGGCTTAATTCATTTTGACCATTTTCTTTTGATGTATATAGTGCCCTTGCCAACCAAGGAAAACAGAGTGCAGGTACTACGTTATACTTAATATTTATAACATCATCATTAGTGGAGTTAATTCAGTGTATAACAAGGTGAATCATTTCTTTATTCTCAAATGATTTTCATTTTTGTTCTTGTAAGTGAATTGTTCGTTATTTGATTAAATTGAATGATTTATGTTAACTTTTTCATAAACTTCCCTACAGATTTTTTATCAAGAGGAACCCTACTCAATGGAAGACATGAACGTGCTATCACTCTGATGGACGTCTTCTTACAACATAGAAGATGTGTAGATATGGATAAAAATTAAAGATTTTGTTTTTACATAGTGTAGGGGTTTAGAAACACATGTGGAAATACTTATGAACTTGTGCACAGTCCTGTATTACTTTATTCTGCGTTATGGGAATTGTCTGATTATTATTATCTAGTTTTCTTTATTCTCTGTTCTAGTTTTGTATCTAAAAAAGAATATGGACAGAAAAATGAATTTCATTTATTAAAATGTATATCTGAAATATGGATGACAAATTTAGTCAAACAGTCATTATATATATGTCATTGTAGATGACTTCTTTATAACAACAGTCGTTTTTAATAATTATGACGACTGTTACAAGTAAAAAAGGTCGTTTTACATATGTCGTTGTACAACTATATTTTTATACAAAAAGAGAATTATAAATGACTGCTTTTATCACAATGGTCGTATATAATGGTACTATTACTACGACTGTTACATATGAAAACAGTCTTTATAAATGGGTCATTATAAGCGATATTGTTTTTTTATCAAAACAGAATATTAGACGACTAGTTCAGAGAAAATGGTCATTTGAAATGGCACAATTTACTATGACTGTTACACATAAAAATAGCCTTTGAACATTAGTCGTTGTAAGCGATATATTTTAGGGAAAAAAGAATTTTAGACGACTTGATGTAACTAGACGGTCATTTTTATTAGTCGTTGTAAATATAATTACAACAACTGCATGTAAAACAGTCATTTAGGTCTACTCTTTCTATGACACAAGTATTTATGACCCCATGGAAATAGTCGTCTAAGTGTCATAAAAACGGTCGTTAATTTTCCTTTTTGTAGTACTCATCACCAATAATACTCCTAATGTGCCACCGGATTCAATCTCCAACTTGAGATGCGGCCACCTCTGACATAACAATTTACTGACAACTTGAATACGAAGGCTGAAGAAGATCACCTAAAGGGACTTAAGTTGAAATTGAGAGAGAGAAAGGAATACATGTAAGAATAACCAATTATTTGTTGGAAGAACGACATATGAAGGGTTTGTATCTTTCTGTTTTATGTCCCCCCCCCCCCCCCCCCCCCCCCAAAAAAAAAAAAAAAAAAAAAAAAAAAAAAAAAAAAAACAGTTGTATAAAATTGTTTTTTAAAAACAAGGTTTGAAAAAAATATATTTGTCGGAATAGTTGTTTAAAAAAATATATTTTAAAGTGACATGATGACAACTTGTTCGACAGTTAATAGGGGCCGGCCTCAAAATATAACAAATAGAAAAAAGAAACAATAAAACACATAAAAATTGTTTTGATTTTTTAGTTTTAAAAAATAACATTCTGTTTTTATTTAAAAAACAACTCATTGAAAACAGTTTTCCAAAAAAGAATTTATTTTTACTTTTATTTTTTTGTTTTTAAAAGATAAACCAAACTGTTTTTAAAAACACAAACAAACAAGCCCCAAGACCACTGAAATAGGGTATTGGTATATATACACTATATGTGTTCCCCGACTTTAAATTTATTTCCCTAATTTTGACGCTAACTCTAAATAGCTGTCATTACTAAACCTGTAGTCGTCATTGGTAATAATAATGAAAGTTGTTACTCGTCTACAAACTTGTCATTGAGCTTTGGGTGACTACTAACCCTTTCAATCCTAAATAGTAGTCACTGCTGAGTATAGTTGTCATTTGTAATACTTAAAGCCCTTATTAGAGCATACAAGAGCAAAAGGAAAAAAAAAAAAAAAAAAAAAATTGTTGTAAATTGTTAATTATGAAGCATCTCCGCTAGCAGGTGTAATTTATGAATTATGAAGCCGCTTCAGAAAGCACAATTTGAGATAATCTCTTTTGAGTGTCATAATCAATGCATATAAGGAGCAAAGAACTTGTTCAAGTCCGTTGTTTCAGATTCGTTGAAGCCTTGGATGTCTACCTTGAGTTCATATTGTCTCCAGCACTTTGTGGGAATCCCAAAACATTCATCCATCGTGCTCTCCAATTCCTTGCCATAATTAAACTGCAATATATATTTTCAAATTCAGTTCAATGGATTAAACTTCCTTTTGGAAGCACATATATATATATATGCATACAACTATAGAAGAACTTAATCAGTGAGGGTTTAGGCCAATGTCTCCGACTTCATACATGCTCAAAATGGTTCTCTCTCTCTCTCTCTCTCTCTCTCTCTCTCTCTCTTCTCTCTCTCTCTTGTTGGATCATAAGGATTCATCAAAATAAGCTAGGTCAGGGCTTACTAGTGAGAGTTACAAAGGTTCTTATGGATAAGAGATCTTTATATTGGTAATGAGATTCAAATCCACACACTCGTGAAATAAGATTGTATTGTTATTATCTTATCGACCAAGCGTGGTTCGCGTGTTAGTACCTCGATTTTTATTTTTATATTTTTTTTACGACAAAAGCAAAGTGATATATTTAATATGCTCATTTAATAAAAATACCATCCATGTTTCAGGCTCATAACTAGTTAGTCAAATAGAAGTTCAATGACATACCTTCAAAATCCTAGTAATAAGCAGATTTGGGAAACCCACAATTAATGTCAATTGCAAGGGTTTAGGCACCAACCAAAGCAAACCCTCAATCATTTTCATAACATTTTGAGTGTCTGATTCATCCTTTGTTCGAACTTTCATATACTTCAAATCTCGCAATGGGAATGGATTAATTTAAATGAAATCATATAATAAGCTTAATAATTTAAATAAATACGAGTTAACTAAAAAGGTAGAAAGAGAAAACAATTAAGTACCTCTGCTCTAGGAAGAGTAATAGAGATGAGTTGGATGTGATCGAAGCAAGAGAGAAATTGGTTCATGTTAGCAAATCATAACATAGGATCTATGCGACATTGTGGATCTCCACACAAGGAGATGATACGGTTATAGTTCGAAGTCTATCGCAACGAAAGATTAGTAGTTCTTTCAACTCTGGGCAACGTATAAGAGGATCAGCAATTGGAAGTCTCAATCCGGTGAGTTTGAGGACAGTTGAAAAATCTGCTGAAAATAGTTGACGAATACTAACATTTCAATCACATGTTGGTAGCGGAAAGGCTCGACCATGAAAGAGCCACGGACATAATACAGTCTAAACTTTTGCAAAGACTTATTGATATGAGGAAGTGTATTGAGTATGAAAGAAAAGAATCTGTGGTCTGAATCTTCATTTTTCTCATGAAAACGGTAATCAAAGTCAATTACAGGACATGAAAGCCACAGAGAATGGAAGGCTTTGGATGAAATCCTAAACTTAGTCGCATCACTGTAAGGCAGAGAATTCTTGAGATTTTTAGGAAAATTTTCAAACTTAGTCATTTTTTCAACTATGCTTTTGCTGGTTCCCTCCATCTCCTCGTCGTGGTTGTGGTAACTTCCTGTTAATTTCTCGAGAAATAATCAGACTAGACGCTTGTGAAAATTTAAGAATCTTACAACACAATTCTAAGAAATCAGATGCTTCTGCAAAGCAAAAGGAATTCAACAGGAATTAGGATTTTCTCAATTCTAAGATATCAAATCCCTTTTACTGCTAAAATAAAAAGATAAAAATTCAACAAGAAGAAAAAATTAATCAGATGATAAAATAAGATGGTTCACGATTAAAACCTGCAGAACTACAAGGATAGCAGTTTACCTTCGGAAAATGCCTCCTTTTTGTATTCTCTTTCACCCTAACCCGCAAATTTTTTTTTTTTTTTTTTTTTTTTTTTTTATTTTGATTTTGATTCCTATTCCCCCTTATGCTCCTAAATATAAAGATTAGGGTAAGGGTTTAATTTGAATTATAAGATTATGAGATAAGATATTAAGATGCTTACCTTTAGAATATCTGGTTCTGAAAAAAAAAAAAAAAAAAAAAAGATTTTAAAATATCTGGCAAATATTTGAAGGTAACAACTTTTTGTTTTCTATTATTTAAACGGTCATAGAGATGAATTCTGAAGGTAACGATAAACCCTAATGACTAGCCATTTTCGCGGTTTCGCAGCCCATTTGAGATTTGGTAGGATCTATCATATAAAAAATAGAAAATACATATGGGGGTCCTTTTTGGAGAAAAAATCTCAAAAAGGGTCCCAAGATTCTGAAAATCTCAAAAAAGGCCCTTTGGGCCTTTTAAGGATAAAGTCATTAAATTTTAACAACTAAATCAGCCAAATTAACAACAATACTTTAACAAGTAAATCAGTCATATTAACAACAATATCAGGCCCGTTAACAACTATATCAGCCCCATTGATAACTCACTAGATTGAAAATCCCGAGAAAAAGGCCCTTGGGCCTTTTAAAGGATTTTCATAATCTTGGGCCCTTTTTGAGATTTTTTTCTCTAAAAAGGGCCCTTAAATGCATTTTCCCAGAAAAATAAAACTTTTAATTTCCCCGTGAATTTATTGTAGATATTTTAAATTCAAAAATTGAAATTAATTTACAATATATATATTTTATATTTGAAATCTATCTATATTTTTATCTTTCTAAATTCTAGAAGGACTAAAATCGCGACCAAAAAAAAAAAAAAAAAACCCCCATGACTCGCCATTTTCTCGATTTCGCAGCCCATTTGCGATTTGCTAGGATCTATCATATAAAAAATAAAACTTTTAATTTTCCCGTGAATTTATTGTCGATATTTTAAAGGGTAAAGGATTTCTCCGTCACTAGAGATATATCTCCGGTGACCTTAAAACTACGTTGTTTTGAATTAATGAAGGGTGTGTTTGTAATTTTAGGTGAATTAATAAATGGTGCAAAATTACAGAAACACCCTTCATTAATTCATCTAAAATTACAAACATACCATTCATTAATTCAAAACGTAACATCCCATTTTCAAAAAAGGTATATATTTTTTTCATCGAGTAGAGCATCGGAGCAATTGAGTAACGATATTTATATTCAAAATGCTTTAAGTACGTCGATTACGGTAGCGGTACATTATACCGAGTGCTTTCAAAGTAAATAACAAAAGAAAGTCTTCACCGAGTCCCTATGCGTGCCACTTGCCTTTCTCCTCGATCCTCGGTCCTCCCGACCTGACTATGTTAAGAGGCGAGGTTTAATGCCCATTGAACCTCATGTAACGGTTAACCTCATGCTTATGTGTGACAAATTATGTATGACGAGATATTCATAACATTACGGATTAACCAATACATAGCACATAGCGGATGTAAGGTTACAACAATACATAAGCACACGGCAGATGTAATGTCAATCACAACAACGAGTACATAGCACACGGCACATGCACGATCAACCATGTTTGCACTAACCGGTGCCACGACATGACTCCTCGTGTCCTCGGCGCTAGGAAAACTCAACGGCATTACCAAGGCGTAACCCGTATAAACAAAGCTGAATGTATAAACAGTGAACTAAGACGAGTCTTAGACACGGTGCATGACCCAAGACAAAGTCCTGTCCATGACTCTATGAAATAGTCTATCACATATAAGCATACAATAAGCATCAGAGTTAGTGTTACAGTACGCGAACGTACCTTCATTGACGGAACTTCGGTACGATCAAGCCGGCAATGATGCGGCGGTACAACAACGGTAAGTGATTCCGAGATATCCTATAAGGATG
The DNA here is from genome assembly GCA_019022655.1 of Acacia acuminata. NCBI lineage: Eukaryota > Viridiplantae > Streptophyta > Magnoliopsida > Fabales > Fabaceae > Acacia > Acacia acuminata. The sequence goes on along the minus strand of JAFJYI010000225.1, from coordinate 888,703 downwards.
ATAACGTTTCTAATCAATGGTCAACATTATACCGGACATTCTAGTCCCAAATTACCATTTTACCCCGACTCCCTAATCGGCGGAATTTCGCGAACTTCGTTACTTTAACTCTAATCTTCCAAAATTTTGACATATCTCTATCTCCAATAATAAATATCATATTTATCCCTAAAACATGATATCTAAACTAACTTGGAAGATTAAAGATTAATCTAGCATTTCTACTATAACTACCGAAGGAACTACCAAAGCTTAAGACCGGGGACCAGAAGAACTTACCCCGTGACTTCGCTACTCCTTTTCTGAGCTCCTCCTTGCTCTCACTTCTCTCTAACCTCTCTAGGAATTGTGAATTGGTGAGGAATGAAGTGAAATGGGAAGACCTATTTATAGAAGATTTTGGTGCACTATTCATGCTTTATCATACCGAATCTCAACCGTTGGATCTAGCTTGGGCACAAGGCATCATCTCCACCATACAACACATCTCCTTACCTCATCATGATGTCATCAAGGTGATGTCACCCATGTCTTTATGAACTTCTACCGATAAAGTTCCTGTTCGGTGTAATTCACGCAAAATCTCAAAAATCCGGAACACGCCACGAAGCTCTATTCTTCCTCTTCGGAAATATTTGAGTTAACTAAATTTTTGATCCCATTAAGGGTATTCCGTAACCTGCCGAAGATTCTAAGCGAACGCCGCTTGTCGGTTACGGAAATTACTTCGGGTGACACTAACTTCGAGACAAAAATTCACCTGGTTCATAATATGTCCGGTTGTTTATTACTTAGTTCAAGGATTTTGAGTTATGATTTATTTTCCATCGGTTCTCACTTTTCTTATCTGCCCTTTATTTACAAAAATATCTTCTCATCTGATCCCTTATTCGCCCATGGCCATTTAAAAATGACTTCCGCTAACACCGACTTACGGACAAAAATTCACTTGTTTGTAATATGTCACGACCTAAGAAACTTAGTTCATGGTTTTCTAGATAGGATTTAATTTCTATCGGTTCTCATTTATCCAACTGGTTCTTCCACAAATATCTTTTTTATATTATTATAATAATACAAATATCATGATATTTATTATTTATTTTATTATTATTATTATTATTTTATTTTTATTTTTATTTTTATTTTTTCCTTCCTCTTTTTTATTTTATTTTATTTTTTTCCTTTTTTTCCTTTTTTTTTTTTTTTCCTCTTTTTTTTTCCCTTTTTTTTCTTGAAAATATCATTCCTCCCTTTTTTTTTTTACTTCAATTATCTTTAAAAATTCTCCCTATTGGTTCTTTTGTCCAAGCTTAGATAATTAGCCATTAATTACCTAACTAATCACTTTCTAATTGTTGATAATTTTCTTAATTAAGATTAATCATTATCTCACAACTATTTTACTTACATTGGTATTTTATGCTCCATGTAAAATATTAAAAATCATGGGCAATTTATGCTCCCCAAAATTATATTTAATTTTGCTTCATTATTTTTCAAGAAAAATAATCCCAAAAATTCCTAAAATTAGAGACAACATACTTTCTAATTTTTAATAAATACTTTATTGCATCATGGGATTTATCATAATATTTTTAGGCCATTTTACGTCCCAAAAATGCACTTTAGGGATTTTTAGCTCTTTATCTCTTCCAATTTCCACGAAAATTACCTTAGAAAATAAGATGATTATAACTTATTATTTGAGACTACATATTCACCTATTTCCAATAGATAACATTTGCTAAAGTATATTATTCCAGATAAATAATTATCCTAGGGTATTACAAAAACGACGTAGTTTTAGGGTCGTGGAGATAACTCTATCTCCGTGACGGATTTAAAAATACTTTTCCCTATTTTAAATTCAAAAATTGAAATTAATTTACTATATATATTTTATGGATAAATGATTTCTCCCGTCCTTTGGAGATAAGTTATCTCTCATAACCCCAAAACTACGACGTTTTGGATTAATAAAGGATGTTTCTGTAATTTTGTATCCTTCATTAATTCACCTAAAATTACAAATACACCTTCATTAATCCAAAACGATGTAGATTTAGAGGTCATGAGAGATAACTTATCCACAGTGACAGGAGAAATACTTTTCCCATATTTTATATTTGAATTCTATCTATATTTTTATCTATCTAGATTCTAGAGGAAGGACTAAAATCTGGCCCAAAAAAAAAAAAACATATCGCTAAAAAAGAAGCGCATGGCAACAACTAATTTGGTTTGAAAGGAAGGGAGGGGAGGAGAGGGTATGTTACCTTATTTGGTTTGTTAGAAGGGAGGGAGAGGGAAATATCCTTTGTTTGGTGTAAGGGGGCGTGTGGTAATAATTAATTGACCATTTTACCCTTACATGCTACTTTATGCTTTTATAATTATAGAAATTTTTTAAATTAATTTATACTTGGATTTAAATTAAATAATTACACTAATATTGTAATATGTGTATAAAAATGATATTTTTATCAATAGCTAAATAATAAATATTTTTAAAATACTAAACTAATATGTTTATAAAAACATATAATTATATTTTTATCTCATATTGATATGATAATATAATTTCAAAAATCAAATTGATATATTATTCTTTAATTTGGGTGACATTAGTAAACTTGTTCAGTTTTTTTATTATTATTATTATCTTTTTTCCTAAATTTTGAACACCCAAAATCCCATTTTGAATATATGTGGGCGTGCGCATAATAATTTATACTTTGCAATATATATATATATATATATATATATATGGGTAAAGGATTTCTCCAAATCATTGGAGATAGAGTTATCTCAAACCTAAAAACTACGTCGTTTTGAATTAATGAAGGGTGTATTTATAATTTTAGGTGAATTAATGAAGATGCAAAATTACAGAAACACCCTTCATTAATTCACCTAAAATTACAAATACACCCTTCATTAATTCAAAACGACGTAGTTTTAGGGTCCTTTGGAGATAACTTTTTCTCCGATGATCGGAGAAATACTTTTCCTATATATATATATATATATATATTGTTAGTTCTCTTAGTGTTTTGATGATGCCTAGCAATTTTATAGAACTAAAAGTAAGTTTGAGTTGATTTGAAAATGTTTTTCGAAAAATGAATAACTCAAGTTACATTTCTCAAAATGCCAAAATTACTCAGTTAATAAATCATAACTCAAGTTATAAGATTAAGAAAAATGGTTTTACTGAGCTCTAACTCGAGTTACCACTAAGCAACTCGAGTTATGAATGTACTTGACATATCGAAAGTTTTTCGCGACATCTTTTTTTGAGAGAAGTAACTCGAGTTATCTGGTATAACTCGAGTTATAAGCTTATCAGAGAAGTTCATCTGATATAAAGTAACTCGAGTTACATGGAGCAACTCGAGTTAGCACAAATCACTTTTGCTCTCGGCCTGATTTCTGAGTTAAAGTAACTCGAGTTACATGGAGCAACTCGAGTTAGAACAAATCACTTTTGCTCTCGGCCTGATTTCTGAGTTAACCTAACTCGAGTTATGGATTATAACTCGAGTTACAATGTTTGCAATTTCTTCTCTGCCTAAATGACCACTCGAGTTACAACATATAACTCGAGTTACCCTTGCATCCAGAAATATTCATTGAGCATGTTTATAACTCGAGTTACGACGGACAACTCGAGTTCTATCGATTTTGAGATTATTTGTGAAATCTTATCATCATGCATTGGGTACTTGATATTATTCATTCTAATCATTTCTAACCAAGTTTAATCAGTTTGTTAGTGTGTTTTGGACTTGACTAACAGGTTTAAACTTGAAATGATCATAAAGCAAGAAATTTGTCGAAGCATTAAATGCAAAGCATTTAATGGAGAATTTGGCAAGAAAGCCACCATTTTGGCAAGAAAGCCTCGAGCAAGTAAAAGCATTCTAGCTGTTCCCGAGACAACATTCTCGAGTATCTCAACGGACAATTTGAATTAAGAATGTCAACGGAGAATAACGGACGAATGTCGGAAGCATACAAGGAGACCGTGCAACGTAATCTCAACGGATATATTCATTACTCTCAACGGCTCATTTAACTCTGTCTCAACGGTCTCAAATGCTTTGTCATCTATAAAACCCGGGAGCATTGAAGTCACCAACCACCAAAACATTGTGCATTCAATTAGTCATTAAGTTCATCTCTTTGTTTCAACTCTAAGAGTTAATATCTTCGGATATATTACACTTCAGTGATTATTATCCTACTTTTTTAGAGAGTTCTTTATTGATTATCTTTTCTTGTAAGAATCTCAAAGTATTGAGACTTTGGGATAGTGATATTTGATTACAACTTGTAAGGGGAGTAAGTTCTAGAGAGAATTATTCCGTGAGTTACGAGTGTGTAATCATTTGAGTTAGTGAAATCCCGGAGAGAGTCGGGGACCGGACGTATGTCGAGGATTTAGACCCAACCAAGATAAATTGCTTGTTTTCATTTATCTCCCACCTTACTCGCTCATCTCTGTTTTGGTTCATTTAAACGAGCATTTACGAAAAGAAAATTTTAATATCTCCAATTCACCCCCTCTTGGTGATATTCCGTCTTTCATTTGGTATCAAAGCGGGTCTTCTCTAAAGAGCTTAACATCTCGAGAAGGATCAATGGAAGGCATTCTACACGATGGAGCTTCAATCAACGAGACCTCCGGGTTTCGGTGGTGAACACTACTCATTCGAAAGCCAAATTCAAGGTGTATGTAATGGCTACGAGTATGGTCTCTGGAGAGTTTTTGAACGAGGTAACTACTCTCCAACTGTCCTGGAGAATGGTCTCAGAGTTCCAAAGGAAGAAGAAGATTATGATGAAAATGACAGAAGAAATGTCACACTCAACAGCAAGGCGGTTCTCCTTCTGCAAAGTGCTCTTAGTCAACAAGAGTATTTCCGTGTTTGCAACTTAACTTCTGCTAAAGCCATATGGGACGCTACGGAAATTGCTCATGAAGGAACCGTTGGAGTTAAGCAAAATAGAGTCAACACTCTAATGACGAGAATATGATCTCCTTCGTATGAAGTCTCGGAGAATCTATTGGTGATTTTCAGTGAGATTCACTCATCGATCAATCAACTTGCTGCATTGGGCAAAGAGTATGAGCAACTTTGTCCAAGTGAGAAAAATTCTCAACATTCTCAATAAGGAATGGGAAGCCAAAGTCACTACCATTGAAGAAGCTCGTGGAGATTCTATGGCATCTGTGTATCTCTTGGAGTCTTTACGAATATGAAGCCAAGCTCAAGTTCAAAACGGGACTTGATGAAGTCCATGGCAAAAATAAGGGAATTGCCCTTAAAGTTGCCAAAGAGACTAAGGAATCGAGATGATGAAGATCTAGACGAAGATGAGGAGATTGGTATGATGGTCCGGAGATTCAAAAAATTCTACAAGAAGGACCAAGGTTTCAAAAAAATTTCACAAGGGTAGCTCCGGTATGAGGCAAAGAAGCCAATCATCTTCTACGAGTGTGAGAAGCCTGGCCACATCAAATCGAATGCCCCAATCGAAGAACAAAGACAAAGAAAAGAACAGATTCAAAAAGAAAGCTTATGTCTCCAAAGCATTTGGGTGATAGCTCATCGATGAAGATGATGAGGATGAGGAAGAAAAAGCAAATATATGCCTAGTTGCTGAAGAAGAAGAGCAACGTGCTAAACTTGAAGAGGTATATGATTGCAAACCTCCTTATGATGATCTATTTGATGAATATATGACTGTGCAATTTGAATTTGAAAAACTTGCTGAAAAATATTTCAAACTGAAAAAACAAATCTTACTCTTGAATCTCAAGTTGAAAAGTTTTCCTCTTGAGAAAATACTATTTGTGAAGATTGTCTGATTACGAAGAAAAAGAATTCATATCTTACAAAGGCACTTGAGAAATTCACTAGAGGAAGTGAAATGCTCAATGTCATTTTGAAACAACAACGTTTTATAAATGATAGATCGGGCATTGGTTACAGACCAAATTTTGATAAGAAGAAAGGCAAGAAGAAGAGTGGTCAAAAAACGTACATGAACTATTTCACAAAATCAGTTCACTTTTCAAATCCCTTTGCGCATTGCAATTCTTGTAATAAGAAGGGTCATTCTACTTCATCTTGCTTTCACGAGAAAAAGAAAGAAAAATTAAGCACATGTGGGAAATTATCAATGGGTACCGAAAGGAACTTATGTTCCTAAGGTCAAAACTAACTCCAAAGGACCCAAGAAAAGATGGGTACCTAAGGCTTGATCTCTTGTAAATTGCAGGTTTGTCTTAGAGCATCAAGACCCAACAAGTGGTACATTGATAGTGGGTGCTCAAGACACATGGCGGAGATGAATCCAAATTCCTTTCAATCAAACCAAAGGATGGTGGTAGAGTCACATTTGGAGGAGACCAATCGGGAAAAATTCTTTGGGATTGGTGAGATAGGAAACAATGAAGGTCCTCTCATCAAAGATGTCTACCTAATAGAAGGATTGTGTCACAACCTCCTAAGTGTGAGCCAAAGCACCGACAAGGGTAACCTAGTTATCTTTGATTCAAATGAATGCTTGATTGTTAGAAAGGATTTAGTCTCCATTGATAATTTGAAAACTAAAGCCTTATTTAGAGCACCTAGAGATGGAAATTGTTATACTCTTAACTTCTCTAGCAATGCTTGATTTCTAAAAATTGCTTTGTTAGTAACTTGAATGAGAGTTGGCTATGGCATAAACGATTAGCTCATGTTAATATGTTTCAACTTGACAAGTTCTTTGAAAAAGGATTTGGTCATTGGTATTCCTAAATTGAATTTCAAAAATGATATAGTCTGTGATGCTTGTCAAAAAGGAAAACAAACCAAATCTTCTTTTAAAGCAAAAAATGAGATCTCAACTAGTAGACCTCTTCAATTACTTCATATGGATCTAGTTGGACCCGGCTAGAGTAAAAAGTCTAGGTGGAAATCTTTACACTTTGGTCATAGTTGATGATTACTCTAGATTTACTTGGACAATATTTTTATCATCTAAAGATGAAACGTTTGATCAATTTGTTATCTTTGCCAAAAAGGTCGAGAACGAGAAAGGTTTTGCAATTTCGGTATAAGGGTGATCATGGTGGCGAATTTGAAAACAACGCCTTGGCGGGATTACGTGACAATGTGGGGATTGATCACAATTTCTCGGCTCAAGGACTCCTCAACAAAACGATGTGGTTGAGAGGAAGAATAGAGTCTTGCGAGATGGCAAGGGCAATGTTAAATGAGAACAACACTTCTCAAGTGTTTTGGGCCGACGCCATGAGTACGGCTTGCTACATCTCCAACCGAGCCTATTTGAGGAAAAAGCTGAACAAGACCCCATATGAACTCTACAAGGGAAGAAAGCCAAATCTCAGCCACCTACACGTCTTTGGATGCAAGTGCTATGTGCACAATAATGGTAAAGAGAATCTTGGTAAATTTGATTCCAAAGCTGATATAGGTATCTTCATTGGTTATTCAAATAGGAGTAGAGCTTATAGAGTCTTTAATACTCGCACTCGTATTGTTGAAGAATCAATACATGTTGTTTTCTGTGAATCCAAATCTGATGAAGCCTTGGACAATGAAGAAGAAAATGTTTTCAAAAATCAATTCTTTTCGAAAACTACTCCTGCTTCTATTGAAAGTCCTGAAAATGTTTTTGAGGCTGATCCCCAAAACAATATTGAAAATCTTGATCGAGACTCAACCTAGAGCTTGGAAATTTATTAGAAATCATCCTTTAGACCAAGTTATAGGTGATATTAATCAGGGAGTAAGAACCAGAAATAGTACTTTGAATGAAGTAACCTTTTCTGCATTTATATCTCATATAGAACCCTCTAAGATTGGTGAAGCCCTTTCGGATAATGATTGGGTGTTAGCAATGCAAGAGGAGTTACATCAATTTGATAGAAATCGGGTTTGGGATTTGGTACCTAGGCCCAAAGACCATCCGGTCATTGGCACCAAATGGGTATTCAAGAACAAACGTGATGAGTACGCAATCATTGTCCGCAACAAGGCAAGATTGGTTGCCAAAGGCTATAATCAAGAAGAAGGAATTGATTATGAAGAAACTTATGCTCCAGTGGCAAGATTGGAAGCCATAAGAGTACTTCTAGCCTTTGCATGTGTAAAAGGTTTTAAACTATATCAAATGGATGTGAAAAGTGCTTTTACGAATGGTTTTATTCAAGAGGAAGTTTATGTAGAACAACCTCCGGTTTTGAAAATGAACATTGTCCAGATCATGTGTATCGCCTCAAGAAGGCTCTATATGGCCTGAAACAAGCTCCTAGAGCTTGGTATGAGCGATTAAGCAAATTCCTTCTTGATCAAGGTTTTGTTAGAGGAAAAGCGAGATACAACTCTCTTCATAAAAAGTAATAAGCTTAATGAAATTCTAATGGTTCAAATATATGTGGATGATATTATATTTGGTGCTTCTAATGATGCTTTGTGTGAAGAGTTTTCAAAGACTATGCGGGAGAGTTTGAGATGTCAATGATGGGAGAGCTCAACTACTTTCTTGGACTGCAAATCAAGCAAAGAAAAGACGGGATATTTATTTCCCAAACCAAATATCTGAATGATTTGCTTTGAAGAAATTTGGAATGGACCAATGAAATGGAGTGACACTCCTATGAGCTCAACTTGCTTCATTGGATGCTGATGAGAAGGGCAAAGATTTCAACATCACAAAGTATAGAGGAATGATTGGATCACTACTCTATCTCACAGTCGACCAGGACATCCAATTCGGTGTTGGGATGTGTGCAAGGTTCCAATCCGCTCCAAAAGAGTCCCATCTTGAACATGTGAAGAGGATATTCGATATCTCTCGACACGAAGACTCTTGGACTATGGTTTCCCAAAGGTCAACCGGAACACTTGGTGGCATACTCAGATTCGGATCATGCCGGCTACAAGACAGATAGAAAAAGCACAAGTGGCCAATGCGAATTCTTTGGCAACTCACTTGTCTCTTGGTTCAGCAAGAAGCAAACTTCTGTGGCCGTGTCCTCTACCGAAGCTGAATATGTGGCTGCTTCAAGTTGTTGTGCTCAAGTGCTATGGTTAAAGCAACAACTTGCTGACTTAGGAGTTTACTTGAAGGAGATTCCAATATTATGTGACAACACTAGTACAATAAGCTTGGCTAAGAATCCAGTACAACATACTCGGACCAAGCATATTGATGTGAGGCATCACTTCATAAGGGACCATGTTCAGAAAAAGGATGTCAAGGTTATGTTTATCCCAACTCATCTTCAACTTGCTGACATTTTCACCAAACCATTAGCCAAGGAGCAATTCACCTTTATAAGAAGAGAATTGGGAATGGTAAATCCCAATGAATTGTAAGTTGACTTACTCAAATAATGTTAGTTATGTGTTTTTGATGATCTACCCCTACTAACTTAAGCTTCGGAGTGTTTAGATGTTGTCTTGCAGGAGCTTGTGTGCATGCATCAGTGAAATTCTGTCTCTAACAGATATCTGAGTTTATCCCTTGTGTAAGTGTTATTTAGTCAGCTGTAACTTGAGTTATCAAGTCATAATTCGAGTTGTGTTCCTTCTAGATGCTGTTGTCTGATATTTAAAGTTGTAACTCGAGTTAATTCAGCTAACTCGAGTTAGTCGTGCTCTTAGTTTTCAGCAAGACTTGTAACTTATAGCAGCAACTCGAGTTATACCAGATAACTCGAGTTATCTTGGTAAGCAGAAGCATTCTGGGCTCAGTCTAACTCGAGTTATTGAGCATAACTCGAGTTGTATGTCAACCCGAGAAGAAAATGCCTCTTTGATAACTCGAGTTACCACTTAGTAACTCGAGTTGTGTCCTCTGATATATGATTTCCAGTCGCGTCTTTTCCTTTCAGTTGCGACCGGTGCTCTCATTTTCTCTCAGTCCTTTAAAACCCTAACTCGAGGCCCTTGCTTACTCTTCAATCCACCGATTCCAATCTTCTTTGAATTTCCAGATGGCCCCCAAATCCTCGAAAAACCCTAAACCCTCGAAACGCCAAAGAACAATCCTCCTCGATTATGAACTCTCGACATCCTCATCACCTTCGTTAGCGTCTCGACCCACAAGAAAGAGGAGACCACCTTCAAAGCTTCAAGATGAATAGATTCATGAATCTCCTGCGAAAAAGTCCAGAAAATTGAAGATTCATGAATCTCCTGAGGTTCCACCATCAAAATCTATCGACCCAGGGGCCTTCACTCGAAGAGACAAAGAACCAGTCATTGCGCCTCACAAGAAGAAGAAAGTTGTGATTTCGATGTTCAAGAGTCTCGTCTAAAGCTCAAGCGGTTCAAGAATGGAAGGGTCCGGCTCAAAGGTTCCAAGTGGCTCTAAGCAAGGTGGCTCCGTCCCTAAGGTATCTTCCACGCCCAAATATATCTTTAATCCACCCAACCTTGAAAAACCACCAGATTCTGAGTTTATCACTTCTCCTACTCCCTTTTCCCCAGATCAGCTTCTTGAATTTAAAAAACAATATCAACATCGTAGCTTTTGTCCAACTGTATATGTCAATCTACCCAAACTCAAAGAGGAGTGCAATCTCGACTTATCTCCTTGGTTAGAACAGTTCAGAGACCTCTTAGCCATTAACACTGCTTATTGTCCCTCTCTTGTCAAACACTTCTATTTCAATATGACCATGGCTGACAGGATAAACAAAAAGGGGGAAATCATAGAAAGTAAATGCATTACTTCTGTTAGGGGAAAGCAAATTTCTATCTCTGCTAATATTATCAACAACCTGCTGTTTATTGAAAATCCTCCTGATGTGCCTAACATTAAGTATGATAAGGAGAGATTCTTCAAGACTCTTTTGCCTGACAAACCATACAAGGGTGTGCTTAAACTATCTCCAGTTGATATGTCCGCTACTTATAGAGCTCTGTGGTACATTTATTCTAGGAATCTAGTTCAAAAGAGCAAAAACTACACTTACTTCAATTCCACAGATTATATGTTATTTGCCTCCCTCATAAACAAAGTATCATTCAACATTGGTCACTGGGTTTACCAAGAAATGAAAAGATTCAGATTTCAATCAGGTGACTCTGCACCAATTCCTTTCCCTAACCTTGTATCTCTCCTGATGTTTACCAACAAAATCTGGTATCTTGATTCTTCTGAAGAACCAGTTAAGCCACAGATGTTTGGGCAAACTCACTTGAACTACATGAACATATCCTTTCAAGAGGGTTCGGGGCAATCCAGCCCCTCTAGATCCGCAGCTTCGCTCTAGGCCACTTGAGGCCGAGTCTTCTCCTGGACCTTCTCGGTCTCGGCCAGTTCATCAATCCTCAAGTTTCAATACGTAAATCCAGAACATTGTGGTCAAGGCTATGCAAGAGACTTTTGGCACTCTCCAAACCACCATGACAGGCTCGGTACTATGAACTTTCGATAAACTTGAGTCGAAAATTGGAAAGTTGGTCCAATCGGTCACTTCTACCGAATCTCGGGTTGGGAAATTAGCTAAAACAGTTACTTCTACGATGCAAAAGTGGATTGCCGGATGAGAGGTTGGAAAATGTTGAAGGTCATTTCGATGATCTTGGTCATAGATTTGAGCATATGCATGTGTTATATCAGCTCTTGGACATCAAGGTCTCCAAATTGCTCAAAAATGATGATGGTGCTGGTCCTTCGGGTGGGATACCTTCTCCCAGACACTCTCCTATTGCATCTCCTCCACATGTTTCCCCCCATTTGTCTCCCGAAAATTCTCCTCATCGCTTTCCTACTCACCCTTCTTCGTTCCTCCTACTCCCATCTTATCTCTCTCTCCATCTCATCCCGACTCCACACCCATTTTGCCTCCTCCTCCTCTCTCGCTCCATTCATATCCTCTGCTCCTCCCACCGTTAAACTTCCTCGCCTCCAACCTCTTCTCGCCCTTCTTCCTTCTTCGGGTGACACGGCCGACTTGTTTGATGAACACTCTTCTCGACACTTCGTCTCACCTCCTCCCTCTCCCAAACCAAAATCTCCTCCATCTCCCATTTCTCTTTCTACATCACCATCTCTGTCTCTCACTGTCTTTTCCCCTTTGCCTATACTTCAAGCCCTCCGTGCTTCTTTGGCCTCTGATTCTCCTGTTTTGCCTGATGATAAAGGGGAGAGAAAGGGAAGAAATGAAAATGAAGACAGGAAGACAAGAGACTAGCAGACTTAGATCTGTCGTGTTATCGTAGCTTAGTCTTCCTTTTATTTTTTTTTGTGTGTTCTTGCATCTATGCAACTTGGCTTTATGTTTTGGGTTGAAACTCTGCAAAGCACTAAATGTTATTGTCATCTGTTGTTTCCATGATTCTAAATACATCTTGATAGGTGTTTCATTTTCTTGGGCTCTATTGAAAAGACATTTTCATTTCAAACATACAAATATTGTCATCATCAAAAAGGGGGAGAATGTTAGTTCTCTTAGTGTTTTGATGATGCCTAGCAATTTTATAGAACTAAAAGTAAGTTTGAGTTGATTTGAAAATGTTTTTCAGAAAATGAATAACTCAAGTTACATTTCTCAAAATGCCAAAATTACTCAGGTTAATAAATCATAACTCAAGTTATAAGATTAAGAAAAATGGTTTTGCAGAGCTCCTAACTCGAGTTACCACTAAGCAACTCGAGTTATGAATGTACTTCAAAGATATCGAAAGTTTTTCGCGACATCTTTTTTGAGAGTGAAGTAACTCGAGTTATCCGGTATAACTCGAGTTATAAGCTTATCGAGAGAAGTTCATCGATATAAAGTAACTCGAGTTACATGGAGCAACTCGAGTTAGCACAAATCACTTTTGCTCTCGGCCTGATTTCTGAGTTAAAGTAACTCGAGTTACATGGAGCAACTCGAGTTAGAACAAATCACTTTTGCTCTCGGCTGATTTACGAGTTAACCTAACTCGAGTTATGGATTATAACTCGAGTTACAATGTTTGCAATTTCTTCTCTGCCTAAATGAGCACTCGAGTTACAACATATAACTCGAGTTACCCTTGCATCCAGAAATATTCATTGAGCATGTTTATAACTCGAGTTACGACAGACAACTCGAGTTACTGACATCAGTTTTTGAGATTCGCTGTGAAATCTTATCATCATGCATTGGGTACTTGATATTATTCATTCTAATCATTTCTAACCAAGTTTAATCAGTTTGTTAGTGTGTTTCGAGACTTGACTAACAGTTTAAACTTGAAATGATCATAAAGCAAGAAATTTGTCAGAAGCATTAAATGCAAAGCAGTCACATTCACCATTTTGGCAAGAAAGCCTCTGAGCAAGTAAAAAGCATTCCAGCTGTTCCCAGACAACATTCTCAGAGTATCTCAACGGACAATTTGAATTAAGAATGTCAACGGAGAATAACGGACGAATGTCGGAAGCATACAAGGAGACCGTGCAACGTAATCTCAACGGATATATTCATTACTCTCAACGGCTCATTTAACTCTGTCTCAACGGTCTCAAATGCTGTCATCTATAAAACCCAGGAGCATTGAAGTCACCAACCACCAAAACATTGTGCATTCAATTAGTCATTAAGTTCATCTGCTGTTTCAACTCTAAGAGTTAATATCTTCGGATATATTACACTTCAGTGATTATTATCCTACTCTTTTAGAGAGTTCTTTATTGATTATCTTTTCTTGTAAGAATCTCAAAGTATTGAGACTTTGGGATAGTGATATTTGATTACAACTTGTAAGGGGGAGTAAGTTCTAGAGAGAGAATTATTCCGTGAGTTACAGAGTGTGTAATCATTTGAGTTAGTGAAATCCCGGAGAGTCTGGGGACTGGACGTAGGTCGAGGATTTAGACCGAACCAGTATAAATTGCTTGTGTTCATTTATCTCCCACCTTACTCTGCTCATCTCTGTTTTGGTTCATTTAAACAGAGCATTTACGAAAAGAAAATTTTAATATCTCCAATTCACCCCCTCTTGGTGATATTCCGTCTTTCATATATATGGTAAAAAATTTCTGTAGTTACTAAAGATAAGTTATCTCCAGTGACCTCCAAAACTACGTAGTTTTGGATTAATAAAGGGTGTTTTCATAATTTTGCACCATTCATTAATTCACCTAAAATTACAAATATACCCTTCATTTATCCAAAACTACGTAGTTTTGGAGGTCACTGGAGATAACTTATCTTCAATGACTGGAGAAATATTTTTTCCATATATATAATGGAAACAAACCAAAACTAATAACCTAAAAACGAGACATCCTGGGGTAGAGTGAAGGACCATTCTTGCGTAACAACTTAGTTGCTCTATTTGGTGGTTCAATGAAAACGCTTGGATCATAATTCACCACCCAATCACGTTGCGGTATTGCTCCATTTTGGAGGTTTAGTGAAAATTCAAAGTCAAAGAATAATATGAAGAGTAATTAGTTTGCTATTGATGCATATGCACGTGATGAATGAGAAGAAGCCGGCTTTGTAACATGCGCTGAAATCGGACTTAGTTTTATTTTTTCAATGAAGATTTTATTTCACAAATTTGATGGGGGCATATTAGTCAAGATATTTGGCATCCCACCAAAACCCTCAATTTAGAGGGAACCAAAATAAGGGAAGGGAAGGGGAGAGAGAAGCAATTTTTTTCTCCCATTCCCTCTAAAATTTTAAACCGGATTAGGGGAGGGGTTCATTTTTCCTCCGCTCTCATCCCCTCCCTTCAAACCAAACACACCACCAAGAGTATAACATCCTAAATTTTGGGATTAGAAGCTTAGGAATAAGACGAGATAAGAAGACTGCTAACCCAATAGAAGAAAAAGTCTTAACCTTATCATGAGGAAGAACTTAAGGTAGTTATTAAAATTATTATGGACCTATCACAAATTTTAAAATTTAATGATGACAGGTAAGAAGAACAAAAGACGTGGAAAATTGAAAAAACTTCAAAGGGGCGTTAGATAGTAGTGTAGAGAAGGCACATTATTTATTTTTTAAAGAAATAAAAAATTTTAAAAGAGAAGACAAACCGATGGAAGTCCAAGTATAATGAACGTGTGAGAATTTTTCTTGAGATATAGTATGCTAGTCTTCATAATCAATCCAAGAAATTAAAATTTTAGGAGAGAACAACTTCAAATGAAAGGAGAAAATTAAACACCAACCTTGAGATCGGCTGGAAAGTCTTGAAGAGTATGCAAGTCTTGATAATCGATCCGACAAGAAACGAGTGATTGGAGGACAGACGAATTTCAAATGAAAGGAGACAACTAAACAGTAACTTTGTGTATAATAATCAATGCAAGAACATGTGAATTTTTCGTGAGATTGAGTATGCTATCTTCATAATCGATCCAGGAAATTAGAATTGCAGGACAGCACAACTTCAAATGAAAGGAGACAATTAAACACTAACCCTGAGATCGGTTGGAAAGTCTTGAAGAGTTTGCTAGTCTTGATAATCGACCCGACGGGAAATGAGTGATTGGAGGACAGACTAATTTCAAATGAAAGGAGAAATATAATAATCAATGCAAGAAAGTGAAAATTTTTCGTGAGATAGATTATGCTATCTTCATAATCGATCCAAGAAATTAGAATTTCAGGACAGCACAACTTCAAATGAAAGGAGACAATTAAACAATAACCTTGGGATCGGTTGGAAAGTCTTGAAGAGTTTGCTAGTTTTGATAATCAATCCCAAAAGAAATGAGTTATTGCAGGACAGAAGAATTTTAAATGAAAAGGAGAAAACTAAACACTAACTTTGTGTATAATAATCAAAAAGAACGAGTGAGAATATTTCTTGCGCTAGAGTATGCTAGTCTTCATAATCGATCCGAGAATTTAGAATTCTGGGACTGAACAACTTCAAATGAAAGGAGGAGATTAAACATTAACCTTGAGATCCGCTGGAAAGTCTTGAAGAGTATGCTAGTCTTGATAATCGATCCTAAAAGAAATGAGTGATTATATTGCAGATAAATCAAAGGAGAAAATTAAACACTAACCTTATGATCCGCTGGAAAGTCTTTAAGGGGCGTGGAAACAGGATGAACTTGAGGGAAGACTTATAGAGGGAATCGATAGAAGGTAGAAGAGGGGGTGAGCAGGATTTAAAAGATAATGCATGCATATATATTTATATGCGGTATAAAAGAGGAATAGGGCTAAGCAGTATTTTGCCCCGCAAATTGCCCCCAATTTTACCCCACAAGTTTTTTTTTTTTTTTTTTTTTTTTTTGGCAATTTTTCCTCAAAATTGTAAAAAATGGAGCAATTTTGCCATGACTATTATCTTGATTAATTTTAACAATTATTTGATTAAATATGTTAAGCTAGCAGTCCACATGTCATCTATGGTATTTTTGTTAAGGGGCAAATTTGCAAGAAAGGTTTGAAATCTAACTTAGAAAAAAAATGAAGTAAATGACATATATACTTTCAGCTCAAATTTACACCTTAACAAAAATTACATGTAGACTACCAATTTCGATATTTGATTAACTAACGATCAAAATTATATGGGATAACGACAAAGGCAAACAACTCAATTTCATACGGTTCGGGGGGAAAATTGCTCCTCGGTGAAACCTTTCGGGCAAAATTGCCCCTTAACCCAAGAGGAATATAATAAAATGGGTGTTTAAAAAAAAAATAAATTTGGGGCCTTCTCCATATAATTAAACGGAAGTTTTCTAAAAATGAGTGAGAGTACATTTTGATATCTAATGTGTATAAAATGATGCAAATTTGATTTTTTTTTTTAAATTTTTATCTAAAAAAAATATTATAGATTATGCACTATTTATTTCTTAAAAATCATAAAAAATTCAAAACTAAAGCCCATAATATATCAAAATTTCACACATTTTTTATATAAGCTAGTGGTCACAAAAGAAAACATTTTGGAAGTTAGTGATGCAAATTTGATTTTTTTTTTAAATTTTTATCTAAAAAAAATATTATAGATTATGCACTATTTATTTCTTAAAAATCATAAAAAATTCAAAACTAAAGCCCATAATATATCAAAATTTCACACATTTTTTATATAAGCTAGTGGTCACAAAAGAAAACATTTTGGAAGTTGTGAAATTTAAATGGGGAGAGCCCAATTGAGAAAGCGTACTATTTATGTATTAAAAATAATAAAAAATTCAAAACTATACCATTTTATTCTCATATAATATCAACATGTCACATATTTAATATAAAATCTAATGATTACAAGTAACAAGAGAAAAAGGGCATCAGATAGCACAATAGAAAAGGAAAATTATTTATTTTTAATCAAATCATAAGAAATTCAAAACTACATCATTTTTTCCGTAAAATATCAATATAATTCATTTTATTTAGAATATAATTACGAGAACAAAACACTTGGGAAGTGCTCCATAATTTGATTAAATAGAGAAGATGCAAATGTTATTTTATTAGAAATTGGGGAGGGCTTAAGTACAATTAGGATCCAATAAGTATTATTAAGATAATATAATTCGATTATATATATATATATAACCTTTAAAAGCGTAATATTTGAATAAAAGAGCCTTGATCCACAAGTAAATAAATTATTTATATTTTTTTGTCAAACAATAAATATTCATGTATAAACCGCATATAATCGAACAAAAATAGAGTTATTAAAAAAAGAAAAAAAAATATGATTGTTAATTTTTTTCCTTTTTGTTTGTTTGAATTAAAACAACGTTTGTTTTAGGTTGGATCTGCAAGGGAATTGAAGGGGGAAAAATATAAAATGTACCATAGTAGGAAAAATGTGTTTTAGCTAGTCCGCCAGCATTCATTGCATAAACATGATTTGAGGTTTAAAATTTGGGATGTCTTTTTATGATATTTTCCCTAATCTATGTCAAAAGCAAACGTTCGAAAAATATAATTCGCTCCCTTCTCAGTTAAGTCATCAGCCCCTCATCTCTCTCAACATGCGAACCGATCTCTAGACTAAGGTGGGTATTCTAAATTCTCTCCCATTCTTGTTTTCTCTTGTGGCTTCTTTGAAGAGAAGATTGTAATTTTAGAATCTGGTCAGTGAGAGAAAATGGAAGAACAAGTGATATAGGCATAGATTCAGGCTTGTATCAGTGAGAAAGGGGTCGTATGTGGTTGAGTATTCTTGCTTAGGGCTGGCTGAATGGTTTAAGTACGTTTCTTAAATTTGAAATAATTTTCGCGACAACAACTTAAGGTCATACGACTCATAAGCAAATATAAGAGGGTGCATAGATGATTATACCTGTGAGATGGGTGCATACATATAGGCGTGTGTGTATGTATGTATGTAGGTGGCGAGATGTAGTGGAATCTCAAGATTGTAAAGATTATTTAAGTTCTGCCACCATTTTCTTATGTTCAATGATTCCTGAAGTTCTGAATAAAGTTTATGGATTATCATATTGTGCTTACGGACCACCAAAAGGATTACTTGAATTTTTATGATTAAAGATGGAAATTTTCCAGATTAAGGAGTTCTATTGAAGAGTTTTCAAAATGTTAATTAGGGCATTCTTATGTACATATGGAATATCATGATTTAAGTTCTGAGAGGTGGCATGTTCATGTTCGTCTTATTTGAATCCAATCTTCCATTCCACTTGTCCATTATTTCAGCGGTCAACATTATATCACGGTTTGAGCTCATCAAATTGATGAGCACAAATGTTCTCATCACTCATCTACACTGTTAGATTAATTTTGGATGGTCTAGATTTAATTTAATTTAATTTTTATATGTTAAGTAAATTTTAATTTTAATATATGTAAAATCTAAAATAAGCATATTCTTATAAAAATAAATTTACCATTTAAAAAAATTGAAAATTAAGACAATTGAGATTAAATTGGAACGATTAAGATCTAATTAAGTGATAAGAAATTGGGTGCTCGTCAGTATGAGGAACACCGAATGCAGACCTCGTGGTCATACAAGGCCAAGTTGTGAGAGTCAAAGGAGGTCATTGACCGCTAAGCCACCATTTGTCGTGGCATTCTCTGGTGCTTGTTTGACCGCTTGGCGACCATGTTGGGTGTTACACCCCTACCGGCCTCGCCCTTTCGGGTGACGGGTTAGAGGGATTTTTTTTACTTATTACCTTTCCATTATTACTTAGTCCTTTTTATCATATATCAGAGTGTGCGCTGCAGAGCATTTGATTGGTTTGGACAACCACAATATACTTTTAAAGGTACGATAATCAAAAGTAAATAGTCCCCGTAGGGTTAAGGGTATAGTCATCCAAAAGTAAATTCGAGGCAGTAAGTGTAAATCATATAGTTATCCCAAATATAAATATACAAAACGTGATAGGGCATTCTCTATTTCTTCGATCCTCCACTTCATGCCCTTACCTTTAAGCTCTTGAACAGTTCAATGTCTATCACCTGTGTCTACAGAGCGGTTTGGAGTTCAAAATTGAACCCTAGAGTAACTGTTAAACTCAAATACCATATGTATGCAGTGCATGTATGCAAACCACAACTAGGAGATCATAACAACCATGGCAATAACACACCACATGCATTCAGAATCACAATCACATTCACATATCGTCGAGCTGCCTTACCAAGGCAAGCCCCGGAAACCACATAACCGTCGAGCCGCCTAACAAGGCAAGCCCTGGAATCCTCCGTGCTAGGAACAACACAGTAGCCAGGGCATCAAACCCCCAACTACCCTGAATGCATATCAGGCTTGGTAGCGACATAAAGACACACAGTCCACTAGGCCCTACAGCCTTAATCCTCAATCATGGGAAACAAACATACGACAGTAACATAAAGTATGTGAGTAAACAATTACTACCTGATAGCTGTTCAGAGTTCAATAAAATTCCTCAATGCTTGTAAAACCTCCCCGGTCACGTATTGACCCCAAATAAATCAGATACACCTCTTTTAAATCACTTTCATAAACTTTCTTTTCAAAATCATGAAATTTGCCCTATATTAAGAATTTCCAGAAAACATGTCCCAACTTCAAAAATTCATAATTAATTCTGAAAAAATCTGATTGACGTGTTCTCAGTGGCTTTGGAACCCTTAAGATGTATAATTTATGTTAAAAATACTTTCAGAGGCCACAAAAATACATGTCCTTTTTCTGTATTAATTTGGTGCTCGCTGGACAGAGAAGAAGTTCAGTTTTGTTCACTGTCTTTAACGATGGATTTCTCCTAGTAGGAAAATCGAAAAGTTACAAAATGTTATATCAAATTGAAGCTCAGGTTGTCTACCTTAAGCCTATAAAAATTTGTAGCCATCCGACTTCCTTTACTATTTTAAAACTATTTTACAACCGCTTCTGTCCAGAATTTCCAGAATTTGGTAGCTTGTTATTTCTCTTATAATTTAGGGTTTTTGGGTTCGAAATTCATGACCTTAACTTATTCTCATGCAAAATATCATTTTAAACTCAATGGAAAACCCAAAAACATCAAAATCACACCAGAAAACCATGCTTAACCCAGCTGGACAGAAATCCTAAATTCCAAGTCATAGAAGCTAGTTTTGCACTTACCTTGATTTTGGACTTCAATATGTGTGTGTTCTTCTTCCTCCTTGTGTTTGAACTTGGCTGGACCCTTTCTCTCCTCCTTGATCATGCCTAGGCAGACATGGAAAAGGGGAAGATGATTTGTTTGTTGTAAATTATGCCCTAGGGGCCCATCATTGTACTTTGAACATTAATGTTATTTAAAGTATTTGTCCATTTAGTTATCATATCATTTGCATGTTTATTATGATGATTGTATCCTTGGATGTATCTTAAAGATTATCCTAAATGTCTCTAGTCGGTCATCTATGCAAGAACGAAGATGAAATAAGACCAATGTGACTTTGATGAGGTATGGAGATACAAATCAAAGTCTAGGCACTTGTAAGAGTACAAGGTGCTAGACCGGTCCACTATGAGAAAGTTGCATAGATTTAGTCATAAGCTTATCTCATGTATAACTGCATCACAACGTCATTTGACCTGAGATCATCATAGATTCCTACATGAGAGTTGCTGATATTTGACCTAGTCAAAAGTCAACTTTGACGGGTGATAATAAAGGCTTCGATCGGGATTAGTGGTTTTTATACGGGAATGTGAATAGTCAAGATGGAATTTGTCCCTCACATTTGTAGAGAGATAATCTTGGCCCTCGATGAGTGAGTCTGAGAAATGTATGGCCATACTACGATGGAAAGGAGTTTCCATTTCAATTGTTAGACTACTCAAAAATTGAGAAAGTAATGGTCAAGAACATGAGGATGACACTATCCATGCTTCATCCTTGACTGAATTATTGAGTGACAAAAGGGACGTGGCATGGTTGTATGATAGGTTGCATTGTATCATCGATCCTTATATGAATTGGGTAGTCGTAATATCTTGCTAGAGATCGCTTGTGATTTGTGGGCTGGTACAGTCTTGGCCCACTGCCAATCTCATATGGGCCTACAGGGTCGCATACAAGAATAGCCCAACACAAGCAATAATGTCCAGATTCATTGAATCTTAAATATGTCTAAGATTTAATGAATACAACGTTTAATCTAGGATGGATATATATATATATATAATTGAAATTCAAAAACAATAATAATATTATTTATATAGATAATAATATTATTATGTAGTATTTGTCTTGTATTTAATTTATTTGATAAATTAAATAACTAAAACAAATAGAGATATTGTATCTCAAATTGAATTTTCGAAGAGAGATATAGTATCTCAAATTTAATTTAAATTGAGATATTGTATCTCGATTTCATTAAATAGATAGATATCATATCTCAAATTTAATTTATTTAGATAAATTAAATCGATGGCTTTTAATTTGGATTAAATAAATTAGATTAGATTAGATCAGTTGAATGATTTAATTAATATTATTTTAATCAAATTCGAATTTCAAAATCAATTAAGATTAATTTTGAATATTTTAATACAGCCCATTAGGGTTTGAAAACTCTATTAGAAAAAGATCTAGTCGTATTAAAATAAGAGAAGCCACAAAAGTGAAACCCTAGAGAAGAGACGCAAAACGTTGCGAAGTTGCGCGCTAAAGCACGCGCCATCTGTGTTGGAGTTCTGTTTGGTGTATTAGTAGAGGGAGTGGATTTGTTCAGTCGACTCCTGGTGATCAAACAAGACGAACACGCAAGGTATGGTTCTTACTACCTATATTTAAACGCTGTTGATAGATACTCCTATGGGATTCGTAAATTTTATTGGATATGTTCCTTTCGTTGCGTGTACGAATCCCAACATTGTTAAATAAACCCCCATGTTCAAGTGAATTATCCAAAGCTTGCTATTATCCACTGGTCAAAAGGGCATGTTGGGTTTTATATGCATAATTAAAAATAAAGATAATCTTATATTTATTGCTTCTAATAAAAATGAATTTATCACTTACAAAATCACAAATTGAAATTTTAAAATTTACACCGTTCACATTTAAATCTGAACGACTGAGATCTCATAATAGTAATGAGAAATTAGATGCTGACTACTATGATGAGCATGGATTGTAGACCAAAGTCGGGATACACACACAAACACACACACATTTGCACACATGAGCGCGTGCACGTGCACATACACACATATACACACATGACACAATGATAGCAACTTAAATTTGTGGTTTGAATTATTCTAGGAAAAATAAACGTCTTAGGATGAATTACGAATTATTTATTATTTTTTTTGAATCTTGGTTTTAAGTAGTTGAGGAATAAGTGGAATATCCACAATATTTGGGATTAGTTGCTAGATTCAGGGGTAGTTACTTATTTGAATTTCATATTTGAATTAGAGTCTCTCTCTGTAAGCTATGTCTATTTATTGGCTTTTCACCTATTGAACAAAGCTATCTATTCTTTAATCAATCCACTACGACATCACCTAAGGCATCACCATACATGCATTCCATGAGGTCCCTACCTTGTATTTCTATACAAGTAGATGATGTCGTACTTGTTTTATTGAGATCACTAATGTCTTTCTTGGTGATTCAAGACTAGGAACAGGTTTCAAGCAATAGACATGTAGTGTCCTCAAGTCCTCATGATCATGATCTCTATCATAGATCCTTGAGTGGACACGTGTTCTGTTCTTAGGGCCTTTATCTTTAAACGCATATTAACTGTAAAACATAGGTGAGACTTAATTATGATAACGATAAAATGTGCTCAAATATATCATCATGAAATACCAAACAATACAAGGTGTTCATCTGATAAAACAAATTGTCTCTAGGATAGCTACATACTGACATTATGCCTGACCATCAGGAAAATATGGAGGCAAGTTCGAATCTGGAACCAAAGGTGGGGCTGATAGAGATTTACCGTGTCTCTCAAAATATCCAGATTCAATAAAACATTTGCAATAATAGGGAACCTGGATCCTTTTCCCAACGAATTCGTAGCAAGTTTGATTGGACAAGAATAAAAAACAAAAACAAGAAAAATGGGGGGGGGGGGTTTGGTTCAAATAGAATAAAAACGAAATAAATAGAAACAAAAAGAAATGAAAATAATCAGATTAAAATTGATCAAACCAACATCCAGATTCTAGAGACTTCCATCATTGAACGAAATAAGAACAAACTCACAATTGGTTCTGGACGAACCAAAATCTTTGCGTTCGTTCAAAAAATCCCTCGACTAGGCATCTATCCGAACAGTGGTGTTTCATTGTGTGATTGCACAAGAATATCTGGAACCTAGTTTGAACTTAGTCTTTGGGACGAACCAAACCAAATATTAAATCTAATATTCGAACTATTTCCGAAATTGAATCCGATAAGATGAAAATAGAAACAAGCAAAATTACCGATTAAGCACAAGCTCTTTGACGAATCATGGAATCCTTGACGTTGGGTTAATCACGTAAGCTCGACCAAGCATGGATGGAAAAAATGAAGAACGAAGAAGAAGAAGGCGGAGAACGCGAAGAACATTGCGGAGAAAATGAAACTTCTGTGTTTAATCCGAAAATGTGTAAAAACATGAATGACCTAGTATTGGTGGCTAACCTAGGTAAAAACCTAATTAAAAAACGGACTGGAATCTATTGATTTAGCCCAAAACAAAAATAAAATAAAAATGGGCTTTAATTACAAAATTCGACCCCAAATAAAAATCCAAAAATATACATCTGACTTCGGCTCTAAAATCAACTGCCCTCTTATCCGAGTTTGCCCTTCATGTCTTCATAACAATCGTAGCTCTTTGAATAATATAAAATATGAAACAAAAATGAGGCTAATCTGATGCCTGGTTCAAGAGTTACGGTGAAAATAATGAAGCAATGTAAAACTAGAATTTTATTATTAAAAATGGCTAAAATATAATAAAAGGCCCAAAGCCCAAATAAGTATAAAAACCATTATTTATCATTTTTTTTTGCTCTTAATAAAAAACATTATTTATTAACTAAAGAGTCCTACTTTATTAATCAAGAGATAAAAAGAAGTGTATGAAATATTCAACTATCAAATTCCCCTACACTTATCTTTTTGCACTCCTGAGTAAAATTCAATTAAAAAGACTAAAAGGAAAAACTCTTCTTTTCTAACGATTGCTAACAATGCAAAAATTTAACAAGGGACACGGTTTCAAAAGACCAATCAATTCAGAACAAAATCCTTTCATCTCAAATTACAAATCATGGTAATCTCAATCGATGATGTTAATCACGAAGATGGTCTCTCAAAGGATGCCTTCAATCAATCTCTCTAGTGTATAGGGTAAATTAGTGTATTGCTCAAATTCTACTCAAGAAAATTGTTCTTCCATAAGCTTGCTCAATTTTTACGTCTCCACTACTCATAACACATGTATGCACAAATCAAGAGAGCTTGTTATTGAAGGTTGTAATGGGGCTAAAGTGAAGGTAGATAATAGAATGGAATGAGAGGTTAATACCAAAGAAATGAAAAGGAGCACCGATTGACACAATCATTCTCTATGTATGAAAACTTTTATTTCTTTCTTATAATCTCATTTCTTTCTATGTCTTTTTTTTCTCTTTGTTTTTTGCTTTTCTTTCTTTTTGTTTTTTTTTCTATACATACATACATACATACATACATACATATTAGACACTATATACATAATTACAATGAAAAAATCAAATATCTCCCGCCCACACTTAAACCCAAGTTGCACACTTGAGCAACCCCCACACCTAAACACAAAACCAAGGTGAAACCAATACTCAATAAATTTCCAAGGTACGAATAAAATGGTTTTACGCTTAGGCTTGTAATGTGGCTTAGAAAAGAATGAGTCAAAAAGGTACAAAGGGGCTAGCAAAGGAAACATAATGCAAGGGAAAGGCTATTTCACCAAAGTGGGAAAATAAAAGAAAGAAAACAAGCTTCCATCATATTTATGCATGTAAGTGAAAAATATAGTTTCAAAAAGAAAGGGAGCAAGTTCTAGAGAACACAAATCATGAGTAGATGCACACATGAAAAAGAGAATGGTAAAAGATGAATTCCATTCATGTAGGCCCAAAACCTCACAAGGTCAATACCAACTTAAGCAATCAACATCATCAAATCAACTACTAAGACATGTAGTCGAAGAGTCAAGAATTGCAGACCAAACAGAATGATCCATTAAAACCAAAATGTCCAAGTTCATAATATGTAGCAATCATAGAAAGAGAGACTGTATTTATTTTCAAAAAGCAAGGTGGAAAAATGAAAAAAATAAAAGAAAAAGGTAGAAGAAAGAAGAATACTCCTCCAAGGGGTTTATGGAGGATAAGTGGCATCAATGAGGAGAATTTCTGCTTTGGGATCCCTCATGAAATTGCTTGAGGTGATGCCCATTTACCTTGAAGGTGCTTCCTGTGGGTGGATCACATAGCTCAACAACACCAAATGGAAATATGTTAGTAATCACAAAAGGGCCATCCCATCTAGATCGAAGCTTACTAGGCATAAACTTCAAAGAGTTAAATAGAAGAACTTTCTCGGCCCATAGAAAATTCTTTCCTCATAATATACTTATCATGGAATGCCTTAGTCTTTTCCTTATACAACCACGAACTCTTATAGGGATCTAATCTAAACTCATCTAATTCTTGCAACTGCAGCTTCCATTCCATGCTAGACTTAGCCAAATCCATGTTACACTGCTTAATAGTCCAATAGGCTTGATGCTCCAACTCAACCGGAAGATGACATGCCTTACCAAAGACAAGCCAATGAGGAGACATCCCAATTGAAGTCTTGTAGGCGGTGCGATATCCCCACAAAGCATCATCTAGTCGCTTACTCCTATCCTTTCGGGTAGAGTTAATAGTCTTCTAATCGATTTGCTTAATCTCTCTATTTGAGACTTTAGCTTAACCGTCGGTCTGAGGATGGTATCCTGTGGAGACCTTGTGAAGCACTCCATACTTGCGTAACAAGGCACCCATGCTTCGGTTGCAAAAATGGGAATCTTGGTTACTGATAATAGCTTTAGGAATACCAAAGCTGCAGAAAATGTTAGACTTAACTAAATCCATAACCACAAAAGAATCATTAGTCTAGGTGGCTTTCGCCTCAACCCATTTCGAGACATAATCAACAGCTTGCAATATGTAAGTATAACTATATGAAGCAGGAAATGGACCCATAAAATCAATACCCTAAACATCAAAGATCTCACAAAACAATATAGGTTTCTGGGGCATCTCATGCCTATGGGAAATACCCTTGCCCTCTGACAGTTATCATATGACTTACAAAACAAATGGGCATCATGAAATAGGGAATGCCAGAATAAACTACAGTCCAACACTTTCCTAGTAGTTCTTTGGGGTCCAAAGTGACTACCACAGGTAGAAGCATGAGAAAAATGCAATATGGAGTGAAATTCATGATCAGATGCACATCTCTTAACTACCTGGTCACTATACGATTTCCACAGATAAGGGTTATCTCAAACATAATATTTAGACCCACTTTTTGATTTTAGGGTTTGGGTCCTAGTGGAGTCTACAAGAAAAACACCAGCTACCAAATTGTTAACTAGATCAGCATACCATGGGATCTTACCTTGCAGCTATAAAAAGCTACTCATCAGGGAAATCAACCCAAATTGAAGAAGGGTGAGAGGGAAAATAATAGGAATGGGAAGAAACTAAAGTAACAAGGGGCTTAAATAGAGAACCCCATCCTAAAGAATTTGGAACGACAGAAACTTTAACAAGTGGAGTGGCCTCAGAATACAAGGAGACGCATAGTTAGGAAGTTTACTTGGAAGCCGAAAAGACTCTGAATCATTCATTGAACACAAAGTGCAACGATATGACTCTAGCTATTTGAAGAATATGAAACGACAGAACTTGAGACTGGATATGGTAAAAAACCAGTCTTTATAAATTCTATTTTATTAAAAAAAAAAATTCTTACTTTTCAAAAAAAATTAAGGGGCCTCTTTTAGGACTAGATATTTTACAACGTCGGTCTTAAAATTTTTTTGAGGACCAGACATTTTCTAAATCTAGTCTTAATATTGTTTACAAATTTCACTTAAAAACAAATAAACTCCTATTCATTCCACATTTCATCATTTCATACCTTTCTTCCCTAACTCCTCACCCCATCCTGATCATAATCCTCTTTGTCCCTAATCTTCGTCTCTGCTCAAAACATGGTTAGATACAAGACAACTGCCTGTAGGGGTAAGTTTGGGTCTCCCCCTTCTATCCTTCTATTGTGAACAACAAGTCCCGTGTCATGGAAGTCACCGTTATTTCGACGATGAAACCATGCCCGCTCCCCTCTAGCCTTTAGACCATAAAGAGATTCCCGCTCCCCTACTCTAGCCTTCTAACAATATTCGCCAACCTCCTGGCCCCAGCGCGCCTACTGCTGACCCCTCCCCTCTTTCCTATAATGATGTATTGTTGGTTGATGCACATAAGACAACAACTTGCTGATCTCCGGTAGGAAATTAATGCTACTCACGCTGATGTCACTAAGGCATTAGATGATAATAAGCTTTAGGATGTTTAGTCAGATTCTTGTTGTTGATAATTTTCAGTTTGTTTTTATTATTTTTATTTTGTACGTGCATATTCTGCAGTAATTAAGAAGCATTAATAACTAATCTTGTATCTTCTTTTTGTTCACATTCTCCAATAATTAAAGAAGCTCATTCTCCAGTTTTCCTTTATTTTCATTCAGTTGCTACTGCACTCGCCAAAGCCAATATAATCCTCTCTTTTTTTGTTCTTTGTAGTGTAAATGAGAACCTTTAGGACCGAATACTTTTAAGTAATTGGTCTAAAAAGTATTTGACTTTTAGGACCAGATAGTTTATAAAACTTCAGTCTTAAAATTAAATGAATAGGAAAAAGTTAGGACCAGATTCTTATAAACCTCCGATCTCAAAAATTAAATGAATAGAAAACATTTAAATGTATAGCTTTAGGACTGGATACTTTATAATATTTGGTCTTAATAAAATCCCAAAATGCTAAAAAATGTCTCTATCATGTAGAAAATTAAATTTCCCTCTGTGAACTTCTCTTGTCGTGCCGAAACTGATAACTCATGTTCTGTCTTCAGTGTGTTGCTTATCGTTGCTTCGCGTTGCTCTCTTGACAAGCTAGTGCTGGTCAGCTTAAGACTTTTTGGTTCCTTAGCCAAACGGCGATACATCAAGTTGTAAGAAGTTTTTCGGTTATATAACTTTTTGATTTTTTTGCTTCTTTTTATGTGTTTTTCATGGGTTGAACGAAATCGATGAAATGTTCTCGTGAGTTCCTCTCGTTGTTAATGAATATTGTATTTTCAAGATTATATTTGTACTTGAGACCTACCCAACGGACCAACAAGTGTTTTTAGGGTTACTTTTGTTGTCTCAACAACAGAAACACTCGTCGTGAAGAAATCCTCAGCAAAAGCATTTGAATTTATTTGGTACAGGTGAGTCCACAAGACCTTCATGCAATGCATTTATTGTCCTCATCATGCATTTATTTTGCTTCTTGGATTCACTGTGATACATTGAGCATGTGCATTTGGAGTTGGCTTAGCTTAAGAAATTCAATAATGTATGTTAAATCTTTCCATCTATAGGAACTCTATTATAGATCACAGTTGGATAAATGCTTTATGGACGAGTGTTAAATATGAGAATGGGGTGAGGGAATTTATATAATTTGCTGAACGAAATGCCCATGATGATAGTGGAAAGTTTTATTGCCCTTGTGTCAAATGTTTGAATGAGAGGTGACTAAGTCCTGAAGTTATATACACACATTTAATTTGTGAAGGATTTTGTAAGACTTATACAGTATGACTATGGCATGGTGAAAAAATGTCAAGTGCATCTCAACATGGGGAAGTCGCCTTTGATGATAATGACACGGAAATGGATGATCGCATAGAGGACATTATTATGTAGGAAAAGAGGCTTTTAAGCAATCACATGCATATGGTAATATGTGCAGTGAAGCAAAGACGCCGCTATACCCTGGGTGTAAAAAATACCGATTGTTAAACGCTGTATTGAAATTGGTAAGCTTGAAAGTACGACATGGATGGAGCGACAAGAGTTTTTCAGAAATGCTTGAGGCTTTTAAGGACATGCTTCCAGATGATAATGTGTTGCCGCATTGATACTATGATGCAAAGAAAATACTTTGTCCATTAGGGATGGTGTACAAAAAGATCCATGCATGCCCGAACGATTGCATATTGTATAGAAAAGAGTTTGAAGAGAGGTAGAAGTTTCCGGTATGTGAAACCCCAAGGTACAAATCAAATAAGGGGCCTGCAAAAGTGTTGTGGTATCTTCCAATCATACCAAGGTTTAAGCGGTTTTTTGCTAATGAAAATGATGCAAAAAATTTGAGGTGGCATGTAGATGAGAGGATTTTTTATGGAAAGCTTTGACATCCGGCTTATTCTTGTTACACCCCTACCGGCCTTGCCCTTTCGGGTGGCGGGTTAAAGGGATCCCCTTTTTTCTGTTATCTTTCCTTAGTTACTTATTCCTTTTAGCATATATCAGAGTGTGCGCTACAGGGAATTATACCGGTTTGGACTTATCTATTGTACTGGCAAAAGTGAGATAATCAAAAAGTAAACAGTCCTCGAAGGGTTAAGGGTACAATCGTCCAAAATAAAATACAGGAAGTAGAAATAAATAAAATCATCCCAAAATATAGATACAAAATACAATAGGGCATCCCCTGTTCTTTAGTCTGTCACCCAATGCTCTTACCTCTCCAAAAAGGTCTTTATAGCTCAGGCTCGGTCCCCTGTGTCTACAGATCGGCCTGGAGTTTAAGAATGAACCCCAGAGTAACTGTTAAACTCATGTACTATATGTATGTAGTGTATGAATGCAACCATATCATGAAAAATCACAGTAAAAACGGCAACCAAACCAGATATGCATTCAGAACCAAACACAATATCAATAACCACAAGCCGTTGAGCTACCTTACTAAGGCAAGCCCCAGAATCATAAGCCGTTGAGCCGTCTGAACTAGGCCAGCCCCGAAATCACAAAGCCATTGAGCCTCCTAATAAGGCCAGCCCCGAAAAATCCTCAGCGCTAGGAACAATGCAATAGTCAGGGCCTCGAACCCTAACTGCTCTGTATGCATATTTGGCAAATACAAGCATGGCAAACAATCATAGAACAGTAACATATAAAGTACATGAGTAAACCGTTACTACCTATTGGTTGTTTACCGACTCAAAATTTATATGTCGCCCGATAGCCTTCCTAGATATGATTTTACCCTAGACAACATCGATATACCTTGTTTTTAGTATTTCCATAAATTCCCCTTTTATTCTTGAAGAATCCGAGCCATATTTCAAAATTCCACAAACCCTTGACCAAATTCAAACATTTTAAAGAAATTCCATAAAATTCCTATTGACATTAAATTAGTGGCTATGGAACCTTTAGGATGTCTAGTTTATGGTAAAAATACTCCCAAATTATAAAAGGGTTGATATTTAATTACAAAGCCCAAATTTCACTCGTTGGTCGAAAGCTACAAAGAACTTCCCCGAAAGCAGTTTACAAGAATTTATTTCTCCTAGTAGATTAATCGAAAAGGTACCAAATTATATATCAAAATGAATCTCAGCGAGCCTAATTTAATCCTGTAAAATTTCAAGGTAAATGGACTTTATTTACTATTTTAAAAATACCAACCAAGCTTCGGTGCCCAAAAATCCTGAAATCAAAGAACTAGATGTTCCTTTTGATTTTTAGTGTTTTCGAGTTGGCAAACCTTATCTTTGACCTAAACCCATGCAAAATATCATTTTAAAATCATTGGAAACCTTAAAAATACCAAAATTAGACCACAACTTCATGCTTTAATCAGTTGGACAAAAACCCTAATCTTCAAACTTCAGAAGCTAGTTTCGGGGTTTACTTGAATTCGGAGCTTTAATAGGTGTTTCAGCTTCTTTTTCTGGGGATTGGAGCTTCGCTGGACCCTCTCCTTCTCTACCGGATTCTCCCCTTGGAAGTCAAGAATATGAGGGTTATGTCCTTAAAAAATGTTCAAGGTGCATAGAATTGTCTCGTTCATACTTTTTTCCATTGGTTAATAGCATGAACTAGGGTTTCTTGCCCTACTTCCCAAGAAAATCCAGTATTCTAGAAGCAGGTGATGTTGCAAAATTCTTCCCCTAAGAATCAGATTTTTATATTTCAACATGTGCAAAATGCCTTAGTTACCCAAAACACCCATCTCATCCAAAGGTTAAAAGCATGTAATCCGGTTTTTTGCATGTTTTCTCTTTTCTTTTTCTCCAAGTAATTCTGATATTTCTAGGACCCCGTGTGGTGCATTTTGGGCCTGAAAATCTGATCCATTGTGCTTTTATTTAATTTACCCAATTTATCCAATTCACCCTTTTATCCACTGGTCCTTGTAATGCATCACTTGTTCAAAGGGTGCTCCCCTTTTCACTTTTCTTCAAATTTTCAAATCTTTTTCCCTGATTTAGTCTTCATATGTGGTGCCATTATGCACCTTTAGATAGCTTAATATTTTCTCCATTTAATCCAAAAAGAAGTCCCTAATTGGTCCTTATTGGTCTCCTTTCTACTGATTAACCTCCCTTAGGGCCTGTATTTTGTGTTTGGGCTTAAGTACATATAAAATCATCTGATTTTCTCCCTTATTTCTTGTGTGGTCGGAGATTCCTCCTTAAAGGTAAGGAATTGAATTTTCTAACCTTACTTTTTCCTTTTTAAGCCTGCAGTGACATGTGTCCTCAAGCAGTGATTGCAACTGCTTTTTCCTTTCCAGCACGTGCATTTTATGTAGTGCCTCTTCCTCTTCCTTCCTATAGATGGTGCATACACACTCTACAAGGGAAGGATTTGTGTTTTGCTAATTCTCTCTGTCCCCTATTCATTGTACCGGCTTATACAGCTCCAATATTTAATGTTTTAGCTCATTTCCTTTTAAAATTAGGGCACAACCACTACCACTTTTCCTTGGTTTTATTTAGGAGAATTTTTTTTTTTTTTACCTTTCTAGGGTTCAATAACCTATCCCCTAGTTTCAGATCCTTAAAATATTTATTATAAAGTATTATAGAAAACAATAATAATTCAAACAGTAGTCAAAAGCTTTTCATTATTTTATGAGTTCATACAAATACATCATTTACAAAAGCAAGGGTGTTACAATTCTTCTCAGTGGAAGAAAATCAATCAATTATTTCCGAAATTCAGCGAAGAACGTAGGAACCTTAGGATTGCCCTTAGTACGGATGGCATGAATCCCTATGGTAGCCTTAGCAGCATACATTGTTTATGGCCTATACTCCTCATTATTTACAACTTATCTCCTTTGTGTTATGCATGAAATGAAACTACATCATGTTGTCTATGTTGATTTTGGGACCAAAACAACCCAGAAATGGCATTGATGCTTACCTTGAGCCCTTAATCGAAGACTTGAAGGAGTTGTGGGAAGAAGAAGTCAATGTTTTTGACTCTTTCAAGAAGGATGTAACATCCCAAATTTTGGATTTTGGGAATTAAAATATGATATGGGATTAATTATGGAAAATTTGGCCTTAATTATTATAAAGCTAATAATTGGAATTTAATGCATATTTTCCGTAAATTAAGGATAGATAGTTAGGTAATAATTTATGGCCTAAATATTTTAGAGATAATATTTTATGGCTCAAAGGAATTAATTAAGAGAAATCCTTAAATGGAGTTAAGGATTAATTTTAGATTACCTAACTATTGTTTGCAATAATTGGGAAAGGATTAAATTGCAAGCACAATCCTTGTAGGAAATCAAATTGGTATTTTCTTTTGAAGTGGACTCCACATTCTTTTCATGTGAGACACCTTGCACTTATTTATTCCTTCAACAGCCACGTACCCTCTCCGATCCATTTCTCAATTCTAATATCTCCCATCCTCCAAAAATGCTCCACGTACTACGTCTCTTTATTTCACATTTTATACACACTCACACTCCTTTCTTTCCCATTAAACTCATCCGGCCAAACTCACATATATACACTCTCAATTGTATGACAGCCACGTACCCTCATTCTCCTATTTCCCTCTCCCTTATTCAGCCACGTAAACACATACACACACATTTCTGTTTTAACCTCTCATCTAATCCACAGAAATCACAACACACACAAAAATCAATCTCCAATTCCTCTCCCCTCATTCACCGTGCACACATCACACACTTACCACATTAACACAAAACAAATATACTCCCTCCTCTTTCCCCTTTCACAGCATATTTTCCCCTCCCTTCACTTACATGATAAGTCTCACACACTTTCCCTTTCAACCGTACCCCTCCCTCCTTCTCTCAAGCACAAATTAAATAACTTCAACTTCAACCAACCCTCCTCTCCTCTCCTCTCCTCTTCCATCTTCACAATCATCAACACCATTATCATCACACACAAAGAGAAGCGACGGTTTGGAAGAAGAAGCACATAAGATCAAGGTATGTGTATGAACACTAGGTATAGTGTCTTGATCTTCTCATGCATGTCATTTTGGATGAGAATAAATCCACATGCATGTGACATATATGGTTCTAGGTCATAGGATGAGCAAGGAAAATTGACAAGGAAGAGACCACAAGCTCAAGAGTAAGCCTAGTGGTAAGAATATCTATTCCTCTTCAAGTTTTTGAAACTTTAAGTTTGAAACCCAGATTTTGTAATCTGTGGTAAAATTGTAGAAAAAATTGCAATTTGGAAAATTTGAGACCACCAATGATTACCCAAAGTATGCAACTTTCTGGGTTTGCATTTAATGTGCTAACACCACTTTGCTTTTGCTTTAAACCTTCAATGTACATTCTCTAATATGACTGAACAAAGGTTAATTAGGGAGCATAACATAACTTTTGCAAACTGGTTCAAACAAAAGGTCAAGGGAGAGGAATGTGTTTTTGATACAATCAAGTGGTTAGCACGCGGTCCTCAGGTTGATGTCATAAGTAGGAATTCGTATGTGATCAACGGTTATAAATTTTACATGAAGTCCCTAGATGATAGGAGCACCGTCTAGAACAGTGGTTTATGTTAGAGGCTGAATATATGCACTTCTCTAGTTCAAAAGACAAGAGGCTTAAATTGGTAGTCATGCCTTATTATGGGGTTATTGACGAGATTTGGGAGGTGGACTATCTTAAAATTAAATTTCTCATTTTCAAATGCAAGTGGGTTAATGTCAATAATGGTGTTCAGATCGATCGGCTAGGATTTACATTAGTTGATATCAATAGTAGAAGTTTTGGAGATGAACCTTTTACTATGGCAAACTAGGTGAAAATAAAATGTAGTCTTTAGCTCTCCAAGGAAAAAGGGTCTTTGATATTGATGAGGAAATCATTCAAATTATGGTCTTCCTAAGAGTACTCCTTTTTCAAGGGGTCTCTCGGACATGAATGAAGAAGATGAAGTGAATAATGTGTTGGGATACGTACACACAGCGGAAGGATTTCATCCATAAAACTTACAAATCTCATAGAAGGATCTATCAACGACGTTTAAATCGGGTAGAAAAGAATCGTACCTATGCGAACTCATGAGCGTCTCGTTCAATTTGATCTCGTGTGCAACCTACTCGATCAACAAGAGTTGACTCTGTGAATCCACTCCTCTACTGGTATCCACACAATGACCTCCAACACTGACGGCAACGTGCTAGCACCTTCAGTATTTTCGCGTCTCTTCTTTACTCTCTAGGGTTTCTTGCAGCTTTTTTAATATGTCTTGCAAAATGTCCCATAGGTTTTTTCAAAACCCAATAGGCATATTATATATTCAAAATTAATCCTTATTAATCTTGAAATTTGAATTGGGCTTAAAATAATATATTAATTAAATCTATCCAATAGATCTAATCTAATCTATTTATTTAATCCGAATTAAAAAGCCTTCGATTTAATTTATCTCGTATAAATTAAATCGAGATATGATATCTATCTATTTAATATTGGGATTCGTACACGCAGCAGAATTATAAAATTTTTACGAATCCCATCGGAGGATCTATCAACGCGTTTAAATCAAGGTTCGTTAGAAAAAATCGTACCTATACGAAGGGTTGACAGTTTCGTTTGATCCGGTTAAATACGCATCTCCCGCTTTGTGCATCTCGACTATCGTATGTCTTGGACGTGGTGCCATCTCGTTCGATCAAACGAAGCAGACTTTTCGAGTCTCCTCCCTTTACCGATATCCACACGAATAGCCTTGAACACAGACGGCAGCGTGCTAGCGCCTTCAATGTTTTCTTGCATGTCTCCTTTCTCTCTAGGGTTTCTTACGGCTTCTCTAATTCATCTTGTACTCCCAATACGACTAGATCAATCTCTATTTATAGAGTTTCTAAAAACATAATGAGTCGTATTAAAATATTCAAAATTAATCTAATTAATCTTGAATTCGAATCTGAATTAAAACAATACATTAATTAAAATCATCAACAAATCTAATCAAATATATTTATTTAATTCGAATTATGAGCCTACGATTTGATTTATCTTTATAAAATAAATCGAGATATGATATCCTTCTATATAATTAAATCGAGATACTATGTCTCAATTCAATTAAATTTGAGATACTATATCTTTATTCGAAAATTAAATTTGAGATACAAGATCTCAATTTATTATAGTTATTTAATTTATCAAATAAATTAAATACTATATATACAATATTATTATCTATAAATAATATCATTATTATTTTCGAATAAATATAAATATAAATATATACATATACATATACATATATATATATATTTCATATATATATATCCATCCTAGATTAAATACAATATTCATTAAATCTTAGACATATATAAGATTCAATGAATCTGGACACTTTTGCTCGTGTTGGGCTATTCTTGTGTGCGACCCTGTAGGCCCACGTGAGATTGGCAGCGGGGCAATACTATACCATCCCACAAGTCGCAAGCGGCCTCTAGCAAGACATTGCGACTACCCAATTCATATGGGGATCGATGATATGATACTACCTATGATACAACCATGTCACGTCCCTTTTGTCACGCGATAATTTGGTCAAGGATGAGGCATGGATAATGTCAACTTCCTGTTCTTGACCATTATTTTCTCGATTCTCGAGTAGTCTAATAATGGAAACTCCTTTCCTTCGTAGTATGACCATACATTTCTCAGACTCACTCATCGAGGGGCCCAGTATTATCTCTCTACAAATGTGAGGGACAAATTCCATCTTGACCATTCATATTCCTCTGCATGAAAACCACTGATCCCGATCCAAACCTTTATCATCACCCGGTCAAAGGTGACTTTTGACCAGGTCAAAGATCAGCGACTCATCATGTAGGAATCCATGATGATCTCAGGTCAAAGGGTATTGTGACGTGGTTATATATGAGATAAGCTTATGACTAAATCCATGCAACTTTCTCATAGTGGGTCGATCTAGCACCTTGTACTCTTACAAGTGCCTATGACTTTGATTTGTATCTCCATACCCCGTCAAAGTCATACTACTCTTATTTCATCTTTGCTCCCGCATAGATGACTGACCAGAGACATTTAGGATAATCTATAAGATATATCTAGGGATACAGTTATCACTATAAACATGCAAATAAAATGATAACTAAAGGAGAATACTTTAAATAACATACACGTTTAAAGTACAATGACTTGCCCTTAGGGCATAATTTCCAACATTAAATTGAATCTGAGATACTATATCTCAATTTAAATTAAATTAGACATATGATATCTTTATTCGAAAATTAAATCGAGATACAATATCTCTATTTGTTTTAGATATTTAATTTATAAAATAAATTAAATACAAAACAAATATTATATAATAATATTATAATCTTTATTTAAATAATATTATTATATTATTTTCGAATTTAATATATATATATCCATCCTAGATTAAATGCAGTATTCATTAAATCTTAGACATATATATCTAAGATTAAATAAATCTGGACACTATTGCTCGTGTTGGGCTATTCTTGTGTGCGACCCTGTAGGCCCATATGAGATTGGCTGCGGGCCAATACTGTACCAGCCCATAAATCCCAAGCGGCGTTTAGCGATGAGCACAATTTATGCCATGTTTTCCCTATACTTTATGACTGAATTGTATGGTAAATATAAGCTTAACTGCAATCAATCTGAGCTAAAAAGCATTAATTCATGAATATAGGGAATTGAAGGATAAAAACCATTTACATCCTAAACATGTACTAAGAAGAGGACCAAATACGTGGGTTTATGAGAAGAACGTATAGCAAAACTGATACTATGCTATAGCATTCTGACAGCACAAGAAAGTGTAATACAAAGTATCTATGAAGCTATAGTAAAGTAAAGGACGTGATGCTATGCGACATATGTTCTAATCTTTTGTCAAGTTATTTCAGGAAATATTGCGAAGGCTGACGAAAGATAGGTAAATTGCTGACATAACGGAATAGAAGATGCGGAGGATCGAAACTAAAAGATTTGAAGAATCTTGCAGGATCAGCAGAATCAATCTACTGTGATTAGAAGATACGATGGATCTCGACAGATTTAGAAAGCCTAGCTCGCTGGAACTTGCGCCGCAAGAAAACCTGATTATAAAAGGAAACAACTGAAAGTGGAGCTATATACCCAAGAGGGGGTGAATTGGGTATTTTAAAAACTTTTGTAATCTGCTCTGTTTTTAGACAGCAAAAATAGAGATGGACAGAGTAAAGGGAAGATCAAATGACATAGAGATTTATACTTGGTTTGGTCCTAACAACTTGACCTACATCCAAATCCCGGACTCTGGGATTTTCCACTATCATAAAGATTACACACTCGTACTCAAAGAGTAGTTCTCTCTCTATAACTCACTCCCCCTTACAAGTTGTAATCAATGAACTCCCAAATCACCAAGTCCCCTGACTTGCGATTCTTTACAATAAATGTTTTTCATGTAGAAACTCTCTCTAAGAGTAGATAAGAATAATCACCGAAGTACAAAGTATCAAAAGATACAATACAGTTGAAAACTGAAAGAGTAAATGCTAGACTTGAATGTATTTCGTTTTCAGTTGTTGTGTGTTGTTGAGAAGACTTGAATGCATCTCTATTTATACTAAGAGTGCATTAATTGACCGTTGTAATCTTCATTATTACCGTTGCCTTGATTAACCAAAGTTCTGGGCAAGGTAAGGTCTTTTTCTCTCTCTAATCTGTACTTAATCCAGCTGGGTAGAATATCAGAGTTGACTCTCTACAAATTAGTCCGTTGGAGAGACAGTTGCTTATTGAAGAAATCATTCTTTAATGCTTTGCAACCGTGTGTGCGAGAAGGATTACCCAAAAGTATGCAACTTTCTGGGTTTGCATTTAATGTGCTAACACCACTTTGCTTTTGCTTTAAACCTTCAATGTACATTCTCTAATATGTCTGAAACTCACCAATAAAGTGGTTAAACATATCTAGAAACATTAGAGATTAATCATAGGAAGTATTAAGATCAAATAAGAAGATTTCACAAATTCATCAGATTTGATTTTCAAACTTAGCGTTCAATACTCGAGTATGTGTATCAATACTCGAGTTTGTCACTGTGCACTTAAGTCAATACTTGAGTATTCATTTTGATACTTGAGTATTCTTCTTCCAGAGAGGAATCTTCGAGATTTTACTTTGGACATTAACATTGAAATAAGGTCAATACTCGAGTATCCAAATCCATACTCGAGTTTTGAACTTTTGATATGAAAATAAGTTTAAGTTCAAAAACCTCAATACTTGAGTATTAATCTCAATACTTGAGTATTCAAAGTATTGACAAAGAGCAAAGCTTTACAGTATGCCCAATACTCGAGTTTCCAACTCAATACTCGAGTATGCATTCATCTAGAAAATCTTTGTGAAGTCTTTCCCAAGTCAATACTTGAGTATTGAAATGAATACTTGAGTATTCAACACATGCATAAATATCGTAATCTTTCTGTCAGTTCAATACTCGAGTGTGCAAGCCAATACTCGAGTATGCACGGAATTTGAAAACTTTGGTAGATGATTGTCAAGTCAATACTTGAGTTTTCAGATGGATACTTGAGTATTCATAAACAAGTGTTAAGCTTAAAAACTTTGTGAAAATCCAATACTCGAGTATGCAAAACCAATACTCGAGTTTTCAAAAGATGAGAAACTTGATGACTCTTCGTATGACCAATACTCGAGTATTCAACTGAATACTTGGGTATTGCGATCTTAAGTCAATGTTAAAATTGTCTTTGTGTGTTCCATACTCGAGTATGCATATCAATACTCGAGTTTGGCTATGGGTGAAAAACTTGGAGTGCTCTCGTAGAGTCCAATACTCAAGTATTGTGTCCAATACTTGAGTATTGCTTTGTGTAATTGTTTTGAGCAACTCTGTCAAGTCAATACTCGAGTATTGAGACCAATACTCGAGTTTTGTCTTGACAAAGTAAGTTTTTCAACTTACCAAAGACAAAACCATATCTTGTGTTTACAATCGTCGCGTTATCATCAAAACCAAAGTAGAGAACTAACATTCTCCCCTTTTTGATGATGACAACACTTGTAAACCAAACTTCCAAGAATTTGAGGAATCGTTTATCTTGAAGTGAGAATTTTCAAAATCTCAGTGTTTCAAAAAAAAAAACTCGAGAAAGTGACAGAATGTTCTTTTGCAAATTTGAAAACACAATATATAGGCAAATCGAGATAAACAAAGAGATGCAATCGATCAAGAAGGAAATTTCATTCATAGACTGCAAGACTATACATCAGTAATTGCAGAAACAGAGAAATAGACTATTGATAGCAAAATAAAATGCAAAGTTGCAAAATGCTAAATAGCTAAACACAATCATACTAAGCTGAAGCCTCAAAACTCAAATTCGATTTATCTAGTCCGCTTTCTCTCCCCCTTTGTCGTCTTCAAAAGTGGATGGGCCTGAGATGGTGGGGGCAGAGAGAGGATCAAGGAGAGGAGTAGGAGGAGGTGTTTGAGGAGAAATTCAGTAGATGGAGTGAGATGAAGAACCTCGGTGGATGGAGTAGGAGCAGGCATGGGGGAGGAGAAAATGGGAGTGGATGGCTCGGGGGGATGAAGGAGGAACCCGAGGGCTAGTGACCGAAGAGGTGGAGTAGACTGAGCTTCCTGAGCTTGTGACTGAGAAGCTCTTGCCTGAGTTCTCGAAGGTGCCCGAGATTGACCAGAACCTTCTACCTAAAAGGTAATCTTCATGAAATTGAGTTGAGTCTTGCCAAAAAAGGGTGGATACTTCATACTCTCAGGAGGGCCAACATACCAAATTTTGTGATAAAAGAGAATGACAGATACGAGTGAAGGGAATGGTATGTGGGAAGGTCGTCTGGATGAGAATTAATCGTATCATCTCCTTGAAAATCCAGTGGCCAAGGTTCAAAGGATCTTTGTTTCACAAAAGCAAGTGAAAAAGCGGTAATCTCTGGGAAAAATGTGAAAAAGCGCCTCCCTTTTGAACGAAGTTCCTTGAGTAGATATACCAGAGGACCCTATTGATAGGTGACATAGACCCAGGTTTGAAGGAAAGTGTATGTCTTTGGTTTTCAGGAAACTCCTCATTGGGTCTAAGAGTGGTGAATATCTCTTGATTGCTATAGGTTGGAGTGGAAGCAGGAGGGGGATTGGAAACTTTCAGAATATTATTGAGAATTGAAGCAGATAAGGTGAATTTGACACCTTTGACACTTGTAGTCACTCTTTCCTCTACCAACTCACGATCAGAATTGAGAATATTATCAGATTGCATATTGAAGTAAACTAATTTCACTAGATTAGGATTATAGGGGGATGAAATGGATGTGAAAGAATCATAAGGTGAAAGCCAAGGAGAAAGATTGACATTCCATTCTTGATGAAGTGTGACCAAGTTCACTGCTACGACAGTACAGAATTCTTTATTCGTATAAGAGTCTTTGGACTTGGTACTTTGTTCCGGAGTGAGAGGCATGGAATCTATGGTAAAATTGCTTGGAGCAGAGAGATGACTGTAGATATCTGAAATTGCATTTTCCATAACAGGAGGGACATCCTCTTCTTGTTCTTGTCCTCGTGAGGATTCATCAGCTTGGGGTACAGATGCCCTCTTTGTGCTAGCTTTTGTTGGTTTGGAAATTACAGATCCTTTGCCTTCCCCTTTTTCTTGGGTTCAGGTTCCTTTCTCTTCGAGAAGGCAACTTGGCGGTGTTCTTCGAGACCTTCTTCTTTTGAGCAGCAGGTTCCTTGACAGGTTCCTTGAAAGAAACACCTTTGCTTTGGGTTTTGGATTCCTTGTGCTTCTTCGAGGGAGACTGCTCATCAGAAATTTTGCCTATTACTCCTTTAATCGATTTGTCTATCCCATAGCGAAGGCGAGTTGAGTGCGTTTTAACCCTGACTGGTCGATCAGAAGAAGATGGAGGTGGAGCCTATGGTTGACGAGGAGAAGGAGGAGGTGGAGACCATGATTTTGTCCCTTCTTCGTTGAAATCAGAGATATAGACGGCTTGGGATTGAGATTTCGAGCCCATCGGAGGGATTAAAGTGAGGAATTTGGACGGAAATTGAGAGAATCTGAGAGAAGAAGAGAGAGCGTCTAGGGCAAACTTGAGTTTTAGAGCGAGTATTGAAGAACATGAATAGTGACTATATATATAGGCGCACCCATACTCGAGTATTGAAGCCTATACTCAAGTTTTGAGCTCTCATATTGAAGAACAAATACTAACCTGGACTTCAAAAGTGTAAGGTGAACCTTTGAATTTCCACGACCAATACTCGAGTATTGAACTTACATACTCGAGTATTCAGCTTCTTCGACACTTGTTTGTCCTCTGCCTAGTGGATACTCGAGTATTACACTCTCATACTCGAGTATTGAACTTCTTTATCATCAGGTTGTTCTCTGTCTGGTGGATACTCGAGTATTCTACTTACACACTCGAGTATTCATCTTCTCCAAAATTCAATGTTGCTCTCTGACTTCACCATACTCGAGTATTGCCTCCAATACTCGAGTATTCTCCTTTTGTTAGCAATTACTAAAATTTTAAACATCCTGCAAAAGACATAATTACATACTTCGATGCTTAAATTAGTTTTTAATAGTCATCAAAACCAGAACTAACATTGAGGTAGTGAGAAATCCTTACAAGTCATTGGGATTTACCATTCTGAATTCTCTCCTTATGAAATTAAATTGTTCTTTGGCCAATGGTTTGGTGAAGATGTCAGCGAGTTGAAGATGGGTTGGGATGAACATGACTTTGACATCTCTCTTCTGAACATGATCCCTTATGAAATGATGCCTCATATCAATATGCTTGGTCCGAGTTTGTTGAACCGGATTCTTGGCCAAGCTTATTGTGCTTGTGTTGTCACACAATATTGGGATCTCCTTTAAGTTGACTCCTAAGTCTAATAGTTGCTGCTTGAGCCACAAGACTTGAGCACAACAACTTGAGG
This sequence comes from Acacia acuminata, assembly GCA_019022655.1. Lineage (NCBI taxonomy): Eukaryota > Viridiplantae > Streptophyta > Magnoliopsida > Fabales > Fabaceae > Acacia > Acacia acuminata. The sequence goes on along the minus strand of JAFJYI010000225.1, from coordinate 845,613 downwards.
CGGCCACATATTCAGCTTCAGTGGAGGACACAGCCACACTTGTCTGTTTCTTGCTAAACCATGACACAAGTGAGCCACCAAGGAATTCACATTGGCCACTTGTGCTCTTCCTATCAGTTTTGTACCCATCATGGTCTGAATCTGAATATGCTACCAAATGTTTAGGTTGACCTTTAGGAAACCACAATCTAAGTGTCTTTATGTCAGCAAGATATCTGAATATTCTCTTTACTTGCTCAGCATGTGACTCCTTACGAGCAGATTGAAATCTTGCGCACATTCCAACACTGAATTGGATGTCTGGGTGACTTGCGGTCAGATAGAGTAATGATCCAATCATTCCTCTATATTTTGTGATGTTGAAGTCCTTTCCCTCTTCATCAGCATCTAATGAAGCAGTTGAACTCATAGGAGTATCACCCATTGCATTGATCCATCCCAAACTTCTTCACAGATCATTGAGATACTTGGTCTGAGATATGAAGATTCCATCATTCTTTTGCTTGATTTGTAGACCAAGGAAATAGTTGAGCTCTCCCATCATGGACATCTCAAATTCTCCCTGCATATTCTTGGCAAATTCTTCACACAAAGCATCATTAGTAGCACCAAATATAATATCATCAACGTATATTTGGACAATTAAGATTTCATTAAGCTTATTACTCTTTATGAAGAGAGTTGTATCTGCTTTTCCTCTAATAAAACCTTGATCAAGAAGGAATTTGCTTAATCGCTCATACCAAGCTCTAGGAGCTTGCTTAAGTCCATAAAGAGCTTTCTTGAGACGATAAACATGATCTGGATGATGTTAATTTTGAAAACCGGAGGTTGTTCAACATAAACTTCCTCTTGAATAAGCCATTTAGAAAAGCACTTTTTACATCCATTTGATAAAGCTCGAACCCTTTGACACAAGCAAAGGCTAGAAGAACTCTTATGGCTTCCAATCTTGCCACCGGAGCATAAGTTTCTTCATAATCAATTCCTTCTTCTTGATTATAGCCTTTAGCAACCAATCTTGCCTTGTTATGCTCAATGATTGCTGATTCATCTCGTTTGTTCTTGAATACCCATTTAGTGCCAATGATCGGATGATCCTTAGGCCTGGGCACTGACAGAGATTTTCCGTAATCTCCCAAAATAACCAGATTAGAAAAGGATTTGCAATATAATATAACTTGGGTCGTTTCCCAACGAATTTGCAGTCGGTTTAATTTGAACAGCAATAAAACAGAAATAGTAAAATTAGGGGGTTTTGATTCAGAAGAGATTGAAAACAGAAATATGCAGAGACAAAATGAAATAACACAGATTAAACAGAAAGTAGAGGATTAAAGGATTAACCCAGGATTCAGATTCCACCACTTCCCTTCCTCCGACGAAAACAGATTTATAACCGAACTCGTGATCAACTCTGGACAAACCGAATTCTCTGCGTTTGTCTAGAAATTCCCTCAACTGAACAATCCTTCAGAATTTGTTCGAATCAGTGGCGCATCTCTGTACGATCACACAGTGATACTTTGACCTAGTCCGAACTACATCATTGGGAAATGTCGATCTGGGTTTTTAATCAAAAACCCAATCCAAATCCAAAAATCAAAAACCCAATACTTTGACCTAGACGGTTACTGATTAAGCGTGAATCCTCTGGATAGTGGATGGAATCCTCATCGTTGGGTTAATCTCAGAAATTTAGCCGAACATAATTAAGAAAGACGAAAAACAGATGAAGAACACGAAGAACATTGCAGAGAATTTGAAAACTACTATTTTGATCCACTGAAATCTAAAAACGTGAATGAGAATGTGTTTGTGGCTGCTGCCTCACTTAACCTAAAATGAAAAAACGAAATGGGGCTCTAATCCACAATTCAGGCCCAGAACGAAAATAAAATAAAATGGGCTTTAATTACAAAATTCGAGCCCAAAAATACATATGACTTCGGCTCCAAAATCGGCCACCCTCTTGTTTGAATTTGCTCTTCATGTCTTCATAACAATTGTAGCTCTCTGAATCATCTGAAATATGAGACAAAAATGCAGCAAATCTGATGTCTAGTTCAAAAGTTATGGTAAAAATGGTGAAGCAATGTAAAACTGGAATTTATTATTAAATAATGGCTAAAATATAATAAAAGGCCCAAGGCCCAAATAAGTATAAAAGCCATTATTTATTAGCTAAAGAGTCCTAAATTATAAATCAAGAGACAAAAAGTAGTGTATGAAATATTCAATTATCAAATTCGCCCACACTTATCTTTTTCCACTCTGAGCAAAATTCAAAGAAAAAGACCTAAAGGAGAAACTCTTCTTTTCTAACAATTGCTAACAATGCAAAAATTGAACAAGGGACACAAAGCTCCAAAAGATCAATCAACCAAGACCACAATCCCTTCATCTCAAATTACAATTCATGGCAATCTCATCAATGATTCTATTCACAAAAGATGGTCTCTCAAATGATGCGCTCAATCAATCAATCTCTCAAGTGTTTAAGGTACATAAGTGTATCGCTCAAATTCTACTCAAGAAATTTGTTTTACCATAAGCTTGCTCAATTTCTACGTCTCCGTACTCATAACACATGCATGCACAAATCAAGAGAGCTTGTTATGAATGGTTGTAATGGGGTTAGAGTGAAGGTAGGTAATAGTATGGAATGAGAGGCTAAGCACCAAAGAAATTAAAAAGGGCACTAATTAACACAATCATTCTCTATGTAAGAAAATTTTTATTTTACTTATATATCTCCTTTCTTTCTATGCATTTTCTTTCTTTTTTTCTTTCTTTCTCTCTTTTTTTTTTAACTTTTCTTTCTTTCTTTTCTTTTTCTTTTGTTCTCTCTTTTTTTTTTCCTTTTCTTTTTCTTTTCCTGTTTTTTTTGGGAAATGAAACTATACTATATACATAATCACAATGACAAAAGCAAACATCCCCCCACACTTAAACATTTGCACTCCCGAGCAACCCCCACACTTAAACACAAAACCAAGGTGAAACCAATGCTCAAAAAATTTTCAAGGTGCGGAATAAAATGGTTTTACGCTTAGGCTTGTAATGTGGCTTAGAAAAGAATGAGTCAAAAAGGCACAAAGGGCTAGCAAAGGGATCATAATGCAAGGGAAAGGCTATTTGGCCAAAGTGAGGAAAAATAAAAGAAAGAAAACAAGCTTCCATCATAGTTATGCACGTAAGTGGAAAATGTAGTTTCAAAAAGAAAAGGAGCAAGTTCTAGAATGGCAGACCAAACCATGAGCAGATGCACACGAGAAAGAAAGAATGGCAAAAGATGAATTCCATTCATGCAGGCCCAAAACCTCATAAGGTCAATACCAACTTAGGCAATCAACAACATCAAATCAACTACCAAGACATGTAATCGAAGAGTCAAGGATGGCGAGACCAAACGAATGATCCATTAAAACCAAAATGTCCAAGTTCATAATATGTAGCAATCATAGAAAGAGAGACTGTATTTATTTCAAAAAGCAAAGTAGAAAAAGGAAAACAAATAGAAGAAAGAGGGAGAAAGAAAGAAGAATACTCCGCAAGGGGTTTATGGAGGATAAGTAGCATCAATGAGGAGAATCTCTGCTTCCTCAAGCTGCTGCTGGGATCCCTCATGAAATGGCTTGAGGCGATGCCCATTGACCTTAAAGGTTCGTCCTGTGGGTGGATCACATAGCTCAATAGCACCAAATGGAAAAATGTTAGTGATCTCAAAAGGCCCATCCCATTTAGATCGAAGCTTACCGGGCATAAACTTCAAACGGGAGTTAAACAGAAGAACTTTCTGGCCCATAGAAAATTCTTTCCTTAGAATATGCTTATCATGGAATGCCTTAGTCTTTTCCTTGTATAACTGCGAGCTTTCATAGGCATCCAATCTAAGTTCATCCAACTCTTGCAATTGTAGCTTCCGCTCCATCCCAGACTTGGCCAAATCCATGTTACACTGCTTAATGGCCCAATAGGCTTGATGCTCCATCTCAACCGGAAGATGACATGCCTTACCAAAGACAAGCCGATAAGGAGACATCCCAATCGGAGTTTTGTAGGCGGTGCGATACGCCCACAAAGCATCCTCTAATCGCTTACTCCAATCTTTTCGGGTAGAGTTAACAGTCTTCTGAAGGATTTGCTTAATCTCTCTATTTGAGAGTTCGGCTTATTTGTTGGTTTGAGGATGGTATCTTGTGGAGACCTTGTGAAGCACTCCATACTTGCGTAACAAGGCACCCATGCTTCGGTTGCAAAAATGGGAGCCTTGGTCACTGATAATAGCTCTAGGAATGCCAAACCTGCAGAAAATGGTAGACCTAACAAAATCCACCACCACAGAAAAATCATTAGTCCGGGTGGCTTTGACCTCAACCCATTTCGAGACATAATCAACAGCCAACAATATGTAAGTATAACAATATGAAGCAGGAAATGGACCCATAAAATCAATACCCCAAACATCAAAGATCTCACAAAACAATATAGGGTTCTGGGGCATCTCATGCCTACGGGAAATACTCCTTGCTCTCTAACAGTTATCACATGACTTACAAAACAGATGGGAATCATGAAACAAGGAAGGCCAAAATAATCCACTATCTAAGACTTTCCTAGCAGTTCTTTGGGCTCCAAAGTGACCACCATAGGCAGAAGCATGAGCAAAATGCAATATAGAGTGAAACTCATGATCAGGTACACATCTCCTAACTACTTGGTCACTACAAAATTTCCACAGATAAGGGTCATCCCAAACATAATATTTAGACTCACTCTTTAATTTAAGGGTTTGGGCCCTAGTGGAATCTATAGGCAAAACACCTACTCCAACAGTCAAACTCTTGGAGCAGCAACATCTACCGGATGAGTCGTGGCTTAGCATTTGCCTTTTTCAAAAGAAACTTCAAAGCAGCATGGTCAGAGAAAATAACTACTCTACTTGCTAGGAAATATGACCTAAACTTATCAAAAGCAAATACAATAGCCAACAACTCTTTCTCAGTAGTGGTGTAATTAAACTGGGCAGGATCCAAAATCTTGGAGGCATATGCAATCACATGAGATGCTCTATCAACTCGCTGTGCCAAGATAGCACCAACTGCATAGTTGGAAGCATCACACATCAACTCGAAGGGGAGACACCAATCAGGGGCTTGGATCACTGGGGCTGTAGTTAGGCAACGCTTCAAATGATCGAAGGCCGCCTTGCAAGCATCATCAAATACAAAGTCAGTGTCCTTATGCATAAGATTGGATAAGGGTCGGGCAGTCTTGCTGAAATCCTAAATGAAACGCCGATAGAAACCTGCATGACCAAGAAAAGAGCGAACTTCCCGCACAGATGCGGGGTAAGGCAAAGCAGTAATTACATCTATCTTAGCAGGATCTACCTCAATCCCTTTCCTAGACACTATGTGTCCCAAGACTATACCCGACTCAACCATAAAGTGACACTTCTCATAATTCAAGCACAAGATTAAACTCAATACACCTATGCAAAACTCTAGACAAATTAGCTAAGCATGCATCAAAATCGAGACCCATATACGGTGAAATCATCCATAAAAACCTCCATGCAGTCCTCTAGAAACTCAGAGAAAATGCTTACCATACAACGCTGAAAGGTGCCGGTGCGTTGCAAAGGCCAAAAGGCATCCTTTGGTAGGCATATGTTCCAAAGGGGCATGTGAAGGTCGTCTTCTCTTGATCCTCAGGAGCAATATGGATCGGAAGTATCCGGAGTAGCCATCCAAGAAGCGGTAATGGGACTTGCCGGCCAATCGCTCTAACATCGATCAATGAAAGGTAGAGGGTAATGATCCTTGCGAGTGGCTTGGTTGAGTCTCCTATAGTCGATGCAAACTCTCCAACTATTCTGAACTCGAGTAGGAATGAGCTCATTCTTCTGATTGGCTACCACAGTGACTCCAGATTTCTTAGGAACCACCTGGACCGGGCTAACCCACTGGCTATCAGAAATGGGATAGATGATACCAGCTTGCAGAAGCTTAGTGACCTCCTTCTTCACCACATTAAGGATAAGAGGATTAAGGCGTCTGTGGGGCTGCCTCACCGGCTTAGAGCCCTCTTCCAACGAGAATGCGATGCATACACATGGAAGGGCGATGCCGACGATATCGCCTAATGTCTACCCAATGGCTTTCTTGTTCGCTCACAATAAGCTTAGCAGCTTCTCTTCTTGGTCAGGAAGAAGATTATTTGCCACAATGACTGGCAACTGTTCATCTACCTCTAGAAATGCATACTTCAGGTGATCTGGAAGGGATTTCAACTCAAGCTTGGGTGGTTGCTTAGTGGAGGGAAGAAACTTAGGTGGTTGTTGCAACAACTCTGATGTCATCACACTGGAAATGCCTGAAACCACATTCAAAGAAACAGAAGAACTGCGTCTATACAGCTTAATCATCAGAGTTAAGCTTATCAAAATCAGAATCAGGATACACATTAGGATCAAGATGAAGCTCAAACTCAGGATCAATATCAGAATCCACTTGTAATGTAGAATCACCAAATAATGCAGCATTAAGCAAATCGGTGCAAACATAGCACCATTCATTGTCGACATGCACAAATGGGAGAATCACTCTCGGATGCAAAATCGGGATAATCAAGACACCAATCAAGGCAATAACATCATCCACAAGATCATCAATCACATCAATGCAGAAAATAGAGTGTTCTTCCCTAGGATGTTTCATGGCATCAAAGATATTGAAATTCACGAGATATATCACCAAACTCCATGGAAAGAGTACCATAATGCACATCTATCTTAGTCCTAGCTGTTTTCATGAAAGGCCTCCCTAGAATGATTGGTGACCTACTACTTGGGAGACTCATCCTCCATATCTAAGATGTAAAAATCAGCGGAAATATCGGTTCATTAACTTTGACTAATAAATCTTCAACTAAACCGAAGGATGAACATTACTCCTATTAGCTAGCTGAACAACAACACCGATGGGACGTAAAGGACTAAGACCAAGAGATTTATAAATAGATGCAGGCATGACATTAATCGAAGCACCTAAATCTAGCATGCAATCATCAAATCTATAGTTACCAAAACAACAAGGGATAGAAAACGTCCCTGGATCCTTGCACTTGCGAGGCATTGTAGGCTGGATGAGTGCTGATACATTCTGGTTCAAACTCACTCGTCCACTCCTCTTCAGTCGCCTCTTGTTGGTGCACAACTCCTTCAGAAACTTGGCATATTTAGGAATTTTGACCGCATCTAAGAGAGGAATGTTGATCTCTACTCTTCTGAATGTCTCAAGTATATCCTTCTCTTGTGCTTTTTCTGCCAACTTCTTGGATTGAACTGCTCTCTGAGGGAAAGGAAGAGGAATGGGGATGTCTTTGTTGGGATCTGTACAACGTAGTGGATTAAAAAACTTGCGAATCCCGCCCCGAGGATCACTCAGGTGCGTTTAAACATAGGCTAGGGAATCCAAAATTACCTTTGGAGAATTCGTTCACGTCTTGTTCTTCCTTGAACATGTGGGCTACCTCCTCGATCAATAGAAGACGACTCGTAGGATCGTCTTCCTCCATCTAGATCCACACGAACAACTCCCGAACACGGCTACGGCTTTGCTAGCGCTTCTTGTGCGTCTCTCTTAATTTTCCACTCTAGGGTTTCTCGCGGCTTTTTTAATACGCTCGATCGAAAAACCCATAGGTTTTCTCAAACCCGTCGATGCATTATATAAAATTAATGCGCATTAATTTTGAATTTTGAATTTCAAATATGGATTAAAATACATTAATTAAATCTATCGGTTAGATCTAATGTAACGCATTTATTTAATCCGATTAAAACCAGATCCAAATTCAAATTTAGAATTTGAATTAAAACATATTAATTAAATCTATCGATAGATCTAATCTAATGTATTTATTTAATTCAAATTAAAAGCCTTGATTTAATTTATCTCCATAAATTAAATCCGAGAAATAATATCTATCTATTTAATTAAATGCGAGATACTATATCTCAACTTAAATTAAATAGATATACGATATCTTTATTCGAATATTAAATGAGATACAATATCTCTATTTGTTTTAAATATTTAATTTATCAAATAAATTAAATATAAAACAAATAATATATAATAATATTATAATCTCTATTTATAATATTAATATATATATATATATATATTAATTTTGAATTTATACATATATATATATATATATTCACCCCAGACTAAATTAAGTATTCATTAAATCTCAGATTAATCTAAGATTCAATGAACCCGGACACTTTGCTAGTGTTGGGTTATTCTTGTGTGTGACCTATGAGGCCCATATGAGATTGGCAGTGGGCCAACACTGTGTAAGCCCACAAGTCGCAAGCGGCCTCTAGCAAGACATTACGACTACCCAATTCACATGGGGATCGATTACACGATACAACCTATCGTACAACCATGTCACGTCCCTTTTGTCACACGATAATTTGGTCAAGGATGAGGCATGGATAATGTCAACTTCCTTTTCTTGACCATTACTTTCTCAATTCTTGAGTAGTCTAATTAGTGAAATGGAAACCCCTTTCCATCACAGTATGGCCATACATTTCTTAGACTCACTCATCGAGGGGTCCAGTATTATCTCTCTATAAATGTGAGGGATAAATTCCATCTTGACCATTCACATTCCTCCGCATGAAAATCACTGATCCCGATCCCAGCCTTTATCATCACCCGGTCAAAGACCGGTGACTCATCATGTAGGAATCTATGATGATCTCGAGTCATAGGGTGTCGTGATGATTATACATGAGATAAGCTTATGACTAGATCCATGCGGCTTTCTCATAGTGGGTCGGTCCAAAGACCTTGTACTCTTACAAGTGCCCATGACTTTGATTCGTATCTCCATACCTCATCAAAGTCATATCGGTCTAAACTCATCTTCGCTCCGCGTAGATGACCGACCGTGGACATTTAGGATAATCTATAAGATGTATCCAGGGATGCGCTTATCAATACGAACATGCAAACGAAAATGATAATAAAAGAGAATACTTTAAATAACTTAAATATCCAAAGTACAATGAATTGCCCCTAGGGCATAATTTCCAACAGTCTTCCTCTTCACCTTGCTGCACTGCCTTTTTATTTTTAGAGTCAATCTTCACATTTTCTGACTCTCTTTCTGATGTGGAAGTCACATCTGCAGCTAGTTTAGGTTCCTCTAATTGCTTGCCAGAACGAAGGGAGATAGCACTCACATTCCCCTTAGGATTAGGAATTGTTTGTGAAGGAAGAGTGTTGGATCCCCGAGGTTGAAGTGGTTCAATGAGGTTGCCAACCGCCCAATCTGTGTTTTCAAACTCGAATGGAAGTGTCGGTTCTTTGTTGGAACCGCATATTGGCCGTGACAAATTGCTTCATCATATCTTCAAGTGAGGAACCACCACTACCACTACTACTAGCCTGTCGTTGTCTTTGCCTGTGGAGGTGCACATATGGCTGGTCGAGGATGTGGTCTTGGCAAATGCAAAGGAGGTGCAGATTGTTGTTGGAAATTCTGTGGTCTGTACTGTCTCTGTTGGTAATTCCAAGAATTCTGCTGATATTGGTTACTCTGGTTTTGATTCTGGTTCCAACGAAAATTGGGGTGATTTCTCCAACCAGGATTGTAGGTGTTGGAGAAGGCATTATTCTGCTGGTATTGTGGCTTTCCTGGAAAAACACCTGCGAAGCTCCCGATCGGTCTTGATAAGCAGGATCATGCAAGGTAGGGCAAGAGTAAGTAGAATGATAAGGGTCAGAACAGAACCCACATGAGTACCCAATCTGAGGAGGAGAAGATTGTACTGTTTGTGCCACTACCAACTGCCTCACCAGAGAGGTCAGATCATCAATTCTATTCTCTAATCTCTGAGAATTGTACTGGACTGGAGGTGTTTGAACATGGTAAACAGGAGTACTATTGGCCCAGTGCCAAATTGGCGAGAGTTGGGTCCATCTCGGATATCAATTCTCGAGCATCTTCGGTGTCATGTTACGTAGAGCCCCACCGCTAGAAGCATCCACAAAACCTTTGTCTCTCGGTAGCGACCATCATAGAAATGGGTAATCAAGAGTTGCTCAGTGATCTAGTGGTGTGGACAGCTTGCACATAACCTTTTGAACCTCTCCCAGTACTCATGTAAAGTCTCCCCATTGTCCTGTTTAATGTTGGCAATTTCTTTCTTGATCGCAGTTGCTCTTGAGGTAGGGTAATATTTCTCCATAAATAACCTCTGAACATCAACCCAGCTCCCAATAGATGAAGGCTGAAGGTACAACAACCAGTCTTTGGCTCCACCTTCCAATGAGAAAGGAAAAGCTCTCAGCTTGATTTGATCTTCATCAATGGCATGTGGTTTCATTGTCTTTGTACACTAGATGAAATTCCTTCAAATGCTTAATGGCACACTCACCTGGAAAGACCATGAAACTTAGACAAAGCAAGTGTATTAGACCAGATTTAAGCTCAAAGTTAGCGGCAAAGAAAGCGGGATATTGGATACACAAAGGTTGATAATTAACATCGGGTTCATTCAATTCCTTTAAAGTAGGACGATTTTCCCGTTCTTGTCATAATATCGAGTTAGGAAAATTGCTACTAGAATCGGTGAAAACAACAAGACTATCAAAAGTACTATCGAAACACAATCGAGAGATCAACGGTATGGACACAATCGAATGGCCACAATCGGACTCAAGTGCAATGTCCAATTCCGCATTAATCCCACGACTTAGCCTAACAACTCTTCTAGCGTAAGAATTGTCCTTTCTATTTCAGGATCAAATGTCAACAAGTCTTCGGATTGATAGTGCTCCTAGTACTCATACAGCATAGTCACAAGGCAGAATCTGCAGAAAATCAGAATTACGAAAATGCCACCAGCCAATTAGAATTACGAAAATGCCACTAAAAGTGGTATAAAGTAGAAAAACACTAGGACACATAAAAGCAAACACAAAAACAAAAACCGATGGTAGAAATTGACCTAAACAAGTCCAAACACTATCAAATGATTTTTAAAATTTTTGGGACTTGGACAGGGCAACTCCTAGACCATTGGGGAACTCAAAAATGGAATAAAAAACTTCAAAAATTGAAAAAGTGGTCTAAACGATGGAATTTAGCAAAACGGAGCTTAGCACACGGAAAATCAAAGATTTTCCATGTGTCATGTGAGATAGGCCATTTTCTATCACTGTACCAATTTTCAACCCATTCAAAGATACTCCGAAAAAAACTAACTAGTAGAAATCAAAAAATCAAAACTTAAAACAGCGAAACAGTTGTCTAAACGTTGGAATTTGGGGAAAATAGGGTATACCTCACTCCCTACCCGGGAGTGACTCTTTCTTAGAATGCCCAATTCCTTGTGAATAAGACCTGGTTTGAGTGATCTGGTCAAAAAATTTAAATCCACGACACCCGAACCACCTTAACTACCGAAAAATGAAGCTATTTACACTACTTTACTAATCAAACCGATGCAAATTCCCCGGCAGCGGTGCCATATTTTGACAGAGATTTTCCGTAATCTCCCAAAATAACCCGATTAGAAAAGGATTTGCGTATAATATAATGCTGGGTCGTTTCCCAACGAATTTGCGATCGGTTTAATTTGAACAAAGAATAAAAACGCGAAATAGTAAAATCGGGGTTTTTGATTCGAAGAGATTGAAAACGAAAAATATGTAGAGACAAAACGAAATAACACAGATTAAACGAAAATCGTAGGATTAAAGGATTAACCCAGGATTGATTCCACCACTTCCCTTCCTCGGGAAACATTTATAACCGAACTCGTGATCGACTCTGACAAACCGAAATCTCTGCGTTTGTCCGAAAATTCCCTCAACCAACAATCGTTCAAATTTGTTTGAATCGATGGCACACCTCCGTACAATCGCACGGTGATACTTTAATCTAGTCCAAACTACGTCCTTAGGAAATGTTGATCTGGGTTTTTAATCAAAAACCCAATCCAAATCCAAAACCGAATCCAATTAAAGAATGCGAGAAAACGAGTTAGACGGTTCTGGATTAAGCGAATCCTCGGATAGTGGATGGAATCCTCATCGTTGGGTTAATCTCGAAATTTAGCCGAACATAATTAAGAAAGATGAAAAACAGAGATGAAGAACGTGAAGAACACGAAGAACATTGCGAGAATTTGAAAACTACTATTTTGATCCACCGAAATCTAAAAACGTGAATGAGAATGTGTTTGTGGCTGCTGCCTCACTTAACCTAAAATGGCAAAACGAAATGGGGCTCCAATCCACAATTCAGGCCCAGAACGAAATTAAAATAAAATGGCCTTTAATTTCAAAATTTGAGCCCAAAAATACATATGACTTTGGCTCCAAAATTGACCGCCCTCTTGTCTGAATTTGCTCTTCATGTCTTCATAACAATTGTAGCTCTCTGAATCATCTGAAATATGAGACAAAAATGGGGCAAATCCGATGTCTGGTTCAAGAGTTATGGTAAAAATGGTGAAGCAATGTAAAACTGGAATTTATTATTAAATAATGGCTAAAATATAATAAAAGGCCCAAGGCCCAAATAAGTATAAAAGCCATTATTTATTAGCTAAAGAGTCCTAAATTGTAAATCAAGAGACAAAAAGTAGTGTATGAAATATTCAATTATCGGGCACCAAATCCCAAACTTGATTTCTATCAAATTGATGTAACTCTCTTGCATTGCTATCACCCAATCATTGTCTGAAAGGGCTTCATCAATCTTAGAGGGTTCAATATGAGAAATGAAAGCAGAAAATGTTACTTTATTTAAAGTGTTTTTTCTGGTTCTTACTCCTTGATTTACATCACTTATAACTTGGTCCAAAGGGTGATTCCTAATGAACTTCCAAGCTCTAGGTGAGACCGATCGAATTTTCGGGATTGTTTTGGGGGTCACCTCGAAAACATTTTCGGGATTTTCAATAGATGCGGGAGTAGTTTTTGAAAAGAATTGATTTTTGAAAACATTTTCTTCATCATCATCCAAAGGTTTATCAGATTTAGATTCACAAAAGACAACATGCATAGACTCTTCAACAATACGAGTATGAGTATTAAAGACTCTATAAGCTTTACTCCTATTATAATAACCCAAAAATATACCTTCATCTGCTTTGGGATCAAACTTTCGCAAGTTATCCTTACCATTATTGTGGATGAAACACTTACATCCAAACACATGCAGATGACTCAAGTTGGGCTTCCTTCCTTTGTACAATTCATAGGGAGTCTTGCTCAACTTCTTTCGAAGATATGCCCGATTTGAGATGTAGCACACGGTGCTCATTGCATCGCCCGAACACTTGAGAAGTGTTGTTCTCATTTAGCATAGCTCTTGCCATCTCGGTGATGACTCGATTCTTTCTTTTCACAACACCATTTTGTTGAGGAGTCCTTGGGGGCGAGAAGTTGTGGTCTATCCCCATCTTTGTCACAAAACTCAAAGAAATGCATTATTTTCAAATTCTCCTCCATGATCGTTATGATTCTCGAAATAGAGAAACCTTTCTCATTTTGGACCTTATTGGCAAAAACAGCAAACTGATCAAACGTTTCATCCTTAAAAGATAAGAATATAGTCCATGCAAATCTTGAGAAATCATCAACTATGACCAAAGTATAAAGATTGCCACCAAGGCTTTTTACTCTAGCTGGTCCAACTAGATCCATATGAAGCAATTGAAGAGGTCTATTAGTTGAAATCTCATTTTTAGATTTGAAAGACGATTTGGTTTGTTTCCCTTTTTGACAAGCATCACAAAGCATGTCATTTTTAAAATGAAGTTTAGGAACACCAATCACAGATCCTTTTTAAGTAATCTGTCAAGTTGAATCATATTGACATGAGCTAATCGCTTGTGCCATAGCCAACTCTCATCCAAATTACTGACAAAACATTTTTCAAAAACAGAACCATTACTAAAGAGATTAAGTGTATAACAATTGCCATCTCTAGGGGCTCTAAATAAAGCTTTTGATTTTATGTTTTCTAAAGGGAGAATATCCTTACTCACAATCAAGCACTCCTCAGAATTGAAGATAACTAAGTTACCTTTATCAGTGCTTTGACTTAGACTGAGGAGATTGTGGCAAAGTCCTTTGACTAGGTAGACATCTTTGATTAGTGGTCCTTCATTATTGCTAATTTCACCAACTCCAGCAATCTTTCCAGATTGATCTCCACTAAAGGTCACCTTGCCACCATCTTTGGGCTTGATTGAGGCAAATTTGGATTGGTCCCTCGTCATGTGCCTAGAGCATCCACTGTCAATGTACCATTTGTTGGATTTTGATGCTCTTAGACAAAACCTGCAAGACACAACAGATCAGGGCTTAGGTACCCATCTTTTCTTGGGTCCTTTGGGGTTAGTTTGTGTCTTAGGAATCTTGTAAGATCCCTTTGGAACCCATTGATAATTCCTTATGGGTTTACTCTTCCTTTCCTTCTTATGAAAGCAGGAAGAAGTAGTATGACCCTTTCTATTGCAAGAATTGCGATGTGCAAAAGGATTTGAAGAATTGACTGATTTTGTAAAATAGTTCATATAGGATTTTTCACCGAGACTTCTTTCTTCCTTTCTTTTTATCAAAATTAGGTTTATAACCAATTCCTCGATCTGTCATTTATAAATCTTTGTTGTTTCAAAATGACATTGAGCATTTCACTTCCTCTAGTGAATTTCTCAAGTGCCTTTGTAAGATGTAAATTCTTTTGTTTCATATCGACAATCTTTACAAACAAGATATTCGAAAGAAGAGAATTTTTCAACTTGCAATTCAAGAGTAATATTCCCGCTTTTTCAATTTGAAATATTTCTCAAAGAAGTTTTTCAAATTCGGATTGCACGACCATATATTCACAAATAACTCATCATAAGGTGGTTTGCAATCATATACCTCATCAAAATTAATACGTTGCTCTTCTTCTTCAGCAACTAAGAATATATTTGCTTTCTCTTCCTCATCCTCATCATCTTCATCAGATGAACTATCACCCCAAATACCATAGACATATGCCTTCTTTTTAAGTTTGTTGAATCTCTTCTTTTCTTTGTCTTTGTTCTTCGATCAGGGCATTCTGATTTGATGTGGTAAGGCTTCTCACATTCGTAGCAAATGATTGGCTTCTTTCCCTCATAGCTGGAGCTACCCTTGTGAAACTTCTTGAAACCTTGGTCCTTCTTGTAGAATTTCTTGAATCTCCGGACCATCATACCTATCTCCCCATCTTCATCTGGATCTTTATCATCATCTGATTCCTTAGTTTCTTTGACAGCTTTAAGGGCAATTCCCTTATTTTTGCCATGGACTTCATCAAGTCCCTTCTTGAACTTGAGCTTGGCTTCATATTCGAAAGGCTCCCGAAAAGGGCGCCACGATGCCATAGAGTCTCCACGAGCTTCTTCAATGGCAGTGACTTTGGCTTCCCATTCCTTGTTGAGGATGTTGAGAATCTTCCTCACTTGGATAGGTTGCTCATACTCTTTGCCCAATTCAGCAAGCTAATTGATCAGATGGGTGAATCTCAGCTGGAAACCGCCAATGGATTCTCCAAGCTTCATACGAAGGAGATCATATTCAGTCATTAGAGTGTTGACTCTATTTTGCTTCACCCCAGCAGTTCCTTCATGAGCAATCTCCAGAGCATCCCACATAGCTTTAGCTGAGGTTAAGTTGCACACACGAAAGTACTCTTGTTGACTGAGAGCACTTTGCAGAAGGAGGACAGCCTTGCTATTGAGTGTGACATTTCTCCTATCATTTTCATCATAGTCTTCTTCTTCCTTTGGAACTCTGAGACCATTCTCCAAGACAGTTGGAGCATAGTCTCCTCTTTTGAACACTCTCTAGAGACCATACTCTGTAGCCATCACAAAAACCTTGAACTTGGCTTTCCAGAATGAGTAATGTTCTCCATTGAAACCTGGAGGTTGGTTGATTGAAGCTCCATCAGGTAGAATGCCTTCTATATTGATCCTTCTCGAGTTGTTAGACTCTTTAGAGAAGACCAAGCTCTGATACCAAATGAAAGTGGAGTTATATACCCAAGAGGGGGTGAATTGGGTATTTTAAGAACTTTTGTAATCTGCTCTATTTTTAGACAGCAAAAACAGAGATGGACGAAATAAAGGGAAGAGCATCTCGGACACGAGATTTATCTTGGTTCTGGTCCTAACAACTTGACCTACATCCAGTCCCCAAACTCTCTGGGATTTTCCACTATCACAAAGATTACACACTCTGTACTCAAAGAGTAGTTCTCTCTCTAGAACTCATCCCCCTTACAAGTTGTAATCAATGAACTCCCAAATCACCAAGTCCCCTGAATTGCGATTCTTTAAAATAAATGTTTTTCAAGTAGAAACTTTCTCTAAGAGTAGATAAGAATAATCGCTGAAGTACAAAGTATCAAAAGATACAATACATTTGAAAACCGAAAGAGTAAATGCTAGACTTGAATGTATTTCGTTTTTTGTTGTGTGTTGTTGAGAAGACTTGAATGCATCTCTATTTATACTAAGAGTGCACTAATTGACCGTTGTAATCTTCATTATTACCGTTGCCTTGATTAACCAAAGTTCTGGGCAAGGTAAGGTCTTCTTCTCTCTCTAATCTGTACTTAATCCAAATTGGGTATAATATCAGAGTTGACTCTATGCAAATTAGTCCGTTGGAGAGACAGTTGCTTATTGAAGAAATCATTCTTTAATGCTTTGCAACCGTGTGCAGAAGGATTACCCAAAAGTATGCAACTTTCTGGGTTTGCATTTAATGTGCTGACACCACTTTGCTTTTGCTTTAAACCTTTAATGTACATTCTCTAATATGTCTGAAACTCACCAATAAAGTGGTTAAACATATCTAGAAACATTAGAGATTAATCATAGGAAGTATTAAGATCAAACAAGAAGATTTCACAAATTCGTCAAATTTGATTTTCAAACTTAGCGTTCAATACTCGAGTATGTGTATCAATACTCAAGTTTGTCACTATGCACTTAAGTCAATACTTGAGTATTCATTTTGATACTGGAGTATTCTTCTTCCAGAGAGGAATCATCGAGATTTGACTTTGGACATTAACATTGAAATAAAGTCAATACTTGAGTATCCAAATCCATACTTGAGTTTTGAACTTTTGATATGAAAATAAGTTTAAGTTCAAAAACCTCAATACTTGAGTATTAATCTCAATACTTGAGTATTCAAATTATTGACAAAGAGCAAAGCTTTCTGTATGCCCAATACTCGAGTTTCCAACTCAATACTCGAGTATGCATTCATCTGGAAAATCTTTGTGAATTCTTTCCCAAGTCAATACTTGAGTATTGAAATGAATACTTGAGTATGCATGCATAAATCTCGTAATCTTTCTATTAGTTCAATACTCGAGTGTGCAAGCCAATACTCGAGTATGCACGGAATTTGAAAACTTTGGTAGATGATTGTCAAGTCAATACTTGAGTTTTTAGATGGATACTTGATTATTCATAAACAAGTGTTAAGCTTAAAAACTTTGTGAAAATCCAATACTCGAGTATGCGAAGCCAATACTCGAGTTTTCAAAAGATGAGAAACTTGATGACTCTCTGTGTGACCAATACTCGAGTATTCAACTGAATACTTGAGTATTGCGATCTTAAGTCAATGTTAAAATTGTCTCTGTGTGTTCCATACTTGAGTATGCATATCAATACTCGAGTTTGGCTATGTGTGAAAAACTTGGAGTGCTCTTTGTAAGTCCAATACTCGAGTATTGTGTCCAATACTTGAGTATTGCTTTGTGTAATTGTTTTGAGCAACTCTCTATAAAGTCAATACTCAAGTATTGAGACCAATACTCGAGTTTTGTCTTGACAATAAGTTTTTTTAACTTACCAAAGACAAAACCATATCTTGTGTTTACAACTGTCAGTTATCATCAAAACCTGTAGAGAACTAACAACAACAAGCCAACCCTAGAGGGGAGTCGTGCAGAGCCTAAACGAGATTTCACATTCGGCCAGACTCTAAAGAAGAGAGAGAGAGATATCACGAGGTACGAGAACTTCTAGGAGCACCCAGCATCCTTCCTTGCAGTAAGACGAAGAAAATAAGACGTGGAGTGGTGACGTGACATGGCTTCTTCCACACCGTCGGGAATTCATTGAGCCTTCTATTTTGGTTTTAATCTTTTGATCATGGGTTATTCCGTTATTATCTGTTTTGTGTGTCCCTTGTCGGTCATGAACTGATTTTCCTATGGCTGAATGAGGATGATTTCTTAAGTGTTAAATGAACCCAATTGCAAGTTCTTAATTCAATAAATTTAGTTTGCTTATCTCGTGCATTAATTACTAGTCGATTAGCGGAAGCTAAGGGCTAGATTTGTGGCCTCGCTTATCGGGCAAGGAGTCGTGGTTAGACCTCCGAGAAACTTGATGATTGCTAGGCGGTGGTGCAAGGCTTGACCTATTATTGTAGGCTTTAGGAATGGGTCTACCGCTCATAACCAATACACCCTGTTTTGTAGCATTGATCTAACTAGAAAATTGCCATAGGCATATGGAAGGAGTAAAGTTAGCATTAGAAGTATCGGACGCAGAAGCTTCGATAGACTATAGTGGTGGATTAACTGAATAGCATTGTAGTTAGTAGCTATGCTGTAGCATTGTGGAAGCTATACAGTATAGATGCTATAACAATGGGTAAAGCAACTAGGAGATTGAGATACTTAACGGTGATTCCAAGTTCAGCCTAACTTTTTACTGATATCTTCTCAAGACTACAATACTCTGTTTACTTCGTTTATTAGCATAATTACAAAACCTCTCAAACCAATCATATTTACTTTCTATTTGCACAACTATCATAGCAATCGAGCGTCACTTCCTGGTATCTCAGTCTCTGTGGGACGATACTCTACTTACTCTTTATTACTTATTCGACTAGTTCACTTGCCATTAAGGAAATCGACCAACATCTAGCAAGACATTGCAACTGCCCAATTCATATAGGGATCGATAATAAGATACAACCTATTATACAACCCTGTCACATCCCTTTTGTCACGCAATAATTTGGTCAAGGATGAGGCATGGATAATGTCAACCTCCTATTCTTGACCATCACTTTCTTGATTCTTGAGTAGTCTAACAATTGAAATGGAAACTCATTTCCATCGTAGTATGGTCATACATTTCTCAGACTTGCTCATCGAGGGGCCCGGTATTATCTCTCTACAAATGTGAGGGACAAATTCCATCTTGACCATTCACATTCCTCCGAATGAAAATCACTGATCCCGATCCCAGCCTTTATCATCACCCGGTCAAAGACCAGCAACTCTCATGTAGGAATCCATGATGATCTCAGGTCAAAGGGCATTGTGACGCGGTTATACATGAGAAAAGCTTATGACTAAATCTATGTAGCTTTCTCATAGTGGGTCGGTCTAGCACCTTGTACTCTTACAAGTGCCTATGACTTTGATTCGTATCTCCATACCTTATCAAAGTCATACTGGTCTTATTTCATCTTCGCTCCTGTGTAGATGACCGACCAGGAACATTTAGGATAATCTATAAGATATATCCAAGGATACAGTTATCACTATAAACATGCAAATGAAATGATAACGAAATGAAGAATACTTTAAATGACATTAACATTTAAAGTACAATGACTTGCCCCTAGGGCATAATTTCCAACATAATGAACCCGGCATAAGAAATGATCATCATGAAAAGATATGGGAAGATATCCCTTTATAAAAGAGACAATTCATAAGGTACTACTCATATGCAGAATTCTTTAAAAACTTTAAGGTTTTAACTATATTCTTTCTTATGTTCTTAAAAAGGTCATTGACTGTGAAGCTTTTGTTCTTGTTTTTTTTAATGGCAGGATTCGATCGAGAGGGACATGTTATAAAAGAGGATGTTATGTTGTTGGGTGGGAGTCTGATGAAGGCATGTGAATATTATATTAGGCATGTATGTTCATTTAGGTACTGTATTTGTAACTTATCTTATTGTATATATTCATTTAGGTGTTGTACTAGAATAGTATATTCATTAAGAGGCCACATAACTCATGGTGAATGATATTTGTATCCATTTCCAATTCAATTAGTAATTCATAATGGATTGTTCATAGCTTGTAGCTTAAAGTACTGTCTTTTAGGTGCTGGATTAGGTGGTGTATGTGTATGATCAGGAAGAAATAGAATAGGAGAAAATTTGACATTTAAGAACGTTATATTTAATAGTCCGGTCTTAAGAGCCCCTTTTTTAAGACCGGTGTACTTATTCATCCGGTCTTAAAAGTCGATTTTTTAGATCGAACGTTTTTTTCCCGTCTTAAAAGTTATAACTTTTAAGACTGGATGTATTCATAAGTCCAATCTTAAATATTGGTATTTTATATCGGTGTATGTCTTGAATTATGGTTTTTTAAGACCGGTGTATTTATTCGTTCGCTCTTACACGTCAGACTTTTCAGACTGGATGTTTATTTGCCTAGTCTTAAAAGTCATATTTTTTAGACCGGTCTTTTTAGTTATCCGGTCTTAAAAGTTTGGTTTTAAGACCGAACAAAAACTATAGCAGGTATATATAGTACGATTTTTAAGACCTAATATTTTTAATGTCTGGTCTAAAAGAATTTCTTTAAGACCGGTTCGCGTCCGGTCTAAGAAGTTATAGACTTTTAAGACCACCTGGAACGAGACCGATCGCGGATCTGGTCTTACGATACCTCTTTCTTCCGGTCTTAAAAGCGTTTTTTGTACCGGTGTAGTACACAATCGCTTGAACCTCTCCCAATGCTTATACATGGTCTCCCTATTGTTTTGTTTAATGCTACTAATATCCTTCCGAATGGTAGTGGCTCTTGAGGAAGGGAAGAACCTCTCTAGGAATAACTTCTGCATATCAGCCCAGCTCCCAACAGATGATGGTTGCAAATAATATAGCCAATCCTTAGCCAAACCATCTAAGGAAAATGGAAAAGCTCTCAGCTTAATGTGGTCCTCATTAGTTGGTTGAGGTTTCATCGTATTGCATACCACATGGAACTCCTTTAGATGCTTGTGAGGACATTCACCTGCAAGACCATGAAACTTGGGCAACAAATGGATAAGACCATACTTTAGTTCAAAGTTAGCAGCAAGTTTAGGATATTGAATACACAAATTTTGATTGCCCACACCACGTGAAACGATATGTCCCGTGATTTAGGTCATTTTCTATCAAGTTCCAAAATTTTAGACCATTCGGAGATACTCCGAAAAAAATGTTGTTGTAGAAATCACAAAATTGAAACATAAAAAAGTGAAAAAGTGGTCTAAACGTTGGAATTTGGGGAAAATAGGTGCTACCACACTTCCTTATAGGAAGTGATTCTTACTCGAATGCCCAATTCCTTGTGAATAAGACCTGGTTTGAGTGATCTGGACTAGAAAAATTTCGTCACCACCAAAACAACCTAAACGACACTATTTACACTACTGTTAATCTAGACCGATGCAAATTCACCAGCAGTGGCACCATATTTTGACAGAGATTTGTCGTGTCTCTTAAAATATCCAGATTGAATAAAAGGGTTGCAGTTATAGGGAACCTGGATCATTTTCCTAACCAATTTGCAGAGGCTCTGATTGGACAATAACAGCGAAACAAAAATAGTAAAAAAGGGGGGTTTTGGTTCAAATAGAATAAAAATGAAATAAACTAAAAAAATTGAAATTAAAAAAATCAAATTAAAATCGACCAATCCAACATCCAGTTATGGAGACTTCCATCATTTAACGAAATAAGAACGAATTCACGATTGTTTTTGGACGAAGAACGCGAAGAACATTGCAGAAAAAATGAAACTTCTGTGTTTAATCCGAAAATGTGTTAAAATGTCAATGACCTAGTGTTGGTGGCTGACCTAGGTAAAAGCCTAATTACATAACGGAATGGGCTCCATTAGTTCAGCCTAAAACAGAATAAAATAAAAATGAGCTTTAACTACAAAATTTGAGCCCAAATAAAAATCCGAAATATACATCTGACTTCGGCTCTAAAATTGACTCAACGCTCTTATCTGAATTTTCCTTCACGTCTTCATAACAATTGTAGCTCTTTGAATCATCTGAAATATGAAACAAAAATAAGGCTAATCCAATGTCTAGTTCAAGAGTTATGGGGAAAATAGTGAAGCAATGTAAAACTAAAATTTTATTATTAAAAATGGCTAAAAAATAATCAAAGGCCCAAAGCCCAAATAAGTATAAAAGCCATTATTTATTAACTAAAGAGTCCTAAATTATTAATCAAGAGATAAAAAGAATTCTATGAGATATTCAATTATTAGGGGCAAAATTCAAATCGGAATTCGAGGTGGTGGTAATTCCGAGTTGCTAGTTCAACGAATGGATCAACTTCAATTGGATAAGGTGTTTGTATTTTTTTTTCCAACAACTTGGGGTGACTTTTCATTTGATTTAACAAGGGACATAGATTTTCCCCTAATAATGTCATAGAGTTCCTTGAAAGAAGGAATAAAAAGATGATGATCAATTATATAGTTAGAATTTATATACTCGTAGTAATTAAGAACACCACTTTGTAGTTTAGATAACTTTACTACTATACAACTAACAATGTAGATAATGATTCTATTAAATAACTTGATTATTATACTATTCATATTACTTACAAAGTTTTCCTGGGTTGAACCCTAGTATAATTTGATGCCATAAGCCACACGCCATCACTAAACGTATAGAACCTGGGTCGTGAACTCGCCTGGAAAAAGAGTCATTGTTTTAATATGAATAATTAGTATTAAAAAATTATTTTTTAGTTGCAAACCCACCTTGAATTTAATATATCCCACTTCTTCATCTATGTTAATAAATGGTTGTAAATATTTAATGTCCTCCCACTAGAATGTTATTTTTCTTCGAAGACCTCCCCATTTAGTTTGAAAAGATAAGGTTTGAGAGATTTTTCTGACGTGAACCATTATGTCACATTGTTCCTCGACAAATTCTCCAAAGGCCATTTGGATGATTTTGTATGTGCCCATGTCTATCTGCATTTGCAATATCAAATAATGCCATTCTTTAATTGGTAAAAAGTAAAATTGGTAAGATAAAAAGAATGACATATTTATTTGGTAAAAATTAATATGTCACATATTTTCTATGTCCTTTCTCACTAACCAACATGCCACATATTTATATAAAATCAGTAATATCTTGAGTTTCGGGCCTAGAAATTTGACGATAAGCATGTGTTAGGCAGATGATTAAGCCAGTTCGGGAAGAGTCCCAAGAATGTCGAGAGATAGAAAGACTCTTGGGGACTATGTGATTCGGCAATTCTAAGAAGAGTGAAGAACTGGCTGAACCCAATAGAGGGTGAATTGGGTGAAGATTAAAAACTTGAAACTTTGAAAATCTTTTCGCGTCTTTTAAATCAACAGTTAGATATTCGAATAAGCATATACTGGAAATATAAGAGATAAGGGAAGAGAATATGCAAACTGTGATTTATACTGGTTCTGCCCAATCCTTGACTTATGTCTAGTCCCCAAGCTCCACTTGAGATTTTCAATCCACTATCCTCTTGTTTAACCGAGCACAAGAGAAGCCTTTACAATCCTAAAAGTTTACCCAGGCACTTGTGAAGCTGAATCTCTCACTGAGATACACCTTTCAATCAGTTATACACTTTGTATTCGAAGTTGTCCTCTCACTAGGATAAACTCCTCCTTACAAGTTGTAAACCGATAACCATTCCAAGTCCCACGACTTGAGATTCTTACAATGATTTAATAATCAGAAATGTTCTCTCTAGGAGAGGAGATGGATAAACATTGAAGTACAAATACAAATCATTTCACTCTCTAGTGTAAACTATATAAACATTGAGACACAGAGTGTATGAACTATCGACCTTGAAGTAGTAAAGTCATTTCGTTGGCTTCCTCGATTCATTCATCAATCGTCACCTGTTCTGGTTTGAAGACTTCACAATTTATAGGTTATTGTGTTTCAACTGTTGCGAGCATTCAACCATTGGAGATCGGTTGGAAGTAGCTGTCAAAGCTTTTGTTGCTTTTTGCCCGTTGAGCTCTAATCCAACTTTAATCATAAAATGTTTATCGATGACTTCATTAATGCTCCGTCTTGAGTGTTGTAATAATCGTCGTGGTAAAGATTCAAGCTTTTTGTGAGAATGTTCAAACTATCCGTCAGACTCAGAAGCTTTCCTCTATTTTCTGACGTAGCATTAATGCTTCTGACACACAAATTGCTTTATGCCAATTTGTTGTTAATCCATGATCTAATCATCTGACACTCATTAGCAAACTGATTAAAAGCAATTAGGAATATTAATGAGTAATGTTATGTAGAAATAAAATCACAATAGATGATTCAGGATTTACGAAGACGATGATTTTGAAAACAGGATGATCATGCTTGAGCATGAATAAGTAGTGCGCTCGGGCATGCTACAAGAAAGTGTATTTTCGAAGAATGAGATCACCCAGTGATCGAGCATGAAACCAAGCTTGCTCGGGCAAGCTTCTTCTAAAAGTCATTCGTTATCATCGATACTCGGGAAACTTGCAAAGGCATGCTTGGGCAAGCAACTCTGGACACTTCTGAAATATCATTTATATCGTCAGTGCTCGACCAAGCTACAATTGTATGCTCGGGTAGAAGTAAGATGGAGGCAAAGAGATCATGTTTTAAAGACGCTGCTCGGGCAAGCCTTTGAAGATGAAATATCACCTAGAGGGGGGGGTGAATAGGTGATCTCAAAATTCTTTCGCGATACTCACACGAGGATAAATAAAACTTGAACAGGAGAGATAAGGTAGAGAAATAGACTCACAGCAATTTATACTGGTTCGGTCAAAAATCGCTGACCTACGTCCATTCCCCAGAACACCTAGGATTCCACTATCTTTCAAGAACAAGTACACACTCTGTAAACGAAGGATGGTCCTCTCACTCTTAGACTCCACTCCCCCTTACAAGTTGTAATTAATACACCCACTCTTAAGGTTCCACAACCTTAAGAATCAAAACAAGAATGAGAATGATATTTAATAACTCCTCACGAGTAGATACAGTATGAACACTGAAGAACGATTAATATCAAGGATATTAAATGAAACAATCAATAGCGATAATATAGAATTGAATACGCAGAGATTCGGTACATGGCGGAATTGAATGGGATGGGCTTTTAAAGTGTCTACCATTAATCCAGTCAAATGCTTTTGTGAACTAGCCGTTGTGACTCTCTTAGTTTTCCGTTAGGCACAGCTCACTCCATTTGTAAATAATCGAACGTTGAATCATTAAATGCACCTGCTGTCAATGTATCTATGCAGAGAGTAGTTCAAAGAATTAGCTGGAATAGGTAAGCCTTGATTAAATGTAATAGAGATAATTTCAGACATGATTAAATATAGTAGAGATAGGATCAAACAAGATTAAGCTATGACCCAATGAATCCATGAAATTTGTTCGAGAGATTAAAATGACACAGATAGCAATCACACATTCTCAAGAGTTTATAAGCTCATTCTCGAGAATTCCTCAACAGCACTCTCAGAACCGCTTTGATAATACTCGAGTACAAGTTTTTATACTCGAGAATCTTTTCGATCAGAGAAGGCCATCAGTAATAATTGACAAAGCCTTTACAATTTTACAATTGAATTCTCGAGAATTGACTTATCGTACTCAAGAGTTCCTTGGCCATTCTCGGAATCAATTCTCAATTCTTGAGAATTGATAGTCTAATTGAATAACTTACCAGAGAAGGACATTCTCGAGAATTATAATGTTCATTCTCAAGAATTAGCATGAGAAGTTTCAATGAAACAGTGAATCTGAATTCTCGAGACTTAGGTTGGTATTCTCGAGAATATGAATGACCCATACTCGAATATTATATATCTATTCCTGAGAATCAGAGTTCAATTCTTAAGAATTCAAAGACCTGTGATTACTACATGTCTATGCTCGAGAATAAAAGGACCATTCTCGAGAATTCTGGATCTTTTCATTTAGCCATATTTTAGAGAGATATTTCATATTATTCAAAATCTTAAAGCTTATTCACTTAGTTAATTGTTGTTATCATCAAAACATACTTGAGAGTAAGATTCTCTCCCTTTTTGATGATGACAACATTTATGTGAAGAAGTGGATTTGAAGGTTTTTTTTTTTTTTTTTTTTTTTTTTGTCTTTGAGGATAAATCATAGCTAATTCATTTAATTCACACAAGGTCATTCAAAATACTCAACATTATCAGAATGTGACCTTATTTCCCCCACATTTTAAGGAAATGAAGAAACTTAAAGGAGGAGAAAAAGAAGGACCCAACATCATCAGCTATGAAATGTTATTTTGTTCAGATATAATCTTGTGCATTAGTTGATAATTGTGAATCATATTATCGAGCAAGTCAATGCTGAACATCATCAAAATAACATCAGTCAGGAGTTCAAAGGCTAAACATGAGCAAATAAAAAAGAAACACTACTAACGGACTACTCAATGAAATCAACATCAGTTGACATTTTTCTTCTTCTTCAACTCAGCAATATTTCCAATCTTCTTCTTCTTCTTTAACACTCTCTCCCCCTTTGTCATCACCCAAAAAGGAAGGAGGAGGAAGAATAGCAGATGATGAAGGATCAGAGGGAGGAACATATGCAGGAGCAGATATAGATGCTGGATGAGCAGGCTGAGAGTATTTCTTGAGAGCCAATCCTTCGAGAGACATATCCAACTAATGAACATGACCCTGGAGAGAATGAACTTCAGCAGTCAATGTGTCTGTGGAGTCTTGTTGTGCTTTGTGAAAGTGGAACTTAATACCCAAGAGAGGGGGTGAATTGGGTATTCTACAAATTTTCGAAAACCATTCTGTTTTCAAGTGATAAAAATAGAGGTGAGTAGAGCAAAGGGAAGAGCAGCTGGACACAATGATTTATACTGGTTCGGTCCTAACAATTTGACCTACATCCAGTCCCCAGTCTCTCTGGGATTTTTCACTATCTCAAAGATTACACACTCGCACTTAAGAAGCAGCTCTCTAGAACTCACTCCCCCTTACAAGTTGTAATCAATGAACCCAACCACCAAGTCCCCTGACCTGTGGTTCTTTACAATAAATGATTTATAAGAAAGAAACTCTCACACAGAGTAGTTAAAGATAAACACTGAAACTCTTGTATCAAGTGATACTACGGATGAAAAACTGAATAAATGTGAGACTTGAATGATTTTCGTTTTTAGCAGATGTAGTTGTTGGGAAGACTTGAATGCAGCTCTATTTATACTCACAGATCATCAAATGACCGTTGCTAACCCAATAGATCCGTTGGAGAAATTCAGCTAAGGTTAGGAAGTGGTTTAGGCATCTTCTCTCTCTAATCTCAGCTTAATCCAGCTGTCCAAGTGTTCAGATTTGACTTCCTCTGAATTAATCCATTGGAGAAGCAGTTTCTTGTTGTAGTAATCATTCATTAATGCTCTGCAATCGTGTGCAGATGGATTACCCAAAAGCATGCAACTTTCTGGACATAGCATTTAATGAGCTGAACCACTTTTTGCCTTTTCCTTTAACCCTTCAAAACATTCTCTAAACCATCTGAGATTCATTAATAAAGTCATTAAACATAGTCAGAATATCGAGAATAATAATATTTAGAGTATTAAGATCAAACAAGAATGTTTTCCAAATTTGTCAGATTTGAATTTCTGGATCAGCGTCACGAACTCGAGTTCAGTTCATACAGACTCGAGTTTGAAGCTTCAAAGTGTAAAGGCGTTTTAAGTTCAAAACTTCTAAACTGGAGGTTTGCAAAATAGAACCAGAGGTTTTCGAGTCATTAAAACTTATTTGCTCTCGGGTTGGTTTAAACTCGAGTTTGGTCACAGTGAACTCGAGTTTCCTCCATCCAGAGAGGAAGTCGCGATTTTAGCTTTTTGAAATACTTTGAGCAAAAGCACGAACTCGAGTCTATTAGTAGGTAGGCTCGAGTTTGACACTGTTTAAACTAAAACTTGGATTTTGTTTTCAAGGGCAAACCTGAGGTTCTCAATGCAAACCTTAGAGTTTTTCTCAAGTTAAGAAGTCATTGCTCTCTGTAAGGTTTAACTTGAGTTCACAGACTTAGGCTCGAGTTCGTTTGACTTTGAAAAAATCTAAGTGCTCTCGGCCTGAAATAAACCTGAGGTTTAAGGAACTAGACTCGAGTTTACTTGGTTAAAAACTTTTAAGAGTTCTCTCACGAGGTAAACCCGAGGTTCGAGAAAGACAGCTCGAGTTTAGTTTGATTGAGAGTCTTTAAGAACTTTTCAAATTTGAAAACCTTTGCTTGCAATGAAACAAGGTCAGCAGTATCTAAAAGCCTTAGATTTTTGAAAAATCTTCCCATGAGGTAAACTCGAGTTTGACATAACAGGCTCGAGTTTAATGGTTATGTATATCAACCAATATTTCCTCTCGGAGGTCCAAACCCGAGGTTTAGAACTAATAGGCTCGAGCGTAAAAGTATTTTAAGATTAGAATGCTCTTGGCCTCTTGCAAACTGAGGTTTCAATGTGTAGGCTCGAGTTTACACAAAGCATGAAAAAAAAACTTAGAGCCACACTCAAAAACAAACCTCTGGTTTGGTGTAAAGTTCAAAGTGCCAATTGGCAAGTTTGGCCCTTGGTTAGAAGCAAACCTCCGGTTTGAAAATGCAGGCTCGAGTTTGGCGATGCCAGAGTACTTTGGATTAAAATCAACAAGTTCCAACTATCTTTAATCTTGTTTATAAATTTCAGTTATCATCAAAACCCTTAGAGAACTAACACTTTGAGACAAGCTTGGAAACTAGATGGGATTCGTTTAGCTAACTTTTCAAACTCAATTCCAAGAGATTGAAGAATGGTGGTAGTGACTTTCTCAAGTTGGTTTGCTAGACCAAGAACTTTGTTAGCATTATCATACAAAGTGGATTGATGGCGTCAGAGATACCGTTGGCAATTCCTCCTGCAACAGCCTGTTCAACATTATGCTGGATAGCAGCTTGAGTAAAGGAGGGAGCAGGGGTAAAGGCAAGATACCGCAAAGATTGAGCCTCCTCGGGTTGCTTAGAAGAAGATGGCTTTGGATTTGGGGGACACTTATCTTTCTTCTTCTTCCCTGTTGCCTCGGTAAAAGAAATATTCATGTACAAAAGATGAGTGTTGGTAAATTGCTTAGGGAAGGATACGTTTTCTTGATCCAGCAAATACCATATATTTTTTAGGCCAAGAATCTGAGACACCAGACTTGGATAAGGAATGGTATTCTTTTTGGCAGATTTGTAGGTGGATATAAAGGCAGACATTTCAGATATGACCAATTTCCCCAAATTCCTAGATTCCATAGTGATAATGGAAGCCACCAATTCATAGTCCTTGAGCACAAAATGTGTGAAGCTTTGTCCCTTATTGATTATATTACGACTATAGAGGTACCAATGAACTCTATACGTATCAGACATCCGTGAGGGTTTAAATTTCAGAGGTTTGCCATTATAAGTCTCATTTGGGAAGACAATTTTAAAACCTTCAACCTCCGAAAGTGTAGGAGGATCAGGTATGTTAGGAAGACCAAAAAATGAATTTAGAATCTGAGCAGAAAGCCTTATCTGCTACCCCCTAATAGAAGTAGTTAGAATAATCTCATTGTCTTCCTCTGTCTCAATCATATTATAATAAAATACTTTCACTACCAGAGGAGAATATGGGGTGGTGATACCTAGCAGTGGCATATATGAGGTTAACCAAGGAGACAGATCCAAATTGCATTTTGTTCTGAAGTCTTCTAGGTCTAAATAAATAGTGGGACAGAATGGTCTATTCTCAAAGTTTGTCCAAAAACATGGTTCAGATGGAATTAACAATTCATCTTGACAGAACCCAGGAGGGCAATAAAGTGCGCTTTTTTGCCGATGAGCTTGGAGCCAAATGATTGTTGAGTGCAACTAATTAAGGTATGTTTCTGATGACCAGGATGCTTATGTGGAGGTTTCTGAGGTCTGTCCTCCATGCTCTTTGATCTGAGTTTGTGAAATTGTGGATGATCATCGGGATACAAGTCGGATGTCTTGGTAGACTGAGTGTGGAGACTTTTCCCTTTTTCAGTTGGTAGAGAATGAGTCTGAGTCCGAGTAACAGGACGAGAGGATTCTTTAACAATAATCTCCTTAGATTTTGACTCAGATGGCATCGGTCGAGAGGGTTCTTCGATAACAATGCCTTTAGATTTTGACTCGTAAGGCCCGCACGACTTAACCTTGGGGTGAAATTTTGTGCGGGGCTTCTTAGGAAGTGGTTGTTCGAGATTTCTCTGGAGATGATGTATCCATTGCAGGCAATGTCGAAAATGGTTGAGAAAGGAAAGTATGAGGCGAGTTTGACAAACCGAAGAAGGATTAATAGGAGAAAAGGAAAATGTAAGATAGCTCACAGTTGATGAATTTGGGAAAGAAATAGAAGTTCAGTAGTCGAAGATTAAGATGAAAATAGAATGAGAGATTTAGAGTTCTCAAGAGCTTTATGAAACAACAAATTTCAGAATTTGAACAGAGGCGGGGTTTGAATAGGGAAATAGGGTTTTATGAAGAGTTAAAAAAAATGAACCGACACATTTTTTGGCGGAACTGGGACTGTCTTATATTCTCGAGAATTGCTTTTAATTCTCGGGGATCCGGAAACAAAAAGGAGAAGGACCCGATTCACCAATTCTCGGGAATCTTGCCATCATTCTCAGAAGGTATGTAATATAGATGCTCTGTTGGAATACAATTCTCGGGAATCCAAAATTGATTCTAGAGAATGTGAGAATATAATAGATTTGAAAGCATGCTAATTCTCAGGAATTCCAGGTTAATTCTCAAGAATTATCAAGTATAATACTGTTATACTATCGGTCTCAAGCTATTCTCAGGAATTCCATGTAATTCTCGAGAATGCAATACTTGTCCTCATTACCGATTCTCGAGAAGATTGAGTGGATTCTCGAGAGTCCTATGATAAGTCTTTCTCTGGACATCAATTCTTGAGAATTGCGTGCGAGATATTGGAGCTATCTTTCCTCGCCAATTCTCGAGAGGTCAAAGAGAATTCTCGAGAATGAACTTGTTAAACAGAGGCGATAGAGATCCTTTTCATCTGCAATTCTCGAGAGTCCTTTGATGATTCTCGAGAATGCTCATTAATAAATGTAAACTAAGAGTTTTTTATTTCTCTATTCTCGAGAGGTCCTTAACACTTCTCAAGAATTATGGTTTAAAAATGAACAAGAAATCCCTACAGCTCTTAGAAAAGTCATTTAACCACGATATTTCTCGAGAATGTTTTGTCAATTCTCGAGAATACTAAACAATTGCAACAAAGAAACACTACAATTCTCGAGAATGCTAAAATCATTCTTGAGAATTGCCTATAAATCTCTGTTTTCTTCTTATAGAACAGAGGAACCCGCAAAACATCATCCGGAGACTTCGATGCTTAAGTTAGTCTATATTAATCAACAAAACATAATTAACAATATTAAATTAAGATTACTCACAGTTCAATGGGATTTACCATTCCCAATTCTCTTTGAATGAACATGAATTGTTCTTTGGCTAACGGTTTCGTGAAAATGTCAACCAGCTTAAAGGTGTGTGGAATGAACATTACTTTGACATCTTTCTTCTGCACATGGTCTCCGATAAAGTGATGTCTCACATCAATGTGTTTGGTCCTTGGGTGTTGTATTGGATTTTTGGCCAAGCTAATTGTGCTTGTGTTGTCACATAGAATTGGAATTTCTTTCAAGTGGACTCCCAAGTCAGATGGCTGTTGCTTTAACCACAAGACTTGTGCACAACAAACTTGAGGCGGCAACCTACTCGGCTTCGCTGATGACACAAATACGAGTCTGTTTACCGAACCATGATACAAGTGACCCTCCGAAGAACTCACATTGCTCTGTCAGTCTTGTATCCAGCATGGTCAGCATTTGAGTATGCAACGAAAAATTCTTGCTGACCTCTTGGAAACCAGAGACCCAATTCCTTCGTATCTGAGAGATATCGAAAGATTCTCTTAACGTGCTCGGCGTGTGATTCCTTAGGGGCTGATTGGAATCTTGCGCACATACCCACACTAAATTGAATATCCGGCCGACTTGCAGTTAAGTAAAGTAATGACCCGATCATCCCTCTATACTTAGTTATGTTAAAGTCTTTGCCCTTTTCTGTATCTGCATCCAAGGAGGATATTAAACTCATTGGAGTATCTACACCATTACAATGTTCCAGTCCAAACTTTTTAAGCAAATCACGGAGATACTTCATTTTTAAGATGAATATCCCATCCTTCTGTTGCTTGATTTGTAGTCCGAGGAAGTAATTAAGCTCTCTTATCATTGACATTTCGAACTCACCCTGCATAGCCTTAGAGAAATCCTCACAGAAAGATTCATTAGTTGATCCAAAAATAATATCATCCACGTAAATTTGAACTAAGAGCATATCATTCGACTTATTAGTTTTTATGAAAAGAGTTGTGTCCGCTTTTCCTCTTATAAATCCCTGATCTAGTAAGAACTTACTAAGTCTCTCATACCAAGCCCTGGGAGCTTGTTTAAGAATGTATAATGCTTTGTTTAAACGATATACAAGATCCGGATGATCTTCATTTTCAAAGCTAGGAGGCTGTTCGACATAGACTTCTTCCTGAATAAAATCATTTAGAAAAGCACTCTTAACATCCATTTGATAGAGTTTAAATCCTTTTACACATGCAAAGGCTAAGAGTACGTGTATTGCTTCCAATCTAGCAACTGGAGCAAATGTTTCCTCATAATCAATTCCTTCTTCCTGATTATAGCCTTTGGCAACTAGTCTAGCCTTGTTACGAACTATAATTGCGGATTCATCACATTTGTTTTTGAATACCCATTTAGTGCCAATGACCGGATGATCTTTAGGCCTAGGTACCAAGTCCCAAACTTGATTTCTATCGAATTGATGTAACTCCTCTTGCATTGCTATCACCCAATCATTGTCTGATAGGGCTTCATCAATCTTAGAGGGTTCAATATGAGATATGAAAGCAGAAAAGGTTACTTCATTTAAAGTGCTATTCCTGGTCCTTATTCCTTGATTAATGTCACCTATTACTTGGTCCAAAGGATGATTCCTAATGAACTTCCAAGCTCTAGGTTGAGATTGATCGAGGTTTTCTAAATTTTTTTGAGGATCAGTTTCAAAAACATCCTCTAGATTTTCAATAGAAGCAATAGTAGTTTTTGAAAAGAATTGGTTTTTGAAAGTATTTTCCTCATCATCAGGATCATCAATTTTTGATTCGCAAAATACAACATGTATTGATTCTTCAACTGCATGAGTACGCTTGTTGAAAACTCTATATGGTCTACTCCTATTAGAGTAACCAAGGAATATACCTTCATCAGATTTGGGATCAAATTTTCCCAAATTGTCCTTACTATTGTTGTGAATGAAGCACTTACAACCAAAGATGTGAAGGTGAGCCAAGTTCGGTTTCCTTCCTTTGTAAAGTTCTTAAGGAGTCTTGTTGAGTTTCTTCCGGAGATATGCTTGATTGGTGATATAGCTAGTCATGCTCATTGCGTCTGCCCAAAAGACTTGTGAAGTTTGATTTTCATTTAACATTGCATGAGCCATTTCAGTGAGTACGCGGTTTTTCCTTTTGACCACTCCATTTTGTTGTGGTGTTCTTGGAGCTGAGAAATTGTGATCGATTCCGTGAGCATCACAGAATTCTCCAAATGCATGATTCTCGAATTCACCTCCATGATCTGTTCGAATAGCTGTAATGCAAATACCTTTCTCGTTTTGCACCTTATTGGCAAATACAACAAACAGATCAAATGTTTCATCCTTAGAGGATAAGAAGATAGTCCAAGTAAAACGCGAGAAATCATCGACAATGACCAGAGTATATAGATTCCCACCAATAGTCTTTACTCTTGCGGGTCCAACTAAATCCATAAGAAGTAGTTGGAGGGGCCGGTTTGTCCAAATTTTAGGTTTGTTTTTGAAAGACGATTTAGTTTGTTTACCTCGCTGACATGAATCACAAATTTTGTCATTTTTAAAATGAAGTTTGGGTAAACCAATCACTAAATCTTTTCTTAATAACTTATCCAGTTGATGCATGTTGACATGAGCCAAATGCTTATGCCACAGCCTTCTTTCATTCAAGTTGCTCACAAAACATTTTTTAGAGTTTATTTTAGGCAAGTCCAAGGTATAACAATTTCCTTCACGAGGAGCTTTGAATAATACCTTCAATTTACCTTTATCAATTGAGAGATCATCTTTGTTAACAATGAGACATTCTTCTGAGTCAAAGATAATCCAGTTGTTCTTGTCAGCACTTTGGCTCACGCTCAGAAGGTTGTGGCACAACCTTCAACTAAATAAACGTCTTTGATCTGAGGTCCGTCCTATGCACTGATTTCACCAATGCCAGTGATCTTCCCGCATTGATTTCCTCCAAAGGTGACTTTACCGCCATCTTTGATCTTATTGCAACAAATTTGTCTGCATCTCCCGTCATATGTCTTGAGCATCCACTATCAATGTACCACTTGTTGATTCTTGATGCTCTCAAACAAAGAGGATTTAAGCTTTAGGTACCCATCTTCTATTGGGTCCTTTGTGGTTAGTTCGGGCCTTAGGAACATCGGTTCCTTTAGGTACCCATTGATAAGTACCAATAGGTTTGTCTCTTCTATCCTTTTTGTGAAAACAAGATAAGGTATTGTGCCCTTTTTTATGTTATTACAAAGTGAGAAAATGGATTTGAGGAGTGAACCGTTTTTCAAAGTAATTCAAATAGGATTTTCCACCCGTTTTCTTCTTGCCTTTCTGTTTATAAAAAATAGGATTATATCCTATTCCTGAATGATCGTTCGTAAACCTTTGTGCTTTCAAAATTACATTGAGCATTTCACTACCTTTAGTGAATTTCTTAAGTGTTTTTGTAAGATACGAATTTCTTTTCTCTAAATACAAAATCATCATCGAAATAAGATTCTCACACGTGAGAATTTCAACTTGCATTTTAAGAGTCATGTTTTTCCTTTTCAAATCTATATATTCATCAACAAATTTTACAAATTCAGATTGGATTTCATTGTATTCATCAAATAATTCATCATAGGTTGGTTGTGTATCATGTACCTCACTATCGTTTTTAGTACGTTCGTCTTCCGCCACCGACAAACGTTGGCGCTTCTTTCTCTTATTTACTATCTTCATTTGAGGAGCCATCTCCCCATATTGATGACACATAGGCCTTCTTTTTGAACTGGTAGGACTTCTTCTTCTTTTTTATATCGCTCTCTTTTTGTTGAGGACATTCTGATTTGTAATGACCTGGCTTTTCACACCCATAACAAATGACTTGATCTTTGTCTCTGAATTCACGTCTATTGTTGCTTGAGCTTCCTTTCTGAAATCTATTTCTGAAGCCTCGGTCTTTTCTGTAGAGCTTCTTGAATCTTTGTACGAACATGGCCATCTCATCATTGTCCTCATCATCCTCGTCTATATCTTCTTTTTCCTTTGCAACGTTAAGAGCAATGCCTTTGTTTCGACTACCATTGACATCGTCCAAGTCCTTTTTGAATTTTAGTTTTCTTTCATATTCGAGACAAGCTTCCAAATAAGGCAAAGAATCGAAGCCATTGATTCTCCACGAGCTTCCTCTATCGCCGTGACTTTAGCTTCCCACTCTTTAGTCGAACATTGAGAATCTTTCTCACTTGAGGACCTTGATCATAGATTTTGCCCAAAGTCCGCTTGATTCGTTAAATGAGTATATCCGAGTTGGAATTTAGCAATGGTCTCTCCTGACTTCATCCGAAGCAAATCATACTCTGTGGTTAGAGTATTGATGTGGTTCTCCTTGATGCCGGAAGTTTCTTCATATGCTATCTCCAACGCTTTCCACATTTCCTTTACGGTGGACAAATTACATAACAAAAGTACTCATTTCCTTACTGTTGAGAGTGATGTTCTTTTTCTGATTCTCATCGAATTCAACTTCTGTCTTTGGGATAGTAATTCCTCCTTCAGTCTTTACAAGGACATAGTCTCCGATTTCTATCACTCTCTAGAGACCATACTCGGTAGCCATCACGAACACTCTGAATTTTGCTTTCCAAAAGGAGTAGTGTTCTCTGTTGAATCTTGGGGGTCGATTGATTGAAGCACCATCAAGTAATATTCCTTCCATGATCTTTCTCGGGATGTTAAGCCCAACTGAGAAACCAATGCTCTGATACCAAATGAAGATGAAATATCACCTAGAGGGGGTGAATAGGTGATCTCAAAATTCTTTCATGAAACTCACACGAGGATAAATAAAAATTGAATAGGAGAGATAAGGTAGAGAAATAGACACAGGGCAATTTATACTGGTTTGGTCAAAAATCGCTGACCTACGTCCAGTCCCCAGAACACCTGGGATTCCACTATCTTTCAAGAACAATTACATACTCTGTAAACGAAGGATGTTCTTCTCACTCTTAGACTCCACTCCCCTTTACAAGTTGTAATTAATACACCCACTCGTAAGGTTCCACAACCTTAAGAATCAAAACAAGAATGAGAATGATACTTAATGACTCCTCACGAGTAGATACAGTATGATCACTGAAGAACGATTAATATCAAGGATATTAAATGAAACAATCAATAGCGATAACACAGAATTGAATGCGCCGAGTTTCGGTAGATGGTGGAATTGAATTCAATGGGCTTTTATAGTGTCTGCCATTAATCCAGTCGAATGCTTTTGTGAACTAGCCGTTGTGACTCTCTTAGTTTTCCGTTAGGCACAGCTCACTTCGTTTGTAAATAATCGAATGTTGAATCATTAAATGCACCTGCTGTGAATGTATCTCGGCAGAGTAGTTCAGAGAATTAGCTGGAATAGGTAAGCCTTGAAGGAATTACTTTGTCTGCTACGAAATCTAATTCCGATTGTTGCTTTGCTTTTCTGAACGAGCATTTAATGCGCTTGCCACATTGGACTGCCCTTCATTCAAATGCTTGGTTCAAATGGATTAATCAACTGAAACTTATCAAAGAAATTGATTAAATGTAATAGAGATAATTTCAGACATGATTAAATATAGTAGAGATAGGATCAAACAAGATTAAGCTATGACCCAGTGAATCCATAAAATTGGTCCGAGAGATTAAAATGACAGAGATAGAAATCACGCATTCTCGAGAGTTCATAAGCTCATTCTCGAGAATTCCTCAACAGAATTCTCAGAACCGGCTTTGATAATACTTGAGTACAAGTTTTTATACTCGAGAATCTTTTCGATCGAGAAGGCCATCAAGGAATTAGGTTTGACCATTCTTGAGAATCGATGACCATTCTCGAGAATCACTAATAATTTACAAAGCGTTTACAATTTTACAATTGAATTCTCGAGAGTTGACTTATCGTATACTCGAGAATTCCTTGGCCATTCTCGAATCAATTCTCAATTCTCGAGAATTGATAGTCTAATTGAATAACTTACCAGAGAAGGACATTCTTGAGAATTATAATGTTCATTCTCGAGAATTAGCATGAGAAGTTTCAATGAAACATTGAATCTGAATTCTCAAGAATTAGGTTGGTATTCTTGAGAATATGAATGACCGTACTCGAGAATTATATATCTATTCCCGAGAATCATCAAAGTTTAATTCTTAAGAATTCAAAGACCCGTGATTACTACATGTCTATTCTCGAGAATAAAAGGACCATTCTCGAGAATTCTGATCTTTTCATTTAGCCATATTCTAGAGAGATATTTCATATTATTCAAAATCTTAAAGCTTATTCACTTAGTTAATCGTTGTTATCATCAAAACATACTTGAGAGCTAACAACCTTCTTCTTCTCGAGCATGCTCTTTATCCTTGCTCGGGCATGATTCTTCATCTTGCAATTTGTTTGTTTAGTACGATGGTGCTTGAGCATGCCAAATTCCCCGCTCGAGCAAGACTTCAATTTGTGCTATGCCATTATCTCGAAGATGCTTAGGCAAGCTAACTATCGTTGGAGATTTGCTTTTAACCCGATGTTGCTCGAGCATTCTAAATGCTCTGCTCGAGCAAGTGTTTTTTATTCATCTAACTCGAGGCACAACACATATGAACTTGAGGCAGAAGCTCTTCTAATTTTCTCTCTACTTCTTCTTGACTCGAGGCTATGAATTCGAGGCGATAATTCATTTCAACATGAATTGTTCTCTTCCTTTCAGAATGCAAGCATATCATCAACACAAGAGTCAAATTCTAGTGAGTCTTGATATAACTCCAAATTTGGCAAAACAATTATCCCCATATAGCTCTTTGAGTCTTCTTTCTAATGCAAGAAGAATCAGCTCCAAACTCGTTGTGGTTCGTCCGTTATCATCAGATGAGTGGAGGTTGTTCTTGACTAGCGTTTTTTTGCAACATCTTGAACTAACCGTCAACTTCAAAACATCATATCTCCTTCATGTGATATTTTCATTCTATGATCTTGATGCTTTTGAAAAGGTATTTGAGTCTAGTTTCAAATGGCACTGGTTTCAGCTCATTTGGATTTGTCGTTTGTGAGATATACTCAACATACCGAAGCTTGGTCTGGTTTGTGATGTTGATTTTCATTGCAACTAGCAAAAATCATAGCTCTTTCAGCTGAACTCCTTTGGACTTGAATTTTATATGAAAATGATGCATTGGGATTCTAGTTTCATACAAAATTGGTTTCTCCTCAATCATACTTCTAGTTTGAGAGATATCATCGAATTACTAGAGGTTGCCTGAAACAGAGGTGAATAGAGTACTGAAATACGACCTTGCTCGAGCACCATATTTTCTCTACTCAAGCAGGCATTTTTTATGCTCAAGCATGACCAGATTTTATGCGTGAAAGGAGCTAGAAATGTATCGTGCTCGAGCATGACATTGTTGTGCTCGAGCATGAGTTCAGGAATGCAATTGTAGCTTGTTTTAAGTCTGAATTGAGCCAAATAATATCCATTTGATCATGGAGACTTTTAGAATCAATCTTGGAACTTGTATAATGATATTCACATTCCATTCATCAAGTTCTTCCATCTTCTATCTCCCATCTTGATCATTCTTCTTCATTTAACATGGACTCATCATTCTCTGCAGGTTCTACCTTCTTCAATATTTTCTCTTCTTCTTGCACTTAACATTTTCTCCAATTTCTTCTTTCTAAAATCTCTTATCTTTTTCTTGTTCTATAATTCAACTTGGACTAATCTACAATAGTTATAGTAGTTAGTCAATGTAGGTGATAAATATATTATACAAGCTTTTTGCTCTTAAGAATGACATCTATAGAAGACATCATCAAAACTAATCATATCCAACAAAGAGGACCTAGTATGCATAGGTAGTAGGATTAAAGTGTCAGTGCAAAAGGGCACAGGGCACATATGTCATGAGGGATGGGATGATTGGTCAAGCAAAATGTGCCGTTAGAGGTGTACTCATGGAATTTCAAGGGCATAAATGTGTACCCTAAGCTTTTGGGAAAAGACACCGGTATGTGGCTTCATGTAGGGCCCACACACACACTCTAATACGATGTCATTTGGCGGGTCTTGGTATGTGTGTCGCAATCCCGAGAGAAACTTGAACAAAATCCTGAGTAAGCACTATTAAAATTTGAACACCTATCCATTGTTTGCAATTATATAAGCAAAGGACCAAGTTGCAAACAAAATCTTGTAGGGGTCAAAGAGGATCAAATGAAATTATTTTATGAGTGGGCCCCATAAGACCCTCCCGCTCTAACACAACATATTAGCACATGCTTCTGTTCCTCATTCCATTCGGCCAAGCACATGTTTTACCTCTCTCACTTCGGACAACACACACACCCCTCACGCTTGATCGTTTTCGAACTAGCCAACACACAGAAACAAAGAGAAAGAGTGAGAGATCAAAGAAAACATAGATTGAACTGTAGAGAATGAGATCACCGGAGGAAGGAAGAAGAAGGCCAAAACTCACATGCAAACATATATCTAGACCAAGGTGAGTCTTCTAATCCCTTTTTTTATCATCACTTTGGTGAGGATTTTGAGAGTAAATGACTGCTATAAATTTAGTGTTCTTGCTAAGAGTTTCAATCACTTTGCAAGAAGAGCTTGTAGGTGTGATTTCTTCACATGCATGTCGGTTTTGAGACATCCTATGAGGTTCTTTGGCTCTGCATGTGACTCACCAAAACAGAGCATGCAATATGAGTTTAAAGGTGTCAAATTTCTGCATGATAAGCCATGATTTTGAGGTTCCGTGTCCTCCATTTCATCTTTGTTTCTCGGTCCAAAAATAGAGGGTCACATGCATGTTGATTTTAGGAGATAAAGTCTGAATTCTATTGTGAAATTTGGTGAGGAAATACTATACCTCCTAAGCTTTAAAATGAGTCCTAGATCATGTTAATCGAAAGTCTAAAACTCAAGTTATGATTTTTCAAACTTTGACTGGGAAAACTGTAAAGACTCTGTTTCTATATTCGAGTTTCATATTTGTGTGTGGTTTTTGTTGAGCAAATGAATTCTACTATCTGTAACATTTGGTCAGAATATAGTATACTTCATAACATTTAGAATGAGACCAATAACACATTAATTGGATTTTCATAGAAAAATTTATGGGTTTTCTAATTTTAGACAAGGAAAACTAGAA
Source organism: Acacia acuminata (assembly GCA_019022655.1). Taxonomy (NCBI): domain Eukaryota; kingdom Viridiplantae; phylum Streptophyta; class Magnoliopsida; order Fabales; family Fabaceae; genus Acacia; species Acacia acuminata. The sequence goes on along the minus strand of JAFJYI010000225.1, from coordinate 804,732 downwards.
AGATCCTCTTTTCGAGATTCATGTTCGGATTCGTGCGAGGATTTGAACATGTAAATAGCTTTGTCTGTCTTTGAAATTTTGTCAGGAGATAGTACTACTCATAAATTCTTAAGCAAGTCCTAGATCATGTTAATGGAAGGTCTAGAACCCAAGTTATTGTTTTTCAAAGATAAACGGGGGAGCTATGAAATATCATGTTTCCGTTGAGTTTTGATTTCGTGTGAGGTTTTGACTCGAATAGATGATTTCCAATGGCTATGAAACTTTCCATATTTCAAGTATACATGACAGGCTTTGAAATGATATATAATTTGAGGCAAAGGGATTAAATATTAGAAGTTATAAATGTTTGAAATTAGATACCAAATCCGAAACGTTTTCTAGAACAGTGAGGAATGATTAATAATTATGGAACAATGTGCATGTATTTGGTAGTTGAAGGCTTTTTCCATATAAATAGACTTAATGATAGACAAATGGAATATTGAACCACCTAATTTGGATATTTATAGAAAAACATATGAATTTTCAAAGTTGATTGGAAATTCTACCAACTTTTAACTCTTGTGCAAAAATAAAAAAGTAATGGCACTTAATATACAAGACGAAGGTAGCAAAACTTTCCCTGCTTGCATTTACTTCACATGCATGCTTATGTGTTGATGTGTATGATTGAAGCTATTTTTCTGTTTATATTGTGGCCGTATGTCCTTATGCTATCATGAATTCATGTAGGCAAGCATGTCATTATATGTCATTATGCTAGATCTGCAACGTCGAAGGACGATCTCCTACACTTCAGTTTCTTGAACTTCAATTTTGTTTGATTTGGTTATTTCTTTGCTTTATTTGGGTTTGATTTTGATTTCTGGATATTTCTTCACTGCGATCTAGAGCTACGATGGTTTGTTCTTTTTTGTGATTATGCATAGATTTAGATGGTTTGTTCTTAATCGGTTTTACGTATATGGTTTTTCATGGTTTAGTTGTGTGCTTTCTTGGTGCATTTGGAAATTACGATATTTAATTTGGTCATTGTTCATTCTCTTTTGTTTAAACTAACTTTTGCAGACTTGGTACTAAACACGAGAAGTTTGGTTTCGAGTTTGGAAGCCTATGTCCTATATATGAAGTATGAATAGAAAGCAGAGTTGTTTAATGGCATTTCTGAAAGATTCGATTGGGATAAAGTAATGCAAGGTGATTATATTATTTGACTTAAGCAGGTAATTTTAGCAGTATGATACAATATATTGAAGATAGAAAAAATTCTGAATTTGGAAAACGAGAATTAAAGCAATATAGCTAGATAGTTTTAAATGCAATACACACACGCGCACCATTTGGAGCAGAGCAACATTAGGTCCCAACGAGAATGTTTAAATTGTATGCTATCAATGGAGGTTCATATTACCTCCATATCCTTCCGCTGCTATGCATTGTGCGATAGATCTCTAACATTTGAGGTAGAGTAAGATCTTTTAAATTAATACTTCTTGTCCTCATTCATGTAATGCTTTTGTGTTCTCAACAAATTCCCTGTTTTGTCAGTATTAATAATTTCTTTATTAGATTATTGTTTGTTTCCTCGTTAATGAACTATAATTTCACAGTTGGAACCTTCACATTTATGTGTTGCTATCTATACATGATTAGTGCATTATCTCTTATTTTGATATAAAAGGATGATAAATTTGGCAACCCTCAACAAGAAGTGAGTCGCATGTAAAATCAAAATGCTTCTTGGTTCAAGCATCCAATCAATCAAATGCTTAGTTTTTGTTACTTGTAATTTTATTTATCTCACCTTATGTGGACCAGGGAAAACAAAGTATAGCATTGGAGGCTGGTGGTCAATTTGGGCTAGTGGTGCCCCACTAGAACTGGTCTGTTAGGTTTGATATGACAATGTTCGTATTGGTCTATTACATTCTCTCTTACATGGGTGTTTTGGCTCAGGGAAGATATGAAATAATGAGAAATTGCATGCCCCAAGTTGGTTCCCTAGGACTTGACATGATGTTCAGAACGTGCACTGTATAGGTGAGATTATAATTTTGGCAAGCATCCTATTTTGAGTGTGGATATAATAAATTTTTTTAGTTGTGGCATTATATATCAAACAGATCATAACTGCTCTATTCGCAAATTCATCCTTCACAAAAGGAAAGCCAAACGGTCTTCTCAGGATGAGAAGGTATTGTCATTCAGTTGTCACTCTCCATTCTCTATAGTGTGCATTTTTGCTATATATCTCATTCATTTCTCATATGCTTGAAACAATCATATATGAACCGGTACTGATAAGAACCGCACAAGAATGCTTCCAGTTGCTTTTGATGACTCCTTTTGGTAGATTTGATAATTTAAGATAATATGTGACTCATGAATCATTAAAATATGCGCTGATGGAGGGCCTTGGAGAAGGTTATGTGCTTTATCAGCATTTTGGGTGGGTAGCATTTTGCTTTTAGTGCTTGGTATTTCTGGTCTTATTTTACATGCGACCACTGTTCCCCCTTCGTCCTGTTTGTTTTTTTCATTTGTTTAAAAAAATAGATTTATAGCATCCTAAACACCTAATAAGGGCATTGTAAGTCCCCTGTTTGGTTTGTTTTTTTTTTTTGGGTAAAAATAGATTTACGACGTACTAAAAACAAAATAGGAACACTGTAAGTCTCAGTTACGGCGTCCTTATTTCATATTTATGACACCGTAAACATTACTTCCGGCATCCCTATTTAAAAATTTGGGAGGTCGTATGTACCAATTACGACTTCCTTTTTCTTTTGGGATGTCGTAAGTCTAACTTACTACACCCCCAATAGGCGTCCCCCCAGTAAATGGATGTAAAATGTGAAAAAAATAACATACACTAAAGACCTTTTTTGTAGTAGTGTTGTATGCTTAGTTAGAAAAGTTTTCTACCGAGATTCCTCTGAATCTCACCTTGTAACACCCCCAATTTTGGGTCTGAGAATTTAGAATAAGCCTAAATTAGTAGACGACTAACCCCTATACATGAAGAGTCCCAAGAATGTCTAGAGATAGGAAGCCTCTCAAGGACTAAATAATTTGGGTATACGAGTCAATGAACCTAGTATGCATAAGCCGTAGAGCTAAAAAGTGCCAGTGTATAAGGGCACAGAACACGTATACGGTGTTAATCCGGTTGAAAAAGATGTTGTTGGGATCCGTACAACGCAGTGGATTAAAATTTCTACGAATCCCGTCCCGAGGATCACTCAGGTGCGTTTAAACCAAGGCTAAGGAATACGGATATTATCTTTGGAGAATTCATCCGTGTCTCGTTCTTCCTTGAACAGGTGGGCTATCTCCTCGATCAGCAGAAGACGACTCTTAGAATCTTCTTCCTCTACTGGTATCCACACGAACAATCCTCGTACACGGCTACGGCAAAGATGCTAGCGCCTCTTGTGCGTCTCTCTCAATTTTCACTCTAGGGTTTCTCGCGGCTTTTCGAATACGCTCGATCGAAAGTCCCGTAGGTTTTCTAAAACCTCGTTCAAATATTTAATGCAAAATTAATCGTATTAATTTTTGAATTCAAACTTTAGATCTGGATTAAATATATATTAATTAAATCTATCCGATAGATCTAATATAATAATATTTATTTAATCGAATTAAAAGCCGATCTGAAATTTCGAATTCAATCTAGATTAAAAAATAATTAATTAAATCTATCTGATAGATTTAATCCAACCTATTTATTTAATCCAAATTTAAAAGCCTCCTGATTTAATTTATCTCAATAAATTAAATCCGAGAAATGATATCTATCTATTTATTTAAATCTGAGATACTAATATCTCAATTTAAATTAAATAGACAATAATATCTTTATTCGAAAATTAAATGAGATACAATATCTCTGTTTGTTTTAGATATTTAATTTATCAAATAAATTAAACATAAAACAAATAATATAATAATAATATTTTAATCTCAATTAAATAATAATATCATTATATTATTTTTGAATTTAAATATATATATATATATATTTACCCCAGATTAAACTCACTATTCATTAATCTCAGATTAATCTGAGATTCAATGAACCTGGACACTTTTACCCGTGTTGGATTATTCTTGTGTGCGACCCTGCGGGCCCATGTGAGATTGGCAGTGGGCCAACACGTGTCACCCACAAATCGCAAGCGGCCTCTAGCAAGACATTGCGACTACCCAATTCACATGGGGATCGATGACACGATACACCTATCGTACAACCATGTCACGTCCCTTTTGTCACGCGATAATTTGGTCAAGGATGAGGCATGGATAATGTCAACTTCCTTTTCTTGACCATTACTTTCTCGATTCTCGAGTAGTCAAATAAGTGAAATGAAACTCCTTTCCATCACAAGTATGGCCATACATTTCTTAGACTCACTCATCGAGGGGCCCAAGATTATCTCTCTACAAATGTGAGGGACAAATTCCATCTTGACCATTCACGTCCCTTCGCATGAAAACCACTGATCCCGATCCCACCTTTATCATCACCCTAGGTAAAAGGTGACTTTTGACTAGGTCAAAGACCAGTGAATCATCATGTAGGAATCCATGATGATCTCAGTCATAGGCGTTGTGACGGTTATACATGAGATAAGCTTATGACTTAATCCATGCAAACTTTCTCATAGTGGGTCGGTCCAAAGACCTTGTACTCTTACAAGTGCCCATGACTTTGATTGTATCTCCATACCTCATCAAAGTCATACTGTCTTAATTCATCTTCACTCCGTGTAGATGACCGACCGAGGACATTTAGGATAATCTATAAGATGTATCCAGGGATGCAGTTATCAATACGAACATGCAGATGAAAATGATAACTAAAGAAAATACTTTAAATAACTCAAATATCCAAAGTACAATGAATTGCCCCTAGGGCATAATTTCCAACAGATGTCACCTAGCTATGTCCTGAGGTAAAAGACAATTAATTGATGAGTGAAAATATACTAGTAAAAGTATGTATACACTATTTTCAGGGTAGTGGGGTACGCCCTGCGTTTTGATAAAACATTGGTATGTGTCATCATTTGTTGGGTCTCAATATTGGTGTCGCAATCTCGAGTAAAACCTAAGCAAGAATTCTGAGTACGCTGCGGAAACCAAGAACATGAACACCAAAAATCAACATATGCGGCACTTTCCCAAAGATCACGAGACAAGACAACATCACTACCTAAAAAAACCTAAAAAATGACCTAAATAAAACCCAATTAACGTCCCTTTTCAGAGGGATGTCTCGGAGGGGGTAGTTGAATTTCTCACTTTTGGTGTCCTGAATTTTATTCAAGACGCCTCATATAAGGCGTCTTGAATTGAATTCAGGAGTTTGGAGGTAGAGTTGAAGAAGAGGGTCCAGGAGTTTGGATGACCGTGCGGGAAGTCAGGGTAAATTGTGGGCCACTGGTAAAGGGAAGAATGATTGGATTTTCCGAGGAGGTATCATGGATGGTCTTTGTCTACTTGGGGGCATTTGCCTGAGAACTGGTTTTTGCCTTGCGAGGCTTAGGATTAGACCGTTTCGTCCTCTTGTTCGTATTCGACCCTCTAGGGCCCGGGTTCACATGGGACAGGTAATGCGGCAACTTATCCATGTTCTGGGCTACGCAATAGAAAAAACAAACGATCAAAAATTAAACAGACTTAAAAAGATGTTGCATTACGCATATAGATAAAAAAAACCATATAAGGGACCAGTCTGGGATTGATGTGGGGTTGAGAGATTATTGAAGCAATGGTTTTTACGCCTTGCTCATTGACATAAGCCACCAATCAAGGCACAGAGCCGGCATCTTCGGCGGGAAGATCGTCTTGTTCAACCTGGTAACTGGTCAAATGCTTGTTATGATGGTCGTTAGTCCAATACAGTGGAAATCTCCATTCCACATTCTTGGACTTAGGGCCATGAATGAACCAGGGTTGTTGCCCAGAAACGGCAACAACCTTGAAAAAGCTGGTCTTAAAATGCTTAAAGGACTCTGAAAAGGCATGAAAGAGTTTTGTGCCGGGAACTCCCCTGATAGAGGTTAAACCCTTCAAATCGGCAGACTCCTTTCCAGAACGAGGAGTGAAGGGACAGAAGAAATAAAAAAAAATATAGGAACTGTACAAGGAATGGGCTCCACGAATGAATTACAGAGACGCTCAAAAGCTAAAAGAAAACCCTATCCATTAGGGTGGAGCTGTGAAGGAGCTAGATGGAGGTAATTTAGGGCAGCTATTTGGAACTCGATAAGCGTGAAGCGAATACCGAGCCGGGTGGCATAGTCCCTATAGAAGAAGAAGAAGAAGGGATTAGTTCCTTCTCGTACAGAGCATACGGGCTCCCCATCGGAAGCTGGGCATAGGGTGCAGCCAGAAATCTCTCCCAAGTCGAGCCTGGTGATATCGGATAAGGACATCAAAAAGTGTTTTGTTAGCACCCCATGAGCGACCCGGGGATATTTCCCTAGAAGGACCCGAGAGGGACCGGCGTAAATCCGACTCCTCGGTGTTCAAAGGTGTCTTATCGGATGATGAAGGTGACTCCATATATACCTATATAGCAACAAAATTACAGAGACGCTCAAAAGCTAAAAGAAAACCCCATCCATTAGGGTGGAGCTGTGAAGGAGCTAGATGGAGGTAATTTAGGGCAGCTATTTGGAACTCGATAAGCGTGAAGTGAATACCGAGCCGGGTGGCATAGTCCCTATAGAAGAAGAAGAAGAAGGGATTAGTTCCTTCTTGTACAGAGCATACGGGCTCCCCATCGGAAGCTGGGCATAGGGTGCAGCCAGAAATCTCTCCCAAGTCGAGCCTGGTGATATCGGATAAGGACATCAAAAAGTGTTTTGTTAGCACCCCATGAGCGACCCAGGGATATTTCCCTAGAAGGACCTGAGAGGGACTGGCAGAATCTGACTCCTCGGTGATCAAAGGTGTCTTATCGGATGATGAAGGTGACTCCATATATACCTATATAGCAACAAAATTAAAGTTAGAATTTCAGCTATATACTTGAAGTATGCAAGCTACTACATAAGGAAAAAATGACTGGACTGGGATGATGTTGATTCCTAGTGGCCGAGATAGGATCAGGGGAAGACCTATGACCGCACGAGTCTAGAATAGTGTTCGCCAGGGAATCTTAACCGCTCGCAATGTGATGGGAGCTTGAGGCAATACAGTCCCAGCATGGGCCGAGGTATCCATCAGGTAGGAATTCCAGCCTTACGCGAGGCGGAGCCTTATAAAAGTTGATGGGTCATACCAAGATGGCGTCTGGTTCACCCCGGCTCCCAGGGTAAGGCCTGACATTGGCAGGACTTGGATCCTGGGACCTAGTGACAAAAGGTTGAGATCTCTCAGCACTCCTCCCACCAGACCCACCACGGAGCAAGGTGGCTTGCCTCTGCTCCTCGGTAAGGGGAGTTCCGAACAACCAAAAATTAAAGTTGTCCTAGGATAAAGTGCACGTAGGGATTCTTCCTCTTCTGGAGTCATTCTTTGACCCGAGGATAGCAAACGGTTAACCCTACCCATTGAAACTAAAAGTCAAGACCTAGAGAGGCATAGAAAGACTAATGAAAAGAAACACAGAGAAACTAAGCACAACTAAGAAGATGGTGGAGGAGACTACGCCCAGAAACAGATAAGGCCAAAACCGAAAGGCTAGTCAAAATACTAAACCCCTGGTGGAACCTACCTAGAAGACTCAAAAACTAAAACCCAGTTTCGGTATGAGATCAATAGAAGACAACAAAATAAACACAAGCAGAATCATCAAATTCCAGGAAAGGAACCAAGTAAGCCAAAAGAAATGGAAGAAATACCTGTTTAAGCAAAGGAAGAGGGATGCTGCAGAGGAAAGCTCCTAGTAATGCGAAAAATGGATGTTGCTCGAAGGTGTAGGTTGCTGAGGAGAAAAAGGGTGCTGGGAATAGGTAATGTGTAAGTAATGGAAGGAAATATGAATGATAAACATTACGATACCAAATATTCAAGGGTAAAAGGGGCTAATCACTCAAAAGGCAAGGGCAACATACGCAACGTGACAGGCGCATTAAAAGCATGCAGAAACTAGAGGCTGCTAGGTGTGGCGTTTGAAACCCCTCACAAATACAAGACAGCCAGGTGTTAGTTGGCAATGATGGCAATTACTGAAAGATCTTGACCTTGAAATCAGGCAAAATCGCCTTGAATTTACCCGGATCTTCGAGACATGACCTCGGATCTCGGGATGATGACTCAATAGCCGAGGTCAATGAAATCCAGCTCGGTGACATAAGGCTCATGGCAAAGATAACTCGGTCATTGAGTGTAGTCTAGCAAAGTACATCCCGGCAGCTCAAGAGCTTGAGTTACCGGCTAGGGGGCAACATTACGGACGTATATCAGGCTCAATAGCAGTACGACCCAACTATGAATATGATACATACTAGGATTCACCTATAATAAAGGAAGATCCTATCTTTTCCATAATGAAGATAGATCTTAAGATAGATCTGGTAGTTATTGAAAAACCTGGCTATCACCCAAGAGGGAGGTGAATTGGGTGTTTGATAAAACTTTAGGAACTTTGAAAATCTTTTCGAAACTTATTGAAAACAGTTTGAATGATAATAATAATTGAAAAAGCATTAATTAATCATTCAAACATGTATGGACATTCAGATATATATGTGCTGGAAATGTAAGAGATAAGGGAAGAGAATGTGCAAACTGATTTATACTGGTTCAGCCCAATCATTGACCTACGTCCAGTCCCCAAGCTCCGCTTGAGATTTTCAATCCACTATCTTCTTTCAACTTGATTACAAGTTCTGTGCTTGAAGTAATCCTCTCATTAGGATTCACTCCCCCTTACAAACTGTAATCAATACACTTGCTTGATTACACACTCGTACTCAAGTAATCCTCTCCCTAGGATTCACTCCCCTTACAAGCTGTAATCAACACAATGTGTTTCCCACTCAAGATTACCCAATCTTGAGTAACTCACAGATAGAATGATAGAATGATTACAATGAATCTTCTCTCTCAGAAGTAAATGAATAAACACTGAAGCACAATACAAATCATTTCACTCTCTATGATGTAAACATTAAGAATAGAGAGTAAATGATATGAAAATCAGAGTATTAGCATGTTGAAGGTGTAAGCTTGTGTCTCTCGTGTTTTTGCTCTGTGTTCTCTATCCGAAGTGTTCAAATCTTCAGGTATTTATGCTAGTTGAAGCTTGTGAACGTTGCAGATCCGTTGTGACTTGTACCCATTCGAAAATATAGTGTTATGAGTGTTTGTACATGGATCTAGCTGTTGTGAGTGTTGCTATTTGAATATAGCTGTTGGGAACATTTTCAGATTTGAATATTTGAATTTGGCTCTTCAAGAATGTGTCCCATGCTATCTTGTTTGTAGTATGATGATGTCCAGCTTTGTTAGTGGAGGCTTTGTTGTCTGCATTGAGAAATGGCTGTCCAACTTTCCAGGCTGTCTCCCACTTGCTTTGTTTGAGAAGAGATATTAAAATAATACAAGTGGCTCATGGAGTTGCTTTATTTGACTTTAAAGCAAATTCAAAACTTCTCAAATCTATAGTTAAGGATATTGAACATTTGAATCCATTGAACAACATTACCGTAGAGCATTCAACTTTGTTTCTTCAAGTTTCTTGTTGAATTCGATCTTCTTTGCTGTTTCTGAAAAAATGCAGCAACTTCAACTTCAAGCTTATGATAGATTTTGGTTTCACAAGTTTGATGTAATCTCAAACTTTAATCACACGAAACTTATACACAAATGATATAAATGATGTTATGAAGTAGTATAAATCATTTGAGTAATCATTTGAATGTTCTTGATAAGGTATGATGTTTCAGTCATGGTGATTTTTCTGATTCAGAGGTGTAAACTTGAGTTTGTAGTTGATAGGCTCGAGTTTCCTTGTGTTGTCGAAGGTTGGATTTCTCTCTGCCTGAGCCAAACTCGAGTTTGTAACTTATAGGCTCGAGTTTGCTATCCATTCAGCTTAGAAGATGGTTTCGATCGAAGGAAAATTTGAATTGAGAACTTGGAAAACCCACGAACTCGAGTTCGTAACTTGTAGACTCGAGTTTGGATCTGTCTTGAATAGCCCAGATGCTCTCTGTAACCCGCAAACTCGAGTTTGCTACTTATAGGCTCGAGTTTGGATGTTTTCCTGGACCTGGTTGCTCTCTGTCTGAGCTAAACTTGAGTTTGTTCACTTACAGGCTCGAGTTTGGCTTTTTCCAAATGTTCATTTCTTCTCTGGAACTCTCGAGCTCGAGTTCGTAACTGATGAACTCGAGTTTGCAACCTGCACTCTGACTTGGTTGCTTCTGATTTGGTCTGGCTCAAGTTTACAACTCTGTCAACTTGCAAAGGCCATATCTCCCTGGTCTAAACTCCGTTTTGGTCTGTTCAACTCTTGATGGAAAGATCTGTGTGTCTGCTTTCCAATGGCACCAATTGTAGCTCAATTGGATTTGTATTTTGTGAGATACAACCAAAACATTGAAGCTTGGTTATGACTATGACGGTGATGTTTGTGGCAAATTGTAAAATTCCTATCTCCTTGATATGAACTCCTTTTGGCTTATATTATATATTAAACTGACGCATTGGGAGTCTAGTTTCATAGACCACTGGTTTTACCTCAATCCGATCTCTGGTTTGTGAGATATCACCAAAATACTGAACCTCGCCTGTGCTGAACGTGAAACAGAATGGAGCTGAAGTTCTGATGACCGCTGTGAACTCGAGTTTGTACTTACAGGCTCGAGTTTGCCTAGTCCAGAGACACCAAAAATGCTGAAGACACTTATTGGCTTGAGTTTGTGATTCATGTGTCAGGTTTGAAGTCCTGAACTCGAGTTTGGGGTTCTGAACTCGAGTTTGCTCATCTCAGATAGGCAAATTACTGCAGCAAGGTAGTGAACTCGAGGTTAATGCTTGGAGACTCGAGTTTGCTCTTCCAGAAGCTGATTTTTGCTGACTTTAACTTTGAATTGAGCCATTCCAATTTCCATTTGATCTTGGAGACTTCCAGAATCAATCTTAGAACTTGAATAATGATATCTTCATTCCATTTAGCAAATTCTTCCTTCTTCCATCTCCCAACTTGATCATTCTTCATCTTTTAACTTGGGCTCTTTATTCTTTGCAGCTTCTACCTTCTTCAATACCCAAAAAGCTTCCAAATTTCATGTGTTGTCTTTCTCGCATTTGCATTGTAGCTCAAATATGATGAAGCTTCATTCCAACTTCTGGTTTGATTATTGAGACTTCATGTACCACAAGAATTTGAATGTTGTGCAAGTTCTTCTTTCTTAAATCTCCTTTCTTGATTAATCTCCATACTTCAACTAGGATTAATCTATAATAAATATAGCAGTTAGTCAATATAGGAGATAACTATGATAACTATATTACTCAATCTTTTTGCTTTTAGTAATGGCATCTATATAAGACATCATCAAAACTAATCATAACCAACATTCTCCCCCTTTTTGATGATGGCAAATATTATAAGAAAAATATGCATGAATATGTAAATACATTAGATGCTACAATGCACATATTTTTCTTGCCATTCTCTCCCCCTTTATTTGTCTTTAGCAAAAAGTTGAAGTAAAGAGGAAATGTTTAAAGAGAGAACTATGAAACTAGATTAGAAACTGTAGCGTTTTAGGATCAGATATAATTTGAGTCCGATGATTATTCTCATTCATTCGTGTGAAATATATAAGTTACAATGAGAAGCAATTTGGTGTAACAGATTGAGGACATCTAGGAAATTCAAAAATTGAATGATTAAATCTGTTCTAACTAACTCCTAAAGTCTAGGATCTGATCTTGACTAATCCAATTCTATTATTTACAAAATAATATAATTACCACACTCCCCCTCAAGTTGGATCATAGATACTCATCATGTCCAACTTGCATACAAAACCTTCAAATATGTCCTCGGGTAGACCTTTTGTGAGTATATCTCGCAAGCCGTAATTTTGTTGGTATGTAGGAGAGACAAATAATTCCATCTTCAACCTTTTCCCTTATAAAGTGGCGATCAACATCAACATGCTTAGTTCTACTGTGTTGTACTGGATTCAATGCCATGCTTAAGGCTGCCTTATTATCACAGTAAAGTTTTAATGGAGATTCTATCTTGGTGTAGGTCTCGTCAGCAACCCTTTTTATCCATATTCCTTCCTTGAGTCCTTCAGAAAGTGATCTTAATTTAGATTCTGCACTACTTGTGGATACCACTCATTGCTTGTGACTCTGCCATATTACTAGATTTCCCCATACAAACGTGCAATAGCCCAAAGTAGACCTACTGTTCTCTTGGTCTCCTGCCCAATCTACATCGGTGTATATCTCAATAGTCCTCGAGATCGTTTTTTCTCAAGAAGAGACCTCGGCCGAGTTCCTTTGAGGTATTTCAGATTTTATATGCTTTGCATTCAAGTGTTTCTCGCTTTGGCGAGTGCATGTGTTGACTTGCGTACTTACTGCAAAGGCAATGTCAGGTCGTGTGTGAGAAAGATAGATAAGCTTCCCAACCAATCTCTGGTAGCACCCTATGTCTGCTGGTTTTTCTTCCTCTTCTTGTTTCTCTTTCTCTGCCACCTCTTGTTCGGTTGTCGGTTGTTCTACTTTTTTTCTTCTTCTTTTTGACACTAATGGGAGTCTTGCTCGGCTTACACCCAAGCATGCCGCTTTCCTTTAGTAGATCAAGGACATATTTCCTTTGTGAAATGTGAATTCCTTCTTTTGACCTAGCCACTTCCATTCCTAGGAAGTATTTCAAGCTACCCAGGTCTTTGACTTCAAACTCCTTGTTTAGCGCCGGTTTGATTCGATCATTTCTTGAGGATTGTTCCCCGTAAGTATTATGTCATCCACATATACTATTAAGATAGTAATCATACCTTCATGGTTCATAGTGAACATAGTGTGATCGAGAGGGCATTGGTTATATCCTTCACCTTTAGAACTTGTGAGAATCACAAACCAAGCTCTAGCGAACGCTTCAACCAAGTAAATGGATTTGTTCAGCTTGCATACCTGTTTGCCTTGACCATTCTCAAAACCAGGTGGAAGTGTCATATAAACTTCTTCTTTTAGATCCCCATTTAGGAAAGCGTTTTTGATGTCTAGCTGTTGTAAAGGCCAGTCGAGATTAACAAAGAACGAAAATAAGGATTCTCGATCGTGTTGAGCTTTGCTACAGGGGCAAAGGTTTCATTGTAGTCCAAGCCATAAGTTTGTGTAAAACACTTGGCAACGAGTCTGGCTTTGTACTTGTTCAAAGTACCATCAACATTGTACTTGGGGGTAAATACCCACTTACACCCTACTGCCTTCTTACCTTGGGGTAAGTCGGTGACATTCCAAGTTTGATTTTTCTCAAGAGCATTCATCTCATCTAATACAAGATCTTTCTATTCAGAATTTCAAGGGCCTCATGTACATTTGTGGGAATCCTAATCAAGGTTAGTGACAAAATGACAATATTTCTGTGAGAGATTACCATATGACATGTAGTCTTGAATAGGATGTTGAGTACGAAAACGTGTCTTCTTTCTCGGTGCAATAGGCATGTTTAGGTCCTTGTTGGTGTCGAGTCTCTCTCGGTTGGGAGAGTGGTTGAGCCTCGTGCATAATGGACTCTACTACCTTTTTGTTCCTCCTAGAGTAAACCTTGTCATAATATTTGTCTCCCCCTGTTTGTGATGGCATAGTGAGCGAATCAGGTGTGGAGGATATGATCACAGGATAGGAAGGTGGTATAGGTTCAGGTATAGTAGGCTGAGAGTCACTCCAATTCTCCCCCTGACTCGAAGGGTGTGGATAGAAAGGTATGGCTTCAGCAAATATGACATCTCGGCTGACAAAGATTTGTTGGGATTTGGGGTCATAACAACGGTAGCCTTTTTGGCAATTAGAATAGCCAACGAAGATGCAAGGAAGGGACCTAGGGTCAAATTTGGAAGTGGGATGATGAATATGGACATATACGGTACATCCAAAGACACGGAAAGGAAGAGAGTGATCAAGGTGGGAAATCACATGAGTCTCATGGAGTTTATCAAGAGGGGACATATGGGAAAGGACACGAGTAGGTAGTCGATTGATAAGGTGAGTGGCAGTAAGGATTGCATCTCCCCAAAAATACTTGGGAACATTACAGGTGTACATAAGGGCACGGGCAATGTCAAGAAGATGGCGATTTTTACGTTCGGCAATGCCATTTTGCTGAGGTGTGTTAGGACAACTACTCTTATGAATGATTCCGTGAGACTTTAGAAAGTGGTCAAGGTATGATTGAAATATTCGGTGCCATTGTCGAGTGTAAGACTTGAATGGTATAATTAAATTGTGTTTGAACATAGTGGAAGAATTCAACAAAGATATTGAACACATCAGATTTTTCTTTTAGGAGGTACACCCAACACATGCGAGTGTGATCGTCTATGAAAGTGACAAAGTATTTCGAACATGTCCGGTTAGGTACTCTAGAGGGACCCCATACATCACTATGGATGATGGAGAAGGGACGAGTAGAGTGATAGACAAAGTGGGAGGAAAGGTAGTGCGATGATGTTTTGCTAGTTCACACGTTTCACAATGGGAATTGACATCTTTATTGAATGAAAATTGAGGAAACAGTTTTGTAAATACTGAAAACTAGGATGACCCATCCTTCTATGCCATAACATCAAATTATTGTCTGAAGTAGAGGAGACAGAGGTCTTTATTTGTGATGACAAGGCACTTGCAGAGGAATCATCAAGGTAGTAAAGGCCGTCATGCTCCTTAGCTGTGCCAATCGTCTTCCCCGAGGAGAGATCCTGAAATATACAATGAGTGGCAAAAAAGTGAGTAGAATGCAGGTTTGTATGTTTTGTCAACTTGCTGATTGAAAGGAGATTGTATGCCAAATGAGGAACATGAAGAACAGAATCAAGTTTTAAGTCTCTTGTAAGAGGAACGGTACCGGTGCCGGCAATGGACGCACTAGAGTTATTTGTCAGTACGAATTCGATTATTACCAGCCAAAGGAGAATAGGAAGTAAAGTTTCTTGATTCTGAGGTCATATGATCAGAGGCGCCGGTGTCTACTATCCATTTCAACAGAGAGGATGACGATATAAGGTAAGATGATCATTATTACCAGCCAAAGAAACAGGTCTCCCTTTTTTTTGGGAGGGTGGGGGGAGTGTACTTACACTACAAAAAAACCTACCAATTGTCGCGGTTAACTTGTACCAGTCATAAATAATTGCAACAAAATCATGAATTTGTAGCGGTTTTAGATGAAACCGCTACAAATTCGTGGCGGAACAATTGGCGCCAAAGCGTGGGTATGTTTGCAGTGATATTTGTAGCAGTTACCTTAAAATAAACCGCTACAAATGTGGCTGCAACTTGACGGGTAATGGTGCGAATGTTTGCGGCGTGGAATTTGTAACGTCTTCTTGGTAGTAACCGCTACGAATTTGGTGCTAGCGTTGGCACGCAATGGCGCAAACTTTGTTGTGGTGAATCTATAGCGGTTACATTGTGAGTGGAGCTATATACCCAAGAGGGGGGGTGAATTGGGTATTTTAAAACTTTTCAGAATATGTTCTGTTTTGAAGCAATGAAAACAGAGATAAACAGAGTGAGGGAAGAAGAAGAAGGACACAAGGATTTATACTGGTTCGGTCCAACTCTTTGACCTACGTCCAGGTCCCCGAAACACTGGGATTTTCCACTATCACTCAATTACAATTACACACTCGTACTCGGGATGATCCTCTCCCTAGGACTCACTCCCCCTTACAAGTCAGTAATTGTAAACAATCGATACACACTCTGCACTCAAGAGTTATCCTCTCCCTAGGACTAACTCCCCCTTACAAGTTGTACTCGATTACAATCGGATACCCACTCGTAAATGAAGAATGCTCCTCAACCTAGGACACACTCCCCTTTACAAGTTGTACTCGATTTTCCCAATCTCCAAGTCACCCGACTTGAGATTGTTACAATGAATGATATACAAGGAAACAAACTCTCTCTAAGAGTAGATATGATAAGCACTGAAGCTCAATGTATCACAAGATACTATACAGATAAAACTGAAGAAAAATAGATATGAGACTTGGATGATTTTCGTCTTCAGCAGGTGTATCTTTTTGAGAAGAAGTTAATGCACTCTATTTATAGGTAGAGAACATTAAATGACCGTTGCTTGATGAATCCAACCGTTGTAGGTGATTAGCTTAAGGTCTGGTCATCTTCTCTCTCTAAACTCCAACTAATCCAGTGCTAATATGATCCGATGTGGAACTCGAGGATTTGCCCGTTGGAGAAGAGTTTACTTGATGAAGAAAGCATTCTTGACCGTTGAGAATGCGTGCTCAGGTGGATTATCCAAAAGAAGGTTGATTTGCAGAAGTGCATTAAATGCACTGAGCACTTTTTTGCTTTTTGCCTTGATCTTCATTAATCTTCATCTCGTGCTAACTGAAATTCACTCAATAAACTTGTTAAACATATCCGGGAACATAAGTGAATGATTCATGAAAGCAATAGGATCAAACAAGAGTGATTTGCAAATTCGTGTAATTCAAAAAATCAGTTTTTACTCGTTGTAAACTGCAGTATGTTCATGCAAACTGCAGTTTTGCACCGTACATAAGTGACCATACTGCAGTTTCCAATGGGAAACTGGAGTATGCACTTTTCAGGCAAACCATCGTGTCTTATGTTCGAAAGACAAATCCTATACTCGAGTTTGCACTCCGTTCTTTGCGGTATTGGTTTAATTTAAAAAATCCTTTTGCTCTCTGGAAGTCCAATACTGCAAGTATAGATCTTGCTTATCGGGAGTATAGCATACTTTCACTTACATACTGCAAGTAAAGGTGGAAGTATTGACTTAGCTTGAAAAACTTGGTTGCTCTCGGAAGTCCAATACTCGAGTTTGGCTACGCAAACTGCAGTATTGACTTAGTTTGAAAAATTCTTTAGCTCTCGGGAAGTTCAATACTCGAGTTTGGCTAGGAAAACTGCAGTATTGACTTCATTTAAAAAACTTGGTTCGCTTCTGGATGTCCAAAACTGCGGTATGCAAACCTATACTGCAGTTTGCACTTAAGTTCAACAAGTTTGATTGCTTTCTTGAAATTATCTATCAAATTTCAAGGGCCATATCTCCCTGGTCTGAACTCCGTTTTGGTCTGTTCAACTCTTGATGGAAAGCTCTTTGAGTCTATTTTCATATGCCACTGATTTCAGCTCAATACGATTTGTATATTGAGAGTTACACTCAAAATACCGAAGGTGGGTCTGGACTGTGACGTTGATTCTTATGGAAACTTGTAAAAATCATAGCTCCTTTTTCTTGACACCTTTGGACTTGATTTATATATCAAAATGACGCTTTGGATGTCTAGTTTCAAATGCCACTGGTTTCACATCAATCCGATTCCTGGTTTGAGAGATATCATCGAATTACCAGACCTCGCCTGTGCTGAAACGTGAAACAGAGTTGCTGAAGAGCTGATCACGCTGCAAACTCGAGTTTACACTTGCATACTCGAGTTTAGCTCTTCCTTACTCGAGTTTAGCACTTGCATACTCGAGTTTTGAGTCCCAAACTCGAGTTTTGTGTTCCAAACTCGAGTTTTCACTTGTCCGAGAGACGCCCCGAGGTGCTGAAGACACTACAAACTCGAGTTTTGAGTTGTATACTCGAGTTTTGAGTCTCAAACTCGAGTTTTGTGTTCCAAACTCGAGTTTTCTCATCCTGAAGTTGATTTTTGTTGACTTTAACTTCAAATTGACCCATTCCAACTTCCATATGACCTTGGAGACTTCTAGCATCAATCTTAGAACTTGAATAACGATATCTTCGCTTCATTCAACAAGTTCTTCTTTCTTTCTTCTTCTCTTGATCATTCTCCATAACTCTAACTCTTTCTTTCTTCTCTTCTCTTGATTAATCTCTATAATTCATCTTGGATTATTCTACATTAAATACAGTAGTTAGTCAATGTAGGAGATAATTATATTATTCAATCTTTTTGCTTTTAATAATGACATCTATATAAGACATCATCAAAACTAATCATAACTAACATACATAAATAGAACCGCTACAAAAAACGAAATGACATAGTTTTGTCGCAGTCAAAATAAAGCGAAGCTTTGACCGCGTCAAATTCTACAAGTTTGTAGCGGTTCTTATGATAACCGCTATAAATATTTATTCTATATATAGGTGACTCTGTCCGTACGTCATTTATAAATATTCAATAGAAATTCCTAAATCTCGGCTTGTAACTGAATGAACTATCTATTGGAAATTATGCCCTAGGGGCAAGTCATTGTACTTTAAACACTGTTGTTGTTTAAAGTATTTCTCCACTTAGTTATCATATCGTTTGCATGTTTATTATGAAAACTGTGTCCATGGACGTATCATAAAGATTGTCCTAAATGTCCTTGGTCGGTCATCTATGCGAGAGCAAAGATGAGATAAGACCGGTATGACTTTGATCAGTATGGAGATACGAATCAAAGTCATAGGCACTTGTAAGAGTACAAGGTACTGGACCAACCCACTATGAGAAAGCTGCATGGATTTAGTCATAAGCTTATCTCATGTATAACCACGTCACAATGCCCTTTGACCTGACATCATCATGGATTCCTACATAATAGTCGTTGATCTTTGACCTAGTCAAAAGTAACCTTTGACCGGGCAATGATAAAGGCTTCGATCAGGATTAGTGGTTTTCATGCAGAGAAATGTAAATAGTCAAGATGTAATTTGTCCCTCACATTTGTAGAGAGATATTATTGGGCCCCTTGATGAGTGCATCTGAGAAATGTATGGCCATATTATGATGGAAAGGAGTTTCCATTTCAATTGTTAGACTACTCAAGAATAGAGAAAGTAATGGTCAAGAACAGGAGGTTGGCATTATCCATGCTTCATCCTTGACCAAATTATCGCATGACAAAAGGGACGTAACATGGTTGTATGATAGATTGTATCGTATCATCGATCCCTATATGAATTGGGTAATCACAATGTCTTGCTAGAGGCTACTTGCGATCTGTGGGCTGGTCTAGTATTGGCTCGCTGCCAATCTTATGTGGGCCTACAGGGTCACACACAAGAATAGCCCAACATGAGCAATACGGTCCAAATTCATTGAATCTTAGATATGTCTAAGATTTAATGAATGCAACGTTTATTCTAGGAAGGATATGTGTGTGTGTGTGTGTGTGTGTATTATATTAATTCGAAATTAATAATAATACTATTTATAGAAGATAATAATAATATTATGTAGTATTTTTTTATATTTAATTTATTTGATAAATTAAATAACTAAAACATATAGAGATAAGTATCTTAGATTTAATTTTCGAAGAAAGATATTGTATCTTAGATTTAATTTAAATTGAAATATAGTATCTCAAATTTAATTAAATAGATAGATATCATATCTCGATTTAATTTATAAAGATAAATAAATCGCGGGCTTTTAATTCGATTAAATAAATAGATTAGATTAGGTCTTTGGACATGATTTAATTAATATATTATTTTAATCCAAATTCAAATTTCAAGATTAATTTTGATTAATTTTGAATATTTTAATACGGCCCAATTAGGGTTTGAGAAACTCTAATTAGATGAAGATCTAGTCGTATTAAAATTAAGAAGAGCTAAAAAGAAAACCCTAGAGGAGAGACGTGAGAAGTAAAGCTTGAAGGGGAGAGACATGAGAAGTAAAGCTTGAAGGCGCTTAGCACGTGCCGTCCTTGTTGGAGTGTTGTTCGGTGTGGATACCGGTAGTGGTTTATTCGTAACCGCAACAAGTTTCTTAACTTTGTAGCAGTTATTTAGGAAAACCACTACAAAATGTAGTGGTTTTTAAACAGTTCCCTCAATTTGAAAATCAATCGTGCATGGTTTTGATTTTTCACCCTTTTACCTTTCAATTTGTACCTTTCAACATCATGGCTTCTAGGGATAAGGGGAAAGGGAAAGTCGTTGCCTGGGAGAAAAGGCCTATAAGGGGCGATAGTAGGGGGCCGTACGAGAGGCCGTTGGGCTCTAAATATCTCTCGCCCTTCAAAGTGGGAAGCGAGTTCGATCAGCTCTTTGCCAATGAGCCAATTCCAGACCCAGAGACTCTAGAGACCATATAGGAGAACGGGGCGTATGTCTGTCATTCAATGACATCATCGATGAAGATGAGGAGATCCAGATTGACATTCCCATAGCGGATGCGGAGCAGTTTATCGACCAGGAAAACAAGTGGGACCAATGAAACCCCTGACCATCATCTTCGCTTTCCACCGGATTTGTGGTGGATGTCGAAGGTAAATGTAATTAGTTTTTTGGAAAAAAATTAAATTTAAATTCCTTACGCTTAATTAAATTTTATTTAAATGCAATACAAAAATGTTTTTATAATTGTGCAGATACACATGAGAACACTAGCAGGAGGACACTGGATGTTTCTGCGATCACTCAGATGGATGGGTATCGCGTCGTAGTCCCCTGGAACATGGACACGGACCAGCCGATCGGCAACGACGATCACCTGTTGAACCGATTCCTATCAAAATTTGGTGGGAATTGGGCATGGTGCCTGATCGACTTCCACGATTGGAAGTGTGTTCTGAAGGGGAACAAGGACAAAGTGTTTGCTGACATTGTGCAAGTAATTAAATTTTACATGTTCATAGTTATAATTTGTGGTTTATTTATTTCTTAATTAATTAATTACTAATTAAATTATGATATAGAAAAAGTTTAACGTGCGTGCCCACGCGAAGAGGTATGTATTGCTGAAAATAGGGGAAGGGTGGAAGAGCCAAAGGGGTGGTCTCTACACCCGCAAGAAATGGAAATGGGGCTATTCCTCTGCAGCAGCTAATCAAGAAGGTCCCAAACGACGTGGACCCAAATGACTGGGGGGTTTTGTCCAATATAGGAGGAGTGCATAGGGACAAGTACTTTTTTTAATTAATCATAGTTTAAATTTTGTTTAAACATGAGTTAATTTATAGTTTAGAATTTCTTTAAATTAATTTTATTTAAATTTAGTTTAAAAATATAAATATAGTTTAAATTAATTTATAGTTTACATTTGGTTTAAATTAATTAATAGTTTAACTTAATTTATAGTTTAAATGTACTTGAAATATAGTTTAAATATTAGTTAATTTATAGTTTAGATATACTTTAAATTACTTTGTAGTTTAAACTTATAGTTTACAAGATATCAAAATAATAATTAATTTCACTTAACATTTTGTTTGTTTGCTCACGTCATGAGGGAACACTAGAAGGCGGAGCATAGCGGAGGGTCCATCACTTGTTGTAGGATCCAAGATATTTGCTATGACCTATAGTAAGATGGTATGTTGAAAGTTAAATTAATTTTAGGTTTAAATGGTGATTGTTTTATTTTTGAAATAACAAAGTTTATATTCATTTAATTCTTTCAGCAAGAGAAGGCTCGGAGGAGAACCGTCAGACGGACTATGGGCAGTTGTTCACACGCACCCATAGACACCGTGGTGGGACGTCGACCCTGAGGCAGCAGAGGAGATAATAGTAAGTTGCAAAAAAAATTATTTATATAGTTAATGTTGTATATTTAAATTGAATTAAATTGTTTGATTAATGTTTTATGAAATCTGTGCGTCAAGCTCTAATTAAGCAGAGCCAGGCGAGCTGCGAGCGTCACAGCCCCCGGAGTCACAGGGGTCTGTGGATCCAACAACCCCATTGAAAGGTGTTGTGGGCCCAGTCGAGCATCCTAGCCACGTTAAGGGCATGGGGCTAGGTGCCAGGCCTAGCATGGTGTATGGCAAGGCCTCCTGCTCTGAGGTCGGAACCTCCGGCTTGAGAAGGCCACTACCGGAGGCGGTTGAGGTGATGATTACCGAGAAGGTTGCTGCATAGGTTGACGAGCAGGTTGCTACAGAGGTTGTCGAGCATGCTGTGAGGAATAGGCGTCATGCCGAGGAGCAACAGTTAGGCTTTAGGTTTGAGTTTTTAGGTGAATTCGTAGGTAGTTGTTTATTGCAGGACCCGATCCTTGTAATACCCTAATTTTCATAACTCTTATAAACATTGTATTTTGGAAAATAATTACTGAAAGACCTGACTATCACCCAAGAGGGGGGGTGAATTGGGTGTCGGATAAAACTTTAGGAACTTTGAAAATCTTTTCGCAACTTCTAAATTGACGGTTAGATATTCAAATAAGCATATACTAGAAATATAAAAGATAAGGGAAGAGAATATGCAAATTGTGATTTATACTTGGTTCGGTCCAAAATCTCGACCTACGTCCGATCCCCGAAACACTGGGATTTCACTATCTTTCAAGAACAATTACACACTTTGTAAATGAAGGATGGTCCTCTCACTCAGACTCCACTCCTCCTTACAAGTTGTAATTGATACACCCGCTTGATTACACACTCTGTAAACAAAGGATGTCTACTCACTCTCAGACTCCACTCCCCCTTACAAGTTGTAATCAATACAATGTGTTTCCCACTCAAGATCACCCAATCTTGAGTAACTTTCAGCTAGAATGTTTACAAATAAATCTTTTCTCTCAGAAGTGAGTGAATAAACACTGAAGTACATGGTTGATCATTTCACTCTCTATGGTAAACTATATAAACATTGAGAAACAGAGAGTAACCGAATATTAGAGTATTGCCATATTGAAGATGTAAGCTCGTGTTTGCGTATATATCGCTATCTTTGAATGCTTTTCTATTTATAGATAATCAGTATTGATGTTGTTTGAATCATTCATTTGTTGCGTGTATTCGACCGTTGGCAATGGTTGCTGGAGCGTCTGTGCTTCCCTGTGTGTTGTCTGCCATTGAACTTCGTTAAATTCTATTGTGGCGTTCATCCATACAAAGAAAAATAGCCGTTTGACGAATTTAAATGCTTTTGTCGTTTTTCTTGTTTCGTCAAGTGCTCCGCTTGGTTGGGATTCTGTTTAGTTGTTATTCACGTGGTCCAAGATGGGAATAGCTTAAAATATTGATTTGGAGCTTTTGACGTTATGGGCCATCCTGCATCGTGTCGGCTCTGTTCTGTGAAAATCAAAATGCTTCTGCCACGTCGGATTGCATTTCGGCTGATCTCAATTCAAACAAGCTTAATCAACTGTAACTCAATCAAAAAGATGATTAAATATGATATAGATGAGTTTGAGTATGATTAACACATACTAGAAAATGACCCAGTTGATTTCGAGCAGATGATTAGCGATACTGGAAGATGATGGAAATGAGAGGAACATATTCTTGAGAATTGCTTGAGTTATTCTTGAGAATTCCTTAAACTGGAATCCTTTTGTAAATGCAGCTCCTCGTCAATACTCGAGAATCCATTACTCAATACTCGAGTATTTATGTTGTTTAGATTTTCAAGATACTTGATTCAGATCAATACTCGAGAAGCCAATCTCCAATATTTGAGTATCCAGCAGTTTAGTAACTTTGCAGATGATTCTATGTAGTTCAGATATTGCAAAAGCTTTGTTCTTGCTCATACTTGACTATTAATGCACAAGCACTTCAGAAGCTCATATCCTTGATATTACTTGCATAGCCAAATTCTCATACTTGAGTATGCTCTTCGATGTGCTCAAGTATCATCTGGGTTCTTCATTAGATTCACTGAGAGAATGATCATACTCGAGTATATGTTATATTGCAGGAGCTTGTAATCATGTAAGCATTCTCGAGAACTGTATTACTAATACTTGAGAATAAGCACATTGGAATAGTTCGATCAAATGTGTTAGAGAGCAAGCGTTCTCGAGAATCATATCACCATACTCGAGAATCATGTCTTCAAATCAAAGATGGACCGTGTATTCTCGAGAATCATGTTTCTATTCTCGAGAATTAACAAAGCCGAATACAAGACCAGCGAACTCTTACCGTGCATTCTCGAGAATCAATTTACGCATTCTCGAGAATCATATCAAGGAGTATTCTGTGATGTTGATTCTGTCACATACCATTCTCGAGAATTACTTACCCATTCTCGAGAATTGCTCGGGAGATGAATATTGAAAGTGAACCATCACATACTGGAGAATCACGAACTCTCGAGAGTTGAAGTCTCATTCTCAAGAATTCCAAGCACATACTCGGGAATCAATTTCACATGCAAGTGCAAGTGAGTTAATTCTAATTCAAATGCTTAAGATCTTTAAAGTCTTCTTTCCATGCAAGAGGAATCAACTCTAAACTGGTTGTATTTCATCCATTAACATCAGAAGAATGGAGGTTGATCTTATCGACGTTTTTCTGCAAAGATCCGAACAGACCATCAACTTCAAAACATCATAATTCCTTCATTTGATCTTTGTTTTTTGTGTTCTTGATGTTTTTGGAAAAGTATTTGAGTTTAGTTTCCAATGGCATTGGTTTCATCTCATTTGGATTTTCCGTTTGTGAGATACACCCAAAACACCGAAGCTTGGTCCTGACTGTGACGTTGATTTTTGTGTCAACTTGTAAAATTCATAGATAATTCATCTGACCTCCTTTTGGCTTGAATGGTACTGTGACGCATTGGAAGTCTAGTTTCATATGCCACTGGTTTCACGTCGATCTATTCTTGGTTTAAGAGATATCGTCGAATTACCGAAGGTCACCAAGAACAAAGCAGAACAGAGTATGCTGGAATCACGACCATTCTCGAGAATTGATGCTGGAACTCGAGAATGACTTGCGAATTTCACATGAACAGTACTATTCTCGAGAGTTGATGTCTGATTCTCGAGAATTGCTTGACATGAACAGTACCATACTCGCGAATGACTTCGGGAAGCTTATTTTATCTCCGAATTAAACTGTTCCAACTTCCATTTGATCACGAGACTTGAATATTTATATTCTCATGATATTTAACAAGTTTTTCCTTCTTCAAACTCCATTCTTGATCATTGTTCATTGTATTAAACTTCACATATCTACATTAAATATAAGAATTAGTCAAAGTGGAAGATAAATGTAGTATGCAAGCTTTTTGCTCTGGATAATGGCATCTATATAAGACATCATCAAAACTAATTAGAATTAACATACTAAAATACAAAGGTGAATATGTGTCTCAAATGATTATAATCTATTGATTATAATTTTATCCAAATTTTACTACGAAATTAGTGGGCAAATGGTTGGATTTGAGACTACATATTTAAGACAATAAAATGTGACATAATTAACACATTGAATAATGGTTAATTTATTACCAAAAGAAGCAAGAAATGTTATGAAAACACTTAAGCAATTTAAAGGAAATTAGTAAGAACTAATGGGTAATTAAGCTTACACTAATTGAAATAAATTGTGTAATTATTCAAATTAATCAAGAGACAAATTAAAAAGCATCAATTGAGGGATGTCTTATTTTGAAAATCTAGGGCCAATAGGGAGACAAGGTTAAGCTTGTATGAAACACTAATGGTCATAATTAACTAAGGAACCAATCCTACTGTGGCAATTATAGTTAATGCCATATAAAACACTTCATTAAGGAATGCTAATTGGGATTATATAATCAGATCCTATGGCCCCTAAAAAGGACATATGAGCAAATGGGAGAGGGAGAGGGCGAGAGAGAGAGAGAGAGAGAGAGTTTATTATATTTAATTAATAAGAGCACATGTTGTTTTAACAAAAAAGATCTTCAATAGTGTTAGGATTTTTCTAACAACAACGGTGAGGATTAAGTTTAAAAAAGTGAATTTGATTCAAAGGTTGAAAGGAAAGAAGAGGTTTTGGATTACCTTGTGCAATGACCATTTTAACCTTGATATTTCCCTATAAATAGAGGGTTCCGCTCTTCATTTTCTTCACACCAAACTCATATCAAAGTGGTTGAGTTTAAGAGAAGAGTGAAGTTCTTGGAGCAAGGAGAAGGAGTAAGAACTTCAAGAGGTAAGTTCTTCACTCTAGTTTTAGTTCTTAGTAAAATTGTAGTTTAATCTAGGAAATTGTTAGGAAAATTCCTTTTCATGTTTGGAAGTCTCCATTGCTTTTAAAATGCAAAAGTCTCCATTGCTTTTAAAATGAAAAATGGAGAGGAAAACATGTTAGGGAATAAGTTTTGAAATCAATTGATCAAGATTGTGAAAATTGTAGAATTTCCAGTTTTAAGCTTTCTACTTGCAGTGAAATTAATGCTATTATTTTATGTAGCAAATGAAATCATTAAATAATGAATTTTACATCAATAAAGAAGACATGTAGGGCTTTCTAAATATATAAAATATGTAACGTTTTGATCTCTGGACAAGGAGATATGAATTTTTGAAGATAAGCCTTGTTTACTGGATTTAAATTTGAATAGTGTTTGAAAACGCAAAACCTGAGAATGATTCTTGATATTCTGGCTTCTGGGAATATTTTTCCTTACAATTAGACATGTCAAGGGTCAAGAGGAATTTTACAGCACTCAAAAATGAGTTTTGTAGAATTAATTATCATTTTTCAAATTTAGTGAAAAATACTGGGTAGAATGCTGAAAATTGCGTTTTTAATAAAAAGTAAGGGTAAAAAGGAATAATAAATCCACCAAGGGTAGAAATGTCAAAATAGGTGAAAAATATCGTTTTCGATATTATTCTAGGAAATATGATATTAATTATAATATCATGGAAATGGAAATAATCCGACGGTAACATTATAGGATATCCGGGAAGTCCAGAGTCGGATTCAAAAGGTCAGGTGTTTTGGCAACGTGTACTGTAACTTTAACTCTGATTTGTCTTGTATGCAGTAGATTGAATGATTCATGAATTGATCGACAAGACTAGGTCTTGGGTCAGGCACAGCGACTAAGTTTATGGGGCTTAGGTCACCTGTTTATATACATTCAGCTTTGTGCGGGTTATAGTCTTGATAACGCCGTATGGTTGTTTTCCTAGCTCTAAGGACATGAGGAGCTGTTGTGGCATTGGTTAGTGCAAACGTTGAAAACATTACATTTTCTGTGTGCTATGTATTGTTGTAACCTTACATTTGCTGTGTGCTATGTTTGGTTGATGCTGAAATGTAATGAATATCTATCATATATATTGTTATTACTTGAGCATAAGGTTAACTGTTACTCTAGATTCAATGAGTATTGAATCTTAGATTTGACAAAGGTTCAGGAAAGGAACCAGGATCTAAGAAGACGTCGTGGATGGAGTCAGGAAAAGGCACTAATGGACGGAGCCGTAAAGAGGCGCCGGTCAAAGCAAATGTCGGAAGTGGTTCGTTAGAATATAGTTTTTTGGGCATGAAATCAATAAAGTTAGTTCATACTATTGGTACTTAAACTTAGGAAGGGTTGGTCTATGTGGTTCAGTCAAAGTCACCGTGAAAGACGGGGAGACTTCCACTAGACTAACATCCGTCCCCGGCCAATAGGTTTGATTCACTGAGTTGGTTTCCAAGCCACAATAATAGATGAGACATGATGTAAGATTGTATAATTACTATGTCAAGAGTTTTAATTATAGAAGTTCTATATTATTGTATCACATGAATATTCTTTCGGGAGATTTCTAATATAACCAGCTTATGCCTGGGCATTTTGTATTCATTAACAACAGAGAAACTCACAATAACATTTCATCGATTGTGTTCAACGCATGAAAAACCCAGAACCATAAGCAGGAAAATCATTAAGTTATATAACCGAAACACCTAGTACAGCTTGGTCTATAGACTTTTAGCTAAGGAACAAGAAAGTGATTGTCGAGAGAGGAACGCGAAGCAGCGATGATGCAACACACAAACACTGGAGACAGAACCTGAGTAATCACTTTCAGCGCGACAAGAGAAGTTCTGAGAGGGAAATTTAATTTTCCCCGCGACAGAGATATGTTTTAGTATTTTGGATTTTATTAACACCGGTTAATTATAAAATATCCGGTCCTAAAGATATAATTTTATTAATTAATTTTTAAGACCGGCGGTTAACAATACTATTGTCTTAAATTTTACCACTCATTTAATTTTAAGACCGGAGTTTTATAAAACATCTGGTCCTAAAAGTTAAATATTTATTAATTAATTTTTAACACCAGCGGTTAAGAATACTCCGGTCCTAAATTTTACCCTTCATTTAATTGTAAAACCAGAGTTTTATAAAAAATCCGGTCCTAAAAGTATATTACTTTTACACCTCTTCGTTTATTAACTAACCAAAAAAAAAAAAAAAAAAGAGGTTTGCCTTTGGCGAGCGCAAAGTAAACTGAATTAATAAAATAAATTAAAGGAAAACTGGAGAATATGAATATTAGAAAGACACAAGCTTAGTTCTTATTGCTTCCATACATAACTGGAGAATATGCACGTACACAAGAAAAAAAAAATGAAAAACAATAACTGAACATTATCAACGACAAGAATCTAACTAAAGATCCTAAACCTTATTATCCTCCAATGCCTCGGTGATATCGGCGTGAGCAGCGTTAACTTCCCGCCGGAGATCAGCAAGTTCCTGTCTTACTCGTATCAGCCACAATGCATAATTAGAGGAAAGAGGAAAGGGGTCAGTAGTAGGCACGCTGGGGCCAAGAGGTTGGAGAGGGGGAGTGGGTGTTGGGATCCGTACAACGCAAATGTTAATAAAACTTACGAATCCCATCCCAGGATCACTCAGGCATGTTTAAACCTAGCTAGGGAATCCAAAATTACCTTAGGAGAATTTGTTCACGGCTCATTCTTCGTTGAACAAGTGGGCTACCTCCTCGATCAGCAGAAGACGACTCGTAGGATCGTCTTCCTCCGCCGGTATCCACACGAACAATCCTTGCACACGGCTGCGGCAGCGTGCTAGCGCCTCTTGTGTGTCTCTCTCTTAAGTGTTCCACTCTAGGGTTTCTCTTGCGGCTTTACGAATACGCTCGAATGAAACTCCCGTAGGTTTTTCTAAACCTTTTTGCGTATTATATTCAAAATTTCAAATATATGGATTAAATAAATATTAATTAGATCTAACTGTTAGATCTAATGTAACGTATTTAATTAATCCAACAAAAACAGATCTGAAATTCGAATTTTGAATTTGAATTAAAACATATTAATTAAATCTATCTTATAGATTTAATCTAATGTATTTATTTAATTCAAATTAAAAGCCTTCGATTTAATTTATCTCTATAAATTAAATCCGAGAAATAATATCCATCTATTTAAATTAAATATGAGATACTCTATCTCAATTTAATATTAAATAAATATACGATATCTTTATTCGAAATTAAATGAGATACAATATCTCTATTTGTTTCAAATATTTAATTTATCAAATAAATTAAATACAAAACAAATATTATATATAATAATATTATAATCTCGATTAATAATATTAATATATATTAATTTCAAATTTAATACATATATATACATATATATATATATATATATATATATATATATTTATCTAGATTAAATTTAGTATTAATTTAATCTTAGATTAATCTGAGATTCAATGAATATGGACACTTTTATCTGTGTTAGATTATTCTTGTGTGCGACCCTGCAGGCCCATATGAGATTGGCAGTGGGCCAACACTGTGTCAGCCCGCAAGTTGCAAACGGCCTCTAGCAAGACATTGTGACTACCCAATTCACATGGGGATCGATGACACGATATAACCTATCGTACAACCATGCCAATCCCTTTGTCACGTGATAATTCAGTCAAGGATGAGGCATGGATAATGTCAACTTTCTTTCCTTGACCATTACTTTCTCGATTCTCGAGTAGTCTAATAAGTGAAATGGAAACTCCTTTCCATCACATTATGGCCATACATATCTTAGACTCACTCATCGAGGGGCCCAGTATTATCTCTCTACAAATGTGAGGGACAAATTCCATCTTGACCATTCACATTCCTCCGCATGAAAACCACTGATCCCGATCCCAGCCTTTATCATCACCCAGTCAAAGGTGACTTTAGACTAGGTCAAAGACCAATGACTCATCATGTAGGAATCCATGATGATCTCAAGTCATAGGGCGTTGTGACGCGGTTATACATGAGATAAGCTTATGACTTAATCCATGCAGCTTTCTCATAGTGGGTCGGTCCAGCACCTTGTACTCTTACAAGTGCCGATGACTTTGATTGTATCTCCATACCTCATCAAAGTCACACTGGTCTTAATTCATCTTCGCTCCCATGTAGATGACCGACTAGGGACATTTAGGATAATCTATAAGATGTATCCAGGGATGCAGTTATCAATACGAACATGCAAATGAAAATGATAACTAAAGAGATTACTTTAAATAACTTAAATATCCAAAGTACAATGAATTGCCCCTAGGGCATAATTTCCAACAGCGGGAACCTCTTCATGGTTTGAAGGCTAGGGGGTGCAGCAACATCTTCATCATCCGAAATAACAATGGGTTCAACGACCCGAGACTCTTCCGTCACAATAGAACACACTCTCGCTGGAGGAGGCACACCGTATAACGATCTGCGGAAGGCACGAGCATCACGAGTAAGAGTACCCCTACAAGCGGTTCTCTTGCATCTAACCATGGTTTGAGCAGTTGGGGCAGATGTAAATGGAGCTATATACCCAAGAGGGGGTGAATTGGGTATTTTTAAAACTTTTCTGAAAGTGCTCTGTTTTGACCAAGTAAAAACAGATTATAACGAGGAAGAAGGGAAGGAAAGCTTGCACAAGAGAAATTATCCTAGTTCGGTCTTATCCTTGACCTACATCCAAATTCCCCCCCGAGCCACACTTGGGATTTTCAATCCACTATACTCACAAACCGATTACAAACTCGTACTCAAGAGTAGTTCTCTCTAGAACTCACTCCCCCTTACAAGTTGTAATCAATACACCCAACCACCAAGTCCGTGGCTTGTGGTTATCTCAATCAATAAATGATTTACGAGATAAAACTCTCTCACGAGAGCGAGATAAAATGAACATCAAGTACAAGTATCGATTGATACAATACGGATGAAAGCTGAACACAATAAATGACAATCAATGAATTTTCGCTCTCGGTAGGTGTATCGGCTTGAGAAGAAGTTAATGCACTCTATTTATAGGTAGAGAACATTAAATGACCGTTGCTTGATGAATTCAACCGTTGTAGGTGATTAGCTTAAAGTCTGGTCATCTTCTCTCTCTAAACTTCTGCTAATCCAGGTTTTAATTTGATCTTGTGTGATTCTCTGAGAATTTGCCCGTTGGAGATTACCTTGCTTGTTGTAGTAAGCATTCTTTAACGTTCGAAGGCGTGCTTAGATGGATTAGGCGAAAGTAGGTTGTTTTGCGAGGTGCATTAAATGCACTGAACACTTTTTGCTTTATGGTTTTGACCTTCAATAATCTTCATCGATCTTAATGAAATTCACTCAACAAACTTGTTAAACATAGCTAGGAATGTGATTGAATGAATTATGGAAGCAATGAGATCAAACAACAATGATTTGCAAATTCGTATAATTCAAAATCAGTTTTTAGCGTTGTAAACTGCGGTATGTTCATGCTAACTCGAGTATGGCACTGTTCACAAGTGTCCATACTGCAGTTTCCAATTGGATACTCGAGTTTGCACCTTTCAGAGGCAAACCATCGTGTCTTGTGTTTGAAAGACAAAACCTATACTCGAGTTTGTCTCGCGCAAACCGTAGTATTGGTTTAACTTGAAAAATCCGTTTGCTCTCTGTAAGTCCAATACTCGAGTTTGGCTACGCAAACTGCAGTATTGACTTAACGTGAAAAATCCTTTTGCTCTCTGGAAGTCCAATACTCGAGTTTGGCTACGCAAACTGCAGTATTGACTTAACGTGAAAAATCCTTTTGCTCTTCTCGGAAGTCCAATACTCGAGTTTGGCTACGCAAACTGCAAAGTATTGACTTAATGTGAAAAATCCTTTTGCTCTCTCGGAAGTCAATACTCGAGTTTGGCTATGCAAACTGCGGTATTGATTTAACTTGAAAAGCTTTAGCTCTCTGGAAGTTCAATACTCGAGTTTAGCTATGCAAACTGTGGTATTGATCGTTCAATACTCGAGTTTGGCTATGCAAACTGCGGTATTGACTTAACTTGTAAAACTTGGTTGCTTTCTGGATGTCCAATACTGCGGTATGCAAACCTATACTCGAGTTTGCAACTATCAGAAGGTTTTAGCTGACTTTGCAAAACTTCAAAACATGTTTTACATTTGTTGTTAATCATCAAAACATATTGAGAACTAACAGCAGAGAGGAGTTACGAGGTAGTGAGGAGTTAGTAAAGACAGAGAGAGAGATACACAATTGATTATGATGTTTGTGTTTCTACTTTAAGACCGTCCTTTTATCATATGTCTGGTCCTAAAAGTATATTATTCATTTTTTCAATTAAATTACTTTTAAGACCGTCATTTTATTATATATCCGGTCCTAAATGTCTACTATTTATTTTTTCAAACTCAATTACTTTTAATACCGACCTTTTATCTAATATCCGATCCTAAAAGTCAATTATTTTTTATCAATTATTTATTTTTGTAAAGTAAGAATTTTTCCTTAAAAAATATTACTTTTAAGAATTGATCCGGTCGGTATTAAATGTTCGATCACTTCAAAATTACTCGAGATAGGATAGCACGATCGTATCCTTACACTCTTCGACTTTTGAGGAACTATGCGTCTCCCCCGTAAAAAGTTTCCGGCGTTTCATATTCTTCGGGATGGGTTCTCTATTTAAACCCGTTGTTACTTTAGTTTCTTCAAATTCTTCTCCATCACTTCTACACGGCCTCCTCCACCACCTAGCCTCCACTTTGTAATGGCTGCTCCAACAGTCCTCCTTCTCCTCATCCTCCTCTTCAACCTCGGCCCCTCTGCCATTGCCTCCTCTAAATCTGACTGTCAAGCAGTTGGTGTAGAACATGGTGGCCCGCGTCGATCACATCGACTGACACTTGGGCCAATTGTTTCAGCTTGTTCATACTGTCAACAACAAGCTGAACATGGTACTCCACGCAAATGACGTGGAGTACGATCCTGCTGAAGACGACGCCTCCAACGCCTCATCCCTCTCCAACAACGGGGAGGATTAGTTGTTTTATAGTTTTTTTTTTTTTTTGTAAAAATTATTAAATAATATTTTTAAATTTTGTTCTCGTGGGAGTTTAGTACTTTAATTAGTTAGTTTATGCATTATCTCGAACCCGAAAAGCAATAAACAAGGAAATTATGAAATATGGATAATGATAGACTCAAAAAACTAAAATTAAAAAAATAAATAAATAAATAAAAGCAAGGCAATTATGAATTATGGATAATGGGATGATATAGTTACACATTATTTTGTAAATTAATAAAAGAGCGAAGACTTTTAGGACCAGACATTTAGTATATTTAGGGTCCTAAAAACACTGGCATTTTTTTTCAAATTAAACGAAGACTTTTAGGACCGACGATTTAGTAAATCTGCAGTCCTAAAAGACTAACATATTTTTTTGATGAGACTTTTAGGACCGGACATTTAGTAAATCTACGGTCCTAAAAGACTAGCATATTTTTCCGATGATAAACGAAGACTTTTAGGACTTGCGATTTAGTAAATCTACAGTCCAAAAAGACTGGCATATTTTCCAATGACTTTTATGACAGACATTTATAAAATCTGCGGTCTCAAAACACTAACATATTTTTCAAATGATTTGAGGATGATTGTTAATACAACATATATTTACGAATGAATTCAGAAATCAATTATTTTTCTGACTTTTCGAGATCATCAGATCATACAGATATTCACATAACAAATTGCGTGTGTGCTCAATATTACCATCAAGAAAGGGGTCAGCATAGTCAAATGTCTGTAGCTACATCAAAGAAAGAAATATATATATTAGTCGTCCTTCCTTGCATCAAAGGGGTTAGCACACAAGCAAAGTTATGTAACATACATTTACTGTTTCATGATGGTAGTCATTGGTTGCATGACAATATTATACATGTGTGTCAAGACGTAATGCCAACATAAGTTGGACTCCTTTGGTTGGCAACGGGTCTAAAAATGAACAAGAAATACATAAGAGCATATATTGCTACTGACCAAGTTCACAAGCCAGTGTGCCAGTCCAAATATATATGTACTAACCTTTGGTATGATCCATGTAGGCTCTTTAACCTTAGCCCCAAACCTTGTCTTGACCTTTTATTGGAATGATTTCAAGGGCCTATTGTCAAAATCACAAATTATCATATTGTGCTTATGGAGCTCCAAAAGGATTACTTGAATTTTTATGATTAAAGATGGAAATTTTCTAGATTAAGGAGTTCTCTTGAAGAGTTTTCAAAATGTTAATTGGGGCATACTTACATACATATGGAATATCATGATTTAAGTTCCCAAAGATGGCATGTTCATGTTCGTCTTATTTGAATCCAATCTTCCTCTCCACTCGTCCATTATCGTAGCGGTCAACAAGATATCACATTTTGTGCTCATCATATTGATGAGCACAAATGTTCTCATCACTCATCTACACCGTTAGATTAATTTTGGATAGTCTAGATTTAATTTAATTTAATTTTTATATGTTAAGTAAATTTTAATTTTAATATATGTAAAATCTAAAATAAGAATATTCTTATAAAAATAAATTTTTCATTTAAGAAATAAAAAATTGCTAATTAAGACAATTGGGATTACATTTAAATAATTAAGATCTAACTAAGTGATAAGAAATTGGATGCTTGTTAGTATGATGAGCATTGAATACGGACCCATGGTCATACAAGGCCAAGTTGTGAGAGTCAAAAGAGGTCAATGATCGCTAAGCCACCACTTGTCGTGGCATTCTCCGGTGCTTGTTTGGCCGCTTGGGGGTCTCCTTGGAAGCCATCAAAAAATTGATGAGCAAACCCATAAAGCTTTGTATGCTGAAAAAAGAAAGAAAGAAAGAAAGAAAGAAAGAAATGTTTATTTGATTATATGAAGTATTAAAAATAAAAATAATCTTATATTTATTGCTTCTCATAAAAATGAATTTATCACTTACAAAATAACAAATAAAAATTTTAAAATTTAGACCATTCAAATTTAAATCTGAACGACTGAGATCTCATAACAGTAATGAGAAATTAGATGCTCATTACTATGATGAACATGGAATGTAGACCAAAGTCAGGATACATACATACCTCTTCTGATCTCGATCTCAAAATCTCTTCTTTGTGGTGTTTCTTATGGGATCTTTTTTAATTCCAAGATTGCCCTTTGACCCTGTCTGACACGGTCAAAGATGCGTGTTGGAACATGTTGACCACATCTGTCAGAGCGTGTCGAAGTCCTACACTCATCTGACACATAAATTTTCCCAAAATCAGTGTGTTCGTGCTATAGAGAATAATATTGTAATAGAGATCTCCCATAAGCAAGACTCGTGTGAAACAAGACATTAATGGAGGAGGGGGAGAGAGAGATGCCAAGAGAGGAGGTGGTGAAAATAGCACCACTCATCCATTTTTGGACGGAGGACTAACTCTATTAAGTATTAACAGTACAAACAATAAGGATTACATAAAAACGACAAAAAAACCCATAAGGAGTAATGGCCTTGTTACGGAACTACATTAGGCACAACGCCTGGATGGCTCAACTAGGAACACGCCGAATATCAGGATCTACATATGATATAGGAGGATCCTATCTTGGTGACAATACAGGTATCTATCCAAAGTGATATCTGATAGTTACGATATCGAGGACCTCGGTGTTAGTTCTATATGTGTTTTGATGATAACTGACAATTGCAAACAAGTCTGAATGTTTTTGATAAGTTAAACAAAGTTTTGAACCTTGCTGATTTCAGTTCAAAAACATCCCGTTAGTGTCGAACTCGAGCCTAGACAAAGCGAACTCGAGTTCGTTGCTCACATGAGAAAGCCAAACTTGCCGCTTTGATCTTTGAACCCGAGACATGACCAAAAGTTTAAACTTGAAATTTTTGAATGAACTCGAGCGTACACTTGTGAACTCGAGTTCGTGAGAGACAGAGAGAGCATGTTCACTTGAAAACAATTTTAAACTTGAGACTCAATTTTTCAAACCTCGAGTTCGTACCTCCGGTTTAAATCTTCAAAGAGTTTACAAACATGTAAACTCGAGTTTGCTTATGACAAACTCGAGTTTGCCTCTCAAGGAAGAATATTTCAAATGAGATTTTCATGAAACTCCGGTTTGCTTCCATGAACCTCGGGTTTGCGTCGGGCCAAAAGTTTTCCAAAAGTTTTCTAAGTTGAGCAAACTCGAGCTTAAGTTTATGAACTCGAGTTCGTGCCTTACTGAGAGAGCAAAATGATTTTAACTTGAGAAAACCTCCGGTTTGCACTGGAAACCTCCGGTTTGTGTTTTAAGTACTAAAACTGATTTTTGACATGAATAGTGTCAAACTCAAGTTCATCACTTATAGACTCGAGTTCATGTTTTATTCAAAATGTGTTTCAAACTGATTTCCCGATGGTTTGCTCGATAGAAGTCTAAACTCGAGCCTAAAATGCAAACCTCAGGTTTGGCCCTGAACAAATTTTATAAACCTCAAGTTCTCTACGCAAACCTCAGGTTTGGTTAAAACAGAAGCGAAACTTCATTTTTTAATGTTCAGCAAACTCGAGCCTAAATATACAAACCTCAGGTTTGGTCCAGACAGAGGCAAAACCTTATAACTGAATGAAGAGCAAACTCAAGCCTAACATTACGAACTCGAGTTTGGACCTTTAGAACAGAAGAACGCAGTTTTGCTGAAGATGTTCAGTTTTGATTTTCACTTAGGATTTAATCTGCGAATTGGTTGTATATGTTTTATATGATTCTTATCTATATTTCTAACCAATCTTAACTAGTTTGCTTGTGAGATTTCAGAAGATATGGATTTGATTTAAAATCAAATAAAGCTTCTCATTGTGCAACTTGCAATATTTAAATATATTTTCTCTAACCAAGCAAATGGAAGACAGCCTGGAAAGGAAGACAACCATTTCTCAATGCAGACAACAAAGCCTCCACCAACTAAAGCCGGACATCATCATTCTTCAAACAAGACCACATGGGACACTTCTTGAAGAGCCAAAAATTCAAATATTCAAATCTACAAAGTTCCCAACATGACTATATTCGAAAAGAAGTGGTCACGGCAAATAGATCCATGAAGAAACACCCATAACAGCTATATTTTCGAATGGGTTGAAGCCTCAATGGATCTATAACGTTCACAAGCTTCAAATCATTATAAATACATGAAGATTTGAAGTTGGACAGCGAAGAAGACAGATCCACGTAAAACTTACATGAATTACATTAGTTTTTCTCTCGTTTATTCATTTGATTGTATCTTTGATACATTGAGCTTCAAGTGCTTATCATATCTACTCTTAGAGAGAGTTTATTTCCTTGTATATCATTCATCGTAATAATTTCAAGTCGGGTGACTTGGAGATTGGGAAAATTAGAGTACAACTTGTAAGGGGAGTGTGTCCTAGGTTGAGGAGCATCCTTCGTTTACGAGTGGGTATCGATTACGAGTACAACTTGTAAGGGGGAGTGTGTCCTCGGTTGAGGAACATCCTTCGTTTGAGTGTGTATCTTTGTAAGCAATTACGGCTTGTAAGGGGAGTGAGTCCTAGGGAGAGGATCATCCCGAGTACGAGTGTGTAATTGTGATTGAGTGATAGTGGAAAATCCCATAGTGACCGGGGACTTTGGACGTAGGTCAAGGAGTTAGACCGAACCAAGATAAATCTTCTCGTGTCAAGCTCTTCTTCTCTATCTCCATTTTGCCTTGATATTATCTGTTGTGTGGGTGATCCGAAAAGAATTTTAAAATCCCCAATTCACCCCCTCTTGGTGATTTCCTTCACTTTCACTCGGATCACAGGGCCCACGATATCCAACCTAAGGTACACTCTATAAATACAGAGGTCAAATCCTAAGCTGCACACATTCTAAACTCTAAGCTATTTACATACCGTCACACTATGCACACACACCACCCCCTTTGGTGAGAGCTTAGTTTGTGCACAGTGATCCCACGCTCTCCAGGATATCTCCTCCATAGATAATCCGGTAGAGCAAATCGATCCAAGATCAAAGCACCGACCCAAGGCTAGACATCTGTGTTCTACACCAGAACATTGGCGCTGATTGTGGGGACGTTAAATTTCAATCCCCGTGACCATCGATGGCTAACACTAGAAGCAGCAGTCGGAACCCTCAGCCTGCAAAGCCACAACAGGCCGAGGCAAGTCAACAACACCGAGCTCAAGAGCCACCCCAACCTGAGGATGTAATAGAAGGTAACGCCACGAATGAAGGGAATGACGTTTCCGACACGGAATCTTCCCCTCCCATAATCCTGAAGTCTCAGGAATTGACGGGTCAAGAAATCCTAGTTCCACACCCCGACCTCTGTCTTCTACAAAAAACCAAGGAATCGATGCTGAGGCGATTGTAAAACATGGAAAAGTACAGTAGCCTCCAGCGCCAAGAAGATCTTAGAATAATCCAGCAGATGATGGAAGATCGATTCAAACTATTCGAGGCTTTGCTACGTAGAGAAATCCGTGATGATACACGTGGAAGGAAGGAAAAGGTGACACATGATGTCAGCAATCCTTCTTGCAGCGAAGAACCGAGGTCAACATGACGGGATACCAGCCGAACTACTCAGGACGCGAGTTCGGGACGAGTTCGAACTCAGAACCCAGCCTCGACCTTGAAAAAACTGCGCCTAGAATGGATCTCGGACGATGAAGACCGAGATACGAAGAGAATAGCCCGCCCTCGGGGCTCCCCTAGAGAATATAAAATGAAATACCTAACTGGACACAATAGAAGCCCTTTTTCTGAGGAAATCGTGAATGCCCTGTATCCGAATGACTTTGATCTGGCAGACCTGTCAAAGTATGATGGGTCCCAAGACCCACGTAGTCACCTTGATACGTTTGATTTGCTCATGTTTGTTCGACTGATTGAGGGCTCGGTCATTCCACAACTTTTTGCAGCAACGCTTACTGGACCAGCTCAAAAGTGGCTCCATACTTTACCAACCAACTCGGTGCAAGACTTTGAAGACCTCAGACGTAAGGTCGAATTGAATTTTGCAACAAGTAAGAAGCAGTCGAAGTCTCAATTCACTCTGAGCAAGATTAAACAGAAAAAAGGAGAGACGCTCCAAAAATATTTGGACAGATTCAAGGAGGTGGCCTTACAAGTACGCTCACTCCCGGAGGATGTTCACATACATTGCCTTATAGATGGACTAGATCCCTCATCTCGATTGGCTAAGTCAGTTTTCACGAACAAGGTCTACACCCTCACTGAATTCCATCCCGATCAAAGCAATATTTGGAGGTGGAATAGATGGAGATTGACAATGCCGTCGGAAGCGAGAAGTGGAGAAATACGTCACCAGATGAAAAGGATCAAGCCGACAAGCAAAAAGAAGACTCCCGCAGGCGCAACCAAGATAGTCGATCTCAGGGGGAAAGGT
Source organism: Acacia acuminata (assembly GCA_019022655.1). Lineage (NCBI taxonomy): Eukaryota > Viridiplantae > Streptophyta > Magnoliopsida > Fabales > Fabaceae > Acacia > Acacia acuminata. The sequence goes on along the minus strand of JAFJYI010000225.1, from coordinate 765,082 downwards.
TTGAAGGAAAAACAAGGTACGACAGATACCCCTCGCTGAATGTATCTCGTTCACATATTTGGAAGGAGGTGGCCCTGACCGAGATGAAAAGAATCGATAGGCCTTGGCCTACCCGAAACCGACCCACAATAGACCAATCCAAGTTTTGTGCCTTTCATGATGGACCAGGACACACCACAGATCAATGTTATGAGCTTCGAGATGCCATTGAGAGGTTTATTAAAGATGGAAAATTGCGCCAATACGTGATTAAAACTCAGGGGAATAAAAATAACAAATGCAAGCAAGGAGGCCATAGTAAAAGCTCGACCACCAACCTAAAGAAAGATGAGAAGCTACGAAAGTCAACTAGTGAGGATGACGAGTTCCCAGAAGCCGAGTACCACTGCAACGTGGTTAGCAGAGGCTTTGGTGGGGGAGGAGACACAATAAGTCAGTGCAAGAAGTACCTGAGAGAAGTCCTCTCCGTAAGAGATCTCCCTAAGTTCAAGGACGACCCCACCAAACCGACGCCGCCACCATTAGTCTTTAGTCTTTACTAATGAAGAGCTGAAAGACGTAGTTCCGGGATATCAGGCTGGTTTGGTCATCACGGAAACCCTGGTACACTGCTAGGTTAAAAGGATTTTCGTAGATGCTGGGAGCTCGGTAGATATCATCAGTTAGGATGCCTTCAACCGGATGAATATGGACGTAGAAGATTTGAGCCATGCAAAACGATTCTCAAAGGATTCAACGGGGAGCACTCCCCCCCAAAGGTTATATTGACCTAAGATTAACATTGGGAACTAAAGAAGCGTTTAAATCAGAACGGGTAAGATTCATAGTGGCCGACTTCCCTTCCTCCTATAATATTATAGTGGGAAGACCGACCATCCACAACTGGGACATGCTAGTGTCCACAAAGCATCAGAAGTTGAAGATTGTGAATAGCAAAAATGAGATTGTTGTTGTTAATGGAGGCCAGAAGGAGTTCGGACAATGCTATTTAAAGACTGTCTGAGAGGGTGACGACGGTCCATCGTTGCCACCTCAAATTCAAAGGGGTGAAAGAAATCCGGACTCAGGAAAGGACACAAAGTCCAGATAGCCAGTAAGCGTGATAGAGCTCGACCTTAGAGATGAGCCCGAGGTCCCACATCCAGAACCAGAAGGCAAGTTAGAAGAATTGGTCGTGGGAAAGAATTCCTCACAAACTACTAAAATTTGGGGAACAATGAGTCCGAGGTTGAAAACCCGTTTGATGGAGTTCTTGAAAAAGAACCAAGATGTCTTTGCATGGACATCATCCGAGATACCTGGGTTCATGGACGACTATTCGGCTAGGGTTGACACCGGTGGCTGATGAGCACAAATCGTACCGTGTTTTCCCTATACGTTATGACTGAATTGAATTTTAAATACAAGCTTAACTGCAGATAATCCAAGCAAAAGGGCATACATTCACGATATAGGGACTAAAGAATAGAAATCATTTGCATGTGCTAAGAACGGAATAATTTACATGGTTTTCAAAGAAGAACGTATAGCAGAGCTGATACAATGCTATAGCAATCTGACAGCAACTCGAAGTGCAATACAAGGCATCACGAAGGCTATAGCAAAGTAGAGGACGCAATGCTATGCAACATGTTTTTTGACCTTTTTACGCAGATGATTTCAGGAATAAAAGGGCGATAACGACAGATGGATTGCTGACATAAAAGAATAGAAGATGCGGAGGATCGAAACTAAGAGATTTGAAGAATCCTGCAGGATCAGCAGAAGCAATCTACTCCGATCAAGAGATACGATAGATCCCAACGGATTAGGAAAGGCCCAGCTCACTGTAACTTATACCGCAAGAAAAACCTGATTATAAAAGGAAACAGTGGAGTGAACCTTAGGAGAGTCGGAGAGCCCTAGAACAAGATTCTATTGTCGGTAGACTCAAGAGAAGAGTGAGAGATTTCACAAGAGCACGACACTTCCAGGACAACCCAGCATCCTTCCCTGTAGTACGACGGAACGAAGAAGACGTGGAGTGGTGACGTGACAGGGCCGCATCCACGCCATTGGAACTCCGTCAAAGCTTTATGTTTTCTCTTTTTGTTTTCGTCTTTCGATCATGGGTCATTTTGTTAGTGTCTGTTTTGTGTGTCCCTCGTCAGTCATGAACTGATTTTCATATGGCTGGACGAGGATGAGTCCTTAAGTTGTTGAATGAACCCAATTGCAAGTTCTTAATTTAATAAATTTGGTTTGCTTATCAGTGCTTTAATTACTAGTCGATTAACAGAAGTTAAGAGCTAGATTTGTGGCCTCAGCTTACTGACAAGGAGTTGAGGTTAGACCTTTGAGAAACAATGTTTGCTAGGCAGCCCGTGCACGGTTTGACCTATTATTGTAGGCTTCAGGAATGGGTCTACCTCTCACAACCATAACACCCTGAGCGTAAAGCAGATCTATCTAGAAAGTTACCATAGGAATATGGAAGGAGTATAGTTAGCATCATATGTATCGAACGCGGAAGCTTCGGTAGACTATCGAAGTGGGTTAGCCAAATAGCTTTGTAATTAGTAGCTATGCTATAGCATTGCGAGAAGCTGTGCAGTATAGATGCTATAGCATTGGGTAGAGCAACTGGGGGATTGATGCCCTTAAGCTGTGCAGTACTGATATCTTCTCACGTTTAAAGTCATTTTGTTTACTTTTGCTAGTAGCATAGCTATCGAATCCTCTCAACCTAAGTATTTTACTTTCAGTTTGCGCAGCTATAGTAGTGATTGAGCGTCACTTCTTGGTATCTCAATCTCTGTGGGACGATACTCTACTTTCATTTTATTACTTGTTCGACTGGTTCACTTGCCATAAGGGAATTCGACCAACAGTGGCGCAGAAGAAAAGAAACATTGGAGCCGACAGACAAAAGGCTCTTGAGCAGCATGTCAAGGAACTGTTGGAAGCCGGGTTCATTAGAGAAATACAATACACCACGTGGCTCTCTAACTGGTTATGGTCTTAAAACCAAATGGAAAATGGAGGGTGGGCACAAACTATATGAGCCTAAACAAAGCCTGCCCAAAAGATTCCTATCCGATGCCCAACATCGACCAGTTGGTCGACAATTCATCCGGTTTTCTGTTGCCATCATTCATGGGCACCTATTCAGGATACAATCAAATCGCAATGCACCCGGACGACCAAGAGAAGACAGCCATCATTACTGATAATGCTAACTATTGCTACAACGTAATGCCCTTTGGGTTTAAGAACGCCAGGGCTACCTATCGACGAATGATGAACAAAGTCTTTGAAGACCAGATTGGGCGAAGCGTAGAGGTATACATCGACGACATGATTGTAAAGTCAAGAGACCCTAAAGACCACATCCAGGACCTGAGTAAACCTTTGATAAATTAAGAAGAAACCGGATTCAATTAAACCTGGCCAAATGTGCATTTGGAGTCCCAGTTGGGAAGTTCCTAGGTTTTATATTGACAAACCGCAGAATTGAAGCAAATGCGACAAGCGCAAGGTCATCCTCGACATGCAAGCCCCGAGGACAAAGAAAGAAGTCCAACAGCTGACTGGCCGATTGGCCGAACTAACCGGATTTTTACCGAGATCGACAGAGAATGCGCTCCCTTGCTTCAGACTGCTACAGAAGGAAACACAAGGAGGGTGGAATACGAACTGTGAGGCAGCATTCGAAAAAATCAAGCAATGTCGGCAACCCCTCCGGACTTATCAAAGCCGAACCAGGTGAATCCTTGTTCCTATACCGTCCGCGAGTGAAGAGCCGGTAAGCGTGGTCCTAGTTAGAGAAAAAAAGCCGGCCAAACGCCCATTTATTTGTAAATAAGGCATTATAGAGCTCGGAACTACGATACCGAAAGCTCAAAAGTGGCGTTCGCTCTCCTTATGACATCAAGAAGACTTCGGCCTTACTTTGAAGGACATCGAATAGTCGTCTGAACTAGTCAACCGATTCGCCAAGTATTGCACAAACCAGACATGGCCAGAAGAATGACCAGCTGGGCTATAGAATTGTTCGAGTTTGATATCACCTTCGAGTTCCGACATGCCATCAAATCCCAGGCGTTGGCAGATTTTGTAAGGGAACTTACCCCGGCAGATAGAGGAGGCACGAATGAGGACAAAATTTGGAAGGTTTACGTCGATGGTTCGTCTAACACAAAGGGAAGCAGAGCATGAATCATAGTCGAAAGCTCGGAGGGTATTGCAATTGAGCATTCCCTTCAGCTAAAATTCCTAACCTCAAATAACCAGGCCAAATATGAAGCTCTGATTGTCGGACTATTGCAGGCAAGAAAACAAGGAGCTCAGAGGGTAAAGGTTTTCACCAACTCACAGCTCGTCGCAGCACAGATCAAAGGCACTTACCAGATAAAAGGTCCACTTTTGGCTAAATACCTAAACAAAGCTAAGGAGGTCATGGCCGACTTTAAAGAGGTAACTGTGACCCATATTCCAAGAGAAGAAAATACTAGAGCCAACATCCTCTCCAAACTTGCTGGTATGAAAGGCCCGGGCAACCATAGGACCGTGATCCAGTAAAATCTAACAGAACTGAGCTGTATCATGACTATATCAACAGCGACAGATTGGAGAAAACCAATTGAAGATTATCTAGAAAGAGGCATAATTTCGATTGACTCAACTGAAGCCAAGGTGGTGATCTGAGAGGCCGCCATTTACGTAATGGTCGACGACCAACTATACCAAAAGGGCTTGCACTCCCCGATGATGAGATGCTTGGGTCCATCGGAAACCAAACATGTGTTGGCCGAGACACATGAAAGAGTCAACAGCCACCATATAGGAGGAAAAGCTCTAGCCAGGAAAGCTCTGTGTGTTGGCTACTACTGGCCAACCATGATGGAAGACTCAAAGGAGGCTGTAAAAAGATGTGATAGTTATCAGAAACACGCCAAAATCATTTAGCCCCATCGAATTGGAATTGAAAGGCATCTCGGCTCCTTGGCCCTTTTACAAATAGGGGAGAGATCTCCTCGGACCATTCAAGGTAGCCCCCGGGCAGTTCAGATGGCTCATCGTTGCGGTAGACTACTTTACTAAGTGGATTGAAGCCGAGCCTTTGACAACAATAACCTCGGCTCTCGTACGGAGGTTCTTTCGTGATAATATTGTCTCTCATTTTAGAATCCCAGTTGAGATAGTCACTGACAACGAGACCCAATTTATCGATAAAGGGTTTCAGGATATGATGTCGGACCTCGACGTTAGGCAACACTTCGCCTCGGTTGAGCATCCACAATCGAACGGCCAGGCTGAAGCAACCAACAAGATCATTCTTGACAGCTTAGAGAAGCGCATGCAAGATGTGGAATCCAACTGGGTTGAACAACTCTACAGTGTTCTGTGGCGGTATAGGACCAGCGTGCAAGACTTCAACCCAGGAAACCCCTTTCCGGTTAACCTATGGATGCGAGGTAATGATCCCGGTCAAGATAGGACAGCCGTCGTGGAGGAAGATAAAAGCTCTCCAAGAAGGAGAGGAATCAAATGATGACGCCTTAAGGACAGAGATGGACTTGATCGACGAGGTTAGAGTCACGACGCACTACCAAGAGTTAGCCGCCAATCAACTCATTGCAGCAAAGTATAATCGGAAGGTCATACCTCGTTCTTTCGACAGGGGTAACCTGGTACTCCGACGCACAGACGTCAGAAATAAAAATGCTTGAGATGGCAAGCTAGATGCAAACTGGGAAGGTCCTTATCGGGTTAAAGAGAAACTAGACAAAGGAGCGTATATACTCGAAACCCTAGGAAGGAAGCCTATGAAAAGAACTTGGAACGCGACAAGCTAAGAATCCACTATAGTTAGATCTCGGCCCTGCATTTGTACAACGCCAGACACACCATGTTTGAGCTCGGTTATTTCTTGATTTCAGTATTTAGATTTCAGATTTTACATTTCTGTCCATTTATAAATTCATTATGTGACATTATTTTTGGAGAGGATTATTGTTTTAATGAAGAATTCCTTAGTGCAAATTCATAGTGCGCACTATCGATAGCTTAAGCATTACACCGAGGTCCCTAAACCCGGTCACAAATGGAACTCATCTATATGGATTACACCAGGGTCAATGAGCCCAGGTTAAGAATAACGTGAAATCGCCATTACAGGCCTTCACGAAATGTGACGCGTCAAAACTCGCTTCTAGATAAGTGTTGGTCGATTTCCTTGATGACAAGTGAACCAGTTGAACAAGTAATAAAGTGTAAGTAGAGTATCGTCGAATAGAGAATGAGATACTGAGGAGTGACGCACAAATGCTATGACAGTTGTGAAAGTAGAAAGTAAATATAATCAGGTTGAGGGATTTTGCAATTATGCTACTAGCAAATGTAAACAAAATAACTTTAAACGAGAGAAGATACCAATAAGAGGTTAGGCTGGACTCAGAATCATCCTTAAGTGCATCAATCCCCCAGTTGCTCTACCCAATGCTATAGCATCTACACTGTACAGCTTCCTCAATTGCTACAGCATAGCTACCAACTACAAAGCTATTTGGTTAACCCACCTCTATTATCTATCGAAGCTTCCGTGTCCGATACATATGATACTAACTATACTCCTTCCATATTCCTATGGCAACTTTCTAGTCGGCTGCTTTACACTCGGGTGTTATGGTTATGAGAGGTAGACCCATTCCTGAAGCCTACAATAATAGGTCAAGCCGTGCACGGGCTGCCAAGCAAACACTGTTTTTCAGAGGTCTAACCCCAACTCCTTGCTAGTAAGCTGAGGCCACAAATATAGCCCTTAACTTCCGTTAACCGACTAGTAATTAAAACACCGATAGACAAACCAAATTTATTGAATCAAGAACTTGCAACTGGGTTCATTCAACACTTAAAGACTCATCCTCATCTAGCCATATAAAGTTTAGTTCATGACAAACAAAGGACACACAAAACAGACACTAACAAAATGACCCATGATCGAGAAAACAAAATTAAAAAGAAAGGAAAACAGAAAGCTTGACGGAATTTTCGACGGCGTGGTCGAGGTCCTGTCACGTCACCACTCCATATCTTCTTCATTCCGTCGTACTGCAGGGAAGGATACAGGGTTGTCCTGGAAGTCTCATGCTCTTATGAAATCTCTCACTTTTCTCTTGAGTCTGCCGAAAGTTAGAATCTGGTTCTAGGGCTCTTCGACTCTGTTAGGGTTCACGCTGTTGTTTCCTTTTATAATCAGGCTTTTCTTGCGGCGTAAGTTACAGCGAACTTGGCCTTTCCTAAACCGTCAGGACCTATCATATCTTCTAATCCGAGTAGATTGCTTCTGTTAATTCTGTGGGATTCTTCAAATCTTTTAGTTTCAATCCTCCGCATCTTTTATTCCGTTACATCAGCAACCTATCTGTCAATATCGCCCTTTATTTTATTCCTGAAATCATTTGGGTAAAAAGTTAGAAAATATGCCACATAGCATTACGTCCTCTACTTTGCTATAACATTCGAGATGCCTTGTATTGCATTTCGAATCGCTGTCATAATGCTATAGCATCGTATCAGTGCTACTATACGATTTCCCTTAAAAACAAAGTAAATTGTTCCATTCTTAGCACATGCACATGATTTCTACTCTTCAGTCCCTATATCATGAATGTATGCCTTTTTGCTTAGATTATCTGTAGTTAAGCTTGTTTTTAACATTCAATTCAGTCAGTAAATACAGGGAAATCCTGGTACTATTTGTGCTCATCAAATACTCCCACACTTAGCTTTTTGCACTCCTGGGCAAAATAAGATGAAGCGAACAAAGACTCATAGCTGCAGTACTCTTGTTCATATAAATTTGCTTGCATGCCTGCTTTCAGTTTCCATCCCCTATTCGGCAATCCCACTACCCAGTGCCAACTGCCCATAAAGCGTGGTATTGTTTAGATGAAGAAGTCTCCAGGGCTCTCAAGTTTAGTGTTTACACTCGCTCACCCAGGGAGTTTTGTTTCTCTCTTGTCAAACGGGCCCAGTAGATCCATAGCCTTGTCAAAGTTCTAAGATTACTTCCTAGCATTCTGAGTATTCATTCATCCAAAGGGCTTCTTGGGTTGTAATGTGAGGATGACCTAGTATTGCGAGATAGGAAAGGAAGGTGGATGCTATAGCAGATCTAGGAGATAATTCTTTTGGCTTCAGCCGAGTGCTTTTCCTTGAACCTTGTACTTCATGCTGTTCTCTACTCCATGTCTTTTCTTGGGTTCTTTATTCTTTCTCTTTCTTCTCTCTCTCTCTCTCTCTCTTACGCACAACAACTCTTCAGTTCTTTCTGCAGCTTTTATCGGGAGCACTCTGTCGTAGCATTTTTCATAGTCTTATTCAGTTCTCCTATCTCACCTGTTCTGCTATAGCATACTTGTACGGCTCAAGGGGGTGACAATATGGAAATGATGATCAATGGGTTATGTATGGGGATAATGGGATGACATGAATGCCTTTTTCCTACGAACTTCAAACTCAGATGCCAAATAGTCTATCGAAGAGCTAAGACAAATCAAGGATCAAACATAGGCATGCACACAGAATAAAACAATTAGGCTCAATTCAATCCTTCCATTGGGGGTTCTTCCCTTTGAACTTCCTCATTGACACTCTACCTCGTATCAGATTGGCTAGCACTGTCAATTTCCCAAGCCTAAAGGTTCAATTCCCCTAGGAAATTGTACTGTGCTCAGTTATACAGACATTCATTCCATTGCTACAAGATTCTATTCATGCTCTATCATGCAATTTGCAAAAAAAGTTTCAGTATGTGTAAAAACTAAGTGCAGGGTGAAGATAGCGGCAGATTATATCACAAATCGATATCAATCCCTCCCCCACACTTGAACGATGAAGTGCCCCCATTGCAATTAGAGAATAAATCAAAAATTGGTAAATACCTGGGGCGTAGGAAGGGGCTGGGCACAAATAAGTATAGCAAAAGTGACGGCACTACCATAGCATTCACAAAAGGACCATAGGGCATACACCGGGGTATTAGCGAGTGTCATAAAAGAAGAAAGAAAAGGATTAACGAAATAAAAGAACGCTACGGGCGGGGGGAGCGGAGGGATGGAGGGCTCACTTGGCCGTGTCCTCTTCAATGGAGGCATCCTCAACCCCCGTCATGAACGAAAGTTCGGAGTGGGACTGAGAAAGGGAGACGACAATTTGCGCACCTCGATAGTGAGCGCTAGAGAACGTGTGTGGATTGCTATGGATATTCCTCAACTCCAAGCGCAGCTGGCGAATACGGTTCTGGTACCGGTGTGGGTGGTTGGTATCGGTCTTTGGGCGCCAGTAGAGGGGGCAACGATGTACACCCTGTCGTATATAGAGGCAGGGCCTGGGGAACCTGAAGCGATGGAAGAGTAAGACGAGGATGAGGAAGTTGGTGTGGCAGGTCCGTGCACCGGTGGGGGGTTATCTTGGTGGCAGTGGTAGACCCGACAGTGTGCTTGGTGAAGCCTCATTGTCTTTAAAGCCCTCAACATGTTGGTTAGATGATGTGGCGGTGGAGGGAAGAGCAGAGGGTATAGGAGAAGTCGCGGAGGAGTGGATGAGCAGAATAGGATAAATAGAAAAAAGGTAGAATTTGAATACAAAGTGTCACGTCTCTTCGTGCAGTAAGCTGAGTTGGCTTGTCACGGGCCCACCAGAGTAGCCCACTACACTATAGGTTCGTACAGATGTTTACTAGAGATGTTAGACGCGTACCTAGCTAACTTTGGGACTTTGTTGTGGTGTGGTACTGAGGCCTTAATGTCCGGCCCAATGCCGTAGCATGATCCCTACTGGACCTGTTCCCTCCTGCTGCGATGCTAAGGAACCGTGAACTTGGGCTGCCTCCCAGTAGCACTTGCTTTAACGTCTTCAGCCAGACTTGGTACCTGTGACTTAGGGTGGTCTCAGATCAATAGCTATCTTGTCTCTCTCAATGGGGTTTGACCAATAATGTTTAATTCTCTGACCGTTGACTCGAAAGCTGTTCCCTATCACTGGGTTTCTAAGGTCAACTGTGCCATGTGAAGTTAAGGCATCGATAACAAAGGGTCCTGCCCACTTGGATTTCAGTTTTCCTGGCAATAGTTTCAGACGGGAGTTGTACAACAGGACTTCTTGGCCAACCTCGAAAGTGTGGGGAATCAGTGGCTTGTCGTGCCATCTTTTGACTTTTTCCTTGTAAAGCTTTACATTTTCATATGCATCCAAATGGAATTCGTCCAACTCATGCACTGTAGTAGCCATTTGTAACCTACTGTCGCGGGGTCCATGTTCAGCTATGCTATTGCCCAATAGGCCTTATGTTCTACTTCAACCGAGAGATGACAGGCTTTTCCGAACACAAGTTGCTATGGGGAGACACCTAAGGGAGTTTTGTACGTAATGCGGTACACCCATAAGGAATCATCAAGCTTGTCGGACCAATCCTTTCGGTTCGGGTGAACCACCTTTTCCAAGATACGTTTGACTTCTATATTTGAGACCTTGCTTGACCATTTGATTGAGGGTGATAGGTTGTGGAGACTCGGTGCTTAACTCCATATTTGGAAAGCAAAGCTGCAATTTTTCGGTTGTAGAAATGAGATCCTTCATCACTAATTAAGGCCCTAGGGTTGCCAAATTTTGTGAATATCTTTTTCTTTAAAAACCGCTCACGGCTGCTCCGGAGTCATTTGTTGGTAAGGCGGTTGCTTCGACCCATTTGGAGACATAGTCAACAGCGACTAGTATGTACTGGTTACCTCTTGACAGAGGGAAAGGACCCATAAAGTCGATCCCCCATACGTCGAACACTTCAACTTCAAAAATAGGTGTTAGCGGCATTTCATGCCTGTGAGATATGTTGCCAGTCCGTTGGTAGTTGTCGCACTTGGACACAAATTTATGGGCGTCTTTGAACATGGTAAGCCAATAAAACCCAGACTGGATCACCTTAGCGGCCGTTCGAACTCTTCCATAATGTCCCCCATAAGGGGATGAATGGCAGTGTCTCAGGATATCATCGGATTCATCATCTGGTATGCAACGTCGAAGCATCTAGTCCGGGCATTGTTTGAACAGGTATGTTCATCCCAGAAATACTTTCGGCTGTCATAAAGGAACTTTTTCCTTTGGTGATATGTTAAATCTGTTGGGACTTCTCTTGTGACTAAAAAATTCATGATGTCTGCATACCATGGTGTGTTGATGCATGCAATGGTGTAAAGTTGCTCATCCGGGAAAAATTTTTGTATTAGGATGTTCGGCTTATCTGAGGTACGGCTTTCCAATCGCAATAGATGGTCTGCAACTTGATTTTCTGTCCTGTTTTTATCGCAAACCTCCACGTTAAATTCTTGCAGTAGTAAGACCCATCTGATTAGTCGTGGCTTGGCATCCTTTTTCGCCACTAGGTATTTTATGGCGAAGTGGTCTATGAAGACTATTACCTTGGCGCCTACTAGGTAGGATCGAATTTTTTGAAAACGAACACCACCGCCAACAACTATTTTTCTGTCGTGGTGTAATTCATCTGGGCGCTGGACAGAGTTTTGCTTGCATAGTGGATGGAGTGGAACATTTTATCATGTCTTTGACCCAGTACTGCTCCAACTGCTGAGTCACTGGCGTCGCACATGAGTTCGAAAGGTAGGTTCCAGTCAGGGGATGATATGATTGGGGCAGTAGTAAGCTTCTTTTTCAGGGTTTGGAACGCTTCCAAACAGGCTGCATCGAAATTAAATGGAGCGTTAAGTTTGAGCAGTGCACATAGCGGCTTGGTGATCTTGGAGAAGTCCTTAATGAAGCGTCGGTAAAAGCCAGCATGTCCTAGGAAGCTCCTAATTCCCTTGACTGTGGTAGGTGGCGATAGCTGTTCAATAACAGCTATTTTTGCACGATCAACTTCAATTCCTTTCTTCAAAATTCTGTGCCCCAGTACTACTCCTTCTGTTGCCATAAAGTGACATTTCTCCCAGTTCAGTACCAGATTTGTTTCCTCACAACAGTGAAGGACTGATTCAAGGTTCTGCAGGCAGTCATCATAAGATTTTCCAAACACTGAAAAGTCGTCAGTGAAAATTTCTATGGATCTTTCTACCATATCCGAGAATATTACCATCATACAACATTGAAATGTGGCTGGTGCATTACAAAGTCCGAAGGGCATTCTTCGGAATGCAAAAGTTCCATACGGGCAGGTACAGGTGGTTTTATGCTGGTCTTGGGGTGCTACAACAATCTGATTGTATCTGGAATAACCATTTAAAAAATAGTAGTACTCCTTACCTGCAAGCCTATCTAATATTTGGTCAATAAATGGCAGTGGAAAGTCGTCCTTGAGGGTGGATTTGTTCAGTTTCCTGATCCATGCATATTCTCCACCCAGTGATTGTTCGCGTGGGAATTAGTTCGTTCTTATCGTTTTCCACTACAGTAATCCCTCCTTTCTTGGGTACGCACGCACCTGGGCGACTCACTTGCTATCAGATATAGGGTAGATAAATCCTGCATCCAACCATTTGATAATCTCCTTCCGAACTACTTCCTTCATGATGGGGTTTAGTCTTCGTTGTGGCTCAACCGATTGCCGATATCCTTCTTCCAGGCATATTTTGTGCATGCATAGGGATGGACTGATCCCTTTTATGTCAGCTATTGTCCATCCAAAAGCTCTCTTGAATTTGGTGAGTACTGCCAGGAGTTTGGTTTCTTGATCACTGGTGAGATGTGCCGAAACTATGACTGGCAGAGTTTGATTTTCTTTGAGATAAGCATATTTCAAGTTGTCAGGCAGTAGTTTGAAATCCAGAATTGGTGGCACCTCTATGGATGGTTTGACTGGGTGCTTTCGTTGCTGGTCACTTTCTAAGATTCGAACCTCACACTATTTGCCAGGTTAGGATAGATGTGATCAGTACCATTTAGCATTGCTTCCTGAGTGGGAACTTCCTCACCTGGTCCTAATTCCAACTCTCTGGGCTCCTGCCATTCGATTCCTGAAAAGCCTCGTATATGACTTCGGCCACTGCGTCTAATGCCGAGCAAGTGTCTGAATCATCTGTGTGCTGTATTGCCTTACATAGGCTGAAATTCACTCCCTTGCCATTTATATTTAGTGTGAGTTCTTCTTTATTTACATCCATTAAGAGGGTGCATAGATGATTATAAACGTGAGATGGGTGCATATATATAGGCGTGTGTATGTATGTATGTATGTAGGTGGCGAGATGTAGTGGAATCTCAAGATTGTAAGATTATATAAGTTCAGCCACCATTTCCTTATGTTCAATGATTTCCTGAAGTTCTGAATAAAGTTTATAGATTATCATATTGTGCTTATGGACCACGAAAATCATTACTTGAATTTCTATGATTAAAGATGGAAATTTTCCAGATTAAGGAGTTCTCTTGAATAGTTTTCAAAATGTTAGGGCGTTCTTATGTACATATATATGGAATATCTTGATTTAAGGTCCGAGAGGTGGCATGTTCATGTTCGTCTTATTTGAATCCAATCTTCCTTTCCCCTTGTCCAATATCGCAGTGGTCAACATGATACAACATCTTGTACTCATCAAATTGATGAGCACAAATGTTCTCATCACTCATCTACACCGTCAGATTAATTTTGTATGGTCTAGATTTAATTTAATTTAATTTCTATATGTTAAGTAAATTTTAATTTTAATATATGTAAAATCTAAAATAAGCATATTCCTATAAAAATTAATTTATCATTTAAAAAAATGGCAAATTAAGACAATTGAGATTAAATTTAAACGGTTAAGATCTAATTAAGTGATAAGAAATAGTGACACCTCCACCAAATTTGCCCTCTCGGTGTGACGAGTTAGAGGGATTCCTTTTATTAATTACCTTTCCTTTATGATTAAGTCCATTTCATGTTTATCATAGTAAACCGCAACAGAGCACAAGACCGGTTTGGACTAACTACTGTATTGATAAAAGTAAAAACAACATAAAATATAAGTCCTCGAAGGGTAAGGGTACAATTATCTAACATAAATACCAAAATAGTAAATACAGTCATCCAAAAAGTAAAGTACAAAAATGATAGGGCATTCCCTATTCTTCACTGCAACGCGGGGCCCTACCTCTCCAAAAAGGATCTTCTCGCTCCCTTACAACTACTGACGCGTCTGGAGTCCGAAAGTGGCCCCAGAGTAACCGTTAATACTCAAATACTAAATGCGTAAAGTGAATATAGGTAACAATGTCAGATACAAAATACAGATAATATGCCAATCAAACCACATATGCAAACAGAAACATACATACCACCGACTACCAAGTGCCGTCAGGCTGCCTTACCAAGGCAAGCCCTGGACTTACCGGAGTCACGACCCGTAGAACCGCCTGCACCAGGATAGCCCCAGACCTATCAACCCGTATAGCCGCCAATTAAGGCCGGCCTCGAACTGATTGTCCTCAACCCTAGGAACCACATAGTTAGGGACTCGAACCCCAACACCCTCTGATTGCATATTTGGCACTCATACAAAACATACACACATGGAAAGACAAACATACAACAAAACACATAAAGATATCTGAGTAAAGCGGTTACTACCTAGTGTAGTATATACTGCCCTTAATATTTTATTAATCCTGAAAATTTTTCAGAAAACGCCCTCGACGTAAATAACATAAAAATATACTACTTTTAGTATTTCCAAAAATACCCTTGCATTATTGTCAAAAACCGAGCCCACATAGATTTTCCAGAAATCCAGTGAATCTGGCCCAAATTCAAGGATTTTTAATAAATTGCACAAAAATCATTTTTCATGAAAACCAATTCCATCTGAACCATTAATATGTCTATTTTTCAGGAAAAATATTTTCAGAGACCAAAAGTACACATATTTTGGCGTGTAGCCAATGTTTCACTCCTAGGTCCAGATTCATCCTGTTGCTTCCAAAGCCAAATTAACAATTTTTATCTCTCTGTAGAAAACTCCGAAAGACACAAAAGTATACATCAAGGTGAAGCCCAGGAAGTTTAATTTCTATCTGTAAAATTTAAGCAAAAACCAAGTTCATTTACCCTTTCAAAAACTTAGTTGAAGCTTCACTGCCCATATTTTCCAGAACTGGTAGCAAGCTTTATTTTTAGGTTTTTCGGTGTTTTTGAGTTTGGAAACTTAAACCATAGCTTAACCCCATACAAAATCATGTTTTAAAATCATTGGGACCATTAAAAACACAAAAATAAGACTTAAACATCAAGCTCTAGCTTTTTGAACGAAAATCTTAAACTAGGAACTCAAAAGCTTTGGATTTTTGGTGTTTACCGAATCGGCAATCATTTTGGTGAGCTTGGTTCTTTGTTCTAAGTATGGGGATTGGTTGGTCTCTCTTCTTCATTCAGCTGGCACATCCTCTTTGGAGGGAAAATGAAGAGTTTGTCCTTTTTAAAATAATTAAAAAGGTAGCCAAGCAGTATAGAATAATTGGAGCAAATTCTTGTCCAGTAATTAATTAATTTAATCTGGCTTTTAACTTATCTCCAAGAAAAATTCCAAAGGTTTTTAGGTCTTCCAAGTGGCGTGCCCCCTTCAAAATATCTAGATTTTTACTTTTTGTTTGGAGAAAATTACCTACTTTGGCTCAGAAGTGATGTAAATTACCAGTTTTGACCTGGAACTCCTTTATTTCCTCTGTCTTTTTCCCCCAAATGAATTTTAATGACTAAGGGGGACTAGGTGGAGCCTCTTGGGGCCCAAAATCTGATCCCTTGCATTTAATTCCCTTTTCCACTTTATCTGTCCAATTTTTAGTCTACTCGTCCCTATCGAGCCCAGCTAGTTGTAAAAGTGCTTCTTTTTGCACTTTTCTTCAACTTTTCAAATATTTTCCTCTCGAATGGACATACATATGTGGCGCCTCCTTGAAAACCCAATATGGCCCCACATTTGTCTCATTCATTCCAAAAGAAGCCCCTAACCGGTCCATTTTCTATCGGTTAATCGCGTGTGGGACCCGCATTTTGTGTGGGTCTGAATATGAATAAAATCATCTGGTTTTGTCTTCTCTCTCATAGTGGATGAAATTCAATGTTAAAAGGACAAGGAATTGACTATTTTTGCCTTACTTTTTCTCTTTAAACCTTGTGGTAACACGTGTCCCCGTGTAATAATTACACTGACTCTTGCTTTTTGGCATATGATTTTTTCAGTGTCTCTTTCTCTCTGCTAACCCTGAATGGCACATACATGCTATCCTGAGTCAAGAATCTGTGTTTTGTCATTTTTCTCGGACCCTTCTTTATTATACCGGCTTTATGCTATACGGTGTTATGCCCTTGGCCCGCTCCTTTTCAAACCTAGGCCCCGCCATAGTCGCTTCTCCTCTAGTCATAGTAGGCAAATTTTTAGGCCTTTTAGAGTCCTTTATCCTGTCTCCCATTATTCGCGTCTTTACAATTAATATTTTATAATGAAATATTACACAAAATAATAATAATTAAATTTAACAACCAAAACTCTTTATTAATTCATCAGTGTTTACAAATACACTATTTACTAGAGTAGGGGTGTTACTGTTGGAAATTATGCCCTAGGGGCAAGTCATTATACTTTAATTGTTAATGTTATTTAAAGTATTCTTTATTTAATTATCATTTCATTTTCATGTTTATAGTGATAACTGCATCCTTGGATATATCTTATAGATTATCCTAAATGTTCCTGATCGGTCATCTACGTGGAAGCGAAGATGAAATAAGACCAGTATGATTTTGATGAGGTATGGAGATACGAATCATAGTCATGGGCACTTGTAAGAGTACAAGGTGTTGGATCGACCCAATATGAGAAAGCTGCATGGATTTAGTCATAAGCTTACCTCATGTATAACCACATCACAATGCCCTTTGACCTGAGATCATCATGGATTCCTACATGATGAGTCACTGATCTTTGACCTAGTTAAAAGTCACCTTTGACCAGGTGATGATAAAGGCTTGGATCGGGATCATTGGTTATCATGTAGAGGAATATGAATGGTCAAGATGGAATTTGTCCCTCACATTTGGAGAGAGATAATATTGGGCCCCTCGATGAGTGAATCTGAGAAACGTATGGCCATACTACAGTGGAAAGGAGTTTCCATTTCAATTATTAGACTACTCAAGAATCAACAAAGTAATTATTAAGAACAAGAAGTTGACATTATCCATGCATCATCCTTGACCAAATTATTACATGATAAAAGGGACGTGACATGGTTGTACGATAGGTTGTATCGTATCATCGATCCCCATATGAATTGGATAGTCGCAATGTCTTGCTAGAGGCTGCTTGTGACTTGTGGGCTAGTATATTATTGGCCTGCTACCAATCTCATATGGGCCTATAGGGTCGCACACAAGAATAGCCCAACACGAGCAAAAGTGTTTAGATTCATTGAATCTGAGATATATCTAAGATTTAATGAATACTGTATTTAATCTAGGATGAATATATGTATATATATTAAATTCAAAAATAATATAAAAATATTATTTAATAGAGATTAAAATATTATTATATAATATTTGTTTTGTATTTAATTTATTTGATAAATTAAATATCCAAAACAAATAGAGATATTGTATCTCAAATTTAATTTTCGAATAAAGATATCATATAT
Source organism: Acacia acuminata (assembly GCA_019022655.1). Classification (NCBI taxonomy): domain Eukaryota; kingdom Viridiplantae; phylum Streptophyta; class Magnoliopsida; order Fabales; family Fabaceae; genus Acacia; species Acacia acuminata. Next base: position 747,418 of record JAFJYI010000225.1, on the reverse strand, counting down.
CTGATTTAATTTAAATTGAGATATAGTATCTCGATTTAATTAAATAGATAGATATCATTTCTCAGATTAGAGACAAATTAAATTAGAACGTTTTTAATTTGGATTAAATAAATAGATTAGATTAGATCTATTAGATAGATTTAATTAATATATTATTTTAATCCAAATTAAAATTTCAAAATTAATAAGGATTAATTTTGAATATAATACGCCTATTGGGTTTTGAAAAACCTACGGGACTTTTTGTCAGACATATTAGAAAAGCCGCAAGAAACCCTAGAGAGAAATGGAAGAGACGCGAGAATACTGAAGGCACTAGCACGCTGCCGTCGGTGTTAGAGGCTGTTCGTGTGGATACCGGTAGAGGGAGGAGACACACACAGACACTGATAGCAAGTCAAATTTATGGTTTGAACTATTCTAGGAAAAATAAACATCTTAGGATGAATTAGGAATTATTTATTATTTGCTTTGAATCTTGGTTTTGAGTTGTTGAGAAATAAGTGGAATATCCACAATATCCTAGATTAGTTTATAGATTTAGGGGTAGTGCTTGGGTGGTGTCCTTGGGCCATAAAATCTGTGTGCCTAGCACTCAAAGAATGGACCAGTGGGTCTATTTTGAATACCACATACTAGGTATAGGATGAATGAGAGTGTTGTATGATGGTTGTTGAATACTATCTGAGACTTGTGTTGAGAATATGATGATTATGATGCATGCTAAGTGAACATGCATAGGAAAGGGATAGACTGAGTGCTTAGAATAATTCCTTGAGGCATAAATGTTCAAAATTTTGTGCACGAAATTTATTGAACGGGGAGAATTGTAACATCCCAAATTTTAGGACTAGAAGTTTAGGAATAAGACTATGATAAGAAGACTACTAAGCAAGTAGAGCCAACGGTCTTAATCTTATTATGAGGAAGAACTTAAGATCATTATTAAAATTATTTTGGACCTTGAAAATTAAGAAAAAAAAAATTATGAAATATTATTTTGAGGATATAGAAATATTATAAGGGGATTAATTATGAAAATTTTGGCTTAAATAGTTTTAAAGCTAATATTTGAAATTTCAGGCCTATTTTCCCATTTATTCAAGGCAAAATAATTAGAGAATAAATATTGGCTTAAAAATTTTAGAGTCAATATTTTATGGCCTATAGAAGCTAATTGAGGAAGAAAATTTGTAATATGGGATTAATGATTAAAGTCAAACACCTATCCATTGTTTGCAATTAAATGAGCAAAGGACCAAGTTGCAAACAAAATCCTTGAAGGGGTCAAAGAGGATCAAATGAAATTATTTTATGAGTGGGCCCCACAAGACCCTCCCAGTTTAACACAACATATCAGCACATGCTTCACTCTTCCTCATTCCATTCAGCCAGCACACATGTTTCACCTCTCTCACTTTCGGACAACACACACACCCACTTACTCTTTCCTCACACGTCATACACACACACACACACGCCCTCATGCTTGATCGTTCTTGGACTAGCCAACACACATAAAAAAAGAGAGAGAAAGAACGAGAGATTGAAGAAAACATAGATTGAACCGAAGAGAATGGGATCGCCGGAGGAAGGAAGAAGAAGGCCAAAACTCACATGCAAACATATATCTAGACCAAGGTGAGTCTTCTAATCCCTTTTTTATCATCACTTTGGTAGATTAGTGAGGATTTTGAGAGTAAATGATTGCTGAAAATTTAGTGTTCTTTATAAGAGTATTAGTCGCTTTGCAAGAAGAGCTTGTAGATGTGGTTTCTTCACATGCATGTCGGTTTTGAGACATCATATGAGGTTAATTATTTGGCTCTGGATGTGACTCACCGAAACAGAGCATGCAATATGAGTTTAAAGGTGTCAAATTTTTGCATGATAAGCCATGAGTTTGAGCTTGCATGTCCTCCATTTTATCTCTGTTTCTGGTCCAAAAAACAAAGGGTCACATGCATGTTGATTTTAGGAGATAAAGTCTGAATTCTATTGTGAAATTTGGTGAGGAAATAGTACACCTTCTAAGCTTTAAAATGAGTCCTAGATCATGTTAATCGAAAGTCTAGAACTCAAGTTATGATTTTTCAAACTTAGACAGGGAAAACTGCAAAGACTCTATTTCTCCATATTCGAATTTCATATTCATGTGTGGTTTTTGTTGAGCAAAGGACTTCTCCTATCTGCAACATTTGGTCAGAATATAGTATACTTCATAACATTTACAATGAGACCAATAACACATTAATTGGATTTGTATAATTAAATATATGGATTTTCTAAGTTTAGACAGGGAAAACTAGAAAGATCCTATTTTCAATATTCATGTTCGGATTCGTGTGAAGATTTGAACAATTAAATAGCTTTGTCTATCTCTAAAATTTTGTCAGGAGATAGTACTCCTCCTAAATTCTTAAACGTGTCCTAGATCATGTTAATGGAGGGTCTAGAACCCATGTTATTGTTTTTCAAAGATAAACATGGGGAACTATGAAATATCATGTTTCCAGATAGAGTTTTAATTTCGTGTGAGGTTTTGACCGAATAGATGATTTTCCAATGGCTATGAAACTTTCCATATTTAGAGTAGATATGACAAAGCTTTAAAATGATATATACTTTGAGGCAAAGGGATTAAATATTAGTAGTTATAAATTTTTGAAATTAGATCCCAATCTGAAACATTTTTCTAGACCAGTGAGGATTGATTAATAATTATGGAACAATGCATGTATTTGGCAGTGGAAGGCTTTTTTCCCTATATTGAACCACCAAATTTGGATATTTATAGAAAAACATATGACTTTTCAAAGTTGATTGAAAATTCTACCAACTTTTAACTCTTGCGCGAAAATAAGAAAGTAATGGCAATTAAGGTAATTTGGGACAAGTATGGGTTCAAAGATATTAGACATGTCCTAGAGGCTAATGTAGCCGCAGAGGATATTCTTTTATCATCACTCAAATAGTATAATCATATGCCTAGGGTCATGAATTGACAAAGAAGAGGGAATTAAAGGATCTCGAGCAACTTTAGTGGTTGAAAGAAAAGGTACATATAAGAGGAGGATACAGGCCGAAGGTAGCAAAACTTTCCTTGCTTGCATTTACTTCATATCCATGCTTATGTGTTGATGTGTATGACTGCGTTGATGAATTGTATGGAGCATATGAAAATGATTGAAGCTCTTTTTCAGTTTATACTGTGGCCATATGTCCTTATGCTAGCATGAATTCATGTAAGCAAGCATGTCATTATATGTCATTATGCTAGATCTGCAATGGCGAAGGACAATCTTTGACACTTTGGTTTCTTGAACTTCAATTTGGTTTGATTTGGTTATTTCTTTGCTGGATTTGGATTTGATTTGGATTTCTAGTTATTTCTTCACCACGATCTGGAGCTACGATGGTTTGTTCTTATTCATGATTATGCATAAATCTGGATGGTTTGTTCTTAATTGGTTTTACATATATGGTTTTTCATGGTTTAGTTGTGTGCTTTCTTGGTGCATTTGGAAATTACGATATTTAATTTGGTCATCATTCTTTTTTGTTTGAACTATAACTTTTGCAGAATTGGTACTGAACATGAGAAGTTTGGTTTTGAGTTTGGAAGCCTACGTCCTATATATGAAGTATGAACAGATAGCAGAGTTGCTTAATGGCATTTCTGAAAGATTCGATTGGGATAAAGTAATGGAAGGTGATTATATTATTGAACTTAAGCAGGTAATTTTAGCAGTACGATTCAATATATTGAAGATAGCAAAAATTTTGAATTTGGATAAGAAGAATTAAAGCAATATAGCCAGATTGTTTCAGATGCAATACACACACACGCACCATTTGTAACAAAGCAACATTAGGTCCCAACAAGAATGTTTAAATTGTATGCTATTAATGGAGGTTCATGTTACCTCCATATCCTTCCGCTGCTATGCATTGTGCCTTATTAAGCGATGGATCTCTAACATTTGAGGTAAAGTAAGATCTTTTAAATTAATACTTCTTGTCCTCATTCATGTATTGCTTTTGTGTTCTCAACAAATTTCCTGTTTTGTCAGTATTAATAATTTCTTTATTAGATTATTGATTGTTTCCTCACTATTGAACCATTATGTCACAGTTGGAACCTTCACATTTATTTGTTGCTATCTTATTTTGATATGAAAGGATGATAAACTTGGCAACCCTTCAACAACAGGTGAGTTGCATGTAAAATCAAAATGCTTTCTGGTTCAAGCATCCAATCAATCAAATGCTCAGTTTTTGTTACTTGTAATTTTATATATCTCACCTTATGTGGACCAAGGCAAACAAAGCATAGCATTGGAGGCTGGTGGTCAATTTGGGCTAGTGGTCCCCCACTAGAACTTGTCTGCTAGGTTTGATATGACAATGTTCTTCATTGGTCTATTACATTCTCTCTTACATGGGTGTTTTGGCTCAGGGAAGATATGAAATAATGAGAAATTACATGCCCCAACTTCCTGGGACTTGACATGATGTTCAGAACGTGCACTGTACAGGTGAGATTATAATTTTGGCATTTCCTAAGCATCCTATTTTGAGTGTGGTGATAATAAAATATTTTGAGTTGTGGCATTATATATCAAACAAATCGTAACTGCTCTATTCGCAAATTCACCCTTCACAGAAGGAAAGCCAAACAGTCTTCTCAGTATGAGAAGGTATTGTCATTTAGTTGTAACTCTCCATTCTCTACAGTTTGCATTTTTGCTATATATCTCATTCATTTCTCATTTGCTTGAAACAACCATATATGGGCCGATACTGATAAGAACCACACAGGAATGTTTCCATTTCTTTTTTATGACTCCTTTTAGTAGATTTGATAATTAAGATAAAGACTCATGAATCATTATAATACGCGCTGATGGAGGGCTTGGAGAAGTTTATGTGCTTTATCAGCATTTTGGGTGGGTAGCACTTTACTTTTAGTGCTTGGTATTTCTGGTCTTATTTTACCTACGACCTACATGGGTGTTTTGTTTGTTTGTTTGTAAAAATAAATTTACGACGTCCTAAAAACAAAATAGGGACGCCATAAGTCTCAGTTACGACATCCTTTTTTCCCTATTCATTACTTCTGACTTCCCTGTTTAGAATTTTGGACACCATAGTACTTACGGTGTCCCTATTTTGAATTTGAGACGTCGTAAGTACCACTTACAGCTTCCTTTTTCTTTTAGGACATCGTAAGTCTAACTTACTACGTCCCCCAAATAGGCGTCCCCCAATAAATGGATGTAAAATGTGCACACACAAAAGGACACTAAACACCTTTTTTTTTTTCTAGTAGTGTTGTATGCTTAGTTAGCAAAGTTTTCTACCAAGATTCCCCCGAAACTCACCCTGTAACATCTAGAATTTTCGGCCCTGAGAATTAAGAATAAACCTAAATTAGGTAGATGGCTAAGCCCAATACAGGAAGAGTCCCAAAAATGTCGAGAGATAGGAACCTCTTGAGGACTAAATAATTTGGGTATACGAGTCAATGGATCTAGTATGCATAAGCCATAGAGCTAAAGAGTGCTAGTGTAGAAGGGCATAGAACACTTATACGGTGCTAATCCGGTTGGAAAAGATGCCACCCAACTATGTCCTGAGGTAGAAGACAATTAATTGAGTGAAAATATGCTGGTCTAAGTTGGTATTTTCAAGGCAGTTGGGTATGCCCTATGTTTTTGAGAAAACATTGGCACTACTAAAAAAATGTGATATTACTTCCCTCAGATACGTCCTAAATAAGAAATAGGTAGTAACAAATGAGGCCAATGGCAATCTTGTAATTATATACAAGGAAAATGAGCCTTCAACATCCCGAATAATTGTTCAGACTTCTAAAATTAATTTTTGACATCCTAAATTTTTTTAAGGACGCTTTAATTGCCTTTGGCGCCATGGTATGTACTTTTTTTTTTGAAAAAAAATCAATTTTGGCGACCTGATAATTTTTCAAGACGCCTGAAATCTGCTAAAAAATTTGGCGCCAGAGGGAAATATGGAAGAATATTTTGTTTGCGCGCCATATGTGTAAAAAATAGGACAATAGGCGACCTGAAATATATTTCAGGTCGCCTATATATCTATTACAAAAAAGAAAATTGCCTTAAACCAAGAGACGAGCATTGAAGGGACATAGGGTTTTTTAAAAAAAATTGTTAAAAAATTGTCTACAATAGGCGACGATAATGTTTCAAGACGCTGAAATCTGCCAAAAAATTTGGCACCGTAGGATATTTTGTTTGCGCGGAAAATTACCAAGCATTGAAAAAATAGGCAACCCGAACAATAATCAAGTCGCCATTTTCCAAAAACAAAGCGACTGATACAATTTCAGTCGCCTATATATGTGCCAATTAAAAAAAAAATTTGCCATAAACCAAAACCGAGCATTCAAGGGACATGTTGTTTTTTTAAAAAAAAAAATTTAAAAATTGTCAAAAATAGGCGACTGAATGGGCTTCAGTCGCCTATATTTGAAAACAAAGACGATCCATTTTCAAGTCGCTTATTAATGAAAAATAGGCGACTGAAATTGGATCAAGTTGCCTATTTTCAAATATAGGCAACCTGAAGCCCATTCAGGTAGCCTATATTGGATTTTGGGCAACCTGAAGCCCATTCGAATCGCCTAAAATCTCCCATAACCCTTATTTTACCAACCCGTGAAGGTATTCTCTTTTATTTTCGAAGTTTCCTCCTTTGCTTCCCTTGTTGCCGTCAAAAACCCGAGTTGATATCTAGGCTATTTCCGTCATCTTCCCTCATCACCGGCGAACCCTATCGACTCGGTCCGCGACCGTCCGTCGTTTCCTCCGTCTTCTCTCTTCTCGGCGTCCGTCGGCCGTCCGACCTCATTTCCGCTCACAAGCGTCCGGCCCACCTTCTCACGACGATCTCTACGGTACGCTCGTAATTCTTTTCTTTTCTTTTTTTATTTTGCTGTCTTGTTGAACATCTAAAACATGGGATAAGGAGGATCACTATGACTATAACTCTTGGTAAATTTACCAAAGATGAAAATGATTTATTTGATATTATGGATGACTAGTTACGAAGGGACCGTTTTGTTTTTGTAGGTTGGTCCTGGCTATTGCTCTTTCCTTGTGCCTATTTCGCTGTGTTACGTACTAATCTATTCTTTGATGTCCTTGTTTACAATTATTTCCTTCATGACTCGCTTTTGATTTGATGTGTTCAATAGGTATGTTTTCGAGAAATTTTGAAATGCGTGAACTAGGAAGGAGTCTAGGACTGAAATAGTCATATTCTTGTTCATGAGTTTATGTTTCTTAGTTTTAGATGAAATGTGAAAAATAAATAGAAAGTGCAAAACACATCGGATGTTCTCGACGCTTATGCTTTTGTTCTTCGTGCAATTTGTTATGTTTTCATAATCTTTTTTCCTTTCTTTGCTATGCTTTCTTCTTTTCCTCTGTTGTTAGAAGAAATATATTGAATTAGCTCATGTGGCTCAGATAATTTAAACTTTAAATTTACATTTTTCAAAGGTTATTAGAACGAGTTCTTCAATATTTTATTAGCTTCAAGTGTTGATTATGAAGAGCAATTGATTGTACGGAAAATTTTGTCTCCATGCTTGGGCCATTTTCTATGGCAAAGGATATCTTGATAAGGCTCGAATATAACACACCGCATGCAAAAGAACTCGCTTCACGCCTAATTATAATTATAATTGTAATGAAACTTGAAGCAACCTTGTACAATGGTATTTTATGACGTGCATGTGGTGTGTATGATTATTGTAAATTTAAATGTCTATTTGTTATAAGGATTCCAAGTTATAGTGCTTCATGGATGTTTGAAGCCCGTCGTGATCCCATTTGATGAAGTAAATTTGGATTTTTTTTTTTAAATGATATGTGGTGTGTATGATTAATGCATGATAGTCAAACCAATGCTGTTGCTGGAAGATTTGAATTGTGGCTCTATGTGGTGGATTTCCCTGGACCAAGAGGATTATGTTTTTTGACATGTGTCAAGTGTGTCATTCTCCACAAATTCTTAGAATAAAAATCTCACATTGTGATAGTATTGAAGAGGAAAAAGGACTGAATTCATTCACGAAAAACATGCAATGGTCACGATTACAAGATGTATAATTCCCTGCCTATGCCACGTCACTACTAATTTCTCTTTCTTCTAACTAACTCGAGCAATTCCCTACTATTATTTACTAGAAAGCCCCCTCGGTAGAGATTACATATATCATATGGCGTAGAAGCTATAGCGACGGCAAAAAGAGGATTTTGATGGTGCATTCTTGTATTGTTGCAATTACATTAAATCTTCCCTCTTTTTCAAAACACACCAATTTTTCTTAAAAATAAAAAGGGTCTATGAGTCTTGCAAATTTAGGGTAAGTCTACATAGTATTTAGTTTTATTTGTGTTCATGTTGCTTTTAGTTTCAAAACACACCACTTTAATTTGGTAGACTTGTTACTTCAATAATAGACTTGTTACTTCCTCACCATGCCATATCCATGCTTTCTTCTCATGCTTTTGTAATGGTTGTTTTATTGCTAGGAAATGGAACAAATCAGTGTTGGGGGATTTAGTTGATAAATATTGATCTTATACCGACTACTTGTTTGTGACTTGGCCACGACAACAACCCACAAGAGCTTGAGGGGTCCTAGGGTAGGTATTTTTAATCATGTTGCTTTTGTCATACAATTATTCCCTCTCATATGTTATATCCTAAGTTCAATGTTAGTTTGAATAATTCTAATGTTGTCTTTATTGTTGTTGTCTTTAGGTTGACTAGAGCAAATAAATTTCAAGGAGAGGAATTTAAAGTTGAGGTAATTATAGTTAAATATTGTTTTGTTGTTGATGTGCATTGAACTAGGTAATCTTTGTAGTATGGATAATGATGCTTAGATGTCCATAATTTATAGTTTATGACTTAGACAACTTAGATATATTTTAGTTTTTTGTATTGATGAAATTATTGGATTTAATAGCTGATATTTTCTAAATTGCCTTAGTTAGTAAGTTTTGTTGAATTAAGTTGAAATGGTTTGTTGTTGAAATTTTGGGATGTCTCACTTGTTGAGGGGAAATGCTTTGAATTTTTTTTTTTACAAGATTGAGAAAAAACCATGTCGTTATTGAAATTGTTATGAACTTGACTGTTGTTGGAAATGTCTTAGGTGATAAGAAAATGGGTCATAGTTGGATGAATGCTTTGAGAACTAGTGAAGAATATGAGAATGGGGTGGAAGAGTTTATTGAATTTGCTAGAAGGAATGTGGCTACAAAAAATGGGATGTACTATTGTCCATGTGTTAATTGTTTAAATGGGGTTCGAAGGGATATTGCTTGATATAAGGGACCACCTAATTTGTGATGGAATAAACCTTCGATACACAACGTGGATATGGCATGGTGAGGAGGTAACTCCCGGTGCATCCTACGAAAATGAAGTTGAGGTAGATGATGATGGAATGGAGAGAATGATTCATGATGTTGAGGTCGAATCCTTTGCACAACCGCATGAATATGATAGCGTGCGGAGTGATGCGAGACACCTTTGTTCCCCGGGTGTACTAAGTATACACGGTTGACTCGGACCTTACATTTGGTCAACTTAAAGGCAACATGTGGGTGGACCGATAGCGCTTTCACGTCGTTGCTTGAATTGTTGTGTGATATGTTGCCGATAATAATGTACTTCCAAATCGTATGTATGAGGCCAAGAAAATCTTATCTACGATGGGTATGGAGTATAAAAAGATACACAGTTGCCCTAATGACTGCATATTGTACGAAATGAGTATGAAGGCCTTAGTAATTGTCCGAAGTGTAAAACTTCACCATACAAAGTGAAGAAAGGTGGTGGTTCTCGAGATCACACAAAAAAAGGCAACCTTTGAAGGCCTTGTGGTATCTTCCCATAATTCCTCGGTTTAAGCGTTTTACTAGTGAAGCAACAAGAAAGAAGTTGAGATGGCATTCGATGAGAGAATATCCGATGGAAAATATCTACGACACCCGGCCGACTCTCTCCAATGGAAGAAAATAGACGAAATGTTCCCGCAATTTGGCATTGAGCCAAGAAACCTTCGGCTGGGGCTTTGTACAATTATACCTTGTTTTCCAATTTACAGTTTTTTCGTACTGAGGATCCGTACTCACAGGATGACATCGATTCGATTCGAGACATGATGGCTAGATATCTTCTTGAACATGGCTCAATGTGAATACATAGGCAAGTCATTACTTGTTAGGGTGATTGTCATTGTGAAACTTATTAAGTCGTGTCTTGACATCGGTTTCGTAAATTATTGGTGCTGCTCTTGAATTTGCCACTTTAATTGCTTTGAATATGAGGTTAGATCACTTGTTTAATTCCGGAAATAGATCACCTGTCATATGAGGTTTGATTTTGCCATTATACCTTACTTGCATTTGATTTTCCAATAACCAAGACTTGAGAATTTTGTTGAATCATACCATCATAACCGATTTGCTGAAAGTTTTATGTGTGCTTCTTGCTTGGGAGGTGTTTGATTTGCTTGTGTGGTACTGTGATTATTACTAGGTGGCTCTCATTCACTTTAGCATTAGAGTTGAGCTAAATTATGTATGCTGAAACCTTGAAATTCTGTTAAGCTTCGTGTTCAAAAGTCGTTGCTGCTATATATTTGTCTCTTGTCGCATATCAGTGTTATTTGCCAATTGAAGGGAATGTTGATGCTATCTAATTGCTGCATTAAATTGTGAAAGCTGTTGTGAAATTTTGGAGATTAATTGCCTCCAAATGTGAGAAAAATTTGTTGTCATAGTGGTGCTTTGTTTGTTGTTTTGGTCTAGTTTTAGTAACCAAAATCTAGGTCATACATTCTTTCTTTTCTCGTTGTTGAAGTTCTTTGAAAGTTTCGATTGCCTTCTTAGGTGACTTTCCCGAACTTGCCTTCTTAGGCTCGCATGTTGAAGTTTTCTCTTTGGAGTTGTTGATATTCTTGCATCCTCATGGTTATGTTGGAAGCTAAGTTGTGAATTTGATTGATTTTGTTGACCGATTAGAACATATATATTGTCATTCTCTTGTATGATCTTATATGTGTAGCCAATTCTTTTGTTGAAGTCACTTCTACAATTTTCTTATTGGAACCACTGTATTCATTGTTATTTCACCTTCTTTTGATGGAATGCACATACATATAATTCATACGGTCATAATATATTATAGTCGATATGCGCTTAATTATTTTGTGAAGCATTTGCAAGAAATTGGCCAAACAAAACAGCAAGCACATTTTTTTTAAAAAAATACTTTAAGGCGAATTCGAAAACAATTCAGGCGTCTTTGGATCATAAGAGACGAATCGAATAGATAATAAGGTCGCCTAATATGAGGCGGAAATGAAAAATAGGCGACCAGAAACCATTTCAGGTCGCCTCATATGAAAAAAAAAGGCGACCAAACCATTTCAGGTCGCCTCATATGAGGCGACCTGAACCCATTTCAGGTCGCCTCATATGGGACTATACAACTACGCTCTCCCCAACGTCCCTTAGAATAAGGACGTTAATTGGGTCTTTTTTAGGTCGTCTTTTAAGTATTTTGTAGTAGTGTGGTATGTGGCATCATTTGTTGGGTCTAGCTATTGGTGTCGTAATCCCGAGTAAAACCCAAGCAAGAATTCCGAGTAAGTCGCGGAAACCAAGAACACGAATACCGAAAATCAACATATACGGCACTTTCCAAAAAACCACGAGAATAGACAACACACACCAACACACACACACACACTGTAACACCCCAAATTCCATACTTCATAATGTGTTGGTTGACACTCAGTTTTTTTTTTAAAAAAAATAACAGAGTTTGAGATGCTACCACTTAGAGTAATGCGGAAATGGAGAACATGTACTTACATTTGGACAATGAGTAACTGATACAAAAATGCCCAGACATATGCTGATGCCTTGACATATACTGGTTATATTAAAAATAATCCCGAAGGAATATTCATGGATACAATACAGAAATTGTGTATAATTTCAACTTTTGAATAGTAATTATACAATCTTACATCATGTCTTAACTGCACTTGTAGTAATGATCCCAACTCAGCTAATCAAACAATTTGGTCGCCGGTGTCTAGTGGAAGTCTCCCCGAATTCACAGCGACTTATCGACTGAACCACATAGGCGAACCCTTTCTAGGCACCAAACAGTTTGAAATAACTTTATTAGATTCATGCCAGAACTAGTCTCTCATCTCGACCGGTGGCTCTACACGGCTCCGTCTACTGCTGCCTTTCACGGCTCCATCTACGTCATCTTCTTAGATTCTGGTTCCTTTCCTGAATTATTAGTCAAGGCTGAGATTCAATTACCATTGAATCTCATGTAACAGTTAACCTCATATGAAAAGTATAAACAGGATATATGACAGATATTCATTACATTTCAGCATTAACAAATACATAGCACACAAAGACATGTAAGGTTACAACAATACATAAGCACACAAAGAGATGTAATGTCAACACAACAACAAGACATAGCACACAAAGACATGTAAAGTCATCAACGTTTGCACTAACCACAATGCCACGACGACTTCTCGTGTCCTCGCTAGGAAAACTCAACGGCATTATCAAGACTATAACCCGTATTAAGCTGAATGTATAGACAGGTGACCTAAGTCACAGTGCATGACCCAAGACCTAGTCTTGCCCATCACTTCATGAATTATTCCATCACATACATGCATACAAGACACATCAGAGTTAAAGTTACCGTACGCGAATGTACCTTCATTCCACATGAATAGTAGTTTACTATTCATGTATACGTCACTATTCATGAATAGTAATATGCCCGTCCTTCGAATCTGACTCCAACCTTGCCGGATGTCCTAACATATTACCATATCATTTAGAATAATAACTTAAGGGTTATTTATGCCACTATGACCTTTTTACCCTTACATTTCATGAAAAACGGAATTCCCAGCACTTTGGCCAGATTTTCCACTAAATTTGAAAAATCATAGTTAATTCTACAAAAATCAAAATAAGGTTCTGTAAAATTCCCCATGACCCTTGACATGCCTTTTTTCAAGGAAAAATAACGGAACAAACTCGAAATATATGGATCAATCCCAGTTTTGATGTTTCTAAACACTGTTCAGATTGTAACTCCAGAAATAAGGCTTAACTTCAAAAATTCATACTTCCTTGTCCAACGCTCAACACGTTACAAATTATATATCAATGGAAAGCCCTGGATCTCTACTTTGTATCTAGAAAATTTCATGATTTTATCACACGCCATTTATTCCCAGATTTTAACAATGTGAACACTGTCCAGATAAATTCCCAGAATAACACTGTCTTATAAGGTGACAGAAAATTCTTATGAAAACTCTTATTTTTCAGCAAGCTTTTGATCCTCAAAAATAACATTAAACAACTGGAATAAATATGGGAGGGGTATTAAAATCCTTACCTAAGCCCAAAAATCAATTGCATAAAATATTCTTGCCTTCACCGAATACTTTCTCAATTTCTATTATTCTCCCATACTCTCTTGGTATCTCCACTATTCTTTTCTTTCTTTCAACTCTCCACTATTTCTTTCTTTGTTGGACGACATACATATAGAAATGGGAAGGTGTGTATGTCCTCTATATATAGGCCAAAGGAGAAATGGGGGATGGTGGAGCATACATATGGAATTTGGTGAAGTTTGGTGGTTTGGTGGATACTTACAAAATAGGTGGAAGTGGGTGAAATGTGTTGTGTGTGTACATAGTGCGGTTGCCAAGAGATTGGTGGGTATGTGTACACGCTTATTCATACTTATTCCTCCACTTCATACATCACCTACTCTTCATCAAATTTGCAATTCTTACGACACAAATATTCACACACACATTTTCCATATATGTTGGTCAAGAGTAATTATCTTGAGAAGTGTGTATATGTCGTGCGTTTGGCAAGAGGGTGGTGTGTGTGTGCCTTGTACAATTTTGCTACTAATTTAAGAGAAGTATAAAGATGGAAAGATGTTGATGTGCTTTCCGTCATCATTAACCAAAAATATGTGCTGAATGGGTGTGTGTGTGTGTATCCACTAAAAATAAAATAAGTGGATAATATAAAACTTACGTGCATGTTATCAAAGATTATTTAATGTCAATACAAGCTTTTGTTCCATTACATGCACAAATACCCATGTTATTGCAACTATTAAATAAATATTGGAAATTAAATCTTTAGTTCCCTATAAGGATTTTCTTCCACAATTAACTTTTCTAAACCATAAGATATTGGTTCTAAAATTTATAGACTAAAAATTATCCTCCAACTATTTTTCCTTGATTTATTGGGAAAATAGGCCTCAAAATCTAGAAAATAGCATTAAAACTATTTAGGCCAAATTTTCATAATAAATTCCCATAAAATATTTCTTATTTTCAAATCCTAAAATTTGGGATATTACATTTCTCCCCCCGTTAAATAAATTTCGTCCTCGAAATTTGAACATATATACCTCGGGAAATCTTTTCACACACATAGTCTATCCCTTTCGTTGGCATGCATACTAAGCACGTAACATAATCATACAACACTATCATTCATTCTGTACCCAGTATGTAGTTTTTAAGTATATGACTCTCTGGTCATTTCCTCAAGTGCTTGATTACACAGGCATCACTACCTAATACTTTTCGCCTCTCAGCTTATCTCATTCTGGCCCCTCAGCCATAGGCATTTCAACTACTACTTGGTACAATGAATGTTTTGCTAGACTTAAGATGCACTGTAGACATACTAGTCTAAAGTCACCATGATAATAATCATTTCACACAGTGCAAAGTATCACCAGTCTTATGGCCTAGGGACACCGCCCCGTGCACACTTGCACACCAGGTCTTATAGCCTCGAGCATTTGCTCATCTATTTCATCTGAGCCTTTCCTATTCAAGCTCTCAGACTACTTTCA
Source organism: Acacia acuminata (assembly GCA_019022655.1). NCBI lineage: Eukaryota > Viridiplantae > Streptophyta > Magnoliopsida > Fabales > Fabaceae > Acacia > Acacia acuminata. Next base: position 732,391 of record JAFJYI010000225.1, on the reverse strand, counting down.
CTTACTTGCACTATAGCTAACAACTACTATCTGACCTAATTAGTTCAGTGTTCTAGACCTTTCTAATAGTTCCTGTTCCTATACCATAATCTCCAACTACACCACTTTCTTTTCAACACAATAGCATCGACAATCATGTCATTGCTACTAAAAACTATTTTGTTGTTTCATTTACAAATTTTCACACATTGAGAATTTTCTGTGGTCTCAGTACATTTCGTAGCACTAAACCAAAAAGTAATAGTGCTATCACATTTTCAAACGTAACAAAATTGATGAAAACACATTTACTGCTGGATCATCTTCAAAAAACATTTTCTACCGGCAAATACCTTTGAGAGGAATATTTCATTTTACAAAATTTTAAACAATTGAGAACTCACGCCACCATTTCAACCACTTGGTACAGCAAATGGCTTATCCCAATCCCCAATTCCGGCCTCTACATTCCTCTGGCCTCAAACCAAGCCACCAGGAATTAACAGTATCGTCAAACAATGTGGGAGAACCTCCGCCCCTCCCATAAGAGACTCAGTGTTCACACTGACACATTAAGTAGCAACCCTATCTACCGGTAACTCAGTCCAGCCATAGACAGTCAGGTCCTACTCAATATAACATGCGCCCTAGGCGAAATGTTATAGATTGGTTGCATTCACTGCTGGTGCGATTTTCATTCTCTCAAAACAATTTCCCTCAAATACTCTTTGTTCAAAAAGAACAAATTCTAACATGATTTTTTATTGAGAATTGATACGCGCCCTAGAATGTTTAGAATGGTTGCATTCATCGCTTTGGTCCCGCCAATTTTTTTTTTTTTAAAAAAATCATGTCTTGTAAAAGGGGTTTTGTTGGAACCCAAAGTTTGAAAATGAGTTTTCAACTATGTTGTGGTAAAGTCAGTACAAGACTGGAAGAGGCCAGAAGCTGTTGTAGATGTACATGGTTTGCTGGGTCCTGCCAAATGCTTCGAGATAAATCCTATGGGCGGCACAAAAGAGAAATTCCAAAGTTGTAAAATTTTTTAAATTTTTAAAATTTTTTTTTTTTTTTTTTTTTTTTTGAAAACCATGGATTAAAGTTATTTGCTTTCTTAATTTAATGCTTTTATTAAATTGTATGAATTATATGTACGATAAACGTGATGTTTGAAATAACATGCCATATAGAATAGGAAGATGCCATATTGTTGCATAATCACATGTCATAAATGCATGATAACTATTATGTTTTTCAATCGACTAGTGTATAGTTATTATGAGAGATTATTTGGGTTATCCAGATAAATAATCTAACAAATTTCCCAAGAGAATTGTATTTTTGAGAATATCTTGTGGGTTATTTAAAATTCTCATGTGAAGCTCATTCTAAATCATGACTGGATTTTAAAGTACCGATGATTTCAATTAAGATATTGATCTCACGAATACTCTAAAATGAACAAATTCTTGGAAATTAAAAATTCTAAACTTAAAATATTGAATGGGTGAAGGTTTTAAATTAAGCTTTTAATTTTAAAACCTACGGGCCCCATTGTGGGTTTATTAGTGAAATGGTTGTCGCCGAAGCCCCATCGGATAAGGATGATCGGATTTCGCTAGATTAAACCCTAATATTTTCAAAATTTTAGTAAAGTTTTGTACGGCCCATCGTTGGCAACACTTGGATACTAAAGATAATTTTGAAAGTAAACAATGGTTAATTACATTCAACTTTGGTAAAATTGTTAACCCTCCCATCGAGGCTCTGGCAATGGAACTGAAGGCCCAAATTAACAATATTAGTTTTACAAGAATCTTGCTTATCGTAAGCCTTGTAAAGATAACAAATGAATTGTTAAACAATAAACGAATAGTAGTTATTAGAATCTACTACTCTATATCTCGTTTGTTGTTAATTATGTTTTGTAATTAGTGTGCTTTTTCCTTAATTTCAGAAAAATGTCTTCATTCAATCCTTTAGCTACAATCTTGAGCCAAAAACCTATGGATGGTACAAACTACGGACAATGGAGAACCAATTTAGATATTGTTCTTCAATATGAAAAGCTCAACTTTGTTCTCACTACCCCTATGCCGTAGCGCGGCTGCCGAGATGCGTCGATGCGGTTCGGACTCATTTTCAGCGGGAGAAGGAAAAATGGGAGAAGGCGAATGTGTCGGTTCGCTGCTACATTTTGGCCGATCTCGCCGATCACCTTCAGAGCAAATGAACATAATTCGAGTGGAGCAACAATGCTCCGGACTCTCGATGCCATGTTTGCTACACCTAGCGCTTACGCTCGGCAAAAATGTCTTGAATTCGGTCACCAAGACAGTCATGTCCTGGAAGTGTCTTGGGATCATTGTCTAACAATGATAGCAAACTTCAAGAAGGCCGATGACCATGGTATCAAGTTTGAACAAGAAGTGAAAGTTGACCTTCTCTTACAATCACTACCTGAATACTTCAACCAATTCAAGATGAATTATAATATGAACAAAATGAATCTTGACCTCACTCAACGATGCACGAGCTTGAGAGTGCTGAATGACTCTAGTCAAGCAAGGAAGTGCATTGTTTGTTAGTGAAAGTTCTGTGAAACCTAAGGGGAAACCCAAGGGAAAGAACAAGAACAAGAAAAAGAAGAATTCAGGTACTCCAGTTTGCCAAAAAATACATTGCAATGAAGCGGCCAAAAGGCAAAAGGCAAGTGCTTCAAGTGCGGACAAAAGGGGCATTGGAAGAAAGATTGCCCACAAATAAAAAAACCAGGTATGGGTGATTTAAATGTGATTGAGGCTTGTTTAGTGGAGAATCACGATGACAAATGGATCGTTGATTCAGGAGCCACTAACCATGTTTGCTACTCTTTGCAGTGGTTCAAACAAAGCTTGCCAAATGAGTCAAGGACAACGAGATTTGAAGCTTGGAACAGGCGGCTTGTGTCTCGCACTAGCGAGGGACAAGTTGTTTTATCTTTTAATAATTATAGAACTTTGGTTTTAGAAGACGCTTTGTTTATTCCAGATTTTAAGAGGAATTTAATTTACGTTAGTTGTTTAGATAAACATGGTTTGACGCTTCAGTTTGGTTCCTCGGTTTCAATAAGAAGTTCATCTTCTTTTATTTGTTCCGTGTAAAGTTCAATGGCCTTTATTTCCTTAGTCCTATACCCCGTGAAGTTAATCATGTTGAATTAAAAAATGTTGAGCATATCAATTGTCAAAGAAAAGAAAAGTTTCCAATGAAACTTATCTTTGGCATTTGAGATTAGGTCATATTAACTCTAACAGATCCAAGGTTTGGTCAAAAGTGGGATTTTAAAATCCCCGAACTTTGAGCCGATACCGGTGTGTGAATCCCGTTTAGAGGGTAAAATGACCAAGAGATCTTTCAAGGCCAAAGGAAAACGTGCCACACTTCACTGGAATTGGTACATACGATGTATGTGGACCAATAAATGTCCATGCCGAGGCGGGTATCGAGATTTCATCACATTTACCGATGATTACTCTAGATTTGGACATGTGTACCTAATGCGTCACAAGTCCGAAGCTTTTGGAAAATTCCAAGAGTTCAAGGTGAGGCGAGAAAAGCATCTAGGTGTTCAAATCAAGACTCTTCGATCGATCGAGGGGGTGAATACCTATCTGGAGAGTTCAGGTCTTACCTGACCAAGGAGGGGATAGTTTCGCAATTATCTTCTCCAGGGACACCCCACAGAATGGAGTTGCTTTGAAAGGAGAAATAGAACCCTTTTAGAAATGACAAGATCTATGCTCGATTATTCATCACTTTCGATTCATTCTGGGGATATGCCTTAGAAACAGCTATGTATCTATTGAACTTAGCTCCGTCCAAGTCGGTTTCAAAGACACCAATAGAATTGTGGAAAGGGTGTAAGCCCACCATGAATCATATTCGAATTTGGGGTGCTCCGGCACATGTCTTGAAACAGAAACCGACAAGATGGACTCGCGTCTTCAAGTATGCATGTTTGTAGGCTATCCTAAAGGAACCGAGAGGTTGGTTGTTTTATAGTCCAAAAGAAAAGAAGGTCATAGTGAGCACTCACGCGACTTTCTTAGAGGAGGACTATATGACAAACTATAAGCCAAGAAGTAAGGTTATTCTTGATGAGCTAGTCTCGATCAAGTTTCACCTCAACCTCAAGGGGTTCCAGGCTTTTGTTCCTATGGTTGTTCAAAGAGGGAAAATGTATCGAACATACACAGGGAACCCGAGACAACCAGTTCAGCATGATGTTCAACTAAATGAAGAACAAAATCAACTAAATGAAGAACAAAATCATGAATTAGTTGATCCACTTAATGAGGGTCCTCATCTAGAAGTTGTCAACCCACAAAATGTGGACCCCCGTAGATGCACGACATCAAGTGCGACAAAGTCGTAGTGGGAGATTGATTCATAAACCCGCAAGATATCTCTTGTTGGGTGAGTCAAATCGGGATGACATCATCGCAGAAGATGGTGATCCCACGAGTTATGACGAAGCACTAGGAGATGTTGATGCTCAGGAATGGCTCGAGGCTATGAATCGTGAAATGGATTCTATGTATTCCAACTCAGTTTGGTCTCTTGTAGATGCACCTAAAGGGGTAAGACCCATTGGGTGTAAGTGGATTTACAAGAGAAAGAGAAGATCGGACGGGAAGGTTGAAACCTTCAAAGCTAGATTGGTGGCGAAAGGGTACTCCCAAAGAGAAGGAGTAGATTATGATGAAACCTTTTCGCGGGTTGCCATGCTCAAGTCTATTCGGATTCTCTTAGGCCGTCAAGCAGACCAATCTTGATTATGAGATTTGGCGAGATGGATGTCAAAACTGCTTTTCTAAATGGAAATTTGGAAGAGGAAATCTATATGCAAAAACCAAAAGGGTTTACGCCAAAGGGCAAGAAGAAATGGTATGCAAGTTGCGAGAGGTCCATTTATGGACTTAAGCAAGCATCCGAGTCATGGAACATCGATTTGATCAAGCCATTGAGTCTTATGGCTTTGAGAAAAGTCCCGATGAGCCGTGTGTGTATAAAAGGATCCAAGGTAATGCGGTATCCTTTCGGTACTTTATGTGGATGATATACTCCTTATCGGAAATGATACGAGAGGTAGTGTTGGGCATAAAAACCTGGCTGAGCAAACATTTTGATATGAAGGACCTGGGGGAAGCCAATTATGTTCTTGGTATTAAACTCTTGCGGGACCGGAAGAACAGGGTTTTGGCATTATCCCAGGCTCAATACATTGACAAAATACTTGCCAGGTTTAGCATGGAGAATTCAAAGAGGGGAATTATACCCTTCGGGCATGGGATTCATCTCTCGAGAAGCAATCTCCTCAAACTCCCGAAAGCGAGAACGCATGAGTAGGATACCTTATGCTTCAAATGCCAGTAGGTAGTCTCATGTATGCTATGCTATGTACCGGACCGGATATCTGCTATGCGGTGGGAGTAGTAAGCCGGTACCAATCGGACCACGGAGAGCAACACTGGTAGGGTAGCGGTTAAACATATACTCAAGTACCTACGGAGAACGAGAGATTATATGTTGGTCTACTCAAGTGGGAGTCTTGAAACCATTGGTTATACGGACTCGATTTCCAAGGAGATATTGACTCAAGAAAATCCACCTCGGGATATGTGTACACTCTTAATGGCGGTGCCATTTGTTGGAGAAGTGTAAAACAAACATGTGTGGTGACTCGCCACGTAGGCCGAGTATGTAGCGCTTCCGAGGCTGCAAAGGAAGCTGCATGGTTAAAGAAGTTCCTATCGGACCTTCGGGTGATACCGTGTAAATTGTCCTATCACACTCTACTTGTGACAACAAGTGGGGCGGAGCGCAGTCCCAAGGAACCAAGGTGTCATAAGAGACAGAAGCACATAGAGAGGAAATACCACTTGATCCGAGAAATAATTAAAAGAGGAGATACGGTGGTAGCAAAGATAGCATCGACGAGAATCTAGTGACCCTTTTACTAAGAGTTTGCCCGAGCATGTGTTCGAGAGGCATGTTTCATCTATGGGTCTTAGGAGGATTCAGTTTTGCTATAGCTTTAGGCGCTTGTTATTTTACTTTGTTATTTTGTGCTTTTGAGCATGACATTATGACATTGCGTTTCTTTTAAAAGTTAATAAATGGAGTATTCTTTTTCATTTATTTTGCACACTATTTACAAACTCAAAGGTCCGGATCAATTGTGGAGTATATGATCATATGAATACTTTCATAGAGGACATGGTCATAGGTTCTCACAATTGATGAAATGATTCACAGCTATTAAATTAAGTTGGGCACTTTATTTAGGCTGCAATGTTTTATGAAATGGTTTTGTCCGAATCATTATAAAACATTGGTGTGAGTTAATGCTCACATTGAATGGATCAAGGAGAGATTTGATTAAGGTTGTTTTTTCTGTCATAAGGAATCAAATCTCCAGATAACTATAGTTATGTAGTTGCTCTTAATCCTGAGTTTATTTTAAACAGGTAGTCGAATAGTTTTCATTCTTTGATTTACCAACGGGTGAGGTTTGATCTATATGACGGCCAACAACTCGGTATTTTGGGATTGAGACTATTTGGTTATCGGTGTTTATGAGATAAACAACAAGGAATTTATAGGAAATGTCCCCTTGATATGTTTCAGTACCTGGATATTGAAGACACTGGCCAGTGCATGTAATCCATTAGAGAAACTATCAAAGTCAAGGGAATAAATAATTGATTGGGTTACGAAAACTAGTCAATCAAATTATAGACATTCTATAAAGGGGCGTGCATATTCTTGTTATAAGTGTCATTGTTCTTGGAGATCACGTTCGGGCTTTTAGTGGAGTAGCACCGAACTAGATAATCTTCGTAGATTATCATGAGCCTTGGTGAATGACAAATGGTGGGTCCCCGCTAGCTTGAGACAAGGGATGGGGTATGTTATCGATGATGATGGCTTATGGGCTATATGGTCTTGGGTTTACGAACTCAAGTTAGTATCTTAAAGAGCAAGTGGGAGATTGTTGGGTTAATGTGCTCTTTGGTCACTTAAGCCCAATAAGGCTTAATTGAGACTACAACCCAAGAACTCTAAGGCCCATGTGGATTAGGGTTAGGCCTTGGGTGTAGTAGCATATAAACTAACTTTCGCCGCTTGAAAAGATACGGCCGCACAAATAGTTAGGAGGCTCTCATCGAAACAAAAACCCCTAGAGGCGACGTTCATCATCCGAACGGTTGCCCACACAACCATCTCATCCCCCTCGAGAGATAGTCGGAAGATCAATCATCACACGAGGACCGTTCGTATACGAGGACCGTTCGTAGACAAGGTTTGCTCGTGGAGAATCTCTCGAGATAGCTCTTCAATATCCGAGGTAAGCAAAACGATAAAAGGTTTCATCTTTTCCTACATCGCGTGGTACGATACGCTTCCGCGTTTCGATCGATTTCCTACAATTGGCATCGAGCCAATAGCGATGAGGAAAAGAACCTAGTTTTGAAATTTCATGTGATTATCTTCGAAAATAATTTTTGAAAGGATGGCATCTATTTCTATATTTGTTATTTGAATCATAGTAGTTATCGTTTATAAATCATATGAATACTTTAATCCATGGTTAGATTCTTTCGTGTAATTCTTGATTTGTAACAAGGAGGCTAATCCCATATGATTAGGTTTCCTCCTTGCAGTTTTTATGATTTCCTTTCGAATTTCTATGTATTTTTCGAATTCTGTAAAAATTGGAGATCAAGAAACGCAAGAATATGAGCAAACAACACCGTACGACACTTTTCGTGGACTTGGATCTCGATTTGGGCAAACCACATATCGATGGAAAGAGGACGGAAAGACGAAGATTCTATTGAAAACATTTCTTTCGAAAACCCAATTTCTAAATAATTCACAAGTTCGAAAATTAATTCCTAAAATTTCAAATACAGCAGGTGTATTGACAAGTTTAAAAATTAATTCTGAAACCCTTCTTAGAAACCAGAAAACATTTTTTTTTCTCTTAGGAAACCTATTAGATGTGAGTCTCATTACAATGTACTTACCTTGAGAACCGATACACTGGTAGCTCTACTCTATGGTTAGTTGTCACGGCGGCTCCACTCTATGGATCGTCATCACGGTGGCCTCATACTATGGCACATTACTCGGTGCTTCACTCAGTCTTCTCAGACTGGTCAGCCTCTCCAGTTAGCATCCTCTGTAGGTAAACCTCCTTGATCAGAACTCCCTGTAGGTAGCCTTCTTTGATCAAAACATCCCATAAGTAGTACTGTCTTCAGTTGATCGTCTCTTAATCATTATAACGAAAACTCATATCTCTATTAGGTTCCTATCCTTTAGTGGTTTTGTAAACCATTATCATAATTCTCAATATCACAAAGATATATCATTTTACTATCTCAAAGGTAACCGTCATTCATAAAGCATTGCAAATAATGCAGCATTAATTACAAGGTTCACACTATTCATACATTCATGTACTAAATCTGTATGTAACCTTGATCACAATTTGACCTTAACATCATTTAGATCAAATTCAAATCTATCCTCAATCATACCGTATTCATATTAGCATTTTCTTAACATCCCTAAAAATATCACCACTTTTCACTCAAGGTAACTCGACCTTTAGTCAAAATTTTCAAGTTTCAAACTTTGTCAGAAAATCACCTTTCCCAACATTACTATCGCCTTAGCACGCTTACGCTCAGAATCCCATTTTTTAATTACTAGCCAGACATCCCGAATCAGCTGCATATCCAAAACAGATTTCTTTGAGAAATAATCATCATGCGCGTAAAAGCGTCCAAACTTAATTTCTTTGAGACACGGCCAACAATAAATGCCATGTTGACTACCACCTGCACCAAAATTCAAAAAGGTTTCGACCTATAAGGGTGGCTAGGGTGCATTAGGTTGCGCTAGGATGCGGCGCCGTAAAATTTCCGCATGACCACAAAGTCTGCACAACTCTAAGCTAATGACAAATTAGAACGCGGTCTTTGCTTAATAAAAATTAATCTAATCGTTACCCATTTCTCGCTTTAAATCGTAGAGAATAAGAGTAAATGTCTCACATTCTCTCAAGCTCCACTTCAATAGGCTCATTCTCGTTCCATTCGTAACTTTCTCTATAATTTTCTACATTGCCCTTAAACTTGGCCGATTCAAGCAACTCCATTCCAGTCTCCGACTCATACAACCCTTTCTTTCTTGAAGCTTTACTTCATGACAATCAGTCTAATATGTTGGCTGGATTGTCCAACAATGTACCATACCCCTATTCTTCTTTACTTCCCCAAAATCCCGTAGGAGTGAACGTTCATTCATCTGCCTCAATGACTCACGTTCCTACTTCTTCTCCAAGGATACAACATTCTATTCCTATGACTACTAACAGAAAAGAATCTGAAGCAGGTCCATCAAAGCGACCTGTCAAGAGATGTCGTAACATGTCAGAACTTATGGAGTCTACGGTACCTTCTCAACCAAGGAATCCTACTTCCGGCCAGGTTGAGACTTCTAACCTATTCTCATGTAGTTGTTGCCATGTTCTACGGGAGATCATTCATACCAATGGTCTTCAATATCATAAACTTGAAGTTCATGGAAGGATTGGTATGATATGTCACGCTATCTTTCACCAGGATGTACAAGGAGGTTCTTCCAGACCTCAAATATTTGATTTCGGTAAAAAGAATAGTCAAATATTTTCTGGAAAATTATTGTTTGAATCAAAAATCTTTAGGGTATGTCCTGGTGCCAGATCCCCTATCATCCTATTATGAGACTCTCTGTGTTGGTTTGGAATGGACTAAAACTCAAAATGAACCGCTTGGTAGTTCATTTCCAACTAATGTAGAAAATATAACTAATATAGGAAAAGAGCTTGCGGTTGTAAATAATAATTCCTCAGTTCCCCCACCGAGAAATTCATATAGGTCAAGAGCTGAACAAAATCTTAGGGCTGAAGGAATGTCAATAAATGATTTTAAAGACTATTTCCATTCACCTCAAGCAGAAGCAGCTAGACAAGTCCGTCTATGCAAAAAATGCCGTACAAAGAATAATGCACGACGGAGGAATAGGAAAATGGCCCTACATGAAGGTTAGAAATGCGATGAGGCAAATCACTAGATTGAGAAAGACAATGTCTCCTGAAGATCCTGTCTCAAGAGCGACCACTCAAAAAGAAATTAATAGACTTAAACTTGAGATGGTCGAAGCTTGTGGTGGGATTGTACCAACTGTTGCTTTTGATGCTTAATATCATATAGTCTTCTCTTCTTAGCCTTCTTGCTAATGTTTGTAATCTCCATTCTATGATTCATAAGGATTTTCAAGCTTTCCCGCCAAACTCAACTTTATCTATTAAATTCAAACTTAAGCAGGTCATTTTATCTTATTGTCAAAACCTACACAAAGAATGGACTTCTAAATTTTAAGTAGATAATTTCCAAAATTTCTACTCTTGTCACTGAAAATTTTCTAAGAATTAGTTACTATTCACGTATACGGTACTATTCACTATTCATCTGAGCATACTAGCCAAATGCCAGAATCTCTGCTCTTTTCTATATCACATAACTAGTATTATATCAGTACTCTTAGTCTAAATGTCCAAACCATGCTCTGATACCAAAATTGCAACACCTCAAATTCCATACTTCATAATGTGTCGGTTGACACTCAGTTTTTTTTTTTTAAAAAAAAATCAACAGAGTTTGAGGTGCTACCACTCAGAGTAATTCAGAAACGGAGAACATGTACTTACATTTGGACAATGAGTAACTGATACAAAAATGCCCAGACATATGCTGATGTCTTGACATATACTGGTTATATTAAAAATAATCCCGAAGGAATATTCATGGATACAATACAGAAATTGTGTATAATTTCAACTTTTAAATAGTAATTATACAATCTTACATCATGTCTTAACTGCACTTGTAGTAATGCTCCCAACTTAGTTAATCAAACAATTTGGTCAGGCCGGTGTCTAATGGAAGTCTCCCCGAATTCACGGCGACTTATCGACTGAACCACATAGGCGAACCCTTTCTAGGCACCAAACGGTTTGAAAAAACTTTATTAGATTCATGCCAGAACTAGTCTCTCATCTCGACCGATGGCTATACATGGCTCCGTCTACTGCTGCCTTTCACGGCTCCGTCTACGTCATCTTCTTAGATTCTGGTTCCTTTCCTGAATTATTAGTCAAGGCTGAGATTCAATTAACATTGAATCTCAGGTAACAGTTAACCTCATATGAAAAGTATGAACAGTATATATGACAGATATTCATTACATTTCAGCATTAACAAATACATAGCACACAGCACATGTAAGGTTACAACAATACATAAGCACACAGCAGATGTAATGTCAACACAACAACAGTACATAGCACACAGCACATGTAAAGTCATCAACGTTTGCACTAACCAGTGCCACAACAGCTTCTCGTGTCCTCAGCGCTAGGAAAACTCAACGGCATTATCAAGACTATAACCCGTATTAAGCTGAATGTATAGACAGGTGACCTAAGTCACAGTGCATGACCCAAGACCTACTCTTGCCCATCACTTCATGAATTATTCCATCACATACATGCATACAAGACACATCAGAGTTAAAGTTACTGTACGCGAACGTACCTTCATTCCACGTGAATAGTAGTTTACTATTCATGTATACGTCACTATTCATGAATAGTAATATGCCCGTCCTTCGAATCTGACTCCAACCTTGCCGGATGTCCTAACATATTAACATATCATTTAGAATAATAACTTAAGGGTTATTTATGCCACCATGACCTTTTTACCCTTACATTTCATGAAAAACGGAATTCCCAGCACTTTGGCCAGATTTTCCACTAACTTTGAAAAATCATAGTTAATTCTACAAAAATCAAAATAAGGTTCTGTAAAATTCCCCATGACCCTTGACATGTCTATTTTCAAGGAAAAATAACGGAACAAACTCGAAATATATGGATCAATCCCAGTTTTGATGTTTCTAAACACTGTTCAGATTGTAACTCCAGAAATAAGGCTTAACTTCAAAAATTCATACTTCCTTGTCCAACGCTCAACACGTTACAAATTATATATCAATGGAAAGCCCTGGATCTCTACTTTGTATCTGGAAAATTTCATGATTTTATCACACGCCATTTATTCCCAGATTTTAACAATGTGAACACTGTCCAGATAAATTCCCAGAATAACACTGTCTTATAAGGTGACAGAAAATTCTTATGAAAACTCTTATTTTTCAGCAAGCTTTTGATCCTCAAAAATAACATTAAACAACTGAAATAAATATGGGAGGGGTATTAAAATCCTTACCTAAGCCCAAAAATCAATTGCATAAAATCTTCTTGCCTTCACCGAATACTTTCTCAATTTCTATTATTCTCCCATACTCTCTTGGTATCTCCACTATTCTTTTCTTTCTTTCAACTCTCCACTATTTCTTTCTTTGTTGGACGACATACATATAGAAATGGGAAGGTGTGTATGTCCTCTATATATAGGCCAAAGGAGAAATGGGGGATGGTGGAGCATACGTATGGAATTTGGTGAAGTTTGGTGGTTTGGTGGATAATTACAAAATAGGTGGAAGTGGGTGAAATGTGTTGTGTGTGTACATAGTGCGGTTGCCAAGAGATTGGTGGGTATGTGTACAAGCTTATTCACACTTATTCCTCCATTCATACATCACCTACTCTTCATCAAATTTGCAATTCTTACGACACAAATATTCACACACACATTTTCCATATATGTTGGTCAAGAGTAATTATCTTGAGAAGTGTGTATATGTCGTGCGTTTGGCAAGAGGGTGGTGTGTGTGTGTCTTGTACAATTTTGCTACTAATTTAAGAGAAGTATAAAGATGGAAAGATGTTGATGTCACTACAAAAAACAAGACTGTTGGCGGCGATAAAAGTCACCGCTAAAAGTAAAAATGTCGCCGCCAAAGGTTTTTCAGTGGTGACAAAATGTCGCTACTGAAATGCTTGTCGAGGATACTTTTGGCGGCGACATTTCTTGGTCACCACTGAAAGTGGACCTTCAGCGGCGACATGTTGTCGCTGCTGAAAGTGCATCAGAAGTCGCTGAAATAAGGGTCGCCGCTGAAATAAGGGTATCAGGGCGACATTTGTCGAAAAACATGTATCCGTGGTGATTGAAAAAGTCGCCACTGAAACATGTTTCAGCGACTACAGAGGTCGCCACTGAAAGTTAAAAAAATTGTAAAAAAAATTAAATGGCAAACAATTCAGCGATGACATTTGTCGCCACTAAAACATGTATTAGTGGCGACTTAAAAACTCGCCACTGAAACATGTGTCGCCACTGAAAGTCAAAAATAAAATTAAAAAAAAAATTAAATGGCAAAAGACTCCACATAATTTGCAATTGTGTAGCTCCTAATTTCTAGCAACCAACTCAAAGTAATTTAACAAGATGCATACACTTATGTTCAAACATGGACATTCTATCAAAAATTCCAAAAGATACAACAATCTGAAAAGTAGGAGCACTCACGGTTTCTTGCACGAAGCGCACCCAGCATGGACCTCAAACTTTGAGCGGCTGAGCTGCAGAACATTTAAAATAAATTTCATCATCTTTACAAAACACTTAATCTTGAGGAGCGCTTACAAAGTTAGAAGAAAAGTGTGAATAGGATATACCTCCGAGGTGAGTTCACATTTGGTGCCCATTCTTATGTGCCCAATTAGGTGCTCATACCTCTATTAGAGGTATGAGCATATTTTTTAAAAGTTTTTTTAATTTTTATATATATTGTATTTATTTAGATTTAAATTATATGCTACTTTACTGAATTTTTTTTGCACCCAATATCTCAAATTAATTAGTTTCCATGATACTTGTGTTATAGATAAATGTAGGATTGGAAACTAATTAATTTGAGATACCGGGGTACAAAAAAAAAAATTCCGAAAGCATCATATAATTTAAATCTAAATAAATATAATATATATAAAAATTAAAAAAATTAAAAAATATGCTCATACCTCTAATAGAGGTATGAGCACCTAATTCGTCACATAAGAATGGGCACCTAATGGCATAGACACATTATTCCAAAGCCCTTTTCTATATCCCTCAAGCAATTTCTGTCAATCAGAAAATATGAGTTACCATCACTAAAAGAGATATTTTAGACATACTTATTTCAGGATGAATTTTTACAGAACCGCACATGAATTATGATTGGAAGGGATCATCATTTGAAGGCATTACATGACATTTTCAATATAAAATTCAGCAACAAAAACTAGCAAGGAAAAACAAAAAATATCAACAAAATTCAGAAACAGGAAAAGAAAAATAGCAAGGATTCACCTTCTGAACCTCCTGAATGCGCTGCTTTGCTCTTTTGTGAAGCCTGTTAAACTTTGTGTCAAGTTCAGTATACTTTTCTTCACGCTCCTTTATTTCTTGATCAAATTTGTTTTCAGCTACAAAAAGAAGGTATATGATGCATTTATACAATCATCAACATATTTAGAAAAGCTACATTATTCACAAGTTGCAAACAGTGCGGCTCATCTCAAACTTCGTGAAAATGCACAAGGCCTACTTTAGTTAAACTAATAGACCTAAATCACTGCAGAGAGATATTTTCATTTTTCCTACATGACAGCAGCAACCACAGCAATTTTCCTACATGACAGCAGGAACCAAAAAGCATTTTTCCCATGTCTATTTGATTCTAAAATCTGGAAACTTCATGAAGGGAAAAATCAAATTTGTTCATTAATATAATAAAATGTGATCCAATGTTCTAGTGATGCAGAATTTTGTGAGTTTTCCAATGATCCTAAACAAAATCATAAACGAACACAATTATAAAACTATACTATTACTGACTAAGCTGATTTGAACTTATCGTGTAGAGCATCAAATTTTCAAACAAAGTTCATTAAACAAAGCAAACTTAATATGTTGATTGAGCTTATTTATTTAGTAAATGAACCAAGCACAACCAAGATTTTAATGAGCTAATCCAAAAATGTCACAAACGACTCAGTTCGTTTACACACTGCCAAACATATAGCCATATAACTAGTAGCATGATCTTTAATGTAAGTCAAATTTTACTCGAGTACAAGTGATGCATGACTTTCACGGACGAACAGACAAAATCAGACCTACAACAAGCTTTTCAGACAGCTCTTGAGATTTCGCATCTGCCTCTGAGTATGTCAATTGAAAGAATTAATGAAAAGAAATAAGATGGTTAAGGAAAAGAAAGAATTAATGAGATGAAAAATAAGATGGTTCACGATTAAAACCTGCAGAACTACAAGGATAGTACTTTACCTTCGGAAAATGCCTCCTTTTTGTATTCTCTTTCACCCTGACTCGTACCTTTTTTTAAAAGAATTTTGATTTTGATTCCTATTCCCCTTATGCTCCTCAGTATAAAGATTAGGGTAAGGGTTTAATTTGAATTATAAGATTATGAGATAAGATATTAAGATGCTTTACCTTTAGAATATCTGGCAAATATTTGGAGATAACAACTTTTTGTTTTCTACTATTTAAACGCGCTCAGAGAGATGAATTCTGAAGGTAACGATAAACCCTAATGACTCGCCATTTTCTCGTTTTGGCAGCCCATTTGCGATTTGGTAGGATCTATCTTATAAAAAATAAAACTTTTAATTTCCCCGTGAATCTATTGTAGATATTTTAAATTCAAAAATTGAAATTCATTTACTATATATATTTTGGGATATGATATTGTCACTATGACTTTTTTCACCGTTAGATCAGGATCTCAATAGGAGAGAGAAATAATAAAAGTAGATGAGATCCTGATCTAACGGTGAAAAAGTGATAGTGACTTTGGTAATGACAAAAAATGGTAGTGACAATATCTTATCCCATATATTTTATAGGGATAGGTTATTATGCCTACTCTTACTTTGCCTACCCCTCTCACTACTAAAGTTATGAGATCCTCATCTCATATTGAGATCGATCTGAAAAAAAAGTTGGTAGTGACAATATCTTATTCCATATATTTTACAGGGATAGGTTATTCTACCTACTCTTACTTTACCTACCCCTCTCAATACCGTTTGATTATAATCTTTTACCCCTTCCTCTCTCCCACCCTCACAGAATATCCTACCAGTTGTTTCTCTATCACTTTTAGTTTCTTCTTTTAATTCCTCCCAACACCCCTTTTTATCAGCTTCATCTGGACATTTCAAGCCCACCATCTAAAAGAAAAAAAAAAGAAAAGAAAAAAAAAAAAAAAAAAAAAAAAAAAAAAAAAAAAAACCCTTACTCCACTTTTGTGTGCGCCAACCACTTGCGTAATTAACAGTGGAAAAAAACAATACATAATAAATTAACACCCATATCACATTACCGACTTGTACAAATCCTAAATATCGAAACGTTTTCAAACGTTTAGTCAACCATTACAACGAAAAATAGAATCTTCGCCCAACCACTAAAATCAAAGTCATGGTCGCAAAACAAAAAAGAAACAAGAAGGAGAAGGAGAAGAAATCTTTATCTAACAAGATTGGCCGGTCCCAACCGATAGTAGGGGAAAAAAAAAAAAAAAACTAAAGTTTTAAGGAGGTCCTTTACCAAAACCAGCAACTATTGGAAATTATGCCCTAGGGGCAATTCATTGTACTTTGGATATTTAAGTTATTTAAAGTATTCTCTTTAGTTATCATTTTCATTTGCATGTTCGTATTGATAACGCATCCCCGGATACATCTTATAGATTATCCTAAATGTCCACGGTCGATCATCTACGCGGAGCGAAGATGAGATAAGACCAGTATGACTTTGATGAGGTATGGAGATATGAATCAAATTCATGGGCACTTGTAAGAGTACAAGGTGCTGGACCGACTCACTATGAGAAAGCTGCATGGATCTAGTCATAAGCTTATCTCATGTATAACCGCGTCACGACGCCCTATGACCTGAGATCATCATGGATTCCTACATGATGGATCACTGGTCTTTGACCTAGTCAAAAGTCACCTTTGATCGGGTGATGATAAAGGCTGGGATCGGGATCAGTGGTTTTCATTAGGAGGGAGGTGAATGGTCAAGATGGAATTTGTCCCTCACATTTGTAGAGAGATAATACTGGGCCCCTCGATGAGTGAGTCTAAGAAATGTGTGGCCATACCGTGATGGAAAGGAGTTTCCATTTCACTTATTAGACTACTCGAGAATCGAAAAGTAATGATCAAGAAAAGGAAGTTGACATTATCCATGCCTCATCCTTGACCAAATTATCGCGTGACAAAAGGGACGTGACATGGTTGTATGATAGGTTGTATCGTGTCATCGATCCCCATGTGAATTGGGTAGTCCCAATGTCTTGCTAGAGGCCGCTTGCGATTTGTGGGTCGACGAGCGGTGTTGGCCCATTGCCAATCTCATATGGGCTGCGGGGGTCGCACACAAGAATAACTCAACACGAGCGAATGTATCAGATTCATTGAATCTTAGATACGTCTAAGATTTAATGAATACTAAATTTAATCTAGGATATATATATATATATATATATAAAATTCGAAATTAATATATGTTAATATTATTAATAGAGATTATAATATTAATATATTTTTTTGTATTTAATTTATTTGATAAATTAAATATCTAAAACAAATTGAGATATTGTATCTCATTTAATTTTCGAATAAAGATATCGTATATCATTTTAATATTAAATTGAGATATGGTATCTCAAATTTAATTAAATAGATAGATATTATTTCTCGGATTTAATTTATAGAGATAAATTAAATCGAAGGGCTTTTAATTTGGATTAAATAAATGGATTTGATTAGATCTATTAGATGGATTTAATTAATACATTTATTTTAATTCAGATTCCAAATTCGAATTTCAAATCGGCTTTGATGAGGATTAAATACGTTGCATCGATTTGATTGATGTAATTAATGTATTTTAATCCATATTTGAAATTTGAATTTCAAAATTAATGAGGATTAATTTTATATAATGCGCTGAACGGGTTTAGAAAACTCATGGGACATTTTGTCGAGCGCATTCAGAGAGCCACGAGAAAAACCCTAGAGTGGAAAATTAAGAGAGACGCACAAGAGGCGCTAGCACGCTGTCGCAGCCGTGTTCGGGAGTTGTTCGTGTGGATACCGATGGAGGAAGACGATCCTACGAGTCGTCTTCTGCTGATCGAGGAGGTAGCCCACCTGTTCAAGGAAGAACGAGCCGCGAACGAATTCTCCAAAGGTAATTTCGGATTCACTAGCCTAGGTTTAAACGCATCTGAGTGATCCTCGGGACGTGATTCATAAGTTTTTTAAATCCGCTGCGTTGTAAGAATCCCAACAGCAACATCCAAAAAGGAAGGGGTAAAAGGGTGGGAGGCGGTGGGGGAGAGGAATGTGTAAAATGGTTTATTTTATCCCTTAAATTTTAACCGTTGGATGAGATTATAATCTAACAATATTGAGAGGGGTAGACAAAGGTGGGCAAAATAAGAGTAGACAGAATAACCTATCCCTATTTTATATTTGAAATCTATCTATATTTTTGTCTATCTAGATTCTAGGAGAAGGACTAAAATCTGGCGCACACAAAAAAAAAAAAAAAAAAAAAAAAAAAACATATCGCTAAAAGGAAGCCATACATATCGTCTAAAAGCATGGCAAAGAACTCTAGGGGTGTCTTTGGTTTGAAAGGAAGGGAGGGGAGGAGAGGGTATGTTAGCTTGTTTGGTTTGTTAGAAGGAAGGGGAGGGGCAAATATCATTTGTTTGGTTTAAGAGGGGAGGGGGAGGGTGTGGTAATAATTAATTGACCATTTTACCCTTCCATGTTACTTTATGCTTCTATAATTATAGAGATTGTTTAAATTAATTTATACTTGAATTTAAACTAAATAATTACATTAATATTGTAATATGTGTATAAATGATATTTTTATCAATAGCTCATATAATAAATATTTTTAAAATACTAAATTAATATGTTTATAAAAACATATAATTATATTTTTTTATCTCTTATTGTAATGATAATATAATTTCAAAAATCAAATTGATATATTATTCTTTAATTTGGATGACATTAGTAAACTTGTTCAGTTTTTTTTTTTTTTTATATCTTTTTTCCTAAATTTTGAACACCCAAAATCCCATTTTGAATATATGTGTGCGTGCCCAATGGAAACAAACCAAAACTAATAACCTAAAATATATATAGTAAATGAATTTCAATTTTTGAATTTAAAATATCTACAATAGATTCACGGGGAAATTAAAAGTTTTATTTTTTATAAGATAGATCCTACCAAATCGCAAATGGGCTGCCAAAACGAGAAAATGGCGAGTCATTAGGGTTTATCGTTACCTTCAGAATTCATCTCTCTGAGCGCGTTTAAATAGTAGAAAACAAAAAGTTGTTATCTCCAAATATTTGCCAGATATTCTAAAGGTAAAGCATCTTAATATCTTATCACATAATCTTATAATTCAAATTAAACCCTTACCCTAATCTTTATACTTAGGAGCATAAGGGGAATAGGAATCAAAATCAAAATTCTTTTAAAAAAAGGTGCGAGTCAGGGTGAAAGAGAATACAAAAGGGAGGCATTTTCCGAAGGTAAAGTACTATCCTTGTAGTTCTGCAGGTTTTAATCGTGAACCATCTTATTTTTCATCTCATTAATTCTTTTTTTTCCTTAACCATGTGAAGTTATGTGCTTGTATCGATGATTTATGAAGAAAACCTACTTCTTGTTGAATTTTATCTTTTTATTTTAGCAGTAAAAGGGATTTGATATCGTAGAATTGAGAAAATCCTAATTCCTGTTGAATTCCTTTTGCTTTGCAGAAGCATCAGATTTCTTAGAATTGTGTTGTAAGATTCTTAAATTTTCACAAGCGTCTAGTCTGATTATTTCTCGAGAAATTAACAGGAAGTTACGACAACCACGACGAGGAGATGGAGGGAACCAGCAAAAGCATAGTTGAAAAAATGACTAAGTTTGAAAATCTTCCTAAAAATCTCAAGAATTCTCTGCCTTACAGTGATGCGACTAAGTTTAGGATTTTATCCAAAGCCTTCCATTCTCTGTGGCTTTCATGTCCTGTACTTGACTTTGATTACCGTTTTCATGAGAAAAATGAAGACTCAGACCACAGATTCTTTTCTTTCATACTCAATACACTTCCTCATATCAACAAGTCTTTGCAAAAGTTTAGACTGTATTATGTCCGTGGCTCTTTCATGGTCGAGCCTTTCCGCTACCAACATGTGATTGAAATGTTAGTGAACTTTGTTATAGAGAACAAAAGTAAAGAGATAGTTTTGGATATATGGCTCTCAAGGTTTATGAGTGCGAATGTGAGGCATATTGAGCCCCTTCGTCAACTATTTTCAGCAGATTTTTTAACTGTCCTCAAACTCACCGGATTGAGACTTCCAATTGCTGATCCTGTTATACGTTGCCCAGAGTTGAAAGAACTACTAATCTTTCGTTGCGATGGACTTCGCACCATAACCGTATCATCTCCTTGTGTGGACAAGGTTGAGATCCTTGGTTGTATGGGGTTGGAAGGAGTTCAAGTACCCAAGGCAAAGAATCTATCCTGTTTCAGTTTGGCTGGCTATGATGATACTACTATCCTTCCAAGTCGCTTTGACCTTCCAAGTCACTTTGACCTTCCTGCTTGTGAGTCCGTAAAATATTTTTCTCTACTCTTTCTAAAGGTCTCAAAGTGTAACCTAACGGAACCAGTCACTGACCAGTTGCATATTCGTCATTGTCACTTGCCTAAGAACTTTAGAATTCATAATTATAAAGTTAAAGAGTTGAACATGTTTCAAGTCTTTAATGTAGAGAAACTATTCCTCTTCACTCCAAATCTAGAGCGTTTTAGTTTTTCTTCTGGCACCTTAGACTTTTCTAGAAGACAAAGATGTACAGTGGATAATATCTCAGCATGTGTGGCTCTCACAGCCTTGGAATTGGAACATCTTCCCATAACAGACGGGTGGTTCAAGAGTGTAATACCAAACTTGAGTTCTCTGAAGGAGCTGATACTATTTTCTTGCTCTTCCATAAGGATGATAGAATTGAAAAATGAAAAACTTGAGAAATTGACGTTGGTGAATTGTTCCGATTTAAAAGAGGCCATTATTGAATCACCAAACCTGCTCAAATTTGACTATGTCGGAAGCCTTCAAGTTTATCCACTCACCATTCTATCCACAAAATGTAGAGTCAACATGGATTTGCCACAATGTCGCATAGATCCTCTCTTATGGTTTGCTAACATGAACCAATTTCTCTCTTGCTTCGATCACATCCAACTCATCTCTATTACTCTTCCTAGAGCAGAGGTACTTAATTGTTTTCTCTTTCTGCATTTTTAGTTAACTCGTATTTATTTAAATTATTAAGTTTATTGTATGATTTCATTTGGTTTTAATTGGTAGGATTTGATGTTCACAACGGAGCATGTGTCTGGAATTAATCCATTCCCGTTGCGAGATTTGAAGTATATGAAAGTTCGAACAAAGGATGAATCAGACACTCAAAATGTTATGAAAATGATTGAGGGTTTGCTTTGGTTGGTGCCTAAACCCTTGCAATTGACATTAATTGCGGGTTTCCCAAATCTGCTTATTACTAGGACTTTGAAGGTATGTTATTGAACTTCTATTTGACTGACTAGTTATGAGCCTGAAACATGGATGGTATTTTTATTAAATGAGCATATTAAATATATCACTCTGCTTTTGTCGTAAAAAAAAATAATAATAATAATAAATAAAATAAAAAACGAGGTACTAACACGCGAACCACGCTTGGTCGATAAGATTATAACAATACAATCTTATATCACGAGTGTGTGGATTTGAATCTCATTACCAATATAAAGATCTCTTATCCATAAGAACCTTTGTAACTCTGACTTGTAAGCCCTGACCTAGCTTATTTTGATGAACCCTTATGATCCAACAAAGAAGAGGGGGGGGGGGGGGGGGGGGGGGGGGAATTCCTAATATTGAGCATGTATGAAGTCGGAGACATTGGCCTAAACCCTCATCACTGATTAAGTTCTTCTATAGTTGTATGCATATATATATATATATATATATATATGCCTTCTAAAGGAAGTTTAATCCATTGAACTGAATTTGAAAATATATATTGCAGTTTAATTATGGCAAGGAATTGGAGAGCACGATGGATGAATGTTTTGGGATTCCCACAAAGTGCTGGAGACACTATGAACTCAAGGTAGACATCCAAGGCTTCAACGAATCTGAAACAAGGGACTTGAACAAGTTCTTTGCTCCTTATATGCATTGATTATGAGACTCAAAAGAGATTATCTCAAATTGTGCTTTCTGAAGCAGCTTCATAATTCATAAATTACACCTGCTAGCGGAGATGCTTCATAATTAACAATTTACAACAAATTATTATTATTTTTTCCTTTTGCTCTTGTATGCTCTAATAAGAGCTTTAATTATTACAAATGACAACTATACTCAGCAGTGACTACTATTTAAGATTGAAAGGGTTAGTAGTCACCCAAAGCTCAATGACAAGTTTGTAGACGAGTAACAACTTTCATTATTACCAATGACGACTACAGGTTTAGTAATGACAGCTATTTAGAGTTAGTGTCAAAATTAGGCAAACAAATTTAATGTCAGAAATGTCCTTAAGGACTGTAGTGTAATTAGTTCATTTTGGGGAACACATATAGTATATACCAATACCCTATTTCAGTGGTCTTGGGGCTTGTTTGTTTGTGTTTTTAAAAACAGTTTGGTTTTGCTTTTAAAAACAAAAAAATAAAAATAAATTCTTATTGGAAAACTGTTTTCAATAAGTTGTTTTTTAAATAAAAACAGAATGTTATTTTTTAAAACTAAAAAATCAAAACAATTTTTATTCCAACAAAAGTTGTTTTTCACTTTAAAAATATATTTTTAAACAAATTCCAACAAATTTTTTTTTTCAAACCTTGTTTTTAAAAACAATTTTAAGGGCTGTTCTTGCATGTATTCCTTTCTCTGTCTCAATTTCAACTTAAGTCCCTTTAGATGATCATCTTCAGCCTTCATATTTAAGTTGTTAGTAAACTATTGTGTCAGATGCGGCAGCATCTTATGTTGGAGATGTAACACCCCCATTTTTCATGCAGCTAATGTATTGGATTAATAAATGAAGTATATGAATTTTCATCAAGGTTATAATCAAGGATATTTATTTATTTATTCATTTGTTTTTCTTTCAACATGAATAATTAATTAAAGGAAAAGGGTAGTGGAACGGTAGTTTGGAATTTGGTAAATTATTATTTTCCTATGGACAAATTGATATAGGAGATGACAATGGAGGTCAAAATATATTTTATTTTTTCCATTGTGCCCTTGAGTATTGAGCCAAAAAGGAGAGAAAGAGAAGAATTGGACAAAAATGTATAAAATTCCAAAAATGCCCAAGAAGTTGTGATGGGCTTAACCAAGGACTTAGGACTATTGGGCTAAATAAGAAGGAAAATTTTAGAGCCCAAAGAGAGAGCCCAATTTGCATAGGGAGAGGGAAGGATGAAGCAAAAATCTTGCTCATAAAAAAAATTGATTTTCTAGAAGCTATTATTTTAAAGATTTGAAAATTTTATGATATCATATAGCACATAATCTCCTCTTCATAAATGCAAGAAATATGTAATAAGACATAATCTCTTCATCCCTCTCCATTTTCAAAAATTGCAAGAGAAAGAGAAGAAAGAAAAATAAAATAATATACCATCATATCACCTAGGTGCACCATTAGTGGGGTGTGCAAAAACCAATGGGTAAGGGAAATTAGATTTTTATTTCCCCATTTCTTCCTCATTTCCTACAGCGAGGAAAGAAGAAAAGAAAAAAAAAATGCCATCATTTCAATTTTAAAGGAGGTGTAAGAGGCATTAGAAAAAGGAACCAAAATTTCTCCCACACACCATCGATGTATGGGTTTTTGAGGGAGGGCAAAGAGAAGGAAAAAAAAATTGATATGATGAAGAATGAAATGACACATGATAGGATCATTTCAAGTGCTTATCACCTAAGGAAATTATGGCTATAAGGGGAAAAGACTTGAGCATTAATTAGAGACTTTTTGATACAATAATCAAGCCAAAATTCAAGCAAATTTTTGTTCCCCAACAGCCCCTATTTTTCGATCAGCCATGGGGAGAGAGAAGAAAAAGAGCTTTCAAGAAATGCATGGAAATATCTAGAGAAAATAAGGGCATGGAGGTAATTCACCAACACACAAGCAATGAACACTTTAAAAATGCCAACACCCCTCCATTTTGGGCTACCTACATGGTTGAAGAGAGAAGGAAAGGGAGAGCAAGTGGTTCCACGCAAGAGAGCAAAAGGAAGCTTAAGTAAAAGAAGGAAGTTGAAGCTAAGGTAAGTGTTTGACCTTGGAACCTTAAACCACTCCCTTCTACTTCTCCTATTGTGGCTAAGACATTAAAGATCATCATTTCTTTGGTCTTTTGAGGTGTAGTTCGAAATTTAAGAAGGGAGACTCAAGGAGCAAGTGTGTCAAAGGTGTTAGGAAGCTATCAAACAAGCCATTTCTGAACCTTTCTACCATTTTTCTTGGTTGTTTGAGCTAGGAAATATCTATCTCCTTGAACATGCATGTATATTTGGTTGAGTAGCTAATGAAAAGAAGGAACAAAGGTTTAGAATTAAGTTTCGTGGTCTTAAATGGTCGATTAAACTAAGTATATGATTGATGTGAAGTTAGAATGGTAGTTTGGTATTTTGTTGATTAATTTAGGAATTTTGTGCAGCTGGTTTTTCAAGTAGATATGAATTGATTTTGGTGTTTTTGAGGGTTTTAAAGTGTTTAAAATGAAATTTTGTATAAGGTTGAACTTGAACCATAATTTTGGGAAGTATGAATTCCTGTGGAGTCAGCTGGGTTCAACTCGATTTTTGACCCAGTAAATGGACTTGTAAAATTATGAAATTTTACAGAGAGAAAGAAGACATCTCAAGGATTATTTTGCTATATTATTTGTAATTTTAGGAGTTTTGGATTGGGAGAAATAAAGTTTTGAAAAATAGCCTCTGTTTCTGGACTTTGTTTCTAACAGCAGAGATGTTTTGGGCTACAAATGGATTTTTGAATATGGCTGGCCCAAACTAGTAACTAGACATATTTAGGATTAAATAGGCTTTGGAACCAACCCAAAAGAAGTTTTCTAGAATAAATTATGAATTTTTGAAGTTTGGCAATTATTTCTGGAATTTTCTTTATAAGGACGAAAATGAAAGGAATTTAAGTCCATATTTAATTCCTTAACCAAAAAAGGTATTTAATAAATATGGACTCATAAAAGGGCTTATTTTATGACTGAAACAGAAAATATTTTAAGAGCAGGAAATTAATTATATTTAAATTATATTATTATTTTAGGGCTATTTGAGGAATTGTGCATCGAGAAGGCAAAAACAATTATTATTTATAAGAGTGGTCAATCAACAGGTAGTAACCTTAATCTTCATATGCCTTGTGTTACTTTGTATGTCTGTATTTTTTCATGATTGTGGATCCGTGTCTCGTGAGAGACATGCATTTGTATGTGCATTCAGTGTGGTCCGAGTTGAGGCCCAACCACTATGATTTTTCCTGGCGCTGTGGATCCGGGGTTTGCTTAGTGGAGCATCCTGCATTTATTTTAGGACATATAGTCCTTCCGTAGTTAACAATGTACATATGGTATGTTGTATTTGTGTTACTGCGCATTTGTTACTGAATGCTATATGATTTATGTTTTTCCTGATTATGGTGACATACATGCATTGCTTACACATGTTATATAAGATTAGTGGTTACTCTGAGATTCAATCATGAACCCCAAGTTTTTGCAATGATTCCGGGAGTGCTTTTAGGTCGGTGCCGGGTGACGAAGGTAGGCGTGAGGAGCAAGACTGAGTTGGGGGTGAATTTATTTTGGATATTCATTTTGGCTACGTGGACCACTATTTTGGTTCGTTAGGCACTTTATTTGGGATAACTGTGTACTAATTCCACCGGAGAAATCAAAGATCTGGCTATCACCCGGAGGGGGTGAATTGGGTGTTTTATAAAACTTTAGAGACTTTGAAAATCTTTTCAAAACTTATTGAAAGCAATTTGAATGACAATAATAATTGATAAAGCAATAGACAAATAATCAAACATGTTCGAACATTCGATATATATTTGCTTGGAAATGTAAGAGATAAGGGAAGAGAATATGCACACCGATTTATACTTGGTTCGGCCCAATCCTTGACCTACGTCCAGTCCTCAAGCTCCACTTGATTTTCAATCCACTATCTCCTTGTTTAACCGGGCACAAGAGAAAAGCCTTTACAACCTCACAAGTTTAGTCGGGCACTTGTGTAGCCTTTACTATCTCTTACCGAGATACTCCCCCTTACACACCGTAAGGATACACAAACTTGATCACACACTCGTACTTGAAGTAATCCTCTACCTAGGATTCACTCCCCTTACAAGCCGTAATCAACACAATGTGTTTCCCACTCAAGATCACCCAATCTTGAGTAACTCACGATAGAAGGATAAGATGTTTACAATAAATCTTCTCTCACTCAGAAGTAGATGAATAAACACTGAAGCACAATTACAAATCATTTCACTCTCAATGATAAGCTATGTAAGCATTGAAAACCGAGAGTAAATGCTATGAAAAACAGAGTATTAGCATGTTGAAGATGTAAGCATGTGTGTTGCGTTTTTTTCTCTCGTGTTCTCGTAGGTGTATCGCTTGAGAAGAAGTTAATGCACTCTATTTATAGGTAGAGAACATTAAATGACCGTTGAATGATGAGTCCAACCGTTGTAGATGGTTAGCATTAAGTCTCGTCATCTTCTCTCTAAACTCCAACTAATCCAGTGCTAATATGATCTCGATGTGGAACTCGAGGATTTGCCCATTGGAGAAGAGTTTACTTGATGAAGAAAGCATTCTTGATCGTTGAGAATGCGTGCTCGGAGTGGATTATCCAAAAGAAGGTTGATTTGCGAAGTGCATTAAATGCACCGAGTACTTTTTTTTGCTTTTTGCCTTGATCTTCATTAATCTTCATCTGTGCTAACTGAAATTCACTCAATAAACTTGTTAAACATATCTCGGGAACATAAGTGAATGATTTATGAAAGCAATAAGATCAAACAAGAGTGATTTGCAAATTCGTGTAATTCAAAAATCAGTTTTTACCGTTGTAAACTGCAGTTTGTTCATGCTTACTGCAGTTTTGCACTGTACATAAGTGACCATACTGCGCAGTTTCCAATGGGAAACTCGAGTATGCACTTTTCGAGGCAAACCATCGTGTCTTATGTTCGAAAGACAAATCCTATACTCGAGTTTGCACTCTGCTATTCGCAGATATTGGTTTAATTTAAAAAATCCTTTTGCTCTCGGAAGTCCAATACTGCGGTATAGATCTTGCTTATGGAGTATAGCATACTTTCACTTACATACTGCAGTAAAGGTGGAAGTATTGACTTAGCTTGAAAAACTTGGTTGCTCTTCGGAAGTCCAATACTCGAGTTTGGCTACGCAAACTGCAAGTATTGACTTAGTTTGAAAAATTCTTTAGCTCTCGGGAAGTTCAATACTCGAGTTTGGCTAGGAAAACTGCAGTATTGACTTCATTTAAAAAACTCGGTTCGCTTCTGGATGTCCAAAACTGCGGTATGCAAACCTATACTGCAGTTTGCACTTAAGTTCAACAAGTTTGATTGCTTTCTTGAAATTATCTGTTAATTTTCGAGGGCCATATCTCCCTGGTCTGAACTCCGTTTTGGTCCGTTCAACTCTTGATGGAAAGATCTTTGAGTCTATTTTCATATGCCACTGATTTCAGCTCAATACGATTTGTAGATTGAGAGTTACACTCAAAATACCGAAGGTGGGTCTGGACTGTGACGTTGATTCTTATGGCAACTTGTAAAAATCATAGCTCCTTGATCTTGACACCTTTGGACTTGATTTATATATCAAAATGACTCTTTGGATGTCTAGTTTCAAATTCCACTGGTTTCACGTCAATCCGATTCCTGGTTTGAGAGATATCATCGAATTACCAGACCTCGCCTGTGCTGAAACGTGAAACAGAGTTGCTGAAGAGCTGATAACGCTGCAAACTCGAGTTTACACTTGCATACTCGAGTTTAGCTCTTCCTTACTCGAGTTTAGCACTTGCATACTCGAGTTTTCCTTGTCCAAAGACGCCAGAGGTGCTGAAGACACTACAAACTCGAGTTTTGAGTTGTATACTCGAGTTTTGAGTCTCAAACTCGAGTTTTGTGTTCCAAACTCGAGTTTTCTCATCCCGAAGTTGATTTTTGCTGACTTTAACTTCAAATTGACCCATTCCAACTTCCATATGACCTTGGAGACTTCTAGCATCAATCTTAGAACTTGAATAATGATATCTTCACTTCATACAACAAGTTCTTTTTTCTTTGTTCTTCTCTTGATCATTCTCCATAACTCTAACTCTTTCTTTCTTCTCTTCTCTTGATCATTCTCTATAATTCATCTTGGATTAATCTACATTAAATACGTAGTTAGTCAATGTAGGAGATAATTATATTACTCAATCTTTTTGCTTTTAATAATGACATCTATATAAGACATCATCAAAACTAATCATAACTAACAAAATCGTTGCTTACTACACTTTATTTTATCAGTATGCTTTGTCCCAATCAGTACGTGCTCTGATGCTTATACTCTGATACACAACGTAATTAACCTAGGAAATGACCTTAATAAGAAAAATGTTTTTTTAGTAAGGGACATGTTAACTCTTAGAAATTGACTACATTCCAGCACATTTTCTCTCTCTTTTTACCTATTTTTGGTTCAAAACGTGCATAGGAAATGAAGTGTATAGAAGAAAATGTGCATATCAAAGTATCAAGCAAAAAATCAAAGAAATTCTTATTATATCCTATAGAGTTTGTGATTCAATTGAGAATTGATAATTGCTTCCTCTTTTGTAGGAAGATGGAGAAGAGTTTTGAAGCTCTATAAGAACCAAGAAACAAGAAAAGAGATAGAGAAGGTGAAGCAATGCAAAATTAGAAGGAACCTGTCCAACCGACCGCAACAAGTTGACAATCTTGGAGGCTTAGGTACTCAACCTAAGAGAGATTTTGGGGATTTCACCTTGGTTCTTCCTCTTTTCTTCCTAGCTTCTTCATGTATTCAATAGCTTTGCTTAGAATCTCTTTGTATTTGGACATGAGTAGCTAAATCTTTCATTCTAGGGTTCTTTTGACCCTTTTGTATGGATTGATACTTGGATTTTCCTCTCTTTTGGTTGATAAATAAATAAATAAATATATATTGAAAGATGGAATATCACCAAGAGGGGGGTGAATTGGGGATATAAAATTTTCTTCCGAAAATGCTCTGTTTAAAGGTAACAAAAACAGGGATGAACAGAGTAAGGTAGAAGAAGAAAGAACACAAGCGATTTCACTAACTCAAATGATTACACACTCTGTAACTCACGAAGTAATTCTCTCGCTAGAACTTACTTCCCCTTACAAGTTGTAATCAAATATCCCAATCCCAAAGTCCCAATACTTTGAGATTCTTACAAGATAGATAATCAATAAAGAACTCTCTAAAAGAGTAGAATAATAATCACTGAAGCATAATATATCCGAAGATATTAACTCCTAGAGTAGAAACAATAAATGATCTTAATAGCTAATTGAATGCGCAGAGTTTCAGTGGTTAGAGACTTCAATGCTTCTGACTTTTATAGATGATAGCATTTATGACCGTTGTGTTACACCCCTACCGGCCTCGCCCTTTCGGGTGGCGGGTTAGAGGGATCCTTTTCACTTATGACCTTTCCTTAGTCAATTTATCACTTAAAACGTATATCAGAGTATGCGCGGCAGAGCATTGGATCGGTTTGGACAACTTACAATATACTGGTAAATGTACAAACAGTTACATAAAATAATCCCCGAAGGGTAAGGGTATAATCGTCCAAGACAAATATTGGGCAATAAGTAAGTCCATACAGTCATGAAACATATACAATGAGACAAGGACTTCCGTAAGTCTCCAAATCTTCGTCTTCATTGCTCTTACCCGTATCCTTTCCACAGTCCAACCGGCCTACCGCCTTACACATGTATCTTTCAAACCAGTCTGGAGTTCAAGGTTGAACCCCAGAGTAACTGTTAGACTCATATACAATATGTATACAGTGCATGCAATGCCAATCACAATCAGGAAGTACAAATAAACCTGCCTCTGTCACAAACAAACTGACATGTAGCAACTCCGTAGGACCGCCTGGTCAAGACAAGCCCCCGGAACCAGCGCGCAATTGGGCCTCAGTAGCTAGGGCAGCCGACCCTAACTACCTACCCTAAGGCCTCAGTGGACACCTATAAACACACAGTCACATAGGCTCCACCTACCCCGCATACCTCGGTACTACAACAACACCCTAAGGACACACAGTCCAATAGGTACCGCAGCCCGATCCTACATGCCCTCGGTACTATAGCAGAAACCCTAAGGACACACAGTCCAATAGGTACTACAGCCCGATCTCGGTACTGTAGCAGAGGCACTACAGCCTGATCTCCTACATCATGATAAACCACACATGCAAAAGCAACGTAGAGTATGCAAGTCAACAGTTACTACTTGGCACGCCTTGCAAAATAATGTACTCTTCCCTTGACGTTTGAAAATATGATCCACATGTGCAAACACCCTAGATACAGCAAGAACATCATGCTTTAAGTCATATGAACACACTTTGGTTCAAGTTCCATAAAATTCGCACAACACCAGAATTTTCCAGAAACGTTGACCCAACTTCCCCGATTTTTAATAAATTCTAGAAAAATCAGATTAACGTGAAATTTCAGACAGAGAAGAAATTCTCTTTTAAGTGACTTGAGTTATGTTAACACAAATTTCAGACCGAGAGCATTTGGCATTTTCGTAACTTGAGTTATTCTCTATAACTCGAGTAATATCAGTAACACATATCAGTAAAGTTTTCTGATGAGCCTCTAACTCGAGTTATGCTTTAGATAACTTGAGTTATATCAGTTGGTTAAAGTCTGATATCGTGAAGAGCTTTTGAAATAGACAAGTACAGTTTATAACTTGAGTTACTAAGTGGTAACTTGAGTTATCACATTTGCAAAAATTGATTTTGTTTAAAATCATAACTTGAGTTGTAATTACTAACTTGAGTTACTTTTGAACAATAAATTGAATCTTTTGAGTCCTATAACTTGAGTTATACTTAGTAACTTGAGTTACTCATTTTCTAAACATATTTCAACAACTCAAAGATTCTTTCAATTATTTTTATCACTTAATACAATTGTTAGACATCATAAAAACACATAGAGAACTAACATATATGTGTTGATTTCAACCTTGGCTTAATGCTTCTATGTGATTGGCCTCCATTTAGATGAATTATTCACTTGGGTTTGACTTGAGAGAGCTAATCTAGGTGTAGAACTTGATTGAAATCATGTTTGTCTTGAAGTTTACTTGATAAATGGATAGTTTGTTGGTAAAATAGAGATATATTTACTAATCTTGCATTGTCACATTAGGGTTGTTGCTTAAAGATTGATTCTCATTAATTGTAACAAGAGATTGTGCATTTTAATGAGAAGAGAAACTTGATTTTGACTTGAGAGAGCGTTTCAAGTGTTTTTGAATCATAGACTAACACAAATATGTATTGAAATGCTACTAGAGAGTAGATTGACCAAGTTTTATGAAATGCAAAAGGGGAAGAAGAATCCTAGGCTCCATTATCCTTGAAGTCAAAGAGTCATTTACCTTGATCAATTTTTAGTTTTAGAAAAAGTCTTTAAAAATTCTCATTCCACATCAAAACTTTGTTCTAGCTCAACTTGATTGAATTCACTAAGCCTCTTGCTGACCAATTTATTATACAAATCCTCGTGGGAACGATACTGTACTTATCACTTTACTACTTATGAAACTCGTGCACTTTTGAGGCGAACAGGACCATACTACCCGCCACCTGAAAGGGCGAGGCTGGTAGGGTGTTACAATTGTGGTATCAGAGCTCAGTTTGGACAATACTGGTAAAAAATTGGTAATGAGGTAAGGAACTGACATATGTTTGGTTTGATAGGATAGGAGAAGATGAGTGGGAGATTTGGGAAGTACTATAGTAGAAGGAGCAAGGCGAGGAGAACGAATGAATCTAGGGTTAATGAGCAAATATAGGAGCTGATAGAACCGAGAATAGAAAATCAAGGTGGGAACGATGAAACTTTTTTAGGGTACAATATCTAGGCGTTTATGAAACTGGATGAAGATCTGCACTTGGTATACGACCTAGCGGAGTTAGAGTCAAGGGTTCCGCTGAAGCAATACTTTGAGTTTTTGAGAAGAGTCAAAAACTTCACGAGTTTTGGGCATCTCGTAGTAGGAATCCTTTTAACTATGATTAGCCTATGCTACACTAAGTTTTTCCCAGGCACCCCATTTTGGACCCAGAAAATGAATTATATTATGAACGAAGGGTCTAATTTGGATTTTTAAGACTTTTTAAATGACATGTATCAGTCTCCGCAGACTTACTCCGATCTGATTATTGGTGTATGGTAGTGTATTATGATACCCTAGTAGGATTATGTAAGAGCAGTATGTGAACTATTGATGTTTAAGTATTTTGAATTAGTAGTATGATGTAAAATGGCACATGTGAAATATCAGTATGGTTGCCGATTATATTATGTTTATGATTTATAATTTAATATCGTTTTATGGAGATATATACCTAAGGAATAAGGTTCATGCTCTGAAAGTTAAGGCTCTAAAGATAGCTGAGAAGGCAAGAATGTAGATTTTACTGCTAATCCTAGGGCTCATGATGATTAGTTTGAATATGATTTAATTTAGAACCCCAGATCTTATCAGACATTTTAGGTTAAACGTTCTTAGACAAGAGAGATCTCTAGATGGGTGACCCCCTAAGAAGTATTATAGGAATTTAAGATTTCCTTGATTTAAAGCCTTAATACTTTGAGGTATGACATATGGTGATCCATAGATGTTAGATTGAATAATGAAATGATTGAGACTAGGCTTGATGAATCTGATTTAAGTTGGAATAATGCCTAGGTCAAAATGTTATTGAGGTTGCCTTAGGTTCCAATGCTTGAGAACAGGAATCCTATGAATATTGATTAATGTTGTGCTGTCAGCAATGCTTTGCGTATGATTGAGGATTAATGATTAATCTTTAAGGTGAAATAACGATATTTGAATAGACCCTTGTAATATTGAGGACTGAAAGGGAATTAGAATGTCGTTCATTGTGTTTTGGTTATGAGAATGATATTTGAATGTTTTGAGGTTTAGACTAGGAATGTGAATTATGATCCTAGTTTGTATATTAGGTATTGTCGATGCAATATGATTTCTTAGCTCAACTAATGTTTGAGGTTCTAGGAGTTGGATTATGAATCTAACAATTATTTTTGTTTCGGGTTATTTGAGGATAGTACCTGAATGTGGTAAGCTATAAATCATTATGATTGTAGCATGTTTATTGGGTATGGTTGAGGTTTTAGTATTAGGTTAATGAACTTAAGAATCTGATTCGATAATGAGAGATTCTCTAGCCATTGATCTAAATGTATTAAGACACTAGAGTATAGAACCCATGTGTATAAGGTATTTGGAGGTTACTAGCTGCTAAGGAATGATTTTAATCGCATGATTTTTCCCTTAGACAGAATGGGTAATAGTTTTGATAAGTGTATATTTTATGAGAATTAGTTGGAATTATTGATATTATATACCTATTTAATTATCTTTTATTGACTTTTCCATCATTGAATCAAACTTAGGATCAAAGAATAAATCAACATAAAATATACTCATATGCTATTTTTAATGTGCAGGAGATATTAGCTGATTTGGAAAGAGTAGAAAAAGCAATTAAAAGGATACGCAATCAGCCAAATTCAATAGTCTCATGCAAGAAAAATAGAAAACAAAATCAATTGTGTGAGCTGGTGGAGTTGATTACAAGATATGAGATATCTTTTTAATAAGAAAAGGAGAATCAATGACCTACCACCTAAGTTATATTTAGGTTATATATATGAAGAAAGGAAGAAGGAGGAGAAAAAGATATGGGAGACGCAGAACAAGAAGGAAGGGACGAAGAAGCAGAGGAGTAGAGGCTGAGCGTTTCAGTTCTCTTCATCATCTCCACGGAAGGATGGAAGGACTGTGGAGGCGACGGAGAATCTTTCTTTCCTCTCTCTCTCTCTTTATTCTCTGAACCTGAATTCTTATCTTTTTGTTATGGATTTGAATAAGCCATGTGTGGCTAGTTGGTTTTGCAACTTAGAGAATCTATGAACTTGTTCGAGTTTTAGAGATTATTCCCACGGATTGGTTCTGCTTAATTTTATTTCAGTTTATTTAATCCTGTGTTTATTGTTATTACTTCTTGATTGGCCATCATTGAGCATGTTTTGGGTATTTAAGGTTGAACTTGGAAGAGGGAATCCTAAATTGACCTTGGGATTAAATAATGTGGAATTAGGTTTAAATCTAATGTGAAATTAGGTTTTAATCTAATTTGCGTCTAGGATAGGAATATACCTAGAAGCCCCGCATAATCAAATTAGAGTGAGTCCGATCTAAAATGCATCTTATTTATTTGTGTGAGGCATTACATAATTAATTAAGATAGGTATATAAATGGATCGGAAGGCATTTATAGACATTAATACTCTAGATTAGCTGATTGGGGATAAAATCTAAGAAACAAATAAGGGATTAGTGACTCTAGGTTGCTCGCCCATTATTGTGGTAGTTTCTTTGTTTTAATTTTAATTTATTTTCTCTTAATTAAATATAATTTGGTTGCTCAACTTAAACAAAATTGTGAAATTAATGCTAACTGAAGTTGTGGGTACTAAGTCCTTGTGGGAACGATACTTTTCTTATCACTTTATTACTTGATACGGCCCGTGCACTTGCGGAGTTTTTAGGCTATAAAGTTTTGACCTATCAAGTTTGTTCCTTGGTGGAATCAAGGAGTAGCTAGAACCTTTGTATCCACAGATTATGGTCTTAAGTTTGGGACCAATAGTTGTAGAAATGATAGTGGCTAATAGACCCTAAGATGTGGGTTGAATATCCAATAAGGAAAAATTGGATATGAGATTATGCCTGGAGTAGGATTATTATAGGAAGTTCATATATACAACGACCCCATATGAGGTTTAATTATATGATGCAATGTTTTTCCATGGGGTGCTCCAGAACTAAGTGTATTGAATGGAATTATGATATGAATATACAATGGATAAGGAGACCTACTAGATTGATATGTGACAGAGATTTGCCGTAATCTCCCAAAATAACCAGATTAGAAAAGGATTTGCGGTATAATGTAACCTGGGTCGCTTTCCCAACGACCAGCGATCGGTTCAATTCAACAACAATAAAAACAAGAAAAAAAAATTGGGGGTTTTGATTCAAAGAGAATAAAAATGAAATAACATAACGAACGAAGTAAACACAGTTAAACAGATAAAGAAGATTAACCCAGGATTTCGAATTCCACCACTTCCCTTCCTCGGACGAAAACAGATTATAACCGAACTCGTGATCGACTGGGGCAAACCGAAATCTACGCATTTGCCCGAAATTCCCTCAACCGAACAATCGTCCAGAATTTATTCGAATCGGTGGCGTTTCTCTGTACGATCGTACAATGATACTTTAACCTAGTTCGAACTACGTCCTTGGGAAATGTCGATCCGGGCGTTAAATCTAACACCCAATCCGAAAGTAAATCGAATCCGAAATTACAAAACAAACGAATTTGTTACCGTTAAGAACGAGTCCTCGGATAGTGGAATCCTCAATCCATGGGTCAATCACAGTAGCTTAGCTAGTCATGATTATGCAGAACGAAAATCGAACGAGAAATGAAGAAGTTCATCATGAACACGAAGAACACGATGAACGGAGGAAGAACGGATGAGAGAAAAATAAAACTTCGTATTTGATTCAAAACTATCTAAAAACGTGAATGAGAATGTGTTTGTGGCTGCTGCCTCACTTAACCTAAAATGGCAAAACGAAATGGGGCTCCAATCCACAAGTCGAGGCCCGTAACGAAAATAAAATAAAATGGGCTTTAATTACAAAATTCGAGCCCAAAAATACATATGACTTCGGCTCCAAAATCAACCGCCCTCTTGTCCGAATTTGCTCTTCATGTCTTCATAACAATTGTAGCTCTCAATCATCTGAAATATGAGACAAAAATGAGGCAAATCCGATGTCTGGTTCAAGAGTTATGGTAAAAATGGTGAAGCAATGTAAAACTGGAATTTATTATTAAATAATGGCTAAAATATAATAAAAGGCCCAAGGCCCAAATAAGTATAAAAGCCATTATTTATTAGCTAAAGAGTCCTAAATTATAAATCAAGAGACAAAAAGTAGTGTATGAAATATTCAATTATCAATATGATTTTGGGTTGTTAAATTTAATATGTGTTCAATGAAAGGCCCTAAGTCGTATGTGACCAATATGATCATAAGCTAGGAAAAGCCCATAACTATTAGACCATGAATACCGGGCAGTGTCCCGAGAAAGATTGCGAACGTGAGAGTTATAGGCATTATTCTTTGGAGTGATAGGATAAATGAAATGGAATAGACTGTGTGTCATATAGATGACTCAGATCACAAGAGTTAGAACTTGAGATGTATCTAGAGTTGATGACCTTCTATATCAGTTGTTTAGTTCTTGGTACGTTTGAAAATTGAACTTTGAACTTGCCAATGCACCTGCTGTATTTGTGAATTTTTGAAATTGAATTTTCTAAACTAAAGTTTGAATGAAATGTTTTCTATGGAATTTGAAAACAATTTGAAGCGGTTGTTTTTGAAATTGAATTATTAATCATGTTTATGGTAGAAGCAGTACAAAATTGAAAGAGGCCAGAAACGGTTAATTCTAGCAATTAGATGATTTAATTCTTCTCGCTCCCCGACATTGAATGCCATCTCAATGATTTAATTCTTCTTTTTTTTTTTTTTTGTCGAGTCAACATAATAGGTAGGAGAGGAAGGGTAAAGGTACATTTTCGGGTTTATTAGATTGCATTCTTTGAGTAGCTTATTGTTCCAATGTCTCAATCTCTAACAGGTTTTTATTTTGGACTAATAAACATCTTGCAACTCCTTTGCCTAATAATTTCAAGGGTTAAATATCAAATTTGCCATGGAAGTTTTGCTAATGGAGCGTCCAGTACCCGGAAGTTTTTAGGGTACCAAATTTGCCCCGGAAGTATGAAAAAGGTACCAAATTTGCCTCGGAAGTATGAAAAAGGTAGCAAATTTGCCCATCCGTTAATTTTGACTGTTAAGTTTAACTAAGTGTACATGTGGCATGCCACTTCATCAACCCAATAAGAGTTAAGTATCATTTTTGCCCCGGAAGTTTTCACTGAGAGCAAGTTTGCCCCGGAAGTTTTCACTAAGGAGCAATTTTACCCCGGAAGTTTACAAAATGTATCAATTTTGCCCTTCATTCCCACATATTAAATTTGACTATTAAATCAGTCAAAAGCCACACATGTCATGCCTTGAAAAGGTTGAACTTGGAGTTAGAGAATGAGATCCTTGAGATGTTGAGCTCAAGGCAGCCATAATTTATGAAGCCGAACTGGTCACAGGAAGCATCACTTATGATCTAAGCAAATGATCAATCTATACAAACTGCAGGGCCGGCCCGATTAAGCCCGAGGCCCTCCAGGGCCAATTTCAAATTTCTGGCTTATTTTTCAAGCCCGAGCCCTACAAGGCCAAGGCTTAAACGGGCCGGCCCGATTTCCCAGCTCTAATCCCTGTGACCAGTTCGGCTTCACAAATTCTGGCCGCCTTGAGCTCAACATGTCAAAGATTTCCTTCTCTGACTTCAAGTTTGACCTTTTCAAGGCATGACATGTTTGGTCTTTGACTGATCTAACAGTTAAATTTAATATTGGGAGAAAGAAGGGCAAAATTGCTATTTTTGTAAACTTCCGGGGCAAAAGTTCTCCTCAATGAAAACTTCCAGGGCAAAAATGATACTTTTGATTGATGAGGTGGCATGCCACGTGTGATGAGGTGGCACGTAACGGTCAAAATTAACGGAGGGGCAAATTTGTTCCCTTTTTCATACTTCCGGGGAAAATTTGGTACCCTAAAAACTTCCGGGTGCTGGACGCTCCATTAGCAAAACTTCCGTGGCAAAAATGCACCTTAACCCTAATTTCAACAAATGAGTCCTTACTCTAGTATACAAACTTTTATAATCTTTTTTACAGAAGTTGCATGTACAAGACAAATTCCCTCGTGCTTCCAATTTGGTAACATCTTTCCATAATGGTTGACTCAGTAATTCACCGGCAGTGACACTAGCAAAAGCACTGGGAGGAGCAAGACTACTAGCACTGGCAGAACTTGAATGATCCATACTATAAATAAGTTCGACAAAAACAAAATTAATAAAAAAAAATATCAAGCTCTTTGCCTCCTAATCGTAATATATATATATATATATATATATTACTCAACTAATTATATATATTTTAATCAACTAATTACAAACTAAGCATACATTACTAAATACTAACTAAACTAACACTAAAAAAGTAACACAGTCAAAGACGCACAGATGTCGAGCGAAAATAATAAAAGATACACAGATTTGAGCAGAAAAAATAAACGACGGAAGAGAAAATGGAACAGGCCAACAGCGAAGCACAGAGATGTGGTTCGTACTTGATGCGAGTTTGCGACGGATGGCAAAGCCAAGACGCACGCACAAAGGTTCAAGTTAAAGGCAAATAAAGGTCAGGTTTAGATCTAAGAATGAGAGAAAAGGGAACGGGACTGGACTTGGGTGGAGGGAACGACGGTGAAGGGCGTAGCTCAAGTTCAGAAGGAGAGAAAAGGACCTCGGTGTGAAACGCTGAAACCGAACACGACCAGGTTTAGATATGAGATCTCTATCTCAATATCTCTTTTGATCTCGATCTCAATATCTCTTCTCTGTGGTGTTTCTTACGGGCTCTGTTTTTAATTCCAAGATTGCCCCTTGACCTTGTTTGACACGGTCAAAGATGCGTGTCGGAGTGTGTTGACCACGCATGTCAAAGCGTGTCGGAGTCTGACACTTGTCCGACATGTAAAATTTCCTAAAATTAGTGTGATCGTGCTTCAGAAAATAATATTGTAATAGAGGTCGCCACAAGCAAGACTCATGCGGAACAACACAATAATGGAGATACTGCCATATTTAACCTCTTTCTGAACAACTTCAGGATTGATGAAGGCACGGGTCTCCCTTTTTTTTTGGTAGGGTGGGGGAGTGTACTTAATGGAGGAGGGGAGAGAGAGATACTAAGGGAGAAGGTGGTGAAAATAGCGCCACATAATCACATTTTTGGACGGAGGACTAACTCTATTAACAGTACAAACAATAAGGATTACATAAAAACGACAAAAAAAAAAAAAAAAAAACCATAACCATAAGGAGTAATGAGCTGAAGGACCATCCTTGCGTAATAACTTAGTTGCTCCATTTGGTGGTTCAATGAAAACGCTCAGATCATAATTCACCACCCAATCACGTTGCAGTGTTGCTCCATTATGGAGGTTTAGTGAAAATTCAAAGTCAAATATGAAGAGTAATTAGTTTGCTATTGACGCATATGCGTGTGATGAATGAGAAGAAGCCATCCCAGTTGTAACATGCGCTGAAATTGGGCTTAGTTTTATTTTTTCAATGAGGGTTTTATTTCACAAATTTGATGGGGGTATATTAGTCAAGATCTTTGGCATCCCACCAAAACCCGCAATTTAGAGGGAACCAAAATAAGGGAAGGGAAGGGGAGAGAGAAGTAATTTTTTGCTTCCATCCCCTCTAATATTTTAAACCAAATGAGGGGAAGGGTTCATTTTTCCTCCCTCTCATCCCCTTCATTCAAACCAAACACACCCTAACGAGCCAAGAGTATAACATCCTAAATTTTAGGATTAGAA
Organism: Acacia acuminata; assembly: GCA_019022655.1. Taxonomy (NCBI): domain Eukaryota; kingdom Viridiplantae; phylum Streptophyta; class Magnoliopsida; order Fabales; family Fabaceae; genus Acacia; species Acacia acuminata. The sequence continues at coordinate 692,137 of JAFJYI010000225.1, read as the reverse complement.
GCTTAGAAATAAGACTGAGATAAGAAGACTGCTAAGGAAATAGAAGACAAAGTCTTAACCTTATCATGAGGAAGAGCTTAAGATAGTTATTAAAATTATTTTGGACCTATCACATATTTTATAGAAAATTTAATGATTACAAGTAAATAGAACAAAAGACTTGGAAAACTGAAAAACTTCAAAGGGGCGTTAGATAGTAGAGTAAAGAAGGCACATTATTTATTTTTTAAAGAAATAAGAAGTTTAAAAAAAGAGAAAACAAACCGATGGAAGTCCAAGTATAATAATCAAGAACGTGTGAGAATTTTTCTTGAGATCCAAGAAGTTAAAATTGCAGGTCAGAACAACTTCAAATGAAAGGAGAAAATTAAACACTAACCTTGAGATCTGCTCTTGAAGAGTATGCCAGTCTTGATAATCGATCCGACAAGAAACGAGGGATTGGAGGACAGACGAATTTAAAATGAAAGGAGAAAACTAAACAGTAACTTTAATCAATGCAAGAACGTGAGAATTTTTCTTGAGATAGAGTATGCTATCTTCATAATCGATCCAAGAAACGAGAATTGCAGGACCGGACAACTTCAAATGAAAGGAGAGAATTAAACATTAACCTTGAAATTGTCTGGATAGGGTTGAGCAGCATGCTAGTCTTTATAATCGTTCTCAAAAGAAATGAGTTATTGCAGGACAGAAGAATTTCAAATGAAAAAGGATGCAAATTTGATTTTTTTTTTTTTTTTTTTTTTTTTTAAAAAAATTCATACAATTCAAGGGAAAAATTGCTCCTTGCTCCTTGGTGAAACCGTCCAGGGCAAAATTGTCCCTTAACCCAAGAGAAATATAATAAAACGGGTGTTTTAAAAAAAATAAATTTGGGGTCTTCTCCATATATTTAAACGGAAGTTTTCTAAAAATGAGTGAGAGTACATTTTGATATCTAATGTGTATAAAATGATGCAAATTTGATTTTTATTTTTTTTTTTTTTTTCAAACAAAAATATTATAGATAATGCACTATTTATTTTTTAAAAACCATAAAAAAATTCAAAACTAAACTATTTTATGCCCATAATATATCAAAATGTCAACATTTTTTTTATATAAGCTAGTGGTCACAAAAGAAAACATTTGGGAAGTTTTGAAATTTAAATGGGGAGAGCCCAATTGAGAAGGCGTACTATTTATTTATTAAAAATAATAAAAAATTCAAAACTATACCATTTTATTCTCACATAATATCAACATGTCACATATTTAATATAAAATCTAATGATTACAAGTCACAAGAAAAAAGGGCATTAGATAGCACAATAGAGAAGGAACATTATTTATTTTTTAAATAAATCATAAGAAATTCAAAACTACATCATTTTCTGCCGTAAAATAGCAATATAATTTATTTTATTTAGAATATAATAATCACAAGAAACGAGAGCAAAACACTTGGGAAGTGCTCCATAATTTGATTTATAAATAGAGAAGATGCAAATGTTATTTTTATTAGAAATTGGAGAAGTGATTAAGTACAATTAGGTTCGAATAAGTATTATAAAAAAAAATCATATATATATATATATATATATATATTCACACACACACACACACACATATATATAACCTTAAAAAGCATAATATTCGAATAAAAGAGCCTTGATCCACCAGTAAATAAATTATTTATGTTTTTTTTTTTCAAACAATAAATATTCATGTATAAACCACATATAATCCAACAAAAATAAAGTTATTAAAGAGCCATGTTATTATTATTATTATTATTTTTATGTTTTTTGTTTGAATTAAAACAGCCTTTGTTTTAGGTTCGATCTCTAGACTAAGTTGGGTATTCTAAACTCTCTCCCATTCTTGTTTTCTATTCTGGCATCTTTGAAGAGAAGATTGTACTTTTAAAATCTAGTCAGTGAGAGAAATGGAAGAACAAGTGATATAGGCATAGATTCAGGCTTGTATCAGTGAGAAATGGGGTTGTATGTGGTTGGGTATTCTTGCTTATGGTTGACTGAATGGTTTAAGCACGTTTCTTAAATTTGAAATAATTTTCGCGACAACTTAAGGTCATACGACTCATGCAAATATAAGGGGGGGTGCATAGATGATTATAAATGTGAGATGGGTGTATATATATAGGCGTGTGTATGTATGTAGGTGGCGAGATGTAGTGGAATCTCAAGATTGTAAGATTATATAAGTTCTGCCACAATTTCCTTATGTTCAATGATTTCCTGAAGTTCTGAATAAAGTTTATAGATTATCATATTGTGCGCGCTTATGGACCACCAAAAGGATTACTTGAATTTTTATGATTAACGATGGAAATTTTCCAGATTAAGGAGTTCTCTTGAAGAGTTTTCAAAGTGTTAATTAGGGCATTCTTATGTACATATGGAATATCGTGATTCAAGTTCGGAGAGTTGGCATGTTCATGTTCGTCTTATTTGAATCCAATCTTCCTTTCCACTTGTCCATTATCGCATCGGTCAACATGATATCACATTTTGATGCGCACAAATATTCTCATCATTCATCTACACCATTAGATTAATTTTGGATGGTCTACATTTAATTTAATTTAATTTTTATATGTTAAGGAAATTTTAATTTTAATATATATAAAATCTAAAATAAGCATATTCTTAAAAAAAATAAATTTATCATTAAAAAATAAAAAATTGCAAATTAAGACAATTGAGATTAAATTTAAAATATCTAATTAAGTTAATATCTAATTAAGTGATAAAAATTGGGTGCTTAAAAAAATAAATTTATCATTAAAAATATGACAAGCAAATTAAGACAATTGAGATTAAATTTAAACGGTTAATATCTAATTAAGTGATAAGAAATTGTCATACAAAGCCAAGTTGTGAGAGTCAAAGGAGGTCATTGACCGCTAAGCCAAATCCCCTATATCCCTGCACAGCCACATCACTTGTCGTGGCATTCTCCGGTGCTTGTTCGGCCGCTTGGCGACCATGTTGCATCTCCTTGGAAGCCATCAAAAACTGGATGAGCAAACCCATAAAGCTTTGTATGTTGAAAAAAGAAAGAAAGGAAGGAATACATGCTTATTTGATTATGCAGAATTAAAAATAAAGATAATCTTATATTTATTGCTTCTCATAAAAATATATTTATCATTTACAAAATCGCACATTAAAATTTTAAAATTTATACCGTTCAAATTTAAATCTGAATAACTGAGATCTCATAACAGTAATGAGAAATTAGATGCTCGTTACAATGATGAGCATGGAATGCAGACCAAAGTCGGGATACATACTTATATACATACATACATGCACACATGCACATGCATGCATGCATGACATACATACATACATACATACATACATACAGACAAACAGACACAGACACACAAACACATATGCACACACGCACACACATACACACATACATATGACATATACACATAGACAGACATTGACAACAACTCAAATTTATGGTTTGAATTATTCTAGGAAAATAAACGTCTTAGGATTAATTAGGATTTATTTTTTTTATTTTTTTGAATCTTGGTTTTAAGTAGTTGAGAAATAAGTGGAATATCCACAATATTTGGGATTAGTTCCTAGATTCAGGGGTAGTTACTTATTTGAATTTCATATTTGAATTAGAGTCTCTCTCTGTAAACTACGTTTATTTATTGGCTTTTCGCCTATTGAACAAAGCTATCTATTCTCTAACTGATCCACCAAGACATCACCTAAGGCATCACCATGCATGCATTCGATGAGGTCCCTTCCTTGTATCTCTCTGCAAGTAGATGATGTCGTACTAGTTTTATTGAGATCACTAATGTTTTTCTTGGTGATTCAAGACAAGGAACATATTTCAAGCAATAGACATGTAGTTTCCTCAAGTCCTCATGATCATGATCTCTATCATAGATCCTCGAGTGAACACATGTTTTATTCCTAAGGCCTTTATCTTTAAACGCATATTAGCGTAAAATATAGCGAGACATAATTATGATAACGATAAAATGTGCTCAAATATATAATCATGAACCAAACTGTACAAGGTGTTCATCTGATAAAACAAGTTGTCTCTTGGACACCTATATACTGACATTATGCCTGATCACCAGGAAAATATGTAGGAAAGTTTGAATCTGGAACCATAGGTGGGGGTAAATTCAAAGCGGTGGTAATTCTAGGGTTGCTGGTTCAACAAATGGATCAAGTTCATTACCAAAACTCGAGTTTTGATATGTTACTCAAAGAGTTGAGTTTTCAACATATGAACACGCACTTTTTTGGTTCAACAAATGGATCAACTTCAATGGGATACGGTGTTTGTATTTTTTCCAACAACTTTAGGCGACTTTTCATTTGATCGAACAAGGGACATAGATGTTCCCCTGTGAATATTGAAACTTCGAATAATGTCGAGTATTCCCAAAAAGCAAAAGGTGGTTGAGAACATTAAATGAAAAAAGGAATAAAAAGATGATGATCAATTATATAGTTAGAATTTATATACTCGTAGTAATTAAGAGGTCCACACCACTTGTAGTTTAGATAACTTTAGTACTATACAACTAACAATGCAGATAATGGTTCTATTAAATAACTTGATTATTATACTATTAATATTGCTTACGTAGTTTTCCTGGGTTGGACCCCAATATAATTTGATGTCATACACCACGCATAGAGAACCTGGGTCCTGAACTCGTCTGAAAAAAAAGTCATGGTTATAATATGAATAATTAGTATTAAAAAATTAATTTTTAGTTGAAAATTAACCCACCTTGAATTTAATATATCCCACTTCTTCATCTATGTTAATAGATGGTCGTAAGGATATGATGTCCTCCCACCAGAATGTTATTTTTCTTCGAAGACCTCCCCATTTAGTTTGAAAAGATAAGGTTTGAGAGATTTGTCCGACGTGAACCATCATGTCACATTGTTCCTTGACAAATTCTCCAAAAGACATTCGGATGATTTTGTATGTGCCCATATCTATTTGCATTTGCAAAATCAATCGGTGCCATTCTTTATTTGGTAAAGAGTAAAATTGATAAGATAAAAAGAATGACATATTTATTTGGTAAAAAGTAATATGTCACATATTTTATATGTCCTTTCTCACTAACCAACATGTCACATATTTATATTAAATCAGTAATATCTTGAATTTCGGGCCTAGATTTTGAGGATAAGCATGTGTCAGGAAGATGATTAAGCCAGTTCGAGAAGAGTCCCAAGAATGTCGATAGATAGAAAAGCTCTCGGGGAATATGTGATTCAGCCCTTCTAGGAAAAGGACCTAGTACGCATAGGTAGTAGGATTGAAGTGTCAGTGCAAAAGGGCACAGGACACATATGTCATGAGGATGAGACGATTAATCGAGCAAAATGTGCCGTTAGATGTGTACACATGGAATTTCAAGGTCATACATGTGTACCCTGAGTTTTTGGGAAAAGACCCCGATATGTGGCGTCATGTAGGGCCCACACACACACACACTCTAATATGATGTCATTTGGCGGGTCTCGGTATGTGTATCGTAATCTCGAGCGAAACTCGAGCAAAATCTTGAGTAAGCACTGATAAAGTAAATTTATTAAAATAGCTTTAATAAAGTTAGTCATGGTGACTAATGATAACCAATGATGACACAACTATTGTGTTGGTATCTCTAGAACACACCACCTAGTACTTGAGTGTGTGGAATTTGTCGGTTCCTGGCTCAGTCACGTACTTGATTTTCCCAAACACTGAACATGGGAGTCAGGAAAATTCATCAGTCTTCCCTTCCCTGACATAAAGTGGCTCCTAATAAGAGAGAGAAAAGAGAAAGAAGAAGCATAGAGGAAAAATAAGAAGGGCAAGTGGGGCATTTTGATAGGTGGAAATTTGATGTAGTCAAATAAGGATTGGATATTCAATTTAATATCATTTCATCTTCATTCCCCTCACCATTCATTTCAGCCAAGTGAAACAGAGGAAAAGAAATAGAGACTAAAGGAAAATATAAGCTAAGAGAGGCAAATGGAGTGTTTTGATTGGTGGAGTTGAATATAATCAATTATTGATGAGATAATCAAATTAGCACCTTGTCTTTCTTCATTTTCGTCAAGCTCATTTCTGGACTAAACAAGCAAGAAAGAGAGAAAGCTTAAAATTCCTGAAAATGACAAAAAAGTTGTGAGAGATCATCCAAGAAACGACCGCTAATCTAAAACTTCCTTTCCTGACATAAAGTGGCTCCTAAGAAGAGAGAGAAAAGAGAAAGAAGAAACATAAAGGGAAAATAAGAAGGGCAAAGGAGCATTTTGATTGTGGAAACTTGATGTGGTCAAATAAGGATGGAATATTCAATTTAACACCATTTCATCTTCATTCCCCTCACCATTCATTTCAGCCAAGTGAGAGAGAGGAAAAGAAAAGAGACTAAAGGAAAACATAAGAGGGGCAAATGGAGTGTTTTGATTGCTAGAGTTGGATGTAATCAATTATGAAAGAGATAATCAAATTCTCTTTCTTCATTTTCATCATGTTCATTTCTAGACCAAACAAGCAAGAGATAGAGAAAGCTTAAAATTCCTGAAAATGGCAAAAAAATTGTGAGAAGAGAGAGAAAAATAAACCAAGCAAGATCATCCATGAAACCACCACTAATCCAAAAATTCCCTTCACAAAATTTTGTCTACTCATCAAGATCTTCACTTCTATGGTTTTTGTTTTCTCATTGTGGAGTTTCATGCCAACTAGCTAGTGAGCCGAAGTGTCGCTGGATTTCTGAACCGATTGCAGAATCACAATAAGGTAAGCGTAAGCTTCGTTATGAACCAATTGATTTGAGGTCTTGATTAATTTTTGAATACTTTGAGAAAACCCTAATATTTGGGCCGAATAGGATTCCTAGGGTTTCATGATGGTTTGTTCATATACATATGGTTATATGATGATTTTAAAGTATATGAACCTAGTTTAGTGAATAAATTGTGAATTGGTGAATGGTTGCTTTAGAACCCTAATTTCGGCCAGAAGAGGCATAAGTAAGGGCAATTAATTTTCTAATTTTAAGGTCTCCAATATATTCCTTGGGTGAAATTGTGCAGGTTTAAGATAAGAAAGTAATTTTGGAAGGATTAGAATTGAAAATGGAAATGTGTTATGATGCTGCCAGATTGAGTTTCTACGTAGTAGTCCGTTTGTGATGTGTTTTTGTTTGAACAAATGATATCCAATGGCTATGAAAATTTCCACAATAGAATTATACCTGTCAAGCTTTAATTTGACAAGTCGTATAAGTCAATTAGATATGTATGTTGAGTTGTGAATTTTTGAAATTAGGCAATAAATCTGGAACGTTTTCTAGACCATTAAGGATTTATGGATAATTCTAGAATAGTGTATGACCATTTCACCGAGGGAAGATTTTTTTTTTCATAAAACTAGACTTAATGAGGATCATATAACCTCTAGAATCATTGCAATTGGACACTTTTACATAAAGATATGAATTTTCAAATTTGATTAAAAATTCTGTCCATTTTGACTTATGCCCAAAAATGAGAAAGTAAGGGCAAGTGGTAGTAAAGTTAAGTTCTACGGGTTAAGATAAGCACTTGGAGTTAATGTAGGCCTTTAGCTACATAGTATTTTGAGATATTGAAGAGCTCGGATAAGTAGTAACTTGTCTTTCTGTAATATCCTGAATTTTGGACCCTGAGAATTGAGAACAAGCCTAAAGTAGGCGGATGACTAAGTCCAGTTCGGGAAGAATCCCAAGAATGACAAGAGATAGGAAGCCTCTCTAGGACTAAGTAATTTGGCTATACGGATCAGTGGACCTAATGTGTGTAAATCGTGGAATTAAAGTACCAATGGGAAAAGGGCACAGAAGACCTAGACGGTATAATTCGGTTGGACAATGTGCCACCTAACTATGTCCTAAGGTAAAGGACAATTAGTTGAGTGAAAATATGTCGGTATAAGTAAGTATACAACATTCTCAGGGCAGTCAGCGATGCCTTGCCTTTTTGAAGATAAGGAGTTAATGTAATCACTGTTGGAGGACACGTGTCACTGAGAGATTGAAAAGCAAAAAGTAAGTAATGATTACAGGGGTAGAAAAGTCAATTCCTTACCCCTTAAGTGTTGAATTTCGTCCACCCAGGAGAGAGAAAGAAAAATAAGATGATTTTATCCATACTCAGGCCCAAACACAAAATACGGGTCCTATAGGATGTTAACCGATAGAAAGGGGATCAATACGAACCAGTTAGTGGCTTCTTTTGGACCGAATGAGACAAATATGGGACCACTATGGGAAGTCAAGATGGAACCACATATGAATGGGTAATGAAGGGAAAATATCTGAAAAGCTGAAGAAAAGCATAAAGGGAAACACCTTGTTGACCAACGGGACCCACGTGGATCGGTAGAAGGAGATTGGACTGGATAAAGTGAAAAGTCAATGGAAAAGTTGGAGGGCAGATTTGGTGGGCCCAAAGTGGCGCCACCTAGCCACCATAATTATTAAAAAATAGTTTGAAGAAAAAGAAAGAGAAAAATTAGTGCAAAAGTCAAAGTGCGAGACCCACTTACTGTAAAAAGGGGAATTAATCAGATAAATTAGGAAAAATAAAATAAAATCATGAAATCTGATTTGAGGGGTCCAAAAGGTGCCACCTAGCCCTAGGAAAAGTCTAGAAAGCTTGGGGAAAAAGAAAAGAATAATAAAGAAGTTTCGGGCCAAAATTGGTAATTTTCAAAAATTCCGGGCCAAAGCAGGTCATTTCCCCAAATGAAAAGTAAATATCTAGATATTTACATGGAGAATGTGCCACATGGCAGACCAGGAAAGCCTCTGGATTTTCTTGGAGAAAAATTCAAAAAATTCAGATGAACTTCATTAATTACTGGACAGGGTTTTACTACAGTTTTTCGGAGCTGATCAGTTGCCTTTCATATTATTAAATATACATGTTTTCTCTCTCCTAAACTAAGGGAGCAAGAAATTTACAGAGTAAGGGAGAGAAATTTTCAGCCAACCTCCATAGCTAATCAAGGTCCAAGCTTCATAGATCATCAACCGAACTTCCGATTCAAGTAAACACCGAAACCACCATTGAACTTGAACTTATGATTTTCGTCTAAGGGGTTGGGGCATGGTGTTGCAGTCTGATTTTTGTGTTCTTGATGGTCTCAAAGTGTTTAAAACATGATTTTGTATGGGGTTAACCCATGGTTTGATTTTTCGAACTCAAAAACACCAAAAAACCCTTAAGAACAAGCTTATTGTTGATTCTGGAAATTCTGGCAGAGAACTTTCTACTGGGTTCTAAAAATAGTAAATGAACTTGAAATAATCTGAAATCTTACAGGTAGAAAGTAAAATTTCTGAGCTTCACCATGATGTATAATTTTGCATCATTTGGATTTTTCTACTAAGAGATAAAAATTTCTAAAGTTAACCCAGAAGCAACAAGTCGAATATGGACCGAGGGGTGACAAATTGGCTACACTCCAAAATATAAGTCCTTTAGGTTTCTGGAAATATGTTTCCTGGAAAATAGACATTTCAATGGTTCACATGGCTCTGGTTTCATGCAAATATGATTTTTCTAGAACTTATTAAAAATGTTTGAATTCGGGAAAAAGTTTCTGGATTCTCTAGAAACTTGGTGTTGGGCTCGGTTTTGAAGGAAATTATGAGGGTATTATTGGAAAATACTCAAATAAATTATTTTTTTTGTGTGTCAAACAATATTTTGGAGAACTAGTGGGCCCCTTAAAATTATAAGACAGTATAATTATCACCAGGTAGTAACCATTTTACTCAGACACTTTTATGTGTTTTGTTGTATGTGTTGCTTGCCATATGTGTGTTTTGGTATTGTTTTTCCAAATATGCATACAGAACATGTTTGTGATTGTGTTCCTACTGCTAAGGGAGCCTGTCGGGGTCTGCCTTTGTGGTGACTCAACGGAGACAGGCCTGTGATTCCGGTAATTCTGGGCCCTGTCTTGGTAAGGCGGCCTGACGGTGCGAAGACGTATTATTGTATATGTTTTTCTTTGCATATGCGGTGTATTTGGCATATTATCTGTGTTTACATACATACATGGTTTCATGCATACGCATTACACATTTGGTGCATGAGTATTGATGGTTACTCTGGGGGTCATTGTTGGACTTCAGTTACTTTTGTAAATACAGGGGGACGTGCTTGCAGTGAAGATTGAAGGATAGGGAATGTCCTATTATGTTTTGTACATATATTTGAGATGACTGGATATATACTATTTTGGTGTTTACTTTGGATAATTGTACCCTTAACCCCTCGGGGACCTTTATTTTTTGTTTATTTTACTTTTACCAGTACAATATAGACCTAGTGGGCCAGTGGTCCTTGGGTCGTGAACCCTATTAAGAATTCAGATGAGAAAGGTAGATGCCCAATTGAATACCCAGCGTTGTGGGAATCAACCAGCTAGGTCCTATGTTTGCAGTCGATGTTGCATGTTGTTTTTATCTCTGAATGTTGAGTGTGTTGTTGGTTGACTACCATTTACTGTGTATGCATTTTATTTGAGATTAACTGTTACTCTTGTGTTCGTTTGAATCTTAGCTATTCTTATTAGTTTGAAAGGTGGTCAGCATAATGAACATGGCTCCACTTTTAAGGGAAAGGCGGCAGATACTGGCAACTGAAGGTTTTGGTTTGGTTCAAGAGTTAACGTCATCTATTCTTTAGTTTTGTAATAGAATTTTAAGATTTGTAAATATTGTGTGTGAACCCAGTGGGGAGTCCTATTATGTAATCGGGTCTTTATATAATTAAACACAAAATTTCTAAAAATGAGTGACACTACATTTTTTTTTTTTTTTTTTTTTTTTAATCTAATGAGTATAAAATGATTCAAATTTGATTTTTTTTAACAAAGAAAAATATAAAATATTATGCACTATTTATTTTTGAAAAAATAAAAAAAAAATCAAAACTAAACCATTTTATGCTCATAATATATCAAAATGTCTCCCATTTTGTATATAAGCTAGTGATCACAAAACAAAACATCTGGGAAGCTTTGAAATTTTAATGTGGAGAGCCCAATAGAGAAGACAAGTATTATTTATTTATTAAAAATAATAAAAAATTTAAAACTACACCATTTTACTCTCATAAAATATCAACATATCACATATTTTATGTAAAATTTAATTATTACAAGTAACAATAACAAAACACTTGGAAAATTGAAAAACCTCAAAGGGGCGTTAAATAGTAGAGTAGAGAAGGCACATTATTTATTTTTAAAGAAATAAGAAATTTTAAAAAAGAGAAGACAAACCGGAAGTCCACGTATAATAATTAATGCAAGAACGTGTGAGAATTTTTCTTGAGATATAGTATGCTAGTCTTCATAATCGATCCAATAAGTTAGAATTGCAGGACAGAACAACTTCAAATTAAAGGAGAAAATTAAACACTAACCTTGAGATCAGCTGGAAAGTGTTGAAGCGCACCCAAGTCTTGATAGTCGGTCCCAAAAGAAATGAGTGATTGCAGGAGAGAAGAATTTCAAATGAAAAAGGAGAAAACTAAACACTATCTTTGTGTATAATAATCAAAAAGGAGGAGTGAGAATATTTCTTGAGATAGAGTCGGCTAGTCTTCATAATCGATTCAAGAAGTTAGAATTGCGGGACTGAACAACTTCAAATGAAAGGAGGAAATTAACACTAACCTTGAGATCCGCTGGAAAGTCTTGAAGAGTATGCTAATCTTGATAATCTTTCCTAAAAGAAATGAGCTGAGTGATTATATTGCAGAACAGAAGAACTTTAAATTGAAGGAGAAATTAAAGACTAACGTTGTGATCCGCCGGAAAGTCTTGAAGGGGCGTGGAAACAGAATGAACTTAAGGGAAGACTTATAGAGGGAATCGATAGAAGGTACAAGAGGGAGTGAGCAGTCCACGTTGTCCACAAGTTTTTTTTTTTTTTTTTTTTTGGGCGGGGGGGGGGAGGAATTTTCTTCGAAAGTGTACAAAAGGAGTAATTTTGCCATGAATATTATCCCGATTAATTTTAACGAGTTACTTGATTAAATATCTTTGAGCTAGCAGTCCACATGTCACTCATGGTATTTTGTTAAGGTGCAAATTTGCAAGAAAGGTTTGAAATCTAACTTAGAAAAAAAAGTAAATGACATATATACTTTCAACTCAAATTTACACCTTAACAAAAATGACATGTAGACTACCAACTCAGCATATTTAATCAACCAACAATCAAAATTAGCTAGGATAATGACAAAGGCAAAACAACTCCATTTCATACAGTTCAGGGGAAAAATTGTTCCTTAGTGAAACCTTCCAAGGCAAAATTGCTCTTTAACCCAAGAAGAATATAATAAAACGGTTGTTTTAAAAAATAAAATTTGGGCGTTCTCTATATAATTAAACGGAAGTTTTCTAAAAATGAGTGAGAGTACATTTTGATATCTAATGTGTATAAAATGATGCAAAATAGATTTTTTTTTAAATTTTTATCAAACAAAAATATTATAGATTATGCACTATTTATTTTTTCAAAATCATAAATAAATTCAAAACTAAACCATTTTATGCCCATAATAGATCAAAATGTCATGCACTTTTTATATAAGCTAGTGGTCACAAAAGAAAACATTTGGGAAGTTGAGAAATTTAAATGGGGAGAGCCCAATAGAGAAGGCTGTACTATTTATTTATTTTAAAAAAAAAATTCAAAACTAAACCATTTTATTCTGGTAAAATATCAACATGTCACATATTTAATATAAAATCTAATGATTACAAGTAACAAGAGCAAAAGGGCATTAGATAGCACAATAGAGAAGGAACATTATTTATTTTTTAAACATCAAAAGAAATTCAAAACTACATCATTTTCTACCGTAAAATATCAATATCATTCATTTTATTTAGAATATAATGATCAAAACACTTGGGAAGTGCTCCGTAATTTGATTAAATAGAGATGATGCAAAAGTTATTTTACTAGAAATTGGGGAAGGGATTATGTACAATTAGGGTGCAATAAGTATTATTAAAATAATATAATTATATATATAACCTTAAAAAGCGTAATATTTGAATAAAAGAGCCTTGATCCACAAGTAAACAAATTATTAATGATTTTTTTTTGTCAAACAATAAATATTCATGTATAAACCACATATAATCCAACAAAAATAAAGTTATTAAAGAGTAAATATGATTGTTATTTTTTTCTTCTTTTTTGTTTGCATTAGGTTCGATTTGCAAGGGAATTGAAGGGGAAAGAATATAAAATGTACCATAGTAGGAAAAATGTCTTTTTTAGTCCGCCATATCTAGAGCATTCATTGCATAAATATGACTTGAGGTTTTAAAATTTGGGATGTCTTTTTATGATATTTTCCCTAATCTATCTCTAAAGCAAAAGTTAAAAAAATATAATTCGCTACCTTCTCAGTTAAGTCCATCAGCCGTCATCTCTCGCAACAAGCGAACCGATCTCTAGACTAAGTTGGGTAATCTAAACTCTCTCCCATTCTTGTTTTCTCTTGTGGCTTCTTTGAAGAGAAAATTGTAATTTTAAAATCTAGCCAGTGAGAGAAAATGGAAGAACAAGTTATATAGGCACAGATTCAGGCTTGTATCAGTGAGAAATGGGGCTGTATGTGGTTGGGTATTCTTGCTTATGGTTGGCTGAATGGTTTAAGTACGTTTCTTAAATTTGAAATAATTTTCGTGACAACAACTTAAGGTCATACGACTCATAAGCAAATAAAAGAGGGTGCATAGATGATTATAAACGTGAGATGGGTGCATATATATAGGCGTGTGTATGTATGTATGTAGGTGGCGAGATGTAGGGGAATCTCATGATTGTAAGATTATTTAAGTTCTGCCACCATTTCCTTATGTTCAATGATTTCCTTAAGTTCTGAATAAAGTTTATAGATCATCATATTGTGCTTATCGACCACCAAAAGGATTACTTGAATTTCTATGGTTAAAGATGGAAATTTTCCAGATTAAGGAGTTCTCTTTAATAGTTTTCAAAATGTTAGGGCATTCTTATGTGTAAGAACCGGCTGAACCCAAGAGGGGGGGTGAATTGGGTGAAGTATAAAAATTTAGGAACTTTGAAAATCTTTTCGTAACTTACTGAAATCAGTTTATAAAGCAATAATCAGTCATTCAAATAGATATGCACATTCAAACATATATGCTGGAAATGCAAGAGATAAGGGAAGAGAATGTGCAAAGCGATTTATCTTGGTTCGGCCCAATCCTTGACCTACATCCAAATTCCAAGCCTCACTTGGGATTTTCAATCCACTATCTTCTTTCAACTCGATTACACGTTAAATACAAGAGGTAATCCTCTCACTAGGATTCACTCCCCCTTACAAAGTGTAATCAACACACCGCTTGATTACACACTCTGTACTCGAAGTAATCCTCTCACTAGGATTCACTCCCCTTTACAAGTTGTAATCAACACAATGTGTTTCCCACTCAAGATCACCCAATCTTGAGTAACTCTCGAATAGATAGAATGATTACAATAAATCTTCTCTCTCGAAGTGAGTAAATGAACACTGAAGAATAATACAAATCATTTCACTCTCTAAGTTATCTAAACATGAAAAACAGAGTGTAAATGATGTAAAAATCAGAGTATCAGCATATTGAAGATGTAAGCTTGTGTCTCTACGTTTTTTGCTTGAATCTGTCTTCTATATATAGGTAGAGATCAATATATGACCGTTGAGAAGATTCAATGACTTGTTGGATAAAGAAATATAGCCGTTAGAAACTAGCCGTTAGAACTTTTGCACGACTTTTGATGTTCGGACCAAATCTGATATTTTGAAGGTTTGCTTCTAATCCTTCATTTTAATCATCTGAAACTCACTAAAAAAGTGGTTAAACATGTCTAGGGACATTAGAGATTAATCATAGGAAGTATTAAGATCAAACAAGAAGGTTTTCCAAATTCGTCAGATTTGAAATTCTGGATCTGTGACGAAACCTTGAGGTTTGCTCTCAAACCTGGAGGTTTTCGAGGTTGCAGAAAGCCTTAGTCTCTCTGCCTGACAAAACCTCGAGGTTTTCTCAGAAACCTCGAGGTTTCACTTTGAATGTGAAACCTTGCAAAATCGCGTTTGCTCTCTCGTTTGCCCAAACCTGGAGGTTTCGGTCAAAACACGGAGGTTTCTCTCAAAAGTGGAAATTCTGAGTTTTTGCACCAAACGAAACCTGAAGGTTTTTTCACAAACCTGGAGGTTTTGAAAATCATTGAAAAGTGTTTGCTCTCGGATGCGAAAACCTGGAGGTTTTCACCAAAACCTGGAGGTTTCACTTAAATGTGGAAATTCTCGCTTTTGAGCCAAAACGAAACCTGGAGGTTTTTTCACAAACCTGGAGGTTTCTATGGAAACCTTGAGGTTTTCAAACACACTGAAAACCATTAGCTCTCTGGAAGCCACAATACTCGAGGTTTGTAACAATACTCGAGGTTTTACCCAAACGACCAAGTTCTTTGTTTTTGCGATGTCCTGAACTGACTATAAACTTTCGAGGGACATATCTCCTTGGTCTCAACTTCGTTTTGGTCCATTCAAGTCTTGATGGAAAGCTCTGTGAGTCTACTTTCATATGCCACTGATTTTAGCTCAATCGGATTTGTAGTTTGTGAGTTACACTCAAAATACCGAAGGTGGGTCTGGACTGTGACGTTGATTCTTGTGGCAACTTGTAAAACTCATAGCTCCTTGATCTGAACTCCTTTGGGCTTGAATTTTATATCAAAATGACGCATTGGGAGTCTAGTTTCATATGCCACTGATTTCACCTCAATCCGATTTCTGGTTTAAGAGATATCATTGAATTATCAGACGTCGCCTGTGCTGAACGTGAAACAGTGAAGCTGAAAAGCTGATGTTGGCTGAAACCTCGAGGTTTTGGCTGAAACCTCGAGGTTTTGACTGAAACCTCGAGGTTTGCTAGTCCAGAGACACCAGAGACGCTGAAGACACTCAAACCTCGAGGTTTGTACTCAAACCTCGAGGTTTCTCATCCTAAACCTCATATTTGCTTGATTTAACTCTGAATTGACTCATTCCAACTTCCATATGATCTTAGAGCCTCCTAGCATCAATATAAGAACTTGAATAATGATATCTTCATTCCATTCAGCAAGTTCTTCCTTCTTCAATATCCATAAAGTGATGAAACTTCATTCCAACTTCTGCTTATCATATCACAAGAACTTGAATGTTGATATTCCTATTATATTGTGCAGGTTCTTTTGATAACATCTTTCTCTAGTCTCTTCTCTTCTTCTTGGTTATCCTCCAAAATCCATTGATAGCATCTTGCTTTCTTGACAACCTCTGCAGATACTTCTTTCTTTCATCTCTTATCTCCTTCTTGATCATTCTCCTTAATTTAACTTGGACTAATCTACATTAAACATAGTAGTTAGTCAATGTAGGAGATAACTATATTACTCAATATATTGCTCAACCTTTTTGCTTTTAATGATTGCACTATATAAGACATCATCAAAACTAATCAAAACCAACATTATGTACATATGGAATATCATGATTTAAGGTCCGAGAGGTGGTATGTTGATGTTGGTCTTATTTGAATCCAATCTTCCTTTCCACTTGTCCATTATCGCAGTGGTCAACATGATACAACATGTTGTGCTCATCAAATTGATGAGCACAAATGTTCTCATCACTCATCTACACCGTCAGATTAATTTTGGATGGTCTAGATTTAATCTAATTTAATTTTTATATGTTAAGTAAATTTTAATTTTAATATATGTAAAATCTAAAATAAGCATATTCCTATAAAAATAAATTTATCATTTAAAAAAATGGCAAATTAAGACAATTGAGATTAAATTTAAACGGTTAAGATCTAATTAAGTGATAAGAAATAGTGACACCTCCACTGGCCTTGCCCTCTCAGGTGATGAGTTAGAGGGATTCCTTTTATTAATTACCTTTTCTTTATGATTAAGTCCATTTCATGTTTATCATAGTAAACTGCAACAGAGCACAAGACCGGTTTGGACTAACTACTGTATTGATAAAAGTAAAAACAACATAAAATATAAGTCCTCGAAGGGTAAGGGTACAGTTATCTAACATAAATACCAAAATAGTAAATACAGTCATCCAAAAAGTAAAGTACAAAAATGATAGGGCATTCCCTATTCTTCACTGCAACGCCGGGCCCTACCTCTCCAAAAAGGATCTTCTCTATCAGGTATGCTCCCCTACAGCTACTGACGTGTCTGGAGTCCGAAAGTGGCCCCAGAGTAACCGTTAATACTCAAATACTAAATGCGTAAAGTGTATGTAGGTAACTATGTCAGATACAAAATACAGATAATATGCCAATCAAACCACATATGCAAATAGAAACATACATACCACCGACTATCAGGTGCCATCAGGCTGCCTTACCAAGGCAAGCCCTGGACTTACCGGAGTCACGACCCGTAAAGTCGCCTGCACCAGGATAGACCCAGACCTATCAACCCGTACAGCCGCCAATTAAGGACGGCCTCGGACTAATCGTCCTCAACCCTAGGAACCACATAGTTAGGGACTCAAACCCCAACACCCTCTAATTGCATATTTGGCACTCATACAAAACATACACACATGGAAAAACAAACATACAACAAAACACAAAGATATCTGAGTAAAGCGGTTACTACCTGGTGTAGTATATACTGCCCTTAATATTTTATTAATCCTGAAAATTTTTTAAAAAATGCCCTCGACGTAAATAACATCAAAATATACTACTTTTAATATTTCCAAAAATACCCTTGCATTATTTTCAAAAACTGAGCCCACATAGATTTTCCGAAAATCCAATGAATCGGCCCAACTTCAAGGATTTTTAATAAATTGTACAAAAATATTTTTGCATGAAAACCAATGCCATCTGAACCATTAATATGTCTATATGTCAGGAAAAATATTTTCAGAGACCAAAAGTACACATATTTTGGCGTGTAGCCAATGTTTCACTCCCAGGTCCAGATTCGTCTTGTTGCTTCCAGAGCCAAATTAACAATTTTTATCTCTTAGTAGAAAACTCTGAAAGACACAAAAGTATACATCAAGGTGAATCCCAGGAAGTTTAATTTCTATCTGTAAAATTTAACCAAAAACTGAGTTCATTTACCCTTTCAAAAACTTAGTTGAAGCTTCGCTGCCCATATTAGCAAGCTTTATTTTTAGGTTTTTTGGTGTTTTTGAGTTTGGAAACTTAAACCATAGCTTAACCCCATAAAAAATCATGTTTTAAACTCATTGGGACTATTGAAAACACAAAAATAAGACTTAAACATCAAGATCTAGCTTTTTGAACGAAAATCTTAAACTAGGAACTCAAAAGCTTTGGATTTTCGGTGTTTACCTGAATCGGCAATCAGTTTGGTGAGCTTGGTTCTTTGTTCTCAGTATGGAGGTTGGTTGGTCTCTCTTCTTCATTCAGCTGGCACATCCTCTTTGGAGGGAAAATGAAGAGTTTGTCCTTTTTAAAATAATTAAAAAGGTAGCCAAGTAGTCTCGAATAACTGGAGCAAATTCTTGTCCAGTAATTAATTAATTTAATCTGGCTTTTAACTTTATCTCCAAGAAAAATTCCAAAGGGTTTTAGGTCTGCCAAGTGGCGTGCCCCCTTCAAAATATCTAGATTTTTACTTTTTGTTTGGAGAAAATTACCTACTTTGGCTCGGAACTGATGTAAATTACCAGTTTTGACCCGGAACTCCTTTATTTCCTTTGTCTTTTTCCCCCAACGAATTTTAATGACTAAGGGGGACTAGGTGGAGCCTCTTGGGGCCCACAAATCTGATCCCTTGCATTTAATTCCCTTTTCCACTTTATCTGTCCAATTTTTAGTCTACTCGTCCCTATCGAGCCCCGCTAGTTGTAAAAGTGCTTCTTTTTGCACTTTTCTTCAACTTTTCAAATATTTTCCTCTGAATGGACATACATATGTGGCGCCTCCTCGACAACCCAATATGGCCCCACATTTGTCTCAGTAATTCCAAAAGAAGCCCCTAACCGGTCCCTTTTTCTATCGGTTAATCGCCTGTGGGACCCGTATTTTGTGTGGGCCTGAATATGAATAAAATCATCTGGTTTTCTCTTCTCTCTCATAATGGATGAAATTCAATGTTAAAAGGACAAGGAATTGACTATTTTTGCCTTACTTTTTCTCTCTAAACCTTGTGGTAACACGTGTCCCCGTGTAATAATTACACTGACTCTTGCTTTTTGGCATATGATTTTTTCAGTGTCTCTTTCTCTCTCGCTAACCCGAATGGCACATACATGCTATCCTGAGTCAAGAATCTGTGTTTTGTCATTTTTCTCGGACCCTTCTTCATTATACCGGCTTTATGCTATACCGGTGTTTTGCCCTTGGCTCGCTCCTTTTCAAACCTGGGCCCCGCCATAGTCGCTTCTCCTCTGGTCATAGTAGGCGACTTTTTAGGCCTTTTAGAGTCCTTTATCTTGTCTCCCATTATTCTGACAGTCTTTACAATTAATATTTTATAATGAAATATTACACCATAACAAAAGGAGCAATTTTTCCATGACTATTATCCCGATTAATTTTAACAGTTACTTGATTAAATATGCTGAGCTAGCTGTCCATATGTCATCCATGGTATTTTTGTTAAGGTGCAAATTTGCAAGAAAGGTTTGAAATCTAACTTAGGAAAAAAATGAAGTAAATGACATATATACTTTCAACTCAAATTTACACCTTAACAAAAATGACATGTAGACTACCAAAGCAGCATATTTAATCAACTAACAATCAAAATTACCTAGGATAATGACAAAGGCAAAACAACTCCATTTCATACAGTTCGGGGAAAAAATTATTCCTCAGTGAAACCTTCCAGGGCAAAATTGCCCCTTAACCCAAGAAGAATATAATAAAACGGGTGTTTTTAAAAATAAAATTTGGGCCTTCCCTATATAATTAAACGGAAGTTTTCTAAAAATGAGTGAGAGTACATTTTGATATCTAATGTGTATAAAATGATGCAAATTAGAATTTTTTTAAAAAAAAATTTATCAAACAAAAATATTATAGATTATGCACTATTTATTTTTTAAAAATCATAAAAAAAATTCAAAACTAGACCATTTTATGCCCATAATATATCAAAATGTCACGCATTTTTTATATAAGCTAGTGGTCACAAAAGAAAACATTTGGGAAGTTGTGAAATTTAAATGGGGAGAGCCCAATAGAGAAGGCGTACTATTTATTTATTAAAAATAATAAAAAATTCAAAACTAACCATTTTATTCAAAATATCAACATGTCACATTTTTAATATAAAATATAATGATTACAAGTAACAAGAGCAAAAGGGCATTAGATAGCACAATAGAGAAGGAACATTATTTATTTTTTGAACAAATCAAAAGAAATTCAAAACTACATCATTTTCTACCGTAAAATATCAATATCATTCATTTTATTTAGAATATAATTAATGATCAAAACAATTGGGGAGTGCTCCATAATTTGATTAAATAGAGATGATGCAAAAGTTATTTTACTAGAAATTGGGGAAGGGATTAAGTACAACTAGGGTGCAATAAGTATAATTAAAATAATATAATTATATATATATATATATATATAACCTTAAAAAGCGTAATATTTGAATAAAAGAGCCTTGATCCACAAGTAAATAAATTATTTATAATTTTTTTTGGTCAAACAATAAATATTCATGTATAAACCACATATAATCCAACAAAAATAAAGTTATTAAAGAGCAAATATGATTGTTATCTTTTTCTTCTTTTTTGTTTGAATTAAAACAGCGTTTTAGGTTCGATTTGCAAGGGAATTGAAGGGGAAAGAATATAAAATGTACCATAGTAGGAAAAATGTCTTTTTTAGTCCGCCATATCTAGACCATTCATTGCATAAACATGACTTGAGGTTTTAAAATTTGGGATGTCTTTTTATGATATTTTCCCTAATCTATATCTAAAGCAAAAGTTAAAAAAATATAATTCGCGACCTTCTCAGCTAAGTCATCAGCCCCTCATCTCTCTCAACATGCGAACCGATCTCTAGACTAAGTTGGGTATTCTAAACTCTCTACCATTCTTTTTTTCTCTTGTGGCTTCTTTGAAGAGAAGATTGTAATTTTAAAATCTGGTCAGTGAGAGAAAATGGAAGAACAAGTTACATAGGCATAGATTCAGGCTTGTATCAGTGAGAAATGGGGTTGTATATGGTTGGGTATTCTTGCTTATGGTTGGCTGAATGGTTTAAGTACGTTTCTTAAATTTGAAATAATTTTCGCGACAACAAGTTAAGGTCATACGACTCATAAGCAAATATAAGAGGGTGCATAGATAATTATAAACGTGAGATGGGTGCAAATATATAGGCGTGTGTATGTATGTATGTATGTATGTTGGTGGCGAGATGTAGTGGAATCTCAAGATTGTAAGATTATATAAGTTCTGCCACCATTTCCTTATGTTCAATGGTTTCCTGAAGTTCTGAATAAAGTTTATAGATTATCATATTGTGCTTATGGACCACGAAAAGCATTACTTGAATTTCTACGATTAAAGATGGAAATTTTCCAGATTAAGGAGTTCTCTTGAATAGTTTTCAAAATGTTAGGGCGTTCTTATGTACATATATATGGAATATCATGATTTAAGGTCCGAGAGGTGGCATGTTCATGTTCGTCTTATTTGAATTCAATCTTCCTTTCCCCTTGTCCATTATCGCAGTGGCCAACATGATACGACATGTTGTGCTCATCAAATTGATGAGCACAAATGTTCTCATCAATCATCAACACCGTTAGATTAATTTTTGATGGTCTAGATTTAATTTAATTTAATTTTTATATGTTAAGTACATTTTAATTTTAATTTTCTAAAATAAGCATATATAAAATAAATTTATCATTTAAAAAAATTGCAAATTAAGACAATTGAGATTAGATTAAAACAGTTAAGATCTAATTAAGTGATAAGCAATTGGGTGCTCGTCTGTTACACCTTCACCGACCTCGCCCCCTCGGGTGGCGGGTTAGAGGGATTCCTTTTATTAATTACCTTTCCTTTATGATTAAGTCCATTTCATGTTTATCATAGTAAACCACAACAGAGCACATGACCGGTTTGGACTAACTACTAAAAACAACAGAAAATATAAGTCCCCAAAGGGTTAAGGGTACAGTTATCCAACATAAATACCAAAATAGTAAATACAGTCATCCAAAAAGTAAAGTACAAAAAAATGATAGGGCATTCCCTATTCTTCACTGCACTACTACAAAAAACCTCTTTAATGTCCTAAATTTGGCCCAATTAACGTCCTTTTCTGTAGGGACATTTTTGCTGGAGACCCAATACTTTTGGAGTCCTAACACTATTTTAGGATGTCTTAATTAAGACGTCCTTAGGCTGATGTAGGACGCCTTATTTAAGGCGTCCTACATTCATGTAAGGACGCCTTAATAAGGCGTCCTTACATGAATGTAGGACGCCTTAAATAAGGCGTCCTACTTCAAGATGCCTTATTATGTGCCAAAAATAGTCCTGATTCTTTAGATATCCATGCTCCTAACCACGTCACCAGCACCACGTCACATTTATGGAAAATATCTGCCACAACAATACTATTATTAGTATATTCTTTAGATCAGTATGATGGACAAAAAAAAAAAAAAAACTCTGGCACAATAGTGGAAAACTTTTTTGTAGTGTTAAATGGTTTGGATAGTTTGCAAAATACATGCCTTCAATGAAAGCTTTTGTCGATTGTACTAAATACAACAAAAGAAAAAGAGATATATATATACCTCAGACATAAACACCCAAGGCACTGATTCCATTCCAATTGAAAATGCTGCAATATATATCTGATACAAGAAGCAAGGCCAAAATGATGATACAATAAACCTCAGCCAAGAAGGAAATAAAGAATATATTCAATATCATTATCAATAGGTAAAGAAGAAGACTTACCAGCACTCCGGCAACAGCTAACATCGATACCCATCCATTAGACATGAACCCGGATTTTACATTTCAAGACACAGCGAATTCACAACAAAATTGTTTTAAATATGATATAGTCAACACTTACTTTGAGAAGAAATGCAATTACAGTGATGAAGCATCCTAAGAATGTCCCACTTGCTTGAAACCCGCAATTTTATAAGCGCTTTTTACTAAGCATCGATCAATGCTCCTATGCAAATTTCTGTTTAGATGTTAAGAAAAATTTCATGATTTAATCACCAATTTACCATTACAAGACGTCTTCTTCCTGACTTGTCCATCAAAATGGCTCCCAATAGAGTGATTGGAATCTTTATTCATTTTAATACATAGAGTTCAAACAGAGAAATGAAATTATATATAAATGGTTAATGTTTGAAAGACTAGTAAAAGGATCCACTAACTACCTGTATACAAGCATAGCCTATGATACCAATGTTGGATGAAGAAAGTCCTACAAATCAATTTATACCCTGAGTACATTGCAAATTGATGACAAACAATTTGGTGCATCAGTCATCTAACATGTTCCTGAACTTCAGTGTAATTTGGTGCATGAATTCATTGGTAAGCATCAGAAAAGTAATGTGCAAATTTCAACTAAAATTAGTTCAATTTTTAGTAGGCACAAACCAAGGTACACAGATTTGTCTAAGGAATCAAAAGCAACAATTCAATCACAAACACATAGTAAAACCTGATGTAGTCAAATACATTATATGGTTATATGTCTACTATTCAGAAAAGATAAATCAATTAATAACAGTAAAGACACAACAATCAGTTTTTCACAAAAGTATTCTCATTGCAACACATAGTATTCTCAAAATGCAACAACAGTCACAAAAGTTCAACATAGGCAGAAAATTCTCAGTGCATCAGTGAGCTAAAATTCTTGAGTTCCAAAATTTGCTAGCAAGCTTAAAAATCAGTTTTTCACACTTTAAGCCCACAGTCCAGCAGCAAAGGGTCCCAGTTCAATAGTGACAGTAAATTAAATTTCAGTTTCAGCAATCCAAAGCTTAGTAAATTAAATTTCACATTGTCAAACAATTGGAAAAAACATCTCCAGGATTTATGAACAGCAACAATACTCTAAATTAATCAAGTGTTTGGTACAAGTTCTTATCAAGTTCAGTAACAAGTAAAGACACAAGAAACTCCAGAAGAATCACCTCCCTAAGGACAACCACCACAGAACAATGATAAGGTCTAAAACCACTTAACAAATTTCCTAAGATTACCTAATTAAGAACAGAATTAATTCATACTCATCGTATGGGTAAAAAAGGCAATGTATCAAATTTATGCAATACTTGTTAAACAACTAGCAAAACACAGTGTTAGCTGGGACAACTCCAAATTTATGCAATACTTGTTAATCCATACTCATCGTATGGGAAAAAAGGCAATGTATCAAATATTTTTAAGAGGCACATAAAAACTAAATTAAAAAGATCAAATATAAAAGAAAAATATAAATAAATACTTTAAATGAACCTATAATAACTAAATTACCTATAATAACATATATATAATCAACAGAGAATCTTTCATAAATCAACTGGCAACACAGTAATAGAAAATCATAGAATGTGAAACAGAGAATGGATTTGAATGCACTTTGACAAGACAGAATCAAAGTTTCAATGATATCAGTACCAAATTTTCCACACAACTTAAGAATCTGAAAAAATTACAAAGAAGTGACATGAAAATATCATTTTGCAACCAAACATGTGCTCATGTATGGCAGTGGAAAAATACATGTTTATTATCAGTCATAGAATAAAAACAACTTTTGATCAAGAAGACTTAGCAACTTTTTTTAGACTCAAGAGAAGTGGTGGAAGAGTTTAGCCTTGAAAACAACTCCTGAACAAATGTATTATCATCCTGTAACAAATAAACAACCTACAAAATAACACATCAGTTAAAGATAAGATAAACCTCTTTACATTAAAGAGAACTCTTGTTTGAGAAAATAATCAAATTTTACCAGGGCGTTATTTCCAAGTATTATGGAGTTGAGATTTGCAACTGTTGCCTCATCCAATACTCTAGCAAGAACTACATCCTAAAAGTAATTAGAAGTGGTAAGAGTCACACTAAAAAGAAACAAATCAACTATAAGACTTGAAAGGAATGGAACCTTTAAATAACCAATTCTGTATGTCTGGTGTATCTTTGACAACACAAGCGAATCTTTAATGGGTATGGCCTACAAAGAAAAAAGAGAACTATAAAATGTAGATCTGCCATATCCTCCCATTCCTTGACTTCAGCTTTCCTCCCAAAATAGCAAAAATAACCAGCTACAAAAACATACCTCCTTAAAAACAACATGCTCTTTTAAGAAGGCCGATTCTATGATTTTGCTAAAAGTGCGGTAATTGAAACTAGAACCAGAGGCCTACAAACCAATCTACTTCAGGATAAAAGTGCCAAGTAAAGCATATCAAATTCTTCTACCAATGGGAAAGAACTTTAAGCCCCACATTTTTACAGAGATCCATGGTAAAGAACCATAGTTCAGATAATAATACAACTTAAAGAAGGAATGCCTAATCTATTCCCTGCAAAAACCAGAGAGAGCACAAAGAATACCGAGGAGAAAAAATAGTATAACACAAAGCACATGGATGCTAAGAGAGCAGAAGCAACAAAAGATAACCAATGCCATGCACACAAAAGAGATACACCATATATGTCTTCACAAAATTTAAAATTAAAACAAAACAAAACAATCGGATAGAACAATATGGACCTATCGAATGAAAAATCAATATGAGATTTAGGATTCAAGAATAGGACCTTCGACTTCCAATTCAAGGGAGTAATTGACGGACGACTTCGATAAACCTGCTACGGTGGCTACCCAAGGCACAACGGTGTGGAGACTTCGTAATTGGGAGGGATCTCGATGAGGAGCGTGAAGTTTCGTTCGGTATCCATCAGCCCCATCACTAAACGTGTTAGTTCTCTATGTGTTTTGATGATAACTGACAATTGCAAACAGGTTTGGATATTTTTGATAAGTTAAAATAAGTTTTGAAACTTGCAAATTTCATTTCAAAAATATTATGTAAGTGTCGAACTCGAGCCTAGACAGGCGAACTCGAGTTTGTTGCTCACAGAGAAGCCAAACTTGCCAGTTAGACCTTTGAACCCGAGACATAACCAAAAGTTTGATCTTAAAGGTTTTGGATGAACTCGAGCTTACAAGTATGAACTCGAGTTCTACGAGAGACGAGAGAGCATTTAGAGTTGAAAACATTTTTGAACTCGTGACCTCATTTTCCAAACCTCAAGTTCGCACCACTGGAGGAAATCTTCAATGAGTTTACAAACATGTGAACTCGAGCTCATAATGATGAACTCGAGTTTACCTCTGCACGAAGAATTTTTCAAATTGAAGGACTTTTATAAATCTACACTATTACTCCTCGAATGCAACTTTGCATTGTTTGAGTTTTACAAGCAAGTGAACTCGAGTTCACCATTGACAGACTCGAGTTCATCCTTGGCCGAGAGCTTCAATATTTTTCAAGAGAGCAAACCTGAGACACTCTTCATAAACCTCCAGTTTGCTTCGGCCAAAAGCTTTCCTAAAGTTCACTTAAGTGAGTGAACTCGAGTTCACACTTAAGAACTCGAGTTCATGCCTTACAGAGAGCAAAATGATTTTTAACACAAGTGAACTCTTGAGTTTGCCCAGGGAACCTCCGGTTCGTGTTTTAAAGGTTACAACTTATTTTGACATGAACAGTGTTAAACTCGAGCATGCTCACTTATAGACTCGAGTTTAAGTCTTGAGCAAAATATATTTTTAGGTGAACCCCCGATGGTTTCCTCGATAAAAGTCTGAACTCGAGTTCAGACATGAAAGCTCGAGTTCGGTCCTGAACAAAGGTTTCAAACCTCAGACATATTTGTAAACCTCCAGTTCAGCTCTTACAGAGACAAATCTATTTGAACTAAATGAAGAGCAAACTCGAGCCTAGCTATGCGAACTCGAGTTCGCAGCTTCAGAACAGATGAAAGAAGTTTCTGCTGAAAAGTTCAGTCATGATTTTCACTTAGGCATTAATCTGCAAAATGGTTGTATATGTTTGATATGATTCTTCTCATTATTCCTAACCACTGTTTACCAATTTGCTTGTGAGATTTCAGAAGATATGAATTTGATTTGAAAATCAAGTAAGCAATATGCAAGTTGCAATATTTTATCATTATTCTTCAAGGACAAAAGCAAATGGAAGACAGGCTGGCAAGATGGGCAGCCATTTGACAATGCAGACAACATAGCCCCCACCAACTAAAGCTGAACTACATCATTCTATCAACAAGACAATATGGGAGACAACATTGAAGAGCCAAACTTCAATATATTCATATCTGAAATTGTCTCTAGCTGTAATATTCAAATGGCAACAACTACAACAGCTAGATTCATGAAGAAACACCGATAACAGCTATATTTTCGAATGGGTTTGTTTCACAACGGATCTATAACGTTCATCTACTTCAAATCACTATAAATACATGAAGATTTGAAGTTGGAAGCAGAGAGGACATACACAGAAAAACGCACACAAGAACATCAGTCTTTTACTGCTATATTACTTTCATTTGTATCTTTGATACATTGTGCTTCAGTGCTCATTCTTATTCACTCTTAGAGAGAGTTCATTTCTGTAAATCATTCATTGTAAGAATCTCAAAGTTGTGGGACTTTGAGGTTGGGTTATCGGATTACAACTTGTAAGGGGGAGTGTATCCTAGAGAAGAGGATAACTCTTGAGTGCAGAGTGTGTAACTGATTTGAGTGATAGTAGAAAAACCCAGAGAGTCCGGGGACCCTGGGACGTAGGTCAAAAGTTAAGACCGAACCGAACCAAGATAAATCTTCTGTGTCAAGCTCTTCTTCTCTAGCTTCACTTTACACTCGTATTTATCTGTTGTGTGGGTGATCCGCAAAAGAATTTTAAAATCCCCAATTCACCCCCCTCTTAGTGATTTCCTTCACTTTCAAAATGCACCCTTTAATAGTGAGAGAAAGAATGTTGGCCGTTCATCTAATCATCTCATTAAGATCTTTTCTGTAAATTTTATGCAGCCACAAAACTCAGGAATAAGGTTGCTATAATTACAATAGATTACAGCCCTTTGAAACCCCTTCTTCGCAACTCACTCCAATGACTAAGACCCTAAAAAGCACCGCTAAAATCACCAAAACAGAGGAGCCAGACCAGATAGAGAAGGAAAGGGCACAGAAATCACACCTGAGAGAACAGAAGAAGAAGAAGAGGACAGTGAAGATGTCGGTGAGCATCAATATGATTGCAGTGATAGGGCTTGGCTTACTTGGGTTTGGGTTTCAGTATTTGTAGTGGCAAAGATCCGGCACGGTGCGGTGGAGATAGAAGAGACGGAGGCATGGTGGGGCGGAGACGGAGGCGTGGTGCACACATTGTGAGGGAGATGAAAGGGATCGGGAAGGAGGGTGTGTGAGAGTGTGAGAAAATGCACGGTATTAAGTATTTAAGGGGCAAATTTGGCGTCCTGAACAAAATTTTTGAGCGCCAAAGTTTTCATATTGTCGTCCTAAAAGGGAATTCAGGACAACAAAAATTTTTTTAGACAGCCTGAATATCATCAAGGACGCCTAAAAATCTTTGGCGCCACAAAAATTCCTGTCGCCAAAAAAAATATTCATGGCGCCAAAAACAACCTTTAAAATGTGTCAAATAACTATTTTTTAGGCGTACTTGAGTAGAGGTAGGACGCTAAATTTTTTTGTTGGCGTCCTTAATTATTATTTAGGATGTCTAAAATCTCATACTCAAACAAATAATTACAACATTGCCACTACCTTCATTTTTTACTTCTCGTTTTTAAAAAAAGGATGTTTTTTAGGGTAGTAGTATTTGTATTTTGTAGTAGTGCTGCAACGCCGGGCCCTACCTCTCCAAAAAGGATCTTCTCTATCAAGTACTCTCCCTTGCGGCCTACGAAGCGCCGGAGTCCGAAAGTGGCCCCTAGAGTAACCGTTAATACTCAAATACTAAATGTGTAAAGTGTATGTAGGTAACTATGTCAGATACAAAATACAGATAATATGCCAATCAAACCACATATGCAAACAGAAACATACATACCACCGACTACCACGTGCCGTCAGGCTGCCTTACTAAGGCAAGCCCTACTAGAGTCACAACCCGTAGAGCCGCCTGCACCAGGATAGCCCTGGACCTATCAACTTGTATGCCTCCAACTAAGCCCGGCCTCGGACTGATCGTCCTCAACGCTAGGAACCACATAGTTAGGGACTCGAACCCCAAAACACTCTGATTACATATTTGGCACTCATACAAAACATACACACATGGAAAAACAAACATACAACAAAACACATAAAGATATCTGAGTAAAGTGGTTACTACCTAGTGTGGTATATACTACCCTTAATATTTTATTAAGCCTAACAATTTTTCTGAAAATGCCCTCGACCTAAATAACATCAAAATACACTATTTTTAGTATTTCCAAAAATACCCTTGCATTATTTTGTCAAAAACCGAACCCACACAGATTTTCCATAAATCCAAATAATCCGCCCAACTTCAAGGATTTTTAATAAATTCCAAAAAATAATTTTTGCATAAAACTAGCGCCATCTGAACCATAATATGTCTATTGTTCAGGAAAAATATTTTTAGAGACCAAAAGTACACATATTTTGGCGTGTAGCCAATGTTTCACTCCCGGTCCAGATTCGCCCCCGTTTCCGAGCCAAATTTAACAATTTTTATCTCGTAGTAGAAAAATCCAAAAGGCACAAAATTATACATCACGGTGAAGCTCAAGAAGTTTAATTTCTACCTGTAAAATTTCATCCAAAACAGAGTTCATTTACCCTTTCAAAAAATTAGTTGAAGCTTCGCTGCCCAGATTTTCTTGAACTGGCAGCAAGCTTTGTTCTTAGGTTTTTCGGTGTTTTTGAGTTCGGAAACTTAAACTATAGCTTAACCCCTTACAAAATTACGTTTTTAAATCACTGGGACCATTAAAAACACCAAAATCAGACTTCAACATCAAGCTCTAGCTTAACTAGGAACTCAAAAGCTTTGGATTTTCTGTTTACCGAGTCGGCAATCGGTTTGGTGAGCTTGGTTCTTTGTTCTAAGTATGGAGGTTTGCTGGTCTCTCTTCTTCCTTCAGCTGGCACATCCTCTTTGGAGTGAAAATGAAGAGTTTTTCCTTTTTAAAATAATTAAAAAGGTAGTCAAGCAGTCCCGAATAACTGGAACAAATTCCTATCAAGTAATTAATTAATTTAATATGGCTTTTAACTTTATCTCCAAGAAAAATTCCAAAGGGTTCTAGGTCTGCCAAGTGGCGTGTCCCCCTTCAAAATTTCTAGATTTCTACTTTTCATTTGGAGAAAATTACCTACTTTGGCCCGGAAGTTATGTAAATCACCAGCTTTGACCCGAAACTCCTTTATTTCCTCTGTCTTTTTCCCCAAACAAATTTTAATGATTAAGGGGGACTAGGTGGCACCTATTTGGGCCCACAAATCTGATCCCTTTCATTTAATTTCCTTTTTCCACTTTATTTGTCCAATTTTTAGTCTACCGGTCCCTATCGGGCCCCGCTAGTTGTAAAGATGCTTCTTTTTGCACTTTTCTTCAACTTTTCAAATATTTTCCTCTGAATGTACATACATATGTGGTGCCTCCTTGACTACCCAATGTGGCCCAACATTTGTCTCATTCAGTCAAAAAGAAACCCCTAATCGGTCCTTATCAGTCCCTTTTTCTACCGGTTAATCGCCTGTGGGACGAACATTTTGTGTTTGGGCCTGAATATGAATAAAATCATCTGGTTTTCTCTTCTCTCTTATGGTGGATGAAATTCAATGTTAAAAGGATAAGGAATTGACTATTTTTCCCTTACTTTTTCTCTTTAAACCCTGTGGTGACATGTGTCCCCGTGTAATAATTACACTGACTCTTGCTTTTTTGGCATATGACTTTTTCAGTGTCTCTTTCTCTCTGTTGACCCTAAATGGCACATAGATGCTGTCCTGAGTCAAGAATCTATGTTTTTTTATTTTTCCTAGGCCCCGCTTTATTATACCAGCTTATGCAAACCGTTGTTTTGCCCTGGGTCCGCTCCTTTTCTAACCTAGGCCCCGCCATAGTATCTTCTCCTCTAGTCATAATAGGTAACTTTTTGGGCCTTTTAGAGTCCTTTATCCTGCCTCCCATTATTCCGACAGTCTTTACAATTAATATTTTATAATGAAATATTTCACAAAATAATAATAATTAAATTTAACCGCCAAAACTCGTTATTAATTCATCGGTGTTTACAAATACACTATTTACAACAAGTAGGGATGTTACTATTGGAAATTATGCCCTAGGGGCAAGTCATTGTACTTTAAACGTTAATGTTATTTAAAGTATTCTCCATTTAGTTATCATTTCATTTGCATGTTTAGAGTGATAACTGTATCCTTGGATATATTTTATAGATTATCCTAAATGTCCCTGGTCAGTCATCTACACGGGAGCAAAGATGAAATAAGACCAGTATGATTTTGATGAGGTATGGAGATACGAATCATAGTCATGGGCACTTGTAAGAGTACAAGGTGCTGGACTAACCCACTATGAGAAAGCTGCATGGATTTAGTCATAAGCTTATCTCATGCAAAACCGCGTCACAATGCCCTTTGACCTGAGATCATCATGGATTCCTACATGATGAGTCGTTGATCTTTGACCTAGTCAAAAGTCACCTTTGACCGGGTGATAATAAAGGCTTGAATCCGGATAAGTGGTTTTCATGCAGAGGAATGTGAATGGTCAAGATGGACTTTGTCCCTCACATTTGTAGAGAGATAATACTGGGCCCCTTGATGGGTGAGTCTGAGAAAAGTATGGTCATACTACGGTGGAAAGGAGTTTCCATTTCAATTATTACTACTCAAGAATCGAGAAAGTAATGGTTAAGAACAGGAAGTTGACATTATACATGCCTCATTCTTGACCAAATTATTACGTGACAAAAGGGACGTGACATGGTTGTACAATAGGTTGTATCGTATCATCAATCCTCATATGAATTGGGTACTTGCAATGTCTTACTAGAGGCCGCTTGCGACTTGTGGGCTGGTACAGTATTGGCCCGCTGACAATCTCATGTGGGCCTGCAGGGTCGCACACAAGAATAGCCCAACACGAGTAAAAGTGTCCAGATTCATCAATCTTAGATATATCTAAGATTTAGTGAATACTGCATTTAATCTAGGATGAATATATATATATATATATTAAATTCAAAAATAATATAATAATATTATTTAATAGAGATTATAATATTTTTATATAATATTTGTTTTGTATTTAATTTATTTGATAAATTAAATATCTAAAACAAATAGAGATATTGTATCTCAAATTTAATGTTCGAATAAAGATATCATATATCTAATTTAATTTAAATTGAGATATAGTATCTCAAATTTAATTAGATAGATAGATATCATTTCTTAGATTTAATTTATAGAGATAAATTAAATCCAAAGGCTTTTAATTTAGATTAAATAAATAGATTAGATTAGATCTATTAGATAGATTTAATTAATATTTTATTTTAATCCAAATTCAAATTTTAAAATTAATAAGGATTAATTTTGAATATAATACGCCTATTGGGTTTTGAAAGACCTATGGGACTTTTTGTCAGACGTATTAGAAAAGTCGCGAGAAACCTTAAAGAGAAAAAGAAGAGAGCGAGAATACTGAACGCACTAGCATGCTGCCGTCGGTGTTGGAGGCTATTCGTGTGGATACCGTAGAGGGAGGAGATTTGTAGAGTCGACTCCCGTTGATCGAGTAGGTAGCCCACGAGTTCAAATTGAACGAGACGCACATCAGTTTGTATAGGTACGGTTCTTTCTAACTTGATTTAAACACCGTTGATGGATCCTCTGAAGGGATTCGTAAGGTTTTAATGGATGAAAATCCTTCCGCTGCATGTACGGATCCCAACAGTTACATCATCAGTATGACGAGCACTGAATGCAGACCCCGCGGTCATACAAGGCCAAGTTGTGAGAGTCAAAGGAGGTCATTGACCGCTAAGCCAAATCCCCTATATCCCGAAAGACATTTCCACACCACTTGTCGTGGCATTCTCCGATGCTTGTTCACCACTTGGCGACCATATTGGGTCTCCTTGAAGCCATCAAAAACTCGATGAGCAAATCCATAAAGCTTTGTATGTTCAAAAAAGAAAGAAAGAAAGGAAAATCACAAGATGAAACAAGTCGGGAGAAAATTTTATGCTCATCATTTTGATGAGCAAATATGTGCTCATCACGTCATCACCCATATTTACCATTAGATTAATTTTAGATGATCCATATTTAATCAATTTAATTTTTACATTTCAAATAAATGTTTATTTGATTATATGCAGAATTAAAAATAAAGATAATATTATATTTATCGCTTCTCATAAAAATGAATTTATCATTTACAAAATCACAAATTTTAAATTTTAAATTTATACCATTCAAATTAAAATCAACGATTGAGATCATATACCCAAGTCAGGACACACACACTGATAGCAAGTCAAATTTATGGTTTGAACTATTCTAGGAAAAATAAACGTCTTAGGATGAATTAGGAATTATTTTTTATTTGCTTTGAATCTTGGTTTTGAGTTGTTGAGAAATAAGTGGAATATCCACAATATTAGGGATTAGTTTCTAGATTTAGGGATAGTGCTTGGGTGGTGTCTTTGGGCCGTAAAATCTATGTGCATAGCACTCAGAGAATGGACCAGTGGGTCTATTTTGAATACCACATACTGGTTATAGGATGAATGAGAGTGTTGTATGATGGTTGTTGAATACTATCTGAGATTTGTGTTGAGAATATGATGATTATGATGCATGCTTAGTGAACATGCATAGGAAAGGGATAGATTGAGTGCTTAGAATAATTCCTCGAGGCATAAATGTTCAAAATTTTGTGCATGAAATTTATTGAACGAGGGAGAATTGTAACATCCCAAATTTTAGGACTAGAAGTTTAGGAATAAGACTATGATAAGAAGACTGCTAAGCAAGTAGAGCCAACATTCTTAAGCCTATTATGAGGAAGAGTTTAAGATAACTATCAAAATTATTTTGGACCTTGAAAATTAAGGAAAAAATTATGAAATATTATTTTGAGGATATAGAAATATTATAAGGGGATTAATTATGAAAATTTTGGCCTAAATAGTTTTAAAGATAATATTTGAAATTTCAGGCCTATTTTCCCATTTATTCAAGGAAAAATAGTTAGAGAATAAATATTGGCCTAAAAATTTTAGAGTCGATATTTTATGGCCTATAGAAGCTAATTGAGAAAGAAAAATTCTTATATGGGATTAATGATTAAAGTCGAACACCTATCCCTTTTTGCAATTAAATGACCAAAGGACCAAGTTGCAAAGAAAATCCTTGAAGGAGTCAAAGAGGATCAAATGAAATTATTTTATGAGTGGGCCCCACAAGACCCTCCCATTCTAACACAACATATCAGCACATGCTTCACTCTTCCTCATTCCATTCGGCCAGCACACATGTTCCACTTTTCTCACTTTTGGACAACACACACACCCACTCACTCTTTCCTCACACGTCATACACACACACGCTCCCTCATGCTTGATCGTTTTTGGACCAGCCAACACACAGAAAAAGAGAGAGAAAGAATGAGAGACCAAAGAAAACATAGATTGAACTGAAGAGAATGAGATCGCCGAAGGAAGGAAGAAGAAGGCCAAAACTCACATGCAAACATATATCTAGACCAAGGTGGGTCTTCTAATCCCTTTTTTATCATCACTTTGGTAGATTAGTGAGGATTTTGAGAGTAAATGATTGCTGAAAATTTAGTGTTCTTGATAAGAGTATCAGTCACTTTGCAAGAAGAGCTTGTAGATGTGATTTCTTCACATGCATGTTGGTTTTGAGATATCATGTGAGGTTATTTGTCTCTACAAGTGACTTACCGAAACAGAGCATGCAATATGAGTTTAAAGATGTCAAATTTCTGCATGATAAGCCATGATTTTGAGCTTGCATGTCCTCCATTTCATCTCTCGTTTCGGTCCAAAAAAGAGAGGGTCACGTGCATGTTGATTTTAGGAGATAAAGTCTGAATTCTATTGTGAAATTTGGTGAGGAAATAGTACACCTCCTAAGCTTTAAAACGAGTCCTAGATCATGTTAATCGAAAGTCTAGAACTCAAGTTATGATTTTTCAAACTTAGACAAGGAAAACTGTAAAGACTTTGTTTCTCCATATTCGAGTTTCATATTTGTGTGCGGTTTTTATTGAGCAAATGACTTGTCCTATCTGCAACATTTGGTCAGAATATAGTATACTTCATAACATTTACAATGAGGCCAATACCACATTAATTGGATTTGTATAATTAAATTTATGGATTTTCTAAGTTTATACAGGGAAAACTAGAAAGATCCTATTTTTGATATTCATGTTTGGATTCGTGCAAGGAATTGAGCAAGTAAATAGCTTTGTCTATCTCGGAAATTTTGTCGAGATAGTACTCTTCCTAATTTCTTAAACATGTCCTAGATCATGTTAATGGAGGGTCTAGAACCCATGTTATTGTTTTTCAAAGATAAACAGGGGGAACTATGAAATATCATGTTTCCAGATTGGGTTTTGATTTTGTGTGAGGTTTTGACCGAATAGATGATTTCCAATGGCTATGAAACTTTCCATATTTAGAGTAGACATGACAAAGCTTTAAAATGATATATACTTTGAGGCAAAGGGATTAAATATTAGAAGTTATAAATTTTTGAAATTAGATCCCAATTTGAAACGTTTTTCTAGACCAGTGAGGATTGATTAATAATTATGAAACAATGCATGTATTTGGCAGTGGAAGGCTTTTTTCCCTATAAATAAACTTAATGAGAGACACATGGAATATTGAACCACCTAATTTGGATATTTATAGAAAAACGTATGAATTTTCAAAGTTAATTGAAAATTCTACTAACTTTTAACTCTTGCGCGAAAATAAGAAAGTAATGGCACTTTAGGTAATTTAGGACAAGTATGGGTTCAAAGATATAAGACATGTCCTAGAGGCTAATGTAGCCACATAGGATATTCTTTTATCATCACTCAAATAGTATAATCATATGCCTAGGGTCATGAGTTGATAAAGAAGAGGGAATTAAAGGATCCCGAGCAACTTTAGTGGTTGGAAGAAAAGGTACGTATAAGAGGAGGATACAGGCCGAAGGTAGCAAAACTTTCCTTGCTTGCGTTTACTTCATATCCATGCTTATGTGTTGATGTGTATGACTGCATTGATGAATTGTATGGAGTATATGTGAATGATTGAAGCTCTTTTTTAGTTTATACTGTGGCCATATGTCCTTATGCTAGCATGATCTCATGTAAGCAAGCATGTCATTATATGTCATTATGCTAGATCTGCAACGGCGAAGGACAATCTCTGACACTTCGGTTTCTTGAACTTCAATTTGGTTTGATTTGGTTATTTCTTTGGTTGATTTGGATTTTGTTAGTTCTATATGTGTTTTGATGATAACTGACAATTGCAAACAAATCTGAATGTTTTTCATAAGTTAAACAAAGTTTTGAACCTTGCATCGATTTCAGTTCAAAAACATCCTGTTAGTGTCGAACTCGAGCCTAGACAGCGAACTCGAGTTTGTTGCTCACGGAGAAGCCAAACTTGCCAGTTTGATTTTTGAACCCGAGACATGACCAAAAGTTTAAACTTGAAATTTTTGAATGAACTCGAGCCTACACTTGTGAACTCGAGTTCGTAAGAGAGACAGAGCATGTTGACTTGAAAACAATTTTAAACTTGAGACTCAATTTTTCAAACCTCAGTTCGCACCTCCAGTTTAAATCTTCAATGAGTTTACAAACATGTGAACTCGAGTTCATAGTGATGAACTCGAGTTTGCCTCAAATTGCGGGAAGAATATTTCAAATGAGATTTTCATGAACCTCCGGTTTGCTTCCATGAACCTCGGAGTTTGCGTCGGCCAAAAGTTTTCCAAAAGTTTTCTAAGTTGAGTAAACTCGAGCTTAAGTTTATGAACTCGAGTTCGTGCCTTACAGAGCAAAATGATTTTAACTTGAAAAAACCTCCGGTTTGCACCGGAAACCTCCGGTTTGTGTTTTGAGAACTAAAACTGATTTTTGACATGAATAGTGTCAAATCCGAGTTCATCACTTATAGACTCGAGTTCATGTTTTATTCAAAATGTGTTTCAAATTGATTTCCCGATGGTTTTCTCGATAGAAGTCTAAACTCGAGCCTAAAATGCAAACCTCGGTTTGGCCCCGAACAAATTTTACAAACCTCGTTTCTACGCAAACCTCGTTTTGGTCCGATTGTTTTTTCGAAACTTCATTTTAATGTTCAAGCAAACTCGAGCCTAAATATACAAACCTCGGTTTGGTCCGCAGAGGCAAAACTTATAACTGAATGAAGATCAAACTCGAGCCTAACATTATGAACTCGAGTTTGGACCTTCGAACGAAAAACGCAGCTTTGTCAAGATGTTCGCTTTGATTTTCACTTAGGATTTAATCAAAATTGGTTGTATATGTTTTAAATGATTCTTATCAATATTTCTAACCAATCTTAACCAGTTTTCTTGTGAGATTTCGAGAAGATTTGGATTTGCTTTAAAGTCAAATAAAGCAACTTGAATTGTCTTATTATATTATATCTTCTTAAACAAAATAGCAAATGGGAGACAAATTTAAGATGGACAAATATTTCTCAATGCAAACAACATGCCACTACCAACTAAAGCTGAACATCATCATTCTCCAAACAAGACCATTGGGACACTTCTGAAGAGCCAAAATTCAAATATTCAAATCTACAAAGTTCCCAACAGCCTATATTCAAATAGCAACTTGTATAACGAGATAGATCCATGGAGAACACCCATAACAACTATATTTTCGAATGGATTGAAGTCTCAACGGATCTATAACGTTCACAAGCTTCAAATCAATATAAATACATGAAGATTTGAAGTTGGACAGCAGAGAAGACACACACAGAAAGCTTACACGAATTACATCGCTTTTTCTCTCTTATTCATTTGATTGTATCTTTGATACATTGAGCTTTAGTGTTTATCATATCTACTCTTAGAGAGAGTTTATTTCCTTGTATATCATTCA
Organism: Acacia acuminata; assembly: GCA_019022655.1. Classification (NCBI taxonomy): domain Eukaryota; kingdom Viridiplantae; phylum Streptophyta; class Magnoliopsida; order Fabales; family Fabaceae; genus Acacia; species Acacia acuminata. The sequence continues at coordinate 653,685 of JAFJYI010000225.1, read as the reverse complement.
TTGTAATAATCTCAAGTCGTGACTTGGAGATTGGGAAAATCGGAATACAACTTGTAAGGGGGAGTGTATCCTAGGTTGAGGAACATCCTTCGTTTACGAGTGGGTATCGATAACTCTTGGGAGTGTGTCCTAGGTTGAGGAGCATCCTTCGTTTACGATGTGTATCTGTTGTAAGCAATTACAACTTGTAAGGGGGAGTGAGTCCTAGGGAGAGGATCATCCCGAGTACGAGTGTGTAATTGTGATTGAGTGATAGTGGAAAATCCCGTGGATCGGGGACCGGACGTAGGTCAAGGAGTTAGACCGAACCAAGATAAATCTTCTCGTGTCAAGCTCTTCTTCTCTATCTCTACTTTACCTTGATATTATCTCGTTGTGTGGGTGATCCGAAAAGAATTTTAAAATCCCCAATTCACCCCCTCTTGGGATTTCCTTCACTTTCATTTGGTATCGAGCATTGGTTATCTTGTTTAAGGATTAACATCCTAGATCAAAGATCCAATGGAAGGAATTCTACCCGATGGAGCTTCAATCAACGGACCACCAGGTTTCAATGGAGAACATTACTCCTACGGAAGGCCAATTTCAGAGTCTATATAATGGCTTCTGAATATGGCTTATGGAGAGTATTCGAAAGAGGAAATTATGTTCCATCCTCAGTTGAAGATGGTGTTAGAACTCCTAAGCTAGAAGAAGAGTTTAATGAGAATGACAGATGGCAAGTCACTCTCAACATGAAAGCCATCCACATGCAAAGTGCTCTAAGCCAAAAAGAGTATTTTCGAATTTGCACTTTGCCATCTCGCTAAAGCTATGTGGGATGCTCTTGAAATAGCTCATGAAGGAACAGCCGCAAGAAAAATCAAATAAACACTCTTATGACTGAATATGATTTATTTTGTATGAAGTCTGGAGAATCCATTGGTGAGTTCCAGCTCAGATTCACTCATCTAGTCAACCAACTTGCTGGCTTAGGCAAAGTTTATGATCAATCTGTCCAAGTGAGGAAAATTCTGAATATCCTCACTAAAGATTGGGAAGCCAAAGTCACAGAAATCGAAGAAGCCCGTGGAGAATCAATGCAATCGTAGCTGCTTTATTCGGAAGCTTATCCGAATATGAAGGCAAGCTCAAATTCAAGAAGGGCTTAATGAAATTCATGACAATAGAAACAAAGGTATTGTTTTGAATGCTTTGTGAAAGAGAAACCCAATGAGGAAGATGAAGATGATGAAGAGATGGCTATGCTTGTGCGAAAATTCAAAAAACTCTATAAGAGAGATCAAGCCTTTAGAGACAAATTTCGAGAGCAACTTCAAGCAACGAACAAGATCAAATCATTTGCTACGAGTGTGGAAAGCCGGGTCATATCAAGCTCGAATGCCCTCACCGAAAGTCAAGAAAATGAGAGAAAGGCAATATTCAACCACCTCAAGAAGAAAGCTTATATATTTGCCTTATGGGGAGATGATTCTTCAGATGAAGAAAGTGATGAGGAAGGAGTAGCAAATGTTTGCCTAGTTGCTGAAGAACAATCCGAAAATGACAATGAGGTAAATGATACTTTTGAACCTTCCTATGATGAATTATTTTCTGAATACAATGAACTATATTCTGAATATAGAAAACTAGCAAAAAGTTCATTGCATCCAAGAAGAAAATTAAATTGTTGGAAGAACAAGTTCAGAATATTTCTTCTTCTTTTTTGTTTCGAAAACATTCTTGAAAATGATTGCGAAAAGATTTCAGAAAATGATTTGTGACAATTGTGACAATTGTGTTTTAGAGAAAAGAAATTTATATCTTACAAAAACTCTTGAGAAATTCACTAGAGGTAGTGAAATGCTCAAAGTGATTTTAAAAACAAAGAAAAGGTTTACAAATGACAAATCGGGGATTGGTTATAAACCTGATTTTGATAAGAAGAAAGGGAAGAAGAAACATGGACAAAAATCTTATTTGAATTATTTTCGTAATCTGTTCATACTTCAAATCCCTTTGCACATTGTAACTATTGTAACCGTAAAGGTCACAATACTTCATCATGCTTTCATAGGAAAGATAGGAGAGATAAACCCGTGCGGCAATTATCAATGGGTACCAAAGGGAACATATGTTTTCCCTAAGGTTCAAACTAACCCGAGAAGGACCCAAGCATAAATGGGTACCAAAATGTCCATCTGTTGGTTTGTTTGTGCAGATTGATTCTAAGAGAAATGGACATAAAGGGATTAAGAATCAGAGAATCCCTTATGCACCAAAAGGAAGAACTCCATAGCACACATTGCAGAAACTACAAGGTCAAATCATAAGAAGCAATGGACACAAGCTAGAGGGGTATGTTCCACCTCAAGAACAAACTACCAGAGAGTACCACTCAATTATCTTGAGGAAAACAAGAAGAGGAGAGTCTCTCAAGTATCAAATGGGAGATACTTGAAGCCTATATCCTTTGTGAAGACTTTGCAGACACCTAAGAGACAATGGGTATGCAAAGCCAATCCTCTAAGTACCTAAGGTAAAAGGTACACAATGGTAAAACCTTCTGTGCTGCTATTAGTAACAATCTTTAAGGTTTTACGCATTGGATATTAGGAATGAACATTAAAAATGATTTTTGAAATTGAAAATCTATTTGACAAATTTATTTATATATTGTTTGCAATGTTCAATAGCTTAACTCTTTATGCATAATGATTTGAAAAATATCTTTTATGCATAAAATCATGTTTAATCTGTTATGCTCAATTATCATAATCTGAATGTATTCTTGGAGCATGTGAATATTGTTTCTACAAGCTAACAATGATTGGATCCAAACAAGATTGGATACCAAGAGAGAAAAAGATTGTATACAACATTGTAGGATCAAGGAAAGCTTCTCAAGAGAGCAAATATACAGTTAAATTATTCAACTCTTGAAAAAGCTGAAGACACAATGGCTGATATTGATGGTGAATTTGCATCAATACATCTCAGCCAATTCTGCTACAACAAGGACAAGAGGAATTACGATGATATCTAACCTCACCCTATATTGTGCTTTAGTGAAATTCATATTTGGGTATTGAATACTTGTCCAATGATGCATTCCATTAAGCAATCAATCTTTTATGACTTTCAAAATATTTTTCAGATTGCTAATGGATCACAAGTGAATTTGTGCATAATTTTCTGAGTTTAAGATTTCTGAAATGCACAATTCAAAAACTTGTTTTTGAATTACAATTCATTCTGTGTTTGGAAAATGCATTCCAATGTTTTGAAAATATGCATGTTTTGATTGCATTCAAATGGTATTTCAAATTGGAATTTAATTTTTCATCATATTTAGTGGATGAATTAATTCTCTGAGCATATGTTCAAAGATGAGTTTTCATATCACCAACATCTCAATTTTATAAAGCATTATCATGATTTGAAAGAAAATTTGAGATTTGAAACAATTTGCATAGTTTATGAAAAACTCATATCAATGACATACTTTCCTACATGAATGTATTTATAAATTGTCATTGAGAAATGCTTTTCTTGGTATCACTTATTTGCTTATCTGTATGTTCAGTGTTATGAATCAATTGGATAAGATTACTTGTGATACACTTTTTGCTTGGAGATAACATACTCATCTAGAAGCAATTCAGTTTTATGAGAAGAAAATTGGGAATGGTAAATCCCAATACGTTGTAAATTGCCTCCACTTAATGTTAGTTATGTGTTTTATGATTAACTGAATACTAACTTAAGCATTGGAGAATCTAGATGTATCTTATGTAGGATGTTTATCATTAAAATCTCTGATATTCTGGTAAAGTTTGCTGTCAAGATGACCAAACTCGAGCCTACCCAAGTTAAACTCGAGCTCGAGACAACCAGAGAGGAGATGAAAGTCTGAAGAAAGCCGAACTCGAGCCTATAAGTGAACAAACTCGAGTTCACAAGCAGTCATCAGCACTTCAGCTCCACTATTTCACGTTCAGCACGGGCGAGGTCTGGTATTTCGATGATATCTCACAAACCAGGAAACGGATTGACGTCAAACCAGTGGCATATGAAACTAGATATCCAACACGTCATTTTGACATAAAATTCATGTCCAAAGGAGGTCAGATAAAGTAACTATGAATTTTTGAAGATGACAGAGAAATTCACACCACACAGAAAACCAAGCTTCAATGGTTTGGGTGTAACTCATAATCTACAATACCAATTGAGTTAAAATCAGTGACATATGAAAGTAGACTCAAAGGGCGTTTCAACAAGCTTTGATTGGACCAAAACGAAGTTTATACCAGGGAGATATGGCCTTCGAAAGTTAATGAAGGTGCAAACTTGAGCCTAAAACTTATACCCTCGAGTTCACGGGATACAGAGAACAACCAAGTTCAGAGGACTTCACGAACTCGAGCCTGTAAGTATTAAACTCGAGTTCGTGAGTGAAATTAAAGAGTTCACACATACACTCTTGAAGTCCAGGTTAGTACAAGTTTTGTCATGGTTGAAATATTTTTTGAAAACCTGATTGATTCTCTTCACTTCACTCTACCCTCGAGTCTAAACCTTAATTCTTTCAAATTCTCTCATCCTCCTCCACGAGATTCTGAGTAATTGACCTTCAAACGTTTTGCATCCACCAAAATTCTCCGAGAATCGACCAAGAACAATCTGCTTCTCAAAGGAACCATGTAGTATGTCTAATCACACCTCCAACTCTCAGGGAAGAGCTCTATATATATCCAGATCAACAAGATCAAGAACCACATGCTTTCGAATCCAGGAAAGCTTAGAATGTTCCTTCTCAACCTACGCCTTCTGATTTTGATGCAAGAATCAAAGAAATTGTTGACAAAGCAATTTCAAATATAACTGATAAAATTGAGGCAGAAGTTGGAAAAATGGTATCTGAGGTGATCAAAGGACACAATGACTTGGTGGATACTCAGGAAGGATTTAACATAGACCAAAAAGAGCTGAAAGAAGAATCAAGGATATAAGTGATCAGCTTGAAGATCACACAGCTAGCACTTCAACTCTTATGGTCACCATGATGAGCAAGAGTAATAAAATGGACAAACTATCGCAAAATCAGTCCATGACTTAAGTGATAAAATGGATATGATCTTGAAGAATCGGATTCTACGTGTATCTACTTCAGCTACTTGGACTAAGCTCGATATGCCTAACTCAGCTTCTGAACCAGCCATTAACTTCGAACTTGAGCCATCCATTCATACCATTCAGGTTAACCCTCTATCTCAGCAACAGGATCTTATTTAAGGGAGAAGAGTAAAAAGGATTTTATCCTATTCCTACACCTTCAAATATCTCAATTGATCCACCCTTGTTTGCTGATGACAAAGGGGGAGAAGAGTGAGAAGGATCAATCAATGCTTTAATGCTTTCGAAATTATATTGCATATTTTCTTTCGAAACTCTACTTAACATTCTGGTCTATATCTTGATTAATCTCTACTGAATGTTAAGTTATGCAGTATACATGCTTTAATGTTATATAATTTCTACTGCTGTATACATGCTTTAATGTTATATAATTTCTACTGCTGCTAAACCGAACTCTGATATATGCTCATCTGAACTCTATGGATTAATGTTTAATGTTTATGAGTATATATATCAATGAGTTATTTAGTTATTTTGGTATCTGGCTATCATGACTGATCTTATTTGATAAAATGAATTAACTAGTAAGTTGTCATGAGATTCTTATTTGCTTAACTTTGATGAAATGAATTGTGTTTATTAAAATCTCAAAGTTTGCAAATGTTTTTGACCAAACTTGCTTTCTCTTTCCTCAAATGATTAAATTTTATTTTTGAAAGCAATTGATTCTTTGCAAGTGTTGTCATCATCAAAAGGAGGAGAATGTTAGTTCTATATGTGTTTTGATGATAACTGACAATTGCAAACAAGTCTGAATGTTTTTGATAAGTTAAACAAAGTTTTGAACCTTGCTGATTTCAGTTCAAAAACATCCTATTAGTGTCGAACTCGAGCCTAGACAGGCGAACTCGAGTTTGTTGCTCACAGAAGCCAAACTTGCCGGTTTGATTTTTGAACCCGAGACATGACCAAAAGTTTAAACTTGAAATTTTTGAATGAACTCGAGCCTACACTTGTGAACTCGAGTTCGTAAGAGACAGAGCATGTTGACTTGAAAACAATTTTAAACTTGAGACTCAATTTTTCAAACCTCGGGTTCGCACCTCCGGTTTAAATCTTCAATGAGTTTACAAACATGTAAACTCGAGTTCATAGTGATGAACTCGAGTTTGCCTCTCAAGGGAAGAATATTTCAAATGAGATTTTCATGAACCTCCGGTTTGCTTCCATGAACCTCGGGTTTGCGTCAAGCCAAAAGTTTTCCAAAAGTTTTCTAAGTTGAGCAAACTTGAGCTTAAGTTTATGAACTTGAGTTCGTGCCTTACGAGAGCAAAATGATTTTTAACTTGAAAAAACCTCCGGTTTGCACTTTGGAAACCTCCGGTTTGTGTTTTGAGAACTAAAACTGATTTTTGACATGAATAGTGTCAAACCGAGTTCATCACTTATAGACTCGAGTTCATGTTTTATTCAAAATGTGTTTCAAACTGATTTCCCGATGGTTTGCTCGATAGAAGTCTAAACTCGAGCCTAAAATGCAAACCTCAGGTTTGGCCCTGAACAAATTTTACAAACCTCAGGTTCTCTACGCAAACCTCGGGTTTGGTCCGGTGTTTAAACTTCATTTTAATGTTCAAGAAACTCGAGCCTAAATATACAAACCTCGGTTTGGTCCAGACGAGAGGCAAAACTTCGAACCGAATGAAGATCATGTTAGTTCTCAATATGTTTTGATGATTAACAACAAATGTAAAACATGTTTTGAAGTTTGCAAAGTTGTTTTAAAACCACTCGAAAGTTGCAACTCGGTTTGCATCTGCAAACTCGAGTATTGGACATGCCCAATACTGCGGTTTGCATTTGCAAACTTGAGTATTGGACAGCCAATACTTGCAGTTTGCTTGGTAAACTCGAGTATAGGCCATACGAAAGGAACCAAGTTTTCAGCCAAAGTCCATACCGCAGCTTGCTCTTGCAAACTCGAGTATGGGACAGCCAATACTACGCTTTGCTTGGCAAACTCGAGTATAGGCCATACGTAAAGAAACCAAGTTTTCACCAAAGTCGATACTGCGGTTTGCATAGGCAAACTCGAGTATTGAATGGTCAATACCGCAGTTTGCATGGGTAAACTCGAGGATCGAACTTCTTGTGAATCAAAGGATTTTTCCAACTTAGTCAATACTTGCTTTGCATTTGCAAACTCGAGTATTGGGATGCCCAATACTGCAGCTTGCTTGGCAAACTCGAGTATTGACTTCCGGAAGCAAAACAAGTTTTTCAAACAAAGTCAAAACTGCGGTTTCCAAAACCAAACTCGAGTATTGACCTTCCGAGAGCAAAGGATTTTTTCAAGATAAATCAATACTGCGCTTGCATTGACAAACTCGAGTATTGAATGGTCAATACCGCAGCTTTGCGTTACTAAACTCGAGTATTGGACTTCCGAGAGCAAATGGATTTTTCAAGTTAAACCCATACCGCAGTTTGCATAGGCAAACTCGAGTATAGGTCTTGTCCTTCAAATACAAGACACGATGGCTTGCCTCGAAAAGTGGAAACTCGAGTATCCAATTGGATATCGCAGTTTGGTCACTTGTGAACAAGTGCCATACTCGAGTTTACAAGAACAAACCGCAAGATGCAACGCAAAAACTAAGTTTTGAATTATACGAATTCGTGAATCACTCTTGTTTGTTCCAAATGCTTTCATGAACCATTCACTTATGATCCCGATATGTTTAACAAGTTTATTTAGTGGATTTCGGTTAGCACAGATCAAAATTAATGAAGATCAAGGGAAAAAGCATAAAGTGGTCGAGCATTTATTGCACTTCAAGAAATTAACATCCTTTTGGTTAATCCATCTCGAGCACAAACTCTCAACGTTCAAAAACACTTTCTTCATCAAGCAAACTCTTCTCCAACGGCAAATCCTCGAGTTCCACATCGACCATATCGGATCTGGATTAGTTGGAGCTTAGAGAGAGAAGATGACCGACTTAATGCTAATCACCTACAACGGTTGGATTCATCATTCAACGGTCATTTAATGTTCTCTACCTATAAATAGAGTTCATTAACTTCTTCTCAAGCATATACACCTACGAGAGCGAGAATTTACTAAGTGTCATTTATTGTGTTCAGCTTTCACTTGTATTGTATCAATCGATACTTGCACTTCGTTGTTCATTTTATCTGCTCAGAAGAGAGTTATATCTCAAATCATTTATTGATTGAGATAACCACAAGTCGGGGACTTGGTGGTTGGGTGTATTGATTACAACTTGTAAGGGGGAGTGAGTTCTAGAGAGAGAACTACTCTTGAGTACAAGAGTGTGTAATCGTTTGTGAGTATAGTGGATTGAAAATCCCAAGTGTGGCTTGGGACTGGATGTAGGTCAAAGATAAGACTGAACCAGGATAATTTCTGTTGTGCAAGCTTTCCTTCCCTTCCTCCTCTCGTCTATCTCTCGGTTTCATTACTTAAAAAACAGGCACACTTCTAAAAGTTTTTAAAATACCCAATTCACCCCCCTTGGATATATAGCTCCATTTACATTTGGTATCGAGCCGGTCTTCTCTTAAGAGCTTAACAACTCGAGAAGGATCATTATGGAAGGTATCTTACCGATGGAGCATCTATCAACAGACCACCTAGTTTCAATGGAGAGCACTACTCCTTCTGGAAGGCCAAATTCAAAGTGTTTGTTATGGCAACTGAGTATGGTCTTTGGAGAGTATTTGAAAGAGGAGATTATGAGCCATCAACCGTGGAAGATGGAGTCAGAGTTCCCAAGCTAGAAGAGGAATATGATGAGAACGACAGAAGAAACGTCACCCTCAACAAAGAAGGCGGTTCGCTTCTCCAAAGTGCACCGAGTCAACAAGAATACTTTCGTATTTGCACCTTATCATCTGCTAAGGCCATGTGGGATGCTCTGAGATAGCTCATGAAGGAACAGCTGAGTAAAGCAAAACGAGTCAATACTCTTATGACCGAGTATGATCTTCTCGCGAATGAAGCATGGCGAATCCATTGGTGAGTTCCAGTGAGGTTCACTCATCTCATCAATCAACTTGTCGCCTTGGGAAAAGAATATGACCAACCAGTCCAAGTAAGGAAGATCTTGAATATCCTTAACAAGGAATGGGAAGCAAAGGTCACAAACTATCAAGAGGCTCGAGGAGAGTCAATGACGTCGCAGCTGCTCTATTCGGCGCCTCCGAGTATGAGGCTAAACTCAAATTCAAGAAGGGACTTGATGAAGCTCATGGCAAAAACAAGGGAATTGCCCTCAAGTCTACAAGAGAAGTTAAAGATTCAGATGAAGAAAATGAAAATGTAGACGAAGATGAGGAAATAGGCATGATGGTTCGTAGATTCAAGAAATTCTACAAGAAGGACCAAGGCTTCAAGAAATTTCACAAGGGTAGCTCCAAACATATGAGGCAAAGAAGCCACTATCTGCTACGAATGTCAAAAGCCTGGTCATATCAAGTCCGAATGCCCACAACTGAACAACAAGGACAAAGAAAAGAAGAAGTTCAAGAAATACAAGAAGAAAGCTTATGTCTCCGGATTTGGGTGACAAAATCCGATGAAGATGATGAGGATGAGGAAGAAAAAGCAAATATATGCCTAGTTGCTTTGAAGAAGAAGAGCAACGTGCTAAACTTGAAGAGGTATATGATTGCAAACTCCTTATGATGATCTGTTTGATGAATATATGACCGTGCAATTTGAATTTGAAAAACTTGCTGAAAAATATTTCAAACCGAAAAACCGAAATCTTACTCTTGAATCTCAAGTTGAAATGTTGTCTTCTTCGGAAAATACTATTTGTAAAGATTGTCCCGATCTCAAGAAAAGAATTCATATCTTACAAAGGCACTTGAGAAATTCACTAGAGGAAGTGAAATGCTCAATGTCATTTTGAAACAACAACATTTTATAAATGATAGATCGTATCATTGGTTACGGACCGTACTTTGATAAGAAGAAAGGCAAGAAGAAGAGTGGTCGTAAAAACATACATGAACTATTTTACAAAATCAGTTCACTCTTCAAATCCCTTTGCACATTGCAATTACTGTAATAAGAAGGGTCATTCTACTTCATCTTGCTTTCATAAAAAGGAAAGAAAAATTAAACCAAAGAGGAAATTATCAATGGGTACCGAAAGGAACTTATGTTCCTAAGGTCAAAACTAACTCCAAAGGACCCAAGAAAAGATGGGTACCTAAGGCTTGATCCTTTGAAAATTGCAGGTTTGTCTTAGAGCATCAAGACCCAACAAGTGGTACATTGATAGTGGGTGCTCAAGACACATGACCGGAGATGAATCCAAATTTCTTTCAATCAAACCAAAGGATGGTGGTAGAGTCACATTTGGAGGAGACCAATCAGAAAAATTGCTGGAATTGGTGAGATAGGAAACAATGAAGGTCCTCTCATCAAAGATGTCTACCTAGTAGAAGGATTGTGTCACAACCTCCTAAGTGTGAGCCAAAGCACCGACAAGGGTAACCTAGTTATCTTTGATTCAAATGAATGCTTGATTGTTACAAAAGATTTAGTCCCCATTGATGATTTGAAAACTAAAGCCTTATTTAGAGCACCTAGAGATGGAAATTGTTATACTCTTAACCTCTCTAGCAATGCTTCATTTCTGAAAATTGTTTTGTTAGTAACTTGAATGAGAGTTGGCTATGGCATAAACGATTAGCTCATGTTAATATGTTTCAACTTGACAAGTTGCTGAAAAAGGATTTGGTCATTGGTATTCCAAAATTGAATTTCAAAAATGACATAGTCTGTGATGCTTGTCAAAAAGGAAAACAAACCAAATCTTCTTTTAAAGCAAAAAATGAGATTTCAACTAGTAGACCTCTTCAATTACTTCATATGGATCTAGTTGGACCAAATAGAGTAAAAAGTCTTGGTGGAAATCTTTACACCTTGGTCATAGTTGATGATTACTCTAGATTTGCTTGGACGATATTTTTGTCATCTAAAGATGAAACATTTGATCGCTTTGTTACCTTTGCCGAAAAGGTCCGAACGAGAAAGGCTTTGCAATTTCAGGTATAAGGACCGATCATGGTGGCGAATTTGAAAACAACGCCTTTCGCTGAGTTCCGTGACAATGTGGGGATTGATCACAACTTCTCAGCTCCAAGGACTCCTCAACAAAACGGTGTGGTTGAGAGGAAGAATAGAGTCCTCACCGAGATGGCAAGGGCAATGTTAAATGAAAACAACACTTCTCAAGTGTTTTGGGCGATGCGATGAGTACGGCTTGCTACATCTCCAACCGAGCCTATTTGAGGAAGAAGCTGAACAAGACCCCATATGAACTCTACAAGGAAAGGAAGCCAAATCTCAGCCACCTACATGTCTTTGGATGCAAGTGCTATGTGCACAACAATGGTAAAGAGAATCTTGGTAAATTCGATTCCAAAGCCGATATAGGTATCTTCATTGGTTATTCAAATAGGAGTAGAGCTTATAGAGTTTTTAATACTCGCACTCGTATTGTTGAAGAATCAATACATGTTGTTTTCTCGTGAATCCAAATCGATAAAGCCTTGGACAATGAAGAAGAAAATGTTTTCAAAAATCAATTCTTTTCGAAAACTACTCCCCGCTTCTATTGAAAATCCCGAAAATATTTTTGAGGCTGATCCCCAAAACTCTATTGAAAATCCAGATCAGACTCAACCTAGAGCTTGGAAATTTATTAGAAATCATCCTTTAGACCAAGTTATAGGTGATATTAATCGTGGGAGTAAGAACCGAAATAGTACTTTGAATGAAGTAACTTTTTCTGCATTTATATCTCATATAGAACCCTCTAAGATTGATGAAGCCCTTTCGGATAATGATTGGGTGATAGCAATGCAAGAGGAGTTACATCAATTTGACAAAATCGTGTTTGGGATTTGGTACCTAGGCCCAAAGATCATCCGGTCATTGGCACCAAATGGGTATTCAAGAACAAACGTGATGAGTCCGCAATCATTGTCCGCAACAAGGCAAGATTGGTTGCCAAAGGCTATAATCAAGAAGAAGGAATTGATTATGAAGAAACTTATGCTCCAAAGGGCAAGATTGGAAGCCATAAGAGTACTTCTAGCCTTTGCATGTGTAAAAGGTTTTAAACTATATCAAATGGATGTGAAAAGTGCTTTTCTGAATGGTTTTATACAAGAGGAAGTTTATGTAGAACAACCTCCTGGTTTTGAAAATGAACATTGTCCAGATCATGTGTATCGTCTCAAGAAGGCTCTATATGGCCTGAAACAAGCTCCTAGAGCTTGGTATGAGCGATTAAGCAAATTCCTTCTAGATCAAGGCTTTGTTAGAGGAAAAGGGACACAACTCTTTTCATAAAGAGTAATAAGCTAAATGAAATTTTAATGGTTCAAATATATGTGGATGATATTATATTTGGTGCTTCTAATGATGCTTTGTGTGAAGAGTTTTCAAAGACTATGCAGGGAGAATTTGAGATGTCCATGATGGGAGAGCTCAACTATTTTCTTGGACTGCAAATCAAGCAAAGAAAAGATGGGATATTTATTTCCCAAACCAAATATCTCGAATGATTTGTCAAGAAATTTGGGATGGACCAAAGGTCAATGGTGCCGACACTCCTATGAGCTCAACCGCTTCACTAGATGCTGATGAGGAGGGCAAAGATTTCAACATCACAAAGTATAGAGGAATGATTGGATCACTTCTCTATCTTACAAAAGTCGCCGGACATCCAATTCAGTGTTGGGATGTGTGCAAGGTTCCAATCCGCTCCAAAAGAGTCCCATGCTGAACAAGTAAAGAGGATATTCGGATATCTCTCGGACACAAAGACTCTTGGACCGTGGTTTCCCAAAGGTCAACCGGAACACTTGGTGGCATACTCGATTCGGATCATGCCGGCTACAAGATGATAGAAAGAGCACAAGTGGCCAATGCGAATTCTTTGGCAACTCACTTGTCTCTTGGTTCAAGCAAGAAGCAAACATCTCAGTGGCCGTATCCTCTACCGAAGCTGAATATGTAGCTGCTTCAAGTTGTTGTGCTCAAGTGCTATGGTTGAAGCAACAACTTGCTGACTTGGGAGTTCACTTGAAGGAAATCCCAATTTTGTGTGACAACACAAGCACAATAAGCTTGGCCAAGAATCCGTGCAACATACAAGAACCAAGCATATTGATGTGAGGCATCACTTCATTCGGATCATGTCCGTAAAAGAGATGTCAAAGTGATGTTCATCCCAACTCATCTTCAACTTGCCGACATCTTCACAAAGCCTCTAGCCAAAGAACCTTTCAACTTCATAAGAAGAGAATTGGGAATGGTAAATCCCAATGAATTGTAAGAATTTCTCATTCAATCTAATGTTAGTTATGTTTTTGATGATTAATCTTTACTAACTTGAGCATCGGAGTGTTTAGATATGTCTCTTGCAGGATATTTCAAAGCTTCAGAAGTTCCATACTGCAGTATAGGATGGGTTACTCGAGTTTAGGACCAGACAGAAGCCAAACCTGACATTCAGCAATGGCTTGACTCGAGTATGGGGAACAAAACTGCAGTTTAGGACCAGACAAACTGCAGTTTGTAAGTGCAAGTATGCTAAACTCGAGTAAGGAAAAGCTAAACTCGAGTATGTTCATCGTGGGTTCAAAAATTCACGCTACATTTTTGAAGTCCAGGTTAGTATACTTTCCCCTTTATCGCAAAAGTATGTAAATGAAAGTTTGCTAAACTCGAGTAAGGAGAAGCTAAACTCGAGTATGTCACTGTGAATTCCAAACGTTACACTATTTTAAATCAACGATGTGGCATACTTCCATTTGTACTCGAGTTTGTTAGTGACGCTTTCCTAAACTTCCATTTGTACTCGAGTTTGTTAGTGACGCTTTCCTAAACTTCCATTTGTACTCGAGTTTGTTAGTGACAGCTTTGCTAGACTCAAGTAAGAAATAGATAAACTCGAGTAAGGAGGTCTCGTCTATATATATATGTGAACAAAGTGGTGTTCTTCCAAACTCGCGTCTTCACTCCAAAAACCCTAGAGTTTCAACTTTCTCTCTTCTTCTCCTTCTCCGAATCCGTCACAATCCCTCATCAACCCCTTCAAATCCTCACCAAATTTCATCTAATTATTCTTATCTTCACTCCTTCCGAAACCCTAAGCACTCAAATGTCTAAAGAAGTCTCTCAATCCTCTCGACCGATTCCTCCACGAGCTCCAAGGAGCAAATCGATCCCACGAAGTTGCGAGAGGCATTGATACAAGAATCCCTGGAGTGGGTATTGTGATTAAGGATAATCCATCCTCGAATCCCAAGAAAGGGATTCGTCTCCAAAGGATCCGAGAACCTTCATCATCCACAAAAAGGAAGAGGGCGGCTGAGTCGAGCAAAGCAAAGGGGAAAAGAACCGTCGTTCACCGAAAGACTAGGTCCAAGAATGCCACCCCTGCTTCTGGCTCTCGCTCCACTGTCGAAGTTACCGGCTCTTCGTCAGATTATGAGACTGAAGAAGATGAGCACGAAGGAGCCTCCCCATTTATCGACAATGCGAGGAGATTAAGCTTCACAAGACTCCGCCTCCGGGATTCAAAGTCACCCCGGTTCCTCTTCCTCCTGGTCTCAATGCCAAGTTCAAGGACCAGTATTCATCTCGTGGCTTCTGTGCGGTTGTCTCAGTTGACTTGGAGCAACTTTATCGCGAATGCAATGTGGATCTCTCACCTTGGTTTGGGGCCTATCAGTCATTCATCTCCATCGAAGCCGCTTACTACCCGAGTTGGTCAAGATGTTTTATTTCAATATGGCAACCAACAACCTATTGGACTCGAAGGCTATACGGTTGAGGAGAGGATCACCACATGTGTCAGGGGGGTCCAATTCAACCTGTCTGCCGCTATCATCAACCAGATCCTAAAGGTTGCTCATCCTCCACCGGCGTCCACACCAAAATACACCAATGCTGAGGTGTATAGGACCCTAATGCGTACCCAGGACGTGCCGAATGATCAGCTTGCTCATCTATCTATCAAGCCCTCAGACATGCCACCACTGCACCGAGTGATATGGTACATCTACACTCGGAATTTTGTGCAGAAAGGAGGAAGCTATACTCACTTTGCTCTAAAGGATTATCGATTCTTCACGGCCTTCATCCAGAAGAATCCTCTCAACATTGGGCAATGGATCTTCAAAGAAATCAGTGCCTTCAAGTTTACATCCCGAAAGGGATCATACATGCCCTTTGCCTCACTGGTGTCCCTCATTATGTTCTACTACAAGATATGGTATGTGGGGCCACCCGAGCAGATGAAGTTCATCCCATCCTTCGGCAAGACTCGGTTGAACTTTATGAAGATCTCATTCGAGCCGGAAGGATCGGGGCCACCAAGGGCTCCTCCGAGGTCACAAGCCCGTGGATCACGCCTCTTATGCGCACGAGGCTCGCCGCATCCTCCTCCATCATTGGACCTCGAAGAACGGTTGAGAGAGATGATCGATGCTGCCCTCTCATCTCATAGACGATTATGAAAGCCGAGTTGGACATGTCTTTGCGAGCCGAGTTCAAGATGGGTCTCATGGATGTGAAGACCGACTTGGAGAAGCCGAAGGATGCCACCGACCGAAGCAAAGCGAGATTTTTGATCGGGGATTGATCTAGACTCCCTGGATATCCATGACATATGAGCTTGCTTCGGAAGCCCTAATAAGATTGATCGTCGATTGACCATTTTGGTCTTGGTGCTTCTTCGTCCTCCACATTTGGTTTCACGACCGGTCCATCCTCATCCTCTCCTATACCTGAGACACACATATCCCCACCTTCCTCACCTCCCTTCTCATTTCCTAGTCCACCTCACACCACTTCCCCAGCCTGCACTTCCACTCCTACCCCTGTGATTCCATCATCTCCTATTACCCCTTCCACGAGAGATTCTACCCGATCGCCCTCCATCTCCATCTACCCCGTCTCATCGAGAAATTCCCACACCTTCTCCTCACCTTGACCCTACCTTTGATCCATCCACTGCCATGGTCCTCCGGTCCCCTCCTTTTGTTATCCTTGATCCCGAGTATGTTGATGAAGACAAAGGGGAGAAGGAGAGAAAGATGTAGATGTATAGGGTCTATTGGTTCTAGGTAGTCTGTTATTCTAGATGTTTTGTTTTTGTCATCTCGTACTTTGCTATTTCGAACTTGTTATGATTATCGAATGATATCGTAGTTATCGAGTATCTATCTTGTCCGATATTGTTCATTGTTTACTTAATTGAATATAGTTCAGCTTGTTTACGTTTTTGAATTCCACTTCGCCATTCTCTCGAACTTCAAATGTTGAAATGACAAATTAGATGGTTTTCTCGATAACTCAAACCTTGAACTTTGAAAACTTCATCTCAAAACAAACTACATCTTTCAAATTCTTTGCAAAATAATTTACAAGTGTTGTCATCATCAAAAAGGGGGAGAATGTTAGTTCTCAATATGTTTTGATGATTAACAACAAATGTAAAACATGTTTTGAAGTTTGCAAAGTTGTTTTAAAACCACTCTGAAAGTTGCAAACTGCAGTTTGCATCTGCAAACTCGAGTATTGGACAGCCAATACTGCAGTTTGCATTTGCAAACTCGAGTATTGGACGCCAATACCGCAGTTGCTTGGTAAACTCGAGTATAGGCCATACAGAAAGGAACCAAGTTTTCAGCCAAAGTCCATACTGCAGTTTGCTCTTGCAAACTCGAGTATGGGACAGCCAATACTACAGTTTGCTTGGAAAACTCGAGTATAGGCCATACAGAAAGAAACCAAGTTTTCACCAAAGTCGATACCGGTTTGCATAGGCAAACTCGAGTATTGAATGGTCAATACTGCAGTTTGCATGGGTAAACTCGAGTATCGAACTTCTTGTGAATCAAAGGATTTTTCCAGCTTAGTCAATACTGCAGTTTGCATTTGCAAACTCGAGTATTGGACAGCCAATACTGCAGTTTGCTTGGCAAACTCGAGTATTGGACTTCCAGAAGCAAAACAAGTTTTTCAAACAAAGTCAAAACTGCGGTTTCCAAAACCAAACTCGAGTATTGACCTTCCGAGAACAAAGGATTTTTTCAAGATAAATCAATACGCAGTTTGCATTGACAAACTCGAGTATTGAATGGTCAATACTACGGTTTGCGTTACTAAACTCGAGTATTGGACTTCCGAGCAAATGGATTTTTCAAGTTAAACCCATACTTGCAGTTTGCATAGGCAAACTCGAGTATAGGTCTTGTCCTTCAAATACAAGACACGATGGCTTGCCTCCGAAAAGTGGAAACTCGAGTATCCAATTGGATACTTGCGGTTTGGTCACTTGTGAACAGTGCCATACTCGAGTTTACAAGAACAAACCGCAGTATGCAACGCAAAAACTAAGTTTTGAATTATACGAATTCGTGAATCACTCTTGTTTGTTCCAAATGCTTTCATGAACCATTCACTTATGATCCCGATATGTTTAACAAGTTTATTTAGTGGATTTCGGTTAGCACGCATCAAAATTAATGAAGATCAAGGAAAAAGCATAAAGTGGTCGAGCATTTATTGCACTTCGAAATTAACATCCTTTTGGTTAATCCATCTCGAGCACAAACTCTCAACGTTCAAAAACACTTTCTTCATCAAGCAAACTCTTCTCCAACGGCAAATCCTCGAGTTCCACATCGACCATATCAAGATCTGGATTAGTTGGAGCTTAGAGAGAAGATGACCGAGACTTAATGCTAATCACCTACAACGGTTGGATTCATCATTCAACGGTCATTTAATGTTCTCTACCTATAAATAGAGTTCATTAACTTCTTCTCAAGCATATACACCTACTGAGAGCGAGAATTTACTAAGTGTCATTTATTGTGTTCAGCTTTCACTTGTATTGTATCAATCGATACTTGCACTTCAAAGGTTCATTTTATCTCGCTCCGTAAGAGAGTTATATCTCGTAAATCATTTATTGATTGAGATAACCACAAGTCGTGGACTTGGTAGTTGGGTGTATTGATTACAACTTGTAAGGGGGAGTGAGTTCTAGAGAGAGAACTACTCTTGAGTACGAGTGTGTAATCGGTTTGTGAGTATAGTGGATTGAAAATCCCAAGTGTGGCTTTGGGACTGGATGTAGGTCAAAGATAAGACTGAACCAGATAATTTCTGTTGTGCAAGCTTTCCTTCCCTTCCTCCTCTGTCTATCTCTGGTTTCATTACTTAAAAACAGGGCACACTTCTAAAAGTTTTTAAAATACCCAATTCACCCCCCCTCTTGGGTATATAGCTCCATTTACAGATCAAACTCGAGCCTAACATTATGAACTCGAGTTTGGACCTTCGGAAAACGTAAAAACGCAGTTTTGTCAAGATGTTCGATTTTGATTTTCACTTAGGATTTAATCTGCGAATTGGTTGTATATGTTTTAAATGATTCTTATCAATATTTCTAACCAGTCTTAACCAGTTTGCTTGTGAGATTTCAGAAGATTTGGATTTGCTTTAAAGTCAAATAAAGCAACTCATGTGCAACTTGTCTTATTATATTATATCTTCTTAAACAAAGCAAATGGGAGACAGCCTGGCAAGATGGACAACTATTTCTCAATGCAGACAACATGGCCACTACCAACTAAAGCTGAACATCATCATTCTCCAAACAAGACCACATGGGACACTTCTTGAAGAGCCAAAATTCAAATATTCAAATCTACAAAGTTCCCAACAGCTATATTCAGATAGCAAGTGGTCTCAGCAGCTAGATCCATGGAGAGACACCCATAACAGCTATATTTTCGAATGGATTGAAGTCTCAACGGATCTATAACGTTCACAAGCTTCAAATCACTATAAATACATGAAGATTTGAAGTTGGACAGCGAGAGAAGACATCACGTAAAGCTTACACGAATTACATCGCTTTTCTCTGTTTATTCATTTGATTGTATCTTTGATACATTGAGCTTCAAAGCTTATCATATCTACTCTTAGAGAGAGTTTATTTCCTTGTATATCATTCATTGTAATAATCTCAAGTCAGGTGACTTGGAGATTGGGAAAATCAGAATACAACTTGTAAGGGGGAGTGTGTCCTAGGTTGAGGAACATCCTTTGTTTATAGAGTGGGTATCTGATTACAGAGTACAACTGGTAAGGGGGAGTGTGTCCTAGGTTGAGGAGCATCCTTCGTTTACAGAGTGTGTATCCGTTGTAAGCAATTACAGCTTGTAAGGGGGAGTGAGTCCTAGGGAGAGGATCATCCCGAGTACGAGTGTGTAATTGTGATTGAGTGATAGTGGAAAATCCCGCAGTGACTGGGACCGGACGTAGGTCAAGGAGTTAGACCGAACCAAGTATAAATCTTCTCGTGTCAAGCTCTTCTTCTCTATCTCCACTTTACCTTGATATTATCTGTTGTGTGGGTGATCCGAAAAGAATTTTAAAATCCCCAATTCACCCCCCTCTTGGGGATTTCCTTCACTTTCATTTGGTATCAGAGCATTGGTTATCTGTTTTAAGGATTAACATCCTAGATCAAAGATCCAATGGAAGGAATTCTACCCGATGGAGCTTCAATCAACAGACCACCAGGTTTCAATGGAGAACATTACTCCTACTGGAACGCCAATTTCAGAGTCTATATAATGGCTTCTGAATATGGCTTATGGAGAGTATTCGAAAGAGGAAATTATGTTCCATCCTCAGTTGAAGATGGTGTTAGAACTCCTAAGCTAGAAGAAGAGTTTAATGAGAATGACAAGATGGCAAGTCACTCTCAACATGAAAGCCATCCACATGCATCGCAGAGTGCTTCTAAGCCAAAAAAGAGTATTTTCGAATTTGCACTCGCCATCTCGCTAAAGCTATGTGGGATGCTCTTGAAATAGCTCATGAAGGAACAGCCGCAGTCAAGGAAAATCGAATAAACACTCTTATGACTGAATATGATTTATTTTGTATGAAGTCTGGAGAATCCATTGGTGAGTTCCAGCTCAGATTCACTCATCTAGTCAACCAACTTGTCGCCTTGGGCAAAGTTTATGATCAATGGTCCAAGTGAGGAAAATTCTGAATATCCTCACTAAAGATTGGGAAGCCAAAGTCACAAATCGAAGAAGCCTGTGGAGAATCAATGCAATCGTAGCCGCTTTATTCGTAAGCTTATCCGAATATGAAGGCAAGCTCAAATTCAAGAAGGGCCCGAATGAAATTCATGACAATAGAAACAAAGGTATTGTTTTGAATGTCAGAAAGAGAAACCCAATGAGGAAGATGAAGATGATGAAGAGATGGTTATGCTTGTGCGAAAATTCAAAAAATTCTATAAGAGAGATCAAGCCTTTAGAGACAAATTTCAGAGAGCAACTCCAAGCAACGAACAAGATCAAATCATTTGCTACGAGTGTGGAAAGTCGGGTCATATCAAGCTCGAATGCCCTCAAATGAAAGTCAAGAAAGGAGAGAAAGGCAATATTCAACCACCTCAAGAAGAAAGCTTATATATTTGCCTTATGGGGAGATGATTCTTCAGATGAAGAAAGTGATGAGGAAGGAGTAGCAAATGTTTGCCTAGTTGCTGAAGAACAATCCGAAAATGACAATGAGGTAAGTGATACTGAACCTTCCTATGATGAATTATTTTCTGAATACAATGAACTATATTCTGAATATAGAAAACTAGCAAAAAAGTTCATTGCATCCAAGAAGAAAATTAAATTGTTGGAAGAACAAGTTCAGAATATTTCTTCTTCTCAAGTTTCGTTTCGAAAACATTCTTGAAAATGATTGCGAAAAGATTTGAAAAGATTTGTGACAATTGCTTGTGTTTTAGAGAAAAGAAATTTATATCTTACAAAAACTCTTGAGAAATTCACTAGAGGTAGTGAAATGCTCAAAGTGATTTTAAAACAAAGAAAGGTTTACAAATGACAAATCGGGGATTGGTTATAAACCCGATTTTGATAAGAAGAAAGGAAGAAGAAACATGGACAAAAATCTTATTTGAATTATTTTCAGAAATGCTCATACTTCAAATCCCTTTGCACATTGTAACTATTGTAACTGTAAAGGTCACAATACTTCATCGGAGTTTGTCCGCAGATGAAGCGAAACTTCATTTTAATGTTCAAGAAACTCGAGCCTAAATATACAAACCTCGGGTTTGGTCCGCAGACGAGGCAAAACTTCGGAACGAATGAAGATCAAACTCGAGCCTAACATTATGAACTCGAGTTTGGACCTTCAGAACAGAAAAACGCAGTTTTGCTGAAGATGTTTAGTTTTGATTTTCACTTAGGATTTAATCTGCGAATTGGTTGTATATGTTTTAAATGATTCTTATCAATATTTCTAACCGGTCTTAACCGGTTGCTTGTGAGATTTCAGAAGATTTGGATTTGCTTTAAAGTCAAATAAAGCAACTCATGTGCAACTTGTCTTATTATATTATATCTTCTTAAACAAAGCAAATGGGAGACAGCCTGGCAAGATGGACAACTATTTCTCAATGCAGACAACATGGCCACTACCAACTAAAGCTGAACATCATCATTCTCCAAACAAGACCACATGGGACACTTCTTGAAGAGCCAAAATTCAAATATTCAAATCTACAAAGTTCCCAACAT
Source organism: Acacia acuminata (assembly GCA_019022655.1). NCBI lineage: Eukaryota > Viridiplantae > Streptophyta > Magnoliopsida > Fabales > Fabaceae > Acacia > Acacia acuminata. Next base: position 631,872 of record JAFJYI010000225.1, on the reverse strand, counting down.
GACTATATTCGAGATAGCAAGTGGTCTCAAAGAAAGATCCATGGAGAGACACCCATAACAGCTATATTTTCGAATGGATTGAAGTCTCAACGGATCTATAACGTTCACAAGCTTCAAATCACTATAAATACATGAAGATTTGAAGTTGGACAGCGAAGAAGACAATCACGAAAGCTTACACGAATTACATCGCTTTTCTCTGTTTATTCATTTGATTGTATCTTTGATACATTGAGCTTCGGTGCTTATCATATCTACTCTTAGAGAGAGTTTATTTCCTTGTATATCATTCATTGTAATAATCTCAAGTCGGGTGACTTGGAGATTGGGAAAATCAAATACAACTTGTAAGGGGGGGGAGTGTCCTAGGTTGAGGAACATCCTTTGTTTATAGAGTGGGTATCTGATTACAGAGTACAACTGGTAAGGGGGAGTGTGTCCTAGGTTGAGGAGCATCCTTCGTTTACAGAGTGTGTATCTGTTGTAAGCAATTACAGCTTGTAAGGGGGAGTGAGTCCTAGGGAGAGGATCATCCTGAGTACAGAGTGTGTAATTGTGATTGAGTGATAGTGGAAAATCCCAGAGTGACTGGGGACTGGACGTAGGTCAAGGAGTTAGACCGAACCAGTATAAATCTTCTGTGTCAAGCTCTTCTTCTCTATCTCCACTTTACCTTGATATTATCTGTTGTGTGGGTGATCCGAAAAGAATTTTAAAATCCCCAATTCACCCCCTCCTGGTGATTTCCTTCACTTTCAGATTTGATTTTGATTTCTAGTTATTTCTTCACCACGATTTGGAGCTACGATGGTCTGTTCTTATTCGTGATTATGCATAGATCTGTATGGTTTGTTCATAATCGGTTTTACGTATATGGTTTTTCATGGTTTAGTTGTGTGCTTTCTTGGTGCATTTGGAAATTACGATATTTAATTTGGTCATTGTTCATTCTTTTTTGTTTAAACTAACTTTTGCAGAATGGTACTGAACACAAGAAGTTTGGTTTTGAGTTTGGAAGCCTACGTCCAATGTATGAAGTATGAACAGATAGCAGAGTTGCTTAATGGCATTTCTGAAAGATTCCATTGGGATAAAGTAACGGAAGGTGATTATATTATTGGACTTAAGCAAGTAATTTTAGCGATGCGATTCAATATATTGAAGATAGCAAAAATTTTGAATTTGGAAAAGAAGAATTAAAGCAATATAGCCGATTGTTTCGGATGCAATACACACACACGCACCATTTGTAACAAAGCAACATTAGGTCCCAACAAGAATGTTTAAATTGTATGCTATTAATGGAGGTTCATGTTACCTCCATATCCTTCTGCTGCTATGATTGTGCAATGGATCTCTAACATTTGAGGTAGAGTAAGATCTTTTAAATTAATACTTCTTGTCCTCATTCATGTATTGCTTTTGTGTTCTCAACAAATTCCCTGTTTTGTCAAGATTAATAATTTCTTTATTAGATTATTGATTGCTTCCTCATTATTGAACCATTATGTCACAGTTGGAACCTTTACATTTATTTGTTGCTATCTGTACATGATTAGTGTAATATCTCTTATTTTGATATGAAAGGATGATAAATTTGGCAACCCTTCAACAACAGGTGAGTCACATGTAAAATCAAAATGCTTTCTGGTTCAAGCATCCAATCAAGCAAATGCTTAGTTTTTGTTACTTGTAATTTTATATATCTCACCTTATGTGGACCAAGGCAAACAAAGCATAGCATTGGAGGTCGGTGGTCAATTTGGGCTAGTGGTGTCCCACTAGAACTTGTCTCTGTTAGATTTGATATGACAATGTTCTTCATTGGTCTATTACATTCTCTCTTACGTGGGTGTTTTGGCTCGGGAAGATATGAAATAATGAGAAATTACATGCCCCAAGTTGGTTCCCCGGGACTTGACATGATGTTCAACGTGCACCGCATGCGGCGAGATTATAATTTTGGCATTTCCTAAGCATCCTAATTTGAATGTGGTGATAATAAAATATTTTGAGTTGTGGCATTATATATCAAACAGATCGTAACTGCTCTATTCACAAATTCACCCTTCACAGAAGGAAAGCCAAACGGTATTCTCTACAGTTTGCATTTTTGCTATATATCTCATTTATTTCTAATTTGCTTGAAACAACCATATATGGACCGATACTGATAAGAACCGCACAAGAATGCTTCCATTTGTTTTTTATGACTCCTTTTAGTAGATTTGATAATTTAAGATAATACGTGACTCATGAATCATTATAATACGCGTTGATGGAGGGCCTTGGAGAAGTTTATGTGCTTTATCGGCATTTTGGGTGGGTAGCATTTTACTTTTAGTGCTTGGTATTTCTAGTCTTATTTTACCTACGACCACTGTTCCCCCTCCTGTTTGGTTTTTTTTTTTCCTTTTTTTTTGGGTTAAGAAAATAGATTTACAGCGTCCTAAGCACCTAATAAGGACGTTGTAAGTCCCCTGTTTGTTATTTATTTATTTTTGTTTGGTAAAAATATATTTACGACGTCCTAAAAACAAAATAGAGACGCCATACGTCTCAGTTACAGCGTCCTTATTTCATATTTACAACACCTATATTTGAATTTGGGCGACCTGAATCTTAGTCAGGTAGCCTAAATTCTAAAAGTGGCGACCTGAATTTCTTTCACGTCGCCTAAAATCAAACCCAGGCCCTAATTTTGCCAACCCGCGCACATCCAACCCTATTATTTTCGAAGTACCCTCTCTCGTCTTCCTCGTTGCCGTTAAAACCCCTTTTCATTTCTACCCTATTTCCCTCATCTTCCCCTCTCATCGGCGAACCCTATCGACTCCGTCATGACAGTCCATCGTCTCCTCTGTCTTCCTCTCTCACCGGCTTTGGTTCGCCGTTATTCGTCTTCAAGGTCGGCGCTTCTTCTTCTCTTGTTTTTGTTGCTTTTATTGTTTAATTTTAGAGATTTCTTTATTGACTCTAGCGGTAGTCCCTTATGCCTACTCTACTCTATAAATCCAATCTATCTGGCAGCTACCCTATTGTTATGAGTTTCGTATCATCAATATAATCAGTTCATTCTAGAGGCTTGTGAGCAATCTCAGTCAGCGTCTGCAAACTGACTCAATTTTTTGGCATAGTAGGTAATGCCTTTTAGTGAGTCCAGCACATTCGGTATTTGGCTCGCCTACGCCGATCTTCATCAATAAGCAACCCTCATCGTTCGTAAATTCGAGTAAGAAAGTATAAGAAAGAATTGTTCGGATTCTCCACATCAAGAAGACTAGCCAAGACCCAAAGACACCGAGGTAATGTTTACTTTCTTTATTTTGTGCTCAGCAGCCATTTTAATTTAGTTCTTTTTTATCGGAAATTCATCCTTCTTTTGTGTTTTGATCGGAAATTGATCTTTATTCTATGTTTTTAATTGAATTCTTGGTGTCCAGTGTGGCTGATTTCATATAATAACTCTGTTGCATACCTTTTTTTTAACTTGCAGTCCTGTTACAAACTCGGTTCTGTTAAGTATGTCTTTGAATTCGTTTCAAACTGCTGTAATGGGGGTTCTATTAAGTATGTCTTTCAATTCGTTTGACATACACAAGGAGTGTGCTGGAACCAAGAAGTATTAGACTAGTATATAGGACCAGACCTTTTCAGCTTAATATTTTGATGATGCTTCAGTGCATAATTGGTCTGTGCCTTAGTTCAATTGAACAAATGTTGTATTATGAGAGCCGTGACAATTAATGGCACCACCGATTCTTTTTGTAGGTTAGTAAAAAATTCTGCGGTCTTTGGTCCTAAAATGCCGTGAATTTGACCATGCTTGTTGGTATGTAATAAATCCGTTGCATACCTTTTTTTCAACCTGCAGTCCCGTTATAAACTCAGATCCCTCTAGATTTAATAAAGCTTTTACCACCTGTATACCATTTTGAAACTGATATAAGACTAATTTCACCTAGTATATATATATATTGATTTTTTTTATTTCTGTTTATTTGCAAATGTGTTGTGTTCTTGGTGTGTTTGCTATTTTGTAACTTTTGTTTTTCAATATATTTGTTTGGTAGATATATTATTTATTGATTCATTTTTGTCATTTCCCTTTATATTCTTTTATTTTTTTAATGCATTTAAAGCTTTGCTTGAAAAAAAAACACTTTTGATGTAACTACATCTAATTAGATTGGACAATAAAATACTCAAATTTGACATGATGATGGAAAGAGCAAGAACTTGCTAAATATTTGGAACCAAAAACCAGAAAGTTGGACCAGACATGACAACTATTAAAAAGAGAGTGTGTGCACACATACGTATTTGGGGCCGTAAAAATAGAAAACATATAGATCCTTGTGAAAATTGAAGATAAAAATTTAAATTTAAATTACTCTTGTTAATAAGAAGGAAATCCACTAGTTCTTTACAAGCTTATTAATAAACTTTCTTTTTGCCTTTTCAATGTTTTGATGTTGGCATGCCTACAAATCTCAAAGCTATTTATGATTATCCATATTTATGGTTATTACATTTATGATTATTACTTAATGTGCATTTAGAATAAAATATAATACACCCTCAATTCTTAATATAAAAGATCTAGCTCATGGTGCAACTTACAAGATCGATCAATCTTATATTAATGATCGGATATAATAGTAAATACACAAAATAGTTAATAGTTGTTAGTTGTAGTAAGAAGTCTAAGACATGTTATAGCCACTTAAAGTCAGGTAGAAAAAACTTGAATTGATTTCTTTCACCTTTTTTCTCCCCTCTGTTGTCATCTCTAGTTGCTAAGGTACATAGTTTGCATTATTATTATGCTTCGAGCATCATATTTCATTGAAGGAGACACTCGGTGTACCTACCAATGAAGATTTCTTTGAGGAGCATTTGAACCTTCAATAATTCTTATAAATAAAATAATAATAATTTCTTCACATCTTTGTACTAAGCAAACATATTAATGGTAATCATTATTGTATTGCACTCAATTGCATTACCAAAGGGTGTGCAATTGAACCAAACGGACCCTTATGTTTGTGGAATATTGTTGATTTTGAGATTAATTATGTGATTTCGTCTGTTATAATTTTGTATTGTTATAATGCAGATATAGACGAGAAGAGATTAAAGGATAGTCATCTTCATCTTTTTTGACTACCTGTGGAGAAATCTTGGTCAAAGGTTTGAAGAAAACGGTTACGCTCCCAAATTAGGTCAGTTGCTTTCATTTTATGCACACACACATATATTGTCCTTATATGATACCTTCTTCTTGAGAGAGAACAACAGTTTTGTCTTATGGCTTCATGGTTTACCATTATTGGTTTAAGTGTTTTTAATCCAGTCCGTGATTTTTTTTTTGTCTTTCCTTTACTATTAGCCATATGAACTACGTGAACTTGATTAAAAAAGTGATGGCTTCATGGTTTACCATTTCCATTACCATTGAAGTATATGTCGGTAGGAATAATTTCAATGTTCGTTAATTGATGAAATTGTTGGATTTAATAGTTGATATTGTTCTTCAATTGCTTTAGTTAGTAAGTTTTGTTGAATTAAGCTGAAATTGGTTGTTATTGAAATTTTGGGATGTCTTACTTTTAAGGGGAAACACTGCCGAAATTTTCTTAAAAGAAAGCATGTCGTTCTTGAAATTGTTATGAACTTGAATGTTGTTGGAAATGTCATAGGTGGTAATAAAATGGGTCATAATTGGATGAATGCGTTGAGAACTAGTGAAGGATATGAGAATGGGGTGGAAGAGTTTATTGAATTTGCTAGAAGGAATGTGGCTACAAAAAATGGGTTGTACTATTGTCCATGTGTCAATTGTTTAAATGGGGTTCAACGGGATATTGCTGATATAAGGGATCACCTAATTTGTGATGAAATAAGCCTTCGATACACAATGTATGGCATGGTGAGGAGATAACTACCAGTGCGTCCCACAAAAATGAAGTTGAGGTAGATGACGATGGAATGGAGAAAATGATTCATGATGTTGCGGACGAATTTTTGTACAACCGCATGAATATGATAGCGTGCGGAGTGATGCAGAGACACCTTTGTTCCCTGGGTGTACTAAGTATACACGGTTGACTGGGACCTTACATTTGGTCAACTTAAAGGCAACATGTGGGTGGACTGATAGCAGTTTCACGTCGTTGCTTGAATTGTTGTGTGATATGTTGCCGGATAATAGTGTACTTGCAAATCATATGTATGAGGCGAAGAAAATCTTGTCTACGATGGGTATGGAGTATAAAAAGATACACAGTTGCCCTAATGACTGCATATTTTATAGAAATGAGTATGAAGGCCTTAGTAATTGTCTGAAGTGTAAAACTTCACGATACAAAGTGAAAAAAGGTGGTGGTTCTGGAGATCACACAATAAAAAGGAAACCTTTGAAGGCATTGTGGTATCTTCCCATAATTCCTCAGTTTAAGTGTCTGTTTACTAGTGAAGCAATGACAAAGAAGTTGAGATGGCATTCTGATGAGAGAATATCTGATGGAAAATATCTACGACCCGGTGACTCTCTACAATGGAAGAAAATAGACGAAATGTTCCCTCAATTTGGTAGTGAGCCGAGAAACCTTTGGTCAAGGCTTTGTACGAGATGGCTTCAATTCGTATCGAACTCTTAGCAGCACCCATAGTGCATGGCCTAGGTTCTCCTTGTAATATACAACTTACCTCCCTGGCTATGTATGAAACGCAAGTATGTGATGCTTTCTATGATGATTTATGGACCAAAACAGCCCGAGAACAATATCGATGTGTACTTGGCGCCTTTGGTTGAGGATTTGAAGAAGTTGTGGGAGGAAGGCGTAGATGTGTTTGATGCATATAAGAAGGAGTCCTTCAAGTTGCATGCAATGATTTTACCACGATCAACGACTTTCCTGCATGCAGAAATTTGTCTGGGTACAGTGTGAAGGGGCATAAAGCATGTCCAATATGTGAAGCAGACACAAACTTCCATCAACTAAAGCATGACAAAAAAGGGTTTACCTCGGTCGCAGGAGGTTTCTTCATCGATTCCACCCATATCGTAAGTTAAGAAAGCGTTTTAACGGCTTACCGGAGCATAGAACGGCTCCAAAGGCATTAACTGGAGAGGAAGTTTATAGTCGGGTGGAACATATCAATGTCATATTAGGTAAGCAGCAAAGGATTGCGGGTGAGAAGAATATATGGAAGAACACTACTAGAAATTACTAAAATAGCGACGGAAAAAAATCCGTCACAATTGTGACAGAATTTGCGACGGATTTGAATCCGTCGCAGAATTTTGCAACGGAAAACAAATTCCGTCGCAAATTGCAACGGAAAATCAAATCCGTCGTAAAATTTTGTGACGAAAAATTAAATCCGTAGCAAAACTTTTGCGACGGAAAATAAAATCCGTCGCAAAAAAACAAATTACGTAGGAAATAAAAAAAATTCCTAATTTGCGAAGAAATATAATCCCCGTCGCAAATTGCCTCCCGAACCCTTTTCCCGTAAAAATATCTCTCGCGCGCGGATCACTTCTTGTTTCACTCAAATGCCTAATTCCTCCCTCCAATATCACTTATCACCACCGTGGTAATCCCTCTCCCTCCCTTCATTCTTCGTGATTCGCCGAAACTGTCTTAGAGGGTTCCATCGAAGGCACGTCGGATCTTGCTGAATTCTATTATGTCTGCCTCCATTTCGAGGTCGGGATCCTCTCTCCATTTTGAGGGTTCTATAAGAATGATGCCTAAATTCGCGATGTAATACAGTGTGAGTCTCTTTACCAACCCTACGGTATGGTTTTTGAATCGCTTTCCTAATGCACCGCCTAGCTTATGCTTCTGAATTATTGGCTGACCAATTGATTGATTTGGGTCGGAGTCTTGAAGAGAAAGTCGGCTTGTTCGTTGGAATTTTTTTTGCTGCTTTTATTAATGAATTATGGTCGATGATATCTATATCCACCATGATTGTGTCATTGGGAAAGTAATTATGTTTCGAAGTCAGATTTGGTGGTTTTAATTCAATTTCACTCGTTGCCCATTACAAGAAAAAACTTATACTTTGTTGTACACAGAGCATCAGTTCCACAAAATTATATGAATCTATCTTTTGGGATGGGTAATTTCCATTTTTACATTTAATGGTATAATTTGTGCTCGCATACCCTTAAGTTCTTTCTCAATAGGATGTTACGTCTTACGTGGAGATTTGACAGACTTGTTGTTTCCAACTTAATCAAATGGTTGAGTTGGTTTACCTTCTAAAGCATGAACACATGGTATCTGATCTATTTGCTTTATTTCATTTTTAATTGTAAAGTACAAGGTGCATGCTCACAACAGAAATGGCCTTTGTGCATTGGGCTTTATGGATAATCACTATCCCATTCGAAGTGCATTTTCACTTAACCAAGTGAATGCAATAATTTTCTTCTTAATATTGTTTTATTTGCAACACATCCTGCTTCCGATAGCAGTCTCTTGCTTTAACTTATTTTAACTCTCTGGTTGGTTCTCATGAAGGGATCAGTTTTATCGTTGCTATAACAGGAGCTGCTTTTTCTCTGTTATTTCATCTCTAGATATGTTCTTAAGTGCCCTGAAGATGTTTGTTCTTAAGTGCCCTGAAGATATTAGTTCTTAAGTGCCCAGAAGATGTTAAGATTGACATATGGAAAATTAAACTTCTGATTTGGTTTTAGAAATTAAACTTGTGGTGATGCTTTCCCTTTTAAGTTACTTTTAACTGTCATATTTCTGATTACCAAAGTATCATTAGGTACAACATTTTTCACATTCATGCTGTTTATTTCTTTGTGATATCTTTCTGTGTTTGATTTATATTTCTATAATTTAGGTTCATGGTTAACCTGCTAAATATAATTACATTTCTATATTTCTATATTTTTTTGATATCATTTTGTTTCTTTCCTTTTGTTATAACACCATGGATCTTATCTCTAAAGTTTGAAACTTTCTTCGCTTGTCCCATTCAAAATGAGAAGTATTGCCTTTGTTGTGCCCGTGGAACAATAAATTGTTGATTGCTCAAAGCCCTTTGTTCCGAATGATTTTGTGTAAGATTGTGTATATTGGTGACTTTGTGCTAGTAATGTTCCTTGCCTTTAATTAACAAAAAAGGGATAATGATTGTGGTAAAGTAAATGACCCTTATACCAAAGAGTATAGGTTTTTTCTCTTGTGATGGTAGAAACAACTTTTTTTATTTTTTGCTGCAAGTTTGGTTTGCCTGCTTAATTTCCCTAACATGTTACTGTTATTTCCGTAGTGCTATTTGCTGGCTTATGACTTGCCTACACTTGCTGTTGCTTTAGTTATTGATACAGCCATATCATGAAGCAGTGTTCCTACGGGATAAAGCTGACTAGACTTGAATCATTGGAATTTATGTTCATAGCTTTGCTAATTTAAGATACTGCAAAACAGTAGGATAAAATAAAGAACATTAATCTGCCACATGCTTGGAATGGCTGGATACTGATTTCTATATGGATTTTAAAGACTATAGCGCCATGCTTCACATTGTTATGTGTTTTGAATGTCAAATAAATTTATTTAGGATCATCCCCAAATGTCGAGACTAATACATTAACTTTCAAGTATGTTTATGTTATGTACGTATCTGATTTTTGACAATTGTAGATGACATAAGTGAATAACTAAAAAAAGATGCATTTATGTCTGGGAACAACAATGACAAGTAGGATTGTCTTGTCTGCAAGATGAATAGGATGAAAAAGAAATAACGATGAAAGCTTGATTTTGTAGCATGAAAATATTCTTTGTGCAATTGAATTAAAAATATTGTAAAAAACAAGTTGCTGTTAAGTGATGCCAACAAGAGTATATGGACAATATGTCTAGTTATTTTTATATACATTATTGTATAAGTATGTGTACTTACTGAGAGATATTGCTGATGATCTTATATTTTTTTAATTATCTCACAATGGGTATCATGTAATTTTAGTTCCTGTTGTTATATATAATTGTTTGGTCTTTTATCAGAGGAACAAGTTTTATTTTTTATTTTATTTCTATCAATGTCCCAAAGATACAGGAATGATGAGCTACCTAAAACCTGGTATTACCAGTGCATTGCTACTTTTTTCATGAAGTTCGTGTCACTTTTGTTCTGGATAGTCACTAAGAAAGTCTTATACATTCTTTAGTTTTGATTTGTGTTTAATTGGTGGTGTTAATGTTGCAGATGGAGAGAGTGAAGTTAAGGAAGAGGAAAAAGATGGATATAGTCATATAGATAATTAGAAGAAATTGAGATGCCATAGAACTCTCAAATAGAAGAAATTGATTATGACCATACTATTCTTTGTGTAGACTATTTTTTATACATATTGTTTGCAATATTATTGTTTATATTTTGTTTTCTCTATGTAAACTCTTTATGATTGTTATTATACATTTTTATGATATACAAGTTTTTTTTTTATTTCGTAAATTTTTATATATTTTTTAAATAAAATGAAATTTGCGACGGATTTTGAATTCCGTCGCAAAAATCTTTAGATTTGCGACGGATTTGAATTTCGTCGCAAACTTCAATTTTTGCGACGGATGTTTGAAATCCGTCGCAATTGCCACTTATTTTTTGCGATAGATAAAATCCGTTGCAAGAGCAATTTGCGACGGAAAAACATGTTTTTGCGACGGATTTTTCCGTTGCCAAAACCATTTTTTTTAGTGAAGAGATCAATTTTCTTCGATCTTCCATATTGGCGTAGTCTTGATGTGAGACACAGTCTTGATGTGATGCATGTGGAGAAAAATGTTTGCGATAGCATTGTCGATACTCTTTTGCACATACCAGGGAAGACTAAGGATGGAATTAGTGCGAGACTAGACCTGGTTGATATGGGAATAAGAGAACGGTTACATCCAAGAGTATTGGAAGGTCGTAAAATAGAATTGGTAGATGATGAAGAATATGCTCAACAAGTTCAAAGTTGTTTTATTTAAATGTAAATGGGGTGCTGTTGTAATAGATCCTAAATTTGGATTTGTCTTAGTTGATCTTCAAAGACTTGGTCAAGGAATATGTGTTTTATGAAACCCATTGTATAAAGAATAAGATGATCCACTCCCTCTCACAACAAATCCACCTACAACACGTGAAGTAGAATTGGTAGATGATGAAGAATATGCTCCAAGAAAGGATCATGAAAAATTCCTATGTTATTTTTGTACGGTTTAACATGTTAGTTCATTTTATTCATTTGTTTATTATTTATTAATAACCCTATCTAACATTATTGATTTGTCTTTGATGAACAGGAATATGTCTAGCTCTAACGAATGATCGGGTGATAGTGGGAATGATGTACCGGTGGTGAGAAAGGGTAGAGGTAGCACACATATGGGTGCGTTGATTGCACGTCGTGACAATCAGAAAAAGAGGCTGCATGTGGAGTTCGATGCCAATATGAATCCAATTGGTCCAGAGGAAGACAATTTCATTAGCTACGTAGGCTATCTGGCTAGAAGCAAAGTTCGCATTGTATTCTCTCATTGAAAGTTAGTTCCTCCTAAAACGAAGCAGCTGATCTGGGCAAAACGTTTGGTATCTCACTTTTGATATCTTCTGCATTTGTATCTTCAGTTTTATTACTTTATTTTTTTCATATCTTCTCTTTTACCTTACAGCAAACGTATGACGTGCCTAACAATACAGCCATGTACAACCATTAGATGGGCGAGGTTCGTCTACGTTGGAAAGACTTTAAGAACAAGCTCACTAAAAAGTATATTCGAGGGGCAAAGAGGGACAAGGACCCATGTCAAGACTATGATTACATTTCTCCAGAGGACTGGAGGGAGTTTATGGCGTCACGCCAAAATCTTGAATTTCTTGTAAAATTTCTTTCATATCTTATCTTTTAGATGAATCTATTTGACATCGTAGGCTCAGTTTTATTTGTTTTCGTGTCATAGGAAAAAAGTCAAGCCAATAGAGAGAGGCAAGCGAGAAATAAGTATCCGCATTGCATGTCTAGAGGTGGCTACAAGAAGCTTGAACGAAAGCTGATGGAAGAAGAGTTGCAAATAATGAAGGAAGCTGCCCAATCCGATCCTTCCACTGTTATCCAGGCCCCTGAACGTCCTCCTCGTCACATAAAATGGAAAGCTACGAGGATGAAGGGTGACAAATACTTAAATGAAGATGTGGCTGAGGTTGCCTCAAAGATTGTAAGTAGTTAAATTAGAAGTATTAAATAGCCTCTGTTGTTTGATATTTTTAGAGTTTAGTTACTATTTATGCAAAATCCTATGATACAGGATGCACTTTAGTAGCAGAGCAGCCAAGGTTCATTCACACCGGGTACATAGATGGACATTTTGTCCATGGCGATTGGGAAGCCAGATTACCTTGATGTTGTTCGAGGGGAGCCGAGGGGAGTTAGTGTCGCGAAATATTTTGGACGGTGTTGCCGTTGTTCGCATGACGATGACAACCCTAGTCCTCAGCTTGTAGCCAAAATTCGAGCGTCCCCCATAGATGAGGTTATGACACAACTACGGGGTGAAATGAGGGTTATGATACAAGAGAAGGTAAATATGCAACCTACAAACCAGGAATCCTCGGCCTTCCCAAGCAGCAAAGAAAGTTTTCACGCTCCAGATTACCTATTGGCGAACCTTCTCATCACTCTCCATATGTACTTATTGGCGAGCCTTCTCACACTTCACAGGGGGGACAACCTTGCACTCTATATTTGGATGACCCATACCGGCGTATTGTTGCCGATGGTCTTGTTTACCCAGAACAAACCACACACCACAATATGAAAATTCCACAAGACCAACGTAGGGTGACTCTGAAAAGTGTGCGAGAGGGGGAAGAATAGACAGCCATCCCGATTGATGATGAGGAGGTTCCCACGCTAGGCGCTGCCACCACATCGTTCATCCTTTGCCACATCATCTTATTCAGATGGGGACGACACCTCCAATGGTAGGAAATACATTATTGATTGATGATGAGTAGTGTTTAGGATTGATTTTCATTGCTAACCCACTCATAATCTGTGTATTATGTTTTCATAGCATGAACAAGCTGCGGGCTGATTTCTATACTTAGCACAGCTACGAGAGTTCTACCCGGACATTGTCTCTATAGGCTTGCAGATGCCTGCGGGCATTGTCGGTGCAGACAAGACATATTCGATCAATGTTGACAAGAAAGATTTGGCAGAGTTTATGCACATGGATTGTTTAGATATACAGCAGCTTCAACTTGCAATCTTGTAAGTTTTTTTTACCCTTTAATTATGTCAGTACTATTTTTGGTTTAATATATTCAACAACATTTATCATTTTATTTCGATCATAGTGTCTACCATGACATATGCAAAAAGGGAGACCGATTGGGTTCGTATGGATTCTTATGTCCTGGAGCCATGGCTTCGGCTCACAATATCTTAGCCAAGAGGGCCATTTATGTTGGTTTAACAATGGGGGACCTACAATCCCAATCACGAGATTTCTTGTTATGTCTAAAACGTGCCAATTAAACTACTGAAAGGTGTTATCTAGCGCCAATACATGAAAGGTTTTTTTTTTGTCTATATAAGATTTTTAAGAATAAATTGCTTTCTTATCTTAGTTTAATATTAATATGTATATGTTGTAGTGCTCATTGGACCCTGTGTGTTGTTTGTCCCGCCAAGATGCATGTTATTGGTTCGATTCCGTAGGTGGCAGGCCAACCGAGGATATCAAAAACATGTTTGCCGAGTAAGTAAATTTTTTTCTAAATCATCGATTCTTCTTTTAAATGAATTGTTTTCATGTCTGTTAATTTCCATTTTAATGATAGGGGTCTTAGGACATATAGACAGATTGCTAGAGCACGAGAGTAGGGTGGACCGAAGTGGTTTTATCCGAAGGTAAGTAGTTTCAATTCAAGTTTTTTCTGAGACACAGTAGCTTTCATTTTAACAATTTGTTTTTGATTTATAGTGGCATCAACAACCAGGGAACACCGAGTGCAGATACTACGTTATCAATTGGATGCAATCTATCATTTCCGTCGGACGTACTACTGGCTTTCAAAATGTACGTAATGCTCCGTGATCCTCAAATGATGATATTTTTTGTTGTCGTACTTCAGTTGTTAATTATTTCATTCACTTAATTGGTTTATCGTATACCTTGTTTTCCAATTTACAGTTTTTTGGTATTGAGGATCCGTACTCACAGGATTACATCAATTCGATTCGAGACATGTTGGCTAGATATCTTCTTGAACATGATTCAATGTGAATAGGCAAGTCATTACTTGTTAGGGTTATTGTCAATGTGAATAGGCAAGTCATTGGGTTGATTAAAGTAGCTCAAACTCAATGTTGAAATTTAGAGAAAAAAGGTTAAATGTTAATTAAATATATGTGTATAGAGTTGCTGTGCTGGGTTTGCTAGCTATGGATATTTATAAACATGACTTGAACTATATCAGTGTTATTGCCAATTGAAGGGAATGTTGATGCTATCTAATTGCTGCATTAAATTGTGAAAGCTGTTGTGAAATTTTGGAGATTAATTGCCTCCAAATGTGAGAAAAATTTGTTTTCATAGTACTTTATTTGTTGTTTTGGTCTAGTTTTAGTAACCTAAATCTAGTTCAAACCTTCTGAATTTTCTGCTCTTGAATTTGCTGAAAGTTTCTGACTGCTACACTTTAATTCATTATCAAGTGACATTGCTGAACTTGTCTTCTTGGGCTCTGCAGTTGAAGTTTTCTCTTGGAGTTGTTGATATTCTTGCATCCTTGTGCTTGAATGGTTATGTTGGAAGTTGTGAATTTGATTGAATTGATTTTGTTGAACTAAGCTGAATATACTTGTTCATCTATTGTCATTCTCTTGTATGCTCTTGTATGTATAAGCCAATATTCTCTTGAACTCTTTGTTGAAGTCACTTTTACATGTTCAATTTTCTCATTGAACCGTGCTGCATTATTCATTGTTATTTCACCTTCTTTGGATATAATGCACATACATCCAGTCATACAGAGCATATGCACTTATTTTGTGAAGTGCGCTTGTATTCAGTTTTGCAGTAAATTGGTCAAACGTAGCAAGCATATTTCTTTTTTAAAAAAACTAATAATAGGCGACCTGAATAGAATTCAGGTCGTCTCATGCCTCTTATGAGGCGACCTGAATATATTCAAGTCGCTAAATATGATAACAACAACGACACTCTCCTAGATGTCCCGCTAAAAGGGACGTTAATTGGGTCTTATTTAGGTCGTTTGTTAGGTATTTTGTAGTAGTGAAGGGTGCAAAACACTTATACGGTGTTAATCCGGTTAGAAAAGACGCCACCCAACTATGTCCCGAGGTAAAAGACAATTAATTGAGTGAAAATATGCTGGTATAAGTAAGTATTTTTAGGGCAGTTGGGTATGCCATGCGTTTTTTAGAAAACATTGGTATGTGGCATCATTTGTTGGGTCTCGCTATTGGTGTCGCAATCCTGAGTAAAACCCAAGCAAGAATTCCGAGTACGCCTCGAAAACCAAGAACACGAACACCGAAAATCAACATATATGGCACTTTCCAGAAAACCACGAGAATAGACAACACACACACACACCCCCAATATACACACACACCAACACACAAGACACTTGTCAACTCCCTCACACAAACACAACACATGGCTTATTACAAGCTCAACACTTGTCAACTTCCCCCTCTCATTGCAATACTTGGCTTTTTTGCATGTCTTCCACATGTCACACACGCTTCACTAATTCTAAGATTAGATTTCATCTCTTCTCCCTCATTTCTCCACGGCAAAACATCCCCTTCCCAAAATCTGATTCAACTCTTCCTCTTTCCTCTCTTGCGTCATGGTTTGCACACATTTGCACACACTCACCAAAAAACAAAAACAAAACAAACCTCACATTCTCTCATTCCTCTCAACTCCCTCTCGGCCACACCTCCCCCTCCAACATCATCAACATCATTATCATCACACACAAAGAAAAGCTCCACGGTTAGAAGAAAGGAAGAAGAAGATCAAGAAGTTCAAGGTATGGAACTTGAACTCTATCTTGGTTTCTTGGATGTTTTCTTCATGCATGTCATTTTGGGTGGTTGAAAACTCACATGCATGTGGTCTTTCCAAGTCTAGGCTAAAGGATCAACAAGGAAAATAGTGGTAAATTTGACCACAAGCTCAAAGATCAAGCCTATTGGTAAGAACATCCACTTCAAGTTTTTGAAGCTTTAAGTTTGAAACCCAAATTTTGTAATCAGAGGTAAACGCAACCAAATAATTGGAATTACAAAATCTGAGACCACTAACGTGTTCCTCATGGAAAATGGTGTGGGAATAAAGTAGTAAATGAATTTTTAAAGAGGTTTTTGAACATAAAATAACGCGCTCAACAAATAAGTTAAATTTGCCAGTTTTGAATCACTGAGGTTGGTAAGCTTGTAAGTGTGGTTTGATTGGGTAAAAAACCCCTAAAAATTATGAAAAATTCCAAAAAGTTTATACGACATACGTATCTTCAATTGGTGGGTATTTTTCATTTTTCTAAGCTCTGCTCAGAGAGCAATAAATTGTACAAGAGGACTCTGATTTATGGAAACCAAAACTGGGCGGAGAGCTTGTTTGTGGTATTTCAATTGGTAAAAAAGCCAAGAAAAATCTGAAAATTTCCAGAAAGCAAGAGGACTCTTGGAGCTTTAAATTGATATGTAGTTGGTAATTTTTATAACTTTGAGCAGTGAGATATGAATTTGTGAAGTTAAGACATGTTTCTGGTAAACTTACTGGACAATCTGGACATTTTTGGAAAATGGAAATGATTTATGAATGATAAAATATTGGAACTAATTTTCCCAAATTAAAACCTAGATTTAACAAGGATTTTATAGGTTTTTAGACCACCTAACTTGGACACCTATCTAGATATAAAGTTTTGAAGATAAGTTAAGTTTCTGGAAGCTTAACTGGGCATGAAGGGTAAAATTGGAAACTAGGTCTCTAGATAATGTGCTCTGGCTTCTGAAATTATTTTTCCTTGAAAATAGAATGGTTAGATAACATGTGAGAGTTGGCAGCACCTTTTTTCAATTTTTGGGCATTTAATTATGAATTTTTAAAATTTAATGAAAATTCTGGGAATTTAAGGTTAAGTCCAAAAGTAAGAAAAATTAAGGGGTAAAAGTTGTAACGTTAATACAACTTTGGTAAACATTTATATTCCCTGGTTTTAAAGTTATGGATATGTCATTAGGGCCATAAGGAGAAGGAAGGAATTTCAAGCAACACCTAAGGTTGTGGGAATAGAAACCCGAGTAAGGACAATAGTCCTTAGAGATAGTGGGCTTACCTTACTTGCATGTATTTGAAATTATTGCTTATGCATATATGTATAATTGCTATGCTTGGTTGTTATGTTTAACATACTTGAATGATTGAAGCTCTATCTATGATTATGCTATGGCCATGAGTATGATGCATGAAGCATTGAGCATGCAGATATGTTATTATCTTAACATGAGCTTGTGCAAGGCAAGGAGGAGCGTTGCTTCAAACGGCCCAACGGTGGGACAGCTTGAAGAATTGAGGGTGACAATGGTTAATGTTTTTTTTAATTTTCATTGTTTGTAAATGAATGTAAAGGGTTTTAAACCCTAGGAATACCCCTTTATGTATTCAAAAGTTTAAGTTTGTATCAGTATATCAAACTATTTCTGATTTTTCCTCACAATTGCGTATGTGTTGCATATGATTATGGTCAAGAATATCGGCACTCAAGACAAATGTGACACACCCTCCCCCAACCAACTACATAAGTACGTGAGCGCGTAAAAGAGAGTGCATGAAGTTGCGTTTTGTGACAGACCTTTCAGTTCCTTTGACCAGTTCAGCTTCACAAATTTTGGCCGCCTTGATTTCAACATCTGAAGGATCTCCTTCTCTGACTCCAAGTTCGACCTTTTCAAGGCATGACATATGTGGTCTTTGTTTAATAGTCAAATTTAATATTTGGGGACGTTGCTACGTTTGTAAACTTCGAGAAAATTGCTCCTTGGTAGTCAAATGCTTAATATTGGCAAAAATGATACTTCCGGGTCTTGTTAACTTCGTGGCATTTTTGGTCCAAAAAAACTTATGTCTTACTAGTGCTCCCGAGTGAAAACTTCCATAGCATTTAAGACCCTTGTCCCTTTTTTCTAATTATTTTAATTTTTTCCTAATTTTTTAAATTTTTTCCTAATTTTTTTCTATTTTTTTCCGAATTTTTTAAAAAAATTCCCTAATTATTTGGATTTTTTTTTATTCCTAGTCGTCGTCCATGTCGGCTTGTGAATCCAAATCTGCGCCACATTAGCGTTCCATCCAAGTTAACGGTTAACTGATGGTCAACTAAAGGCCCGTGGCATTTTTGCTTTTAAAACGTAACGTCGTGTGTATTTTTGCTCCTTCTTCCTTAAATATATATTATTAATATATATATATATATAGTTCACATTTAATACAAAACAACTCTAGAGTGTAGAGCGTACGCACAAGTTCAAATATTTTCATCTCCATCCTGTAAAATCATGGTCTCTAGCTCTCGCTCATCAAGTGAAAGACTAGCAACTTCAAGATCTCCAATATCATCAAGTGAATCAAATGTATCTCCAAGAGTGTCCCACATTTAATGTTCTCCTTGTAGATAACTTGGATTCTTTCTTGATAAGAGTCGAAGGTTGCTATACACATAAACCAAATCTTCAGCACGTTTTAGAGTCATTCTATTCCTCTTCATGAAATGCACAAACAAATAAGTACTCCAATTGCATTCAGCACATGATGAAGAGGAGGGTTGTTGCACAAGTCTCAAAGCTATCTTTTGAAGCAAAGGTGTAGAAGTACCATAAAGTAACCACCAAGATTTCAGATCTATAGTGGATTTAGAATCGATGGCATCTATATCGCCAAAAGTTCCACTATTGGTAATAAAATCTGCATACTCCCTTATAATCTTCCTTCAGTCCTCCGAGGCAGGGAAGAATCTCCTTAAGCATTTTTGTCGTTGTTGAGTAATCTCTACATCCATGTATGGAGGAACTCGATTAGAATCTTCTTGGAGCCATTGGTAACTATAGTATGTAAAAGAGAAACAAAAACAAGTAACAAATTATCAAATTATATCAAGAGAAGTATTAATTTTAAACTCAATCATTTTTAAAAACTTACTTAGGAATATTCAAAGCATGCACTAAACAATGTAGTAGAGTTGAATTTTTTTGTCCAACAATACACAAGAATCTGATGCACCACATAATAAAAAGAAGACATCTCTTCCATCCTCTTTCCCTCTTTATGGTATATAGCTTTCTTCACTTTCTCAATCAGCTCATCCCACATATCATATATCAAGTGAAGACAAGGTCTATTAGTGTCACACACTCTAATCATATCATAAATAGAAACAATGAAAGCAAGTATATATGTAATCAATTGAATCCCAAAAATCATTATCCAGTATTTTTTTCATTCATAAATCTGGCCCTCCCAAGATTATCATTTTTATAAATACTCAATTTTTCACTTATCACCATATTTAGGAGACCAGCCTCTATTAACTTGAACCTTTTTCAGCATCACAATCATTGAAGCAAAATGAGTATCAGCAATAAAAAGCAACTTCAAACTCACAAACTCATTATAGATGGACAATCTCATAGAATGATTCATAATGAAATGCTTTATTTGAGGAACATCTCCTAAAATATCAGTTATCCAACTGCATTCCTCATATGCTATCTGATTGTTCTCCATATTCTTTGTGGCACAAATATTTTTCACATTCAAATTCAATATGTGAACAACGCATGATGCCCAGGTAATAGATGGAAATTCCTACTCAATCAATTGCCCTGCTTCCTTACAACTTGTAGCATTATCTGTGATTACTTGAACCACATTCGCCTCTCCTACTTCTTGAATAACTTCCTTTAGCAACTTGAAAATGGAAGTTTTATCCTTAATCTCCCCTGCACAATCAATTGATTTTAAAAACATTGCTATACCATCAGAGACTACCATGAAATTAATGAGTGGCCTCCTTTATGAATCACTCCACCCATCACTTACAATACTCACCCCCTTATGAGTGCAATCCTCTCGAATAGGTTCACACAACCTATCAACACTTTCTTTCTCATGTTGCAATAGAGTGGTTTGCGACGTGTTATAGCCTGGTGGAAAATAACCTGCATTATTATGATTTGCTGCAATAGTATACGAAGCTTGGAAGTGTTGGTTCTTCGCCAAATTGAATGCCAATCCTACTGAATAAAACATAGGGTTAAGGTGCAAAAATACACATGTGATTTCGTCAAAAGAGCGCCCAGTAGTAAATGATTTTTTTAGGTGCAAAAATGACTATGTAGTTACAAATTAGGTGCAAAAATACCGTTTGACCGTTAGGTTTGCCTTTGGCCATCAAGTTTGACCTTTTTTTGCTGACTAGACGATGACATGGCATTTCAAAAGTGCAAAAATGCACATGTGGTTTGCAAAAAAGAGTGCCTAACACCAATTTTTTTTTAATTTAATAATTTTATTTTAACTAAAAGAAAATTATTATTTCCTTAGACCGAACAAGCTATTTTGCAAACTTTCGTTGCTTCCGACATTATTAACAAATTGTCGTTAGCCACGGTCTATGAACAAGTATTCAAAAACTCGATTTTCCAAAACCGATGCAACCTGGCTTTTTGTTCATCATTCCACATCACACCTCCTAAGTTGATAATGGAGGTTTGGAAAACAGGGGTGGGGTGGCGGTGGAGGAGGGGGCGGTGACGACGATGAGAGAATCGCGAGAGGGGAAGAAACTGGAGAAAATTTAGCAATTATTAATTAGAAATTTTAATAAGGATTTTTTTAAAAGAAAATAAATTATGGAAATAAATTTTTTACCATTTTTACCCGTTGAATAAATCCCCCTTCCCAAAATGATAAATCGAAGAAAAAATTTGGCCTCTAGGAAAAATAGACCTAGAGAAATAATAATTTTCCTTTAATTGAAGTAAAATTATTAAATTAAAAAAAAAGAATTTGATGTTGGGCGCTCTTTTTGACAAATCGCATGTGTATTTTTGCACCTTTGAAATGCCACGTCATTGTCCGGTAAAAAGGTCAAACTTAATGGTCAAACAAGTATTTTTGGGCCTAATTTGTAACCATGTGTGCACTTTTGCACGTAAAAAAAGCTCTTGCTACTGGGCGCTACTCTGAGCAAAGCACATGTGTATTTTTCCACCTTAACCCTAAAACATTCTAGCAATCAGATGATTTAATTCTTCTCGCTCCCGACATTGAATGCCATCTCAAGAGGACTCTTAGTTCTTCTTCTTCTTCTTCTTCTTTTAGTCAACAGAAAAGGTAGAAGAGGAAGGGGTAAAGGTACATTTCTGAGTTTATTAGATTGCATTCTTTGAGTAGCTTATTGGTCCAATGTCTCCATCTCTAGCAGGTCTTTATTTTGTAATAATAAACATCTTGCAACTCCTTTGCCTGATAATTTCAACAAATGAGTCCTCACTCTAGAATACAAACTTTATAATCTTTTTTACAGAAGTTCCATGTCCAAGATAAATTCCCTCATGCTTCCATTTTGGTAACATCTTTCCATAATGGTTTACTCAGTAATTCACCAGCAGTGACACTAGCAGAAACACTGGTGCGCAGCATGACTAGTAGCACTGGCAGAACTTGAATGATCCATACTATAAATAAGTTCGACAAAAAAAATTAATCAAAAAAATTATCAAGCTCTTTGCCTCCTGGTCATAATATATATATATATACATATATTACTCAACTAATTACAAACTAAGCATACATTACTAAATACTAACTAAACTAATACTAAAAGAGCAACACAGTCAAAGATGCACAGATACCACAATATTTAACCTCTTTCTGAACAACTTCAGGATTGGTGAAGGCACAAGTCTCCTTTTTTCTTTGGGAGGGTGGGGGAGTGTACTTAATGGAGGAGGGGAGAGAGAGATGCCAAGGGAGGAGGCGGTGAAAATAGTGCCACATCATCACGTTTTTGACGGAGGACTAACTCTATTAATAGTACAAACAATAAGGATTACATAAAAACGACAAAAAAAACCCCATAAGGAGTAATGACCTAATTCAAAATTATAAGTATTGTCAGATTAATTTTCTCTATTTATATTTAAATACTTATTTTATGGAACTCCACTAAAGGGAATCATTACCGGTGGGACCTGGCTAATCTCCTTTTCTTTTCCGGTTCGCTTCCATCCTTTACTCTTTTTATGATCATTGAATCAGATCTAATGATCCACAATTAATGCAATTAATATTTCTTTTCCTCTTATAAAAGGAAGAAAGAGAAAGATGAGAATGAAATATTAAATATGGATCATTAAATCTTGATCCAATGGTCATAAGAGGGGTAAAGGATGGGAGTGGACAACAAAAGAAAAGGAGAGAAGCCAAATTCTCACCAGTGTTCCTATGAACTTATTTCATATATCATGTGAGATGATTTTAATCGAAATATTAGTCATAAAATTGTTTATTATTATAAATTTTATATGGATATATTTAATATTGAATCTTATTGTTTAAGATCCTACTACTCGTTTGGCAAAAAAAGAAGATTTAATTACGCAGCGATTCGATCTCATTTTATTTAAATTCAAAAGCATAATTTTTGCTATAATTTCTTTGGAAATTTTTAAATTAGAAAATATTACTTTTTAATTATATGTTTAAGAATTGAGTTTGTTAGTTAAGATCACATTACACTATGTGGAAAATATTTTATTTAAATTTAAATGCGTGGTTCTTGCCCTGATTTTTGTATAGGAAATGTAGTTCCGCATTTGCTTTTTCTGTGGGATCTGTTAAATTAATTAAAAAAAATTACATTTTGGTGAATTTATTTTAGATACTTTAAATTTGAAATTATTTTATAAGGGTCTTAAATGCCATGAAAGTTTTCGCTCAGGAGCATTGGTAAGACGAAAGTTTTTTTTTTTTGGACAAAAAATGCCAAGGAAGTTCACAAAACGTAGCAATTTTGCCCCTCTGTTAATTTTGGCCGTTAAGTTTAACTGAGTGCAGATGTGGCATGCCACCTCATCACACGTGGCATGCCACCTCATCAATCAAAAGTATCATTTTTGCCCCGGAAGCTTTCACTGAGGAGCAATTTTTCCTTCGAAGTTTTCACCAACGAGCAATTTTGCTCCAGAAGTTTACAAAACTTAGAGATTTTGCCCTTCTGTCCCCCAAATGAAACACAAAACGAGAAATGAATTGTTCAAAAAATTGGTTCAGTAAAACAAATCAATAGTGATAATATTTATGTTTGAATAGACTGATCATTTTCTTAGATCATAAGTGATGCTTCCCTAGGTTTTGAGACAGACCTTTCAGTCCTTTTGAACAGTTCAGCTTCACAAATTCTGGCCGCCTTGAGCTCAACATCTCAAGGATCTCCTTCTCTGACTCCAAGTTTGACCTTTTCAAGGCATAACACGTGTGGTCTTTGACTGATTTAATAGTGAAATTTAATATTGGGCGACAGAAGGGCAAAATTGCTACATTTTGTAAAATTCCAGGGCAAAATTGCTCCTTAGTGAAAGCTTCTGGGGCAAAATTGCTCCTCAGAGAAAACTTCCGAGGCAAAAAAGATACTTAACTCTTATTTAATTGATGAGGTGACATGCCACATGTGCACTTAGTTAAACTTAACGGTCAAAATTAATGGAGGGGCAAAATTGCTACGTTTTGTGAACTTCCGTGGCGTTTTTGGTCCATAAAAAACTTCCGTCTTACCAGTGCTCCTGAGCGAAAACTTCCATGGCATTTAAGACCCTTATCCCTATTTTATATTTCTCAACATTTACACCGATTTGTTTTAGGATGTCAAAGAAGTAAAGGAATCAGATGATAATGAAGAAGAAGACGAAGATGAAGAGCTAGGCATGATGGTCCAAAGATTCAAGAAATTCTACAAGAAGAACCAAGGGTTTAGAAAGTTTCACAAAGGTAGCTCTAGTACTGAGTCGAAGAAGCTGATCATTTGCTACGAATGTGAAAAGCCTGGCCACATCAAGTCAGAATGCCCCCAGCTGAAGAACAAAGACAAAAAAAGAAGAAGTTCAATAAGTACAAGAAGAAAGCTTATGTCTCAGCAATATGGGGAGATAGCTAATCTGATGAAGATGAACCTGAAGAAAAAGAAAGAGACAACATCTGTCTGGTGACACAAGAAGAGGAATCTAAAAATGAAGAGGTAAACGATTCTGAACCAACCTTTGATGAGTTGTTATCTGAATATAATTCTCTTCATACTGAGTTTCAAAAAATTGTGAAAGAGCTTCTTATTTCAAAAAGAAAAATAAATCTTTGGAAGAACAAGTTCAAGATTCTTCTTCTACTCCAATTTCTACTTGCAAAAAAGTTTCCGAAAAAGTTTGTGAAAAGATTTCAGAAGAAGTTTGCGACAATTGCTGTGCTTCGGAGAAAAGAAATGCTTATATTACAAAAACGCTTGAGAAGTTCAATCAAGGTAATGAAATGCTGAATGTCATTTTAAAACAGCAAAGGTTTACAAATGACAGATCAGGGATTGGTTATAAACCTAAATTTGACAAAAAGAAAGGCAAAAAGAAATTTGGAGAAAAATCCTATATGAACCATTTTCAAAAAACTATTCATTCTTCCAATCCGTTTGCTCATTGCAATTATTGCAATCGTAAAGGTATCATACTACTCCTTCCTTTTTTCATAAAAGAAAAGAAAGAGTAAACCTGTAGGGAATTATCAATGGGTGCCTGAAGGATCCTATAAGGTTCCTAAGACACAAACTAACCCAAACGGGCCCAAGAAAAGATGGGTACCTAAGACTTGATGTTTTGCGTCTTGCAGGTTTGTCTAAAAGCATCGAAATCCAACAAATAGTACATTGATAGTGGATGCTCTAGACATATGATGGGAGACCAATCCAAGTTTTCTTCAATCAGGCCTAAGGATGGTGGCAAGGTGACCTTCAGTGGAAACCAATCTGGAAGGATTGCTGGAATTGGAGAAGTTAGAAACAACGAAGGACCACAAATCAACTATGTCTACCTTGTTGAAGGGCTATGCCACCACCTCCTCAGTGTGAGATAAAGCACAGATAAAGGTAACCTAGTTATCTTTGATTATGAGGAATGCTTGATTATGAGCAGTGATGTTCTCTCGTTAGACAATGTAAAATCTAAAGCCTTATTCAGGGCTCCTAGAGAAGATAATTGCTATGCTCTCAATCTCTCTAGAAATAGTCATGTTTCTGAAAAATGTTTTATTAGTAACTTGGATGAAAGTTGGTTGTGGCATAAGCGATTAGCTCATGTAAACATGTTCCAACTTGACAAGTTGCTGAAAAAGGATTTGGTCATTGGTTTACAAAAACTTCATTTTTAAAAATGACATGATTTGTGATTCTTGTCAAAAAGGTAAACAAACCAAATCATCTTTCAAATCCAAAAACGAAATTTCAACTAATAGACCTCTTCAACTACTCCATATGGATCTAGTTGGACAGGCTAAAGTAAAAATTCTTAGTGGCAATCTTTATACTTTGGTCATAGTTGATGATTTCTCTAGATTTGCATGGACTATATTTTTATCTTCTTAAGATGAAACATTTGATCAGTTTGTTGTTTTTGCCAAGAAGGTCCAAAACGAGAAAGGTTTCTCTATTGCAGGAATTCGTACTAATCATGGTGGAGAATTCAAAAATCATGCCTTTGGTGACTTTTGCCACAATATGGGCATTGATCACAATTTCTTAGTGAAAGTGGAGCTATGTACCCAAGAGGGGGTGAATTGGGTATTTTAAAAACTTTTGTAAATTTCTCTGTTTTTAGACAACAAAAACAGAGATGAACAGTAAAGGGAAGAACAGCTGAACACGAGAGATTTATACTTGGTTCGGTCTTAACAACTTGACCTACATCCAAATCCCGGACTCTGCGGGATTTTCACTATCACAAAGATTACACACTCGTAATTAAAGAGTAGTTCTCTCTCTAGAACTCACTCCCCCTTACAAGTTCTAATCAATGAACTCCCAAATCACCAAGTCCCCTTGACTTGTGATTATTTTCAATAAATGATTTATAGATAAAAGCTCTCTCTAAGAGTGGATAATAATAAACACTGAAGCTTATAATGTCAAAAGACAAAATACAAGTGAAAACAGAAAGGTAGTTGAAGAACTTGAATGCTTGTTCGTTTTCAGATTTGGTAGATGTTGAGAAGAATTGAATGCAACTCTATTTATAGCCAGATAGCATTAATAGACCGTTGCATTGATAATAAGACCATTGAAGATGATCTGCAGAAGTTGTGAGCTGCTTAGGTCTTCTTCTCTTTCTAAAACTCACTTAATCCAGCTGGCTGGATGGTCAGAGTTGACTCTCTGCAAATTAATCCGTTGGAGAAGATGTTGCTTGTTGTAGAAATCATTCTTTAATGCTTTGCAACCGTGTGCAGATGGATTAACCAAAAGGATGCAAGTTTCTGGGTGGAGCATTTAATGTTCTAACATCACTTTTGCTTTTACTTTAAACCTTCAGTAAACTTTCCTTAATCTATCTGAAACTCACTGAAAAGATGGTTAAACATATCTAGAACCAATAGAGATTAATCATGGAAAGCATTGAGATCAAACACGAAGGCATAGCAAAATCGACACATTCGATTTTTAGGCGACGTCCAGAAACCTGGAGGTTTGTTCACAAACCTCGAGGTTTGGTCATTTAAGGTTGAAAATGATTTAAGAAAACCAAAACCTTTTAAATAAAACCTGGAGGTTTCTCATGATGCAACAAATAATGGTTTCTCTGGCTTACTCCAAACCTCGAGGTTTTCTCAGAAACCTCGAGGTTTCACATTGTAAGTGAAACCCAGCAGAAACGCGATAGAAGCAAACCTAGAGGTTTCTCAGGAAACCTCGAGGTTTTAGAATGAGTGAAAGTTCATTTGCTCTCGGAACTCACAAACCTCGAAGTTTGTAGTAATACTCGAGGTTTTGCCCAAACTTCAAAGTTCTTTGTTTTGAGCCAAAACACAAACCTAGAGGTTTCTATGGAAACCTCGAGGTTTCCTATCATACTGAATACCATTAGCTCTCTGGAAGCCAGAAACCTGGAGGTTTCTGTCAATACTCGAGGTTTGTCATTTATTTTCAAATTTTCAATTTGGCGCCAAGGCATAACCTCGAGGTTTTGTTGTAAACCTCGAGGTTTCACAACTTGGTGTGAAACCGAGTTTTCTCGGAAGTTCTAAACCTCGAGGTTTCTTAATAAACCTCGAGGTTTCACATAAATTTGTGAAACCCATTTTTTGCAAGTTAAAACATAGAACCTCGATGCTTCCTTTGTAAGGCCAAACCTCGAGGTTTCTGGGAAAACCTCGAGGTTTGCTCTCACTCAGGATTTTCCAACTTCTGAGAGCAAATCCTCATTCTTTGTTCAAAATTGTTGGCAATTATCAAAATCTTTTAGAGAACCAACATTCTCCCCCTTTTTGATGATGACAACACTTGTAAGCAAACATCTTTGGAAAGTTCAAGAAATTTTTCATGTTGTAATTAGACTTTGAGATTAGCAGAGGTTTCAAGAACTTAGCCATTTGCATAATGTAAATACAAGGCATCAAGCAGTCATGAGCAGAAGCATGAAAACATAAGTTGTATTTCATTTCAATAGAAAGAGCAATACAGGATAATGTAATACAAAGCAAAATACAAAATGCACAAAATGCACATGATCCTCAAAGCTCTCTAAAACTTCAAAGGCTAGCTACTCCTTGCTTTTCTCTCCCCCTTTGTCATCTTCAAAAGGAGGGTTGACTAAGGGTGTAGAGGGAGGAGAAAGATGAAGAACTTTAGTAGCAGGAGTTGCGATGGATGGAGAGGGAAATATCTCAGTGGCGGGAGTAGATGGTGAAGGGAGGATTACTATGGTTGGAGTGGTAGCCTCAGTGACTGGAAAAGGAAAAATGGGAGTTGAGGGAGCTTGAGAGAATGAAGGGATAGGAGGGGAAGTGAAAGTGAAGGATGGTGAGGGAGAACTAGAGGCAGGGCCAGAAGTACTTGGGCCAGAAGTAGAGCCAAGAGTGGAGGAGGAACCAATGTGAAGATGCTTCATGATCTTGTCCACCTTATCAGTGAGGTCCATATGAGAAATGAGCTGAGTGGACATCTTGAGCTCAATCTCTTCAGCCTTTTCCTTAACCTCAGATGATTGCCCAGCAACAGCTTCAAGATGCTCCTTTATGTCATCTTGAATCTCAGTTAGACCAGTATGCCCACGAGTCATCTCAGCCCGTAACTTTCCCAATTCAAACTCCATGCGCATAGTCATGGTGGCGAGAGCAAAGATCCACAATTTGCTTAATCGAGAAGCAAGGTCGAGAAGACGGTGATGTCGAGGAGGTGGAGGTGCTTGACGGGCCTCTTGAGCTTGTGAGCGCGGATGTGATCTTGAAGGAGCCCGAGATTGAGCGAGCCTTCTTCCCCAAACTTGATCTTCATCAAATTCATCTGTGTTTTCCCAAAGAAGGGGGGATACTCAAGTGTGTCAAGAGCACCCACATACCAAATCTTGCGGTAGAAGAGAATGACAGATACCAATGAGGGATATGGAATATGAGATAACTGCCTCTTGGCAAAGCTGAATTCAGTCATCCCTTTGAGGAGCCAGTGACCAAGGTTGAAGGGAACTTTCCTCACAAAGGCAGTAAATGGTCTGTAGTCATTCTGAGTGAAGTAGTTGCCGCCTTTAGGAATGAAGTTCCTAGAGTAGACATACCATAGGACACGATTCTCAGCAGGCATGGAGCTTAGTCTGAATGTGAGTCTGAGTTGCTGATCTGGAGGGAAAGGCACACCAGGCCTAAGTGTTTCAAAAACTTCCTGGTTACTGTAAGAAAACTCAGGAATAGGCGAAGGATTGTCAATTCTTAGAATTTTGTTCAAGATGGCAGCTGACAGTTTAAATGTGACATTCCTAACAGTGGTGGTGACCCTCTTCTCAATCACTTCGCTGTAATCACCCAATTCATTGTTATACTCCATCTTGTAATAAAGCAATCGAACTATGTTTGGAGTATAAGGAGCAGATATTGAAATGAAGGACTCGTATTGTTTCAATCAAGGGGATAAATCAAAGTGACATTCTTTTTGAAATGCCTTCAAATCAATAACAACTACAGGACAAAAGAGATGATGAAGTTATGCTTCCCTGAATTTTTCATTGTCGTCTTTGGGAAGAGCAGCAGGAGTAGTGACAAATCCATTTGGTGGAGAGATATTCTTGTAGATGTCTGATATCACATTTTCCATGACAGGAGGCCCATCTTCTTCCTCTTCTTGTTGAGGGTGAGGATTATGAGAGGATGACTGACCTCTTGATGATTGATGGGACTTAGCAAATGAGGTCCTCTTTGTTCTAGCCTTAGTCGGAGATTTAGTGGATTTGGAAGTTCCTAATTTCTTCGATTGATCCTTTCCAGTAGGCTTTATTCCAGAGGCAGAAGCTTTCCCTTTCCCTTTTCCTTTGGGTTCAGGCTCTTTTCTCTTCTTTGAAGCACCCTCGACAGGTTCTTTGAAGGAGACCTCTTTCCTTGGACCCTTGGTTTCCTTTCTTCCCTTCGATGGTGATTGTTTGTCAGCAATCTCACCCTAAACACCTCTAATTGATTTATCTATACCATAACGGAGGTGAGTAGAGTGAGTCTTGACCCTTACTGGGCGACCATAGGAAGGGGGTGTTTGTGCTGGTTGATGAGGAGGAGGAGGAGGGGGAGACCATGATTTTGTTTCTTCCTCACTGGAATCATAAGCAGAAATAGCTTGGGATTTTGATTTCGAGGCCATTTGAGGGTTTAGAAGGAAGGATTTAGTCGAAAATGGGAGATTCAGAGAGTGGGTGACGAGAGAGAGAGCAAAACCTAGAGGTTTAGGTCGAGGTTTGAAGAACATGAACTGTGTATGCATATATATAGATGATAGCAAACCTCGAGGTTTCACGCCAAACCTCGAGGTTTGATGAAAAATACCAACCTGGACGTCAGAGGTGTTCTGTGAACCTTTGACTTATCAGCATGCAAACCTCAAGGTTTGTTTCAAAACCTCGAGGTTTTACTGTCCTTCAGATTAGTCAGCTTTCTGTCTCATCCAAACCTCGAGGTTTCCTTGAATACTCGAGGTTTCATTTCTCTGAAGCTTTCTGTCCTTGGTTGTGCACCACTAAACCTCGAGGTTTTCAACAAAACCTCAAGGTTTTGCTTTTTGGCAGCAAAACACGATTGATCATGTTCTACCAAACCTCGAGGTTTTCTCCAAAACCTCGAGGTTTTGCTCCTTGACAGGAAAACCACATTACTTAATATCCTGCATAAAACATATCTAGATGAAAGTGCTGGCTATCACCTAAGGGGTGGGTGAATTGGGTGTTTAATAAAAACTTAGGAACTTTGAAAACCTTTTCGCAACTTATTGAAAGTGGTTTGAATGACAATGATAATTGATAAAGCAATAGTGAATCATTCAAACATGTAAAGACATTCAGATATATAAGCTAGAAATCTAAGAGATAAGGGAAGAGAATGTGCAAACTGATTTATACTGGTTCGGCCCAATCCTTGACCTACGTCCAGTCCCCAAGCTCCACTTGAGATTTTCAATCCACTATCCTCTTGTTTAATCCGAGCACAAGAGAAGCCTTTACAATCCCACAAGTTCACCCAGGAACTTGTGAAGCCAAATCAGTCACGGAGATACTCCCCCTTACACAATGCAAGGTTACAATCTGTTTCCCTCTCAAGATTACCCAATCTTGAGTAACTCTCAAATAAACAGATAGAATGTGTATAATGAATCTTCTCCGTCAGAAGTGAATAAGATAAACACTAAAGTGCATTACGAATAATTTCACTCTCTATGCTAAGCTATGTAAACATTGAAAACAGAGAGTAAATACTATGAAAAACAAAGTATGAACATTTTGAAGATGTAAGCTTGTGTCTCTGCGTTTTTTTGCTTGAATCCGTCTTCTATTTATAGGTAGGGATCAATATATAACCGTTGAGAAGATTCAAATGGCCGTTGGATAAAGAAATATAGCCGTTAGACTTAGATGGAACAAGCCGTTAGAACTTCGTTTTCTGAACCAACTATGACATCAGCATTTACTTTACTTTGATCTTCAGTTTAACAACCTTTGATCATCTGAAACATGTACACAAATGATATAAATGATATTAAGAAGTGTTATAAATCATTTGGGTGATCATCTGGATGTTTATTAAAAGAATCAGGATTTTTGAAACGTTGATTTTCTAAAGCTGAGATGAAAACTCGAGTTTCCACTTGTAAACTCGAGTTTTGGTTCTCTCCCAAAACCAAAGTTTGCTCTCTGCCTTCGCCATACTCGAGTATTGATTTACAAACTCGAGTTTTGACTTTGTTCTGCCCTTGGTTGCTCTCTGTAACTCTGAA
This sequence comes from Acacia acuminata, assembly GCA_019022655.1. Taxonomy (NCBI): domain Eukaryota; kingdom Viridiplantae; phylum Streptophyta; class Magnoliopsida; order Fabales; family Fabaceae; genus Acacia; species Acacia acuminata. Next base: position 600,249 of record JAFJYI010000225.1, on the reverse strand, counting down.
ACTCGAGTATTGTTCTTACAAACTCGAGTTTTGACTTTGTTGAGCTTTCTTGAAAATAACTATCAACTTTCGAGGGTCATATCTTCCTGGTCTGAACTTTGTTTTGGTCTGTTCAACTCTTGATGGAAAGCTATTTGAGTTTATTTTCCTATGACACCAATTTTAGCTCAATCAGATTTGTAGTTTGTGAGATACACACAAAACATTGAAGCTTGGTTTGCTGTGTGGCATGGATTTCACTGTCAACTTCCACAACTTATAGTACCTTGATCTGAACTCCTTTGGGCTTGAATTGTATATCAAAATGACGCATTGGGAGTCTAGTTTCATATGCTACTAGTTTTACTTCAATCCGATCTCTGGTTTGGGAGATATCCTCGAATTACCAGACCTCGCCCATGCTGAACGTGAAACAGAGTTGCTGAAGAGCTGATCACGCTGTAAACTTGAGTTTTCACTTGGAAACTCGCGTTTTGAGTCCTAAACTCGAGTTTGTACTTGGAAACTCGAGTTTTCCTTGTCCAGAGATGCCAGAGGTGCTGAAGACACTACAAACTCGAGTTTTGAGTCCTAAACTCGAGTTTTGAGTTCTAAACTCAAGTTTTGAGTTCTAAACTCGAGTTTCTTGTACCGAGGAGAAAATCATTGTAGCGAAGTAGGAAACTCGAGTTTTGACTTGGAAACTCGAGTTTTCTCATTCTGAAGCTGATTTTTGCTGACTTTAACTCCAAATTGAGCCATTCCAACTTCCATATGATCTTGGAGGCTTCTAGCATCAATCTAGACACTTGAATAATGATATCTTCATTCCATTCAACAAGTTCTTCCTTCTTCCATCTCCCAACTTGATCATTCTTCTTCATTTAACTTGGGCTCATCATTCTTTGCAGCTTCTACCTTCTTCAATATCCATAAAGTGATGAAGCTTCATTCCAACTTATGCTTATCATATAGACTTCCGATCACAAGAACTTGAATGTTGATATTCCTATTATATTGTGCAAGTTCTTTGATAACATTTTTCTCTAGTCTCTTCTCTTCTTCTTGGTCATCCTCCAAAATCTATTGATAACATCTTGCTTCCTTGACAATCTCTCGCAAGCTCTTCTTTCTTTAATTCTTTATCTCCTTCTTGATTAATCTCTATAATTCAACTTGGATTAATCTACATTAAATACAAAGAGCTTAGTCAATCTAGGAGATAACTATATTACTCAATCTTTTTGCTTTTAATAATGGCATTTATATAAGACATCATCAAAACTAATCATAACCAACACTAGACACTCTGATGCTTAAGTCAGTGACTTTTAATCATCAAAACCACAATTTATCACTAATTTGAGCAAGAATTACTTACAACTCGTTGGGATTTACCATTCCCAATTCTCTTCTAATAAAGTTGAAAGACTCCTTGGCCAAAGGTTTGGTGAAAATATCAGCAAGTTGAAGATGAGTTGGGATGAACATGACTTTGACATCTCTCTTCTGAACATGATCCCTTATGAAATGATGTCTCACATCAATATGCTTAGTCCGAGTATGATGCACTGGATTCTTGGCTAAGCTTATTGTGCTTGTGTTGTCGCACAATATAGGGATCTCCTTCAAGTTGATTCCTAGATCAGATAGTTGCTGTTTGAGCCATAAAACTTGAGCACAGCAACTTGAGGCAGCCACATACTCAGCTTTAGTTGATGATACAGCCACACTGGTTTGCTTCTTGCTGAACCAAGACACAAGTGAACCTCCAAGAAACTCACATTGGCCACTTGTACTCTTCTTATCGGTCTTGTACCAAAGATGATCTGAATCTGAATATCCTACTAAATGTTCAGTTGACCTTTAGGAAACACAATCCAAGTGTCTTTGTGTCGCCAAGATATCTGAATATTCTCTTTACTTGCTCGGCATGTGACTCCTTAGGAGCAGATTGAAATCTTGCACACATTCCAACACTGAATTGGATGTCTGGGCGACTTGCGGTCAGATAGAGTAATGATCCAATCATTCCTCTATATTTTGTGATGTTGAAGTCTGTGCCTTCTTCATCAGCATCTAACGAAGCAATTGAACTCATAGGAGTATCAGCTCCATTACAATGATCCATCCCAAACTTCTTCAGTAGATCGTTGAGATATTTGGTCTGAGATATGAAGATTTCGTCCTTCTTTTGCTTAATTTGCAGGCCAAGAAAATAATTGAGCTCTCCCATCATGGACATCTCAAATTCTCCCTGCATATTCTTAGCAAACTCTTCACACAAGGCATCATTAGAGGCACCAAATATAATATCATCAACATATATTTGAACAATTAGGATTTCATTAAGCTTATTACTCTTTATGAAGAGAGTTGTATCTGCTTTTCCTCTAATAAAACCATGATCAAGAAGGAATTTTCTTAATCGCTCATACCAAGCTCTAGGAGCTTGTTTAAGACCATATAGAGCCTTATTGAGGCGATACACATGATCTGGATGATGAACATTTTCAAAACCAGGAGGTTGATCTACATAAACTTCTTCTTGAATAAAACCATTTAGAAAAGCACTTTTCACATCCATTTGATAGAGTTTAAAGTTTTTCACACAGTAAAGGCAAGAAGAACTCTTATGGCTTCCAATCTTGCCACTGGAGCATAAGTTTCTTCGAAATCAATTCCTTCTTCTTGATTATAGCCTTTGGCCACCAATCTTGCCTTATTACGGACAATGATTGCTGACTCATCTCGTTTGTTTTTGAATACCCATTTAGTGCCAATGACCGGATGGTCCTTAGGCCTAGGTACCAAGTCCCAAACCTGATTTCTATCAAATTGATGTAACTCCTCTTGCATTGCTATCACCCAATCACCGTCTCGAAAGGGCTTCATCAATCTTAAAGGGTTCAATGTGTGATATAAACGCCGTAAAAGTTACTTCATTTAAAGTGCTGTTTCGGTTCTTACTCCTTGATTAACATCACCTATAACTTGGTCCAATTTCTAATAAATTTCCAAGATGATTTTCTAATAAATTTCAAGCTCTAGGTTGAGTTTGATCAGGATTTCCGTATTGTTTTGAGGATCACCTCAAAGACATTTTTAGGATTTTCAATAGAAGCGGGAGTAGTTTTCGAAAAGAATTGATTTTTGAATACATTTCCTTCATCATCATCCATAGTTTTATCGACTTGGATTCACGAGAAAACAACATGCATAGACTCTTCAACAATACGAGTACGAGTATTAAAGATTCTATAGGCTTTACTCCTATTAGAATAACCCAGAAATATACCTTCATCTGCTTTGGGATCAAACTTTCCCAAGTTATCCTTACCATTGTTATGAACGAAACACTTACATCCAAACACATGCAGATGAGCTAGATTTGGTTTTCTTCCTTTGTACAAATTCATAGGGAGTCTTGTCCAACTTCTTCCGGAGGTATGCCCGATTTGAGATGTAGCACGCGGTGCTCATTGCATCAGCCCAGAACACTTGAGAAGTGTTGTTCTCATTCAGCATGGCTCTTGCCATCTCAGTGAGAACTCGATTTTTTCTTTCCACAACACCATTTTGTTGGGGAGTTCTTGGGGCTGAGAAGTTGTGATCTATCCCCATGCTGTCACAAAACTCAGCAAATGCATTGTTTTCGAATTCTCCTCCATGATCAGTTCTGATTCCTGAAATAGAGAAGCCTTTCTCGTTTTGGACCTTCTTGGCAAAAACAACAAACTGATCAAATGTTTCATCTTTAGAGGATAAAAATATAGTCCATACAAATCTTGAAAAATCATCAACTATGACTAAAGTATAAAGATTGTCTCCAAGGCTTTTCACTCTAGCTGGTCCAACTAGATCCATATGAAGCAATTGAAGAGGTCTATTAGTTGAAATCTCATTTTTAGATTTGAATGATGATTTGGTTTGTTTCCCTTTTTGACAAGCATCACAAAGCATGTCATTTTTAAAATGCGTTTAGGAACACCAATCACCAAATCCTTTTTAAGCAATCTGTCAAGTTGAATCATATTGACATGAGCTAATCGCTTGTGCCAAAGCCAACTCTCATCCAAGTTACTGACAAAACATTTTTTAGAAACAGAACCATTACTAGAGAGACTAAATGTATAACAATTGTCATCTCTAGGGGCTTTAAATAAAGCTTTTGATTTTATGTTTTCTAAAGGGAGAATATCCTTACTCACAATCAAGCACTCCTTATAATCGAAGATAACTAAGTTACCTTTATCAGTACTTTGGCTTACACTAAGGAGATTGTGGCAAAGTCCTTCGACTAGGTAGACATCTTTGATTAGTGGTCCTTCATTGTTGCCAATTTCACCAACTCCAGCAATCTTTCCAGATTGATCTCCACCAAAGGTCACCTTGCCACCATCCTTGGGCTTGATTGAGGCAAATTTGGATTGAAAAACCTATCCCCTATAATAGTTAGATTTGAATTCTTCTTCTACTTTCATGTTCTTCAAATAACTTTATTTTGGAGCATCTTTTTTCCACGGGTGTTATATTCATTCATTGTCCACTTAAATAAGTGTGAATGAACTGTAAAGTTTCTCAGGTGAAAAATAAAATAAAATTCCTTGTCCAAAATTCAGGTAAAAAATATACCAAGATCTAAATTCTAACCTTTCTCGTTTAAATTTTGACGAATAGAAACACCAAAATTCACATTTGCCATTATTATTTATTATGCCCTTTTTAAATATTCTCTATTGAAACACCAAAATGCTTTTTCTTTTGGGGGCAAAACTGTCCAAAAAAAAGGCTGGCTTTTAATGGGATAATAAGCAACCCAAAGTAGCTTCATCAAAAACCCCACTTCAAAGCCTAAAGCCCATTAAAAGCCAAAGCCATACCAAACAACAATATTTCTTGCTTATGATTTTAATGTGCTTATTTTAGCTTTGAAAGCTATACCAAACAGGCACTTTCATGGGCCCTAAACTTTTTCCACTTCTGAGCTCTATTAATTTAACTTCCTCTCTTCCTTGGATCCTGGGGACTTCAATGTCACTGGGCAGGGCTCCTGAGGGTCTATTGTGTTGGAAATTATGCCCTAGGGGCAAGTCATTGTTCTCCATTAAGTTATCACTGCATACGCATGTTCATGGTGATAACTATATCCCTGGATATATCTTATAGATTATCCTAAATGTCCCTGGTCGGTCATCTATGCGGGAGCGAAGATGAGTTAAGACCAGTATGACTTTGATAAGGTATGGAGATACGAATCAAAGTCATGGGCACTTGTAAGAGTACAAGTTGTTTGGACCGACCCACTATGAGAAAGCCGCATGGATCTAGTCATAAGCTTATCTCATGTATAACCGCGTCACGACGCCCATGACCTCGAGATCATCATGGATTCCTACATGATGAGTCATCGACCTTTGACCTAGTCAAAAGTCACCTTTGACCGGGTGATGATAAAGGCTAGGATCGGGATCAGTGGTTTTCATGCGGAGGGATGTGAATGGTCAAGATGGAATTTGTCCCTCACATTTGTAGAGAGATATATCAAGCCCTCGATGAGTGAGTCTAAGAAATGTACGGCCGTCTTGTGATGGAAAGGAGTTTCCATTTCACTTATTAGACTAACTCGAGAATCGAAAAGTAATGGTCAAGAAAAGGAAGTTGACATTCTCCATGCCTCATCCTTGACCAAATTATCGCGTGACAAAAGGGACGTGACATGGTTGTACGATAGGTGTATCGTGTCATCGATCCCCATGTGAGTTGGGTAGTCGCAATGTCTTGCTAGAGGCCGCTTGCGATTTGTGGGCGACACAAAGTGTTGGCCCACCGCCAATCTCATATGGGCTGCGGGTCGCACACAAGAATAATCCAACACGGGTAAAAGTGTCCCGTTCATTGAATCTCGATTAATCGAGATTAATGAATACTTAGTTTAATGCGGGGTAAATATATATATATATATATATATTTAAATTCGAAAATAATATAATGATATTATTTAATTGAGATTAAAATATTATTATTATATTATTTGTTTTATGTTTAATTTATTTGATAAATTAAATATCTAAAACAAACGAGATATTGTATCTCATTTAATTTTCGAATAAAGATATTATTGTCTATTTAATTTAAATTGAGATATTAGTATCTCAGATTTAAATAAATAGTTAGATATCATTTCTCGGATTTAATTTATTGAGATAAATTAAATCGGAAGGCTTTTAAATTTGGATTAAATAAATAGGTTGGATTAAATCTATTTCTGTCGATCGAGAAGGTAGCCCACCTGTTCCTAAAAGGTAATATCCGGATTCCCTAGCCTTGATTTAAACGCGCCACCTCGGGACGGATTGAGTTTCAAGATTCCTCAAAGTCACTTGAGTTTCAAGATTCCTCAAGGATGATTGCATCATTCTTTGCCATATAGTCCTTCATAAGGGTCAACATAGAATGTTGCAGGTCTGATTCATCGCTCTGCTACCATGCTTGTTGGGTAAACCCTGGTGGGTTTGATGTTCGGTTTGAGTATTGTGGGCTTGATGATTGTCCTGCTGCTTGTGACCCTTGAGAATTCCATGAGAAGTTAGGATGCTGCCTCCATCCAGGGGTTGTACGTATTTGAGTATGGATTAGAGTTGCTGCCCCTGTTGAAGTTGTTGATGAAGTTTACCGATTCAGGGTTAACGGAGCATTGAGAGTAAGAGTGCTCTCCGCCACAGTATACACAAGCTACCTGAGATGGTTGTAGCGACGTGTTGCTTGATGGAAGGGTCAATCCTTTCACCATGTTGGTTAGAGATGAAATTTGAGCAGTGAGAGCAGTCATGGCATCTAGTTCATGTATCCCTGCAACAGTTTGGGAGGATGTAACTCTGTTTGCTGGCAACTGATGACTGTTCATGGCCATGCGTTCCAGTAAATTGTGGGCCTCTCCATAAGACTTCATCAGGATGGATCCTCCAAATGAGGCGTCTACAATTGATCTTGTTTGCCCATCGAGACCTCTATAGAATGTTTCTATCTAGACCCATTCACACAGTCCATGATGGCCATGTTCCTATCTGGGTTTGGAGGTGGAGGAACCTGGTTATCCCTGTTTATTATTGGGCGCTCTCGTTGCTCCTGCTCATGGTTGACAAGTATATCCGCCATGTTTGCTGGGTCAAAAGATTGACTTCGCCGCTTCTGCCGTCTGTGCCTTTGCTTGTAGGTGCGTTCTGTCTCAGGATCGTAAGGCTCTAGGTTGGCTGGAGGTGAGTTGCACATACACTACAGAATGTGCCTGAAAATCAAGAGTAGAGAAAGTGAGCTCTTTTTACTAAGTAAATCACAACTATTAAGCAAAAGGGGCGTTGTCACAAAGGGTATCAGCAGTCCCCAGCAATGGCACCAAAAACTTGTTGGTCGATTTCCTTGATGGCAAGTGAACCAGTCGAACAAGTAATAAAGTTTAAGTATAGTATCGTCCCACAGAGACTGAGATACCAAAGAGTGACGCGCGATTGCTATGATAGTTGTGCAAGTGAAAGTAAATCTATTGGGATGAGAGGTTGTTGTAATTATGCTGCTAGCAAAAGTAAATAGAATGACTTTAAACATGAGAAGATATCAGTAGGAGGTTAGGCTGGACTCAGAATCACCCTTAAGTGCATCAATCCCCCAGTTGCTCTACCCAATGCTATAGCATCTATACTGCACAGCTTCCGCAATTGCTACAGCATAGCTACTACTTACAAAGTTATTTGGTTAACCCACCTCTATAGTCTACCAAAGCTTCCGCGTTTGATACATATGATGCTAACTATACTCATTCCATATTTCTATGGAAACTTTCTAGTCAGATCTGCGCTACGCTCAGGGTGTTATGGTTATGAGAGGTAGACCCATTCCTGAAGCCTACAATAATAGGTCAAGCCGTGCACGGGTTGCCTAGCAAACACTGTTTCTCAGAGGTCTAACCACAACTCCTTGCCAGTAAGCTGAGGCCACAAATCTAGCCCTTAACTTTTGTTAACCGACTAGTAATTAAAACACTGATAAGCAAACCAAATTTATTGAATTAAGAACTTGCAACTGGGTTCATTCAACAACTTAAAGACGCATCCTCGTCCAGCCATATGAAAATCAGTTCATGACTGATGAGAGATAGACAAAACAAACACTAACAGAATGACCCATAATCGAGAAAACAAAGATAAAAAGGGAACACAGAAAGCTTTAACGGAATTTCCAACGGCGTGGTCGAAGCCCTATCACGTCACCACCCCGCGTCTTCTTTATTCCGTCGTATTGCATGGAAGGATGCTGGGTTGTCCTGGAAGTCTCATGCTCTTGTGAAATCTCTTACTCTTCTCTTAAGTCTGCCAAAAGATAGAATCTTGTTCTAGGGCTCTCTGATATGATCCCCAAAAGAAAAGGATGATTGGATCAACTAGGAAAGGAATTTCGCACCAGAAATTCAGCCTCCAACGCGTCCTGAAAGAATAGAACGTATCTAACACTACAAACCTCGGATTCGAGCGCTTCCAAAATGAGGTGAAAGATGGCTTTCTGAAACACGATTTTGACTCAAGAAAAACTGAAAAAGTATAAGGGAATACAGAGATACGAAACCAAGAAATTTCGACGAAAACTGGTAGCGCCACAATTCTAAAGAATTGATAAGCCCAAGAACGCCACAAGGATTGATGCCCTTGATAAGTTCAGAGATTCTCAAAAGAACCCTAGAGAAGCTTGTCTCTCACCAAAAAGGTTAACTCTTCATTCAAATCTGCCGTCTCAAAAGCTATGGTGTTCCCTTATATAGTGGACAACATCCATATTAAGTTTAACCTAAATATGCTTACACACAAAGCCCAATAAGCCAGCCCAATAAGCCTTATTACAAAAGTTTAACTAAATGTAAGAAAGATAAAACTAAGTGCAGAATTTGGACCAAGTAAATTGAAGCCTTCATGCATATCCATTGAGGCTTATTCTTCAAGGTCTTCAATCTGAATTAAGTGTATCATTTCGACCTCTTCTTCCTTTAGACTTGGGCTTGTCTCAAGTAAGGTGGTCACCAGGAGATTTAGGGCCTCTTTAGCCTTTTTAGCTTTTGCTCTTGTCATTGGGCCTCCAAGACCTTGAATGTCCTCCAAGTTTGTTGCCTTGGTCATGCCGCCTCCTATGTCCTCATCATTCCCTCCTTCTTCAGAAGAATTTGTCCTCAAATTATAATCCCCTTCTCCTTCATCAAAAAGGGACAAATCAGCCACATTGAAAGTAGCGCTTACATTATACTCACCAGGGATACCTATTTTATAGGCATTATCATTAATCTTCGATAGCACTTGTAAAGGATCATCTCCCCTTTGTTAAAGCTTAGATTTCCTTTGGGCAGGAAACCTCTCTTTTCTCAAATGAACCCAAACCCAATCACCTGGGTCAAACACTAACTTTTCCATCCTTTGTTCGCTTGCTTGACGTAACTCTCTACCTTTTTTTCAATGTTTGCCTTCACCTTTTCATGTAGTTTCCACACATGTTCAACCTTACTCTTACCATCTTTATGCACTTCCTTGAAGAACAAATCAGCAATGTGGATTGCATCATCAACCTTTTTGCACGGGATAAAATGTGCCATCTTAGAAAACCTTCTTGAGAGTGCATCTGCAACCACATTAGACGTACCTTTCTGTTAGTTCTATATGTGTTTTGATGATTACTAACAATTGTAAACAATGATGGATGTTTTTGGGTAAGTTAAATGTTTGTTAAAACTTATGGATTTCAACCAAAAACATTCTGTCAGCTCCAAACTCGAGCCTAGATAGGCGAACTCGAGTTCACTACTGACAGAGAGTCAAACTTGCCAATTTACACTTTGAACCCGAGACTGGACCAGAGGTTTAAACTTGAAATTTTTGAATGAACTCGAGCCTACACTTGTGAACTCGAGTTCGTGAGAGACAGAGAGCATGTTGACTTGAAAACAATTTTAAACTTGAGACTCAATTTTTCAAACCTCGAGTTCGTACCTCCAGTTTAAATCTTCAAAGAGTTTACAAACATGTAAACTCGAGTTTGCTTATGACAAACTCGAGTTTGCCTCTGCGGGAAGAATTTTTCAAATGAGATTTTCATGAACCTCCTAGGTTTGCTTCCATGAACCTCGGGTTTGCATCGGGCCAAAAGTTTTCCAAAAGTTTTCTAAGTTGAGCAAACTCGAGCTTAAGTTTATGAACTCGAGTTCGTGCCTTACGAGAGAGCAAAATGATTTTAACTTGAAAAACCTCCGGTTTGCACCGGAAACCTCCGGTTTGTGTTTTGAGAACTAAAACTGATTTTTGACATGAATAGTGTCAAACTCGAGTTCATCACTTATAGACTCGAGTTCATGTTTTATTCAAAATGTGTTTCAAACTGATTTCCCGATGGTTTGCTCGATAGAAGTCTAAACTCGAGCCTAAAATGCAAACCTCAGGTTTGGCCCTGAACAAATTTTACAAACCTCAGGTTCTCTACGCAAACCTCAGGTTTGGTCCAGACATAAGCGAAACTTCATTTTAATGTTCAGCAAAACTCGAGCCTAAATATACAAACCTCAGGTTTGGTCCAGACAGAGGCAAAACCTTAGAACTGAATGAAGAGCAAACTCGAGCCTAACATTATGAACTCGAGTTTGGACCTTCAGAACAGAAGAACGCAGTTTTGCTGAAGATGTTCAGTTTTGATTTTCACTTAGGATTTAATCTTCGGATTGGTTACATATGTTTCGTATGATTCTTATCTATATTTCTAACCAATCTTAACAAGTTTGCTTATGAGTTTTCGGAGGATTTGAATGTTTAACATTTGAATTATTTTAACTTATCCTCAAAGACAAAATAGCAAATGGAAGATAGTGAAGTTGTGGGCAGATTTCTCACCTAATACAGACAACTAAGCCTCCACTACCTAAAGCAGATCTTCAGCAACATGGGACGAATTTGAGGAGCCAAATACCTGAATATTATATTCCCAACTGAAGAATTCAAATCTACAAAAGTCTCCAACAGCTATATTTCAAACAGCAACTTGTATAAAAGATAGATCATGAAGCAACACCCATAACAGCTATATTTTCGAATGGGTTGAAGCCTCAACGGATCTATAACGTTCACAAGCTTCAAATCACTATAAATACATGAAGATTTGAAGTTGGACAGCAAAGAAGACACACACAGAAAGCTTACACGAAAATATCAGTCTTTTGCTGCTTATTCATTTGATTGTATCTTTGATACATTGTACTTCAGTGTTTATCATATCTACTCTTAGAGAGAGTTATTTCCTTGTATATCATTCATTGTAATAATCTCAAGTCAGGTGACTTGGAGATTGGGAAAATCAGAGTACAACTTGTAAGGGGGAGTGTGTCCTAAGTTGAGGAATATCCTTCGTTTACAGAGTGGGTATCTGATTACAGAGTACAGCTTGTAAGGGGGAGTGTGTCCTAGGTTGAGGAGCATCCTTCATTTGCAGAGTGTGTATCTGTTGTAAGCAATTACAACTTGTAAGGGGGAGTGAGTCCTAGAGTGAGGAGCATCCTTCGTTTACGAGTGTGTAATTGTTCTTGAGTGATAGTGGAAAATCCCGTAGTGACCGGGGACTGGACGTAGGTCAAGGAGTTAGACCGAACCAGTATAAATCTTCTGTGTCAAGCTCTTCTTCTCTATCTCCACTTTGCCTTGATATTATCTGTTGTGTGGGTGATCCGAAAAGAATTTTAAAATCCCCAATTCACCCCCCCTCTTGGTGATTTCCTTCACTTTCACTTTCTTGTGCTTGATCACATAGGGGAATTGCTTGGTATCTTGGGGGTTACTCCTATAGGCTAGCCTGTTAGACAATGAAGCTCCTGGAATGAGATCAATTTGATGTTCTATGCCTCTTAGAGGCGGTAGTCTGTGAGGTACCTCTTTAGGAAAAACATCTTTAAATTCCTGCAACAAATTAGAAACCTCATTTGGAAGAGAGTTAGTAGGATTTGCATCTGTAAAATTATTCTCTTTACTCACAAGTAAGAGCATTGGCTTTTTCAAATGCTTTGCCTTTTTCACCTCTTTTTCTTTTATAAACAAGTTTGGTGCTTTTCTCTCTTTTTCTCTTTTTTTCTCTTGCTCACTTCCACTATCTTTTCTCTCTTGCTTTCTTTTTTCTCTCATTTTTAAATTATCCTCACTAACTTCTCTTAGTGTCAAAGGTGCAAGAGTAATCTTACATTCTTTATGTACAAAAGAGAACTTGTTGGTGCAACCATCATGCATAACTTTATTCTCATATTGCCAAGGTCTCCCAAGAAGCAAATGACAAGCCTACATTGGTACCACATCACATAAAACTGTATCATCATACTTTCCTACGGAGAAGTTCACCTCCACTTGTTTGCTTACGGTCACTTCACCATCCTCACTAAGCCATTGAAGCTTGTATGGCAGCGGGTGAGGTTTGGTTTCCATGCCCAATTTAGACAACATTCTAGCACTTACAACATATTTACAACTCCCTCCATCAATAATTAAAGAACATACCTTCCCTTGGATAAGGCATCTAGTATGAAAGATGTTCTCTCTTTGACTATCATCCATGTCTTTTGCTTGGCTTCCCAACATCCTTCTTACCATAAACAAATCTCCTTCTGGAATTATTTCTTCAATATACTCATCTTCATCATCATGTGAGGCAGAATCTGAAGAAGACTCACTAGTAATCTCTCCATCCTCTTTAAGTAACATAGTCTTCTTAGTTGGACATTCTGAAGCTATGTGACCTCTCCCCAAATACTTGAAGCATTTTATTTCACTACTCTTTGTCTTTTTAGGGATCTCATTGGATTTAGTTTGAGTCCTTTGAGGTGTAGCAGTGGGATTGCTTGATGAAGTACCTCCCTCCTTCTTATTTCTATCCTTTGAGCTTGAAGAATTAAAATTTGAAGAGTTTTTCCTCATGACACCCTTTATCTTGAGTTGTTGTTCTACCTTACTAGCTTGTTGCACTAAATCCTCTAACTCCACATAATTTTGCAACTTCACAACATCCCTTATATCACTATTCAGCCCATGCAAGAAATGTGCCATAGTAGCCTCCCGTTCTTCACTAATATTTGCTCTAATCAAGGACACCTCCATCTCTTTATAATACTCATCTACACTCTTGTTGTTGGAAATTATGTCCTAGGGGCAAGTCATTGTTCTCCATTAAGTTATCACTTCATACGCATGTTTATGGTGATAACTATATCCCTGGATATATCTTATAGATTATCCTAAATGTCCCTGGTCGGTCATCTACACGGGAGCGAAGATGAGTTAAGACCAGTATGACTTTGATAAGGTATGGAGATACGAATCAAAGTCATGGGCACTTGTAAGAGTACAAGGTGCTGGACCGACCCACTATGAGAAAGCTGCATGGATCTAGTCATAAGCTTATCTCATGTATAACCGCGTCACGATGCCCTATGACCTGAGATCATCATGGATTCCTACATGATGAGTCACTGACCTTTGACCTAGTCAAAAGTCACCTTTGACCGGGTGATGATAAAGGCTAGGATCGGGATCAGTGGTTTTCATGCGGAGGGATGTGAATGGTCAAGATGGAATTTGTCCCTCACATTTGTAGAGAGATAATACTGGGCCCCTCGATGAGTGAGTCTAAGAAATGTACGGCCGTACTGTGATGGAAAGGAGTTTCCATTTCACTTATTAGACTAACTCGAGAATCGAAAAAGTAATGGTCAAGAAAAGGAAGTTGACATTATCCATGCCTCATCCTTGACCAAATTATCGCGTGACAAAAGGGACGTGACATGGTTGTACGATAGGTGTATCGTGTCATCGATCCCCATGTGAGTTGGGTAGTCGCAATGTCTTGCTAGAGGCCGCTTGCGATTTGTGGGCTGACACAGTGTTGGCCCACTGCCAATCTCACATGGGCCTGCGGTCGCACACAGAATAATCCAACACGGGTAAAAGTGTCCGGGTTCATTGAATCTCGATTAATGCGAGATTAATGAATACGAGTTTAATCTGGGGTAAATATATATATATATATATATTTAAATTCGAAAATAATATAATGATATTATTTAATTGAGATTAAAATATTATTATTATATTATTTGTTTTATGTTTAATTTATTTGATAAATTAAATATCTAAAACAAACAGAGATATTGTATCTCATTTAATTTTCGAATAAAGATATTATTGTCTATTTAATTTAAATTGAGATATTGGTATCTTAGATTTAAATAAATAGATAGATATCATTTCTCCGATTTAATTTATTGAGATAAATTAAATCGAAGGCTTTTAAATTTGGGTTAAATAAATAGGTTGGATTAAATCTATCGATAGATTTAATTAACTATTTTTTAATCTAGATTTGAATTCGAAATTTCAGATCTGGTTTTTAAGTCGATTAAATAAATATTATTATATTAGATCTATCGGATAGATTTAATTAATATATATTTAATCCAGATCTAAAGTTTGAATTCAAAAGTTAATACGATTAATTTTGTATTAAATACGCCGAACAGGTTTTAGAAACCTACGGACTTTCGGTCGAGCGTATTCGAAAAGCCGCGAGAAACCCTAGAGTGAAAACTGAGAGAGAGACGCACAAGAGGCGCTAGCACGCTGCCGTAGCCGTGTACGAGGATTGTTCGTGTGGATACCAGTAGAGGAAGAGGATTCTAAGAGTCGTCTTCTGCTGATCGAGAAGGTAGCCCACCTGTTCAACGAAGAAGAAACCACGAACGAGTTCTTAAAAGGTAATATCCGGATTCCCTAGCCTTGATTTAAACGCGCCTGAGTGATCCTCGGGACGGGATTCGTGGAAATTTTAATCCGCTTTGCGTTGTACGGATCCCTACACTTGTTACCTTGTGTGAGTCTTTGAAGTTTATTGTGAAGGTCTCGATGATAATGGGAAGGAACAAATCTTCTTCTCATTAGCCTTTTCATCTCCACCCAACTATCCACCAATGGTTCTTCATATCTCACCCTCTCCCTTTGCAATTGGTCCCACCAAATGAGAGCATAATCACTAATCTCCATGGTTGCCACCTTCATTTTCTTTTCTTCAGTATAATTGTGACATGCAAATAAGTGCTCAATCTTCATTTCCCACTCTAAATAGGCCTCCGGATCACTTTTTCCTTTAAAAGATGATATATTAAGCTTCACTCCCTTAATTCTATCCTCTCTAGCATCATTCTCATTATCTCTTCTTCTCCTTCTTTCATCCCTCCCTCTCTATCTATCTTCATCATGATTCCCCTGATTTTCTATTCTTTCCATTCTCTCATATAACCCCTCTGTGTGGTCCCTCATCATCCTTTGCATTTGAGTTGTAATGGCTTCAATTAGCAATCTGTTATCTCCTATAGGAGGAGGAACACCTTCACCACCTGTACCTTCCATAATTCAAGGAAAATAACAAAAGTAATAGGACCTCACCACTCGCTCACGTGTTTACACTCTTAAAAATGTATCACTCGTGTTTGTTGCTCTCTATAAGGCTTTTGTGTAGTGTGTGCTCTCTTGCCTTTTACCACTCAATAGCTCTCTTTAAGTTCTTAACATAATCTCCAAGAACACTCAAGAGTACAATCCCAAACTCTAGGATTGGTGGTGACTCAATACAAATTGGAAGAGATGTCAAAGAAGCCAAGACAAAGAAAACCCAAAACAATTTGGAGGAATTATTCAAGGAAGACACTTTGGACTTGATTCACAAGTAGTAGTGTGTGTAATTGAATAGCAAGATGCTGTATAGTATTTTTTTTTCTTTTTTTTTTCGTTCCTTTTTTTTCTTTCTTTTATTTTAATTTTATAACACCTGATTCTTCAACACAAGGAATTTGTGATTTTGGAATCAAACTTTGAAATTCTAATAATTCAGAACTAAATTAGATAGAATTCCCACAAACTGAGCTATTACTTAACACACTAACAACACACTACTCAAGAAACAAGAATTGAAAGGATTAAAATTCAAGAACGATGATGAACAAGGATGAACACCAAGAACCAAGTGCAGAAATATGTGAACTGAACAAGAAATTGAAAGAAAAACAACCAGAAGATTGAAAGAACAAATTAGGAACAAACAACAACGGCTAAAACAGAATTGCACAATTCAAAAATCAAAGACACAAATTTTAGGGACTATGGTTACCAAATGTGTGACCAGATTGGATGTAAACAATGGAGAAAAGATAACCCAATTCCAATCCTAGAACCTTTGCTTTGATACCAGATGATATGATCCCCGAAAGAAAAGGATGATTGGATCAACTAGGAAAGGAATTTCGCACTAGAAATTCAGCCTCCGTAGCGTCTGAAAGAACGTAGAATGTATCTAACGCTACAGACCTCAGATTCGAGCGCTTCCAAAATGAGGTGAAAGATGGCTTTCTGAAACATGATTTTGACTCAAGAAACACCGAAAAAGGTTAAGGGAATACGGAGATACAAAACCAAGAAATTTTGAACAAAAACTGGTAGGCGCCACAATTCCAAAGAATTGATAAGCCCAAGAACGCCACAAGGATTGATGCCCTTAATAAGTTCAGAGATTCTCAAAAGAACCCTAGAGAAGCTTGTCTCTCAACCAAAAAGGTTAACTTTGAATTCTAATCTGCCGTCTCAAAAGCTATGGTGTTCCCTTATATAGTGGACAACATCCATATTAAGTTTAACCTAAATATGCTTACACACAAAGCCCAATAAGCCAGCCCAATAAGCCTTATTACAAAAGTTTAACTAAATGTAAGAAAGATAAAACTAAGTGCAAAATTTGGGCCAAGTAAATTGAAGCCTTCATGCATATCCATTGAGGCTTATTCTTCAAGGTCTTCAATCTGAATTAAGTGTATTATTTCGACCTCTTCTTCCTTTAGACTTGGGCTTGTCTCAAGTAAGGTGGTCACCAGGAGATTTAGGGCCTCTTTAGCCTTTTTAGCTTTTGCTCTTGTCATTGGGCCTCCAAGACCTTGAATGTCCTCCAAGTTTGTTGCCTTGGTCATGCCGCCTCCTATGTCCTCATCACTCTCTGACTCTTTAGGGTTGGCTCCGTTGTTTCCTTTTATAATCAGGCTTCTCTTGCGTCATAAGTTACTTCGATCTGGGCCTTTCCTAATCTGTCGGGATTTATTGTATCTCTAGATCCGAGTAGATTGCTTCTTTTGATTCTGTGGGATTCTCTAAATCTGTTAGTTATGATCCTCCGCATCTTCTATTCCGTTATATCAGCAACCTAACTGCCAGTAGCCCTTTTCTTTTATTCCTGAAATCATCTGGGTAAAAAGGTCAGAAAACATACCGCATAGCATTGTGTCCTTTACTTTGCTATACCATTCGTGATGCCTTGTATTGCACTTTGACTTGCTGTCAGAATGCTATAGCATCGTATTAACTCTGCCATACGTTCTTCTTTAAAGACCATGTAAATTGTTCCATTTTTAGCATATGCAAATGATTTCTATTCTTCAGTCCCTATATCATGAATTTATGCCTTTTTACTTAGATTATCTATAGTTAAGCTTGTATTTAACATTCAATTCAATCATAAAGTATAGGGAAAACATGGTACGATTTGTGCTCATCAGTGTCCCTTTTCTTTTGTCTTTGTTCTTTTTTGTCGGAAAAAGAAGGAAGATAATGAAAAAGACACTTTGTTTCAAATCAGGGTGAGGTAAAACCGACGACAACGACGGTCCAACCTTGGGAAGAATTGTCATTGTGTTTGTTTTTTATTCGAATAAGGTAAACAATGTTTTTTGTTTTGTATGGTATGATCTTAACTGTATTGTACGAGTTTTTAATGTTGATCACACACGAGGACAATGTTTTGTTTGTTTCCTTTTTGTCGGAAAAAGAAATAATCTAATGAGAGGGACAAGGCGATCGAAATAGGAAAGAAAAAATTTATTATATTTTTTTATGTACAGGAAAAAAAAACAAAAAACAAAACATAAAAATATTTACTCCTCCTCATCATTGTCGGAGGTGAGGGAGTCGTCGGAGAGGTTGGAGACGTCGTCGTCTGAAAGATGGTACTCAATGTCCTGGGCATCGAGTACCGCAGTCAGCTTGTTGTTGATGGCGTGATAGACCTGAAACAACTGGCCCAAGCGTCGATCTATATGATCGACGCGGGCCAGAATGTGCTGCAGCATCTGGTAGCGGGTTGGGTTTGGAGGTAGCCACGGAGGGTACGGAGGTGGAAGAGGATTAATCATAAAAGGAGGACCTGGGGGTGGTTGAGAACCTCATGGTGGTGGTGGAGCAGCCATTATTGTGGAGGAAAAATAAGTGATGGAGAAGAATGTTATGTGAAGGAAGTAAAGTAACATCGGGTTTAAATAGAGAACCTTGCCTGAACAATGTGAAAGGCCGGAAACTTTAATGAGGGGACGCATAGTTCATCAGAATACAAGGAGAAACCTAGTTGGGAAGTTTATTTGGAAGTTGAAGAGACTCTGAATCATTCATTTGATACAGAGTGTAAAAGGATACGACTCTGCTATTGGAAGTTGAAAAGAATGACTTTTAGGACCGGATAAAATATAAGGTCGGTCTTAAAAGTAATTGAATTGATTAAAAAATAAATAATATACTTTTAGGACCAGATAAATGATAAAAGATCGGTCTTAAAATGAATTGATTAAAAAAATAATATACTTTTAGGACCGGCCATATTATAAAAGGTAGGTCTTAAAATCAACTGAATTCAAAAAAAATTAAATAATCGAATTTTAGATTGCATATTTATAAAACCCGCTCATAAAGTAGATCATTTATTTATTTTCTCTCTATTAACTCCTCATACCTCTCTGTCCTTAACTCCTTATTAACTCCTCACTACTTCGTAACTCCTAACTACGTACCTCTTTTCCCCAACTGAGAACTGCTCTCTACCTTTATTAATAAACTCCTCATACCTCTTTGCCCCAACTGCTCAAACCATGGTTAGATACAAGAGAACCGCTCGTAGGGGTGCTCTTACTCGTGATGCTCGTGCCTTCCGTCGATCGTTATACGGTGCGCCTCCTCCATCGAGAGTGCGTTCTATTGAAACAAAAAGTCTCGGGTCGTTGGACCAATTGTTATTTCCGATGATGAAGAGATTGATGCACCCCCCTCCATCCTTCTACCGACCCTGTCTATGCTAAGTTCCTCCGTTTGGTATGAATAAGACAGGAACTTGCTGATCTCCGACGGGAAGTTAATGCTGCTCACACCGATATCGCCAAGGCTTTGGAGGATAATAAGCTTTAGGATGTTTAGTCAGATTCTTGTTTTTGATAATTTTCTGCTTGTTTTTTCTTTTGTATTTTTTCTTGTGTACCTGCATATTCAAGTAATATATGTAGCATTAAGAACTAAGCTTCTATCTTTTTTTTTTGTTCATATTCTCCAATAATTAAAGAAACTTCCTTTAACCAAAATTTAGGACCATCTACTTAATAAATAACCGGTCTTAAATTGTCATGCGGAATATTAAATGAATAATATTAGGACCAGAGTATTCTAAACCACCAGTCTTAAAAAGTTATATATTTAGGACCTGCTTCTTTAGAATTAACCAGTCTTAATAAAATCCAAAACACACGGAATATTAAATGAATGATAAAAATTTAGGTCCGGAGTCTTCTAAAACTCCCATCTTAAAATTTTCATATATATATTTAGGACCGGCTACTTTGTAATTTACCGGTCTTAATAAAATCCAAAATACTTAAACATCTATTTGTCGCGCGAAATATTAAATTTCCCTCTCTGAACTTATCTTGTCGCAACGAAAGTGATTACTCAGGTTCTGTCTCCAGTGTTTGTGTGTTGCTTTGTCATTGCTTCGCGTTGCTCTCTCGACAATCACTTTCTGGTTACTTAGCTAAACGTTTATAGACCAAGCTATAAGAGGTGTTTCGGTTATATAACTTCATGATTTTCTTGTTTATCATTCTAGGTTTTTTTTTGGGTTGAACGAAATCGATGAAATGTTCTTGTGGGTTTCTCTATTGTCAATGAATATTGTATTTTGAAGATTATATTTGCACTTTAGACCTACCCAATTGACCCCCAAATGTTTTAGGGTACTCTTGCTGTCTGCAACATCAACGTTCGTGGCGGGAGAAGAAAGACTCAGGAAACGCATTTGATTTTATATGCTACATGTGAGTCCACAAGACCTTCATGCGATGCATTTAATTTCCTCGTCATGCATTTATTTTGCTTATTGGATTCACTGTATACATTTCTGACCAAAAGTGATTCTTCCGTATGCATTTAGTGGGCAAGTTTCTACGTAAAAAAAATAAAAATAAAAAGACATAACCGACATTGGGCATAAATATGCATTTTGTGTTGCCTTATTTTATATGCAGTGTGTCAATTTTTTCGGATTATGTATGTTAAATCTTTCTGTCTATAGGAATTCTACTATGGATCATAGTTGGATAAACGCTTTACGGACGAGTGTTGAATATCAGAATGGGGTGAGGGACTTTGTAGAATTTGCTAAGCAAAATGCCCATGATGATAGTGGGAAGTTTTATTGCCCTTGTGTAAAATGTTTGAATGAGAAGCGACTAAGTCCTCAAGTTATACACACACATTTAATTTGTGAAGGCTTTTGTAAGACTTATACAGTATGGGTATGACATGGTGAAAAAATACCAAGTGGGTCTCAACATGGGGAAGTAGCCTTTGATGATAATGACACGGATATAGATGATCGCATAGAGGACATTATCCGTGATGTAGGAGAAGAGGCTTTTCATCAATCACATGCATATGGTAATATGTACAGTGATGCAAAGACCCCGCTATACCGTGGGTGCACAAAATACCAATTGTTGAACGCTGTATTGAAATTGGTAAGCTTGAATGCACGTCATGGATGGAGCGACAAGATTTTTTTTGAAATGCTTGAGGCTTTTAAGGACATGCTGTCGGATGATAATGTGTTGCCGCATCGATACTATGATGCTAAGAAAATACTTTGTCCACTGGGGATGGAGTACAAAAATATCCATGCATCCCCGAATGATTGCGTGTTGTATAGAAAAGAGTTTGAAGAGAAGCAACATTGTCCGATATGTGAAACCCTAAGGTTCAAGTCAGATAAGGGGCCTGCAAAAGTGTTGTGGTATCTTCCAATCATACCAAGGTTCAAGCGGTTGTTTGCTAATGAAAATGATGCAAAATATTTGAGGTGGCATGCAAATGAGAGGATTTTTGATGGAAAACTTCGACATCCGGATGATTCTTCTCAATGAAAGAAAATCGATCAATTATTTCCAAACTTTGGCGAAGAACCTAGGAACCTTAGGC
Organism: Acacia acuminata; assembly: GCA_019022655.1. Lineage (NCBI taxonomy): Eukaryota > Viridiplantae > Streptophyta > Magnoliopsida > Fabales > Fabaceae > Acacia > Acacia acuminata. The sequence goes on along the minus strand of JAFJYI010000225.1, from coordinate 578,890 downwards.
TTGCCCTTAGCATGGATGACATGAATCCATATGGAAGCCTTGCAGCATACATAGTTCATGGCCTGTACTCCTGATTATTTACAACTTATCTCCTATGTTATGCATGAAATGAAAGTACATCATGCTATCTATGTTGATTTTCGGACCAAAACAACCCGGAAATGACATTGATGTTTACATTGAGCCCTTGATCGAATACTTGAAGGAGTTGTGGGAAGAAGGTGTCAACATTTATGACTCTTTCAAGAAGGAGGTGTTTAAAATGCGAGCCATGATATTTTGTATTATCAACGACTTCCCAGCATATGGGAACTTGTCAGGGTATAGTGTAAAAGGCCATAAAGCATGCCCGGTTTGTGAAGAAGGCACATGCTACCATCAACTTCAACATGAAAGAAAGACGATTTATCTTGGACATAGGAGATTTCTTAGATGGGGCCACCCATATCGTTGATTAAAGAAAGCCTTTTTTGGTGGCCAAGAGTATGAAGATGCTCTGGTGGCATTGACTAGGGAGCAAGTATATGAAAAGGTGAAAATATCAATGTTATCTTACTACAAAGAGTAGAAAAGAAACAAATATATGGAAAAAGAGATATGTATTCTTCGATCTTCCCTATTGGCACAATCTTGATGTGAGACATTGTATTGATGTCATGCATGTGGAGAAAAATGTATGTGATAGTATTGTTGGCACGCTTCTCAACATACAAGGTAGTTCCAAGGATGCTGTGAAGGCAAGATTGGATTTGCAAGCAATAGGAATATGCGAAGACTTACATCCAAGGCCATATGGGAAGAGAACTTATTGTCCCCCAGCTTCTCATACTTTGTCTAAGTATGAGAAATGAAGTTTTTGTGAGTGTTTACATGGCACAAAAGTTCCCTCGGGGTATTCTTCAAATTTTAAGAGGCTTGTATCAATGAAGGACTTGAAATTAGTAGGCCAAAAGTCTCATGATTGTCATGTCTTGATGCAACAGCTACTCCCAATAGCTATCGAGGCATCACCGAATATGATCTTCGGGTTGTTTTGACTAGACTTTATTTCTTCTTCAATGCGTGGTTTGTAGTAAAGTTTTCGAGATTGAAAAGTTGGAGGAATTGGAGAATGAAGGATATCTTATCTTGTGCCACCTTGAGAAGCTTTTTGTTCCTACCTTTTTTGACATCATGGTTCATCTAATTGTTCATATAGTGAGGGAGATAAAGTTGTGAGGCCCTATCCATTTACGGTGGATGTACCCAATTGAAAGATCTATGGAATTCCTAAAAAGGGTACGTGAAGAACGCATACCGGCCAGAAGCATCAATTGTTCAGAAATATGTTTATGAAGAAGCCATGAAATTTTGTCAAAATTATTTGGCTAAAGTAAGACATATTGGGCTTCCAAAATGTCAGCATGCTGAAGGGGTAGACGAGGGGCTTCAATAAAGAGTGTGGATCCTGATGAATTGTCACAAGTCCACTTATACATCTTGAATAATGTTGATGAAGTTCAAGCCAGCATAGCTGTACATAAGAAGTTGTAAGGAAAGAAAATCATCGAATGACTGAACAAAGGTTGATTAGGGAGCATAACAGAACTTTTGTAGACTGGTTCAAACAAAAGGTCGAGGGAGAGGAATGTGTTTCTGATACAATCAAATGGTTTGCATGTGGTCTTGAGGTTGATGTCATAAGTTGGAATTCGTATGTGATCAATGGTTTTACATTTTAGACGAAATCCCTAGATGATACGAGCACAGTCTAGGACAGTGGTGTTATGTTAGAGGCTAAATCTATGCACTTCTCCAATTCGAAAGACAAGAGGCCTTTATTGGCAGTCATGTCATATTATGGGGTTATTGAAGAGATTTGGGAGGTGGACTATGTGAAAATTAGATTTTCCATTTTCAAATGCAAATGAGTTAATGTCAATAATGGTGTTCGGATCGATCGGTGGGATTTACATTAGTCGATGTCAATGGTAGAAGTTTTGGAGATGAACCTTTTATTATGGCAGACCAGGCGAAACAAGTGTTCTATATCCCCGATCAAGAAAATAAAATGTGGTTTGTAGCTCTCCAAGTAAAAAGGGTCATTGATATTGATGAGGAAAGTCATTCAAATTATGGTCTTCCTGAGAGTACTCCTTTTTCAAGGGGTCTACCGGACATAAACGAAGAAGATGAAGCGGATAATGAACCCGGCATAAGAAATGATCATCAAGAAGGGATATGGGAGGATATCACTTTATAAAAGAGTCGATCCTTAAGGTAATATTCATATGCAGAATTCTTTGAAAACTTTAAGGTTTTACCTATATTATATTCCTTCTATGTTCATAAACAATGTCACTTGTTCTTGTTTTATTTTTGTGGCAGGATCCGATCCAAAGGGACATGTTATAAAAGAGGATGTTATTACGTTGTTGGGTGGGAATCAGATGAAGGCATGGTGAATATCATTTTGGGCATGTATGTTGTATTTGTAACTTATTGTATTTGTAAGTAAGTTATCTTATTGTATTAATTAATTTAGGTGTTGTAGTCATAGTATAATCATTAATTAAATGCCACATAACTCGTGGTGAATAATATTTGAATTCTTTGTCCCAATTCAATTTATTCATAATTGTTCATAGCTTGTAGCATAAAATATCGACTTTTATGTGCTGGATTGGGTGGTGGATTTGTGTGTAATACAATCAGGAAGAACAGAACAGGGAAAATTTAGACCGCAAATAATTGCGCCGGTCTTAAATGTTCAACTCTTAAGACCGGATGTATTTATATGTCTAGTCTTAAAGGTTTGCACGTTTCATATTAAGCCTGGTCTTAAAAGTTGATCTTTTAAGACCGGTATATTTATACGTCCGGTCTAAAATGTTCAATTTTAAGACCGGATTTATTTATCATCCAGTCTTGAAAGTCAGTCTTTTAAGACCGCGTATAATTAGTCGTCGGTCTTCGAAGCCGCTATTGTCTAAACCGTATTTATTTTCATCTGGTCTTAAAATTCAGATATTTTAAGAGCAGCCTAGTTTTTAGCCGGTCCTAAAAGTTGAGTTTTAGGACCGAACAAAAAATATTTCAGGTTTATTTATTAGACTTTTAAGACCCATTGTTTTAAATGTCCGGTTTTTAAAGAAACTCTTTTAATACCGGCTGGAACAAGACCGGTCTGAGTCCGGTCTTAAATGTTAGACTTTTAATACTGCTGGAACAAGACCGGTCGTTGGTCCGGTCTTACGATGCCTCTTTTGTCCAGTCTTAAAAGCCTTTTTTGCACTAGTGTTGTTCCTAACAACTAGTTTAATGTCTCCAACGGTTATATTAATCATTCCAACGGTCATTTAGTGCTTCCTTCATATATAAGCTGAAGCATTCAAGTCTCTTCACCTACCAAAATACAAGAAAATGAAAAGCATTCAAGTTTTTACTACTCTTACTGTTTTCTACTTCTTGTAAAGTATCTTTTGATACATTGTACTTCAGTGTTTATTCTATCTACTCTTTTAAAGAGTATATCATTGAATATCATTTATTGTACGAATCTCAAGTCGTGGTACTTGGAGATTGGGTTTATCAGTTTATAAATTGTAAGGGGGAGAAATATTTTCTTGGCACAAGCTGTAGTAATTCGATCAACCAAAAAGAACAATAATTTTTTCAAGCTGATTATGACTACTTTAATTTGGGCCGGAAATGTCAGAGGTGGTGGGATATCATATAAGTGTATAACTCCCACTTTAAGACAATTGAGATTAAATTTAAATGCTTAAGATCTAATTAAGTGATAAGAAAGTGGATGCTCGTCAGTATGATGAGCACAGAATGCAGACCCAGTGGTCATACAAGGCCAAGTTGTGAGAGTCAAAGGAGATCATTGACTACTAAGCCAAATCCCCTATATCCCATATCCCAGCACAACCACACCACTTGTCGTGGCATTCTCTGGTGCCTATTCGGCCGCTTGGTGACCATGTTGGGCCTCCTTGGAAACCATCAAAAACTCGATGAAGGGAAAATCACAAGAAGAAACAAGTCGGAGAACATTTTATGCTCATCATTTTGATGAGCAAATATGTGCTCATCTCCCATATTTACCTCTAGATTAATTTTAAATGATCCCTATTTAATTATTTTAATTTTTACATTTTAAACAAAAGTTTATTTGATTATATGAAGAATTAAAACTAAAGAGAAACTTATATTTATTGCTTCTCATAAAAATGAACTTATCATTTTAAAAATCACAAATTAAAAATTTTAAATTTATACCGTTCAAATTAAAATCTGAACAACTGAGATCTCATAACAATAATGAGAAATTAGATGCTCAAATTAAACTTAATGTATGCTGCTAAGGCTTCCATATGGATTCATGCCATCCGTGCTAAGGGCAAGCCTAAGGTTACTAGGTTCTTCGTCGAAGTTCGGAAATAATTGATCGATTTTCTTTCATTGGGAAGAATTGGCCAGATGTCGAAGCTTTCCATCAGAAATCCTCTCGTCTACATGCCACCTCAAATTTTTTACATCATTTTCATTTGCAAACAACCGCTTGAACCTTGTTATGATTGGAAGATACCACAACACTTTTGCAGGCCCCTTATTTGACTTGTACCTTGGGGTTTCACATATCGGACAATTCTGCTTCTCTTCAAACTCTTTTCTATACAATACGCAATCATTCGGGCATACATGGATCTTTTTGTACTCCATCCCCAGTGGACAAAGTATTTTCTTAGCATCATAGTATCGATGCGACAACACATTATCATCCGGAAGCATGTCCTTAAAAGCCTCAAGCATTTCAGAAAAAAATCTTGTCGCTCCATCTATGACGTGCCTTCAAGCTTACCAATTTCAATATAGCGTTCAACAATTGGTATTTTTCACACCCACGGTATAGAGGGTCTCGCATCACGCACATATTACCATATGCATGTGATTGATGAAAAGCCTCTTCTCCTACATCACGGATAATGTCCTCTATGTGATCATCCATATCCGTGTCATTATCATCAAAGGCCACTTCCCCATGTTGAGACCCACTTGGTATTTTTTCACCATGCCATACCCATACTGTATAAGTCTTACAAAATCCTTCACAAATTAAATGTGTGTGTATAACATCAACACTTAGTCGCCTCTCATTCAGACATTTTACACAAGGGCAATAAAACTTCCCACTATCATCATGGGCATTTTGTATAGCAAATTCAATAAAGTCCCTCACCCCATTCTGATATTCAACACTCGTCCATAAAGCATTTATCCAACTGTGGTACATAGTAGTATTCCTATAGACGGAAAGATTTAACATATACATAATCCGAAAAAAGGCAGAGACTTGCATATAAAATAAGACAACTCCAAATGCATATTTATGCTCAATTTCGGTTATGCATGTCTTTTTTTTCGTTTTACGGAGAAACTTGCCCATTAAATGCATAACGAAGAATCAATTTTGGTCATAAATGTATCATAGTGAATCCAAGAAGAAAAATAAATACATGACGAGGAAATTAAATGCATCGCATGAAGGTCTTGTGGACTCACCTTACCATATAAATTCAAATGCGTTTCTTTAGTCTTTCTTCTCCCACCACGAACGTTGATGTTGCAGACAGCAAGAGTAACCTAAAAACATTTCTTAGTCAGTTGGGTAGGTCTAAAGTGCAAATATAATATTCAAAATACAATATTCATTAACAACAGAGAAACCCACAATAACATTTCATCGATTTCGTTCAACCCATGAAAACCCCAGAACCATTAGAAGGAAAATCATAAAGTTATATAACCGAAACACCTCATACAGCTTGGTCTATAGACATTTAGCTAAGGAACCAGAGAGTTAATCTCAAGAGAGGAATGCGAAGCAGTGACGACGCAACACACACTGGAGACAGAACCTGTGTAATCACTTTCGACGCGACAAGAGAAGTTTTGAGAGGGAAATTTAATTTTCCTCGCGAGAGACATGGCTTAATATTTTAGATTTTCTTAAGACCGGTTAATTATACAGTATAGGGTCCTAAAGATATAATTCTATTAATAAATTTTTAAGACCAGAGGTTAACAATATCTTGGGTCCTAAATTTTAGTATTCATTTAATTTTAAGGCGAGAGATTTATAAGCTTCCGGTCCTAAAATTCAAATATTTATTAACTAATTTTTAAGACCAAAGGGTTAAGAATACTCCAGTCCTAACTTTCGAGTATTCATTTAATTTTAAGACCTGCGCTTATAAGAACTACGGTCCTAAAAGTATTTCGTTTATTAATTAACCAACAAAAAAGAGGTTTGCATTTGGCGAGCGCAGCAGAAATTGAGTTAATAAAATAAATTAAAGGAAAACTAGAGAATATGAATATTAGGAAGACACAAGCTTAGTTTTACTGCTTCCATACATAACTGGAGAATATGCACGTACACAAGAAAATTAAGAGAGAAAAACAAGCAGAAAATTATCAAAAACAAGAATCTAACTAAACATCCTAAAGCTTATTATCCTCCAAAGCCTTGGTGATATCGGCATGAACAACATTAATTTCCCGCGCGGAGATCAGCAAGTTTCTGTCTTACTCGTATCAGCCACAATGCTTCATTAGAGGAAAGACGAGATGGGTCAGTAGTAGTCGCGGTGGGGCCAAGAGGTTGGAGAGGGGGAGCGGGAACCTCTTCATCATCTGAAGAAATAACAATGGGTCCAACGACCCGAGACTCTTCTGTCACAATAGGACGGACTCTCGATGGAGGAGGCGCACCGTATAACGATCGACGAAAGGCACGAGCATCACGAGTAAGAGCAACCCTACGAGCCGTTCTCTTGTATCTAACCATGGCTTGAGCAGTTGGGGCAGAGAGGTATGAGGAGTTAATTAATAAAGGCAGAGAGCTATTCTCAGATAGCCACATATGTTTTTTGGAGTTACGAGGTAGTGAGGAATTAATAAGGAGTTAAGGACAGAGAGGTATGAGGAGTTAATAAAGGCAGAGAGCCGGAGACGGAAGTGATAAATGATCTACTTTTAATAGCGGGATTTATAGGTACACGGTATAAAATTCTATTATTTAATTTTTATTTTAAGACCGATCTTTTATAATATTTCCGGTCCTAAAAGTCTATTTATTTTTTAAATCAATTCTATTACTTTTAAGACCGACCTTTTATAATATGTCCGGTCCTAAAAGTCTATTTATTTTGAGAATCAATTCTATTACTTTTAAGACCAACCTTTCATCATTTACCCAGTACTAAAATTCATTCTTTTCAAATTCAGATGGCAGAGTTGTATCCTTACACTCTGTTCAAATGAATGATTCAGAGTCTCTTCGGCTTCCAGATAAACTTCCCAACTAGGCGTCTCCTCGTATTCTAATGAACTATGCGTCTCCTCATTAAAGTTTTCGATGTTTCACATTGTTCACGATGGGTTCTCTATTTAAACCCGTTGTTACTGTACTTTCTTCACATTCTTCTCCATCACTTCTACACGGCCTCCTCCACCGCCTAGCCTCCACTGTAATGGCTTGCTCCCCCGGTCCTCCGTTTACTCCTCCTCCTCTTCAACCTCAGCCCCCTCCGCCATTGCCTCGTCCAAATCCGACCGTGAAGCGGTTGGTGCGATCGATGGTGGCCCGCGTCGATCAAATCGATCGACGCTTGGGCAATTGGTTCGCTTGTTCATACCGTGAACAATAAGCTGAACATGGTACTTCATGCCAATGACGTGGTGTACGATCCCGATGAAGACGACTTTGACTGGGACTCCGACGACTCCGGCTCCCCCTCCCTCTCCGACTACGAAAAGGATTAGTTGTTTTTTATAGTTGTTTTTTTGTTGTTATTTTTTTGTAATGGGGCAGCGATAAAAATTATTATATAAAATATTATGGACTCTTTTTGTTCTCGTGCGAGTTTAGTACCTTAATTAGTTAGTTTATCCATTATCGAACCTGGAAAGCAATAAACAAGGCAACTATGAAAGATGGATAATGGCGGACTCAAAAAACTAAGATGAAAGAACAAAGACTTTTAGGACCACACACTTAGTAAATCGAGGGTCCTAAAAACACTGTCTTTTTTTGTCAGCTTTGGTTTCTATATTCGATCGCCTTGTCCTTTTCATTATCGTCTTTCTTTTTCCGACAAAAAGGAAACAAACAAATCATTGTCCTAGTGTAAATCAACAATAGAAATTCATAGAATACGATTAAGAACATACAAAAAACAAAAAAACATCTTTTACCTTATTTAAATAAAAACAAATACAGTGATAATTCTTCTCAAGGTTGGACCGTCGTTGTCGTTGGTTTTACCTCCCCTGAATTGAAACAAAGTTCCTTTTCAATATCTTCCTTCTTTTTCTGACAAAAAGAAAAGAGACAAAGAAAAGGGAAACCGATAATGCTGCTCAAGATCAGGAGAGGTAACATCGACTACAATGAAGGACCTAGCTTGAGCGAAACGCGAACCTCGGTTGTCTTAAACCATAATGATTTGTCTAAAAAGCGAGTGAACATTTCTATTTAAAAGAAGACTATAAGACCAGACATTTAACAATTACATGGTCCTAAAGGTTAAGCCAACTTGTAAAATAAAAGTAACTTTTAGGACCAGATGTTTACAATGTGGACTTTTAAGATCGGACTTTTAATTAATATGCGGTCCTAAAAATGTCATATTTTTTAAAACGAACACTTTTAGGACCGAATGTTTACAATGTGGACTTTTAAGATCAAACTTTTAATTAATATGCAGTCCTAAAAATGTCATATTTTTTAAAACGAACACTTTTAGGACCAGATGTTTACTATGCGGACTTTTAAGCACTGAATAGCTTTATCCACCATCCAATACATTCAGAAACACAAAATGGACACAAGAAAATTGTTCGAAAAATTAAACAAATTTATTTATTGAATTTTATATTGCCTATGTATATTTACAAATGAATATTGTTCGGAAAAATAAACAAATTTACAGAATATTATTGTTGTACAAGATATATTTACAAATGAATTTAGGACATTAATTATTGTCCTGACTTTATCAGGTCATACAAATATTCACAAAACAAATTGCGTATGTGCTCCAATTCATCATCAGAAAAGGGATCAGGGTAGTCAAACATCTCGTAACATCAAAGACAACCGAATTAACTTGCGTGCATATTTCATATGTAACATTAAGCCGCATTAATCGAATTAACTTGCGTGCATAATATGTAACATCAAATACATTTACCTTTGTAGTCAAATTAGTCCTTCCTCGTGTGATAATATCATACATGTGTTTCATGACGTACTGGCCACATAAGTTGGACCCCGGTGGTTGCCGACAGGTCTAAAAAGAACAAGAAATATAAGAGCATATATAGCTTAATGACCAAGTTCACTAGGCAGTGTGCCAGTGTACAAATATTGTACCAACCTTGGTGTGTCCTAGTTGGGGTCTTTGGCCCGATACCCACACCTTTTCTTTACCTCGATTTGGAAGGTCTTCATGGCACTATCATCAAAATCACAAATTTATCAATAATGTTCATTGAAAATTCACAGCAGAGATTTCAGACAAGAGAATCAAAATGACATGCTTACTCGTTGATGGTCTGTGTCAACGAAGGCAATGGCTCTCTGTGAGTGGAGCATAAGAAGATAACTTTATGCTCCTCCATGCACATGAGGACCAACTGTCAGTGGCGGCTGAAAATTCACAGCATTAAGGAACACTCAGTGATATATGTAGAATTAAGTGAATTGCAGACAAGATTTGTGATATCTACTTGTGGAAGAATGGCAACAAGTACACCTTCCTTCTCATTCACACAACCTCTTTGATATGTACTCCTGTCTCTCCGCCATGAATGTTTGACTTGAATAGACAGGGCACAAGAATCCAAAATCGTTGCTCCTGCCCTTTTGAACCAATTCTTGATGCAATAACCTACAATAATGACATCGATCAGGGAATTAGTATATATGTATGTGTGTCTAAACGATGCATTTAAATTATGTACTCATAGACGAAGATACTTACTTCATAAAAATTTGAACAATTGCATCGATAAGCTCTGTCGAGAAGCAGGACTCAACATCAACGGTGTCAACTTGAACAGGAAGAGGATGAGGGACGCCTAATACTTCATTAACATGCCATGATTTACCTTTAAAATATCCACTCTTCACCAAATCGGATATTTTTTCTGTGCCAGTCAACTTAGCAGTAGGGGATTGAGCTTGAGGAGGGGATGGAGCTTGACGAGGGGATGAAACTTGAGGAGGAGGGGTTGAAGCTTGAGGACCAGTAGAGACATGTACAAGCTTCACTGGCTAAGAGATGAAGGTTCCCTTGACATCACTCACAAGGTTCAGCTGATCAGTTGGGAGAGGGAGAGGTGCATCAATGATCACCTTTTCAATTGACACTCGGACTTCATCATCAGCCATTTGTTGGTGGTGTACAGTTGATCCCAATAATTTGTGGATAGTCTCTTTTGCAACTAATCGTGTAGGACGATCACGATCCTCCACATATAGGTCACAAGGTTGCTCTGACTATCCAACAATGCAGCTCCCTCTAGTGCTATCTTTGCCTGGTGCGCGAGTGAATGTGTGAAGGGAACACGGTCTACGGACGATTGCTCAAAAGTAGCTTCATCGATTCAATTCCTCCCTCATCGGCTCATCTCGGATTTCTACCTTGCTTCTTTAGCCGCTGCATCCTCACTTAATTTGGCCACCTTCATTCCATCTCCTCCCGGGTAACCATACTTTGTCTATGGCGTTTGGATTTACCAAAGTATTCCTTCGAGCCTACCCATCCTCCAATCCCCCTTACACGCCCACCATGATCCGGTTTTCGGTCTAGCAGTCGAACATCACTCCTCCCGTCCAACACAAAAGATCCTCTGCTTCTTTCTTTTTAAGATCTTCATGTAAGATACGATAAACGAAAGCTTAGTAATGAAACATGTTTAGTAACTAAAAAAATAACAATAACGATACTTACAATTCTTTCAAGCAACTACACGAGTTTGTTCACTCGTGTAGGCGCTTCTTGGCTTTTTCTAAATGTGCAACCACAACTCCTCGCGACGTATTGGAGATGGTGGATCATGTCCGCATGAAGGATTGGATTCTACTTCATCATCCAATCTCTTCCGCTTGGCTGCCATCAATTCTTCTTGACCTTTTCATATCCGTGAAAGCCCTATGCGGGCAATCATTCTTTCTCCTATCTCCGTGCTCGTTCCCTTCTTTCCCCGTGAATCGAATTGAAAACAACTATTAATTATGAATTCCAGCCATCTCACTAAGAGAAATTAGAGAACTTACGCTTGATATGAACCTCAAACACTAGTCAAATTCACTTCATCAAGTTTCAACATTTTATGTAAGGAAGATGTAGAATTGTAGAAGAAATTGGAGCTATGTCTTGTCTTGCTAGATAGATAGGTTAAGAAACAAAAGAGAATTATGCTTACAGAATAATACAAACTTGATCCTTTTTAAGGCATCTAGTGGGATCAGTAGTCCTCATTAGATAGTAACAGAACTAACAACAATGTCTAACCACTACCTACTATAACAGAACTAAGACAATAATAATGGCTTGATTCTTATGCCATTATTATTTCCCTAATTACCTTCTTAGTATTTTACCTTTTCAAGGTTTACATATCAGACTTGCATAGACAAAGGCAAGAAATGTATACTTCTATTCACACACCAAACAATTTAACTAACAAGATTAGATGAACACAATAACATTCACATATTAGCACAGGTTAATAAGCAAACAAAAGGGCAAAAAAAACTAAATATAAACTCACCAGAGCTTCAGGAGTGGTCCGCAACTGAACAAATTGTTGCCAAGTTTGTTCATCAATAAATGTGTACTTGTCCCAAGGCTTTTGGTCAGGCTGAACCTTGGCAAAAATATACTTGTTAGCGAGAGAGGTCTTAAACTTCCTCCACCGATCAGCACAATAAGACAATGTCTTGTCTTTCAACTTCTCAGAGTCAGGGACAATGTATGTAAGCCGGATAGTGTCCCAAATAGGTTGCTTTACTTTGCCGAAGTCCACATTTTTCCACTCATCAGTCAAGATGCTAACCTTGCTGCGTGCAAGATAGCCGACAAAACTAGTATATTTGCTTTTATTAGAACCGCAAGGTCGCAACTTTTCATCAAACTGAATCTCCAACTTTGACCCAGAAGTTTGACTTAGGGTTACATCCATCATTCTTGTGTATCTTCTACCACGGTGTACTGGGTGGTTACGAGGCACATTGTCAGATGAAGAGGGTTCGTTCTGACTCACACCAGTAACTGGCGTTCCCGGAACACGAATGAAATCGTTTTCATCGTTCATTTTCGAGACAGGAAGAGAGGAATGCCTGAGCAAATGAGAGCGTGACAGAGGCTAATGGTACGTGGACGAGGAAGAGAGGTAATGCAATTGGAAGAGTGGTTTCACAACAAGAAGAGGGGTTTCAAAGTTCAGAGGGACAACGTAAGTCGTAAGGTAACGTTTCACGTGGGCAAGGAAGAGAGGTAATGCAAAAGGAAGAGTGGTTTCACAACAAGAAGAGTTCAGAGGGACAACGTAAGTCGTAAGGAATGTTTCGCGCGAAGAAGTATATATTTGGCGCTTTATTTTTAAGACCGGATGAACTAAAAAGACATTCTTAAATGTTAAGTTGTAAGACCGTCATTTATTAAACTCCGAACTTAAAAGTAATAAACTATTTAGTACCGGTCACAATTTATGTCCGGTCTAAAAAGTATAATCTTTAAGACCGTCTGTTATATATATCCGGTCTTAAAAGTTTATTTAGGTTTTTCCTCATTATTTTGGACCGCAGAAAATATAAGTCAGCCTGTTCGAGATTTCTCTATAAAGAAATTTGAACTTTCAGTTTTTTTTCAATAACATTTTTAAGACCGTTTGTTTTGTTAAGCGGTCTAAATAATATATTTAAGACTCATTGATAAAGGATGTGGTCCAAGAAGTTTTTTATATTTACAAAACTGCCACCGATCATACTATTAAGACCGATGCGTCATTACTCCGGTCTAAATGAGGCGGTCTTAAAGCCCTTTTTTCCACTAGGGATAAATTCGTCAGATTTGAATTTCAGACTCAGCGATGCAAACTTGAGTTTGTTCTTCTGAATTAGAGTTTTCATCTCAGTGCACTTAAGCAAAACTCGAGTTTCCATAACCAAACTCAAGTTTCCTCCTTCCGAGTGGAAAGTCGCGATTTGAGCTTTGGATTACATTTTTGAGTGAAACTCAAAACTCAAGTTTCCAAAATAAAACTCGAGTTTTGGACTTTTAATATGAAACGTGAATTTTAGTCCAAAACATCAAAACTAGAGTTTTTGTTAGTTCTCTAAGGATTTTGATGATTACTAACAATTGCAAACAAAGCATGAAGTTTTTCTTTGAAAAGTTGAAAAACTTGCTGTCAAAGGAAAACTCGAGTTTTGGTTACAAAACTCGAGTTTTGCCCTTACAGAAGAACTCAAATTTTTTGAACTCAAGCAAAACCTCCGAGTTTTTAGAGAAAAATCAAGTTTTCATCACACGAGAGATTTCTCGGCATTTTTTCGAAAAATGCAAAACTCGAGGTTTCGGTTGAAAACTCGAGTTTTGGCCTTACTGAGAGTCTCCTAAGTTTTGAACTTCTAAAAACCTCGAGTTTTGCCTAAAACCTCTAGTTTTCAATTAAACTTGAAACTTTCCAAGTTTTCACAAAATTTGTGAAAACTCGAGTTTTGATAGAAAACTCGAGTTTTGAATTGGCATAGAGGATTCAAGTTTTAGCCGGTTTCCAAAACCTTCAATCTTTGTGAAAACCTCCGAGTTTTGAGTTTGGCATAGCTTTCTCAAAGTTTTCATTATAAAATGAAAACTCGAGTTTTGCTTAGGCGAAAGCTCTCATGTTTTCTCGCTTTTTGAAAACTTTCAATTTCCTTCAAAACATCAAGTTTTGACTTGGTGCAAAAACTCAAAGTTTTCATTATAAAATGAAAACTCGAGTTTTTTGCCCAGCAGAGCCTTCATGTTTTCTCGAATTTGAAAACTACTAGTTTCCGGGAAAACCTCCGGTTTTGACTTGGCGCAAAATCTTCAAGTTTTCATATTTAAATGAAAACTTGAGTTTTGATTTCAAAACTCGAGTTTTCGCCAACCCGAGAATATTGTAGTTTCTAATGCTTTGAAAATCTCTAGTTTTTGAAGAGAACCTCAAGTTTTGATGTTTTGGACTTAAATCGAGTTTTCATATCAAAGTCCAAAACTCGAGTTTTGAGAAACAAAACCCGAGTTTTCATCGTTGGATTTGAAATTCAAATTTGACGAATTTGTAAAACATTATTGTTTGTTCTTAATACTTCCTATCAACATTCGTCTATATTCTATATTCTTAGCTATGTTTAACCACTTTGTTAGTGAGTTTCAGATGTTTTAGAGAATGTTTATTGAAGGTTTAAAGCAAAAGCAAAAAGTGACGTCAGCACATTAAATGCAAAACCTAGAAAGTTGCATACTTTTGGGTAATCCTTTTGCACACGTCTACAAAGAATTAAAGAATGTCTTCCACATCCAGAAGCTGCTACTCCAACGGATTAATTTGCAAGAAGTCAACTCCGAACATTGAAGATTACAATGGTCATTTAATGCTCTCTTGGTATAAATAGATTAAGTGAAGATTAGTGAGAGAAGAAGACCAAGGCTTAACCAAAACCTTGTCTAATGAAGGCAATGGTTACATTGAAGATTACAATGGTCATTTAATGCTCTCTTGGTATAAATAGAGCTGTATTAAATTCTTCTCAACAACACATCTGCTGAAAACAAGTTTCATTCAAGTCTTACATTTATTCTTCCAGTTTTCATCTGTATTGTATCTTTTGATACACAAAGCTTCAGTGTTTATCATTATCTACTCTTAGAGAGAGTTTTTATCTGTAAATCATTTATTATAAAGAATCACAAGTCAAGGGACTTGTTGATTAGGTTCATTGATTGCAACTTGTAAGGGGGAGTAAGTTCTAGTGAGAGAATTACTCTTGAGTACAAAGTGTGTAATCAATTGAGATAGTGGAAATCCCCCAGAGTCGAGAGTCGGGACCGGACGTAGGTCAAGAAGTTGGACCAAACCAATATAAACACTTTCCTAGCGGTTCTTTGGGTCCAGTAATACCCTACAATGAAAGCATGAGCAAAATGCAATATAAGTGAAACTCGCGATCGAGACACGCATCTCACAACTACTTGGTCACTACAAAATTTCCCTTGAATGGTTCCCAAACATAATATTTAGACTGCTCTTTAATTTAAGGGTTTGGGCCACTGATGAATACATAAGGCCAAAACACCAACTACCAAGTAGTTAACTAGATGTCAACTCTGTGAGAGAATTACTCTTGAGTACAAAGTGTGTAATCAATTGAGATAGTGGAAATCCCAGAGTCGGGGGATCGGTGGACGTAGGTCAAGAAGTTGGATATATTTTAAAATCCCCAATTTACCCCCTCTTGGTATAAATATTTGTGTCTTGCTCTTCTTCTCTACACTCTCATTCACCTCTGTTTTAGTGTTCAAAAACAGAGGAGTTTCGAAAAGTTTTTAAAATCCCCAATTCACCCCCCTCTTGGTGATTTACCTCCACTTTAAGTTTTCATCCAAAATTGGAGTTTTCAAATCATTGAAAAAGTGTAATGCTCTCGGCTTGACCAAAACTTGAGATTTCAAAATAAAACTCGAGTTTTCATTTAAATATCAAAACTTTGAGAAATCTATGCCAACTCAAAACTTGAGTTTTTCTATGAAGACTCGAGTTTTCAAAACTAAGTAAAAACTTTAAAACTCTCTACTGAGGGAAAACTCGAGTTTCCAAACAAAAGTTTGAGTTTTCTCACAACTTTGAGAAAACTTAAAAAACTCATGGCAAAGTGCAATATGTAGTTTTGAATCAAAAACGGAGTTTGCATATGTTCAAAATATTGGAGACTCTCTGTATGGCCAAAACTCGAGTTTCCAAATCAAGACTTGAGTTTTGTCTTCATTAGGAAACATTAAGAAGTCTCTATGTAATGCAAAACTCAAGTTTCCCAGAGAGCATGTTTGGGCAGAAGACAAACAAAAGTGGAGACACATAGATTTGGTGATGCTGCTTGAGCATGACTTTTCTTCTGCTCGAGCACAGGTCACTCAGGAGCAAAATAACATGAAGAGGATTGGTGATGCTCGAGTACTCTTTTTCCCTTGCTCAAGTATGGTGCTCGAGCATGCCTTTCACTTTGCTCGGGCATGCTTCAGACCAAGGCTTGAACAACCTTCAATCATCGCTGATGCTTGAGCATGCCAGATATCGTGCTTGGGAAACACTAAGACAGAGAGCGAAATGGATTCAGAAACATGCTTGCTCGGGCTTGCTCGGGCATGCTCGGGCAAGCGTCTTTCAGAGGTAGGGAATGAAGGTTGGTCGAGCACATTTTACTTCTGCTCGAGCATGTCCTTTCTCTTTCTCGGGCAAGCCTCTTCCATTTCGTCATTTTTCTACTTGATACGCTGATGCTCGAGCAAGGTTTTTTGGTCTGCTCGAGCATAACTCTTAATTTTGAATTTCCTCTTCTGCGATGCTCAGTCTTCCCAAGTATTCTGCTCAACTAGACTACCTTCGAATATCAAATTGTTGGCTACCATACACCATGTTCTTGTGCAAATTTCAGACTTTCAAGAAGCAATTACGTTGACAGTACAAGAGGCAATTTCCAGTCGGCATAACGTCTTCTGCATAAATCCAAATTTATCAAATCACCCCATCTCAGGAGGCTCTTCAAATATTCTTTCTATTTCAATAAGAATCAGCTCCAAAATAGTTGTATTTCATCCATTAACATCATATGAATGGAGGTTGTTCTTATCCAGCGTTCTTGTAGCAACCAGAACAAATTGTCAACTTCAAAACATCATAACTTATTCAAATGATCGTTGTTTTCTGTTTTCTTAATGTTTTTGAACAAGTATTTGAGTCTAGTTTCCAATGGAACCATTTTTAGCTCATTTGGATTTTTCGTTTGAGAGATATCCTCAAAATACCAAAGCTTGGTCCTGATAATGATAGTGATGTTTATGGAAATTTATAAAATTCATAGATAATTCATCTGACCTCCTTTTGGCTTGTATTTTATATCCAACTGACGCAATGGGAGTCTAGTTTCATATGCCACTAGTTTCACATCAATCCAATTCCTGGTTTGGGAGATATCGTCAAATTACCAAAGGTCACCGAAACGAGCTAAACGAGTGTCTTTGAAGGAATGACCTTGCTCGAGCAAAGATTGCTCGAGCGGGCATTTTTATGCTCATGTAAGAGCGGATTTTGAGCTAAAAATGAGCTAGAAGTGTACCTTGCTCGAGCATAAACATTGTTGTGCTCGAGCATGACACTGTTCATGCTAGGAAAAAGCTGAAATTGCAATAATGCCCTGTAACAAACTAATATTCAATCGGAAGCTTGAACTTGCTTATTTTAACTCCGAATTGAGCCGTTCCAACTTCTATTTGATCACAGAAACTTTAATATTGATATTCTCATAATATTTAAGAAATTTTTCTTTGTTCAAACTCCATTCTTGATCATTCTTCATTGTATTAAACTTCACATCTACATTAAATATAAAAAAATTTGTCAAAGTAGAAGATAAATGTAGTATGCAAGCTTTTTGCTCTGGATAATGACATCTATATAAGACATCATCAAAACTAATCATAACTAACACCTTCTTGATCAAGGATTTATTAGAGGTAAAGAAGATACAACTCTCTTCATAAAGAGTAATAAGCTTGGTGAAATTTTAATTGTCCAAATATATGTTGATGATATTATATTTGGTGCTTCTAATGATGCTTTGTGTGAAGAATTTGCTAAGAATATGCAGGGAGAATTTGAGATATCCATGATGGGAGAACTCAATTATTTCCTTGGTCTACAAATCAAGCAAAAGAAGGATGAAATCTTCATATCTCAGACCAAGTATCTCAATGATTTGCTGAAGAAGTTTGGGATGGATCAATGCAATAGAGATGACACCCCTATGAGTTATACTGCTTCATTGGATGCTGATGAAGAGGGCAAAGACTTCAACATCACAAAATATAGAGGAATGATTGGATCATTGCTTTATCTAACTGCAAGTCGTCCTGTATCCAATTCAGTGTAGAGATGTGTGCAAGGTTTCAGTCTGCTCCCAAGGAGTCCCGCGCTGAGCATGTGAAGAGAATCTTCAGATACCTTGCTGACACAAAAACTCTAGGATTGTGGTTTCCCAAAGGACAACCTGAACATCTAGTGGCATATTCAGATTCAAATCATGTTGGATACAAGACAGATAGGAAGAGCACAAGTGGCCAATGTGAATTTCTTGGTGGCTCACTTGTGTCCTGGTTCAACAAGAAGCAAACCAGTGTGGCTGTGTCTTCTACTGATGCTGAATATGTAGCTGCCTCAAATTGCTGTGCTCAAGCAACAACTATCAGACTTGGGAATCAACCTGAAGGAGATCCCAATATTGTGTGACAACACAAGCACAATAAGCTTGGCCAAGAATCTAGTGCAACGTACTCGGACCAAGCATATTGATGTGAGACATCATTTCATAAAGGATTATGTTTAGAAGAAGGATGTCAAAGTCATGTTCATCCCAACACATCTACAACTTGCTGACATCTTCACAAAGCCATTAGCAAAAGAACAATTCATGTTCATAAGAAGAGAATTGGGAATGGTAAATCCCAAAGAGTTGTAAGTAACCTCCACTTAATGTTAGTTGTGTATTTGATGATTGCTGATTACTAACTTAAGCATTGAAGTATCAAGATATGTTTTATGCAGGATATTTATATGGTTTAAAATCTCTGACATTTTGCTGAAGTTTGATGTCAAGAGAAGCAAAATCGAGCCTATCAATGATAAACTCGAGCTCGAGAGAGCCAGAGAAGAAATGAAAATTTGGAGGAAGCCAAACTCGAGCCTATAAGTGAACAACCTCGAGTTTAGCTTAGACAGAGAGGAATCCTAGCTTTTACAACTTAAGGAAACTCGAGCCTACAACTTGCAACCTCGAGATCACAGGATACAGAGAGCAACCAAGTTCAGAGGACTTCACAAACTCGAGCCTGTAAGTATCAACCTCGAGTTTACGAGTGAAATTCAAGAGTTCACACATACACTCTTGAAGTCCAGGTTAGTACAAGTTTACACAAACTCGAGCCTACACTTGTAAACTCGAGTTTGTCGTGCCCTTTATATGTTTTAAAAACCTGATTGTTCCTCTTCACTTCACTCTACCCTCGAGCCTAACCTTAAAATTTCTCAAATTCTCTCATCTCTCTCGACGAAACCCTAAGAAAATGGCCCCCAAACATTCTTCAACCACCAATACTCTAGAATTCGATCGTGAAGAGATTCAAACCACCCCACAACCTCAAGAAGACAGACCTGTACAGATAAAAAATCTCCCAAATCACTTCAGGTTTGGTGTAGACAATACAATCCCTGGAGTTCCTGCGACTCAAGCTCCTACACCACTCAAACAAAAGGAAATGGCTTTTAAGGAGCGATATGAGGCTCTCAAGAAGGCAGCCAACCAAGAAGAAGCTTCTGGGAAAGGGAAAAGGAAAATTCCAGAGGCTACAGAGACTCCTAAGGCGAAATAGAAGCAGAAGAAGAAGAAATCAACACAGCATTCTGTTCCTACGCCTGGACAAACTAGTTCACAAGTTCCTTCAGCATCTTAGGAACAAGAACAAGAGCAATCTACTCCTCAGGTATCTAAGGAAAATCTTGTCCTCTTTGAAATTTACAATCATACTTCAAGACCTAGAGGATTTTCAGAGGAACCAGTTAGGATGACTAGTGAAGAAGCTGCTAGATTTAAAGAACGTTGTGATCATAAAACTCTCTGTCCTATAGTTTCTGTTGATCTAGCCAAACTGAAAGAGGAATGTAGTTTGGACCTTTCCCCCTGGCTCAAGCAATTTGAATCATTAATCTCCATCACAGCCTCATACAGTCCAAAGCTTGCTAAAGTATTCTAGCACTACATGAAATGGGACAACCTAATGGACAGAGATGGAAATTTGGTTGAAGAGAGAGTAACCACAACTGTCAGGGGTTAGAATATCACTCTGTCTCCTTCTTATTTGAATTCTCTTCTGCAAATTCCCAAACCCCCACCTGTAGCAACATTGAATTATACTAACAGGGAGATTTATGCTTTACTGAGACCCAATGAACCAATTCCTGAGGGGTTAGAAATTCTGAACTTCCTACCTGTGTCAATGCCTTCTAGGAATCGAGCTCTTTGGTACATCTATACCAGGGATCTCATGCAGAAAGGAGGAAACTTCACTCATTTTACGAAGAAGGATTTTCCTATCTTTGCTTCAATCATTGCCCAAGTACTTCACAATATTGGGTACTGGATTTTTCAAGAAATGACCAATTTAGGTTCTTTTGTATGAAAACCTCCCAAATTCCCTTCCCAAGCCTCATTTTAGTAATCCTTTTCAATGAAAAGATATGGTACCTTCCTGCCAATGAACCACCAGAAAAACCTGTAGAGTTTGGTAGACATATTCTGAACCTCATGAGAATCAATCTTGAAGAAGGTTCTGATCAATCAAGGGCACCACCTCAGTCAAGGCCAGCAAGATCAAGAGCCACTCAATCTAGAGTTTAGGAAGCTCAAAGTCCACCTCTTCCTCCTCAGCCTATGCCTTCTAATTTGGATGCAAGGGTCAAAGAAATAGTTGACAAAGCTATTTCTGATCTCACTGATAGGATAGAGGCAGAAGTTGGGAAATTGGTTTCTGAGGTGACCAAGGGGCACAATAATGTGGTGGATACTCAGGAAGAATTCAACATAGCACAAGAAGAGCTGAAACAAAAGGTTGAAGGTCTTACTGATCAACTTGGAGAACACTCAGCTAGCATATCTACTCCCTTGGTGATTATGGTGAGTTTAGGGGACAAGATGGACAAAATTCTGAAAAATCAGTCCATGTTTGCTTCTGGTTCTGGTCTTGGTACATCTACCTCAGCTGGACCTAGCTCTACCATGCCCAACATAGCCTCTGAACCAGCCACCTCCATTGAACCTGAAGCAACCATTCCTACCACTGAACCTCCTTCACAACAAGAGGATCTTGCTCACACACCTTCTCCTTGTAAATGGAGCTATATACCCAAGAGGGGGGGTGAATTGGATATTTTAAAAACTTTTCAGAATATGCTCTGTTTTGAAGTAATGAAACCAGAGATAAACGGAGGAGGAAGGGAAGGAAAGCTTGCACAAGAGAAATTATCCTGGTTCGGTCTTATCTTTGACCTACATCCAAATCCCAAGCCACACTTGGGATTTTCAATCCACTATACTCACAAACGATTACACACTCGTACTCAAGAGTAGTTCTCTCTCTAGAACTCACTCCCCCTTACAAGTTGTAATCAATACACCCAACCACCAAGTCCCCCGACTTGTGGTTATCTCAATCAATAAATGATTTACTGAGATAGAACTCTCTCACAGAGAGCGAGATAAAATGAACAACTGAAGTAC
The DNA here is from genome assembly GCA_019022655.1 of Acacia acuminata. NCBI lineage: Eukaryota > Viridiplantae > Streptophyta > Magnoliopsida > Fabales > Fabaceae > Acacia > Acacia acuminata. The sequence goes on along the minus strand of JAFJYI010000225.1, from coordinate 557,253 downwards.
AAGTATCGATTGATACAATACAAGTGAAAGCTGAACACAATAAATGGCAATCAATAAATTTTCGCTCTCGGTAGGTGTATCGGCTTGAGAAGAAGTTAATGAACTCTATTTATAGGTAGAGAACATTAAATGACCGTTGAATGATGAATCCAACCGTTGTAGGTGATTATCATTAAGTCGGTCATCTTCTCTCTCTAAACTCCAACTAATCCAGTGCTAATATGATCTGAGGTGGAACTCTGAGGATTTGCCCGTTGGAGAAGAGTTTACTTGATGAAGAAAGCATTCTTGACCGTTGAGAATGCGTGCTCAGATGGATTATCCAAAAGAAGGTTGATTTGCAGAAGTGCATTAAATGCACCGTACACTTTTGCTTTATGGCTTTGACCTTCAATAATCTTTATCGTGCTAAGCTGAAATTCACTCAACAAACTTGTTAAACATAGTTGGGTTCATAGGTGAATGATTCATGAAAGCAATTAGAACAAACAAGAGTGATATGCAAATTCGTATAATTCAAAAATTGGTTTCAGCGTTGGTTACTCGAGTAAGTTCTTCGTTACTCGAGTAAGTCACCGTGTGGAAGAGTCTTTCTTGCGGTATCCAAAAGGATACTCGAGTAAGCAACTTCCAGAAGCAAACCATCGAGACTTGAACCTTTGAAACCAAAGTCTTTACTCGAGTAAGTTAGTGGTTTACTCGAGTAAGCAACTATTTGCTTGAAAACTCAAAGTGTAAGATGCCTCTTTATTGGAGTAAACAAATTCATACTTTGGAGTAAGCACGAACATGAGTTAAGTTGAAAATCATTTTAAGAGTTCTTTACTCGAGTATGAAAACTCTTACTCGAGTATGCACGAGTTTAGAAAAACTTGGGAGCTCTCTAAGACCCTTTACTCGAGTAAGTCAATGTTTACTCGAGTATACACTCAAGTTCAAAAGTTCATTTGCTCTCGGTAAGTCCAATACTCGAGTATAGAAATCTATACTCCGTATTGATTTAACTTGTAAAGATTGGTTGCTCTCGGATGGCCTTTACTCGAGTATGTAAACCTTTACTCGAGTAAGTCACAATTTGAAAAAAACATTTGCTTTCTGGATGACCTTTACTCGAGTATGTAAACCTTTACTCGAGTAAGTCACAATTTGAAAAACACATTTGCTTTCTGGATGACCTTTACTCGAGTATGTAAACCCTTACTCGAGTAAGTCACAATTTGAAAAACACATTTGCTTTCTGGATGACCTTTACTCGAGTATGTAAACCTTTACTCGAGTAAGTACGTGTAAAATCCAATTGGGCAAACCTTTAACAGTCCTATACTCGAGTAAGCTTTCCTTTACTCGAGTAAACAACTGATAAATGGTTTTACACAGATCTTGCAAAAACTTCAACACATGTTTACAATTGTTGTTAATCATCAAAACACATTGAGAACTAACACTCCTATCCCAGTTGATCCACCCTTGTTTGCTGATGACAAAGGGGGAGAAGAAAAGAAGTGAAATGGAGCAATTATGTTTTAAATTTTAATCATTTCAATTGTATAATTGCTTTTGAAACTCTTTTTCTTATCCTTCATATTTTCTTTCAAAACTCTACTTAACATTCTGATCTCTCGCTTGATTAATTTCTAATGAATGTTTAAGTTCTTGCAGTTTACATGTCTTAAATATTTCATCCAAGATATATGGATAATTTCTGAGATTCTGCAGTTTATGTGTTTAAAGAATTGCATTGTTTGTTCCAATTGCAAAATCTGATTCTTGACTACAATTCTTAAAATGAATTTTTCAAAGCACAATTTGATTATCATGACTACTTTATGAATTGAATTATATAGTGAACTGTCATGAAATGTTTATGCTTAACCTTGATTAAATGAATCACGCTTATTAAAATCTCAAAATTTGCAAAAGCTTTAGCCAAAACTCGCTTTCTCTATGCTCACATGATCAAATCAAATTTTTGAAAGTAATTGAATTGTTTACAAGTGTTGTCATCATCAAAAAGAAGGAGAATGTTAGTTCTATATGTGTTTTGATGATAACTGACAATTGTAAACAAGTATGGATGTTTTTGGATAAGCTAAAAAGATTTTGAAACTTGTTGATTTCAACCCAAAAACATTATGTCAGTGCCAAACTCGAGCCTAGATTGGCAAACTCAAGTTTGTTACTTGACAGAGAACAAGACAAGTCATTTTGTGTTTTAAACTCGAGACTAGTCTTCAAACTTGAGAGTTTACAAAGAGTAAACACGAGTTTACACTTGGAAACTTGAGTTTGCGATAGGCCGAGAGCATATTGTTTTAAACTCATTTTTAAAATCGAGCCTATTAGTTTTAAACGTAAGTTTGCAACCTCTAGAGAAAATCTTCAAAGAGTTTACAAATGTGTAAACTCGAGTTTGTAGTGATCACAAACTCGAGTTTCCCCCTGGCGGGAAGAATTTTCAAATGAAACATTTGCATAAACTCGAGACTACTCCTTTATGAGTAGAGTTTTCCATTGGCTTGATTTTAACTTAAGAAAACTCTAGAGTTTGTACTTGAAACCTCCGATTTTCATTTTGAGAACTAAAACTGATTTTAACAGCTAGATCCATGGAGAAACACTCACAACAGCTATATTTTCAAATAAGCTTGAGTCACAACGGATATACAACGTTCATCTACTTCAAATCAGTATAAATAGCTGAAGATTTGAAGTCTGCAAGCAGAGAAGACATGCACAGAAAACACATTCAAAGATTTCAGTCTTTTACTTCTTTATTGTCTTCATTTGTATCTTTGATACATTGAACTTCAGTTTTTATCATTATCTACTCTTTGTGAGAGTTTCATTCTTGTAAATCATTCATTGTAAGAATCTCAAGTCAAGGGACTTGGAGATTGGGTTATCAGATTACAACTTGTAAGGGGGAGTGTATCCTAGAGAGAGGTTAACTTTCAAGTACAGAGTGTGTATCTGATTTGAGTGATAGTAGAAAAACCCAGAGAGTCTGGGGACTGGACGTAGGTCAAGAGTTAGGACCGAACCAGTATAAATCTTCTGTGTCAGGCTCTTCTTCTCTATCTCCACTTTACCTTGGCTAACATCTGTTATATGGGTGATTGAAAAAGAAGTTTTAAAAGCCCCAATTCACCCCCTTTTGGTGATTTCCTTCACTTTCATACAAAACTCAAGTTAGAATGAATGGTTACTAACCTAGACTTCAAAGGTGTAAGGTGAACCATTGAACTTCCGCGACCAAAACTCGAGTTTCCACTTACAAACTCAAGTTTTCACAATTCTTTAAAACTTGGTCGCTCTTTGTCTGATGGAAACTCGAGTTTCCAACTTACAAACTCGAGTTTTCAGCTTCTTCAAAAATCAAGGTTGTTCTTTGACCCCGACAAGACTTTGCCAAAACTCGAGTTTTGTTTTCAAAACTCGAGTTTTCTATCCTCGACAACAAACTTCAGAATTTTAAGCATCCTGCATAAAACACAACTAGATACTCTGATGCTTAAGTTAGTAACTATCAATCATCAAAACCATAACTAACATTGAGTAAGAAACACTTACAACTCATTATATTGGGATTTACCATTCTCAATTCTCTTCTTATGAAATTGAATTGCTCCTTAGCCAATGGTTTGGTGAAGATGTCAGCAAGTTGAAGATGTGTTGGGATGAACATGACTTTGACATCCTTCTTATGAACATGATCCTTTATGAAATGATGCCTCACATCAATATGCTTGGTCCGAGTATGTTGCACTAGATTCTTGGCCAAGCTTATTATGCTTGTGTTGTCACACAATATTGGGATCTCCTTCAGGTTGATTCCCAAGTCTGATAGTTGTTGCTTGAGCCATAGGACTTGAGCACAGCAACTTGAGGCAACTACATATTCAGCTTTAGTAGAAGACACAACCACACTGGTTTGCTTCTTGCTGAACCAGGATACAAGTGAGCCACCAAGAAATTGACATTGGCTACTTGTTCTCTTTCTATCTGTCTTGTATCTAGCATGATCTGAATCTGAATATGCCACCAAATGTTCAGGTTGACCTTTGGGAAACCACAATCCAAGTGTCTTCGTGTCAGCAAGGTATCTGAAGATTCTCTTCACATGCTTAGCATGAGACTTCTTGGGAGTATACTGGAACCTTGCACACATCCCCACGCTGAATTGGATGTCAGGATGACTTGCAGTAAGGTAGAGCAATGATCCAATCATTCCTCTATATTTTGTAATATTGAAGTCCTTGCCCTTTTTATCAACATCCAATGAAGCGGTTGAACTTACAGGAGTGTCAGCTCCATTGCATTGATCCATCCCAAACTTCTTCAATAGATCATTGAGATACTTAGTCTGAGATATGAAGATTCCATCCTTCTTTTGTTTGATTTGCAGACCAAGGAAATAGTTGAGTTCTCCCATCATGGACATCTCAAACTCTCCCTGCATATTCTTAGCAAACTCTTCACACAAAGCATCATTAGAAGCACCAAATATAATATCATCAACATATATTTGGACAATTAAAATTTCACTAAGCTTATTACTCTTTATGAAGAAAGTTGTATCTGCTTTTCCTCTAATAAAATCTTGTTCAAGAAGGAATTTGCTTAATCGCTCATACCAAGCTCTAGGAGCTTGCTTAAGTCCATAAAGAGCTTTCTTGAGGCGATAAACATGATCTGGATGATGTTCATTTTGAAAACCAGGGGGTTGTTTAACATAAATTTCCTCTTGAATAAAACCATTCAGAAATGCACTTTCACATCCATTTGATAGAGCTTGAAATCTTTGACACAAGCAAAGGCTAGAAGAACTCTTATGGCTTCTAATCTTGCCACTGGATCATAAGTTTCTTCATAATCAATTCCTTCTTCTTGATTATGAGAAAGTCACATAACATAGCCGATGCTGTGCTATAGCATCAGGATAGCTTTACTGAAGTGCAATACAATGCATCCCTAAAGCTATAGTAGTGTAAATGACGCAGTGCTATGTGGTATATGTTCTGATCTTTTGTCAAGGTTGTTTCAGGAAATATAGTCCAGGTCAAGAACAACAGTTAGATTGCTGACGTATTGAAATGAAGGTGCGGAGGATCGAAACCATAGATTTGAAGAATCCCATGGTATCAGCAGAATCAATTTACCGAGATTAGAAAGAAAGATACGATTGGACATCGACATATTAGGAAAGGCCCAGTTCGTTGAACGTACGCTGCAAGTAGACCAGACTATATAAGAAAACAACAACCAACCCTAAAGGGTGTCAAGTCGTTGAGAGTCAAAGATGAATCCTATACGGCTAGACTTGAAAGAAAAGTGAGAGAAGTTATGAAGCACGAGTACTCCAAGAGAACCCAACATCCTTCCTTGCAATGAGACAGAGTAAAGAAGACGTGGAGTTGTGACGTGACAGGGCTTCTTCCACGCTGTCGGAACCTCCATCAAGCTTTCTGATTCTTTTCCTTTATTTAATTCCAGTCAATCTTTTCGTCATGGGATATTTTGTACCAAAGTTGCAAGTGCTAGAATGGTGTCTAAATTGGGCATGGAAACCAAACCTCACCCGCTGCCATACAAGCTTCAATGGCTTAGTGAGGATGGTGAAGTGACCGTAAGCAAACAAGTGGAGGTGAACTTCTCCGTAGGAAAGTATGATGATATAGTTTTATGTGATGTGGTACCAATGGAGGCTATCATTTGCTTCTTCGGAGACATTGGCAATATGATAAGAAAGTTATGCATGATGGTTACACCAACAAGTTCTCTTTTGTACATAAAGAACGCAAGACTATTCTTGCACCTTTGACACCAAGAGAAGTTAGTGAGGATAATTTAAAAAAAAAAAAAGAAAGCAAGAGAGAAAAGAGAGTGGAAGAGAGCAAGAAAACAAAAAGAGAAAAGGAGAGAAAAGCACCAAACATGTTTATAAAAGAAAAAGAGGTGAAAAAGGCAATGCATTTGAAAAAGCCAATGTCTTACTTTTGAGTAAAGAGAATAATTTTACAGATGCAAGTCCTACTAACTCTCTTCCAAATGAGGTTTCTAATTTGTTGCAAGAATTTAAAGATGTTTTTCTTAAAGAGGTACCTCACGGACTACCGCCTCTAAGAGGCATAGAAAATCAAATTGATCTCATTCCATGAGCTTCATTGCCTAATAGGCCAGCCTATAGGAGTAACCCCCAAGATACTAAGGAGATTTAAAGACAAGTTGGAGACTTGATGCAAAAAGGGTGGGTGCAAGAAAGCTTAAGTCCATGTGCGTTCCGTCATTCTAGTACCTAAGAAAGATGGAACATGGAGGATGTGCACTGATTGAAGAGCCATCAATAATATCACGGTAAAGTGTAGACATCCCATTCCTAGATTGGATGATTTATTGGATGAATTGCATGGTGCTTGTTTCTTCTCAAAAATTGATTTAAAGAGTGGATACCATCAAATTAGGATTAGAGAAGGGGATGAATGGAAAACAACTTTTAAAACTAAATATGGGCTGTATGAAAGGTTGGTTATGCCATTTGGTTTAACTAATGCTCCTAGTACCTTCACGAGATTAATGAATCATGTGTTAAGGGAATTTTTAGGGAAGTTTGTTGTGGTGTATTTTGATGATATTCTAATTTATAGCAAATCCTATGATGATCATCTTGTGCATTTGAGGTGTGTTCTGGAAGCTCTTAGGCATGAGAAATTGTATGCTAACGTGGAAAAATGTGTGTTATGCATAGACCATGTAGTTTTTCTTGGTTTTGTTGTTAGCTCACAAGGAGTGCAGGTTGATCAAGAAAAGGTGAAAGCTATTCAAGAGTGGCCAACTCCTAAGAACGTAAGTGAGGTAAGAAGCTTTCATGGCTTAGCTAGTTTCTATAGGAGGTTTGTCAAAGACTTTATTACAATAGCTACACCTTTGAATGAAGTGATTAAAAGACATGTTGGTTTTAAATGGGGGGAAAACAAGAGCAAGCCTTTGCTGCCCTCAAGGAAGCATTAACCAATGCACCTATTCTTGCTTTGCCTAATTTTGCTAAGTCATTTGAAATTGAATGTGATGCATCCAATGTGGGGATAGGGGCTGTTTTGATGCAAGAAGGGCATCCCATTGCTTATTTTAGTGAAAAATTGGATGGCGCTACTCTTAATTATTCCACATATGATAAGGACTTGTATGCATTAGTAAGGGCTTTGCAAACTTGGCAACACTATCTCTTGCCCAAAGAGTTTGTCATCAACAGTGACCATGAGTCCTTAAAGTATTTAAAAGGACAAGGAAAGCTTAACAAAAGGCATGCCAAATGGGTAGAGTTCTTGGAGCAGTTCCCCTATGTGATCAAGCACAAGAAAGGTACGTTTAATGTGGTTGCAGATGCACTCTCAAGAAGGTATGCTCTGTTCTCTACTCTTGAAACTAAGTTCATTGGCTTTGATCATATTAAGGAATTGTATGAGCATGATCCAGACTTTGCAAAAATCTATAAAAACTGTGTGCATGTTGCTCAAAATGGATTTTTTAGGCATAATGATTACTTGTTTAAAGAAAAGAGATTGTGGGTTCCTAAAGAATCCATTAGGGAATTACTTGTGAGGGAGGCACACGAGGGGGGACTAATAGGACATTTGGGGATCTAAAAGACTCTAGACATGCTGCATGAATATTTTTATTGGCCACACATGAAGCGTGATGTACATAAATTTTGTGAAAGATGCATTGTATGTAAGCAGTCTAAGTCTAAATTATTGCCTCATGGGTTGTATACTCCTTTGCCTATTCCAGATTGCCCTTGGATTGATATTTCTATGGATTTTGTGTTAGGGCTAACTCGTTCTAAAAATGGCAAATATGCTATTTTTGTTATGGTGGACAGGTTTTCTAAGATGGCACATTTTATCCCGTGTAAAAAGGTTGATGATGCAATCCACATTGCTGATTTGTTCTTCAAGGAAGTGGTAAGACTCCATGGGCTTCCAAGAATCATTTTCTCTGATCGTGATACTAAATTCTTAAGTCATTTTTGGAGGACATTATGGAGTAAGCTGGGAACTAAACTTCTCTTTTGTACTACTTGTCATACACAAACTGATGGCTAGACTGAGGTAGTGAATAGAACTCTTTCTTCTCTTTTGAGGGTTGTAATTAAAAAAAATATCAAGTCATGGGAACAATGTTTTCCCCACGTTGAGTTTGCATATAATAGGGTTGTTCATAGTGCTACTCATTATTCTCCTTTTGAAATTGTTTATGGCTTAAACCCTCTCATTCCTCTTGATTTGTTGCCTTTGCCTAACAACTCTGTTTTTCAGCATAAAGATGGTAAGAGTAAGGCTAAATATGTGCGGAAACTACATGAGAAGGTAAAAGAAAACATTGAAAAAAAGGTAGAGAGTTACGTCAAGTAAGCGACAAAGGAAGGAAAAAGGTAGTGTTTGAACCAGGTGATTAGGTTTGGGTTCATTTGGGAAAAGAGAGGTTTCCTGCCCAAAGGAAATCTAAGCTTAAACAAAGGGGAGATAGTCCTTTCCAAGTGCTATCCAAGATTAATGATAATGCCTATAAAATAGATCTCCCTGGTGAGTATGGTGTAAGTGCTACTTTTAATGTGGCCGATTTGTCCCTTTTGATGCGGGAGACGAGGATTACAATTTGAGGACAAATTCGTCGAAGAAGGAGGGAATGATGAGGACATAGGAGGCGGCATGACCAAGGCAACAAACTTGGAGGACATACAAGGTCTTGGAGGCCCAATGACAAGAGTAAAAGCTAAAAAGGCTAAAGAGGCCCTAAATCTCTTGGTGACCACCTTACTTGAGACAAGCCCAAGTCTAAAGGAAGAAGAGACCGAAATGATACACTTAATTCAGATTGAAGACCTTGAAGAATAAGCTTCAATGGATATGCATGAAGGCTTCATTTTACTTGGCTCAAATTCTGCACTTAGTTTTATCTTTCTTACATTTAGTTCAAGTTTTGTAATAAGGCATATTGGGCTGGCTTCTTGGGCTGTCTTATTTTTCTTTGTGTGTAAGCATATTTAGGTTAAACTTAATATGGATGTTGTCCACTATATAAGGGAACAAGCTTTTGGGATGGCAGATTTTAATAAAAAATTTAACCTTTTTGGTGAGAGACAAGCTTCTCTAGGGTTCTTTTGAGAATCTCTGAACTTATCAAGGGCATCAATCCTTGTGGCGTTCTGGGGCTTATCAATTCTTTGGAATTGTGGCGCCTACCTATAATCCATGAACTTCAATTTTCATTCTAAATTTATTGGTTTCGTATCTCCCGATTCCCTTATTCTTTTTCAGTGATTCTTGAGCCAAAATCGTGTTTCAAAAAGCCATCTTTCACCTCATTTTGGAATCACTCAAATCCGATGTCTATAGCGTGATATACGTTTTGTTCTTATCCGGACGTGTTGGAGGCTGAATTTCTGGTGCAAAATTCCATTCCTAGTTGATCCAGTCATCCTTTTCTTTCGGGAATCATATCAGTTCAAGTCTATTGTATATGCATATAGGCATGCGTTTGGTAAAGCAGGAAGTTGGAATCTGTAGTTGCTGTGATGATCATTCAAATCTGAAATATTGTTTCTAGATTACCTTGTGGTGCTGTTTGGAAAATATTTAAAGGTTAAAATTGATCATTATTGTTTTTTTGAGGTTCCTAAATGGCAAACTAGTGACTCAAGTGTTAAAGCATGCATAGGAATATTTAGAAGATTGAGTCCTTGGGTGCTAGACTTTATTTAAATTTCTATTTGCGGTCTCTGAATGTTTAGCAACTATTTTAGATTATTAGAATAAGGTTAGATATGTTAGAATAAGTTGAATGATAATAAGTGAGAATTGGGGCATATATGTGAAAAGACCCTTTCTTACTAAACAACAATTAACCATAATATTTTCTTAAAATCAGATTAGTAGGTAATTATGGAAAACCTTCCTTTTCACATCTCGGGGTCCAGGGCACAAATTTCACCCACAAACCCACAACAGACAATCTATAACTCAGGGCACAATTATCGAACCGGAGATTTTATAGCCCACAAGTCATACAACATGAACCTCACAAAAAAAAGGTCTTCACAAACAATGTTTGCACAAAATAGGAGAGTGGATCCACTATAATTTGATAGTATATAAAATAAGGCCTTCAACAGTCATCCAAAAGAAGTTAATGTAGTATTTCAAAATATGAGGGCCTTATGATGGCAATATATAAGTCAATACAACACTAATACCAAAAAGAGGCCTACAGGTTTCACGACGACTATGCCTCTGGCTGCTTCCCTTATCCTCTAGTATGGTTAGAAGTCTCGCCTGAATAATGACGGGGTGAGACATAAAGTCCCCGTAACCAAAATTAATTTATTAAATATGCAAGAAAGGATTGCAAGTCAGAGAAGCAGGTTTCTTAATAATAATATAATAATAATAATAATAACAACTGCAATAATTAAATAACCACAAATAATACAAGTAACACATGATAACCATAACAATTTACCATCCCCACTCATCCATCCTGCTCCTCTTTATCTCCTCGTGGACGCGGATCAGCCCATCGATGTTAGTAACCCGTACGAGGTTAGCTATCACTTCAAGGGTACTGTCCCCTCCCGTGCCACCACAAAAATACCCTAACAGGGAGGTGTTCGCCCAAAACACTCTACTCAAATCCGGGCCAGGAATATGTGAGAGCCGATAGGCACAATTTGACCCTAAATCTCTTCCACACAACCCAACATATCCCGCAACAGAAGAAAAAATATAATAATAAAATTGTAAACAATAATTTATTAAATTATATTCCATACAGTTCATCTCACAACAAACATTATAATCATCACAACGATAACAATCCCAATAATAATAATCACTTAAATACATAGATTGGAAATTACACTTTTTTCTTGAATTAATTTTCATATTCAAACCTACACATAATTTTTTAAAACACATACAAGTAAGAAATATGAAAATTAAGCTTAGAAAAATACCTCACAGTCCAAAACAAACATATAAAATAAATTAACCCCGGTTACCTCAATTCCAAGCTTCACCTTAGCTTGCTGAGTATCACCCGCACAATTACCGGTCACAAAAAGGCTCTACATTATCACAAATATAACTTATAATTTCCTCTAACTTAAAATAAGAATTCTAATAATAATATATATTATTATTAAAAAAATTGAAAATGACATTTTGGTCCCAAAATTCTAGAAATTACAGTTTTACCCAAAAATTCCAGAAATTACAGTTTTGCCACAAAAATTCCAGAAATTACAGTTTTAACCCAAAAATTCCAGAAATTATAGTTTTGCCACAAAATTTTAGAAATTACAGTTTTGCCACAAAAATTCCAGAAATTACAGTTTTGCCACAAAAATCCAGAAATTACATTTTTGCCCCCAATATAAAAAAAAAAACTAAGTTAATTAAATTCCAATAATATCTCCCTAATCCAAATAAATTATTTTCATAACATTTAATTGGTAAAAATATTTCATAGATATAAAATCTTAAACTTCTTAAATAGAAAAATTCATTTTAAACTCCTATAACAACCAAACAATAAATCTAACCGATTAAAATTCTAATAATATCTTCCTAACCTAAATAAATTATTTTCATAACATTTAATTGGTAAAAATATTTTATAGGGCATAAACCTTAAACCCCTTGAATAGAAAAATTCATTTTAAATTTCTAAAACAACCAAACGATAAATCTAAACCGATTAAAATTTACTATTATCCATATACAACATATATATAGTCTCTATTGTCAAAACTCAAAACTTTCACAAAATCATAATCTCAAAATTTTCACTAATCAACATAATAATAGACTCATTAGAAAGACAAAAATATTTAGAATAACTATCATGAAGAAAGTTTATTGAAAATAAACTAGTTTAACTACCTAAATAATCTTATAAGATAAAAGACATACCTTAAAATGACCACCACCTCTTCTCTATTTCTCTCCTTCTCTCCTCACACTCTCCTCTCATCACTCCCCTCTGTTGGACCGAATGTGTGTGTGTGTGTGTGTGTGTGTGTGTGTGTGTGTGTGTGTGTGTGTGTGTGAGTTATGTGTGGGTGTGGGGGGTATTTATAATCCCCGCAACACCTTTTCTTTTTAATTGGAATAGGTGGGAGGACATGCCTCCCACTCATTATTCGTGCAGTGGGAGGCCATGCCTCCCACTGTCTGACGTAGTAGGAGGTCACGCCTCCCACTGCCATGTACGGTGGGAGGCCATGCCTCCCACTATATTAATATTTTTTTAATTTATTATTTTATTTTATTTTTTTACATTTTTTTTTTAAAAAAAAAAAAAAATTCTTTCTTTCTCATTCTCTTTCTCTTCTTCCAACACTTGCATAATAAATTCATTTATCAAATATAATTACTTTATAATTTTATAATTAAATCCTTATTTAAAAATTAGGATGTTACAATATGAATGATAATTGTGTCTGTATGTGTATAAGTATTAAGTAGTGGTAGGACATCCCAAATGTTCCTAAACAAATATGAATTTCAAAATTTATAGGAATTGACAAGAACTCAAGAGAAAAGCGATCAAAAAGGAATTTTGGTAAAGGTATAGTTTTGGAAGGAGCAACAGTGACCGAATAACGTCCCCTAATTTTTATAAATGATATTTTTATTGTTGAACTTTTATGTTTATATCCATATTTAAAAGTATGATTTTCTTTTTTTAAGGAAAAATTGTGGATTACCAATAGGGATTTTATTTTTTATTATGTATTTTCTTCCAATTGTTTCAAAGCATAATTCATGATTATTTAGTTAAATGGAGATGAGACCTTTGAGATATTTTTGATAAATTTTATATTGAAATGAGCTTGGATTTTGGAAAGCTTATAAGATAGAATTCATTATTTAAAATGGAAGGTTTTTATGTGAGTTCTTGATGTTTTAAAAGGATTTTACCAACGATTGAATTTCAAGGAAAATTTTGAAATATTGTTTGTGAAAGTTCATCTTTGGGGGATTTGATTGTGAAGTTTGAGATAGAACTGTTATTATCTTGAAGGAAGAACTCTTATTACTTTGACAAATTGACCCCAAGCATATTTGAAATTGTTTTGGAGAGGACTAAATACAGAACACTGGTTACTAACAACAGTACTGTTGGTCCATGGTGCACCATGGTTAACCTTGAGCTCGCTTGATATTCATGGGATTTGTTCTCATGTTTGTTTTATGGACTTTGTGTCCGTGCTTGTTTAATGGACTTTGTGTCCGTGCTTATTTCATGGACTGTGTGTCCATGCTTGTTTCATGACATTAAGTCATGCTTTGTTAGTTTACCATCATGGACTATGTGTCCATGCTTGTTTCATGGTCTTGAGTCATGCTTGGTTAGTTACCCTCGTAGACTATGTAGCCACGCTTGTCATCCGTTCTATAAGAAGTTTCTATGGAAAGATGAGGTTTGAGAATTATGTTTTAAGTTGACTAAATGAAATCAAAGGTTTTATTTCATACATGAAGTTATCTTATTAATGATATTTTACATAGAATTATATTTTTATTCCTAAACGTATGGTTTAGAAATTGAGATTTATTAATATATTTCTATTGTCAAAAGAGAAACATGTTTAAATTATTTTACTTTTGCAATTTATTAAATTATAATAATGGGATGTTATTCACGGAAAAATTTGTTTTGGTTCGACGATATTGCTGATCCCGTACCTCCTACCGATCGATGAAGAGCCTTCTTAGTGCCTTAAAGCCTTGCGGTTTAATTTTGTAGAGCTACTAGTCAATGTAATTATAAACATATACTTTTTGTATTATTATTAATGCTAGATGCTCCACAAAGTCTATAGGTAGGATCTCTACCTTCCTTTTGTTGTATGGAACACATGAATATTCTAAATTATGGTATTATGATTATTAATTAGAATTTGTATATAAATTTAAGGCTTAAGGAATGTGAGTTCTCTCATATTCTGTGCCAGTCACCCCTTAGGTTTTCAGGGCGTGACATTTATTGTGCCTGATGAATTTTTAAAAAATGCCCTTAATCTAAATAACATCAAAATACCATATGTTAATACCCTTGCATTCTTTTTTGTCAAAAACCGAGCCTACAGAATTTTTCAAAAATCCAGTGATTCAGGCTCAACTTCAAGGATTTTTAATAAATTCCAAAAAACTCATATTGATATGAAACTAGTGCCATCGGAACCACTAATATGTCTATTTGTCAGGACAAATAATTCTAGAGACCAAAAGCACATATATGTTGGCGTGTAGTCCATGTTCCACACCCTGGTCAGAATTATCCTTTTGCTTTGAGGTTTGACTTTAGCAATTTTTATATTTTAGTAACAAAATCCAAATAATAAAAAAATTATACATCACGGTGAACCTTAGGATGTTTAATTTATCCCTGAAAAATTTCAGCTTAATCCAAGTTCATTTACCCTTTCAAAAACGTAGTTGAAGCTTCACCGCCCAGATTTTCCAAAAACGACAAAGAAAAGTTCCTTTTTATGTTTTTCGGTGTTTTTGTGTTCGAAACTTAAACCATTGCTTAACCCCATAAAAAATCACATTTTGAAAACTTTGAGACCATCAAAAACACCAAAATCAAATTGTAACACCATGTCGTAACCCCTTGAACGAAAATCACAAGTTCAAGTTTCAAAGCTTCAGGTTTTTGGTGTTTACCTGAAATCAGAGTTCGGCTTGATGATCTTGGTAGCTTGGACCTTGTTCTTGGTTATGGAGGCTTGGATGGACCTCTCCTTCCTTCTGAAAATTTCGTGCCCTCTAACTAGGATAGAGAGAGCTTAGGTCCTTTTAAAATGATTAAGGAATCCAAGTAGTTCAAAATAACTGGTGTAAATTTCTCTCCAGTAATTAATAATTGGAGCAGGGTTTCTTGACTTATCCTTTAATAAAATCCAGAGGGTTCTAGATCTGCCATGTGGCGGCTCCCTCTTCAAAAAATCTAGATTTTTACTTTTCATTTCGGAAAAATTACCTGTTTTGGCCCAAATTTATAAAAATTACCAATTTTGGCCCAGAACTTCTTTATTATTCTTTTCTTTTTCCCCAAGCCCTTTAGATGTTTCCTAGGGATATTTGGCACCATCTTAGGCCCAAAAATCAGATTCCTTGATTTTTATTTTATTTTTCCCAATTTATCTGATTTATTCCCTTTTTATCCAGAAAGTGGACCCACACTTTGACTTTTGGACTGATTTTTCTTTTCTTTTCCTCCAAGTAAATTTTTAATCATTTTAAGGGCTAGGTATCGCATAAGGCACCCCACCAAATGTGCCCTCATCCATTTTATCTGTATTTTCCACTTTATTCAGTCCAATCTCCTTCCACCGATCCTTGTTGAGCCCCGCTAGTCAATCGGGTGCTTTCGTTTGTACTTTTCTTCAACTTTTCAGATACTTTCCCCTGAATGGACATACATATGTGGCACCTCCTTGACTGTCCAGTATGTCCCCACATTCTTCTCATTTAGTTCAAAAGAAGCCCTTAACCGGTTTCTATCGGTCCCCTTTCTACAGGTTAACATCATGTGGACCGTGTTTTGTGTTTGGGTCTGAGTATGGATAAAATCATTTGATTTTTCCTTCTCTCTCCAGGGTGGACGAAATTCAATGCTTAAGAGGTAAGGATTTGACTTTTCTACCCCTATAATCATTACTTACTTTTTGCTTTTTAACCCCGCAGTGACACGTGTCCTCTAGTACTGATCACACCGACTCCTTATCTTCAAAAACGCAGGGCATCCCTGACCACCCTGAACTTGCTGTATACTTACTTATATCGGCATATTTTCACTCATCTAATTTTCTTATACCTTAGGACATAGTTAGGTGGCATCTTTTCCAACAAAATTTATACTGTATTGGTCTTCTGTGCCCCTTTTCCCGTTGGCACTTTAATTCCATGGTTTATACACATTAGGTCCAGCGACCTATATACCCAGTTACTTAGTCCCCAAGTGGCTTCCTAACTCTTGTCATTCTTGGGACTCTTCCAGAACTGGACTTAGTTGTCTGCCCACTTTAGGCTTATTTTTCAAGTATCTAATCCTGAAATTCAGGATATTACACTCATCACACATAGTTACCATTAGATTAATTTTAGATGATCCATATTAAATTAATTTAATTTTTACATTTTAAATAAATGTTTATTTGATTATACAAAGAATTAAAAATAAAGACAATCTTATATTTATTGCTTATCATAAAAATGAACTTACCATTTAAAGAAACACAAATTTAAAATGTTAAATTTATGCCCTTCAAATTAAAATCTGAACGACTGAGATCTCATAACAATAATGAGAAATTAGATGCTCATTACTATGATGAGCATGGAATGTAGACCCAAGTCAGGACACACACACACAAAAATTGATACTCGAGTATTAGTCTTTCAGTTAACAACCCGAAATTGCAAAAACATTTTATTACATGGCCTGTGTTGTTTAGTGTATATATCTTTCTTTAAAATTGAATCTCTACACAAAGTATACGAGGAAATTTATATAAACTGACTTTTTCTAACTGGAAAAATGACAATTTAGTATATCGATGGAAAATGTGATTTGAAAATGTTGACAATGACCTTTTTATGGCCTTGAATTTCTTCCCCAAAAAAGTACCTCTTCACCAAGCACCGACCGTGGTAGAAATATTTTTTTGGTACAGGCTATAGTAGTTCGATCAACCTAAAAGATCAAGATTTTTTTCAAGCTCATTATGTCTACTTTAATTTAGGCCAGAAATGTCAGAGGTGGTGGGATATCGTATAAGTGTATAACTGCCATCGTAAGACAATTGAGATGAAATTTAAACGGTCAATATCTTATTAAGTGATAAGAAAGTGGATGCCCGTCAGTATGATGAGCACCGAATGCGAACCCGATGGTCATAAAGGCGAAGTTGTGAGAGTCAAAGGAGGTCCTTGACCACTAAGCCAAATCCCTTATTTCCCATAACAGCCACACCACTTGTTGTGGCATTATTTGGTGCTTGTTCGGCCACTTGGCGACCATGTTGGGTCTCCTTGGAAGCCATCAAAAACTCGATTAGCAAGCCCATAAAGCTTTGTATGTTGAAAAAGGAAAGATATAAAGGAAAATCACAAGAAGAAACAAGTCGGAGAACATTTTATGCTCATAATTTTGATGAGCAAATCTATGCTCATCTCCAATATTTACCTCTAGATTAATTTTAAATGATCCATATTTAATTGTTTTAAGTTTTACATTGTAAAAAAATGTTTATTTGATTATATGAATATTTAAAATAAAGAAAATCTCATATTTATTGCTTCGATAAAAATGAATTTATCATTTACAAAATCTCAAATTAAATATTTTAAATTAATACCGTTCAAATTAAAATCTGAACGACTGAGATCTCATAACAATAATGAGAAATTAGATGCTCATTACTATGATGAGCATGTAATGTGCACACACACACACACACACACTCACTCTCTCTCTCTCTCACACACACACACAATTATAACAACTCAAATTTATGGTTTGAATTATTCTAGGGAAAATAAACGTCTTATGATGAATTAGGAATTATTTATTATTTCTTTTGAATCTTGGTTTTGAGGTTTTGAGAAATAAGTTGAATATCCACAATATTAGGGATTAGTTGCTAGATTTAGGGGTAGTTTATTTTAATTTCGTATTTGAATTAATCTTTCTCTCTCTCTCTCTGTAAGCTACATCTATTTATTGGCTTTTTACCTATTGAAGAAAGCTATCTATGCTCTAACTGATCCACCACGACATCACCTAAGGCATCACCATGCATGTATTCCATGAGGTCCCTACCTTGTATCTCTGTACAATTAGATGATATTGTACTAATCTTATTAAGATCACTAATTGTTCTGGTATAGAACACAGATGTCCAGCCGAGGGCTGGTATATTGATTTTGGATGTATATGCTTGCCTGGATATCTATGGGGCAGATAACCAGGAGAGCGTAGGATCACCGTACACGACAAAGGGGTGGTGTGTGTGCACAGTGAGACTGTATGTAAATAGTCTAGGTTAGAATGTGTACACCTTGTTACCTGTCCTCTGTATTTATAGAGGTGTCTGGTGCGATATCCGGGGCACGTCATTAATGGCGGGCCTTTAATGGGGCGGATATCGGATGATACGCCCTTAATGGGACGTGTCATTAATGGGGCGGATATCCGGGATATGCCATTAATGGGACGTGTTATTAATGGGGCGTGTATCTCAGTAGGCCGTTATGATAAGGGTGGATTCTGCCTAGCCGAGATTTCCGGATCTCCTGCTATGATTAGCGGATTACGCCTCCTGGCTCCGCTTGGGCCGTGCTTTGGACTTGGGGCTTTTGGGCCGGTCCGTAAAAGTTGCCCCCTAGCTCGGCTGTTCAGGCTTCTGGGCGGCCGAGGTGTATGATTCCCTTGGCCCGGTTTGTGACTGGGGCCTGTGCTTCAGCCAACCCAGCTTCTGGCGCCGCGGTTTATCCCTATCATGACAGTCTAGGTGATGCCCTGGGTCATGCCTGACCGGGGCGTAGTGAGCGGCCTCGGATTTACGCGGTTAGTCCCCTGCTCGTGGGTAAGTCGTTCGGTCTTCTTTCCATAGGCACCATCATTGCTTTTTTACACCTGGCTTGTCCTGATTGGAAAGGGTCTGCAGCCATCGCGCCCCTATAAGTGCCGATTTGCGTGCACATTTAATGCTCCTACGTCATTCTGTGCACTTCCCATCATGTCCGTGTTCAAAGACCGAACTGCCCCCGGCGTTTCCTCTCCTTTTCCTTATATGAAGCATTTGCCTCGTGTTTGGGTATTTCATTATTTCTCGCTACGACATTGCTGTGATCTTGCTCCGAGTTTCTTCTCCCAAAACTCCATTGTTCACCATTTCCTTTGTTTAAGTCTCCTTCTTCTTACTCACGCAGGTATTTTCTGTCCTTCTCTTTACTCTTTTACGGCGTACTTCGTACCGTTTATATATCCTTTGGTCTCTTATCCATATTTCCCACTCCTTTTTCTAGTTTTCTGAGTACCCCTTTGAATCCATTTTCTGGGTTTTGTTGCTTTTGACACATACGCGCCTCTCTTTCGACGTAAAGCCTTTAGTTCTTAGGTTCTAGTTCCTTTCTGATGGATAGAAATAGGCATTTCCCTAAACCCAGATCAACGATCACCCCTGAGGAAGAAGACTTTCTTCGTACTCGTTACCCACGAGCTTCTTATTGGGTTCTCGGAACCGAGCTTCCGGAAGCGGAGAGGTCAACCCCTTTGCTTCAAGGCGAGAATGGTTCTTCGAGACGAATCGGGCCCCAACCCGTACCTGCTAGAGTTCTGTCACCTTCTTCTGTCCGAGCTCCTGCATACAGCGTTCCTGCCTTATCACCTTTACAGGCCGGGGTTGGTTCCTCTGCCGGCTCCAGGTCTCCGGCCTTGTTGGCCCAACCGCTAAACTTTTGTGAGGGTCCACCCTCTGCGAGCTTGGACCCTTATCCTGATGATTATCTCGGCCCCTGTTGGGACTGCTTGGCCGAGGGTTCATTCCACATTGCGCGCAGCGAAGACTCCAGAGCTTCCTCGGTTCTAGGTTCTTGCCGGCATCGGCGTCCTTCGGGCCCCTCTTCTGGCGTGCCTTTTCGTCCGAGTCCGCCATCTGTTTTGCCTTCTAACATTCTTTTACCGGCGAGGTATTTCCAACTCGCTAATTTCATTTTATGTTGCATATAGGTTAATGGCTCCGAAATCTCGCCTTCCAAGAAAAAGGCCGAGGCTGAGGCATCGGACTCTTCTAGTCCACCCGAGGCCCTGTGTCGTAGGTATCCCTGGGTGTCCCATGAGGTCTTGAAGACCCGGTCTTTGATGTCGAATACGGACATTGCCCGTTTGGAACTACCCGCCATGGAGGGGTGCGTCCTACGCCGCCCGGAGGCCGACGAGCCTGTTTGTGCTGAACGGGAGATAGGCAGTCCCAATTTCTTTTATTTTTACCGGGATTATCTCACTCGGGTCGGTGTTTGCTTCCCTTTCACCCATTTCCAAATGATGGCCCTGATGCATCTGAGACTTGCCCCGTCTCAACTTCATCTGAACGGGTGGGCTTATCTTGTAACGTTTGAGCAACTGTGTCGCTCCTACCCGGTTCCGATTCCCTGTTCGACCAATCTTTTCTTCTACTACTTCGGCCCATTTACCCCTGGCTCTCCCAAGGAAGGTGACAAGTTAAAAGGGTTGGTGTCTCTCCGCGTTAATCCCGATCAAAAACTCATGAAGCCCTTCTCCGATTCATTTAAGCGATTTAAGAACGCGTTCTTCAAGGTTGTCGCCGTACCTGGTAAGCCGACTTGGTTTTTGAAGGGGGCTGAGGCTGCCAACGTGGAGTGGCGTTTCCCTTTATATTGGATGGAGGGTCACCACAAAGCCACTCCCTCATCCTTTCAGATTTCGTGAGATGATCTCCTGCCCGAGATGGCCCCTCACGTCCCTAGGTTGGATGCCTACGTGGAGAAGTATGGCATCCAGAGTGCAGCCTTTTTCATATCCGGGGAGGGATCTAGGCCAATTCCCTCTACTTGTAGGAGTCCCTTACTTGCCATGTTCCTTATTCTTTTGGTCCTGTTTTGTATGTTGTTGGCGTACTTTGTGTTTATTCCTGATTTCCCTTTACTTGTCCTTTTCAGCTCAAGACATGAAAGCCCTTCCCGGTTACTTGAAGAAAGTGAATCCAGCCGCGGCATCTTCGAGTGGTCGGTCTCAGAAACGGGCCGTCCTTGTCAAAACTGTTGTGCCCGAGGCTAATGCCTTTGTTGTGACGAAGAAGGCTAAGGTTTCAAGCGTCGATGAGTCGGCTCCATCTGTACCCTTCGGAGCACCTCAGGCAGTTGTTTCTGATACTTCTAGAGGGAAACAGGGCTGTCCTAGTGGGTGAAAATGCATCTACAGTGGTCGCAACCACTCTTTTCGCCCTCGGTCCTTCCGGTGCCTTTACCAAGTCCGCCTCCTCCCCCTCCTTCAACCGGGCCCTCACGTCCTTCTTCAGTGCTTCCTCGCAGCTTTATATGGGACAAGGGGGTGACTAATGAGCTGGACGTCGCGTTCCTCCCCCCGGGAATTTATGGAGTGCCGGGCCTTGTCCCCGCCTAGTGCTAAGGAGGTGCGTGTAGCTGAACGATACTTATGTAAGTCTGTTGGGTTGCTGCAAGCTTACGTTATTGTGAGGGAGAAGTATGCTTTGGCAGATGTAGAGAATAGACGCTTGAAAGCGTCTCAGGGAGAGGTGGCTGCCCAGCGAAAAGCTCTGGAGGAGGCCGTGGCAACGAAAAAGGCTTTGGCCGATGCTGAGGCCAAACTGCACATTATGGAAGAGGAGCGGGATTCTGTCCGGCTCGAGAGGGATGCTTCCAAGGCCGCGGTTATGAAGATGGAGAAAGATCTGCAACAGGCGCGGGAAGGGGCGGATAAGTCAGCCTCCGAGTGCACCCGGGCCCAAAAAGCGCTGGGCGAGAGTATGGAAGCGGTGAAAACCCTTCAAAAACAACGCGATACGTTGTTCTCTAAGGTTAAAGCAGCCGAGGAGGCCCTTGCCGTAGCGCAGCAGGCGCGCTTGGAGTCCGACGAGCTTTTAAAGCGGATCGCCGCGATTGCTTTGAGAATGCCCTGGAGCAGATCCGGTTTTGAATCCGACGACGGAGCTTAACTTGGACGGCTATGACTTTCGCGCCTTTGTCGAAGACGGAGTGTTAGTTCCATATCAATCCCCATCCGCCAATGCGTCCCGATCCGGAGGAGAGGGAGGAGAGTCGGATGCGGAGAGTGAGGCGACCAAGGGCTCTCGTGAGGCCGGTTCATCTAGTTAAGTGAACTTCGATTTTTCGTGGGCGTCTGTGCCCCTTTACTTTGGAGATTTTTGGCCTTTGTGCCGTGATATAAATATTTGTATGATTTATGGATGAATTTATTTATTTGCCCTTCTGCCATTTTTTAAATTCCATATTTGAAATTTCTTGACTGTAGTAGATACGAGTCGTTTACTCGACCAACACTATCGTGTGGGAGGATGGGGCAGGGTTGTATGTTTTAACCTCTTGGGGTGTTAACTTAAACGCACTACCTCGTTCCGACTTGAATAGTCAGAAAAGTTGATAGAAATCGAATTAAGGGCGAGGCCGTCACATGTCGACCGAGGTGTCTATTACCTCAAATCTGACATTTTGACTTGATCAGAGTCGGAATGACAGCCTGCTTTCTTAAATCGGGCGAGCGTTGACGCGTCAATTTCGTGAAGGCCACGTTTGGCATTTTCGCCGAGCTCTAACCAATGCACGTCGGAGTACAACGGTCGGTGTCATACATCTAGATGTTTTTATGTTTATGACCGGGTGTAAGTACCTCGGTGTCGGGTTTTTACCGGGCTTAATGGCCTCGATTTCACGCTTAAGCAATTAATTGTGCACATTGATGCCTTTCCTTGAGGGATTCCTTCATTAAATAAAGCAGCTCTAAAGAGCGTACAAATGGTCATAAATTATTCAAATGCAAAGCAAAGAACAATTGGAAAACAATTGGAAAAGACATAAGAGAAAGTAAGAAATGACGAACAGTAGCCTTGGTATCTGCGGGGCCAAGCCTTGGCCTAGCTGTAATAGATCTTTAGCTTATCGGTGTTCCATGTCCTTCTAACCGGCTTCCTTGCCAAGGTTTCGAGAACATATGCCCCAAAGATCGAGTTTTTCTTTAACACGATATGGACCTTCCCAATTTGTCGCGCCTTTCCATCTCGGGAATTCTTGTTTCCTATGTCGGCCCGCCGAAGTACAAAGTTACCTCGGTTGAAGGATCATGGTCGAACCTTCCGATTATATTTTGCCGCAAGTAGCTGCTTGGCGGCAAGTTCCCGGCAATGAGCTGTGACTCGGATCTCATCTATTAGGTCCAGGTCTGTCTTTAAGGCGTCATCATTTGACGCCGGTTCTTCCTGTCCGGCTCTGATCTTCCTCCATGATGGCTGCTTGATTTCCACCGGGATCATTGATTCACATCCATATGTCAACCGGAATGGGGTTTCCTGGGTCGAGGACTGCACACTCGTCCTGTAGCCCTATAGAACGCTGTGGAGTTGTTCGGTCCAGCTAAAGTCGGCCTTTAACATGCGTTTCTTCAACCCGTCAAGAATGATCTTATTGGCTGACTCGGCCTGGCCATTAGACTACGGATGTTCGACGGACGAGAAGCGTTGCTGGATGTCCAAGTTGGACATTAAGGCCTGGAATCTATGGTCCGTGAACTGGGTTTCATTGTTAGTGATGACTTCAGCAGGTATCCCGAATCGAGCAAAGATGTTATGACGAACGAATCTCATAATCCGGGACGACGTGATCGTAGTTAATGCCTCCGCTTCAATCCATTTGGTGAAGTAGTCTACGGCGACAATGAGCCATTTGAGCTGTCCCGTGTCGGTTTGAATGGTCCCGAATATCCATTCCCCATTTATAGAAAGGCCGGGGGCGGCATCCCTTTAACTCCGTCGGCAGTGGCCATAAGATCTCGGCGTGTTTCTGGCAACTATCACACCGCTTGGCAGCTTCCATGGCGTCATGCTTCATGGTGGGCCAATAATATCTGGCGCGTAATGCCTTCCTTGCCAGAGCCTTGCCCCCCATGTGTTGGCCGTTGCATCCCTCATGTATCTCGGTCAATACATACCTTGCTTCGGACTCACCGAGGCATTGCATCATCGGGCAGTGTACTCCTTTCCTGTATAGTTGATCATCGACCATAGTGTAGATGGCGGCTTCTCTTATCATCTTCTTTGCTTCCGTGGGATCTGTTGGGATGATCTCCCTTTCCAGGTAATCTTCAATTGGTTTTCTCCAGTCCGAGGCGGACGAGATAGTCATGATGCATGTGGGCTTGGCCAAATTCTGTTGGATGACCATTCTATGACTCCCCGGACCTTTGGTACTGGCGAGTTTGGAGAGAATGTTGGCCCGGGCATTCTCTTCTCTCGGGATATGAGAGACAATTACCTCTTCGAATTCCGTCATTACCTCTTTTGCTTTGTTTAAGTACTTGGCCAACAAGGGGCCTTTTGCTTGATAGCTGCCCTCGATCTGTGCGGCGACAAGTTGTGAGTCGGTGAATACCTTAACTCGCCTCGCTCCGCTTTCTTTTTGCTTGAGATAATCCGGCTAAGAGGGCCTTGTACTCAGCCTGGTTATTGGAGGTCGGGAATTCCAACTGGAGGGAACGCTCAGTAGGTACTCCCTCGGGGCTTTCAACAATGACTCCTGCTCCACTGCCTTTTGGATTGGAAGATCCGTCAACAAATACCCTCCAAAATTCCTCGTTAGCCATAACCGGAGTCAATTCCCTGATGAAGTCCGCCAATGCCTGTGATTTGATCGCCCGCCGGCCTCAAAAAGTGATGTCGACTTCGGACGGTTCAATCGCCCGACTTGTCATTCACCCCCGCCAAATCGGGTTTGTTCAAAATCTGCGGATTGGATTGGTCCGACTACAATCCGATGTCCCCGGACTATGGGCGAAGCATTGTTATCCGATGTCCGATATCGAGCTCGAAGTATGGGCGAAGCCGCCTTTTCTCTTACCAGGCGGCGCTTACCGCTTCATCTCCCATAGAGAGGTACAAGAACAAGGTCTCCCCTTGCTCCGGCTTCGTTAGTATCGGAGGGGTTGCCAAACATCTCTTAATTTCTTCAAAGGCCGTTTCACAATCTGTATTCCATCCTCCCTGGGTCTCTTTCTTCAATAATTTAAAGAAAGGTAAAGCCTTCTTAGCGGATCTCGATAAGAATCTTGTCAGGGCCGCCAAGCGACCTGTTAATTGCTAAACTTCCTTCTTGGAGTGGGGGACTTGCATGTCTAGCATGGCCTTGCATTTGTCTGGGTTGGCCTCAATCCCTCGATTGGTCAGCATAAAACCCAGGAATTTCCTAGCAGGCACTCCGAATGCACATTTGGCTGGGTTCAACCTGATTCGGTATCGTCTTAATTTGTCAAACGTCTGCTCTAGGTCCCAGATATGCCCCTCTGGTTGTTTTGACTTCACGATCATGTCGTCTATATAGACCTCTACATTACGTCCGATTTGGTCCTCAAAGACACGATTCATCATTCGTTGGTATATAGCTCCGGCATTCTTCAATCCGAATGGCATGACATTGTAGCAATAGTTAGCCCTGTCCGTCATGAAGGCGGTTTTTTCTTGATCCTCTGGGTGCATGGCAATCTGATTGTAGCCGGAGTAGGCATCCATAAAGGAAAGCAACTGGTACCCGGCCGAGTTATCTACTAGCTGATCAATGCTGGGCATAGGATAGGAGTCTTTTGGACAAAGAATTATATTTATTGCTTATCATAAAAATGAACTTACCATTTAAAGAAACACAAATTTAAAATGTTAAATTTATGCCCTTCAAATTAAAATCTGAACGACTGAGATCTCATAACAATAATGAGAAATTAGATGCTCATTACTATGATGAGCATGGAATGTAGACCCAAGTCAGGACACACACACAAAAATTGATACTCGAGTATTAGTCTTTCAGTTAAATAACAACCCAAAATTGCAAAAACATTTTATTACATGGCCTGTGTTGTTTAGTGTATATATCTTTCTTTAAAATTGAATCTCTACACAAAGTATACGAGGAAATTTATATAAACTATGTTTTTCTAACTGGAAAAATGACAATTTAGTATATCGATGGAAAATGTGATTTGAAAACGTTGACAATGACCTTTTTATGGCCTTGAATTTCTTCCCCAAAAAAGTACCTCTTCACCAAGCACCGACCGTGGCAGAAATATCTTTTTGGTATAGGCTATAGTAGGTCGATCAACCTAAAAGATCAAGAATTTTTTCAAGCTCGTTATGTCTACTTTAATTTAGGCCAGAAATGTCAGAGGTGGTGGGATATCGTATAAGTGTATAACTGCCATCGTAAGACAATTGAGATGAAATTTGAAAACTAATGCTCTTTGTTGGTGATTCAAGACTAGGAATAGGTTTCAAGTAATAGACATGTAGTGTCCTCAAGTCCTTATGATCATGATCCCTATCATAGATCCTCGAGTAAACACATGTTCTATTCCTAAGGCCTTTATCTTTAAAAGCATGTTAACCGTAAAATATAGGTGAGACATGATTATGATAACGATCAAATGTGCTAATATATATATATATATATATCATGAAATACCAAACAGTACAAGGTGTTCATTTAAAAAAACAAATTGTCTCTAGGACACCTACATACTAACATTATCCCTGACCATCAGGAAAATATGGAGGCAAGTTCAAATCCGGAACCAAAGGTAGGGGTAAATTCACTTTAGGAATTCGGGGCGGTGGTAGTTCCAGAGTTGCTGGTTCAACAAATGGATCCACTTCAATCGGATAAGGTGTTTGTATTTTCTCCAACAACTTTTGGTAACTTTTCATTTCATCAAAAAGGGGACATAGATGTTCCCCTAATAATGTCACAGTATTCCCCGAAAGAAGGAATAAAAACATGATGGTCAGTTATATAGTTAGAAAATTTATATACTCGTAGTAATAAAGAACACCATTTTGTAGTTTAGAGAACTTTACTACTATACAACTAATAATGCAGATAATGGATTCTATTGAATAAATTGATTATTATACTATTCATATTCTTACGTTGTTTTCTTGGGTCGAACCCCAGTATAATTTGATGCAGAAAGCCACGCGCCGTCACTTAACGTATAGAACCTGGGTCCTGAACTCGTCTGAAAAGAAAGTAATTCTTATAATATAAATAATTAGTATTAAAAAGGCAATTTTTAGTTGCAAACCCACCTTGAATTTAATATATCTCACTTCTTCATCTATGTTAATAGATGGTTGTAGGGATATAATACCCTCCCACCAGAATGTTATTTTTCTTCGAAGTCCTCCCCATTCAGTTTGAAAAGATAAGGTTTGAGAGATTTGTCCGACATGAACCATCATGTCACATTGTTCCTCGACAAATTCTCCAAAAGCCATTCGGATTATTTTGTATGTTCCCATATCTATCTGCGATTTGCAAAATCAGTTAGTGCCATTCTTTATCTCGGTAAAAGTAAAACTAATAAGATAAAAGGAATGACATATTTATTTGGTAAAAGGTAATATGTTGTAACATCCTCAATTTTGGGCCTTGAGATTTGAAAATAAGCCTAAATTAGGCAAACAACCAAGCCCAGTTTAGGAGGTGTGACATTCCCAAATAGGGCCATATCTTCGGCCAAGAGGGAAAGCAAGAGATAAAAATCAACAAACTTGGAAAAAATAAGCCAAGTTTAAGGAATATGTTGTGAGGGCATTTTGGTCATTTGGTTTGGGGGATCTTCAAGGGTCTTATTGTCAAATTTCAAGATATTTTACACTCCCATTTTACATGTCAAAACTTCCTAGATAAGAGGGCAAGATAGAAAGGATGAGTCATGAAATTAGCAACTGAATCAACAAGTGTCACATTGAGGTTTGATGGTAAGAGACATAAGCCTCTAGTTGTCATTTTGTTATAATATTTTGTTGCCTAAATCAACGTGTGTATTTCGGCCACAAAGAGGAACAAGAGAAAGCCATATTAAGTGTCATCTTATGGTTTAGTTAGAAGACACTTAGACACATGTCTTGCTAGGAAGCAAAGCGATGTCAAAAGAAGACACCTAAACATGCTAGATGGCTAAGACATAGGACACGTGGTTTAATCTTATGACACCTAAACATGCATATAAGCCAAATTCCATCGTTTAGACCACTTTTTAATTTTTTGAATTTTTTATTCACATTTTGGGTTTCCCCGACGGTCTAGGAGTTGCCACATCCAAGTCCCAAATAACTTTAAAAATCATTTGATAGTGTTTGTCTCATACTTGTTTAGGTCAATTTCTACCATATTTTTGTTTTTGTGTGTTTTGCCATTTTAGGTGTTTTTCATTGACTTTATCCATGTTTTAATTCTGATTGGCTGGATTGAGGATTCATTTTCTTAACGTAATTCTGATTTTTTCTTATTGTGACTATCTTTGCCCGTAGTCGAGTACTAAAGCACTATCCGCGAAACTTAACGGTGAGATTACGACTTGTTGCCATTTGATCACAAAATAGAAAGGACAATTCCATCGCTAGACCCCGCTTCTTGCTAGAAGAGTTGTTAGGCTAAGTCGTGGGATTAATGCCACTTTTTCAATTTTTGAAGTTTTTTTATTCCATTTCGTTGGACATTGCAAAATTTTAAAATCATTTGATAGTGTTTCTCAATTTCTACCATATTTTTTGTTTTTAAGTGCTTGCTTTTGTGTGTTCTAGTGTTTTTCCACTTTATACCACTTTTAGTGGCATTTTCGTGATTGGCTGGTGGCATTTTCGTAATCCTTTCTGTGTTTAAAGATACTTCGATAGTCTTGTTGTTTACCTTTGATTCTAGTAGCAATTTTCCTAACTTTCGAAATTATGGCGGAAGAACAGGAAAATCGGCCTACTTTTAAAGGAATTGAATGAACCGATGTTAATTATCAACCTTTGTGCATTCAATATCACGCCCTTCAACTTTGAGCAAATGTCTAATACACTTGTCTTCATGGTCTTCCGGTGAGTGTGCCATTAAGCATTTGAAGGAATTCCATCTACAATGAAACCACATTGATGAAGATCAAATCAAGTGAGCTTTTCCTTTCTCATTGGAAGGTGGAGCCAACTTGTACCTTGACCTTCATCTATTGGGAGCTAGGCTGAGGTTGCAGGTTATTTATGGAGAAATATTTATCTTCTTCAAGAGCGAAGCATCCAGATTAAGCAAGAAAATTGCCAGTACATTAAGCAAGTCGATGGGAGACTTTGTATGATGTCGACAAAGGAGAGGTGATTATATGAAACCTAAGACATCGAAATTCTAGGTGTCACCATGTGGTTTAATCTTATGACACCTAAGGCCTTCTTACATGCATATAAACAGATTTCACTCCCCTCCTCCCTCTTAAAATGCACACACACACAATTACCCTTGTCACGTACACAACCTTTGGCCATAACCTCATCGACAACACACACATGTTCTCTCCTTACAATGACACTTGGCACACACATGCATTAAAAACTCTCCACCTCCCCCGTCAATTCAGACGCACACATACTCCCCCTCCCCACATTTCATACTTCTCTCAAACTCTCCAACAATTCTCTCATCTTCTTCTTCCAACCGTACACACACACACATTCCTCCAAGCAACCAACAATCCTTCATCCCTCCTTTCCACGGTTAGCTTGCATGTGGGTTTTGGGTGTTAGGCCAAGATCTTGAAGAAGGAAAAGGGAAGAGAAAGTGACCACAAGATCAAGATCAAAAGCTTGTGGTAAGATCCAAATCCTCTCTTGAAAATTCTAAAGTCTTATTGATTGTGAGAGAACTTGGCCAGAACCAAAACTAAAAGAAATAAAGGGATTTTAGAAATTATGAGACCACCATGGGGTCAACGTCCTCTAACAATTATGAAAATATTCCAGAATATATAGGACATTAATATCTTTAAAATGGTGGATATTTTGTATTTTTCTGAGCTCTGGTCAGAAAACAATAGAATGTTCAAAATGACCATGAGTTCTAGAAACCAATCTGGACAATGCGGAATTTTTAGGAACTGGGAATGATGTAAGTATAATTAAATATTAAAACCAATTTTCCAAACACTAGACTTAATAAGAAGTTCATGGTTTTTGAAACACTTATATCGCAAATCGAGAACTCCATATATGAATTTTTAAAGATAAGTTATGAATTCCGGAAGCATAACAGACAAATCCGGAAAACATAAAACCTTTGAATGAATTGATAAGTTATGACCTTTGGAATTATTTTTCTGTGAAAGTGGACTTACCTGGGAACATGTGGGAGTTGACAGAACATTAAAATGATTTTTGTGCATTTATTATGAATTTTCATAGTTTAATGAAAATTCTAGCAATTTATGGTTAAGTCCAAAAGAAGGGAAATTAAAGGGGTAAAAGTTCTAAGGTTAATACAACTTTGGTAAACATTCATTTTCCCTGGTTCTAAAGTTATGGTTATGTTCTTAGGGCCACACGGAGAATGAAGGAACTTCAAGCAACCCAGACGATTAGCGGAAGGGGAACCCGAGTATTGATGGTAGTCCTTAAAGGTAGTGGGCTTACCTTACTTGCATGTATTTGATATTATTTCTTGTGCTTATATGTATAATTGCTATGGTTGCTTGTTATGTTTAACACACTTGAATGATTGAAGCTCTGTTTATGATTATGTTATGGCCATGAGTTTGATGCATGAGGAATTGAGCATGTAGAAATGTCATTATGTTAACATGAGCTTTTTCAAGGCAAGTATATCATACACTAGCATTTGCCTTGCATGCATTGTTTGGTATTGTTTGTAACTGGGATTTCTCATAATGTCACCCTCCACTACCAACCAATATACAGGTGAGCATAGGAGAGAAGTGTTGCACAAGGCTCAAGGAAGGAGTGTTGCTTGAATACGGCCCAACAGAGGGATGGCTTGAAGAACCAAGGGAAGACAGTTTGGTATGTGGCGTCATGTAGGGCCCACACACATACACACTCTAATACGATGTCATTTGGCGGGTCTCGGTATGTGTATCGCAATCCAAGAAACTTGTGCAAAATCTAAGTAAGCACCGATAAAGTAACTTTATTAAAGTAGCTTTATTAAAGCTAGTCATGATGGCTAATGATGACAAATGATGACACAACTTTTGTGTTGGCATCTCTATAAGGTACCACCTAGTCCATGAGTTTGGGGAATGCACGGTTCTTGGCCTGGTCACATACTTGAATCTCCCAAACACTAAACACGGGATTTAGGAAAATTCATCAAGTCTTCCCTTTCCTGACTTAAAGTGGCTCCTAATAAGAGAGAGAGAGAGAGAGAGAGAGAGAGAAGAAGAAAGAAGAAGCATAAAGGGAAAATAAAAGGGGCAAATGGAGCATTTTGATTGGTGGAAATTTGGTGTAGTCAAATAAGGATTGGATATTCAATTTAACATCATTTCATCTTCATTCCCCTCACCATTCATTTATGTCAATTGAGAGAGAGGAAAAGAAAAGAGACTAAAGGAAAATATAAGAGAGGTAAAGTGACTGTTTTGATTGGTGAGTTGGATATAATCAATTATTGATGAGATAATCAATTTGGCACCCTCTCTTTATTCATTTTCGTCATGCTCATTTCCTGACTAAACAAGCGAGAAAGAGACAAAGCTTAAAATTCCCAAAAATGGCATAAAAGTTGTGAGAAGAGAGAGAAAAATAAACCAAGCAAAGATCATCCATGAAACAACCTCTAATCCAAAAAGTTGCTTCACTGACATAAAATGGCTCCTAAAAAGAGAGAAAAGAGAAGGAAGATACATAAAGGGAAAATTGAGAATTTTGGTTGGTGGAAACTTGATGTAGTCAAATAACGATTGAATATTCAATTTAACACCATTTCATCTTCATGCCCCTCACAATTCATTTCAGCCAAGTGAGAGAGAGGATAAGAAAAGAGACTAAAGGAAAAACATAAGAGAGGCAAATGGAGTGTTTTGATTGGTGGAGTTGGATTTAATCAATTATGGATGAGATAATCAACTTAACACCTTCTCTTTCTTCATTTTCGCCATGCTCATTTCGAGACAAACAAGCAATGGATAGAGAAAGAGTTTAAAACTCTAAAAAATGGCAGAAAAATTGTGAGGAAAGAGAGAAAAATAAACCAGGCAAGATTATCCATAAAAACCACCACTAATCCAAAAACTCCACAAAATGTTCTCAACTCATCAAGATCTTCACTTCTATGGTTTTGGTTTTCTTATTGGTGGATTTTTGTGCTAACTAGTGAGACGAAGTCTGTCGAATTTCTAAACCAATTGCAGAATCACGATAAGGTAGGCCTAAGCTTCATTATGAACCGATTGATTTAAGGCTTTGATTAAGTTTTGAATGCTTTGAGAAGACCCTAATATTTTGATCGAATAGGATTCCTAGGGTTTCATGATGATTTGTTCATATACATATGGTTATATGATTATTTCGAAGTATACGAACCTAGTTTAGTGAATACATTGTGAATTGGTGAATTGTTCCTTTAGAACCCTAGTTTCGATCAAAAGAGGCATATGGAAGGGCTATTAGTTTTCTAATTTTAAGGTCTCCAATGGATTCTTTTGGGTGAAATTGTGTAGGATAAAGATGAGAAAGTAATTTTGGAAGGATATGATTAGAAATGAAAATGGAAATGTGATATAATGCGGCGAGATTGAGTTCCTGCCTAGCAGTCCGTTTGTGATGTGTGTTTGATTGACCAAATGATATCCAATGCTTTTGAAACTTTCCACAATAAATTTATACTTGACAAGCTTTAATTTGCCAAGCTGTATAAGTCAATTGGATCTGTATAATATGAGTTGTGAAATTTTGAAATTAGGCAATAAATCTAGAACGTTTTCTAGATCCTTAAGAATTTATGGATAAATCTAGAATATTGTACGACCATTTGACAGTGGGAAGATTTTTTCCATAAAACTAGACTTAATAAGGATCACATAACCTCTGGAACCACTGCAATTGGACACTTTTACATAAAGATATGAATTTTCATATTTGATTGAAAATTTTGCCAGTTTTGACTTATGCTTGAAGATGAGAAAGTAAGGGCAATTGGTAGTAAAATTAAGTTCTAAGGGTTTATATAAGCAGTTGGAGTTAATATAGGCCTTTAGCTACATAGTATTTTGAGATACTAAAGAGCTCGGATAAATAGTAACTTGTCCTTCTGTGAATATGTAATTATAGGATTCAATAATTGTTCGGAAGCTTTACCAAAGTGCAATACAATGCATCCCTGAAGCTATAGCAGAGTAAATGACGCAGTGCTATGCTGCATATGTCATGATCTTTTGTCAAGGTTGTTTCTGGAAATATAGTGCAGGTTGAGAACAACGGTTAGATTGATGATGTATTGAAATAGAAGATGCGGAGGATCGAAACTAAAGATTTGAAGAATGCCACAGTATCAGCAGAATCAATCTATCGAGATTGGAAAGAAAGATACGATTGGATCTTGACAGATTAGGAAAGGCCCAGTTCGTTGAATGTGCGTTGCAAGTAGAGCAGACTATATAAGGAAACAACAACCAACCCTAAAGGGTGTCGAGTCGTCGAGAGTCAAAGGCCAATCCTATACGGCCGGAATCGAACGAAGAGTGAGAGAAGTTACGAAGCACAAGTACTCCAAGAGAGCCCAGCATCCTTCCTTACAGTGAGACGGAGTAAAGAAGACGTGGAGTTGTGACGTGACACGGCTTCTTCCACGCCATCGGAACCTCCATCAAGCTTTCTGATTCTTTTCCTTTATTTAATTCCAAATAATCTTTTCGTCATGGACTATTCTCAGAGTACTCTATTTAGTGATTCCCTCGTTAGTCATTAACCAACTTCCCGAGGCTAAACAAGGATGATTTTCTAAGTATAGAATGAACCCAGTTGCTAGTTCTTAATTCAATACATTCAATTTGCTTATCGTAATTTAATTTCTTGTCGATTAGCGAGCTAAGGGCTAGATCAGTGGCCTCGGCTTACCAAGTGGTAATTTTACCCCACAAATTTTTTGGGGGGTAATTTTGCTTTGAAAGTGAAAAAATGAAGCTTTTTTTCCCTGACTGTTATCCAAGCTAATTTTGATAGTTAGTTGACTAAACATGTCGAGCTAGCAGTCAAACATGTTATCGATGGTATTTCTGTTAAGATGCAAATTTGCAAGAAAGGTTTGAAATCTAACTTGAAAAAAAATGAAGTAAATGACACATAGACTTTTGGCACAAATTGACACCTTAAGAAAAATGACATGTCGACTACAAGCACAACATATTAAATCAACTAAGAGTCAAAATAAACTAGGATAACGGCCAAGGAAAAATTGCTCAATTTATTGTACTTATGAGGAAACCTTGCTCCTCGAAAAACCTTCTAGGGTAAAATTGCCCCTTTAAATGGGTGATTTTTAAGAAATAAAAAATAAAATAAGATTGGGGCCTTCTCTATATAATTAAACGGAAGTTTTCAAAAAAAAAAAAAAAAAAAAAAAAAAAAAAAAAGGTGACACTACATTTTTAAATCTAATGAGTATAAAATGTTGCAAATTTGATTTTTTAAATTTTATTCAAGGAAAAATATAAAAGATTATGCACTCTTTATTTTTGAAAAAAGCATAAAAGATTTCATAACTAAACCATTTTATGCTCACAATATATCAAAATGTCACCCATTTTGTATATAAGCTAGTGATCACAAAACAAAACATTTGGGAAGTTGTGAAATTTTGTTCTGGAGAGCCAAATAGAGAAGGCGTATTATTTATTTATTACAAATTCATAACTACACCATTCTATTCTCATAAAATACCAACACTATCAGATATTTTATATAAAATCTCATGGTTATAAGTAACAAGAACAAAACATTTGGAAAATTGTAAAACTTCAAAGGGGCATTAGATAGTAGTGTAGAGAAGGCACATTATTTATTTTTAAAAGAAATAAGAAACTGTAAAAAAGAGAAGACAGAGCCATGGAAGTCCAAGTACAATAATCAATGCAAGAACGCGTGATAATTTTTCTTGAGATAGAGTTAGCGTCTTCATAATCAATCCAAGAAGTTACAATTATATTGAAGGACAGAACAACTTCAACAGAAAGGACAAAATTAACCACTAACCTTGAGATCGCAGCTGGAAAATCTTGAAGAGTATGCAAGTCTTGATTATCGATCCAACAAGAAATGAGCGATTGCTGGACAGACGAACAACAAATGAAAGGATAAACTAAACGCTGAGAATTTTTCACTTTGTATATGCTAGTCTTATAATCAATCCAAGAAGTTAGAAGAACAACAAGAAACTCTTCTTGAAGAGTACGCTAGTATTGATAATCGATCCAAAAAAAATGAGTGATTGCAGGACAGAAGAACTTAAAATTAAAGGAGAAATTTTGTTCGGTGAGAGAAAATGGAAGAACAGGCTATATAGCGTAGATTTAGGCTTGTATCAGTGCGAATTGGGGTTGTATGTGGTTGGGTATTCTTGCTTATATTGGCTGAATGGTTTAAGTACGGGTCTTAAATTTGAAATAATTTTCGCGACTACAAACTCATGAGCAAATATAAGAGGGTGCATAGATGATTATAAATGTGAGATGGGTGTATATATATAGGCGTGTGTATGTACGTAAGTAGGTGGCGAGATGTAGCGGAATCTCAAGATTGTAAGATTATTCAAGTTCTTCCTCCATTTCCTTGTGTTCAATGATTTCCTTAAGTTCCACTAAAGTTTATAGATTATCATATTGTGGTTATACACCACCAAAAGGATTACTTGAATTTTTGTTATTAAAGACGGAAATTTTCCAGATCAAGGAGTTCTCTTGAAGAGTTTTCAAAATGTAAGGGCATTCTTATTTACATGTGGAATATCATGATTTAAGTTCCGAGAAGTGGCATGTTCATGTTCGTCTTATTCGAATCCAATCTTCCTTTCCGTTTTTCAACTATCGTAGTGGTCAACATGATATCACATTTTGTGCTTATCAAATTGATGAGCGTAAATGTTCTCATTACTCATCTACACTGTTATATTGATTTTGGACGGTCTAGTAATTTAATTTTTATATTTTAAATAAATTTTAATTTTAATACATATAAAATATAAAATAAGGATATTCTTATAAAATAAATTTATCATTTAAAAAAAATAATAATAAATTGCAAATTTAGACAATTGAGATTAAATTTCAACGATTAAGACCTAATTAAGTGATAAGAAATTGGGTGCTCGTCAGTATGAGGAGCACCGAATGCATACGCGATGGTCATACAAGGCCAAGTTGTGAGAGTCAAAGGAGGTCATTGACCACTAAGCCAAATCCCCAATATCCCATATCCCAGCACAGCCACACCACTTGTCTTGGCATTCTCCGGTGCCTGTTCGGCCGCTTAATTGGCGACTATGTTGGGTCTCCTTGGAAACCATCCAAAACTCAATGAGAAAACAATGATCCAATATTATTAACCAATGGACAAAAAGTAATTTACACATTTTGAAAAGTAATTTACTTAGGATTTGCTTGGAGATTAAGTCAAAAAGCATGATCCAAATTATTAAGCAGTGGACAAAAACTGCACCAAATAATTCTGAATATCTAAATCATTTTAACTATTTTTAAAAGGGCTTTAACTTCTCATTTTTGGCACCTAAGTGGCGTGCTCAGCTGAAGCAAGAGGGAAGTCCAGCAAGTCTCCTGTACCTAGAGAAAGAGAAAGAACACCAAGCTAATCTCTGATTTCAGTAAACACCGAAAACCCGAACCTTTGAAGCTTGTAGTTAGGGTTTTCATTTAAATGGTTAGAGCTTAGTCTTGTGATCTAAATTTTGTGTTTTTAAGGGTTCCAATGAGTTTAAAACGTGATTTTGTATGGGGTTAGGTCAGAGTGAAGCTTTACGAACTCAAAAACACCGAAAATTCAAAGAAAGAGTTTGCTGCCAGCTTCAGGATTTATGGGCAGCGAAGCTTCAACCGTGTTTTCAAAATAGTAAACAAAGTCAGTTTGACTTGAAAATTTACAACCATAAAGTAGACTTCCTGAGCTTCATTTTGATATATAAATAGACACCTTTTTTATTTTTCATCTAGCAGAAATTAATTTTTGAAACGTGTCTTGAAAGCGATAGGATTTTTCTGACCAAAGGATAAAGATTGGGCTACCCACCCAAAAATGAACACTTTTGGACATTGAAAGTCTTTTTACTCTAAACTAGACATCCTAATGGTTCAGATACCACTGATTTTCGTATAAATTGGAATTTTTTGGAATTTATTAAAAATATTTGAAGTTGGGTCAGAATCACCGGATTTTTTGGAAAATTTGCATAGGGCTCTGATTTTATGAAAAATGTAAGGGTATTTTAGAAAATACCAAACATAAGGTATTTTGGTGTTAATTAGGGTGAAGCGTATTTGGGAGGACTAACAGGCACCATAAAAATTTAAGTTGGTGAACAATCCACCTAGTAACTGTTTTACTCAAGTACTTGATATGTGTTTGTTGTATGTTTGTTTGCCATGTATGTTTGTATGTTTTGCTAAATATGCATATAGAGCATGTTAGGGTTCGAGTCCCTAACTATTGTGCTCCTAGCATTGAGGAGAGGTCTGGGGCTGGCCTTGATTGGCAGCTCTACGGGTCGTTAGGTCCGGGGCTAGCCTGGTGTAGGCGGCTCTACAGGTCGTGATTCCAGTAAATATGGGGCTTGCCTTGGTAAGGCAGCTCGCCGGTGCGTGATGTTTGGTTACTATATGTTTCTGTTTGCATATATGGTATATTTGGCATTTTATCTGTGATTTATATGTCATGGTTGTATGCATACACTATACACATATAGTACATGAGTATTGAAAGTTACTCTAGGGTTCATATTTGAACTCCAGACACTTCAGTAGACGCAATAGGACGCGCCTAAGATAAAAAAACCTTTTTGGAAAGGTAGGGCATATCGTTGCAGATTGACGAATAGGGAATGCGTTATTATATTTTGTCTTTATATTTGGGATGACTGTATCTATATTTCTGGTATTTTATTTTTGGATGTACCCTTAACCCTTTAGGGACTAAGATAAAAGCGCTTTTACCAGTACAATAGATAGTCCAAACCGGTATATTGCTATATTGCGCCCACTCTAATATAAGTTAAATGGACCAAATAATAATGGAAAGGTAACCAATAAAAGAAATCCTTCTAACCCTCCACCCAAAAGGGTGAGGCCTGTAGGGGTGTAGCAAATGGGATTTGAAAATGCTGCCTATGACCTTTTTATGGCCTTGAACTTTTTCCCAAAAGAAAAGAACCACTTCACCAAGCACTGACCGTATGATGAGCACCGAATGCAGACCCGATGGTCATACAAGGCCAAGTTGTGAGAGTCAAAGGAGGTCATTGACTACTAAGCCAAATCCCCTATATCCATATCCTAGCACAGCCACACCACTTGTCGTGGCATTCTCCGGTGCATGTTCGACCGCTTGGCGACCATGCTGGGTGTCCTTGGAAACCATCCAAAACTCAATGAGCAAACCCATAAAGCTTTCTATGGTGAAAAAAGAAAGAAAGAAGGGAAAATCACAAGAAGAAAGAAGTCGAGAGAACATTTTATGCTCATCATTTTGATGAGCAAATCTGTGCTCATTGTTACACCCCTACTGGCCTCGCCCTTTCGGGTGGCGGGTTAGAGAGATTCCTTATATTAGTTACCTTTCCTTCATTATTAGGTCCATTTAACATATATCAGAGTGAGCGCAACAGAGCATTTAACCGGTTTGGACAATCTACTGTACTGGTAAAAGAAAATAATCAAAAAATAAAAGTCCCTGAAGGGTTAAGATTACAGTTATCCCGAAATAATAATACAGTCATCCAAAAGTAAAATATAGAATGCGATTGGGCATTCCCTATTCTTCACTGCATCGCTAGGCTCCTACCTTTCCAAAAAGGGTCTTCTATATCAGGCACGCTCCCCTGGAACTACAGAAGTTTCTGGAGTCCGATATTGGCCCCTAGAGTAACCACTAATACTCAAGCACTAAATGTGTAAGGTGCATGCATGCAACCATGTAAACATAACTAATATGCCAAATGTACCATATATGCAAACAGAAACATAATGAAACACGTCTTTGTACCATTGAGCCGCCTTACCAAGGCAGGCTCCAGATTTATCGGAATCACAACCCTTTCTCCATTGAGCCGCCACACTCACATGGTTGACCCTGGACCAGGAATCCTCAGCGTTATGAGCACAGTCACAATCATGCTCTGTATGCATATTTGGCAACACATGTACAAAACACATATAGCAAGCAAAACATACAACAAAACACATACAAGTGCTGAAGTAAAGAGGTTACTACTGGTGGGCAATATACTCTCTTTAGTATTTTATTATGCCTGATGAATTTTCCAAAAATTCTCTTGACCTAAATAACATCACAATACCATATTTTGGTATTTACAAAAATACCCTTGCATTCTTTTTGTCAAAAATCGAGGCTACAGAATTTTCCAAAAATTCTGTGAATCTGGCCCAAATTCAAGGATTTTTAATAAATTCCAAAAAACTCATATTGATATGAAACCAGCGCCATCGGAACCATTAATATGTCTATTGTTCAGGAAAAATAATTCCTAAGACCAAAAGTACATATATTTTGGCGTGTAGTCTATTTTCCACACCCTGGTCAGAATGATCCTGTTGCTTTCTGGTCCAACTTTACCAATTTTTATCTCTTAGTAGAAAAATTAAAATTATACAAAATTATACATCACAAAAACCTTAGGATGTTTAATTTATCCCTGAAAAATTTCGGATTAATCCAAGTTCATTTACCCAAAAAACTTTTAAAAACTTGGTTGAAGCTTTGCTTTTAGCCATCAAAAACACCAAAATCAGATTTTCCAGAACTGGCTATGTTTTTTGGGCCAAATATGTAAAAAAAAATTTCGAAAAAATATCTCCAATTTCTATTAAAAATTTGGGACATTTTTTTGTTGACACCAATGGACATAAGGAATCAATACTTTGTTCCATTTTGGAGCATTAAATTGGACTATAAAGGATTGGGAAGAATTTGTTTGGGTTCAAATTCTCGAGAAAATTGACCAAGGTCCGAATATTTGTCCTATAATTATTTAAAATTTATGGATACATGAGCATAATTTATAAGTTGATAAAATGGACCAAAGTATTTTTAAGAATGATCCAAGGATTTTAGCCAAGGAGGGAAAAAAATTGAAATTAGTCAAAAATGGCATAATTGGTAATTATGTGGCAATTGATGGGGGGAAAATGGTAAAACATCCCCCAAAACGCCATTGACTCTTAGTATATGATATTTTGCTTGCCAATTGATCATTTATACGGTCAAGAAGAACTCTAAAAAAAAAAAAAAAAAAAAAAAACAATTGGATTTCAACTAAAATTGGAACTAATGGCACAATTGTAATATCGTGGAAGATGAAGGGCAATTTAGTGCTGCCCTTATTAACCGACTTGTTGCATGTTTTTGGGGTAATAAATGACTACCAATTGCCATAAAATTTTACAGGATTAAAGTAGAGATAACAAGATTTAATTTGATAGGTAATTGGTAGAATTTTGATTTGTGTACATCGAGTTATGAATTTTTGAAAAATGACCTATGATTTTGGAATAAATTTGGATAACAGTACTGTTTTATTAAACTGAGATTAATGTACATATAAACATATGACGGTTTGAAACTAGACTTAATAAGGAGTCCATAGGCTTTGGAATCACCTCATTTTGATATTTGTGCTATGAGATATGATTTTCCAAAGTTACAACACAAATTCTGAAAAATAAGGGCAAATGTGCGAAAATGAAGGGAACAATGAAATCATGGACATAACCTAAGTTTATAATTCCATGTTTAGTTCTAATAGATTAGGTGACATTTGAAATGTCAAGTTTAGGAGTAGTATTGATCATTGTCCATAACTTGTTCTTATAGGAACCCGTAATTCCCGGAACACGTGAGGTTCACAAAATTCACTTGGATAAAGCAAAAGGTAGTAACTCTGGTCTCACATACTTTTTTGTAGTTGTGTATGATTGTTTGAATCAAATATGTGATTGTCCTGTCCCGTATGGGACCAGCACCACTTGTGGCTCGATTGAGCGGAAGGGCTAACCATGGAGTACCTTCCTAGTGGTTAGAACTAGGCATAGGGCCTAATAGACCGAGGTTTTTAGGTGGCTACTCTAGTTGCATTTGAGCAACTTGGGCACTCTCGATTGAGAACGCTAGTGTATTCTGGATAGGAATCTCGGTAGCTCCCAGTCAAATATTCGTAGTTCGGTGTCCTGATTGAGAACTCCAATGTACGGGAGGATTTCGGTAGCACTAGGGGTTGTGTAGTGTGTATTTATGAACTGTATTATCTGAATGATTTATGCTGTATGGACTATTTGTTGGAAATTATGCCCTAGGGGCAATTCATTGTACTTTGGATATTTGAGTTATTTAAAGTATTTTCTTTAGTTATCATTTTCGTCTCGCATGTTCGTATTGATAATCGCATCCCCGGATACATCTTATAGATTATCCTAAATGTCCCTCGGTCGGTCATCTACGCGGAGCGAAGATGAATTAAGACCGCATGACTTTGATGAGGTATGGAGATACAATCAAAGTCATGGGCACTTGTAAGAGTACAAGGTGCCGGGACCGACCCACTATGAGAAAGCCGCATGGATTAAGTCATAAGCTTATCTCATGTATAACCGCGTCACAACGCCCTATGACCTGAGATCATCATGGATTCCTACATGATGAATCACTGGTCTTTGACCTAGTCAAAAGTTACCTTTGACCGGGTGATGATAAAGGCTAGGATCGGATCGGTGGTTTTCATGCGGAGGGGACGTGAATGGTCAAGATGGAATTTGTCCCTCACATTTGTAGAGAGATAATACTGGGCCCCTCGATGAGTGAGTATAAGAAATGTATGGCCATACTGTGATGGAAAGGAGTTTCCATTTCACTTATTAGACTACTCGACAATCGAGAAAGTAATGGTCAAGAAAAGGAAGTTGACATTATCCATACCTCATCCTTGACCAAATTATCGCGTGACAAAAGGGACGTGATATGGTTATACGATAGGTGTATCGTGTCATCGATCCCCATGTGAATTGGGTAGTCGCAATGTCTTGCTAGAGGCCGCTTGTGATTTGTGGGCGAAACGGTGTTGTTGTCCACCGCCAATCTCACATGGGCCTGCAGGGTCGCACACAAGAATAATCCAACACGGGTAAAAGTGTCCAGGTTCATTGAATCTCAGATTAATCTGAGATTAATGAATACTGAGTTTAATCTAGGGTAAATATATATATATATATTTATATATATTAAATTCGAAAATAATATAATGATATTATTTAATTGAGATTAAAATATTATTAAAATATTATTAGTTTTATGTTTAATTTATTTGATAAATTAAATATCTAAAACAAACAGAGATATTGTATCTCATTTAATTTTCGAATAAAGATATTATTGTCTATTTAATTTAAATTGAGATATTAGTATCTCAGATTTAAATAAATAGATAGATATCATTTCTCGATTTAATTTATTGAGATAAATTAAATCGAGGCTTTTAAATTTGGATTAAATAAATAGGTTGGATTAAATCTATCGATAGATTTAATTAATTATTTTTTAATCTAGATTCGAATTCGAAATTTCAGATCCGGCTTTTAATTCGATTAAATAAATATTATTATATTAGATCTATCGGATAGATTTAATTAATATATATTTAATCCAGATCTAAAGTTTGAATTCAAAAATTAATACGATTAATTTTGCATTAAATACGCCGAATAGGTTTTAGAAAACCTACGGGACTTTCGAATCGAGGTATTCGAGAAGCCGCGAGAAACCCTAGAGTGAAATTGAGAGAGACGCACAAGAGGTGCTAGTACGCGCTGCGTAGCCGTGTACGAGATTGTTCGTGTGGATACCAGTAGAGGAAGAGGATTCTAAGAGTCGTCTTCTGCTGATCGAGGAGGTAGCCCACCTATTCAAGGAAGAACGAGACGCGGACGAATTCTCCAAAGGTAATAACCGGATTCCTTAGCCTTGGTTTAAACGCACCTGAGTGATCCTCGGGACGGGATTCGTAGAAATTTTAATCCACTGTGTTGGACGGATCCCAACACTATTTACTTTGATTAACCTTCATATGCTATTTATGCTTTGTCTGTGAGATTTACATGTTACTCTGAGGTTCAAATTGATTCCCAAACATTCCCAAGGGTTCAGAATCAGGACATTGTCAGGTTAGCGGACGAGGTTCAAAGGGGAAAGCAGTGAGCATAGATTGTTAACAGCTGCTGGTTGGATGTTAGATGGAGATGTAGATCTTATAGTTTAATTTTGTTTAAGCTTACTTTAGACGAAACTTTTGGGCACGATGTAATGGATAACTAGTTTAAGAACCCTTTATATATTTTGTACATTACCAAGGATGTTTTTAATTATCAGTGTGCTATTCCTTACTTGCTTTGCTCACTAAAATTCGTTGTATTACTCTAATACATGTCATAATTACAAGGGGTATGACAAAGAGAGCTTAGGTCCTTTTAAAATCATTAAGGAATCCAAGCAGTACAAAATAAATGGTGTAAATTTCTGTCTAGTAATTAATAATTGAATCAGGGTTTCTTGACTTATCCTTTAAGAAAATCCAGAGCGTTCCTGATCTGCCATGTGGCACCTCCCTCTTCAAAATATCTAGATTTTTACTTTTCATTTCATGAAAATTACCTTTTTTGGCCCAAACTTCTTTATTATTCTTTTCTTCTTCCACAAGCTCTCTAGATGTTTCCTAGAGCTTAGGTCCTTTTAAAATCATTAAGGAATCCAAGCAGTTCAAAATAACTGGTGTAAATTTCTGTCCAGTAATTAATAATTGGATCAGGGTTTCTTGACTTATCCTTTAAGAAAATCCCGAGGGTTCCAGATCTGCCATGTGGCGCCTCCCTCTTCAAAATATCTAGATTTTTACTTTTCATTTCAGGAAAATTACCTGTTTGGGCCCAAACTTCTTTATTATTGTTTTCTTCTTCCACAAGCTCTCTAGATGTTTCCTAGGGCTAGGTGGCACCATCTTGGGCCCACAAATCAGATTTCTTGATTTTTATTTTATTTTTCCCAATTTATCTTATTTATTCCCTTTTTATCCAAAAAGTGGGACCCACACTTTGACTTTCGACTGATTTTGCTTTTCTTTTCCTCCAAGTAAATTTTTAATCATTTTAAGGGCTAGGTGGCGCATAAGGGACCCCACCAAATCTTCCCTCATCCATTTTATCTGGCTTTTCCACTTTATTCAGCCCAATCTCCTTCTACTGGTCTTTGCTGGGCCCCGCTAGTCAACCGGGTGCTTTCCTTTGTACTTTTCTTCAACTTTTCAGATAATTTCCCGTGAATAGACATACATATGTGGCGCCTCCTTGACTACCCAGTATGGCCCCACATTCATCTCATTCAGTTCAAAAGAAGCCCCTAACAGGTTCCTATCGGTCCCCTATCTACCGGTTAACATCATGTGGGACCCGTGTTTTGTCTTTGGGTCTAAGTATGGATAAAATCATCTGATTTTTCCTTCTCTCTCCAGGGTGGACGAAATTCAATTCTTAAGGGGTAAGAATTTGACTTTTCTCCCCCTATAATCATTGCTGACTTTTTGCTTTTTAACCCCATAGTGACACGTGTCCTCTAGTGGTGATTACACCGACTCCTTATCTTCAAAAACGCAGGGCATCCCTGACCGCCCTGAACATGCTGTATACTTAATACCAGCATATTTTCACTCAGCTAATTGTCTTATACTTAATACCAGCATAGTTAGGTGGCATCTTTTCCAACCAAATTTATACTGTGTGGGCCTTCTGTGCCCTTTCCCCAATGTCACTTTAATTCCATGGTTTATACACATTAGATCCACTAACCTATATAGCCTAGTCATTTAGTCCGTGAGAGGCTTCC
Source organism: Acacia acuminata (assembly GCA_019022655.1). NCBI lineage: Eukaryota > Viridiplantae > Streptophyta > Magnoliopsida > Fabales > Fabaceae > Acacia > Acacia acuminata. The sequence goes on along the minus strand of JAFJYI010000225.1, from coordinate 512,483 downwards.
TATCTCTTGTCACTCTTGGCACTCTTCCCGAACTGGGCTTAATTGTCTGCCCACTTTAGGCTTATTTTTAAAGTCTCTCATCCCGAAATCCAGAATATTACACTCATCACACATAGTTACCATTAGATTAATTTTAGATGATCCATATTTAATTAATTTAATTTTTACATTTTAAATAAATGTTTATTTGATTATACGAAGAGTTAAAAAGAAAGAGAATCTTATATTTATTGCTTCTCATAAAAATGAACTTATCATTTAAAAAAACACAAGTTAAAAATTTTAAATTTATGCCGTTCAAATTAAAATCTGAACGACCGAGACCTCATAACAATAATGAGAAATTAGATGCTCATTGCTATGATGAGCATGGAATCCAGACCCAACTCAGGACACACACGCAAAAATTGATACTCGAGTAATAGTCTTTCAGTTAAATAACAACCCGAAATTGCAAAAACATTTTATTACATGGCCTGTGTTGTTTAGTGTATGTATCTTTCTTTAAAATTGAATCTCTATACAAAATATACGAGGACATTTATATCAACTGTCTTTTTCTAATTGGAAAAATGACAATTTAGTATATGGATGGAAAATGGGATTTGAAAATGCTGCCGATGACCTTTTTATGGCCTTGAATTTCTTCCCGAAAAAAGTACCACTTCACCAAGCACCGACTGTGGCAGAAATATTTTTTTGGCACAAGCTATAGTAGTTCGATCAACCTAAAAGATCAAAAAAAAATTCAAGCTCATTATGTCTACTTTAATTTAGGCCAGAAATGTTAGAGGTGGTGGTATATCGTATAAGTGTATAACTCCCACCGTAAGACAATTGAGATTAGATTTAAACAGTCAATATCTTATTAAGTGATAAGAAAGTGGATGCTCGTCAGTAGGATGAGCACTGAATGCGTACCCGATGGTCAGATAAGGCCAAGTTGTGAGAGCCAAAGGATGTCATTTACCATTAAGCAAATCCCTTATTTCTTAGCACAGCCACACCAGTTCTTGTGGCATTCTCCGGTGCTTGTTCAGCCACTTGGCGACCATGTTGGGTCTCCTTGGAAGCCATCAAAAACTCGATAAGCAAGCCGATAAAGCTTTGTATGCTGAAAAAGGAAAGAAAGAAAGGAAAATCACAAGAAGAAACAAGTCGATAGAACATTTTATGCTCATCATTTTGATGAGCAAATCTGTGCTCATCTCCCATATTTATAAAAATTACCGATTTTTTCCTAGAACTTCTTTATTATTCTTTTCTTTTTCCCCAAGCTCTTTAGATGTTTCCTAGGGCTATTTGGCGCCATCTTAGGCCCACAAATCAGATTCCTTGATTTTTATTTTATTTTTCCCAATTTATCTGATTTATTCCCTTTTTATCCCGAAAGTGGGACCCATACTCTGAATGCTTAGCAACTATTTTAGATGATTAGAATGAGGTTAGATATGTTAGAATAAGTTGAATGATAACAAGTGAGAAATGGGGCATATATGAATGGATAATTGTGTGTGTATATGTATAAGTATTAAGTTGTGGTAGGACATCCCAAATGTTCCTAAACAAATATGAATTTCAAAATTTATAGGAATTGACAAGAACTCAAGAGAAAAGCGATCAAAAAGGAATTTTGGTAAAGGTATAGTATTGGAAGGAGCAATAGGTGAGTGAATAACGTCCCTAATTTTTATAAATGATATTTTTATTGTTGAAATTTTATGTTTATCTCCATATTTAAAAGTATGATTTCGTTATTATGTATTTTCTTCCAATTGTTTCAAAGCATAATTCATGATTATGCAGTTAAATGGAAATGAGACCTTTGAGATATTTTTGATAAATTTTATATTGAAATGAGCTTGGATTTTGGAAAGCTTATAAGCTAGAATTTATTATTTAAAATGGAAGGTTTTTATGTGAGTTCTTGATGTTTTAAAAGGATTTTACCGACATTGAATTTCAAGGAAAGTTTTGAAATATTGTTTGTGAAAGTTCATGCTGGGGGATTTGATTTTGAAGTTTGAGATAGAACTGTTAGTATCCTGAAGGAAGAACTCTTGTTACATTGAAAAATTGACCCCAGGCATGTTTGAAATTGTTTTGAAGAGGACTGAATATAGAACGCTGGTTACTATAAGAGAAGTACTGTTAGTCCATGGTGCACGATGGTTAACCTCGAGCTCGCTTGATATTCATGGGATTTGTTCTCATCCTTGTTTCATGGACTTTGTGTCCGTGCTTATTTGATGGACTGTGTGTCAATGCTTGTTTCATGACATGGAGTCATGCTTTGTTAGTTTACCCTCATGAACTATGTGTCCATGCTTGTTTCATTGCCTTGAGTCATGCTTGGTTAGTTACCCTCTAGGACTGTGTGGCTACGCTTGTCATCCGTTCTGTAAGAAGTTTCTATGGAAAGATTAGGTTTGAGAATTATGTTTTAAATTGACTAAATGAAATCAAAGGTTTTATTTCTTACATGAAGTTATCTTATTAATGATATTTTATATAGAATTCTATTTTTATTCCTAAACGTATGGTTTAGAAATTGAGATTTATTAATATATTTCTATTGTCAAAAGAGAAACATGTTTAAATTATTTTACTTTTGCAATTTATTAAATTATAATAATGGGATGTTATATGTTATTCACCGGAATTTTTTTTTTTTTTTTTTTGGTTCGACAATATTGATGATCCTGTACCTCCTACGAGCGGTGAAGAGCCTTCTTAGTGCCTTAAAGCCTTGCGGTCCAATTTTGTAGAGCTACTAGTCAATGTAATTATAAACCTAGACTTTTTGTATTATTATTAATGCTAGATGCTCCACACAGTCCATAGGCAAGATCCCTACCTTCCTTTTGTTGTATGGAACACATGAATATTCTAAATTATGGTATTATGATTATTAATTAGAATTTGTATATAAATTTAAGGCTTAAGCAATGTGAGTTCTCTCATATTCTGTGCCAGTCACCCTTTAGGTTTTCAGGGCGTGATATTTATTGTGCCTGATGAATTTTCCAAAAATTCCCTCGATCTAAATAACATCAAAATACCATATGTTTGTACTTCCAAAAATACCCTTGCATTTTTTTTGTCAAAAATCGAACCTACAGAATTTTCCAAAAATCCAGTGATTCTGGCCCAACTTCAAGGATTTTTAATAAATTCCAAAAAAACTCATATTGATATGAAACTAGTGCCGTCGGAACCACTAATATGTCTATTTGTCAGGACAAATAATTCTAGAGACCAAAAGTACATATATGTTGGCATGTAGTCCATTTTCCACACCCTGGTCAGAATTATCATGTTGCTTTCAGGTTCAACTTTACCAATTTTTATCTCTTAGTAGAAAAATCCAAATAAAATAAAATTATACATCACGGTGAACCTTAGGATATTTAATTTATCCCTGAAAAATTTCAGCTTAATCCAAGTTCATTTACCCTTTCAAAAACTTAGTTGAAGCTTCGCTGCCCAGATTTTTCAGAACTGGCAGCAAGCTTCCTTTTTATGTTTTTTTGGTGTTTTTGAGTTCGGAAAATTAAACCATAGCTTAACCCCATAAAAAATCACGTTTTGAATACTTTGAGACCATGAAAAATACCAAAATCAGATTGCAACACCATGCCTTAACCCCTTGAACGAAAATCACAAGTTCAAGTTTCAAAGCTTCAGGTTTTTCGTTGTTTACCTGAAATCAGAGTTCGGCTTGATGATCTTTGGTAGCTTGGACCTTGTTCTTGGTTATGGTGGCTTGTCTGGACCTCTCCTTCATCATGAAAATTTTGTGCCCTCTAACTAGGACAGAGAGAGCTTAGGTCCTTTTAAAATGATTAAGGAATCCAGGCAGTTCAAAATAACTGGTGTAAATTTCTGTCCAGTAATTAATAATTGGATCAGGGTTTCTTGACTTATCCTTTGAGAATATCCAGAGGGTCCCAGATCTTCCACGTGGAGCCTTCCTCTTCAAAATATCTAGATTTTTACTTTTCATTTCGGGAAAATTACCTGTTTTGGCCCAAAATTTATAAAAATTACCAGTTTTGTCCTGGAACTTATTTATTATTATTTTCTTTTTCCCCAAGCTCTTTAGATGTTTCCTAGGGCTAATTTTTCCATCTTAGGCCCACAAATAAGATTCCTTGATTTTTATTTTAATTTTCACCAATTTATTTGATTTATTCCCTTTTTGTCCAGAAAGTGGGACCCGCACTTTGACTTTTGCATTGATTTTTGCTTTTTTCTTTTCCTCCAAGTAAATTTTTAATCATTTTAAGGGCTAGGTGGCGCATAAGGGACCTTACCAAATCTGTCCTCATCCATTTTATCTGGTTTTTCCACTTTATTCAGTCCAATCTCCTTCCACCGATCCTTGTTGAGCCCCCTAGTCAACCGGGTGCTTTCGTTTGTACTTTTCTTCAAGTTTTCAGATACTTTCCCCTGAATGGATATACATATGTGGAAAATCCTTGACTACCCAGTATGGCCCCACATTCGTCTCATTCAGTTCAAAAGAATCCCTAACCGGTTCCTATCGGTCTCCTTTCTAAAGGTTAACATCATATGGGACCCATGTTTTGTGTTTGGGTCTGAGTATGGATAAAATCATTTGATTTTTCCTTCTCTCTCTTGGGTGGACAAAATTCAATGCTAAAGAGGTAAGGATTTGACTTTTCTACCCCTGTAATCATTACTTACTTTTTGCTTTTTAACCCCGCAGTGACACGTGTCCTCTAGTACTGATCACACCGACTCCTTATCTTCAAAAACGTAGGGCATCCCTGACCTCCCTGAACTTGATGTATACTTACTTATATCGGCATATTTTCACTCATCTAATTTTCTTATACCTTAGGACATAGTTAGGTGGCATCTTTTCCAACAAAATTTATACTTGTATTGGTCTTCTCGTGCCCCTTTTCCGTTGGCACTTTAATTCCACGGTTTATACACATTAGGTCCAGCGACCTATATACCCAGTTACTTAGTCCCCAAGCGGCTTCCTAACTCTTGTCATTCTTGGGACTCTTCCAGAACTGGGCTTAGTTGTCTGCCCACTTTAGGCTTATTTTTCAAGTATCTAATCCCAAAATTCAGGATATTACACTCATCACACATAGTTACCATTAGATTAATTTTAGATGATCCATATTTAATTAATTTAATTTTTACATTTTAAATAAATGTTTATTTGATTATACAAAGAATTAAAAATAAAGAAAATATTATATTTATTGCTTATCATAAAAATGAACTTACCATTTAAAGAAACACAAATTTAAAATGTTAAATTTATGCCCTTCAAATTAAAATCTGAACGACTGAGATCTCATAACAATAATGAGAAATTAGATGCCCATTACTATGATGAGCATGGAATGTAGACCCAAGTCAGGACACACACACACAAAAATTGATACTCGAGTATTAGTCTTTCAGTTAAATAACAACCCGAAATTGCAAAAACATTTTATTACATGGCCTGTGTTGTTTAGTGTATATATCTTTCTTTAAAATTGAATCTCTACACAAAGTATACGAGGAAATTTATATAAACTGTCTTTTTCTAACTGGAAAAATGACAATTTAGTATATCGATGGAAAATGTGATTTGAAAACGTTGACAATGACCTTTTTATGGCCTTGAATTTCTTCCCGAAAAAAGTACCTCTTCACCAAGCACCTACCGTGGCAGAAATATCTTTTTGGTACAGGCTATAGTAGGTCGATCAACCTAAAAGATCAAGAATTTTTTCAAGCTCGTTATGTCTACTTTAATTTAGGCCAGAAATGTCAGAGGTGGTGGGATATCGTATAAGTGTATAACTGCCATCGTAAGACAATTGAGATGAAATTTAAACGGTCAATATCTTATTAAGTGATAAGAAAGTGGATGCTCGTCAATATGATGAGCACCGAATGCGAACCCAATGGTCATAAAGGCGAAGTTGTGAGAGTCAAAGGAGGTCCTTGACCACTAAGCCAAATCCCTTATTTCCCATAATGACCCACCCACTTGTTGTGGCATTATTTGGTGCTTGTTTGGCCACTTGGCGACCATGTTGGGTCTCCTTGGAAGCCATCAAAAACTCGATGAGCAAGCCCATAAAGCTTTGTATGTTGAAAAAGGAAAGATATAAAGGAAAATCACAAGAAGAAACAAGTCGGAGAACATTTTATGCTCATCATTTTGATGAGCAAATCTGTGCTCATCTCCAATATTTACCTCTAGATTAATTTTAAATGATCCATATTAAATTGTTTTAAGTTTTACATTGTAAAAAAATGTTTATTTGATTATACGAAGATTTAAAATAAAGAAAATCTCATATTTATTGCTTGTGATAAAAATGAATTTATCATTAACAAAATCTCAAATTAAATATTTTAAATTAATACCATTCAAATTAAAATCTGAACGACTGAGATCTCATAACAATAATGAGAAATTAGATGCTCATTACTATGATGAGCATGTAATGTGCACACACACACACACACACACACACTCACTCTCTCTCTCTCACTCTCACACACACACACACAATTATAACAACTCAAATTTATGGTTTGAATTATTCTAGGAAAAATAAACGTCTTAGGATGAATTAGGAATTATTTATTATTTCTTTTGAATCTTGGTTTTGAGGTTTTGAGAAATAAGTGGAATATCCACAATATTAGGGATTAGTTGCTAGATTTAGGGGTAGTTTCTTATTTTAATTTCGTATTTGAATTAGTCTTTCTCTCTCTCTCTCTCTGTAAGCTACATCTATTTATTGGCTTTTTGCCTATTGAAGAAAGCTATCTATGCTGTAACTGATCCACCACGACATCACCTAAGGCATCACCATGCATGTATTCCATGAGGTCCCTACCTTGTATCTCTGTACAATTAGATGATATTGTACTAATCTTATTAAGATCACTAATGCTCTTTCTTTGTGATTCAAGACTAGGAATAGGTTTCAAGTAATAGACATGTAGTGTCCTCAAGTCCTTATGATTATGATCCCTATCATAGATCCTCGAGTAAACACATGTTCTATTCCTAAGGCCTTTATCTTTAAAAGCATGTTAATCGTAAAATATAGGTGAGACATGATTATGATAACGATCAAATGTGCTAATATATATATATATATATATCATGAAATACCAAACAGTACAAGGTGTTCATTTAAAAAAACAAATTGTCTCTAGGACACCTACATACTAACATTATCCCTGACCATCAGGAAAATATGGAGGCAAGTTCAAATCCGGAACCAAAGGTATGGGTAAATTCACTTCAGGAATTCGGGGCGGTGGTAGTTCCAAAGTTGCTGGTTCAACAAATGGATCCACTTCAATCGGATAAGGTGTTTGTATTTTCTCCAACAACTTTTGGTAACTTTTCATTTCATCAAAAAGGGGACGTAGATGTTCCCCTAATAATGTCACAGAGTATTCCCTGAAAGAAGGAATAAAAACATGATGGTCAGTTATATAGTTAGAAAATTTATATACTCGTAGTAATAAAGAACACCATTTTGTAGTTTAGAGAACTTTACTACTATACAACTAATAATGCAGATAATGGATTCTATTGAATAAATTGATTATTATACTATTCATATTCTTACGTTGTTTTCTTGGGTCGAACCCCAGCATAATTTGATGCGTAAAGCCACGCGCCGTCACTTAACGTATAGAACCTGGGTCTTGAACTCGTCTGAAAAGAAAGTAATTCTTATAATATAAATAATTAGTGTTAAAAAGGCAATTTTTAGTTGCAAACCCACCTTGAATTTAATATATCCCACTTCTTCATCTATGTTAATAGATGGTTGTAGGGATATAATATCCTCCCACGAGAATGTTATTTTTCTTCAAGTCCTCCCCATTCAGTTTGAAAAGATAAGGTTTGAGAGATTTGTCCGACATGAACCATCATGTCACATTGTTCCTCGACAAATTCTCCAAAAGCCATTCGGATTATTTTGTATGTTCCCATATCTATCTGCGATTTGCAAAATCAGTTAGTGCCATTCTTTATCTAGTAAAAAGTAAAAATGATAAGATAAAAGGAATGACATATTTATTTGGTAAAAGGTAATATGTTGTAACATCCTCAATTTTGGGCCTTGAGATTTGAAAATAAGCCTAAATTAGGCAAACAACCAAGCCCAGTTTAGGAGGTGTGACATTCCCAAATAGGGCCATATCTTCGACCAAGAGGGAAAGCAAGAGATAAAAATCAACAAACTTGGAAAAAATAAGCCAAGTTTAAGGAATATGTTGTGAGGGCATTTTGGTCATTTGGTTTGGGGGATCTTCAAGGGTCTTATTGTCAAATTTCAAGATATTTTACACTCCCATTTTGCATGTCAAAACTTCCTAGATAAGAGGGCAAGATAGAAAGGATGAGTCATGCAATTAGCAACTGAATCAACAAGTGTCACATTGAGGTTTGATGGTAAGAGACATAAGCCTCTAGTTGTCATTTTGTTATAATATTTTGTTGCCTAAATCAGTGTGTATTTCGGCCACAAAGAGGAACAAGAGAAAGCCATATTAAGTGTCATCTTATGGTTTAGTTAGAAGACACTTAGACACATGTCTTGCTAGGAAGCAAAGCGATGTCAAAAGAAGACACCTAAACATGCTAGATGGCTTGATTATATGAAACCTAAGACATCGAAATTCTAGGTGTCACCATGTGGTTTAATCTTATGACACCTAAGGCCTTCTTACATGCATATAAACAGATTTCACTCCCCCTCCTCCCTCTTAAAATGCACACACACACAATTACCCTTGTCACAGACACACACAACACACACATGTTCTCTCCTTACAATGACACTTGGCACACACATGCATTAAAAACTCTCCACCTCCCCCTGTCAATTCAGACGCACACATACTCCCCCTCCCCACATTTCATACTTCTCTCAAACTCTCCAACAATTCTCTCATCTTCTTCTTCCAACCGTACACACACACACATTCCTCCAAGCAAACAACAATCCTTCATCCCTCCTTTCCACGGTTAGCTTGCATGTGGGTTTTGGGTGTTAGGCCAAGATCTTGAAGAATGAAAAGGGAAGACAAAGTGACCACAAGATCAAGATCAAAAGCTTGTGGTAAGATCCAAATCCTCTCTTGAAAATTCTAAAGTCTTATTGATTGTGAGAGAACTTGGCCAGAACCAAAACTAAAAGAAATAAAGGGATTTTAGAAATTATGAGACCACCGTCGTGTTCCTTATGGAAAATTTTGTGGGAATAAGATTTTGAATGAATTTTTAAAGCTGTTTTTGAACATGAAATAACGAGCTCAACAAAGGCGTTAAATCTGACAATTTTGGATCATTGAAGTAAGTGAGTTTGTGAGTGTGGTTTCATGGGGTAAACGTCCTCTAACAATTATGAAAATATTCCAGAATATAGAGGACATTAATATCTTTAAAATGGTGGATATTTTGTATTTTTCTGAGCTCTGGTCAGAAAACAATAGAATGTTCAAAATGACCATGAGTTCTAGAAACCAATCTGGACAATCTGGAATTTTTAGGAACTGGGAATGATGTAAGTATAATTAAATATTAAAACCAATTTTCCCAAACACTAGACTTAATAAGAAGTTCATGGTTTTTGAAACACTTATATCAGACACTGAGAACTCCATATATGAATTTTTAAAGATAAGTTATGAATTCTGGAAGCATAACAGGACAGTCAGGGAAAACATAAAACCTTTGAATGAATTGATAAGTTATGACCTTTGGAATTATTTTTCTGTGAAAGTGGACTTACCTGGAAACATGTGGGAGTTGACAGAACATTAAAATGATTTTTGTGCATTTATTATGAATTTTCATAGTTTAATGAAAATTCTAGCAATTTATGGTTAAGTCCAAAAGAAGGGAAATTAAAGGGGTAAAAGTTCTAAGGTTAATACAACTTTGGTAAACATTCATTTTCCCTGGTTCTAAAGTTATGGTTATGTTCTTAGGGCCACACGGAGAATGAAGGAACTTCAAGCAACCCGACGGTTAGCGGAAGGGGAACCCGAGTATTGATGGTAGTCCTTAAAGGTAGTGGGCTTACCTTACTTGCATGTATTTGATATTATTTCTTGTGCTTATATGTATAATTGCTATGGTTGCTTGTTATGTTTAACACACTTGAATGATTGAAGCTCTGTTTATGATTATGTTATGGCCATGAGTTTGATGCATGAGGAATTGAGCATGTAGAAATGTCATTATGTTAACATGAGCTTTTTCAAGGCAAGTATATCATACACTAGCATTTGCCTTGCATGCATTGTTTGGTATTGTCTGTAACTGGGATTCCTCATAATCTCACCCTCCACTACCAACCAATATACAGGTGAGCATAGGAGAGAAGTGTTGCACAAGGCTCAAGGAGGGAGTGTTGCTTGAATACGGCCCAGCAGAGGGATGGCTTGAAGAACCAAGGGAAGACAGTTTGGTATGTGGCGTCATGTAGGGCCCACACACATACACACTCTAATACGATGTCATTTGGCGGGTCTCGGTATGTGTATTGGAATCCAAGAAACTTGTGCAAAATCTAAGTAAGCACCGATAAAGTAACTTTATTAAAGTAGCTTTATTAAAGCTAGTCATGATGGCTAATGATGACAAATGATGACACAACTTTTGTGTTGGCATCTCTATAAGGTACCACCTAGTCCATGAGTTTGGGGAATGCACCGGTTCTTGGCCTGGTCACGTACTTGAATCTCCCAAACACTAAACACGGGATTTAGGAAAATTCATCAAGTCTTCCCTTTCCTGACTTAAAGTGGCTCCTAATAAGAGAGAGAGAGAGAGAGAGAGAGAGAGAAGAGAAAGAAGAAGCATAAAGGGAAAATAAAAGGGGCAAATGGAGCATTTTGATTGGTGGAAATTTGGTGTAGTCAAATAAGGATTGGATATTCAATTTAACATCATTTCATCTTCATTCCCCTCACCATTCATTTATGCCAATTGAGAGAGAGGAAAAGAAAAGAGACTAAAGGAAAATATAAGAGAGGTAAAGTGACTGTTTTGATTGGTGGAGTTGGATATAATCAATTATTGATGAGATAATCAATTTAGCACCCTCTCTTTATTCATTTTCGTCATGCTCATTTCCAGACTAAACAAGCGAGAAAGAGACAAAGCTTAAAATTCCCAAAAATGGCATAAAAGTTGTGAGAAGAGAGAAAAATAAACCAAGCAAAGATCATCCATGAAACGACCTCTAATCCAAAAACTTGCTTCACTGACATAAAGTGGCTCCTAAAAAGAGAGAGAAAAGAGAAGGAAGATACATAAAGGGAAAATTGAGAATTTTGGTTGGTGGAAACTTGATGTAGTCAAATAACGATTGAATATTCAATTTAACACCATTTCATCTTCATGCCCCTCACAATTCATTTCAGCCAAGTGAGAGAGAGGATAAGAAAAGAGACTAAAGGAAAAACATAAGAGAGGAAAATGGAGTGTTTTGATTGGTGGAGTTGGATTTAATCAATTATGGATGAGATAATCAACTTAACACCTTCTCTTTCTTCATTTTCGCCATGCTCATTTCGAGACCAAACAAGCAATGGATAGAGAAAGTTTAAAACTCTAAAAAATGGCAGAAAAATTGTGAGGAAAGAGAGAAAAATAAACCAGGCAAGATTATCCATAAAAACCACCACTAATCCAAAAACTCCACAAAATGTTCTCAACTCATCAAGATCTTCACTTCTATGGTTTTGGTTTTCTTATTGGTGGATTTTTGTGCTAACTAGTGAGACGAAGTCTGTCGATTTCTAAACCAATTGCGTAATCACGATAAGGTAGGCCTAAGCTTCATTATGAACCGATTGATTTAAGGCTTTGATTAAGCTTTGAATGCTTTGAGAAGACCCTAATATTTTGATCGAATAGGATTCCTAGGGTTTCATGATGATTTGTTCATATACATATGGTTATATGATGATTTCGAAGTATACGAACCTAGTTTAGTGAATACATTGTGAATTGGTGAATTGTTCCTTTAGAACCCTAGTTTCGATCAAAAGAGGCATATGGAAGGGCTATTAGTTTTCTAATTTTAAGGTCTCCAATGGATTCTTTTGGGTGAAATTGTGTAGGATAAAGATGAGAAAGTAATTTTGGAAGGATATGATTAGAAATGAAAATGGAAACGTGATATAATGCGGCGAGATTGAGTTCCTGCCTAGCAGTCTGTTTGTGATGTGTGTTTGATTGACCAAATGATATCCAATGGTTTTGAAACTTTCCACAATAAATTTATACTTGTCAAGCTTTAATTTGCCAAGCTGTATAAGTCAATTGGATCTGTATAATATGAGTTGTGAAATTTTGAAATTAGGCAATAAATCTGGAACGTTTTCTAGATCATTAAGAATTTATGGATAAATCTAGAATATTGTATGACCATTTGACAGTGGGAAGATTTTTTCCATAAAACTAGACTAAATATGGATCACATAACCTCTGGAACCACTGCAATTGGACACTTTTACATAAAGATATGAATTTTCAAATTTGATTGAAAATTCTGCCAGTTTTGACTTATGCTTGAAGATGAGAAAGTAAGGGCAATTGGTAGTAAAATTAAGTTCTAAGGGTTTATATAAGCAGTTGGAGTTAATATAGGCCTTTAGCTACATAGTATTTTGAGATACTAAAGAGCTCGGATAAATAGTAACTTGTCCTTCTGTGAATATGTAATTATAGGATTCAATAATTGTTCGGAAGCTTTACCAAAGTGCAATACAATGCATCCCTGAAGCTATAGCAGAGTAAATGACGCAGTGCTATGCTGCATATGTTATGATGTTTTGTCAAGGTTGTTTCTAGAAATATAGTGTAGGTTGAGAACAACGGTTAGATTGATGACGTATTGAAATAGAAGATGCGGAGGATCGAAACTAAAGATTTGAAGAATGCCACAGTATCAGCAGAATCAATCTATCGAGATTGGAAAGAAAGATACAATTGGATCTTGACAGATTAGGAAAGGCCCAGTTCGTTGAATGTGCGGTGCAAGTAGAGCAGACTATATAAGGAAACAACAACCAACCCTAAAGGGTGTCAAGTCATCGAGAGTCAAAGGCCAATCCTATACGGCCGGAATCGAACGAAGAGTGAGAGAAGTTACGAAGCACAAGTACTCCAAGAGAACCCAGCATCCTTCCTTACAGTGAGACGGAGTAAAGAAGACGTGGAGTTGTGACGTGACACGGCTTCTTCCACGCCATCGGAACCTCCATCAAGCTTTCTGATTCTTTTCCTTTATTTAATTCCAGTCAATCTTTTCGTCATGGACTATTCTGTAGTACTCTATTTAGTGATTCCCTCGTTAGTCATTAACCAACTTCCTGAGGCTAAACAAGGATGATTTTCTAAGTATAGAATGAACCCAGTTGCTAGTTCTTAATTCAATACATTCAATTTGCTTATCAGTAATTTAATTTCTTGTCGATTAGCGAGAGCTAAGGGCTAGATCAGTGGCCTCGGCTTACCAAGTGGTAATTTTACCCCACAAATTTTTTGGGGGGTAATTTTGCTTTGAAAGTGAAAAAATGAAGCTTTTTTTTCCCCGATTTATCCAAGCTAATTTTGATAGTTAGTTGACTAAACATGTCGAGCTAGCGTAGTCAAACATGTTATCGATGGTATTTCTTTAAGATGCAAATTTGCAAGAAAGGTTTGAAATCTAACTTGGAAAAAAATGAAGTAAATGACACATAGACTTTTGGTACAAATTGACACCTTAACAAAAATGACATGTAGACTACAAGCACAACATATTAAATCAACTAAGAGTCAAAATAAACTAGGATAACGGCCAAGGAAAAATTTCTCAATTTATTGTACTTATGAGGAAACCTTGCTCCTCAGTGAAACCTTCTAGGGTAAAATTGCCCCTTTAAATGGGTGATTTTTAAGAAATAAAAAATAAAATAAGATTGGGGCCTTCTCTATATAATTAAACGGAAGTTTTCAAAAAAAAAAAAAAAAAGGTGACACTACATTTTTAAATCTAATGAGTATAAAATGTTGCAAATTTGATTTTTTAAATTTTATTCAAGGAAAAATATAAAAGATTATGCACTCTTTATTTTTGAAAAAAGCATAAAAGATTTCATAACTAAACCATTTTATGCTCACAATATATCAAAATGTCACCCATTTTGTATATAAGCTAGTGATCACAAAACAAAACATTTGGGAAGTTGTGAAATTTTGTTCTGGAGAGCCAAATAGAGAAGGCGTATTATTTATTTATTACAAATTCATAACTACACCATTCTATTCTCATAAAATACCAACACTATCAGATATTTTATATAAAATCTCATGGTTATAAGTAACAAGAACTTCAACGAAAGGACAAAATAAATGGAGCAATATACCCAAGAGGGGGTGAATTGGGTATTTTAAAAACTTTTAGAAATATGCTCTTATAATCGTTTTGAACAAGTAAAAACATAGATGATAGCTTTTAGAGGAAGGGAAGGAAAAAGCTTGCACAATAGAAATTATCCTGGTTCGGTCTTATCTTTGACCTACATCCAAATCCCCAAGCCACACTTGGGATTTTCAATCCACTATACTCACAAACCGATTACAAACTCGTACTCGTACTCAAGAGTAGTTCTCTCTCTCTAGAACTCACTCCCCTTACAAGTTGTAATCAATACACCCAACCACCAAGTCCCCTGACTTGTGGTTATCTCAATCAATAAATGATTTACAGATAGAAACTCTCTCTAAGAGTAGATGATAATAAACACTGAAGCTTATAATGTCAAAAGACAGAATACAAGTGAAAACTGAAAGGTAGTTGAGAAAATTGAATGCTTGTGCGTTTTCAGTTGTTGTGTTGTTGAGAGGACTTGAATGCAGTCCTATTTATACTCAGAGATCATTAGATGACCGTTGCCACTTCAACAGATCCGTTGGAGAGACTCTGCCAAGGTTAAGAAGTGAGGTTTGGCTTCTTCTCTCTCTAAACTCGCCTTAATCCAAATTTGGCCAAGAAGACTGTGTTGACCTTCCGCAAATCAATCCGTTTGAAACACAGTTGCTTGTTGTAGAAAAACATTCTTTAATGTTTTGCAGCCGTGTGCGATGGAATAGCCAAAGTAGTGCAACTCTCTCGTACATAGCATTTAATGTTCTCAACCACTTTTGCTTTTTGCTTTATCACTCCAAAATCATTCTTTAAATCACCCGAGACTCACCAATAAGATCATTAAACATAGCAAGGTATAGAGAGAATGTTCCCGGAAAGTATTAGGATCAAACAGGGACATTTTGCAAAAACGTAGAAATCGAATTTCAAAATCACCGTTAGAAACTCGAGTTTGTGTATCAAAACTCGAGTTTTCAACTGTGCACTTAAGCCAAAACTCGAGTTTCAAAACTCAAACTCGAGTTTTCATCTTCCAGAGAGCAAAGTCGTGTTTCGAGCTTTTGGACCAAAGTTTGAATGAATCTCAAAACTCGAGTTTCCAAAACCAAACTCGAGTTTTGGATTGTTAGTGAAAATAGTATGTTGTAGTCCAAAACTCCAAGACTTGAGTTTCAAAACAAAACTTGAGTTTTCAAAGGCTCGAGAAAGTGAGTTGTTCTTTGCTTGAACAAAACTCGAGTTTTGGAATCAAAACTCGAGTTTTCATATTATCATGAAAACTATGAAAAACTTGTAATGCTCTCGGGTTGACCAAAACTCGAGTTTTAAAATCAAAACTCGAGTTTTCATTTTATCATGAAAACTTTGAAAACTTGTAATGCTCTCGGGTTGGCCAAAACTCGAGTTTTAAAATCAAAACTCGAGTTTTCATTTTATCATGAAAACCTTGAAAACTTGTAATGCTCTTGGGTTGGCCAAAACTCGAGTTTTAAAATCAAAACTTTTTCATTTTATCATGAAAACCTTGAAAACTTGTAATGCTCTTGGGTTGGCCAAAACTCGAGTTTTAATCATCAAAACTTGAATGTTTTCA
Organism: Acacia acuminata; assembly: GCA_019022655.1. Lineage (NCBI taxonomy): Eukaryota > Viridiplantae > Streptophyta > Magnoliopsida > Fabales > Fabaceae > Acacia > Acacia acuminata. The sequence continues at coordinate 496,442 of JAFJYI010000225.1, read as the reverse complement.
TTTTATCATGTGAAAACATAATAATTCATTTTTCTGATGACAAGGCGCGAGACTGAGTTTGAAAATTTAAAAGTCCTTGTTCTGTCAAAACTCGAGTTTTCTACTCAAAACTCAAGTTTTGCTTAGATCATTGAAATTGACCATTTTTCTGCCAAGACCAAAACTCGAGTTTTGAAAACAAAACTCGAGTTTTGTCTTGTGGGAAACTTTTTCAACTTCCCAAGACAAAACTCACAAATTGGTTTACAATTGTCACTCATCATCAAAACACATAGAGAACTAACATTCTCCCCTTTTTGATGATGACAACACTTGTAAACCGGCTTCCAAGAAATTAAAGAAAATCATTCACTTTTGAAATTAGGAAGGATAGAATTCAATACTTATGCAAATCGAGATAGACAACGAAAGCAATGATAGGATTGAGTTTCATTCATAAAGCTAGAGTTGTACAATTCATTAAGAACAAGAAAGCAAATAGCTAGTGAATGACATAAACACCAAATCAAGTAAAAGAAATTATCATGCAGAGGCTAAATTCAGTAGACTAAAGCTAAGCCAGTTCAAAAAGCCCCAAATTCCCAAAATTTCCAAACTATTCCCAAGATTTCCAAACTATTAATCCACTTTCTCTCCCCCTTTGTCATCTTCAAATTGGGGAGGATCAGTATGGAGAAGAAAAGGTTCAGTGGGAGGAGTGGAAGGGGAGGTAGAGGAATCAGGGAGGATTTCAGTAGCCGGAGTGGAAAGGGAGGTAGAGGAATCAGGGAGGATTTCAGTAGTTGGAGTGGAGGGGGAAGGTAGGACGATGGTAGCAGGGGTAGATGGGTTAGGTTGGGTTGTAGGAAAAGTGAAGGAGGGGGAAGAAGGAGTCTCGTGCTCGGGCTTAGGATGAGAGGTGCTAGCGAGAGGAGAGACCAATCCCTAGGTGCTTCATGATCCTATCAAGCTTGTCATTGGAACTGCAAATTGACACCCATTGTGAAGAGATTTTGGCATCCAAATCATGTGACGATCGTAGAGCTCGAGTGCACACCCTTAAGTTGCTTTGTGTTAACTCGCATATCTTGCCGGACAGGCTTGTGATTTGAGATTTCGTTGATCTTGAAAGGCAATGATCTCATCATTTCCTCTGGTGATCTCATTCAAAATTCTACCCATTTCAAACTCCATTCGAATTTGCATAGCAGCCACTGCTCTATCCACAATCCCTTTGATCCGGGATTCGAGATCAGAGGGAACAGAAGGTTGGACATGATCAGATTGAGCCTCTTGTGTTCGGGGTAGGTTCCTTGTGTGTGGGATCCAAAGTGGGAACATGTGATTGACCAGAACCTTCACCCTCAATAGAGATTTTCATGTAGTGAAGCTGACTTTTTCCAAAAGTTGCTGGCTTTCTCATGGTATCTGGGGGACCCACATGCCATACCTTGTGGTAGAACAATATGACTGAAATCAAGGATGGATAAGGAATATGAGAAGGTCGACGAGAGGAAAATCTGAACTTAACCATTTCTTGAAAAATCCAAAGGGCCAATATTGAATGAAGTTTGCCTCACAAAAGCAAAGAAACACAAGGAAGTCCTTTTGAGTAAAATGGGTGTAATTTCCACCTTTTTGGATAAAATTTCTGGAGTAAATGTACCACAGAATTCTGTTGGTGGTGGACATATCAGATGGTTTGAAAGACAGTATGAGCAGATTCTCAGGAAGAGGTTTGTGGGGACAAAGAGTGGTGAAAATGTCACGATTGCTCAACCTTATCTCAGGGACATTGGGTGGATTATCAATTTTCAGGATCTTGTTGATGATGTTGGCAGATATGGTGAACTGAACACCCTTAATCGATGTTGTAACTCTCTGCTCTACCAGATTGCCTTCAGAATCCTCAATGTTATCCCACACCATATTGAAGTAAAAAATTTTGACAAGGTTTGTGGAGTAGGGAGCGGACACAGAAATAAAAGACTCATAGTCTTTGAGCCAGGGTGAGAGGTCTAAATTGTGGTCTTCCTTTATTTTGGTTAAATCCACAAAGGACAAAGGGACAAAATGATTTGTTAAGAAAGAATTCCTTAAACCCGTCAAAGACCCTCTCTTGATTCATCCGGGTAGGAGCAGGTTGAAAAGCCCTCCGGAGCGAGAATCGTGATTGTAGATTTCGATATGGCGTCTTCCATAACCTCGGGAGTTCGGGAGCACCGAGGAGCGAGTCGAGCACCGAGGACCCTTGTCCTTTTTCTCGGAACAAAAAACGTCTTGGATCGTTTAGCCTTAGGAGGTTTGGGAAATTCGGAGGGTCTCGCGTCGTTGATTTCCCTTTTTCTTTTGGGGAAGATTCGAGTCATGTCTTCTCTTGGTTCGAAGCTCGGCCTATCGTCAATAGAAACACCCTTAGTGGTGGGTGACTTTGCCGGAGAGATGTCGTCTGGAATCCCTTTAATCTTCTTGTCGACTCCAAATTTAAGACGAGAGGACCGAGTCTTCAATCTCACCGGTCGTTCAAGGAGAGGAAGTAGGATTAGGTCCTCCTTTGGGGTTGGAGGAAGGGGGCGACGCCATTTAGGGTTTTGATGGGAGTTGGTCGAAGGGATTGAAGGAATTGAGGGAAATGAAGAGATGAGTCGAGAGAGAGAATAGTGAAAACTAGGGTGAAACTTGAGTTTTGAAGCAAGTTATGGAAAATAAGTGAAAATCAAATATATATACCTCGACTAAAACTCGAGTTTTACTTTCAAAACTCGAGTTTTGAAGAATAGCTTACCCGGACTTCAAAAGTGTAATGTGAACTTTTGAAATTCCTCGATCAAAACTTGAGTTTTATTTTTCAAACTCGAGTTTTCATTCCTCAAAACTTTAAGTTGCTCTTCTGTCGATGGATGGAAACTCGAGTTTCCAAATTACAAACTCGAGTTTTGAGCTTCTTCAAAAATCAAGTTTCTTTCTCTCTCCCCGATACTTCACCAAAACTCGAGTTTTGGATCAAAACTCGAGTTTTCTCCGCCTATCGCAAAAACTCGATTTTGTAGAATGTCCCGCAAAGACCACATCTAGAAGCTCCGATGCTTAAGTTAGTAATTGTTGATCATCAAAAACATAACTAACATTAAAATGAGTGAGGATTTCTTACGCTCATTGGGATTTACCATTCCCAATTCTCTTCGTATGAAATTAAATTGCTCCTTCGCTAAAGGCTTGGTGAAGATATCGCAAGTTGAAGATGAGTTGGGATGAACATGACTTTGACATCTTTTTCCGACATGATCCCTTATGAAATGATGCCTCACATCAATATGCTTGGTTCTTGTATGTTGCACCGGATTCTTGGCTAAGCTTATTGTGCTTGTGTTGTCACACAAAATAGGAATTTCCTTCAAGTGAACTCCCAAGTCGCAAGTTGTTGCTTCAACCATAGCACTTGAGCACAACAACTTGAAGCAGCCACATATTCAGCTTCGGTAGAGGACACGGCCACGATGTTTGCTTCTTGCTGAACCAAGAGACAAGTGAGTTGCCAAAGAATTCGCATTGGCCACTTGTACTCTTTCTATCTGTCTTGTAGCCGGCATGATCCGAATCTGAGTATGCCACCAAGTGTTCTGGTTGACCTTTGGGAAACCATAATCCAAGAGTCTTCGTGTCTGAGAGATATCTGAATATCCTCTTTACATGTTCAAGCATGGGACTCTTTTGGGCGGATTGGAACCTTGCACACATCCCAACACCGAATGGATGTCCGGACGACTGTGTGAGATAGAGTAAGTGATCCATCATTCCTCTATACTTTGTGATGTTGAAATCTTTGCCCTTCTCATCAGCATCCAGTGAAGCAAACTTGAGCTCATAGGAGTGTCGGCACCATTGCATTGGTCCATTCCAAATTTCTTCAAATCATTCGATATTTGGTTTGGGAAATAAATATCCCATCTTTTCTTTGCTTGATTTGCAGTCCAAGAAAGTAGTTGAGCTCTCCCATCATGGACATCTCAAATTCTCCCCGCATAGTCTTTGAAAACTCTTCACACAAAGCATCATTAGAAGCACCAAATATAATATCATCCACATATATTTGAACCATTAAAATTTCATTTAGCTTATTACTCTTTATGAAAAGAGTTGTATCTGCTTTTCCTCTAACAAAACCTTGATCTAGAAGGAATTTGCTTAATCGCTCATACCAAGCTCTAGGAGCTTGTTTCAGCCATATAGAGCCTTCTTGAGACGATACACATGATCTGACAATGTTCATTTTCAAAACCAGGAGGTTGTTCTACATAAACTTCCTCTTGTATAAAACCATTCAGAAAAGCACTTTTCACATCCATTTGATATAGTTTAAAACCTTTCACACATGCAAAGGCTAGAAGTACTCTTATGGCTTCCAATCTTGCCACTCGGAGCATAAGTTTCTTCATAATCAATTCCTTCTTCTTGATTATAGCCTTTGGCAACCAATCTTGCCTTGTTGCGGACAATGATTGCAGACTCATCACGTTTGTTCTTGAATACCCATTTGGTGCCAATGACCGGATGATCTTTGGGCCTAGGTACCAAATCCCAAACTTGATTTCTATCAAATTGATGTAACTCCTCTTGCATTGCTATCACCCAATCATTATCCGAAAGGGCTTCATCAATCTTAGAGGGTTCTATATGAGATATAAATGCAGAAAAATGTTACTTCATTCAAAGTACTATTTCTCGGTTCTTACTCCCGATTAATATCACCTATAACTTGGTCTAAAGGATGATTTCTAATAAATTTCCAAGCTCTAGGTTGAGTCTCGATCAGATTTTCAATATTATTTTGGGGATCACCTCAAAAACATTTTCGAGATTTTCAATAGAAGTAGGAGTAGTTTTCGAAAAGAATTGATTTTTGAAAACATTTTCTTCTTCATTGTCCAAGGCTTTATCGATTTGGATTCACAGAAAACAACATGTATTGATTCTTCAACAATACGAGTGCGAGTATTAAAAACTCTATAAGCTCTACTCCTATTTGAATAACCAATGAAGATACCTATATCGCTTTGGAATCGAATTTACCAAGATTCTCTTTACCATTGTTGTGCACATAGCACTTGCATCCAAAGACATGTAGGTGGCTGAGATTTGGCTTCCTTTCCTTGTAGAGTTCATATGGGGTCTTGTTCAGCTTCTTCCTCAAATAGGCTCGGTTGGAGATGTAGCAAGCCGTACTCATCGCATCAGCCCAAAACACTTGAGAAGTGTTGTTCTCATTTAACATTGCCCTTGCCATCTCAGTGAGGACCCTATTCTTCCTCTCAACCACACCGTTTTGTTGAGGAGTCCTTGGAGCCGAGAAGTTGTGATCAATTCCCACATTGTCACGAACTCGCCGAAGGCGTTGTTTTCAAATTCGCCACCATGATCAGTCCTTATACCTGAAATTGCAAAGCCTTTCTCGTTCGGACCTTTTTGGCAAAGGTAACAAACTGATCAAACGTTTCATCTTTAGATGATAAAAATATTGTCCAAGCAAATCTAGAGTAATCATCAACTATGACCAAAGTGTAAAGGTTTCCACCAAGACTTTTTACTCTAGCCGGTCCAACTAGATCCATATGAAGTAATTGAAGAGGTCTATTAGTTGAGATCTCATTTTTTGCTTTAAAGAAGATTTGGTTTGTTTTCCTTTTTGACAAGCATCACAAACTATGTCATTTTTGAAATTCAATTTAGGAATACCAATGACCAAATCCTTTTTCAAAGAACTTGTCAAGTTGAAACATATTAACATGAGCTAATCGCTTATGCCATAGCCAACTCTCATTCAAGTTACTAACAAAACAATTTTCAAACCTCAAGCATTGCTAGAGAGGTTAAGAGTATAACAATTTCCATCTCTAGGTGCTCTAAATAAGGCTTTAGTTTTCAAATCATCAATGGGGACTAAATCTTTTCTAACAATCAAACATTCATTTGAATCAAAGATAACTAAGTTACCCTTGTCGGTGCTTTGGCTCACACTTAGGAGGTTGTGACACAATCCTTCTACTAGGTAGACATCTTTGATGAGAGGACCTTCATTGTTTCCTATCTCACCAATCCCAGCAATTTTTCCCGATTGGTCTCCTCCAAATGTGACTCTACCACCATCCTTTGGTTTGATTGAAAGAAATTTAGATTCATCTCCAAATCATGTGTCTTGAGCACCCACTATCAATGTACCACTTGTTGGGTCTTGATGCTCTAAGACAAACCTGCAATTTTCAAGGGATCAAGCCTTAGGTACCCATCTTTTCTTGGGTCCTTTGGAGTTAGTTTTGACCTTAGGAACATAAGTTCCTTTCGGTACCCATTGATAATTTCCCACGGTTTAATTTTTCTTTCCTTTTTATGAAAGCAAGATGAAGTAGAATGACCCTTCTTATTACAAGTAATTGCAATGTGCAAAGGGGTTTGAAGAGTGAACTGATTTTGTGAAATAGTTCATGTATGTTTTTTGACCACTCTTCTTCTTGCCTTTCTTTCTTATCAAAGTCTGGTCTCAGTAACCAATGCCGATCTATCATTTATAAAATGTTGTTGTTTCAAAATGACATTGAGCATTTCACTTCCTCTAGTGAATTTCTCAAGTGCCTTTGTAAGATATGAATTCTTTTTCTTCAGATCGACAATCTTTACAAATAGTATTTTCTCAAGAAGACAACATTTCAACTTGAGATTCAAGAGTAAGATTTCGGTTTTTCAGTTTGAAATATTTTTCAGCAAGTTTTTCAAATTCAAATTGCACGATCATATATTCATCAAACAGATCATCATAAGGAGGTTTGCAATCATATACCTCTTCAAGTTTAGCACGTTGCTCTTCTTCTTCAAAGAACTAGGCATATATTGGCTTTCTCTTCCTCATCCTCATCATCTTCATCGATGAGCTATCACCCCGATGCTTTGGAAACATAAGCTTTCTTCTTGTATTTGCTTGAACTTCTTCTTTTCTTTGTCTTTGTTGTTCACCGAGGGCATTCGACTTGATGTGGCCAGGCTTTTGACATTCGTAGCAAATGATTGGCTTCTTTGCCTCATAACTGGAGCTACCCTTGTGAAACTTCTTAAAGCCTTGGTCCTTCTTGTAGAACTTCTTGAATCTTCGGACCAAAGATGCCAATTTCTTCATCTTCGTCTTCATTCTCATTTTCCTCATCTGAATCTCTAACTTCTCTTGCAACCTTGAGGGCAATCCCTTTGTTCTTGCCATGAACTTCATCAAGTCCCTTCTTGAATTTGAGTTTAGCCTCATACTCGAGAGACTTCCGAATAGAGCAGCCTAATCGACGTCATTGACTCTCCTCGAGCCTCTTCAATAGCAGTGACCTTTGCTTCCCATTCCTTGTTAAGGATATTTAAGATCTTCCTTACTTGGACTGGTTGGTCATATTCTTTTCCAAGAGCCGCAGTTGATTTATGAGATGGGTGAACCTTAGCTGAAATTCTCCAATGGATTCACCATGCTTCATTCGTAGAAGATCATATTCGGTCATAAGAGTATTGACTCTATTTTGCTTTACTCCACTGTTCCTTCATGAGCTATCTCCGAGCATCCCACATGGCCTTAAATGATAGATTGCAAATACGAAAGTATTCTTGTTGACTAAGAGCACTTTGAAGAAGTAGGACCGCCTTTTCGTTGAGTGTGACACTTCTTCCGTCATTCTCATCATATTCTTCTTCTAGCTTAGGAACTCTAACTCCATCTTCCACGGTTGATGGCTCATAATCTCCTCTTTCAAATACTCTCCAAAGACCATACTCAGTAGCATTCATAACAAACACTTTGAATTTGGCTTTCCGTAGGAGTAATGCTCTCCATTGAAACCAAAGGTGGCTGTTGATAGATGCTCCATCGTAAGATACCTTCCATAATGATCCTTCTCGAGTTGTTAAGCTCTTAAGAGAAGACCTTGCTCGATACCAAATGTAAATGGAGCTATATACCCAAGAGGGGGGTGAATTGGGTATTTTAAAAACTTTTAGAAATATGCTCTGCTTTGAACAAATGAAAACAGAGATAGACAGAGGAGGAAGGGAAGGAAAGCTTGCACAATAGAAATTATCCTGGTTCGGTCTTATCTTTGACCTACATCCAGTCCCAAGCCACACTTGGGATTTTCAATCCACTATACTCACAAACCGATTACAAACTCGTACTCAAGAGTAGTTCTCTCTCTAGAACTCACTCCCCCTTACAAGTTGTAATCAATACACCCAACCACCAAGTCCCCGACTTGTGGTTATCTCAATCAATAAATGATTTACGATAGAAACTCTCTCTAAGAGTAGATGATAATAAACACCGAAGCTTATAATGTCAAAAGACAAATACAAGTGAAAACTGAAAGGTAGTTGAGAAAATTGAATGCTTGTGCGTTTTCGCTTGTTGTGTTTTTGAGAGGACTTGAATGCAGTCCTATTTATACTCGAGAGATCATTAGATGACCGTTGCCACTTCAACAGATCCGTTGGAGAGACTCGCCAAGGTTAAGAAGTGAGGTTTGGCTTCTTCTCTCTCTAAACTCGCTTAATCCAACCGGCCAAGAAGACTGTGTTGACCTTCTCGCAAATCAATCCGTTTGAAACACGCTTGCTTGTTGTAGAAAACATTCTTTAATGTTTTGCAGCCGTGTGCGATGGAATAGCCAAAGTAGTGCAACTCTCTGTACATAGCATTTAATGTTCTGAACCACTTTTGCTTTTTGCTTTATCACTCCAAAATCATTCTTTAAATCACCTGAGACTCACCAATAAGATCATTAAACATAGCAAGGTATAGAGAGAATGTTCCTGGAAAGTATTAGGATCAAACAGGGACATTTTGCAAAAACGTAGAAATCGAATTTCAAAATCACCGTTAGAAACTCGAGTTTGTGTATCAAAACTCGAGTTTTCAACTCGTGCACTTAAGCCAAAACTCGAGTTTCAAAACTCAAACTCGAGTTTTCATCTTCCGAGAGCAAAGTCGTGTTTCGAGCTTTTGGACCAAAGTTTGAATGAATCTCAAAACTCGAGTTTCCAAAACCAAACTCGAGTTTTGGATTGTTAGTGAAAATAGTATGTTGTAGTCCAAAACTCCAAGACTTGAGTTTCAAAACAAAACTTGAGTTTTCAAAGGCTCGAGTAAAGTGAGTTGTTCTTTGCTTGAACAAAACTCGAGTTTTGGAATCAAAACTCGAGTTTTCATATTATCATGAAAACTATGAAAAACTTGTAATGCTCTCGGGTTGACCAAAACTCGAGTTTTAAAATCAAAACTCGAGTTTTCATTTTATCATGAAAACTTTGAAAACTTGTAATGCTCTCGGGTTGGCCAAAACTCGAGTTTTAAAATCAAAACTCGAGTTTTCATTTTATCATGAAAACCTTGAAAACTTGTAATGCTCTTGGGTTGGCCAAAACTCGAGTTTTAAAATCAAAACTCGAGTTTTCATTTTATCATGAAAACCTTGAAAACTTGTAATGCTCTTGGGTTGGCCAAAACTCGAGTTTTAATATCAAAACTCGAGTTTTCATTTTATCATGTGAAAACATAATAATTCATTTTTCCTCGATGACAAGGCGCGAGACCGAGTTTGAAAATTTAAAAGTCCTTGTTCATGTCAAAACTCGAGTTTTCTACTCAAAACTCAAGTTTTGCTTAGATCATTGAAATTGACCATTTTTCTCGCTAAGACCAAAACTCGAGTTTTGAAAACAAAACTCGAGTTTTGTCTTGTGGGAAACTTTTTCAACTTCCCAAGACAAAACTCACAAATTTTTACAATTGTCACTCATCATCAAAACACATAGAGAACTAACAAGTATTGATAATCGATCCAAAAAAAATGAGTGATTGCAGGACAGAAGAACTTAAAATTAAAGGAGAAATTTTGTTCGGTGAGAGAAAATGGAAGAACAGGCTATGTAGCATAGATTTAGGCTTGTATCAGTGCGAATTGGGGTTGTATGTGGTTGGGTATTCTTGCTTATATTGGTTGAATGGTTTAAGTACGGGTCTTAAATTTGAAATAATTTTCGCGACTACAAACTCATGAGCAAATATAAGAGGGTTCATAGATGATTATAAATGTGAGATGGGTGTATATATATAGGCGTGTGTATGTACGTAAGTAGGTGGCGAGATGTAGCGGAATCTCAAGATTGTAAGATTATTCAAGTTCTTCCTCCATTTCCTTGTGTTCAATGATTTCCTTAAGTTCCGACTAAAGTTTATAGATTATCATATTGTGGTTATACACCACCAAAAGGATTACTTGAATTTTTGTTATTAAAGACGGAAATTTTCCAGATCAAGGAGTTCTCTTGAAGAGTTTTCAAAATGTAAGGGCATTCTTATTTACATGTGGAATATCATGATTTAAGTTCCGAGAAGTGGCATGTTCATGTTCGTCTTATTCGAATCCAATCTTCCTTTCCGTTTTTCAACTATCGTAGTGGTCAACATGATATCACATTTTGTGCTTATCAAATTGATGAGCGTAAATGTTCTCATTACTCATCTACACTGTTATATTGATTTTGGACGGTCTAGTAATTTAATTTTTATATTTTAAATAAATTTTAATTTTAATACATATAAAATATAAAATAAGGATATTCTTATAAAATAAATTTATCATTTAAAAAATAATAATAATAATAAATTGCAAATTTAGACAATTGAGATTAAATTTCAACGATTAAGACCTAATTAAGTGATAAGAAATTGGGTGCTTGTCAGTATGAGGAGCATCGAATGCATACGCGATGGTCATACAAGGCCAAGTTATGAGAGTCAAAGGAGGTCATTGACCACTAAGCCAAATCCCCAATATCCCATATCCCAACACGCCACACCACTTGTCTTGGCATTCTCCTATTTTGTTCGGCGCTTAATTGGCGACTATGTTGGGTCTCCTTGGAAACCATCCAAAACTCAATGAGAAAACAATGATCCAAGATTATTAACCAATGGAAAAAAGTAATTTACACATTTTGAAAAGTAATTTACTCAGGATTTGCTTGGAGATTAAGTCAAAAAGCATGATCCAAATTATTAAGCGATGGACAAAAAACTGCACCGAGATAATTCTGAATATCTAAATCATTTTAACTATTTTTAAAAGGGCTTTAACTTCTCATTTTTGGCACCTAAGTGGTGTGCTCAGCTGAAGCAAGAGGGAAGTCCAGCAAGTCTCCTGTACCTAGAGAAAGAGAAAGAACATCAAGCTAATCTCCGATTTCGGTAAACATCGAAAACCCGAACCTTTGAAGCTTGTAGTTAGGGTTTTCATTTAAATGGTTAGAGCTTAGTCTTGTGATCTAAATTTTGTGTTTTTAAGGGTTCCAATGAGTTTAAAATGTGATTTTGTATGGGGTTAGGTCAGAGTGAAGCTTTACGAACTCAAAAACACCGAAAATTCAAAGAAAGAGTTTGCTTTGCCGCGACTTCGGGATTTCTGGGCAGCGAAGCTTCAACCGTGTTTTCAAAATAGTAAACAAAGTCAGTTTGACTTGAAAATTTACAACCATAGAGCAGACTTCCTGAGCTTCATTTTGATATATAATTAGACACCTTTTTTATTTTTCATCTAGCAGAAATTAATCTTTGAAACGTGTCTTGAAAGCGATAGGATTTTTCCGACCAAAGGATAAAGATTGGGCTACCCACCCAAAAATGAACACTTTTGGACATTGAAAGTCTTTTTACTCTAAACTAGACATCCTAATGGTTCAGATACCACTGATTTTCGTATAAATTGGAATTTTTTGGAATTTATTAAAAATATTTGAAGTTGGGTCAGAATCACCGGATTTTTTGGAAAATTTGCATAGGGCTCTGATTTTATGAAAAATGTAAGGGTATTTTAGAAAATACCAAACATAAGGTATTTTGGTGTTAATTAGGGTGAAGCGTATTTGGGAGGACTAACAGGCGCCATAAAAATTTAAGTTGGCGAACAATCCACCTAGTAACTGTTTTACTCAAGTACTTGATATGTGTTTGTTGTATGTTTGTTTGCCATGTATGTTTGTATGTTTTGCTAAATATGCATACAAAGCATGTTAGGGTTCGAGTCCCTAACTATTGTGCTCCTAGCATTGAGGAGAGGTCTGGGGCTGGCCTTGATTGGCAGCTCTACGGGTCGTTAGGTCCGGGGCTAGCCTGGTGCAGGCGGCTCTACGTCGTGATTCCGATAAATATGGGACTTGCCTTGGTAAGGCAAAGCCGTGCGTGATGTTTGGTTACTATATGTTTCTGTTTGCATATATGGTATATTTGGCATTTTATCTATGATTTATATGTCATGGTTGTATGCATACACTATACACATATAGTACATGAGTATTGAAAGTTACTCTAGGGTTCATATTTGAACTCCAGACACTTCAGTAGACGCAATAGGACGCGCTTGAGATAAAAAAACCTTTTTGGAAAGGTAGGGCATATCGTTGCAGATTGACGAATAGGGAATGCCTTATTATATTTTGTCTTTATATCTGGGATGACTGTATCTATATTTTTGGTATTTTATTTTTGGATGTACCCTTAACCCTTTAGGGACTGAGATAAAAGCGCTTTTAGCAGTACAATAGATAGTCCAAACCGGTATATTGCTCTATTGCGCCCACTCTAATATAAGTTAAATGGACCAAATAATAATGAAAAGGTAACCAATAAAAGAAATCCTTCTAACCCTCCACCCAAAAGGGTGAGGCCTGTAGGGGTGTAGCAAATGGGATTTGAAAATGCTGCCTATGACCTTTTTATGGCCTTGAACTTTTTTCCAAAAGAAAAGAACCACTTCACCAAGCACTGACCGTATGATGAGCACTGAATGCAGACCCGATGGTCATACAAGGCCAAGTTGTGAGATTCAAAGGAGGTCGTTGACTACTAAGCCAAATCCCCTATATCCATATCCTAGCACAGCCACACCACTTGTCGTGGCATTCTCCGGTGCCTGTTCGACCGCTTGGCGACCATGCTTGGTGTCCTTGGAAACCATCCAAAACTCAATGAGCAAACCCATAAAGCTTTCTATGGTGAAAAAAGAAAGAAAGAAGGGAAAATCACAAGAAGAAAGAAGTCGACAGAACATTTTATGCTCATCATTTTGATGAGAAAATCGTGCTCATTTTTACACCCCTACTGGCCTCGCCCTTTCAGGTGGCGGGTTAGAGAGATTCCTTATATTAGTTACCTTTCCTTCATTATTAGGTCCATTTAACATATATCAGAGTGAGCGCAATGCAGCATTTAACCGGTTTGGACAATCTACTTATTTGGTAAAAGAAAATAATCAAAAAATAAAAGTCCCCGAAGGGTTAAGATTACGCTTATCCCGAAATAATAATACAGTCATCCAAAAGTAAAATATAGAATGCGATTGGGCATTCCCTATTCTTCACTGCACCGCCAGGCTCCTACCTTTCCAAAAAGGGTCTTCTATATCAGGCACGCTCCCCTGGAACTACAGAAGTTTCTGGAGTCCGATATTGGCCCCTAGAGTAACCACTAATACTCAAGAACTAAATGTGTAAGTTGCATGCATGCAACCATGTAAACATAACTAATATGCCAAATGTACCATATATGCAAACAGAAACATAATGAAACACGTCTTTGTACCATTGAGCCGCCTTACCAAGGCAGGCTCCAGATTTATCGGAATCACAACCCTATCTCCATTGAGCCGCCACACTCACATGGCTGACCCTGGACCAGGAATCCTCAGCGCTATGAGCACAGTCACAATCATGCTCTGTATGCATATTTGGCAACACATGTACAAAACACATATAGCAAGCAAAACATACAACAAAACACATACAAGTGCCTTAGTAAAAAGGTTACTACTGGTGGGGAATATACTCTCTTTAGTATTTTATTATGCCTGATGAATTTTCCAAAAATTCTCTTGACCTAAATAACATCAAAATACCATATTTTGGTATTTACAAAAATACCCTTGCATTCTTTTTGTCAAAAAAAACGAGGCTACAGAATTTTCCAAAAATTCTGTGAATCTGGCCAAATTCAAGGATTTTTAATAAATTCCAAAAAACTCATATTGATATGAAACCAGCGCCATCAGAACCATTAATATGTCTATTGTTCAGGAAAAATAATTCCTAAGACCAAAAGTACATATATTTTGGCGTGTAGTCTATTTTCCACACCCTGGTCAGAATTATCCTGTTGCTTTCTGGTCCAACTTTACCAATTTTTATCTCTTAGTAGAAAAATTAAAATTATACAAAATTATACATCACAACAAACCTTAGGATGTTTAATTTATCCCTGAAAAATTTCGGATTAATCCAAGTTCATTTACCCTTTCAAAAACTTGGTTGAAGCTTCGCTGCCCAGATTTTCCAGAACTGGCTATGTTTTTTGGTGTTTTTGAGTTCAGAAACTTAAACCATAGCTTAACCCCATACAAAATCACGTTTTGAACACTTTTAGACCATCAAAAACACCAAAATCAGATTGCAACACCATGCCCTAACCCCTTGAGCGAAAATCGCAACTTCAAGTTTCAAAGGTTTAGGTTTTCAGTGTTTACATGAAATCGGAGTTCGGCTTGATGATCTTGGTAGCTTGGACATTGTTCTTGGTTATAGAGGCTTGGCTGGACCTCTCCTTGCTTCTGAAAATTTCGTGCTCTCCAACTAGGAGAGAGAGTGTAATATCCTAAATCTTCTCCAAAAAAATTCCATGTATGATGTATTTGCATCTGGAGAAAAAAAATAGTGAAACTTTGATGAAAGGTCAATTTTACCCGAAACACCCGATTTCGCAGAAATCAAAGATTTTGAGATGTATGTTGACACCAATGGACATAAGGAATCAATACTTTGTTCCATTTTGGAGCATTAAATTGGACTATAAAGGATTGGGAAGAATTTGTTTGGGTTCCATTGGAAATTTTGAGAAAATTGACGGAAGGTTAAAATTGCACCTTTTACGAATATGTGTCGTATGTTCTATAATTATTTAAAATTTATGGATACATGAGCATAAGTTATAAGTTGATAAAATGGACCAAAGTATTTTTAAGAATGATCCAAGGATTTTAGCCAAGGAGGGGGAAAAATTGAAATTAGTCAAAAATGGCATAATTGGTAATTATGTGGCAATTGATGGGGGTAAAATGGTAAAAAATCCCCCAAAACGCCATTGACTCTTAGTATATGATATTTTGCTTGCCAATTGATCATTTATACGGTCAAGAAGAACTTTTTTTTTTTAAAAAAAAAAAAAAAACAATTGGATTTCAACTAAAATTGGAACTAATGGCACAGTTGTAATATCGTGGAAGATGAAGGGCAATTTAGTGCTGCCCTTATTAACCGACTTCTAGACCCTAATTAATCATCAATTGGTATTCATTTATCCATCCAATTCGTCACTTAGTTTCAGCTTGAGAAACCATCACGTAACCGAAAATTTCAAGGGAAGAAGACAAGTGAAATTTGTGCGAAATCGAGGCAATTTTTCATGTTATGGACTTGTAATCTCTAATCCTTTCTTTCTCCTACTATTTAATCACGGGATTCCTTCAGTTCAGGGGTGATTAGGTTCTGATCTGAATTCTAAGAAACCAAGAAAAGAAGGAAATCTTGCGAAAAACACCGAACAACGATCAAGGTAAGCGATTCTAAGCCTATTGGTACTATACCTGAGATTACCGGTGGTTTCTTTGATTCTTGTGAATTTTGGATGGTTAATTTGCTAAGAGGAGGTTCTGCTTCATTTGTTAGAGTAGGATAACATGTCAAGTTGAACCCTAATGTGTTTAGCAATATGTGGAACCCTGCTAAAAATCAATATAATATGTGGTTAGCAACCAAAATTAGTACGTTTACAAAGTGAAAATCGTGAAATCTTGGACGGCCATGTTGAACCCTGATTTCAGCCAATACAGGGCAGACCTAAGGAGTTGGAATTTAGAAAATTTGATGGTTCCATTGTTTTCAAAATGAAAAATTGTGTAGGGTAGAGGTTTGGTTGGAATTTCGAATTTCGAAAACTCTGAGATTGGATTATACCGAAACTTGCAATCTGTTTGAAAAATCCTGTACGGACAGCGAAATTGTGGCATGTTTTTGGGGTAATAAATGACGACAAATTGCCATAAAATTTTACAGGATTAAATTAGACATAACAAGATTTAATTTGATAGGTAATTGGTAGAATTTTGATTTGTGTACATCGAGTTATAAATTTTTGAAAAATGACCTATGATTTTGGAATAAATTTGGATAACAGTACTGTTTTATTAAACTGAGATTGATGTACATATAAACATATGACGGAACTATTTTTCCTTGAAACTAGACTTAATAAGGAGTCCATAGGCTTTGGAATCACCTCATTTTGATATTTGTGCTATGAGATATGATTTTCCAAAGTTACAACACAAATTCTGAAAAATAAGGGCAAATGTGCGAAAATGAAGGGAACAATGAAATCATGGACATAACCTAAGTTTATAATTCCATGTTTAGTTCTAATATATTAGGTGACATTTGAAATGTCCAGATTTAGGAGTAGTATTGATCATTGTCCATAACTTGTTCTTATAGGAACCCGTAATTCCCAGAACACGTGAGGTTCACAAAATTTACTTGGATAAAGCAAAAGGTAGTAACTCTGGTCTCACATACTTTGTGTAGTTGTGTATGATTGTTTGAATCAAATATGTGATTGTCCTTTCCCGTATGGGACCAGCACCACTTGTGGCTCGATTGAGCGGAAGGGCTAACCATGGAGTACCTTCCTAGTGGTTAGAACTAGGCATAGGGCCTAATAGACCGAGGTTTTTAGGTGGCTACTCTAGTTGCATTTGAGCGACTTGGGCACTCTCGATTGAGAATGCTAGTGTATTCTGGATAGGACTCTCGGTAGCTCCCAGTCAAATATTCGTAGTTCGGTGTCCTGATTGAGAACTCCAATGTACGGGAGGACTTTCGGTAGTGCTAGGGGTTGTGTAGTGTGTATTTATGAACTGCATTATCCGAATGATTTATGTTGTATGGACTATTTACTTTGATTAACCTTCATATGCTATTTATGCTTTGTCTGTGAGATTTACGTGTTACTCTGGGGTTCAAATTGAATCCCAAACATTCCCAAGGGTTCAGAATCAGGATATTGTCAGGTTAGTGGACGAGGTTCAAAGGGGAAAGCAGTGAGCATAGATTGTTAACAGCTGCTGGTTGGATGTTAGATGGAGATGTAGATCTTATAGTTTAATTTTGTTTAAGCTTACTTTAGACGAAACTTTTGGGCACTGATGTAATGGATAACTAGTTTAAGAACCCTTTATATATTCCTGTACATTACCAAGGATGTTTTAATTATCAGTGTGCTATTCCTTACTTGCTTTGCTCACTAAAATTCGTTGTATTACTCTAATAAATGTCATAATTACAAGGGGTATGACAAAGAGAGCTTAGGTCCTTTTAAAATCATTAAGGAATCCAAGCAGTTCAAAATAACTGGTGTAAATTTCTATCTAGTAATTAATAATTGAATCAGGGTTTCTTGACTTATCCTTTAAGAAAATCCGAGCGTTCCCGATCCGCCATGTGGCACCTCCCTCTTCAAAATATCTAGATTTTTACTTTTCATTTCATGAAAATTACCTTTTTGGCCCAAACTTCTTTATTATTCTTTTCTTCTTCCACAAGCTCTCTAGATGTTTCCTAGAGCTTAGGTCCTTTTAAAATCATTAAGGAATCCAAGCAGTTCAAAATAACTGGTGTAAATTTATGTCCAGTAATTAATAATTGGATCGGGGTTTCTTGACTTATCCTTTAAGAAAATCCCGAGGGTTCCAGATCTGCCATGTGGCGCCTCCCTCTTCAAAATATCTAGATTTTTACTTTTCATTTCAGGAAAATTACCTGTTTTGGCCCAAACTTCTTTATTATTCTTTTCTTCTTCCACAAGCTCTCTAGATGTTTCCTAGGGCTAGGTGGCACCATCTTGGGCCCACAAATCAGATTTCTTGATTTTTATTTTATTTTTCCCAATTTATCTTATTTATTCCCTTTTTATCCAAAAAGTGGGACCCACACTTTGACTTTCGGACTGATTTTGCTTTTTTTTCCTCCAAGTAAATTTTTAATCATTTTAAGGGCTAGGTGGTGCATAAGGGACCCCACCAAATCTTCCCTCATCCATTTTATCTGGCTTTTCCACTTTATTCAGCCCAATCTCCTTCTACTGGTCTTTGCTGGGCCCCGCTAGTCAACCGGGTGCTTTCCTTTGTACTTTTCTTCAACTTTTCAGATAATTTCCCTTGAATAGACATACATATGTGGCGCCTCCTTGACTACCCAGTATGGCCCCACATTCATCTCATTCAAGTCAAAAGAAGCCCCTAACAGGTTCCTATCGGTCCCCTATCTACCGGTTAACATCATGTGGGACCCGTGTTTTGTCTTTGGGTCTAAGTATGGATAAAATCATCTGATTTTTCCTTCTCTCTCCAGGGTGGACGAAATTCAATTCTTAAGGGGTAAGAATTTGACTTTTCTCCCCCTGTAATCATTGCTTACTTTTTGCTTTTTAACCCCGTAGTGACACGTGTCCTCTAGTAGTGATTACACCGACTCCTTATCTTCAAAAACGCAGGGCATCCCTGACCGCCCTGAACATGCTGTATACTTAATACCAGCATATTTTCACTCAGCTAATTGTCTTATACTTAATACTAGCATAGTTAGGTGGCATCTTTTCCAACCAAATTTATACTGTGTGGGCCGTCTGTGCCCTTTCCCCATTGGCACTTTAATTCCATGGTTTATACACATTAGATCCACTGACCTATATAGCCTAGTCATTTAGTCCGTGAGAGGCTTCCTATCTCTTGTCACTCTTGGCACTCTTCCCGAACCGGGCTTAATTGTCTGCCCACTTTAGGCTTATTTTTAAAGTCTCTCATCCCGAAATCCGAATATTACACTCATCACACATAGTTACCATTAGATTAATTTTAGATGATCCATATTTAATTAATTTAATTTTTACATTTTAAATAAATGTTTATTTGATTATACGAAAGTTAAAAAGAAAGAGAATCTTATATTTATTGCTTCTCATAAAAATGAACTTATCATTTAAAAAAACACAAGTTAAAAATTTTAAATTTATGCCGTTCAAATTAAAATCTGAACGACCGAGACCTCATAAAAATAATGAGAAATTAGATGCTCATTGCTATGATGAAATGGAATCCAGACCCAACTCAGGACACACGCGCAAAAATTGATACTCGAGTAATAGTCTTTCAGTTAAATAACAACCCGAAATTGCAAAAACATTTTATTACATGGCCTGTGTTGTTTAGTGTATGTATCTTTCTTTAAAATTGAATCTCTATACAAAATATACGAGGACATTTATATCAACTGTCTTTTTCTAATTGGAAAAATGAAAATTTAGTATATGGATGGAAAATGGGATTTGAAAATGCTGCCGATGACCTTTTTATGGCCTTGAATTTCTTCCCCAAAAAAGTACCACTTCACCAAGCACCGACTGGGGCAGAAATATTTTTTTGGCATAAGCTATAGTAGTTCGATCAACCTAAAAGATCAAAAAAAAATTCAAGCTCATTATGTCTACTTTAATTTAGGCCAGAAATGTTAGAGGTGGTGGTATATCGTATAAGTGTATAACTCCCACCGTAAGACAATTGAGATTAGATTTAAACAGTCAATATCTTATTAAGTGATAAGAAAGTGGATGCTCGTCAGTATGATGAGCACTGAATGCGTACCCGATGGTCAGATAAGGCCAAGTTGTGAGAGTCAAAGGAGGTCATTTACCATTAAGAGAAATCCCTTATTTCTTAGCACATCCACACCAGTTCTTGTGGAATTCTCCGGTGCTTGTTCAGCCACTTGGCGACCATGTTGGGTCTCCTTGGAAGCCATCAAAAACTCGATAAGCAAGCCGATAAAGCTTTGTATGCTGAAAAAGGAAAGAAAGAAAGGAAAATCACAAGAAGAAACAAGTCGATAGAACATTTTATGCTCATCATTTTGATGAGCAAATATGTGCTCATCTCCCATATTTATAAAAATTACCGATTTTTGCCTGGAACTTCTTTATTATTCTTTTCTTTTTCCCCAAGCTCTTTAGATGTTTCCTAGGGCTATTTGGCGCCATCTTAGGCCCACAAATCAGATTCCTTGATTTTTATTTTATTTTTCCCAATTTATCTGATTTATTCCCTTTTTATCCCGAAAGTGGGACCCATACTCTGAATGCTTAGCAACTATTTTAGATGATTAGAATGAGGTTAGATATGTTAGAATAAGTTGAATGATAACAAGTGAGAATTGGGGCATATATGAATGGATAATCGTGTGTGTATATGTATAAGTATTAAGTTGTGGTAGGACATCCCAAATGTTCCTAAACAAATATGAATTTCAAAATTTATAGGAATTGACAAGAACTCAAGAGAAAAGCGATCAAAAAGGAATTTTGGTAAAGGTATAGTATTGGAAGGAGCAATAGGTGAGTGAATAACGTCCCTAATTTTTATAAATGATATTTTTATTGTTGAACTTTTATGTTTATCTCCATATTTAAAAGTATGATTTTTTTTAAGGAATAATTGTGGATTACCAATGGTGATTTTATTCGTTATTATGTATTTTCTTCCAATTGTTTCAAAGCATAATTCATGATTATGCAGTTAAATGGAAATTAGACCTTTGAGATATTTTTGATAAATTTTATATTGAAATGAGCTTGGATTTTGGAAAGCTTATAAGCTAGAATTTATTATTTAAAATGGAAGGTTTTTATGTGAGTTCTTGATGTTTTAAAAGGATTTTACCGACAGATTGAATTTCAAGGAAAGTTTTGAAATATTGTTTGTGAAAGTTCATGCTGGGGGATTTGATTTTGAAGTTTGAGATAGAACTGTTAGTATCCTGAAGGAAGAACTCTTGTTACATTGAAAAATTGACCCCAGGCATGTTTGAAATTGTTTTGAAGAGGATCAATATAGAACGTTGGTTACTATAAGAGAAGTCTTGTTAGTCCATGGTGCACCATGGTTAACCTCGAGCTCGCTTGATATTCATGGGATTTGTTCTCATCCTTGTTTCATGGACTTTGTATCCGTGCTTATTTGATGGACTGTGTGTCAATGCTTGTTTCATGACATGGAGTCATGCTTTGTTAGTTTACCCTCATGAACTATGTGTCCATGTTTGTTTCATTGCCTTGAGTCATGCTTGGTTAGTTACCCTCGTGGACTGTGTGGCCACGCTTGTCATCCGTTCTGTAAGAAGTTTCTATGGAAAGATTAGGTTTGAGAATTATGTTTTAAATTGACTAAATGAAATCAAAGGTTTTATTTCGTACATGAAGTTATCTTATTAACGATATTTTATATAGAATTCTATTTTTATTCCTAAACGTATGGTTTAGAAATTGAGATTTATTAATATATTTCTATTGTCAAAAGAAAACATGTTTAAATTATTTTACTTTTGCAATTTATTAAATTATAATAATGGGATGTTATATGTTATTCACCGGAATTTTTTTTTTGGTTCAGACAATATTGCTGATCCTGTACCTCCTACTGAGCGGTGAAGAGCCTTCTTAGTGCCTTAAAGCCTTGCGGTCTAATTTTGTAGAGCTACTAGTCAATGTAATTATAAACCTAGACTTTTTGTATTATTATTAATGCTAGATGCTCCACACAGTCTATAGGTAGGATCCCTACCTTCCTTTTGTTGTATGGAACACATGAATATTCTAAATTATGGTATTATGATTATTAATTAGAATTTGTATATAAATTTAAGGCTTAAGCAATGTGAGTTCTCTCATATTTTGTGCCAGTCACCCTTTAGGTTTTCAGGGCGTGATATTTATTGTGCCTGATGAATTTTCCAAAAATTCCCTCGATCTAAATAACATCAAAATACCATATGTTTGTACTTCCAAAAATACCCTTGCATTATTTTTTGTCAAAAATCGAACCTACAGAATTTTCCAAAAATCCAGTGATTCGGCCCAACTTCAAGGATTTTTCATAAATTCCAAAAAAAAACTCATATTGATATGAAACTAGTGCCGTCGGAACCACTAATAAGTCTATTTGTCAGGACAAATAATTCTAGAGACCAAAAGTACATATATGTTGGCGTGTAGTCCATTTTCCACACCCTGGTCAAAATTATCCTATTGCTTTCAGGTTCAACTTTACCAATTTTTATCTCTTAGTAGAAAAATCCAAATAAAATAAAATTATACATCACGGTGAACCTTAGGATATTTAATTTATCCCTGAAAAATTTCAGCTTAATCCAAGTTCATTTACCCTTTCAAAAACTTAGTTGAAGCTTCGCTGCCCAGATTTTCCAGAACTGGCAGCAAGCTTCCTTTTTATGTTTTTTTGGTGTTTTTGAGTTCGGAAAATTAAACCATAGCTTAACCCAATAAAAAATCACGTTTTGAATACTTTGAGACCATGAAAAATACCAAAATCAGATTGCAACACCATGCCTTAACCCCTTGAACGAAAATCACAAGTTCAAGTTTCAAAGCTTCAGGTTTTTCGGTGTTTACCTAAAATCAGAGTTCGGCTTGATGATCTTTGGTAGCTTGGACCTTGTTCTTGGTTATGGTGGCTTGTATGGGCCTCTCCTTCAGTATGAAAATGTTGTGCCCTCTAACTAGGACAGAGAGAGAGCTTAGGTCCTTTTAAAATGATTAAGGAATCCAGTGCGGTTCAAAATAACGGTGTAAATTTCGTCCCGATAATTAATAATTGGATCGGGGTTTCTTGACTTATCCTTTGAGAATATCCAGAGGGTTCCAGATCTTCCACGTGGAGCCTTCCTCTTCAAAATATCTAGATTTTTACTTTTCATTTCGGGAAAATTACCTGTTTTGGCCCGAAATTTATAAAAATTACCAGTTTTGGCCTGGAACTTATTTATTATTATTTTCTTTTTCCCCAAGCTCTTTAGATGTTTCCTAGGGCTATTTTTTTCCATCTTAGGCCCACAAATCAGATTCCTTGATTTTTATTTTATTTTTCACCAATTTATTTGATTTATTCCCTTTTTATCCAGAAAGTGGGACCCGCACTTTGACTTTTGCTTTGATTTTTGCTTTTTTCTTTTCCTCCAAGTAAATTTTTAATCATTTTAAGGGCTAGGTGGTGCATAAGGGACCTTACCAAATCTTTCCTCATCCATTTTATCTGGCTTTTCCACTTTATTCATTCCAATCTCCTTCCACCGATCCTTGCTGAGCCCCTTTAGTCAACCAGGTGCTTTCCTTTGTACTTTTCTTCAAATTTTCAAATACTTTCTCCTGAATGGACATACATATGTGGCAAATCCTTGACTACCCAGTATGGCCCCACATTCATCTCATTCAGTTCAAAAGAATCCCTAACCGGTTCCTATCGGTCTCCTTTCTAAAGGTTAACATCATATGGGACCCATGTTTTGTGTTTGGGTCTGAGTATGGATTAAATCATTTGATTTTCCTTCTCTCTCTTGGGTGGACAAAATTCAATGCTAAAGAGGTAAGGATTTGACTTTTCTACCCCTGTAATCATTACGTACTTTTTGCTTTTTAACCCCACAGTGACACGTGTCCTCTAGTAGTGATCACACCGACTCCTTATCTTCAAAAACGCAGGGCATCCCTGACCACCCTGAACATGCTGTATACTTACTTATATCGGCATATTTTCACTCAAATAATTGTATTATACCTTAGGACATAGTTAGGTGGCATCTTTTCCAACAAAATTTATACCGTATTGGTCTTCTGTGCCCCTTTTCCCGTTGGCACTTTAATTCCACGGTTTATACACCTTAGGTCCATTGACCTATATACCCTAGTTACTTAGTCCCCAACCGGCTTCCAACCTCTTGTCATTCTTAGGACTCTTCCCGAGCCGGGCTTAGTTGTCTGCCCACTTTAGGCTTATTTTTCAAGTCTCTAATCCCGAAATTCAGGATATTACACTCATCACACATAGTCACCATTAGATTAATTTTAGATGATCCATATTTAATTAATTTAATTTTTACATTTTAAATAAATTTTTATTTGATTATAGGAAGAAATAAAAATAAAGACAATATTATATTTATTGCTTCTCATAAAAATGAACTTACCATTTAAAAAAACACAAATTTTAAATTTTAAATCTATGCCCTTCAAATTAAAATCAAGGACTGAGATCTCATAGCAATAATGAGAAATTAGATGCTCATTACTATGATGAGCATGGAATGTAGACCCAAGTCAGGACACACACACACAAAAATTGATACTCGAGTATTAGTCTTTCAGTTAAATAACAACCCGAAATTGCAAAAACATTTTATTACATGGCTTGTGTTGTTTAGTGTATATATCTTTCTTTAAAATTGAATCTCTACACAAAGTATACGTGGAAATTTATATAAGGGATAAAGGTCTTAAATGCCATGGAAGTTTTCGCTTAGGAGCACTGGTAAGATTGAAGTTTTTTTTTTTGGACCAAAAATGCCATAGAAGTTCACAAAAAGCGCAATTTTGCCCCTCCGTTAATTTTGACCGTTAAGTTTAACTGAGTGCACATGTAGCATGCCACCTTATCGATGAGTTAAGTATCATTTTTGCCCCTGGAAGTTTTCGCTGGGGAGCAATTTTGCCCCGGTAGTTTTCACTAAGGAGCAATTTTACCCCAGAAGTTTACAAAACGTAGCAACTTTGCCTTTCTGTCCCCCTAATATTAAATTTAACTATTAAATCAATCAAAGACCACACATGTCATGCCTTGAAAAGGTCAAACTTGGAGTCAGAGAAGGAGATCCTTGAGATATTAAGCTCAAGGCGGCCGAAATTTGTGAAGCCGGCGGTCAAAGGGAGTGAAAGATGCACGTCGCAAAAACCCGGAGGAAGCATCACTTATGATCTAAGCAAATGAAACTCAAAACAAGAAATTAATTGTTTCAAAAGTTGGTTCAAGAAAACAAATCAATAGTGATAATATTTACGTTTGTATAGACTGATCATTTTCTTAGATAATAAGTGATGCTTCCTATGGGTTTTGTGACAGACCTTCCAGTCCCTTTGACTAGTTTGGCTTCACAAATTCTGGCCACCTTGAGCTCAACATCTCAAGGATCTCATTCTCTAACTCCAAGTTTGACCTTTTCAAGGCATGACATATGTGGTCTTTGACTGATTTAATAGTTAATATTGGGGGATAGAAGGGCAAAATTGCTGCGTTTTGTAAACTTCCGGGGTAAAATTGCTCCTCAGTGAAAACTTTCGGGGTAAACATGATACTTTTGATTGATGAGATGGCATGCCACGTGTGATGAGGTGGCATGCCACGTGTGCACTCAGTTAAAGTTAATGGTCAAAATTAACGGAGGGGAAAAATTGCTACGTTTTGTGAACTTCTGTGGCATTTTTGGTCCAAAAAAATCTTCCGTCTTACTAGTGCTCCTGAGCGAAAACTTCCATGGCATTTAAGACCCTTATCCCTTTATATAAACTATCTTTCTCTAATTGGAAAAATGACAATTTAGTATATCGATGGAAAATGGGATTTGAAAATAATGACGATGACCTTTTTATGGCCTTGAATTTCTTCCCGAAAAAAGTACCACTTCACCAAGCACCGACCGTGGCAGAAATATTTTTTTGGTACAAGCTATAGTACTTCGATCAACCTAAAAGATGAAGTATTTTTTCAAGCTTGTTATGTCTACTTTAATTTAGGCCAGAAATGTCAGAGGTGGTGAGATATATCGTATAAGTGTATAACTCCCATCATAAGACAATTGAGATGAAATTTAAAGAGTCAATATCTTATTAAGTGATAAGAAAGTGGATGCTCGTCAGTATGATGAGCACCGAATGCAAACCTGATGGTCATACAAGGTGAAGTTGTGAGAGTCAAAGGAGGTTATTGACCACTAAGCCAAATCCCTTATTTCCCAGACCAGCCACACCACTTGTTGTGACATTCTTTGGTGCTTGTTCGGCCACTTGGCGACCATGTTGGGTCTCCTTGGAAGCCATCAACAACTCGATGAGTAAGCCCATAAAGCTTTGTCTGTTGAAAAAGGAAAGAAAGAAAGGAAAATCACAAGAAGAAACAAGTGAGAAGAACATTTTATGCTCATCATTTTGATGAGCAAATCTGTGCTCATCTCCAATATTTACCTATAAATTAATTTTAAATGATGCATATTTAATTAATTTAATTTTTACATTGTAAACAAATGTTTATTTGATTATATAAATAATTAAAATAAAAAGAATCTTATATTTATTACTTCTGATAAAAATGAATTTATCATTTACAAAATCTCAAATTAAAAATTTTAAATTAATACCGTTCAACTTAAAATCTAAACGATTGAGATCTCATGACAATAATGAGAAATTAGATGCTCATTACTATGATGACCATGGAATGTGTGCACACACACACACACAGTCTCTCTCTCTCACACACACACACACACACACATACACACACACAATTACAACAACTCAAATTTATGGTTTGAATTATTCGAGGAAAAATAAACGTCTTAGGATGAATTAGGAATTATTTATTATTTCTTTTGAATCTTGGTTTTGAGGTTTTGAGAAATACGTGGAATATCCACAATATTAGGGATTAGTTGCTAGATTTAGGGGTAGTTTCTTATTTGAATTAGTCTTTCTCTCTCTCTGTAAGCTACATCTATTTATTGGCTTTTTGCCTATTGAAGAAAGCTATCTATGCTCATAACTGATCCACCACGACATCACCATACATGTATTCCATGAGGTCCCTACCTTGTATCCCTCTAAAATTAGATGATATCGTACTAATCTTATTAAGATCACTAATGCTCTTTCTTGGTGATTCAAGACTAGGAATAGGTTTCAAGCAATAGACATGTAGTGTCCTCAAGTCCTTATGATAATGATCCCTATCATAGATCCTCGAGTGAACACGTGTTCTATTCCTAGGGCCTTTATCTTTAAAAGCATATTAACTGTATAATATAGGCGAGACATGATTATCATAACGATCAAATGTGCTCAAATATATATATATATATATCATGAAATACCAAACAGTACAAGGTGTTCATCTGAAAAAACAAATTGTCTCTAGGACACCTACATACTAACATTATCCCTGACCATCAGGAAAATATGGAGGAAAGTTCAAATCCGGAACCAAAGGTAGGGGTAAATTCACTTCAGGAATTCGGGGCGGTGGTAGTTCCGAGTTCTTTGGTTCAACAAATGGATCCACTTCAATCGGATAAGGTGTTTGTATTTTCTCCAACAACTTTTGGTAACTTTTCATTTCATCAAAAAGGGGACGTAGATGTTCCCCTAATAATGTCATAGAGTATTCCCTGAAAGAAGGAATAAAAACATGATGGTCAGTTATATAGTTAGAAAATTTATATACTCGTAGTAATAAAGAACACCATTTTGTAGTTTAGAGAACTTTACTACTATACAACTAAGAATGCAGATAATGGATTCTATTGAATAAATTGATTATTATACTATTCATATTCTTACGTTGTTTTCCTGGGTCGAACCCCAGTATAATTTGATGCCGAAAGCCACGCGCCGTTACTTAACATATAGAACATGGGTCCTGAACTCGCCTGAAAAGAAAGTAATTCTTATAATATAAATAATTAGTATTAAAAAGTCAATGTTTAGTTGTGAACCCACCTTGAATTTAATATATCCTACTTCTTCATCTATGTTAATAGATGGTTGTAAGGATATAATGTCCTCCCACCATAATGTTATTTTTCTTCGAAGTCCTCCCCATTCAGTTTGAAAAGATAAGGTTTGAGAGATTTGTCCGACATGAACCAACATGTCACATTGTTCCTCGACAAACTCTCCAAAAGCCATTCGGATTATTTTGTATGTTCCCATATCTATCTGTGATTTGCAAAATCAGTTAGTGCCGTTCTTTATCTGGTAAAAAGTACAACTGATAAGATAAAAGGAATGACATATTTATTTGGTAAAAGGTAATATGTTGTAACATCCTAAATTTTGGGCCTTGAGAATTGAAAATAAGCCTAAATTAGGAAAATGACTAAGCCCTGTTCAGGAGCTGTGACATTCCCAAATAGGGCCATATCTTCAGCCAAGAGGCAGAGCAAGAGATAAAAATCAACAAACTTGGAAAAAATAAGCCAAGTTTAAGAATATGTTGTGAGGGCATTTTGGTCATTTGGTTTGGGGGATTTTCAAGTGTCTTATTGTCAAACTTCAAGATATTTTACACTCCCATTTTGCATGTTAAAACTTCCTAGATAAGAGGGCAAGATAGAAAGGATGAGTCATGCAATTAGCAACCGAATCAACAAGTGTCACATTGAGGTTTGATGGTAAGACACATAAGCATCTAGGTGTCATTTTGTTGTAATATTTTGTTGCCTAAATTAGTGTGTATTTGGGCCACAAAGAGGAACAAGAGAAAGCCATATTAAGTGTCATCTTATGGTTTAGTTAGAAGACACTTAGACACATGTCATGCTAGGAAGCAAAGCGATGTCAAAAGAAGACACCTAAACATGTTAGATGGCTTGATTATATGAAACCCAAGACATCAAAATACAAGGTGTCACCTTGTGGTTTAATCTTATGACACCTACGGCCTTGTTACATGCATATAATCAGATTTCGCTCCCCCTCCTCCCTCTTAAAATGGATACACACACAATTACCCTTGTCACAGACACACACAACACACACATGTTCTCTCCTTAGAATGACACTTGCCACACACATGCATTAAAAACTCTCCACCTCTCCCTTTCAATTTATACGCATACATAATCCCCCTCCCCACATTTTAGCCTTCTCTCAAACTCTCCAACAATTCTCTCATCTTCTTCTTCCAACCGTACACACACACATGCATTCCTCCAAGCAACAATCCTTCATCCCTCCTTTCCACGGTCGGCTTGCATGTGCCTTTTGCGTGTTAGGCCAAGATCTTGAAGAAGGAAAAGAGAAGAGAAAGTGACCACAAGATTAAGATCAAAAGCTTGTGGTAAAATCCAAATCCTTCTCTTGAAAATTATGAAGCCTTGTTGATTGTGAGAGAACTTGTCCTGAACCAAAACTAACATAAATAAAGGGATTTTAGAAATTATGAGACCACCATTGTGTTCTTTATGGAAAAATGTGTGGGAATAAGATTTTGAATGAATTTTTAAAGGGTTTTTTTGAACATGAAATAACAAGCTCAACAAAGGGGTTAAATCTGCCAGTTTTGGATCAATGAAGTCAGTGAGTTTGTGAGCATGGTTTCATGTGACAAATGAAGGTGGAATATCACCTAGAGGGGGGTGAATTGGTGATCTTTCAAATTTTAAAACTTCTTTCTTGAATAAACAAAATAGAGACTAATAAGATAAAAGAACACAAGACAATTTATACTAGTTTGGTCTAATACTCGACCTACGTCCAAATTCAACACCCGAGATTTTACTATTCCTCAAGAACGATTACAAACTCGAAAACGAAGGATTGTCCTCTCACTCTCGGACTACACTCCCCCTTACAAGTTGTAATCAATGCACCCTCACTTAAGGTTCCTCAACCTTAAGATACAAATTTAACAATGAAATAAGTGTTTAAATACTCCTCACGAGTTGATAAAAGAATGAATACTGAAGTGCAATTAATGATACAAATGAAACAGCGAATGATGTTAAACTCGAATTGATTGCATAGCGTTTCGGTGGTTGGTGAATTGAATGCTTCATGTATTTATAGTCGTTTCCATTAATGACCATTGTTGAAGCTTCATAAATTAGCCGTTGAGTCTCCCGAATAAGTCCGTTAGACGGATGAACCGTTGTTGAGAGTTTCGCTTTGGTTTGAATGGTACAAATGAATTTTTCAGCCCGACATTCTCTTTCATTCCTTTTGTTTTTCATATTTGTTTTTTCGTTGTGAGATGGCATTTAATGCGAAAACGAAGAATATCAGAGTTGGCTTTACTTTGTTCAGAATATCGGTGTTCGAGAATATCACGGTTTAGGTAGCGGCATTTAATGCTTCGACGGACGATAGCTTTATTCAAATCTGCCATTATACCATACTTAAGTAACCTGAAACTTATGAGCACACAAGTTAAAAGCATTTTGGAATTTGTATTGAATAATAATCAAGAGTGGTGAAATGATATAACATGAATCATGATTTTCAGAGTCGGAGATTTGAGAAACAGAGTCTTTGTATTTGGTTCAACATTCTCGAGAATTTGTCAAGGCATTCTCGAGAATTATCAAGTGCAATTGAATCATTCTCGAGAATTGTTGAAGGCACTCTTGAGAGCTTCATTTCGTGAAGACCAGAAATATTGATCATTGCAATACTCGAGAATCTCCTGACCATACTCGAGAACTTGAGAATTATATCTGTAGTCTGAAGGGAATTCTCGAGAATTGAGTTGAGATTCTTGAGAATCATCACACAAGATTTCAATGAAACAGTAAGCCTGAATTCTCGAGAGATATATTGAACATTCTCGAGAATTGTGTGAAGTGTCTGAACTCTTTGATCTTTACAATACTCGAGAGCCATCTTGTTATACTCGAGAATCATCTTTCCTTACTCGAGAGGTAGATCCATGTTGCATTTACTCCCATTAGAATTACAAGCATATACTTGAGTATTGGAATCACGTTCTCGAGAATTCAATTTTGACAATATTTGATAAAAAGAATTTTTATATCCCACTTGATTATTACTTCAAAATCCTTACTGAGAGAGTTCAGTTGTCATCATCAAAACACTTGGAGTCAACATTCTCCCCCTTTTTTTATGATGACAACTCTTATGAGAAAAAGTGGATTTGAAAGTTTATAGTTTTGAGATGATGTTAACCTTGTGCTAACAGTTGATAACTGTGAATCTTACATATTATCAGACAAGTCAACATTAGTCAGAAGTTCTCAGAGCTAAGCATTAGCAAATCTAAATATTAGCGAGTCTGAAACAGAAGAAACAGCTATAAATTACTCAATCTAGAAGCTACACACGCTAAGCTACACACTACTCAATCTAGAAGTATTTCCAATCTTCTTCAACTTCATCTTCATCGTCAACAATCTCTCCCCCTTTGTCATCATCCAAAAGGGAAGGAGGAGCAGATGAAAGTGGAACAGCAGAGGTAGAGGTTGGAGTAGCATGCTGAGAGTATTTCTTGAGAGCCAATCCTTTAAGAGACGTATCCAACTGATGAACGTGACCCTGAAGATTCTGAATTTTCTTGGTCAATTTAGCTGAAGATTCTTCCTGAGCCTTGATGCAAATTTGAAAGCTAGTCGCAATCTTTGTGCGCAACTTCTCAAATTCTGTTCTAAGGCCCTGCAGAATGGAATAGTATTCTTTTTGCCCTTTTTGTTTTTGTAGGTGGAGATAATGTCTGACATCTCAGATATGACTAAATTCCCCAGATTTCTAGCTTTCTGAGTGATGATAGAAGCCATTATCTCGTAGTCTTTGCTCACAAAATGTGTGAAACTCTGTCCCTTATTAACGATATTTCGACTATAGAGATACCAGATAATTCTATATGTATCAGACATCTTGGAAGGTTTGAATTTCATAGGCTTGCCATCATAATTCTCATTTGGAAAGAGAATTTTAAAGCTTTCAATCTCAGGAAGTTTAGGGGGATCAGGTATGTCAGAAAGACCAAAAAATGTATTCCGAATCTGAGCAGTAATCCTAATTTCTTGACCCCTAATTGAAGTAGTCAAAATAGTCTCATTATCTTCCTTGGACTCAACCATATTATAATAAAATATTTTTACTATTAGAGGAGAATATGGAGTGGTAATACCAAGCAGGGGCATATATTGGGTTAACCAAGGAGATAGGTCCAGATTGCATTTTGTTATGAAGTCCTCCAGATCTAAATAAACAGTGGGACAGAATGGTCGATGCTCAAAATTCGTCCAAAACAATGGTTCAGATGGAATTACCAGGTCATCTTCGTAGAAGCCAGGAGGACAATGCTGAGCACTCTTCTGTCCAGAGAGTTTGGAGGCAAATGACTTCTGAGTGTCCCTTGTGGTGTGCCTCAGATGACCAGGATGTTTGTGAGGAGGTTTCTGACCCCTAATTTCTTCGCTCTTTGATCTCAATTTGTGAAATTGCGGATGATCATCTTGATACAAGTCAGAGGTCTTAGTAGACGGGTGAGGAGACTTTTCCCTTTGTCAATTGTTAGAGAATGTGTCTGAGTACGAGTGAGTGGTGGAGAGGAGTCTATAATGATAATGCCTTTAGATTTTGACCCAGAAAGTTTCGACTAAGAAGCTCCTTCAACTGCAATGCCTTTGGATGGCGACTCAGGAGGTCCAGAAAATCTAGTCTTGGGGCGAAATTTTGTGCGAGGCTTCTTTTTGAGAGGTTTTGGAGGAGATTCTGGAGGAGATTGTTCCATAGCCCCCACTATCTATGATAGATCAGTCGATGAGTATTAATGAGAGAGAACGAGCAGTCGATGATTTCGAGTATTGAAAAGTCGAGCTTCAATGCTCGATGAAGGGGATGAATGAAAAAAAAAACAAAATGAGGGATTTAGGGGTCTGAAAGGTTTAGTGAAACAGACGCTCTGAGGTTTCAAATGGAAAATAGGGCTTTAGAATAGTGGGTAATCGGAAGAAAGAAGAATAGGAAAGACAAGGAGTTTATGACAGAGTACAGGAGGACGAAGCGACAGAGATATTTAAATTTAATTTTTTTTTTGTAACTTGAACGTCCCAGTATTCTCGAGAATTGTTTTTAATTCTCGGGAATATTTATTCTTGAAGGACATGTTTTGAAACGACTACTCTTGAGAGAGTCCTTGGGTTCTTGGGTATACAAAAAAAACTTTTCTGACAGACCATTCTCAAGAATCCAGAGGTGATTCTCGAGAGTGCTCTTGACCCACGAATGCAGCACCTTACGAGACTTACAGAATTCGATTTACTAAGTTTGTCCAGCCCATTCTCGAGAATCTTGGAATGATTCTCGAGAATTAAAATAGACTCCCACAGCCATAGTCATTACCCAGTTGAAAAACTCAAAATGATTCTCGAGAGTTTGGTAATGATTCTCGAGAGCTAAGCATCCACGAAATAGGAACGATTTCCTACTGCAGCTATTCTTGAGAATCCTATGGTGATTCTCGAGAATTTGCTTTATATGTTAGGCAGCTGAGACAGAAACAAATTGCTTTCAGGAAATTCTCGAGAATTTGAAATGAATTCTCGAGAACGCGAGAATGGAATATACTAGCAGTTCACTGATTCTCGAGAGTTAAAGATTAATTCTCGAGAGTGGAAACCCATGATTCTCCAGAATAATATGAGGGTGGAATAATTTTTGTTGAGAACAAGTCATAATTCTCGAGAGCCCATCAATAATTCTCGAGCATGTGAGATTGGTTTTGAAGATATACTGATTCTCGAGAATTTAGAATTGATTCACGAGAATACGGAACTTTAAATATTTGGCAAAAGGTTAATTCTCAAGAGCTTTGAAGAAGTGCTCGAGAGTCCAGCAGAAATATTTGAGAGGAGTGTGAGAGGTTTTTCCAGATAACCAATATTCTTGAGAGTTTCACTCAATTCTCGAGAACGCGAGTTTTAAGCCATCTCATTGTCTCGATTCTCGAAATTCACAAAGAATTCTTGAGAATGATCTTGTAAAGTAGAACTACCATGAGTTCTTTTCTCCTTCAATACTCGAGAATCTCTTGATGATTCTCGGGAATTATAATTTAAACATGAATAGTAGGATTTTATAGTTCTCAAAATATGTTACACTCCAATAGTTCTCTAGAGTTTATAGACAATTCTCGAGAATACTCAGCTATTTCAGAACTGGCATCCCATTAATTCTTGAGAATGCTAATACTCATTCTTGAGAATAGCTATGCTCAAAAGTCTCTCATTTTTCGCACATCAAACGGGGAACCTCGTAAAACATGATTTAAACACTCGATGCTTAAGTTAATCTCTGTCAATCATCAAAACACAACTAACAAAGATTTAACCGAGATTACTTACAGTTCATTGGGGTTTACCATCCCCAATTCTCTTCGGATGAACATAAATTGTTCCTTGGCCAATGGTTTGGTAAAGATATCAGCTAGTTCAAGGTGCGTGGGAATGAACATCACTTTGATATCTTTCTTTTGTACGTGATCACGAATAAAGTGATGTCTTACATCGATATGCTTGGTTCTTGTATGTTGAACTGGATCTTTCACCAAGCTAATCGTACTTGTGTTATCACACAGAATCGTAATTTTTCTCAAGTGGACTCCCAAGTCAGACAACTATTGTTTCAACCACAAGACTTGTGCACAGCAGCTTGAGACAGCCACATACTCCTCTTCAGTTGATGACACAACTATAGTTGTCTGCTTCTTATTGAACCAAGATACCAATGAGCCACTGAAGAACTCACATTGACCACTGGTTCTCTTTCTGTCAGCTTTGTATCCAGCGTGGTCAGCGTCCGAGTATGCAACCAAGAACTCTTGTTGCCCTTTTGGAAACCAGAGACCCAATTCCTTTGTGTCCGAGAGTTATCGAAAAATTCTCTTGACATGCTCGGTGTGTGATTCTTTAGGAGCTGATTGGAATCTCGTGCACATTCCCACACTAAATTGAATATCTAGCCGACTCGCAGTCAAGTAGAGCAAAGACCTGATCATCCCTCTATACTTTGTTATATTGAAGTCTTTGCCTTTTTCTTCATCTCGCATCCAATGAGGCCGCCGAGCTCATTGGAGTGTCTGCCCCATTACAGTGCTCCAAGCCAAACTTTTTGAGTAAATCTCGGAGATACTTCACTTGTGAAATAAATATTCCGTCCTTTCGTTGATTGATTTGTAATCCGAGAAAGTAATTAAGCTCTCCCATCATTGACCTTTCGAATTCACCCTGCATTTTCTTGGAAAATTCCTCACAGAGAGAGTTATTAGTAGCACAAAAAATTATATCGTGTACATATATTTGCACAATCAGAAGTTCATTGAGCTTATTAGTTCTAATGAAAAGTGTTGTGTCTGCTTTTCCTCTAACAAAACCTTGATCTAGAAGAAATTTTCTTAGACATTCATACCAAGCTCTGGGAGCTTGCTTGAGACCATACAAGGCTTTCTTAAGACGATAAACATGGTTGTTCAACATACACTTCCTCTTGAATAAAACCATTTAAGAAAGCACTTTTTACGTCCATTTGATACAATTTGAATCCTTTGATACATGCAAAGGCTAAGAGTACACGTATTGCTTCCAACCTAGCCACTGGAGCAAACGTTTCCTCATAATCAATACCTTCTTCCTGATTGTAGCCTTTGGCGACCAATCTAGCCTTGTTACGGACTATAATTGTGGATTCATGTCGTTTGTTTTTGAATACCCATTTGGTGCCAATGACCAGATGGTCTTTAGGCCTAGGTACCAAATCCCAAACTTGATTTCTATCAAATTGATGTAATTCTTCTTGCATTGCTAACACCCAATCATTATCTGATAGGGCTTCATCAATCTTTGAAGGTTCAATGTGAGAAATAAAAGCTGAAAACGTTACTTCATTTAAAGAGCTTTTTCTGGTCCTCACCCCTTGACTGACATCACCAATCACTTGGTCCAAAGGGTGATTCAAAGGGTGATTCCTTATGAACTTCCAAGCCTTAGGTTGAGATTGATCGTATGATTTTCTAAATTGTTTTGAGGATCATCCAAAGATATGAAGATTTTGGTTTCAAAAACATCTTCGGTAGTTTTCAATAGAGGGGTGAAGTATAAAAATTTAGATTCTTTGAAAATCTTTTCGAGTAGATTTCGAGAAGAATTGGTTTTTGAAAGTATTTTCTTCATCATCATCCAAAGATCCATCTAATTTAGATTCAGGATTCACTCCCCTTACAAGTTGTAACACAACGTGTATTGACTCTTAACTACACGATCTAAACATGTACGTTTGTTAAAAACTTTTTCTGTATGCCTTACTCCTATTCAATGACCGTTGAGTAACCAAGAAATATACATTCATCGGATTTGGGATCAAATTTCCCCAAATTGTCCTTACCATTGTTATGAACAAAGCACTTACATCCAAAGATATGAAGATGAGCCCTTTTTGGGCTTGAATTTGACGCATTTCTAGTTTCATATGCCTTTGGTTTCATCTCAATATCTCTGGTTTGTGAGATATCATCGAAATACTAGAGGTCGCAACGTGAAACAGAGTTTGGTTAGGAGTTTTGAGTTGCAAACTCGGTTTGATATGAGTTTTGTATTCCAAACTCGAGTTTTCTCCTATCCGAGAGGCAAATCACTACGTCTCCAAATTGAGCCATTCCAACTTCCATATGATCTTGGATGCTTCTAGCTCAATATAAGAACTTGGATAATTAAATCTTCATTCCATACATCAAGTTCTTCATATCTCCCAGATCATTCTTCATCATTTAACTTGCTCATCATTCTTTGTAGCTTCTTCTTCTTCAATATCCAGAAAAGTCTTGTTGTTCTAAGTTTCTTCCTATTCATGTATACTTTGACCGGTATGAAGCTTCATTCCATCTTCCGGATTATAGAGACTTCATGTATCAAATATAAGAACATATAGTGCAAGTTCCTATATCCTTAGTCTCTTCTCTTCTTCTTGGTTATCCTCCAAAATCTATTGATAACATCTTGCTTCCTTGACAACCTCTGCAAGTACTTCTTTCTTTCATCTCTTAACTCCTTCTTAGTTATTCTCCTTAATTTAACTTGGATTGATTTCTTTCTTTCATCTCTTAACTCCTTCTTGGTTATTCTCCTTAATTTAACTTGGATTGATCTACATTAAATACAACAGAAAATTAAGACTTGTGATGTCTTTTTGCTTTTAACAATGGCATCTATATAAGACATCATCAAAACTAATCATAACCAACAATTTTGTGCTCATTCTCATTCAATATTGCACAAGCCATCTCAGTTAGTACACGGTTCTTCCTTTCGACCACACCATTCGAATAGCTGTAATACAAATACCTTTCTCGTTTTGCACCTTATTGGCAAACACAATGAAGAGGTCAAAGGTTTCATCCTTAGAGGATAAGAAAATAGTCCAAGTAAAACGTGAGAAATCATCGATAATCACCAGAGTATATAGGTTTCCACCAAGACTTCTAACTCTCGCAGGTCCAATTAGATCCATATGAAGTAATTGAAGAGGGTGGTTTGTCGAGATTTCAGGTTTGTTTTTAAAACACGATTTTGTTTGTTTACCTCATTGACATGAATCACAAATCATATCATTTTTAAAATGAAGTTTAGGTAAACCTATCACTAAATCTTTTCTTAGCAACTTGTCTAGTTGATGCATGTTGACATGAGCCAGACACTTATGCCACAGCCAACTTTCATCTAAGTTGCTAACAAAACATTTTTCAGAGTTTAGTTTTGGTAGATCCAAGGTATAACAATTTCCCTCACGTGGAGCTTTGAACAATACCTTCAATTTACCTTTATCGATAGGGAGATCATCTTTGTTGACAATGAGACATTCTTCGGAATCAAAGATGATCCAGTTGTTCTTATCGGCACTTTGACTCACACTCAGAAGATTGTGATAGAGACCTTCCACAAGATAGACATCCTTGATCTGAGGCCCGTCTTTTGCACCAATTTCACCAATACCAGTAATTTTTCCGGATTGATTTCCTCCAAAAGTGACTCTGCCTCCATCTTTAGATCTCATAGTAACAAATTTTTCTACATCTCCCGTCATGTGTCTAGAGCATCCACTGTCGATATACCACTTGTTGATTCTTGATGCTTTCAAGCACAGCTGCAAAAACAGAGGAGATCAAGCTTTAGTTACCCACCTTTTCTTGGGTCCTTTGAGGTTAGTCTGCGCCTTAGGAACATAGGTTCCCTTAGGCACCCACTGATAATTACCAACCGGCTTATCCCTTCTATCCTTTTTATGAAAACACGATAGGTACTATGTCCCTTTCGGTTGCAGTAATTACAATGTCGAATGGGTTTGAAGAGTGGACTGTTTTTCGAAAATAATTTAAATCGGATTTTCCACCGGTTTTCTTCTTGCCTTTTTTTATTGTCAAAAATAGGATTATATCCTATTCCTGAACGATCGTTTGTAAACCTTTGTGCTTTCAAAATCACATTAGCATTTCACTATCTCTAGTGAATTTCTCAAGTGTTTTTGTAAGATACACATTCCTTTTCTCCAAATCCGGGCAATTATTGAAAACCTGGCTATTACCCAAGAAGGGGGTGAATTGGGTGTTTTATAAAACTTTAGAGACTTTGAAAATCTTTTCAAACTTATTGAAAGCAGTTTGAATGACAATAATAATTGATAAAGCAATAGTCATCAATCAAACATGTATGAACATTCGATATATATTTGCTAGAAATGTAAGAGATAAGGGAAGAGAATGTGCACACCGATTTATACTGGTTTGACCCAATCCTTGACCTACGTCCAGTCCTCAAGCTCCACTTGAGATTTTCAATCCACTCTCGTCTTGTTTAACCAGGCACAAGAGAAAAGCCTTTACAACCTCACAAGTTTAGTCGGACACTTGTGCAGCCTTTACAATCTCTTACCGAGATACTCCCCCTTACACACTTTGTAAGGATACACCACTTGATCACACACTCGTACTCAAGTAATCCTCTACCTAGGATTCACTCCCCTTACAAGCCGTAATCAACACAATGTGTTTCCCACTCAAGATCACCCAATCTTGAGTAACTCACGAATAGAAGGATAAGATGTTTACAATAAATCTTCTCTCACTCGAAGTAGATGAATAAACACCGAAGCACAATTACAAATCATTTCACTCTCAATGATAAGCTATGTAAGCATCGAAAACAGAGAGTAAATAATATGAAAAATAGAGTATTAGCATGTTGAAGATGTAAGCATGTGTGCTGCATTTTTCTGCTCTGTGTTCTCTGTTTGGAGACTTCAAATCTTCATGTATTTATGCTAGTTGAAGCATATGACCATTGCAGATGAATCCATTCGAAATTCTAGCTGTTGAAGAATATTACCGTTATGAACAGTAACACGAATTTTGGATTCTATCTGTTTGAGAAATCTGAACGTTATGGACAGTAATTTTCAAATATTTTCTTCCTTGTGGTCTTGGTGTTAGAATAATGATGCTCTAACACTTCTTGCTGGTATGGGTTTGTTGTCTCGCCTTGAAACTCGCTTGAATTTCTTTCCACTTGTCAACCACTTGAATATTTTGAATATAGCATCTGTTGAAGCTTCTTGTCCATGGGAGCATTTTGTCGTTGATCACTTGAATCCATTGAAGAACATTACTGCTGAGTATTCAACTTCATTTCTTCAAGTTCCTTGTTGAATTTGATCTTCTTTGAAAGAATCTGCAGCAAGTTCATTTTCATTGTGACAGATTTTGATTTCTGTCTAGTTTGATGTAATCTCAAACTTTAATCACCTGAAACTTATACACAAATGATATAAATGATGTTAAGAAGTAGTATAGATCATTTGAGTAATCATCTGGATGTTCTTGATGTGAAACAATATTTCAAATATGGTGATTTTTCTGATCCACGGTTGTAAACTCGAGTTTGCTCTTGAAAACTCGAGTTTTTCTTTTGTTGTCAAATGTTGGATTTGCCTCTTGCCTAAGCAAAACTCGAGTTTTGGTCCAAAAACTCGAGTTTTGGAGTTCCTCGAAGTTCGTTGCTCTCTGTCGATGAAAACTCGAGTTTTCACTTCGAAACTCGAGTTTTGCTTTCTCTTTGGGCTTTGTTGAGTTTTCTTGAAATAACCATCAACTTTTGAAGACTATATCTCCCTGGTCTGAGCTCCCTTGTGGTCCATTAAACTCTTGATGGAAAGCTCTATGTGTCTACTTTCCAATGCCACCGATTTGAGCTCTATTGGATTTGTAGTTTGTGAGATACACTCAAAACATTGAAGCTTGGTCTGAAGCATGGCGTGAACTAATGTGCCAAATTCTAAAATACATAGCTCCTTCATCTGAACACCTTTAGACTTCAATTATATATCGAAATGACGCATTGGATATCTAGTTTCATATGCCACTCATTTCGTCTCAATCCAATTTCTGGTTTGTGAGATATCATCAAAATACTAGAGGTTGCCCGTGCTGAACGTGAGACAGTGTGGAGCTGAAGTGCTGATAACAGTTCAAAACTCGAGTTTTCCCTTCAAAACTCGAGTTTTTCTAGTCCAGAGACCCAAAACTCGCATTTTGCCTCAAGACTCAAGTTTTGCTGGTCCAGTGTTCCAAAACTCGAGTTTTCCCCCAAAACTCGAGTTTTTCTTGTCCGAGACCCCGAGACGCTATAAACACTTGATAACTAGAGTTTTCCCTCAAAACTTGAGTTTTCTCCTATCAGATGAGTAAATTACAGCAGCAAGGTAGGAAACTCAATTTTAATACTTGGAGACTCAAGTTTGCTCATCCAAAACCTTATTTTTGCTTGTTTTAACTCGAATTGAGTCATTCCAACTTCCATATGATCTTGGAGGCTTCTAGCATCAATATAAGAACTTGGATAATTAAATCTTCATTCCAACTTCTATTTGATTATAGAGACTTCCAGTTCTCCTTTCTTGATCAATCTCTACAAGTTCTTCTTTCTTTAATTCCTTATCTCCTTCTTGATCATCCTCCTTAATTTAACTTGGATTGATCTACATTAAATACAATAGTTAGTCAAAGTAGGAGATAACTATAGTACTCAATCTTTTTGCTTATAACAATGGCATCTATATAGGACATCATCAAAACTAATCATAGCCATTAATTATCACAGCTAAGATCACTACTCGTGAGATTTTCAACTTGTATTTTAAGAGTTAAGTTTTGCCTTTTCAAATCTATACATTCATTACAAACTTCTATGTATTCAAAATGGATTTCATTATATTCATCAAATAATTCATCATAGGTTGGTTGTATATCATGTACCTCACTGTCGTTTTTGGTTGGCTCTTCTTCTTCGGCCACCAGACAGATGTTGGCAGTCTCTTTCTCTTCTTCGCTCTCTTCTACTGAGGAGTCATCTCCCCAGATTCTTGAAACATATGCCCTCTTCTTAAATTGATAAGACTTCTTCTTCTTTTCTTTCTCACTGTCTTTTAGGTGAGGACATTCTGACTTGTAATGACCAGACTTCTCACATTCATAACAAATGACTTGATCTTTGTCTCTAAAGTCACGTTTGTTACTTGGATTCCCTCTTTGAAATCTATTTCTGAAACCACGATCCTTTTTATAGAACCTTTTGAATTTTTGAACAAACATGACCATCTCGTCATCGTCTTCATCATCCTCGTCCTTCTCTTCTTTCTCCTTCAAGGCATTAAGAGCAATTCCCTTATTTCGGTGACTATTGACATCATCCAGATCCTTTTTGAATCTCAGTTTGCTTTCATATTCGGATAAACTTCCGAACGGGCAGCAAAGAATCGAGGCCATTGATTCTCCATGAGCTTCCTCTATTGTAATGACCTTTGCTTCCCAGTCTTTTGTCAGAACATTGATAATCTTCCTGACTTGAGGACCTTGTTCATATATTTTACCCAAGGTTGCCAACTGATTTGTCAGATGAGTGTATCTGAGTTGGAACTCGACGATGGTTTCTCCTGACTTCATCTGTAGTAAGTCATACTCGGTGGTCAGAGTGTTGATACGGTTCTTCTTGATGCTGGAAGTACCTTCATATGCAATCTCTAGAGCCTTCCACATTTCTTTCGCGGTTGACAGATTACATATTTGAAAGTACTTCTTTTGACTGAGAGCACTTTGAAGCATCAGAATAGCCTTACTGTTGAGAGTGATATTTTACTTATCATTCTCATCGAATTCAGCCTCTGTCTTCAGAACATTAATTCCTCCTTCAGTTTTCACCGGTACATAATCTCCCGTTTCTATTACTCTCCAGAGACCATATTCGGTAGCCATCAATTTAGCTTTCCAAAAGGAATAATGTTCACCGTTGAATCCTGGGGGTCGGTTGATTGAAGCACCATCAGGTAATATTCCTTCCATGGTCTTTCTCGGGATGTTAAGCCCAACTGAAAAAGTAGGCTCTGATATCAAAATGAAGGTGGAATATCACCTAGAGGGGGGTGAATAGGTGATCTTTCAAATTTTAAAACTTCTTTCTTGAATAAACAAAATAAAAACCAATAAGATAAAAGAACACAAGACAATTTATACTGGTTCGGTCTAATACTCTGACCTACGTCCAGTCCCCAGAACACCTGAGATTTTACTATTCCTCAAGAACGATTACAAACTCTGTAAACGAAGGATTGTCCTCTCACTCTCGGACTACACTCCCCCTTACAAGTTGTAATCAATGCACCCTCACTTAAGGTTCCTCAACCTTAAGATACAAATTTAACAATGAAATAAGTGTTTAAATACTCCTCACGAGTTGATAAAAGAATGAATACGAAGTGTAATTAATGATACAAATGAAACAAATAATGATGTTAAACTCGAATTGATTGCGCGGCGTTTGGTGGTTGGTGAATTGAATGCTTCATGTATTTATAGTCGTTTCCATTAATGACCATTGTTGAAGCTTCATAAATTAGCCGTTGAGTCTCCTGAATAAGTCCGTTAGACAGATGAACCGTTCGTTGAGAGTTTCGCTGGTTTGAATAGTACAGCTGGAATTTTTCAGCCCGACATTCTCTTTCATTCCTTTTGTTTTTCATATTTGTTTTTTCGTTGTGAGATGGCATTTAATGCGAAAATGGAGAATATCAGAGTTGGCTTTACTTTGTTCAGAATATCGGTGTTCGAGAATATCACGGTTTAGGTAGCGGCATTTAATGCTTATGACAGACGATAGCTTTATTCAAATCTACCGTTATACCATACTTAAGTAACCTGAAACTTATGAGCACACAAGTTAAAAGCATTTTGGAATTTGTATTGAATAATAATCAAGAGTGGTGAAATGATATAACATGAATCATGATTTTCGGAGTCGAAGATTTGAGAAACATAGTCTTTGTATTTGGTTCAACATTCTCGAGAATTAGTCAAGGCATTCTCGAGAATTATCAAGTGCAATTGAATCATTCTCGAGAATTGTTGAAGGCACTCTTGAGAGCTTCATTCCGTGAAGACCAGAAATATTGATCATTGCAATACTCGAAAATCTCCTGACCATACTCGAGAACTTGAGAATTATATCTGTAGTCTGAAGGGAATTCTTGAGATTTGAGTTGAGATTCTCGAGAATCATCCCACAAGATTTCAATGAAACAGTAAGCCTGAATTCTCGAGAGATATATTGAACATTCTTGAGAATTGTGTGAAGTGTCTGAACTCTTTGATCTTTACAATACTCGAGAGCCATCTTGTTATACTCGAGAATTAACTCATTGAATCCGGTAAGAGGAATTCTCGATAATCATCTTTCCATACTCGAGAGGTAGATCCATGTTGCATTTACTCCCATTGGAATTACAAGCATATATTTGAGTATTGGAA
Source organism: Acacia acuminata (assembly GCA_019022655.1). Classification (NCBI taxonomy): domain Eukaryota; kingdom Viridiplantae; phylum Streptophyta; class Magnoliopsida; order Fabales; family Fabaceae; genus Acacia; species Acacia acuminata. The sequence continues at coordinate 452,817 of JAFJYI010000225.1, read as the reverse complement.
TCACGTTCTCGAGAATTCAATTTTGACAATATTTGATAAAAAGAATTTTTATATCCCGCTTGATTATTACTTCAAAATCCTTACTGAGAGAGTTCAATTGTCATCATCAAAACACTTGGAGTCAACAACAAACATCCTCTAACAACTATGAAAATATTCCAGAAGCTAGAGGACATGAATATCTTTAAAATGGTGGATATTTTGTATTTTTCTAGGCTCTGGTCAGAGAGCAAAAGAATGTACAAAATGACCCCGAGTTCTAGAAACAAATCTGGACAGTCTGGACTTTTTGGGAACTGGGAATAATGTAAGTATAATTAAATATTGAAACCAATTTCCCAAGCACTGGACTTAATGGGAAGTTCAAAGTTTTTGAAATGCCTAAATCGGACACCGAGAACTCCATATATGAATTTTTAAAGATAAGTTATGAATTCTGAAGCTTAACAGGATAGTCAGGAAAAACATAAAACCTTTGAATGAATTGATAAGTTATGACCTTTGGCACTATTTATCTTTGAAAGTGGACTTACCTAACAACATGTGGGAGTTGACGGAACATTAAAATCATTTTTGTGCATTTAATTATGAATTTTCATAGTTTAATGAAAATTCTAGGAATTTATGGTTAAGTCCAAAAGTAAGGAAATTAAAGAAGTAAAAGTTGTAAGGTTAATACAACTTTGGTAAACATCCATTTTCCCTGGTTCTAAAGGTATGGATATGTCCTTAGGGCCACAAGGAGAATGAAGGAACTTCAAGCAACCCAGACGGTTAGCAGAAGGGGAACTCGAGTATGGATGGTAGTCCTAAAAGGTAGTGGGCTTACCTTACTTGCATGTATTTGATATTATTGTTTGTCCTTATATGTATGATTGCTATAGTTGCTTGTTATGTTTAACATACTTGAATGATCGAAGCTCTGTTTACGATTATGTTATAGCCATGAGTTTGATGCATGAAGCATTGAGTATGCAGAAATGTCATTAAGTTAATATGAGCTTTTTTAAGGCAAGCATATCATACACTAGCATTTATCTTGCATGCATTGTTTGATATTGTCTGCAACTGGGATTCCTTAGAATCTCACCCTCCACTATCAACCAATATACAGGTGAGCACGGAGAGAAGTATTGCACAAGGCTCAAGGAGGGAGTGTTGCTTGAATACTGCCCAGCAGAGGGATGGCTTGAAGAACCAAGGGAAGATAGTTTGGTATGTGGCCTCATGTAGGGCCCACACACATACACACACACACACTCTCTCTCTCACTAATATGATGTCATTTGGCGGGTCTCGGTATGTGTATCGCAATCCACAAAACTCAAGCAAAATGTAACTAAGTATTGATAAAGTATCTAAGTAGTCATGATGGCTAATGATGACCAATGATGACAAACTTTTGTGTTGGCATCTTTACAAGGTACCACCTAGTGCTTGAGTTCGGGGAATGCACCAGTTCCTGGTCCGGTAACGTACTTGATTCTCCGAAACACTGAACACGGGATTTAGGAAAATTCATCAAGTCTTCCCTTCCTTGACATAAAGTGGCTCCTAATAAGGGAGAGAAAGAAAAGAGAAAGAAGAAGCGTAAAGGGAAAATAAAAAGGGCAAATGGAGCATTTTGATTGGTGGAAATTTGGTGTAGTCAAATAAGGATTGGATATTCAATTTAACACAATTTCATCTTTATTCCCCTCACCATTCATTTATGCCAATTGAGAGAGAGGAAAAGAAAAAAGAATAAAGGAAAATATAAGAGAGGTAAAGTGACTGTTTTGATTGGTGGAGTTGGATATAATCAATTATTGATGAGATAATCAATTTAGCACCCTCTCTTCATTTTCATCAGGCTCATTTCCGGACTAAACAATCAAGAAAGGGACAAAGCTTAAAATTCCCAAAAAAGGTAGAAAATTTGTGAGAAGAGAGAGAAAAAATTCACCAAGCAAGATCATCCATGAAACCACCTCTAATCCAAAAACTTGCTCCCCGACATAAAGTGGCTCCTAAAAAGAGAGAGAAAAGAGAAGGAAGAAACAAAAAGGGAAAATAATAAGGGAAAATGGAGAATATTGTTTGGTGGAAACTTGATGTAGTCAAATAACGATTGAATATTCAATTTAATGCAATTTCATCTTCATGTCCATCACGATTCATTTCAGCCAAGTGAGAGAAAGGAAAAGAAAAGAGACTAGAGGAAAACATAAGAGAGGAAAATGGAGTGTTTTGATTGGTGGAGTTGGATGTAATCAAATATGGATGAGATAATCAATTTAAACCTTCTCTTTCTTCATTTTCGTCTTGGTCATTTCTAGACCAAACAAGCAATAGATAGATAAAGCTTAAAATTCTTGAAAACGACATAACAATTGTGAGAAAAGAGAGAAAAATAAGCCAAGCAAGATTATCCATAAAACCACTACTAATCCAACAATTGCAAAAAATGTTCTCAACTCATCAAGATCTTCACTTCTATGGTTTTGGTTTTCTTATTGGTGGATTTTTATGTCAAGAAGTTAGATGAAGTGCTGTCGGATTTCTAAACTGATTGCAGAATCACAATAAGGTAGGCCTAATCTTTGTTATGAACTGATTGATTTAAGGTTTTTATTAAGTTTGGAATGCTTTGAGAAAAGCCTACTATTTTGATCGAATAGGATTCCTAAGGTTTCATGATGATTCGTTCATGTACATATGGTTATATGACGATTTTGAAGTATACGAACATACTTTAGTGAATAAATCGTACGGAAGGGCTATTAATTTTCTAATTTTAAGGTCTCTAATGGATTCCTTGGGTGAAATTGTGTAAGATAAAGATGAGAAAGTAATTTTGGAAGGATATGATTAGAATTGAAAATGGAAATGTGTTATAATGCTGCCAGATTGAGTTCCTACCCAGTAGTCCGTTTGTGATGTGTGTTTGATTAACCAATTGATATCTAATGGCTATGAAACTTTCCACAATAAAATTATACTTTTTAAGCTTTAATTTGGTAAGCCGCATAAGTCAATTGGATCTGTATAATATGAGTTGTGAATTTTTGGAATTAGGCAATAAATCTAGAACGTTTTCTAGATCATTAAGAATTTATGGATAATTCTAGAATATTGTACGACCAGTTGATAGTGGGAAGATTTTTTCCATAAAACTAGACTTAATAAGGATCACATAACCTCTGGAACCACTGCAATTGGACACTTTTACATAAAGATATGAATTTTCAAATTTGATTGAAAATTCTACCAGTTTTGACTTATGCCTAAAGATGAGAAAGTAAGGCCAATTGGTAGTAAAATTAAGTTCTAAGGGTTTACATAAGCAGTTGGAGTTAATGTAGGCCTTTAGCTACATAGAATTTTGAGATACTAAAGAGCTCAGATAAGTAGTAACTTGTCCTTCTGTGAATATGTAATTATAGGATTCGATAACTGCTCGAAAGGACCAAAGGACTCGGAACCAGTTTGAGAATTGAAAGACCACCATGTAGTAACTCGTCTCTCACATACTTTGTATAACTTTATATGCATGTGTGAACCTTTGTGTCTTATGTGTAGTGAACACGAGATAAGCAATAAGGCCTAGTGGACAAGCGGTCCTTAGGTCATGAACCCTATTAAGCATTCGGATGAGAAAGGTCGATTCCCAGTTGAATACCCAGCGTTGTGGGAATCGACTCGTTGGGTCCCATGTTTGTAGTTGATGTTGCATGTTGCTTTATTATATGAATGTTGAATGTCTTATTGGTTGAAAACTATAAACTATGTATGCATTTTATGTGAGATTAACTGTTACTCTTGGATTCATTTGAATCTCAACTATTCTTATTAGTTTAAAGGATGGTCAGCATAATGAACGTGGATGAATGACAAGGCGGCAGATACTGGCAACTGAAGGTTCTGGTCCAGTTCAAGAGTTAACATCTTCTATTCTCTAGTTTTGTACTAGAATTTTGAGATTTGTAAATTAAATATTTCGTGTAACCCAGTGGGGAATCCTATTATGTAATCAAGTCCTTTATATCATTATATTTTTCTTTTAATGTTTTGCCCACTGAGCTATGCATTATTACTCTGATAAATGTCTAGTGATTACAAATAACAAGAACAAAGACTTGGAAACTTGTAAAACTTCAAGGGGCTTAAATAGCATAGTAGAGAAGGCGCATTATTTAGTTTTTAAGCAAATCATAAGAAATTTTGAAAAAGAGGAGACAAACCGATGGAAGTCCAAGTAATTCAAAGAATTAATGATAATTTGTCTTCTGATAAAGTATGCTAGTCTTGATAATCGATCCAAGAATGAGAATTTCAGGACAAAAGAACTTCAAATGAAAGGAGAAAACTAAACACTAACCTTGTGATCGGCTAGAAAGTCTTGAAGGAGGGAAACGAAAGAGAACTTGAGGGAAGACTTGTAGAGTGAATCAATACAAGCTACAAGAGGGAGGGAGCAGGATTTAAACATGCATGCATATATATTTATATGTAGTATAGAAGAGGAAAAGGGTTAAGGGGCATTTTTATCCCAAAAGTTTTTCCACCAAGTGGTAATTTTACCCCACAAGTTTTTTGGGGGGCAATTTTGCTTTGAAAGTGAAAAAAATGGAGCTTTTTTCCCCGATTTGTTATCCCAAGTGTTAGTTGACTAAACATGTCGAGCTAAAAGTCGAGCATGTTATCAATGGTATTTCTGTGAAAATGCAAATTTGCAAGAAAAGTTTGAAATCTAACTTGGAAAAAAATGAAGTAAATGACACCTAGACTTTTGACAAATTGACACCTTTGTAGACTACAAACAACATATTAAATCAACTAAGGGTCAAAATAAAGCTAATGGCAAAAAATTGCTCAATTTATTGCATTTATGAGGAAAACTTGCTTCTCATGTAAACCTTCCAGGGTAAAATTGCTCCTTTAAATGGGTGATTTTTAAAAAATAAAAAATAAAATAAAATTGGGGCCTTCTCTATATAATTAAACGGAAGTTTTCAAAAAAAAAAAAAGGTGACACTACATTTTTATATCTAATGAGTATAAAATAATGCAAATTTGTTTTTTTTTATTTTATTCAAAGAAAAATATAAAAGATTATGCACTATTTATTTTTGAAAAAATCATAAAATTTTTCATAATTAAACCATTTTATGCTCATAATATATCAAAACGTCACCCATTTTGTATATAACCTAGTGATCACAAAACAAAACATTTGGGAAGTTGTGAAATTTTATTGTGGAGAGCCCAATAGAGAAGGCGTATTATTTATTTATTACAAAGAATAAAAAATTCAAAACTACACCATTCTATTCTCATAAAATATCAACACTATCACATATTTTATATAAAATCTAATGGTTACAAGTAACAAGAACAAAACATTTGGAAGATTGTAAAACTTCAAAGGGGCATTAGATAGTAGTGTAGAGAAGGCACATTATTTATTTTTTAAAAAAATAAGAAACTTTAAAAAAGAGAAAACAAAGCGATGGAAGTCTAAGTACAATAATCAATGCAAGAATGGGTAATTTTTCTTGAGATAGAGTATGCTAGTCTTCATAATCAATCCAAGAAGTTAGAATTATATTGTACGACAGAAAAACTTCAAATGAAAGGACAAAATTAAACACTAACCTTGAGATCGCGGCTGGAAAATCTTGAAGAGTATGCAAGTCTTGATAATCGATCCAACAAGAAATGAGCGATTGCTGGACAGACGAACAACAAATGAAAGGATAAACTAAATGCTAACTTTGTTTATAATAATCAATGCAAGAACGTGAGAATTTTTCTTGAGATAAAGTATGCTAGCTAGTCTTCTTAATCGTTCCAAGAAGTTTGAATTCTTTGGACGAGCAACTTCAAATAAAGGAGAGAATTAAACACCAACCTTGACATTGGCTGGAATGTCTTGAAGAGTATGCTTGTGTTGATAATCGATCCCAAAAGAAATGACTGATGACAGGACAGAAGAATTTCAAATGAAATAGGGGAAAACCTTAACACTAACTTTGCGTATAATAATAAAAAAGAACGAGTGAGAATATTTCTTGAGGTAGACTATGCTAGTCTTATAATCGATCCAAGAAGTTAGAAGAACAACTTCAAATGAAAGGAGAAAATTAAACACTAACCTTTAGATCGGCTAGGAAGTCTTGAAGAGTATGCTAGTCTTGATAATCGATCCAAAAAAAAAAGAGTGATTGCAGGACAGAAGAACTTAAAATTAAAGGAGAAATTTTGTTCGGTGAGAGAAAATGGAAGAACAAGTTATATAGCATAGATTTAGGCTTGTATCAATGCGAATTGGGGTTGTATGTGGTTGGGTATTCTTGCTTCTGTTGGCTGAATGGTTTAGGTACGGGTCTTAAATTTGAAATAATTTTCGCGACTACAAGTTAAGGTCATACGACTCATGAGCAAATTATAAGAGGGAAAATAGATGATTATAAATGTGAGATGGGTGTAAATATATAGGCGTGTGTATGTATGTACGTGAGTAGGTGGCGAGATGTAGCGAAATCTCAAGATTGTAAGATTATTTAAGTTCTGCCTCCATTCCCTTATGTTCAATGATTTCCTCAAGTTCTACTAAAGTTTATAGATTATCATATTGTGCTTATACACCACCAAAAGGATTACTTGAATTTTTGTTATTAAAGATGGAATTTTCCAGATTAAGGAGTTCTCTTGAAGAGTTTTCAAAATGTAAGGGCATCCTTATGTACATGTGGAAAATCATGATTGAAGTTCCGAGAGATGGGATGTTCATGTTTGTCTTATTTGAATCCAATCTTCCTTTCCGCTTGTCAACATCGTAGTGGTCAACATGATATCACAGTTTGTGCTCATCAAATTGATGAGCGTAAATATTCTCATCACTCATCTACACCGTTATATTAATTTTGGACGTTCTACATTTAATTTAATTTAATTTTTATATTTTAAATAAATTTTAATTTTAATACATATAAAATTTAAAATAAGAATATTCTTATAAAAATAAATTTATCATTTAAAAATAATAATAAAAAATTGCAAATTTAGACAATTAAGATTAAATTTAAACGGTTAAGATCTAAATAAGTGATAAGAAATTGGGTGCTCGTCAGTATGATGAGCACCGAATGCGGACCCGATGGTCATACAAGGCCAAGTTGTGAGAGCCAATGGAGGTCACTGACCACTAAGCCAAATCCACTATATCCCATATCCCAACACAGCCACACCACTTCTCGTGTCATTCCCCGGTGCCTGTTCGGCCGCTTGACGACTATGTTGGTCTCCTTGGAAGCCATCAAAAACTCGACGAACAAACCCATAAAGCTTTGTATGTTGAAAAAAGAAAGAAAGAAAGGAGAATCACAAGAAGAAACAAGTCGGGATAACATTTTATGCTCATCATTTGGATGAGCTAATCTCAATGCTATCACGCATATTTACCATTAGATTAATTTTAGATTATCCATATTTAATTAATAAAATTTTTACATTTTAAATAAAATTTTATTAAATTAAATGAAGAATTAAATATAAAGATAATCTTATATTTATTGCTTCTCAAGAAAATGAATTTATCAATTACAAAATCACAAATTAAAAATTAAAAATTTATACTTGTTCAAATTAAAATATGAACGACTGAGATCTCATAACAATAATGAGAAATTAGATGCTCATTACTATGATGAGCATGGAATGTAGACCAAAGAAAGGACACACACACACACAAATTGATACTTGAGTAATAGTCTTCCAGTTAAATAACAACCCGAAATTGCAAACACATTCTATTACATGGCTTGTGTTGTTTAGTGTATATATCTTTCTTTAAAATTGAATCTCTATACAAAATATACAAGGTAATTTTTGTAAATAAACTTTTTCTAATTGGAAAAATGACAATTTAGTATATAGGTGGAAAATGGTGTAACACCACTACTTTCGAAAATAATGTATTTGTATGCACTTGATGAATTAATCAAAAGTTTTGACCGTTAATTTAGTTATTATTATTTTCTGTAATATTTTATTTTAATAATAATTATAAAGAGGCTGTCAGACTTTTGGGAGACAGGATATTAAATCTTAAAAGGGCAAAAATGTCACCTAGTATAGTCAGGGAAAAAGGGGCTTAGATGGTGCTTAGATTTGTAAAAGAGCAGGCCCAAGGCAAAACACTGATGTAGTCAAAGCTGGTACAATTAAGTGGGGATAGAGAATATTGGCAGGTTACAAATTCCTACCCCTGGTCAGTGTGCATGTGCCACATATGATTAGGGAAGAGGAAGAGACACTAAAAAGGGCACATGCCAAAAAGCAAAAGTCAGTGTAATCGTTACATAGGGACACGTGTCACCACAAGGCTAAAAGAGGAAAAAGCAAGAGTAGAAAAGTCAATTCCTTACCCTTTAAGGAGTGAATTTCGTCCACATAAGGAGAGAGAAGGGAAATCAGATGATTTTATCTGTACTCAGGCCTAAACATAAAGTACATGTCCTAAAGGAGGTTAACTAGTGAAAAGTTTGTGAATAATCCATGGGTAGTAACTGCTTTACTCAAGTACTTGATATGTCTTTGTTGTATGTTTGTTTGCCATGTATGTTTGTATGTTTTGCCAAATATGCATACAAAGCATGTTAGGGTTTGAGTCCTTAATTATTGTGTTCCTAGCGCAGAGGAGAGGTCTGGGGCTGGCCTTGATTGGCGGCTCTACGAGTCGTTAGGTCCAGGGCTATCCTGGTGCAGGCGGCTCTACCGGTCGTGATTCTGGTAACTCTAGGGCTTGCCTTGGTAAGGCAGCTCACGGCGTGTGATGTTTGGTTACTGTATGTATCTGTTTGCATATATGGTATATTTGACATTTTATCTGTGATTTATATGTCATGGTTGCATGCATACACTATACACATATAGTACATGAGTATTGACAGTTACTCTGGGGTTCATATTTGAACTCCAGACACTTTAGTAGACACAAGAGGATGCACCTGAGATAAAAGAACCTATTTGGAAAGGTAGGGCATATCGTTGCAGATTGAAGAATAGGAAATGCCCTATTATATTTTGTCTTTATATTTGGGATGACTATATCTATATTTCTGGTATTTTTTTTTGGATGTACCCTTGACCCTTCAGGGACTTTTACTTTTTGTTTATTGCGCTTTTACCAGTACAGTAGGTAGTCCAAACCAATATAAAGCTCTATTGCGCCCACTCTAATATAAGTTAAAAGGACCAAATAATAATCGAAAGGTAACCAATGAAAGGAATCCCTCTAACCCGCCACCAGGGTGAGGCCCGTAGGGGTGTAACAAATGGGATTTGAAAATGTTGTCCATGCCCTTTTAATGCCCTTGAATTTTTTCCTAAAAAAAGAACCACTTCACCAAGCACCGAGCGTGGCAGAAATATTTTCTTAGCAAAAGCTGTAGTAATTCGATCAACCAAAAAGATCAAGAATTTTTCAAGCTCGTTATGTCTACTTTAATTTAGGCCAGAAATGTCAGAGGTGGTGAGATATTGTATAAGTGTATAACTCCCACCTTAAGACAATTGAGATTAAATTTAAACGGTTAAGATCTAATTAAGTGATAAGAAATTGGATGCTCGTCAGTTTGATGAGCAACGAATGCGGATGCAGTGGTCATACAAGGCCAAGTTGTGAGAGTCAAAGGAGGTCATTGACCACTAAGCCAAATCCCCTCTATCCCATGCCACACCAATTGTCATGGCATTCTTCGATGCCTATCCGGCCGCTTGGAGACCATGTTGGGTCTCCTTGGAAACCATCCAAAACTCAATAAGCAAACCCATAAAGCTTTCTATGTTGAAAAAGAAAGAAAGAAAGGAAAATCACAAGAAGAAACAAGTGGGGAGAACATTTTTTGATGAGCAAATCTGTGCTCATCACACATAGTTACCATTAGATAAATTTTAGATGATCCATATTTAATTAATTTAATTTTTACATTTTAAATAAATGTTTATTTGATTATAAGAGGAATTAAAAATAAAGATAATCTTATATTTATGAGCATGGAATGCAGCCCCAAGTCAAGACACACACATACACAAATTGATACTCGAGTAATAGTCTTTTAGTTAAATAACAACCCAAAATTGCAAAAACATTTTATTACATGACCTGTGATGTTTAGGGTGTATATCTTTCTTTATAATTGAATCACTATACAAAATATACGAGGTAATTTATATAAACTGTCCTTTTCAAATGGGAAAAGTAACAATTTAGTTTATAGAAGGAAAATGGGATTTGAAAAGGCTGCCGATAATGGGATTTGAAAATGCTACTGATTACCTTTTTATGGCCTTGAATTTTTTCCCGAACAAGGTACCACTTCACCAAGCATCGATCACGGCTGAAATATTTTTTCACACAGCTGTAGTAATTCGATCAACCTAAAATATCAACAATTTTTTCACGCTCGTAATGTCTACTTTAATTTAGGCAAGAAATGTCAGAGGTGGTGGGATATCGTATAAGTGTATAACTCCCACCTTAAGACAATTGAGATTAAATTTAAATGGTTAAGATCTAATTAAGTGATAAGAAATCGGATGCTCATCAATTTGATGAGCAGCGAATGCGGATGGGGTGATCATACAAGGCCAAGTTGTGAGAGTCAAAGGAGGTCATTGACCACTAAGCCAAATCCCCTATATCCCATATCCCAGCACAGCAACACCACTTGTCGTGCCATTCTCTAGTCCATGTTTGGCCGCTTGGCGACCATGTTTGGTCTCCTTGGAAACCATCCAAAACTCAATGAGCAAACCCATAAAGCTTTCTATGGTGAAAAAAGAAAGAAAGAAAGGAAAATCACAAGAAGAAATAAGTTGGGACAACATTTTATGCTCATCATTTTGATGAGAAAATCTGTGCTCATCACACATAGTTACCATTAGATTAATTTTACATGATCCATATTTAATTAATTTAATTTTTACATTTTAAATAAATGTTTATTTGATTATATGAAGAATTAACAATAAAGATAATCTTATATTTATTGCTTCTCATAAAAATGAACCTATCATTTAAAAAACACAAATTAAAAACTTTAAATTTATGCCGTTCAAATTAAAATCTAAACGACGAGATCTCATAACAATAATGAGAAATTAGATGCTCATTACTATGATGAGCATGGAATGTAGACCCAAATCAGGACACACGCACACAAAAATTGATACTCAAGTAATAGTCTTTCAGTTAAATAACAACCCGAAATTGCAAAAAACATTTTATTGCATGGCCTGTGTTGTTTAGTGTATATATCTTTCTTTAAAATTGAATCTCTATACAAAATATATGAGGACATTTATATCAACTGTCTTTTTCTAATTGGAAAAATGACAATTTAGTATATGGATGGAAAATGGGATTTTAAAACGCTACCGATGACCTTTTTATTGCCTTGAATTTCTTCCCAAAAAAAGTACCACTTCAGCAAGCACCGACCGTGGCAGAAATATTTTTTTTGGAACAAGCTATAGTAGTTTGATCAACCAAAAAGATCAAGAATTTTTTAAAGCTCGTTCTATCTACTTTAATTTAGGCCAGAAATGTCAGAGGTGGTGGGATATCGTATAAGTGTATAACTCCTACCGTAAGACAATTGAGATTAAATTTAAACTGTTAATATATTATTAAGTGATAAGAAAGTGGATGCTGGTAACTATGATGAGCACCGAATGCGAACCCGATGGTCATACAAGGCCAAGTTGTGAGAGTCAAAGGAGGTCATTGACCATTAAGCCAAATCTCTTATTTCCTAGCACAGCCACACCACTTATTGTGGCATTGAATGGTGCTTGCTCGGCCACTTGGTGACCGTGTTGGGTCTCCTTAGAAGCCGTCAAAAACTCGAGGGGGTGAACTGGGGATTATAGAATTTTTTTGAAAGTGGAGCTTAATCACCAAGAAGGGGTGAATTGGGGATTATAAAACTTTTTTGAAATGCTCTGTTTTGAACAATAAAAATAGAGATGAACAGAGTGTAGAGAAGAAGAGCAAGACACAAGGGTTTGTACTGGTTCGGTGCAACCTCTTGACCTACATCCAGTCCCCAGACTCTTTGGGTTTTTTACTCTCACAATTTATTACTCACTCTGTACTCAAGAGTAATTCTCTCACTAGAACTTACTCCCCCTTACAAATTGCAATCAATGAACCCAATCACCAAGTCCCCTGACTTGTGATTCTTTACAATAAATGATTTTACAATCAAAGAACTCTCTCAAAGAGTAGATAGAAATAAATACTAAACATCAATGTATCAAAAGATACTTTGCAAGTGAAAACTGAAAGAGTAGTTGGTAAACTTGAATGCAATTCGTTTTCAGCAGATTGGGTTATTGAGAAGAATTGAATGCAGCTCTATTTATACTAAGAAAGCATTAAATGACCGTTGTAATCTTCAATATAACCGTTGGCTTCATTAGACGAGGATTAGCTTAAGCTTTGGTCTTCTTCTCTCACTACACTTTGCTTAATCTAGTTGCACAGATGTTTGTGCTTGACTTCTTGACTTTTAATCCATTGGAAGAGCAGCTATTGGATGTGGAAAGGAAACATTAATCCCTTTGCAATGTGTGTAGAATGATTGTCCAAAAGGATGCAAGTTTTCTGAACTTTGCATTTAATGTGTTGACATCACTTTTTGCTTCTGCTCAAACCTTCATTTAATATCCTTTAAATCATCTGAAACTCACTAGCAAAGTGGTTAAACATAGCTAGGAATATTAATGAATGATGATAGGAAGTATTAAGATCAAACAAGAAGGTTTCACAAATTCGTCAGATTTGAATTTTAGACTCAGCGATGCAAACTCGAGTTTGTTCTTCTGAACTAGAGTTTTCATCTATGCACTTAAGAAAAACTCGAGTTTCCATAACTGCACTCGAGTTTCCTCCTTCCGAGAGGAAAGTCACGACTTGAGCTTTGGATCACATTTTTGAGTGAAACTCAAAACTCAAGTTTCCAAAACAAAACTCGAGTTTTGGACTTTTAATATGAAACATGAATTTTAGTCCAAAACATCAAAACTAGAGTTTTTGTTAGTTCTCTAAGGGTTTTGATGATTACTAACAATTTCAAACAAAGCATGAAGCTTTTCTTTGAAAAGTTGAAAAACTTGCTGTCAAAGGAAAACTCGAGTTTTGGCCTTATAGAGAAGAACTCAAATTTTTTGAACTAAGTAAAACCTCCAGTTTTCGAGAAAAATCAAGTTTTCATCACACGAGATTTCTCAGCATTTTTTGAAAAATGCAAAACTCGAGGTTTCAATTGAAAACTCGAGTTTTGGCCTTACGAGAGTCTCCAAAGTTTTGAACTTCCAAAAACCTCCATTTTTCAGTTTAACTTGAAACTTCCCAAGTTTTCACAAAATTTGTGACAACTCGAGTTTTGATAGAAAACTCGAGTTTTGAATTGGCGAGAGGATTCAAGTTTTAGCCGCTTTCCAAAACCTCCAATCTTTGTGAAAACCTCCAGTTTTGAGTTTGGCATAGCTTTCTCAAAGTTTTCATTATAAAATCAAAACTCGAGTTTTGCTCGAGCGAAAGCTCTCATGTTTTCTCGCTTTTTGAAAACTTCCAGTTCCTTCAAAACCTCAAGTTTTGACTTGGTGCAAAAACCCAAAGTTTTCATTATAAAATGAAAACTCGAAGTTTTGATTACAAAAATCGAAGTTTTGCCCAGGCAGAGAGCCTTCATGTTTTCTCAGAATTTGAAAACTGCTAGTTTCTAGGAAAACCTCCAGTTTTGACTTGGCGCAAAATCTTCAAGTTTTCATATTTAAATGAAAACTCGAGTTTTGATTTCAAAACTCGAGCTTTGGCCAACCCGAGAATATTGCAGTTTCTAATGCTTTGAAAACCTCCAGCTTTGTAAGAGAACCTCCAGTTTTGATGTTTTGGACTTAAATCGAGTTTTCATACCAAAGTCCAAAACTCGAGTTTTGAGAAACAAAACTCGATTTTTCATCGTTGGATCTGAAATCCAAATTTGACGAATTTGTAAAATCTTCTTGTTTGTTCTTAATACTTCCTATCAACATTCGTCTATATTATATATTCCTAGCTATGTTTAACCACTTTGTTAGTGAGTTTCAGATGTTTTAGAGAATGTTTATTGAAGGTTTAAAGCAAACGCAAAAAGTGACGTCAGCACATTAAATGCAAAACCTAGAAAGTTGCATACTTTTGGGTAATCCTTCTGCACACATCTACAAAGAATTAAAGAATGTCTTCCACATCCAGAAGCTGCTACTCCAATGGATTAATTTGCAGGAAGTTAACTCTGAACTTCGCACAGCTGGATTAAGTGAAAATTAGTGAGAGAGGAAGACCAAAGCTTAACCAAAACCTTGTCTAATGAAGGCAATGGTTACGTTGAAGATTACAATGGTCATTTAATGCTCTCTTGGTATAAATAGAGCTGCATTAAATTCTTCTCAACAACACATCTGCTGAAAATGAAATGCATTCAAGTCTTACATTTATTCTTCCAGTTTTCATCTGTATTGTATCTTTTGATACACAAAGCTTAAGTGTTTATCATTATCTACTCTTAGAGAGAGTTCTTATCTGTAAATCATTTATTGTAAAGAATCACAAGTCAGGGGACTTGTTGATTGGGTTCATTGATTGCAACTTCCAAGGGGGAATAAGTTCTAGTGAGAGAATTACTCTTAAGTACAGAGTACAATCAATTGAGATAGTGGAAATCCCCGAGAGTCTGGGGACTGGACATAGGACAAGAAGTTGGACCAAACCAGTATAAATCTTTGTGTCTTGCTCTTCTTCTCTACACTCTCATTCACCTCTGTTTTAGTGTTCAAAAATAGAGGAGTTTCGAAAAGTTTTTGAAATCCCCAATTCACCCCCTCTTGCTGATTTAGCTCCACTTTCAGTTTTCATCCAAAATTGGAGTTTTCAAATCATTGAAAAAGTGCAATGCTCTCGGCTTGACCAAAACTTGAGTTTTCAAAACAAAACTCGAGTTTTCATTTAAATATTAAAACTTTGAGAAATATATGCCAACTCAAAACTTGAGTTTTTCTATGAAGACTCGAGTTTTCAAAACTAAGTAAAAACTTGAAAACTCTCTACTAAGGGAAAACTCGAGTTTCCAAACCAAAATTTGAGTTTTCTCACAACTTTGAGAAAACTTAAAAAACTCATGGCAAAGTGCAATCTGGAGTTTTGAATCAAAAACTGAGTTTGCATATGTTCAAAATATTGGAGACTCTCTGTATGGCCAAAACTCGAGTTTCCAAATCAAGACTTGAGTTTTGTCTTCATTAGGAAACAATGAGAAGTCTCTGTGTAATGCAAAACTTGAGTTTCCAACATAAAACTCGAGTTTGTCTTTAGGTGAAAAACGGAGTTCTCTTTGTAAGACCAAAACTCAAGTTTTCCCATGAGCATCCACCATAAGGTGATTTCCTCTTGTCACCTCAGCTACCAGCTTCCCAATCTCATATTCAAGTCGAATGGAGAGTTGAGCAATTGCAACATCCACAATCCCTTTGATTCGTGACTCAAAATCTGAGGGAATTGAAGGCTAGGCAGGAGCAAATTGAGCCTCTTGAGCTCTTGACTGAGTAGCTCATGAAGGTGCCTAAGATCTTGAGGGTGCCTGAGATTGACCAGAGCCTTCCTCCTCAAGGTTGATCTTCATGTAATTCAGCTGGCTCTTCCCAAATGCAGCTGGCTTCTTGATGGAGTCTGGAGGACCAAGATACCATATCTTGTGGTAGAACAGAATAATGGAAACCAGTGATGGGAATGGGATATGAGATGGTCTTCTAGATGCAAATTTGAACTTAAGCATCTCCTGGAAGATCCAGTGGCCAAGGTTGAATGGTATCTTTTTCACAAAAGCAGCAAACAGTGGATAGTCCTTTTGTGTGAAATGAGTGAAGTTACCACCCTTTTGAATAAAATTGCATGAAAAGATATACCAAAGTATTCTATGGATAGACGGTATTGACACTGGTTTAAAGGAAAGAAAATGAGATTGTTCTTCTGGAAATGGCTTATTAGGACAAAGAAGGCTGAAAATCTCATGGTTGCTAAGATTGACTGAGGGGACAGGATGTGGATTAGAAATTTTGAGGATGGTATTAATAATGGAAGCAGATAGAGTGAATGTGACACCCTTTACAATTGTGGTGACTCGTTCCTCAACCAAATTATTCTCAGAATCCATAATATTGTCAGCGATCATATTGAAGTAAAAGATTTTGACAATATTTGGGGTGGAGGAAGCTGAAATGGAAATAAAGACTCATAATCTTTCAACCATGGTGAGAGGTCCAGATTATGATCATCTTTGAGTTCGGCTAAATCTACTGATATAGAAGGATAGAAGGCTTTGTTGAGAAAGAATTCCTTGAACCTGTCTGCCTCCTCAGTTGTCATTTAAGTGGCATTGGCTGAAAATCCACTTGGAGGAGTGCTGTGGTTGTAGATTTCCTCTATTGCATTTGCCTCAATTGGAGATTCTTCCTCAGCTTCATCAGTAACAGGGACACTCTGAGAGGAAGCTTGGCCTTACTCAGGACCTGAACCAGCAGATGCTTTCTTAGCTTTCTTCGGCTTAGGAGGTCTTGAAGACTCGCCAACCTTCTTCTTCCCTTTTTCCTCATCCGCCTCTGGCTCATGGCATTTCTTTATGCGAACCTCTGAGGAAACCCCTTTTGCTTGGGGTGAAGAAGCAGAAGTACCCTTTTTGCTCTTCGATTTAGGAGAGCCCTTTGATTTAGGAGAAGAGGAGGGAATTTCCTTGCGAATACCCCTAATTGATCAATCTACTCCGTGGTGAAAGCGATTAGGGATCATTTTTAGCCTTACTGGACGTTTGAGAGGAGTAGCAGAGGGATTGGACTCCTTTTTAGGGTTAGCGCTATCGTGGGTTGGCTTTGGAGGTTGATTTGAGGCCATCTCTAGAGTTTGGGAGAGGGATTTGGTCGAGAGTTCAGAGAATCAGAGAGATGAGAGAAAATCTCTTAGGGAAAACTTGAGTTTAGAAGCGAATTTTGAAGAACTTGAATAGTGACTCATATATATAGACCCGACTAAAACTCGAGTTTTACATACAAAACTCGAGTTTTGATGAATGCTTACTAACCTGGACTTCAAAGGTGTAAGGTGAACCTTTGAACTTCCGCGACCAAAACTCGAGTTTCTTATTTACAAACTCGAGTTTTCACCATTCTTCAAAACTAGGTTGCTCTCTGTCTGATGGAAACTCGAGTTTCCAACTTACAAACTCGAGTTTTCAGCTTCTTCAAAATTCAAGGTTTTTTCTCTGATCCCGATAGCCCTTGCCCAAACTCGAGTTTTGTTTTCAAAAACTCAAGTTTTCTCTCCTTGACAGCAAACATTAGAATCTCAAGCATCCTGCATAAAACACAACTAGAAACTCCGATGCTTAAGTCAGTAGCTATCAGTCATCAAAACCATAACTAACATTGAGTGAGAGATGCTTACAACTCATTGGGATTCACCATTCCCAATTCCCTTCTTATGAAATTGAATTGCTCCTTAGCCAATGGTTTGGTGAAGATTGTTAATTCTCAAGGTTTTGATGATAACAAGACTTGAAATCATGTGAGGCTAATCATATGTACTTGAGTATGAATTGAGCTAATACATGTGTTTAAGCATTTTAGTCATCAATACTCGAGTATGTGTAAGCTGATACTCGAGTACTGGCTTCTTAGTTCCCCACGCAGACAAGTTCTGAGATATACTTGAGTATGGGATTTCAGATACTCGAGTATTGATCCAGTGTTTCAAGTTCTGCAGAATACTTTTGATGTGATACTTGAGTATGAATTCTTAAATACTCGAGTATGTGGATTCTTCGCTAACAAAATTCTTTACATATCAGAACAATAGTCGAGTATTGGTGAAGTGATACTCGAGTATTGGTACAATACTTGAGTAGTGGAAATGTGCTACTCGAGTATGCTTAGTTTAACATATCTGGTTGTTAAGTACTCGAGTATGAGGAACACAATACTCGAGTATATGAATTACATAATCAAAGTATCGTTACTGATTTGCTTCTCTGAGCTCATATATTTCAGGATAAAACAGGGAATACTTGAGTATGTGAATAGCGATACTCGAGTATAAGAAGATACCCGAGTATTGATCTCTGATACTCGAGTATTGGAGAAGACAGATCCTTTATCAACAAACATGGGATCTTTGTAACGTTATTCTAATATTTGATTCCTTAATTATTTCTTCTTAAATTTCATTCATTATTCATTGTAATATCATTAATCATAACAATGAGTGATTTTCAGATGATTTAGCAACGGTTGAATATTTATGCATCATCAAGACAGCAAAGTTTCGTAAAACAGAGACAAACAGAAACAACGCGCTGAATCCAATTAAACCAAGATTGGCGCGAATGGTTAAATGCAAACAATGGTCATATTCAAACAAACAAATTCAGATCCTACAACGGCTCTTTGTTTCCAACCATTATAAATTCACGAAGGACTGAATTCAACAATAGGAATCAACGCATACACAGATAAAAGTATTCAAAAGTGATCAAGTCTTATTCTATTCATATCTTCAGATATAATCGTGTTTAAGTGTTCATTATTTTACTTTGTGAGAGAGATTTATCAATTGTATTTACATTCGCTCAAGAACTCAAGATAGTGGTATCTTGAGGGTGGCTGTACAATTATGACTTGTAAGGGGGAGTGATTCTTGGAGAAAGAGGATCATCCTATATTACAGAGTGTTTAATTGTGTTTGTGAGTTAGTGAAAAATCCCAGAAGTCTGGGTACTGGACGTAGGTCAAATGTTTATCTTGTTGCCAAGGAACAAACTGAAAGTGACAATGAGGTAAGTGACTCTGAGCCCACATAGAATGAGCTACTTTCTGAATACAATGAACTGCATTCTGAGTTTAAAAAATTAGCTAGAGAACTTGTTAACTCAAGGAAGAAAATCAAACTACTTGAGGAACAAGTTAAGAATGTCCCTCTGGGTTACGAAAAACATCCTTGCGAAAAGTGTCCTGATCTTGAAAAACAAAACATTAAACTCACAAAAACTCTTGAGAAGTTCACTAAAGGTAGTGAAAAGCTCAAAGTTATTTTAAAAGCTCAACGATTTACAAATGATAGATCAGGTATAGGATACAATCCCATCTTAGACAAAAAGAAAGGGAAAAAGAAAAGTGGAGGAAAGTCTTACTTAAATTATTTTCAGAAATCTGTTCACTTTTCAAATCCTTTTGCTCATTGTAACTATTGTAATCGAAAGGGCTATAATACCTCATCTTGTTTCCATAAGAAAGAAAGAAAGGATAAACCCTATGGTAACTATCAATGGGTGCCTAAAGGAACATATACATCCTTTAAAACTCGAACTAACCCGAAAGGACCCAAGAAAAGATGGGTACCTAAGGATTGATCTTATATGAATAACAGGTATGTCTGAGAGCATCAAAAACAAATAACTGGTATGTTGACAGCGGATGCTCCAGACACATGACAGGAGATCAATCCAAGTTCATGACGATAAATGCAAGAGACGCTGGCAAAGTAACCTTTGGAGGAAACCAATCTGGGAAGATTGCAGGAATTGGCGAAATTGGTGAGAAAGGAAAACCCCTAATCAAAGACATCTACTATGTAGAAGGATTATGCCATAATTTTCTCAGTGTAAGTCAAAGTGCAGACAAGAACAACTGGATCATTTTTGACTCAGAAGAATGTCTCATCGTGAACAAGGATGATTTCCCAATTGACAAAGTTAACCTTAAAACCTTGTTCAAAGCATCAAGGGAAGGTAACTGTTATACTTTAAGTCTCCCTGAAGTAAATTCTGAAAATTGCTTTGTTAGTAACTTGGATGAAAGTTGGCTATGGCATAAGCATTTGGCTCATGTGAATATGGTTCAACTAGACAAGTTAATAAGGAAAGATTTAGTTCTTGGTTTACCTAAACTACGTTTTAAAAATGACATGATTTGTGACTCCTGTGAAAGAGGTAAACAAACTAAATCTTCATTCAAAAACAAGTTTGAACTCTCGACAAATAGACCTCTTCAATTACTCCACATGGATTTAATCGGACCAACAAGAGTTAAAAGTCTTGGTGGTAGTTTATATACTTTAGTTATTGTTGATGATTTCTCTCGATTCACATGGGCTATATTTTTACCATCCAAGGATGAAACATTTAATCTATTTGTTGTATTTGCCAAGAAAATGTAGAACGAGAAAGGTATGTGTATTTTAGGTATACGGACAGATCATGGAGGAGAATTTGAAAATCATGCTTTTAAGGAATTCTGCAAAGCTCATGGCATCAACCACAATTTCTCTGCTCCAAGGACTCCACAACAAAATGGAGTGGTCGAAAGAAAGAATCGTGCACTCATTGAAATGGCTCGTTCAATGCTAAATGAGAACAAGACCTCTCAAGTCTTTTGGGCACACGCGATGAGCACTGCATGCTATGTAACAAACAGAGCATACGTTCGGAAAAAGTTAAACAAAGCGCCATATGAATTGTATAAAGGGAGAAAGCCAAATCTATCACATCTATGTACATTTGGATGCAAGTGCTTCATCCATAACAATGGTAAGGAAAATTTGGGTAAGTTCGATTCTAAATCTGACAAAGGTATCCTTCTTGGTTACTCTAATAGAAGTAAAGCTGACAGAGTATTTAATTTGAGAACACGTATTGTAGAAGAATCAGTTCATGTTGTGTTCTGTGAGACTGACTCTAATAAATATCATGATGAAGATGAACCTACCTTTCAAACTCAACCAACTTCAAAAACTATCTCTACCCCTGAAAATTCAGAAAATACCCTAGAAGTTGAATCAGAAAATGTTTGTGAAGATAGTTTCCAATCTCAACCTCACACCTGGAAATATAGTAGAAGTCACCCATTAGATCAAGTAATAGGTGATGTAAGTGAAGGTGTAAGAACCAGAAAAAGTATTCTAAATGAAGTAACTTTTTCAGCCTTTATTTCAGAAATCGTGCCCTCTAAAATTGATGAAGCCCTATCAGATAATGATTGGGTTATAGCAATGCAAGAGGAGCTGAAGGTGGAATATCACCTAGTAGGCATGTATGTCATTTCCAAAGCTTTCCACATTTCCTTGGCTGTAGGTAGATTGCAGATACGACAATACTCCTTTTGACTAAGAGCACTTTGGAGCATTGGAATGGCTCTGTTGTTAAGAGTCATTTTCCATCTGTCATCCTCATTGAATTCATCTTCAGCCTTTGGAACATTAACTCCGCCTTCTACTTTTGTGGGAAGATAATCCCCATTCTCTATGACTTGCCAGAGACCATACTCTATGGCTAAAACAAACAATCTTAACTTTTCCTTCCATAATGCATAATGTTCATCGTCGAAGACAGGTGGTCGGTTTATTGAGGCACCGTCAGGTAATATTCCTTCCATGATCTATCTCGGGATGTTAAGCCCAACTGAGAAACCTATGCTTTGATACCAAATGAAGGTGGAATATCACCTAGAGGGGGGGTGAATAGGTGATTATGAAAATTCTTTGGCTAATTACTCAAGAACACTTAAAACAGAGATAGAGAGAAGAGCAATGAACACAAAAGGTTATATTGGTTCGGTCCAATTCTTGACCTACGTCCAGTCCCCAGAAACACTCTGGGATTTCACTATCTCAATCCTTGATTACACACTCTGTAACTCTCAAGTAATCCTCTCACTAGGACTTACCCCTCTTTACAAGTTGTAACCAAATAACTCGCATTTACACAATTACACATTACACACTCGTAAACGAAGGATGATCCTTTTACTCTCGGACTCACTCCCCCTTACAAGTTGTAATTGTACACCCACACTCAAGATACCTCTATCTTGAGATTTGAATGAATTGTAATACAAATGATAAGACTCTCTCACGAGTTGATAAATGATAAACACTCTAAGCTCAATGATATCCTAAGATATATACATAATAGAGATTGAACACTTTGTATTCTTTGTCTGTGTATGTGCTGGTTCTTTTAGATGAACTCTCTTCTTCGTGAATTTATAATAGTTGGAGAAATAGCCATTGGTAGGATTTGAATTCATCCGTTTGATTTTGACCGTTGGTAGCATTTAACCATTCGCGATAATCTCGCCTCAATTGGATTTAATGTCTTGATTCTGCTTGTCTCTGTTCCTCAAAGTTCCCTGATTGAAGATCTAACCATTGTTGATTTATCTGAAAATCACTCAACATTATGATCAATATTCTTATAATAAATGTTGTATAATGTTTATAAGATCATTTGGAATTAATCTGGATTCTCTTGATAAGAGCCCAACATTTTAGATACGGTGAATCTCAACAATCTCAGTTCTTGACTCGAGGCACACAAACAGTCAACTCGAGTTACTTTTAATTAATTAGATTCAAAATGATATTTCCAGGATGCATCTTAACTCGAGGCACAAGGCTCCCCGACTTGAGGTGATTGATTAATTGAATTCAAAAGGCAAAAGGCTGTTTAGAGAGCTCTTTTTGACTCGAGGCACCGAAACCGCCGACTCGAGTTTTCTATGAATATAGAAGACTTCGTTTAAATCGGGAACACGAGACTCGAGTTATGCTTCGTCCCAACTCGAGTTAGGACTGACTCGAGGTGAGATATGTGGAGACTCGAGGTGAAGAATGAATATTTTTTTGAAATTCAAAGGGCATAGACTCGAGGTGCAGAGACCATGACTCGAGGTGACGATGACTCGAGGCTATATTGTGGATGACTCGAGGTGAAGTGTAAATTTGGAAGAGACAGACTCGAGGCTGCAACATTGACTCGAGTTAAAAACTGCTCTCCATTGTTCAATCTCTTGGGTTGGCCATTTGACTCGCGTTACACTTTTTAACTCGAGGTAAAAAGCTTTCTCAAAGTGTGATATAGACAAAAACCCGAGGCCATGCTGAATTGATTCCAGAAATTCGAGTGTCAACTTTAGAGGGCCATATCTCCCTAGTCTTAGCTCCGTTTTTGTTCATTCAAGTCTTGATGGAAATCTTTGTGTGTCTACTTTCCAATGGCACCGATTTTAGCTCCATTGGATTTGTATTTTGAGAGATACAGCCAAAATATTGAAGCTTGGTCTGGACTGTGACGCTGATGTTTGTGTCAACTTGTAAAATCCATAGATCCTTGATATGAACTCTTTGTGGCTTAAATTATATATCAAAATGAAAATTGGGAGTCTAGTTTCATATGCCACTTATTTCGTGTCAATCCAATTCCGGGTTTGAGAGATATCATCAAATTACCAGAGGTCGCCCGAGCTGAACGTGGAACAGAGTGCACCAGAGTTGCTGAAAATCCATTTTAACTCGAGGTAGTAAGTTACTGACTCGAGTTTTTGACCCTAACTCGAGGTAGTGAGTCTTGACTAGAGGAAAAATGTTCCAGGGAGCGAAAATCACTTAGAAAGCACTGTTAACTCGAGGTAAATGAATCCTGACTCGAGTTTTTGACCCAGACTCGAGGCGGTGATGTTCTTGACTCGAGTTAATCATACTAGATGCCCAAAAACACTGTAGCAAAGTGCTTGACTCGAGTTAATCATGCTTGACTCGAGTTAGATCATCCTTAGGCTCGTTTTTGCTCATTTCAACTCCGATTTGAGCCGCTCCAACTTCCATATCTTCGTGGGGACTTCTAGAATCAATCTAGGAACTTGTATGGTGATTTTCTCATTCCATAGAGCAAGTTCTTCCTTTTTCAATCTCCTTTCTTGAATATTATTCATTATTAAACTTCACATCTACATTAAATATAAGAATTAGTCAAAGTAAAACATGAATGTAGTATTCAAGCTTTTTGCTCTGGATATTGGCATCTATAAAAGACATCACAAAACTAATCATAACCAACAGGAGCTACATCTATTTGAAAGAAGTCAATTTTGGGATTTGCTACCTAGGCCTAAAGACCATCCAATCATTGCACCAAATGGGTATTCAAGAACAAACGAGATGAATTTGCAATCATAGTCAGAAACAAGGCTAGATTGGTTGCCAAAGGCTATAATCAAGAAGGTATTGATTATGAGGAAACATATGCTCCAGTGGCTAGGTTGGAAGCCATACGAGTACTCTTAGCCTTTACATGTATCAAAGGATTCAAGCTTTTTCAAATGGATGTTAAAAGTGCTTTTCTTAATGGATTTATTCAAGAATAAGTATATGTAGAACAACCTCCCGATTTTCGAACAAGAATCTCATCCTGATCATGTTTTTTGATTGAAAAAGGCACTATATGGTCTTAAACAAGCTCCTAGAGCCTGGTATGAGAGATTAAGTAAATTCCTTCTTGGCTAAGATTTTATCAGAGGAACAGCAGACACAACACTTTTTATTAAAAGAAATAAAATCAATACAAATTTATATGTATCCATGAAGGAATAATTTTCTAAGGTTATGCGGGGTGAATTTGAAATGTCCAAATGGGTGAGCTAAACTACTTCCTTGGTCTACAAATTTTTCATGAACTTGTTCATAAAGAATTATGGACTTAGTGAATCCAATGGAGCGACACACCAAGAGTATTCACATTAGAAATAGTCGAGTAATATCAAGGAAAACACACCTAATAATTGTCCATAACACCAATACATGCCAAACATGTAAAGAGAATATTCGGGAAGTGAAATACGAGCATCTTGTTGCATACTCGGATGCGAGACCATGCCACATACAAGATGGATAGGAAGAGCACGAGTGGATAATGCCAATTTCTTGGTAATTCTCTTGTCCCTTGGTTTAGCAAGAAACAAACAACCGTCTCAATATCATCAACAGAAGCGGAGTATATCGGGTTTTTCATCTCAAGAGCTCCATCTCCAGATCATCATCACACCAATACTCGAGTATATAGAAGCAATTCAAGTACTGATCTTTGGCCCAAATACTTGATACAACAAAACTTTATAGCCTAAAAACTCCACAAGTGCACAGGCCGTATCAAGTAATAAAGTGATAAGAAAAGTATCGTTCCCACGAGGACTTAATGCCCATAACTTCAGTTAGGCATTAATTTCACAATTTCGTTTAAGTTGAGCAACCAAATTAAATTTAATTAAGAGAAAAGAAATTAAAATTAAAACAAAGAAACTACCACACTAATGAACAAGCAACCTAGAGTCACTAATCCTTTATTTGTTTCTTAGATTTTATCCCAATCAGCTAATCTAGAGTATTAATGTCTATAAATGTCTTCCGGTCCATTTATATACCTATCTTAATTAATTATCTAATGCCTCACACAACTAAATAAGGCGCATTTTAGATCGGGGTCACTCTAATTTGATTATGCGGAGCTTCTAGGTATATTCCTATCCTAGACGCAAATTAGATTAAAACCTAATTTCACATTAGATTTAAACCTAATTCCACATTATTTAATCCCAAGGTCAATTTATGATTCCCTCTTCCAAGTTCAACCCTAAATCCCCAAAACATGCTCAATGATGGCCAATCAAGAAGCAATAACAATAAACACAGGATTAAATAAATTGAAATAAAATTAAGCAAATCAATCCATGGGAATAATCTCTAAAACCCAAATAAGTTCATAGATTCTCTAAGTTGCAAAACCAACTAGCCACACATGGCTCTAATAAAACAAATAACAAAGAGATAAAAATCCAGGTTCAAAGAATAAAGAGAAAGTGGAAAGAAAGCTTCTCCGTCGCCTCCACAGTCCTTCCGTCCTTCCGTGGAGATGATGAAGAGAATTAAAACGCCTAGCCGCTACTCCTCTGCTTCTTTGTTCCTTCTCGTTCTGCGCCTCTCGATCTGCTTCTTCCTTTTTTTGCTTGTCTTTGTCTCCCTATTTATAATTTAGGTCTTGGGTCACTAATTCTCCTTTTCTTATTAAAAAGATATCTCATATCTTGTAATCAACTCCACCAGATCAGGCAATTGATTTTGTTTCTATTTTTCTTGCGTGGGACCACTGAGTTCGGTTGATTGCATATCCTCTTAATTGCTTGGAGACCACATCTATTTAATTCCCAAAGTTGCCAAAACAATGAATTGGGAATAAATCAATTATATTGATTGTCTCGTGCTTCCTCGATTGAACAAGAAAAGGAATTATATAATAATAATAATGAAAAACTAAATCTTTATTTCTTCTTTTCTTTTTTAGAAAGCTTCTCATTGTTATTACTTATTTCCTAAGCTCAAACTTTATTTTAAATTGAAACCTACTAATAATGCATCTAGATTGATATCCCTTAACATCTCAACAAAATCTCTTCAATTTAGCATTGATGACTTCCTAAGTACATCAAAATATATCTTAAATCTGTTAAAAATAGGAAGTCATTAGGCACTTGAGAAACTCAACACAAAATCACCTCACTGATGTTCAAAACCTCCTATTCACATTAAAGATATTTAAGTGCTCACCATACACACTTGAGATGAGGTATTTCAGTATCTATTTTGCTTAGTTCAAATTGTCTTTGGGTATTGAATACTCAAGCACTTACTGTTAAATACTCGAATAGTGGGTCAATACTCGAGTATACAAATGCAATACTCGAGTACTGATGGGCTACAACTCTATTAAAATTCTGAATACCCGAATACTTAAGTTAAATACTCGAGTGGCGTCGTATCCCAACACTATTTTATTCCCTTCCGCCACTTCATTCCTCTTATTCTGTTTTCTCACTCCGTCTTAATCACTTACTCTCCTCTTTCTTTTCTAAACCCTACTCACCATCTCCGTCAACTTCTCCAACCACTTCCGTTAACCTCCCGTCGGTTTCTCACCTCCGACTGTTGCGTTCCCTCCATTCTTCCATTTGACTTCACCACCGGTATTCTCTCTGTCAAATTTCTTTCTTCTCTTATTCAATACACTCGATCAATGACACAATCTTCACCCGAGTCCTCCAAGCAAACGCTGGTGAAGAAACCTCGTTCAACCTACCGACGGATACCCAAATTGGATGTGCAATCCAAGGCAAAAACCAAGTCTGTCTCCATCGTTGAACCCTCGCGGCCCGTTACTCACCTTCAAATGGATTCCTTACCATCTAGCAAAGGAAAAGCGAAAGCCAAATCTCAATCTCAGTTAAAATTCGTGGAAACTAGTAGTGCTTCCTTCTTCAACGAAAATGATGCTAAATTTCATGAAGGTCGTTCCAAAAGCATTGAAGACTGTGTTTAGTTGCCCTAGTTTTCAAAGAAACCAAAGGCTCCAAAAGGTCAAAAAGCATAATCTTGAAGGAACAATTGGACCTTTTGCTCAGAAGCTCATAGGGCAGATTAGTGCACTCCACTGTCCTCCTGGTATGTGCGAAGATCCTATGATCTTTCCCAATGATAGTTCATTTGCTCTCAACTATGATCATAGGCCATTATGTCCTACTGTTTACTTGCACTTAGAAGATTTTAAAAAGGAATGCAACTTGGATTTATCACCTTGGCTTAAATCATACATGCCCCTGTTAGGAATTCAGACACCTTATTGTTTACAAGTAGTCAAAATCTTTTAGCACAATATATATCTGGCACCGAAGGATCCTGAGCATGATGAGGATGTTTTGGCTACTTCAGTTCGAGGAAAGGAAATCAGATTCTCTACTAAGGATCTTAACACCCTTTTCGGTTTTACAAATGTACCTCAAGATCGTCCTAAATTTTCAGATTCTGAGTCCATCAAGATTTTTTTCCTAATGCTAACTTCAATGGTAATATCTTCAAATTTAAGCCTGGTCAAATGTCTGAAACCTATCGAGTGATTTGGTATTTGTATAGCCACAATATGGTTAACAAGGGACAGAGTTACACTCATTTTGTCCTTAAGGATTTTCAACTGTTTGCCTCTCTGATAGCTAAGAAGCCAAGGAATTTGGGTAAATGGATTATCTCTGAAATGTTACTCTTTTTGTCATTCTCCAAGAAAAATACAATCCCATTTCCCAATCTTGTATCTCAAATTATTGGCTATTACAACATTTGGTATCTTATAGCTGATGATTCGGCCATCTTTCCAAAGAAATTTGGAGAATCCAATGTGCTTCTCATGAAAATATCTTTTACTGAGGTCACTGGACAGAAAAAGGCGAAACAACCTCAGGATCCTATGCCTTCTACCCCCAAGCACCAAGAAGAGGCACAATCATCTCAAGCCGGCACTCACTCTGCACCTCCCTCCTTCACTCAAGCCGCAATTCAACACCTGGTGAATGCCACTCGTCAAAATACTCGCAATCCCTTTATGGAACACTTTCAGAAGCTCCATACTGAACTACTCACAACCATGGCAAATGAGATGCAAGCAATGGCTAAATTTGTTGAATCCAAATTCCTTTTACGTGGAAACGAGAAAAATCCCATCGCAAAAACAAGAAAATCCATCGCAAAATGCTTTTGTGACGGTTTTGCGACGGATTTTATCCGTCACAAAAAATGAGTGGCAATTGCGACGGATTTTGAATTTCTGTCGCAAATTTCAAAAATTGCGATGAATTTGAATCCGTCGCAAATGTCAAAATTTGCGACGGATTGTAATCCATCACAATATTGACGGATTCTCCTCCATCGCTTTTGTGACGAATTTTAGATCCGTCGCAAATTTCAAATTTTTTTATTTTATTTTAAATTTCTTTATTTTTTTATTATCCTTTACTTTTTTGTTTTAAATGTTATATTCTTTTCTATTATTTTTTTAATAATATTTTTTGAAATTTATTTATTTTATTTTTTACTTTTGTTTTAAAAAGTATATAATAAAAATATTTTTTTAAAAAGTTGTATAACATAAAAACTGGTTTGTCATAACAATCATAAAGAGTCATAGAAAAGACAACATAAATAGTGTTCCAAAGAACATGTACTAAAAAAGTAGTCTAAATAGCAGCATTGTGATCATCAACATCAGCAGGATCACCACTAAGAGCCGGCTTCGGACCCTTGTTATTCATTAGGGACATGATTTGAAGCTGCATCTGCCTAACCATCTCGCATGTCTCATGGAGCTCATTTTCTATCTACATTTGTTGTTGCCTTGTCTGGCTCAGCTCATTTGCTGTCTCCATTTGTTGTTGCCTTATCTGGCTCAGCTCAGCTGCTTGCTCCTCCACCAACGCCTTCATTTTCTTCAACTCATCTACAAAAACATTAGGTGTACTTCATTTAAATGGACCAGAAAATGAAAATGTAACAATCAATATCAAATATATTACGTTTACCTGTAGAAATACCTTCAGTGCCTGATGTGCAGGATGAGGAGCGCTTTGTTTGCCTAAGTCGGCTGGCAGAGGCACCAAACCCGAAGACTCTCCTTTGCTGTTAAATCCACCCTGCAGCCTGAAAGAATATACTCTCGTTATCGGACTGAGACGATCTGCGGTCGGTCCCACTATGCGAGTCTCTCTCTTGTGTCAGCCTCTGATAGGTTTCCTACAAACAAGATGGTACATCACAAATAAGCCATGTGAAATGAAATAAACATGTTGATGTCTGAAATAAAAAATAAATGCAATATAAATGTCTCACCGTAACTTGTTCTGACCTGGTGTTAATCCAGCGCCTCTCACTCCCTTCAGACTGCTGGGTATGGGTCCGCTCAAAGGCAGTCCACTCAACATCCTCTGGAGGAACTTCCCCAGACAGTTCCTGCAAACACAAAGTATGACTGTTAATAAATTGTTTCAAAGTACAAAATATTGAATACTTTAATAGAAAACAACGTGCATTCACAATTTTCCGTCTATGCTCACTCTGTGGAATGGAGCCGCCAGCATATGCAGGTCCTTCCTGCTTGGCCCTATTTTGCTTACTTTTTTTACTTCTATTAATAAATTTCTCATCGACGGCCCAATTTTGAAGTAATAGGCTTGTAGTCTCAGGTTCAATCCAATCTTGCTTGCCTGTACCCTTTCTCAATTTATGAAACCTCTCAGTCAACCACCGGCTTCCCTTATGGTTATAAGCTTTTTTCAGATCTTGATGATGTTTAGGTAACGTCTTAAACTTATCCTGAAAATCAATAACGAACAATTAGTGCTCCAAATTTAAAAAATACTTAATCAGTTTGTATTTGGATAAGAAATTTAATAACTATAAAACACTAAACTTACCAAAAAGTCCTTGAACCAAGCATCCCGAGTCTCCTTAGGAATGTCTGTCCACTTGGCCCAAGGCTGATTGAAATTACGGAATATTTGGGTTGAGATGACATCAACCACCTGATTATAAGGCACAAATCTGAAGACAGAGGATATGATCCAAATATGAGCATACAAACTAAAGGTAAGAAATCGTAGCGTTATTAGTAACTTTACATGACTCACTCCTCGGTGCCTTCAGGACAGATCCAAAGCTTCCCTGTCACAGGATCTTTCTCTCCCCATATTGGTGTACTAGAGGAACTACCTCCTTCGTCGACCTGGCTATGAGGCGACGGAATGTACTGAAGGAAGGAATGTGAACTATTGAAGATGTTTGTACATAGATGGTTAAAGAAAACTAAACATATGTAAATCAATCAGAAATGGTAAAGTAAACCTGGTGTTCCCCTTGCTGTCGATCAGTGGAGGAAGACAGAGACGATGACATATAAAGCGACGGTGAAGAGGACAAATAAACCGATAGCGAAGATGACATCTCAAATGGAAAAAACTCTGGGGAAATGCCTCTCCCCCTGCTTACAAAGGGAGTAGATGACGTTGCCCTACCCCCTCTGATAGCACGGGGTCGGGCTCGACCAGCACCACGTCCACTATCTGAACGACCTCCAGGATGCTCCATCTCTGAACACTTATAAACATTATGTCAAAATATATATAAAAATAAGATATTTACTTAATATGTATGACAGTAGCACAATTATGGAGTATGTAGTATAACATATCGTCATAAACAAAGAACTAACACAAATCAATTGGACGATTCATGTTCTTCAACATCTACTTGCACATCTTCCTCTATAGTCTCATAGTCGTCGAACTCAGATTCACTATCAGAAGAAATCACTTTCGTCTCATCGTCTGATTCCTCATCGTCAACTTGGATTGGAACCAACTCTAAGTCCGCATCAAAATCAAATAGATTGCTTGGTACATCGTCGTCAGCAATGTTTACGGGTAGTACATGTTCCACATCAGCTTTGAACGGTTCCTTCATGCCATCATTTGCTTCCGACTCTTTTGACTTAGGTATAATATTCCGTGCTTTGGTTTTGATAACTTCTACCCATCCTTGGCAGGATGTGGGGTATAATTTTTATAATAAACTTGTTCCACCTGTTGAGCAAGGATGAATGGGTCATAACCAACCGTATATCTCCTTGTCCATTGGATCTCAATATTTCCATATTTGTCCACTTTTGTCCCACGTGGACTGTTATCAAACCACTCACATTTAAAAAGTGTCACCACCTTGTCCCACGGGTAACTCAGCTGAATTATGTCAATTAACTTCCCGTAGTAGTCACCCTCCACCCCGTCAACCTGATCACCTCGACAACATACACCGTAATTGCAATATAATGCTCCTACGTTCGCTTCAACAAGTGAAAATTGATACCCATTGATTAAATATTTTTTGCACCGGGTAACACTAATTGCAGCTCCAAAAGATAAACTCCACGCAACTTCATTGGGATCTGGTGGATTTTCCACGAAGTAGGATCGAAACCATTTTGGAAACTCGGAGTTCATGAATTGATCAACTTGGGATTCCGACATTGAAGGATTTTCTTATCGACCAAATTAGAGAAAGGACTGTAACAAAAAACTTAAGTTAATACTTTAATACTTACCGTAGCAGAAAAAAGAAAAGAAATCTTACTTTAAGTACTGGGCGGCCTCTTCACAGTTGTTTAGAATGTACCACTCCGCTACTCGCTTATCTCTTCCTTCAAGAGTTGACCTCCAACGTTTTCCCACGACTCGGCCCGGAAAATTAAATATCGATTTTTGTTCGCTCGTATTACCGCCATCATCGTTGCGAGGTACCCCTCTCCATCTTGATATCATTTCAGGGGGATAATAGTATGACGTGAATTTTGAGGCCTCTTCGACTAGATATGCTTCATCGATGGATCCTTCAACGTACCTTGAATTTTTGATTTTGTGCTTAAGAGTGCGTAAAAACCTACAATGGACAATTAGAGAGTATTTATAGACTAAAGTGCGTGAAAGAAATAATTGCACGAAAGAAAAATATATATTACCTCTCAAATGAATACATCCACCTATATTGTTGAGGACCTCCTACCTTTGCTTCGTAGGCCAAATGAACAAGAAAATGTTCAAATTGAGTCAAACATGCTAGGAGGAAACACCATCTCTAATTTGCATAGGGTTATTGGCATGCTAGCCTCTAGGTGTCGTAACTTTTCAACATTCAGCTTAGAAGCACAAATTTCTCTAAAGAACATGGAAAATTCGTCAGAATAGACCATATATGCTTCGGTAGTGCTTTGAAGGCCCACGGCAACAATCTCTAGAAAAAAACATGACAATCATGACTCTTCATCCTAAATAACTTCCCCTCGTGCATGTTGACACATCTTTTAAAGTTTGACACATAACCGTCTAGGAGTTTCAGATCTTTAACTCATTGTAACAATTCTAAATTCTGCTGTTTGTTTAATGTGTACAACGCTCTAGGTTTGGAAGTCCATCCCCTGCCATTCTCCACCAAATGCAAACCAGGCCTTGTATAAATTGCTTCTATGTCACGTCTTGCGTTGATTGTGCCCTTCGTCTTGCCTTTGGTGTCCACCACAGTGTGCAGAATATTGCAAAACACATTGCTCTCAATATGCATGACATCAAGGTTGTGTCTTAACAATTGATCTTTCCAATATGGTAGTTCCCAGAAGATGCTGCATTTGTTCCAATGATGATCAACGCCATATCCCTCAGGTTCGCTGGAAGCAGCCCCCTCTTCGACACTTTGAATATACTTGACCCTGTCCCATATTTCTTGGTCACTTAAATGACGAGGTTGATCTGCTCGTTTGACCATTTTCTGCGTGAAGTCTTTTCTATTTCTCCTAAACGGATGATTGGGGGGTAGGAATCGTCGGTGCCTGTCAAACCAACAGACTTTGTGACTGTGTTCCAAGCTAAAACCCATGTTTTGTTCAAGACATACCGGACATGCAAGATTTCCTGACGTTTGCCAGCCACTCAACATCCCGTATGCAGGGAAATCATTTATCGTCCACATTAAGGCAGCACATATTGTGAAATTCTGGCCCAATGATATATCATACGTTAGAACCCCCTCACTCCACAACATCTTCAACTCGTCTGTCAAAGGCTTGAGGTACACATCTATCTTCCTTTTTGGGTTGGATGGCCCAGGGATTAACGCGTTATGAAAGAAGAACTCTCTTCTCATGCACATAGATGATGGGAGGTTGTACGGTATCACAATGACGGGCCAACAGGAATAATTCCTACTCGTATTGCTAAAAGGAGCGAACCCATCCAAACATAGACCAAGACGGACATTACGGGGATCCATAGCAAAGAAAGGATTCGCCTCGTCAAATTTACGCCAAGCTTCGGCATCGGATGGATGCGTAACAAAGTGTTCATCCCTGTGATGCTCCTGGTGCCATCTCATGTGAGCAGCTGTTTGTTCTGATGCATACAATCTCTGAAGTCTGGGCACCAGAGGAAAGTACCACATCTTGCTTAATGCTTGACGGGTCATTTTCCTTCCATTCCTCAGAACTTTATATCTCTCATGTCCACAGAATTTACAATCGGTCAGCTCAACATCACCCTTGTAATGGAACATACATCCTCTGGGGCAGCAATGGATTTTTTCACACCCAAGCCCAAGCTCTTTCACCTTTTTTTTTTTTGCTTGGTAAAAATCCTTCGGCAAATTACTGTCTTTGGGAACAACCTTACTCATGATCTGCATTATTTTGTTGTAATTCCTCTCACTCATATGTTGATCAGTCCCCAAGCTTAGTGTTGCTAGGGCTACCGAAAGCGATGAATATTCACTACTTTCAAAGTATTTGCAACCTTCCCATAGCGGATGTTGCACTTCTTGAAGCATTTTATAGAACCTATCGGCGTCCGGATGAGGATCCTCTCCCATGTATGATGGTTGAGTATGTGTACCGGTCTCCTCTCCCATGTATGACGGTTCGGCATAAGTAACAGGATCAAAATATCTGCCGATGGACGGTCCCACGGCATCCATAACCAACTGCTCATATCGATTAAGGTTTTCTCGATGACTACTATCCTCATAATAACCACTCGGTGTCTGTTGGACTTCGCCATGACATTCCCAACATTCATAATCCTTCATGAATCCATTTTGACACAAAAATGAATTTTGACCTTGCTCGGATTTTTAAATCTTAAACACATACATTTGGCACACGGACACCTGATCTCCCTACTTGAATTATTTGAATGCGCCAAAGCAAATTTGATGAACTCTTTCAAACCCGCCAAGAATGCTTGATTTAGTTGTCTTCCAGCTTAGACGATTGTACATC
Source organism: Acacia acuminata (assembly GCA_019022655.1). NCBI lineage: Eukaryota > Viridiplantae > Streptophyta > Magnoliopsida > Fabales > Fabaceae > Acacia > Acacia acuminata. Next base: position 418,222 of record JAFJYI010000225.1, on the reverse strand, counting down.
CAACTCCTATCATGATTGTCTTTCATACTTCCTAGCTAGTTCAGTTACTAACCTAATTAACATCTCAAGATGCCACAAATATATATAAGTAGCCAATACAACTAGCCACTTATGCCAACCAATTGCTACTTAATCAAGAAAGTGAAAAACAAACACATGCATTGAACAAAGAACATATCCCAGCAAGCAACTAGAGAATGAGGATAGCACACCAGAACATGGGGACATGCTTGTGGAGGGGGCAAACAAAGAATAGAACACTATAAGTATTTTGGAGTTTCTAATATATAAAGATTATTTAAGACTTAATCAAATTTATATAATCTGCAAAATCAACTTTATCTTTTGTATTTATAATTGCCTATTTATCTAAACAGTGTTTATAATTTTATTTTTTGAATTATCGATCTTTATTGTATAACTTGTTAAAGATAGATTCAAATAAAAAATTAAAATGGAATATTTTTTAAAAAATTTAGTGCCTTATCCCTAAATATCATTTCTCAACACTTCATTTTTCTAATTTCAACACCATACTATTTATAGATTTATGTATCATTACCAACTAATAAATAATCATAATTTTATCACACCAAAATCAGAATTGGAATTTCTAAATTCCTAACAAATTCATGCCATTAATGTTATTCATGTATATTTTTTATTAAAAAAAGAAATAAAATATCATTTAATGTTCAAAATCTTAAAGAATTTTTGTGGCCTACAAAGAATAAGTATTTAGTATAAAATTTAACAATTTACAAATTATTTTAATAAAAAGACCATTGATTTGAAATTTTAAAGTCCAATTGGTATTTTTTTTTTCCATGTATACTTTTTAAGCCATATTTATACGATATTTTTAAAAAGAATATTTAGCCAAATAATTTTTTTCAATTTTCATTTTTACGCCTTCTAATGTTTATTGCTATGTTTTGCTCCTTTTTTCATTTAAGCGTGAGTTTATGTTGCAAACTTACCTTTCCAAACAAAAATTAATAAATTTACAAATATTTATTATCTATTTAGCTCTTACAATCAAAATTTTCTAAGTATAATTTTCTTTTTGGGCCACAATAACTATGTATCATCTTCCCTTAAATATCTATGTATCTATAACAAAAAGGTCATAAAAGTATAGATAAGAAATAAAATTAGCTATGATAGAATGTAAAATATTCACTTAACCATAATTAAGTTTAAAATTAAAGTATTTAAATCCATACAAGGAGCACTTAACTCAATCAATAAGGGGTTGTGCTAATTAAAGTATTTAGATCCATACTAAGAGCACACACACAGAGAGACAAAAAATGATACAAGCATTGAAGAAAACATTCTTAATTTGGTGTTAATTACAACCGTAAAACACATACCATACAATTAATTGGAAAATACTAATATCGTATGAACTAAGTATTGTAAATTAAAGCCCACAATAACAGTTATGTACTTGAAAAAAACTTCGTATAATTTACAATCACCAAACATATACAGGATTTTCCATAACAATTTCCCCGTGGCCTTCACCAAATGAATTAGTACCCAAAATTGATTTGAAAAATCAAAATTAATCATCTATACATTGCAATAATATTTATACTTGCTCCTCTAAATACTTAATAGACTTTAATTACTCACCAAATTATAACCTAAATAAACAATAATGTTAAATTATAACCTATTTATTCATGAGTAATAAAAATGACTAATTTTTCCAATTTTTATCTATACTAATTTCTCATAATAAATAATGTGATGAAAAAAAAAAAAAAAAAAAGGCAGCTTATTGAAAGGGGAGGATAGCCGGATGACGAAGAAGAGCACCTTTTTTATCTATACTAATTTCTCATAATAAATAATGATGGAGAACTACGATCAATGGAGAGGAAAAAAGCAGCTAAATTATAACCTATTTCTTCAAGCTTAATAAATATGACTAATTTTTTCAATTTTTATCTATACTAATTTCTCATAATAAATAATGTGGTGGAAAAAAAAAAAGAAAGGGAGCTTACCGGAAGGGGAGGGTAGCCACAGTTGGTGGAGAAGAGCACCGGTTACGGAGAACGGCGACCGTGGAGAGGAAAAAAGTAGCCGAGGGCGCCGGGAGGGGGAGGAACTTGGGGGTGGGGCGAGGGAGCCGGGGGCCGAGGGTGGGGAGCCGGGGGCCGAGGGCGTGGGGATTTGGGGGTGTGGGGGAGAGCCGGGGGTGGAGAGCCGAGGGGGGAAACAAGCCGGGGGAGGCGGACGAAGCCGAGGGTCAGGGGAGGAGTTGAAGGCGCGGGTGGGAGGGAGAGCCGAGGGGGAAACAAGCCGGGGGAGGGGGTACGAAGCCGAGGGCCGGGGGGAGGAGTTGAAGGCGCGGGTGGGAGAGGAGGGAGATGAACCGGGAGGGTCGGGTACAGGGAAATTAAAGGATTTTGCGACGGAGATTTTGCGACGGAACACTAGGTCTGTCGCAAAAAGGTGACGCAATTTTGCGACGGATGGAAAATTCGTCGCTAGGTTTTGCGATTGATTTCCCATCCGTCAGAAAAAAAGAGGCATCTGGCGACCTAAAAGGCCGCCAGTTAGCAACGGATGGTAAATTCGTCGCTACACGTTGCGACAGATATCCCATCCGTCGCAAACAGGGCAAAACTGGAGGCCAAAAAAGCGACGGATGGACAATCCGTCGCTAATTTTGTGATGGATTGTCCATCCGTCGCAAAATTTTAGCGACGGATTCTTATTCCGTTGCTGATTTTTGCGACGGAATAAGTTTCCGTCGCTGATTTGTGACAGATTTTTATATCTGTCGCAATTTTCCTCTTTTTGCGACGGAATATGTATTCCATCACTATTTTCTGTTTTTCTAGTAGTGAGGGTATTCCACAATTTGTTATTGACCTAGAGAAAACCATCGATGCCTTAGCCATCAAGCTTTATGCTACTCCCCTTTCTATGCCCTCTACTTCTACTGCTCCAGACTCTGCTAAGTTCCCTACACCTTCTGTTGATCCAGATGCTCCAGCCTCTTCTCCTCTCACTCATGTTCCTTCTCCTACTACTAATTCAGTTGCTCAAACCCCTGCTTCTGATACACATGTCTCTACCCCTGCCCTTCCTTCTATTCTTTCTGAGGCACAGGCATCCCCCTCTTTGATGGATGACAAAGGGGGAGAAGAAGAAGCAAGTTGATTGGTTGCTTTTGAATTGATTAGAGTCTGATTTGACTGTTAATTATAAATGTTGAACAGAAACTTTTTGTTTTGACTCATGACAATGTGGTTCTGATGTATCTCTGTTCATGAAGTACTTTTTGATGTTTAGTTTGCATTTTGGGTACATTTCAGTATATATCATGAACTCTAATATGATGAAATGATCTGATGAAATGCAATTACATTATAACTTGTTTTACACTGATTTCACCATAAGCATTTTTGCCTCTGCTAATATCAAAATCAAATTCTTGATCAAATCATCTATCAAATGTTGTCATCATCAAAAAGGGGGAGGATCTTAATTCTCAAGGTTTTGATGATAACAAGACTTGAAATCATGTGAGGCTAACCATATGTACTTGAGTATGAATTGAGCTAATACATGTGTTTAAGCATTTCAGTCATCAATACTTGAGTATGTGTAAGCTGATACTCGAGTACTGGCTTGTTAGTTCCCCACCGTAGACAAGTTCTGAGATATACTCGAGTATTGATCCAGTGTTTCAAGTTCTGCAGAATACTTCTGATATGATACTCGAGTATGAATTCTTAAATACTCGAGTATATGGATTCTTCGCTAACAAAATTCTTTACATATCAGAACAATAGTCGAGTATTGGTGAAGTGATACTCGAGTATTGGTACAATACTTGAGTAGTGGAAATGTGCTACTCGAGTATGCTTTGTTTAACATATCTGGTTGTTAAGTACTCGAGTATGAGGAACACAATACTCGAGTATATGAATTACATAATCAAAGTATCGTTACTGATTTCCTTCTCTGAGCTCATATATTTCAGGATAAAACAGGGAATACTTGAGTATGTGAGTAGCGATACTCGAGTATAAGAAGATACCCGAGTATTGATCTCGATACTCGAGTATTGGAGAAGACAGATCCTTTATCAACAAACATGGGATCTCTGTAACGTTATTCTAATATTTGATTCCTTAATTATTTCTTCTTAAATTTCATTCATTATTCATTGTAATATCATTAATCATAACAATGAGTGATTTTCAGATGATTTAGCAACGGTTGAATATTCATACATCATCAAGACAACAAAGTTTCGTAAAACAGAGAAAAACAGGAGCAACACAATGAATCCAATTAAATCGAGATTGGCGTGAATGGTTAAATGTAAACAACGGTTATATTCAAACGGACAAATTCAGATCCAACAACGGCTCTTTGTTTCCAACCATTATAAATTCACGAAGGACTGAATTCAACAATAGGAATCAACGCATAAACAGAAAAAAGTATTCAGAAGTGATCAAGTCTTATTCTATTCATATCTTCGGATATAATCGTGTTTCAGTGTCAATTATTTTACTATGTGAGAGAGATTTATCAATTGTATTTACATTAGCTCAATAACTCAAGATAGTAGTATCTTGAGGGTGGCTGTACAATTACGACTTGTAAGGGGGAGTGGTTCTTGGAGAAAGAGGATCATCCTATATTACAGAGTGTGTAATTGTGTTTGTGAGTTAGTGAGAAATCCCAGAAGTCTGGGTATTGGATGTAGGTCAATAAGCTGGACCGAACCAGTATAACCCCCTGTGTCATTCATCTTTACTGCTTTATTATTTTTACTGTTTCATCGTCATAGCAGAAAAGAATTATCTGTGATCACCTATTCACCCCCCTCTAGGTGATATTTCACCTTCAAAGATGTCAGCAAGTTGAAGACGAGTTGGGATGAACATGACTTGACATCTCTCTTCTGAACATGATCCCTTATGAAATGATGCCTCACATCAATATGCTTGGTCCGAGTATGTTGCACTGGATTCTTGGCCAAGCTTATTGTGCTTGTATTGTCACACAATATTGGGATCTCCTTCAAGTTGATTCCCAAGTCAGATAGTTGTTTCTTGAGCCAAAGGACTTGAGCACAACAACTTGAGGCAGCTACATATTCAGCTTCAGTAGAAGACACAGCCATACTGGTTTGCTTCTTGCTAAACCAGGATACAAGTGAGCCACCAAGAAATTCACATTGGCTAATTGTGCTCTTTCTATCCCATTTTGTATCCAGCATGATCTGAATCTGAATATGCCACCAAGTGTTCAGGTTGACCTTTGGGAAACCACAATCCAAGTGTCTTCGTGTCAGCAAGGTATCTGAAGATTCTCTTCACGTGCTCAGCATGAGACTCCTTGGGAGCAGAGTGGAACCTTGCACACATCCCCACACTGAATTGGATGTCAGGATGACTCGCAGTCAGATAGAGAAATGATCCGATCATTCCTCTATATCTTATAATGTTGAAGTGCTTGCCCTTTTCATCAACATCCAATGAAGCAGTGGAACTCATTGGAGTGTCAGCTCCATTGCATTGATCCATCCCAAACTTCTTCAGCAGATCATTGAGATACCTGGTCTGAGATATGAAGATCTCATTCTTCTTTTGCTTGATTTACAGACCAAGGAGATAGTTGAGCTCTCCCATCTTGGACATCTCAAACTCTCCCTGCATACAGTTAGCAAATTCTTCACACAAAGCATCATTAGAACACCAAATATAATATCATCAACATATATTTGGACAATTAAAATTGCACTGAGCTTATTACTCTTTATGAAGAGAGTTGTATCTACTTTTCCTCTAATAAAGCCTTGATCAAGAAGGAATTTTCTTAATCGCTCATACCAAGCTTTAGGAGCTTGCTTAAGGCCATAAAGAGCCTTCTTGAGACGATACACATGATCTGGATGATGTTCATTTTGGAAACCAGGAGGTTGTTCAACATAAACTTCCTATTGAATAAAACCATTCAGAAAAGCACTTTTGACATCCATTTGATAGAGCTTGAATTCTTTAACACAAGCAAAGGCTAGAAAAACTCTTATGGCTTCTGATCTTGCCACTGGAGCATAAGTTTCTTCATAATCAATTCCTTCTTCTTGATTATAGCCCTTAGCAACCAATCTTGCCTTATTCCGGACAATGATTTCTGATTAATCTCGTTTGTTCTTGAATACCCATTTAGTGTGAATGACCGGATGGTCCTTAGGCCTAGGTACCAAATTCTAAACTTGATTTCTATCAAATTGATGTAATTCCTCTTGCATTGCTATCACCCAATCATTATCTGAGAGGGCTTCATCAATCTTAGAGGGTTCAATATGAGATATAAATGCAGAACACGTTACTTCATTCAAAATGCTATTTCTTGTTCTTACTCCTTGATTTACGTCACCTATTACTTGGTCCAAAGGATGATTCCTAATGAACTTCCAAGCTCTAGGCTTGGACTGATCATGATTTTCAGGATTATTTTGAGGATCAGCCTCTAAAATATTTTCAGGATTTTCAATAGATGCTAGAGTAGTTTTCGAAAAGAATTGATTTTTGAAATTATTTTCTTCATCATCATCCAAAGGCTTATCAGATTTGGATTCACAGAATACAACATGCATTGACTCTTCAACGATACGAGTACGAGTATTAAAGACTTTAGAAGCCTTACTTCTATTCGAATAACCCAGAAATATAAATTAATCCGCCTTGGGATCAAATTTTCCCCAGTTGTCCTTACCATTGTTGTGAATGAAGCACTTACTTCCAAACACATGTAAATGAGCTAGATTTGGCTTTCTTCCTTTGTACAGCTCATAGGAGTTTTACTCAACTTCTTCGGGAGGTATGCCCGATTCGAGATGTAGCAAGCGGTACTCATTGCATTAGTCCAAAACACTTGAGAAGTATTGTTCTCTTTCAGCATAGCTCTTGCCATCTCGGTGAGGACTCGATTCTTTCTCTCTACAACACCATTTTGTTGAGGAGTCCTTGGGCCGAGAAGTTGTGATCAATACCATGTTCTCACAGAATTCAGCAAATGCATGATTCTCAAATTCTCCTCCATGATCAGTTCGAATTCCTCAAATAGAGGACCCTTTCTCGTTTTGGACCTTCTTGGCAAACACAACAAATTGATCAAATGTTTCATCCTTAGAAGATACAAATATTGTCCATGCAAATCTAGAAAAATCATCAACTATGACCAAAGTATAAAGATTGCCACACAGGCTTTTTACTCTAGCTGGTCCAACTAGATCCATGTGAAGTAGTTGGAGAGGTCTATTAGTTGAAATCTCATTTTTGGATTTGAAAGATGACTTGGTTTGTTTTCCTTTTTGACAAGCATCACAAATCATGTCATTTTTAAAGCGAAGTTTATGAACACCAATTACCACATCCTTTTTAAGTAATCTGTCAAGTTGAATCATATTGACATGAGTTAATCGCATGTGCCATAGCCAACTCTCATCCAAATTACTAACAAAACATTTTTCAGAAACAGAATCATTGCTAGAGAGATTAAGCGTATAACAATTGCCTTCTCTAGGGGCTCTGAATAAAGCTTTTGATTTTAAATTTTCCAAAGGGAGAATATCCTTACTCATAATCAAGCATTCCTCAGAATCAAAGATAACTAAGTTACCTTTATCAGTGCTTTGGCTTACACTGCGGAGATTATGGCAAAGTCCTTCTACAAGGTAGACATCTTTGATTTGTGGTCCATCATTGTTGCCAATTTCACCAATACCAGCAATCCTTCCAGATTGGTTCCCACCAAAGGTCACCTTGCCACCATCCTTGGGCTTGATTGAGGAAAATTTGGACTGGTCTCCCGTCATATGTCTAGAGCATCCACTATCAATGCACCACTTGTTGGATTTTGATGCTCTTAGACAAACCTGCAAGACATAGTAAATCAAGTCTTAGGTACCCATCTTTTCTTGGGTCCTTTGGGGTTAGTTTGTGTCTTAGGAACCTTGTAAGATCCCTTTGGCACCCATTGATAGTTCCCTATAGGTTTACTTCTTCTTTCCTTTTTATGAAAACAGGAACAAGTAGTATGACCTTTACGATTACAATAATTGCAATGAGAAAAAGGATTTGAAGAATGAACAGATTTTCTAAAATAGTTCAAATAAGATTTTTCTCCAAATTTCTTGATTTTTCTCCAAAAACAGAACAAGTTTTTACGATTACAATAATTGCAATGAGAAAAAGGATTTGAAGAATTTTTCAAAATAGTTCAAATAAGATTTTTCTCCAAATTTCTTGTTGCCTTTCTTTTTATCAAAATCGAGTCTCGTAACTAATCCCTGATCTGTCATTTGTAAATCTTTGCTGTTTCAAAATGACATTGAGCATTTCACTGCCTCTAGTGAATTTCTCAAGTGCCTTTGTGAGGTGTAAATTCTTTTTCTCTAAATCTATACAGTCTTCACCAACATCATTTTCACACAGATTTTTCACTTGCAATTGAGATAGTGTAAAATCCCAGAGAGTCTAGAGACTGGACGTAGGTCAAGAGATTGGACCGAACCAGTATAAATTTCATGTGTCTTGTTCTTCTTCCTTATACTATGTTCAGCTCTGTTTTTACTGTCCAAAAACATAGTAATCTGAAAAGTTTTTGAAATCCCCCATTCACCCCCCTCTTGGTGATTAAGCTCCACTTTCACCGAGTAACTGTTAAACTCATATACAATATGTATGCAATGCATGTAATGCAAATCATAATAGGGAAAATAAATTTGCCTCAGGCACAGTATACCAGCATGTATTTCTGCCTCTGGCACAATCCGCAGGACCGTCTGGTCAAAGACAAGCCCCCAGTAACATAGCGCTACTGGGGCTTCATTAGCTAGGGCGGCCAACCCCAACTACCCACCCTAAGAGGCCTCTGTGGACACCTATAAACACACAGTCATATAGGATCCACCTATATCTCATAACTTGGGCCTCAGTAGTGACCTAAGGACACGCAGTCCAATAGGTACTACCTACCCTACATGCCAAGGGCCTCCGCAGTGACCTAAGGGCACGCAGTCAAATAGGTACCACAACCTGACATACTCTGGACTTCAGCAGTAAACTAAGAACACACAGTCCACTAGGCACCACAGTCCAATCCCTTACCTCATGATAAAAACACACATGCGAGAGTAACATAGAGTATGCGAGTTAAAAGTTACTACCTGGCACTCCTTGTGAATAGCAAACTCTTCTTCAGTGTTTGAACCAAGCTCCACACGTGTTACTTCCCTATTTCACAATGAAATATCATGCTTTCAATAACCAATACAACCTTTACTTTAGGTTTCATGAATTTCGCCCAACACCAAAAATTTCCAGAATTTCTAACCCAACTTCGCTGATTTTTAATAAATTGTAGAAACATCGTATTGACATGAAATTAGTGGCTTTAGAACCTTAGGATGTCTATTTTATAGGAAAAATAATTCTCAAGGCCAAATGGGTTCAAATCCTTTTCTGGTTTCCAAACTTTGGCAACTGATCCGAGACAAAAACTAGGTTTTTAGGTCATTTTTTGCCTTAAATAACTCTTGGTTGGAAAGTCCAAATGACACGAAAGCTTATATCAAAATCATCCTAAGGATGTCTACTTTCACCGTGAAAATTTCAAAGAACTTTAACTTCATTTACTACTTCAAAACCATCTACTTTCACCATGAAAAATTTCAAAGAATTTTAACTTCATTTACTACCTCAAAACCATCGAGTTCCCCTTGCTGCCCAAAAACCGTAAGAGTTTGTAGATTTTTGTATATTAAAGACTTAAGCTTTTTGGGTTTGGAAAAAGGTGATCCCACTTGTCCCCACACAAAAACATGTTTTGGACTCAATGAGAACCTAAAAAATATGGAAATCCCACTGCAACTCACGAAAACACCATAGGGCTGAAATAGGAGTTGCTAGTGTTGTTGGTTAGCGACTTACCTCGGGATTTCGGTTGTGTATAATCTCCTTCACCTCCTGAACCGAAGTCTTCAGCTGGGTACCCTCCTTCTTCACCTTGGACTTGTGCTTGGAAGGTGGAAAATGGAAAGGGAAGTGCCCTTTATATAGGCTCCAAGGGTGAGCGCCTTTATCCAACTTTGGTTATTATACACTAGACGAAAGGATGTCTCGGATTTAAATATGATTTTCTTGACTTGCTCCTCAAGAATCTAGAGAATTCTTGTCTGAAACTGGTGCCTTCATTTTCCCAAAAGTTGGATTTCCAAAACTGCCCCTGCTGGTGGTTTCTGGTGTTATTGGGTGTAGGTTTTAGGTACAGGGGTAAAACGGTCATTTTGCACTGCTCTTCTTCCAAGCCAGTGGGAGCCACAAAATCTGCCCTTGGATGCACCATTATTACCCTTTTAGTGTCATAATTACTTGTCTTTCACTGGTTGTGTCAAATTCCAATTGTGTGGTCTAGATTAATTCTGATTATTTTATTTTCTCTCTCCTCATTATGACCTGACGTGACCTTTTTCTTCCTCTCCAAGCCACTTTCTCTCTCCTCTGGGCCCACCCAAATTCTACCTTCCTCTATGTCCAGGGGTTTGGGCCCGACTTCGGAAAACCCTAACCGGTCCCGCTTAGCTCCTTTTTGCAGGTTACAAATTTCCTCGTAACTCGTGCCACTAAGTTGGGCTTGTGTGGGCCCGGATCAACAGTCTCTTCTCCCTGACCATAGGGGGCGAAATATAATGCCTTGAGGAGCAAGAAATCCCTATTTCAATGTCTCTTAACTACCTCGTACTACGTGCTACCCGATGATCCAACTTCTGACCCTGAAACACCACGTGTCCGACATAGCACTACTATTACTAACTCTTCCTTCTATAATTGATCTAGATACATATTCTCTCTCTCCCCTCCTAGGTTGAGCACGCACACCCTGTCCCAGAGAGACAATGTTCCCATCCTACTAATGACCTTTACCACTTGTACATTACTCCGACTTATACTCCCTCGAGCTTACTCCATGCACAAGTTACTACCCAATTGGCCATGGTTTCTTCTTATTTTGACTTAGTAATTCTTTATTTAATTATGAACAATGGATTTCCATCTTAGGGTCCTTCAAATAATTCACGCCATAATTTATAGAAAATAAATACTTCGAAATTGACTCAAGGCTTCTCATTACTATACAAACTCATGTTTGTACATGAATTACAGAACTAGGGGTGTTACAGGTTGGACCTTGTTCTTAGTTATGGAGGCTCGGCTAGACCTCTCCTTCCTTCTTAAAATTTTGTGCGCTTTAGTTAGGGGAGAGAGAAAGCTTAGGTCCTTTTAAAATGATTAAGGAATCCATGCGCTTAACTGGTCTAAAAATAATAATAATTGGATCAAGGTTTCTTCACTTATCCTTTAAGAAAATCTAGAGGGCTCCAGATCTTCCATGTGGCACCTCCCACTTCAAAATATCTAGATTTTCACTTTTCATTTTGGGAAAATTACCTGTTTTGGCCCAGAATCTATGAAAATTACCAATTTTGGCCCGGAACTTATTTATTATTCTTTTCTTTTTCCTCAAGCTCTCTAAATGTTTCCTAGGGCTAGGTGGCACAATCTTGGGCCCACAAATCAGACTCCTTGATTTTTATTTTATTTGCCCCAATTTATCGATTTATTCCCCTTTTTATCCAAAAAGTGGGACTCGCACTTTGACTTTTGACCGATTTTGCTTTTCTTTTCCTCCAAGTAAATTTTTAATCATTTTAAAGGCTAGGTGGCGCATAAGGGACCCCATCAAATCTGCCCTCATCCATTTTATCTGGCTTTTCCACTTTATTCAATCCAATCTTATTCTACCAGTCCTTCCTGGGCCCCGCTAGTCAACCGGGTGCTTTCCTTTGTACTTTTCTTCAAATTTTCAGATATTTTCCCTTGAATGGACATACATATGTGGTGCCTCCTTGACTACCCATTGTGGCCCCACATTCGTCTCATTCAGTTCAAAAGAAGCTCCTAAGTGGTTCCTATCGGTCCCCTTTCTACCGGTTAACATCATGTGGGACCCGTGTTTTGTTTTTGGGTCTGAGTATGGATAAATCATCTGATCTTTCCTTCTCTCTCTTGGATGGATGAAATTCAATGCTTAAGGGGTAAGGATTTGACTTTTCTACCCTTATAATCATTACTTACTTTTTGCTTTTTAACCCCGCAGTGACACATGTCCTCTAGTAGTGATTACACCAACTCCTTATCTTCAAAAATGCAGGGCATCCCTGACCACCCTAAACATGCTGTATACTTACTTATACCGGCATATTTTAACTGAACTAATTGTCTTATACCTTAGGACATAGTTAGGTGACATCTTTTCCAACCCAATTTATACCGTATGGGTCTTCTGTGCCCCTTTTCCCATTGTCACTTTAATTCGATGATTTATACACATTAGGTCTACTGACTTATTGATGAGGACCTTTTATCATTAGCCTTAGGGTCCACAATCAACGATTAACCAAGGATTGCGTACAGGCAAACCTAGGATCGTTCTGTCTTCTCGAGGAGCCTTTTATTGAATCCTAAGTAATCTAAATGTCATGCAAATGCAATGAAAACAAGGGGGGATTGGGTTTTGGATTTTTAAATTAATAAACTAAAATAGTAATGCAATTTAAATGAAGCGAAGATAAAATAGAATATAAGAAAACGAGAAGAAGCATATTAAAATCGATCAACCCAAAGATTTGGATTCCGAGAGACTTCCATCATTGAACAAATATAAATAACCCACGTTTGGCTCGGATGAACCGAGATCTCTCGTTCGCCCGAAAATCCCTCTACTAGACGATCACCTAGAATATGTCCGAACAAATAAGCGGCGTCCCACTCGTGCAATCGCACAACAAAGCTTAAAACCTAGTTCGAACTCAGTCCTTAGGATAAACCAAACCAAATTTTAAATCTAATATTCGAACTATTTCCAAAAATCGGATCCAATAAGATGAAAATAGAAACGAGTTAAATAACCAATAAAGCATAAGTTTTCTGGTTGAATCATGGAATCCTCACGTTGGGTTACCACGTGCTTAGCCAAGCATAGCTAAGCAAAACACAGAAGAAAAGATGTAGAAGAAAACCAAGAAGAAATCCTATTCAACGTAATTGAGAATATGTTTTTAGCCATCTAGTCTAACCTATAAATAGGAAACACTAGGACTACAAGATTGGCCCAAAAATAAGAAACCTCTAAGAATAGGAAACCTCTAATAAATGGTCTTTTATTACAAAATTCGAGCAAAATAAAAATCCAGAAAAATGGGTCTGTCTTTAGCTCCAATTTTGTCCATCTTCTTGTCCGAATTAGCCTTCCAAGTCTTCATAACAATTGTAGCTCTCTGAATCATCTAAAAAAGAAATAAGAATCAGGCTAATCGGATATCTAGATCAAAAGTTACTAAAAATACTAAATCACCGTAAATCTGAATTTAATCATAAAAATGAATCAAATCCAATTGAAAGCTCAAAGCTCGACTAAGTACTAAAATCCATTATTTATTAACTAAACAATCCTAAATTTATTCACTAAGAGATACAAATAGTGTAATAATATTCAATTATCACCTATATACCCTAGTTACTTAGTCCCTGAGAGGCTTCCTATCTCTTGTCATTCTTGGGACTCTTCCCAAACCAGGCTTAGTTTTCTGCCCACTTTAGGCTTATTTTTCAAGTCTCTAATCCTGAAATTCATGATATTACACTCATCACACATAGTTACCATTAGATTAATTTTAGATGATCCATATTTAATTAATTTAATTTTTACATATTAAATAAATGTTATTTGATTATACGAAGAATTAAAAAAAAAAAGAGAATCTTATATTTATTGCTTCTCACAAAAATGAACTTATCATTTAAAAAAACACAAATTTTAAATTTTAAATTTATGTCGTTCAAATTAAAATATGAACGGGTGAGATCTCATAACAATAATGAGAAATTAGATGCTTATTACTATGATGAGCATGGAATGCAGACCCAACTTAGGACACACACACACAAAAATTGATACTCGAGTAATAGTCTTTCAGTTAAATAACAACCCGAAATTGCAAAAACATTTTATTACATGGCATGTGTTGTTTAGTGTATGTATCTTTCTTTAAAATTGAATCTCTATACAAAATATACGAGGACATTTATATCAACTATCTTTTTCTAATTGGAAAAATGAAAATTTAATATATGGATGGAAAATGGGATTTGAAAACGCTGCCGATGACCTTTTTATGGCCTTGAATTTCTTCCCGAAAAAAGTACCACTTCACCAAGCACCGGACTGTGGCAGAAATATTTTTTTGGCACAAACTATAGTAGTTCGATCAACCTAAAAGATCAAGAATTTTTTCAAGCTCGTTATGTCTACTTTAATTTAGGCCAGAAATGTCAGAGGTGGTGATATATCTTATAAGTGTATAACACCCACCGTAAGACAATTGAGATTAAATTTAAACAGTCAATATCTTATTAAGTGATAAGAAAGTGGATGCTCGTCAGTATTATGAGCAACGAATGCGTACCCGATGGTCATATAAGGCCAAGTTGTGAGAGTCAAAGGAGGTCATTGACCACTAAGCAAAATCCCTTATTTACCAGCACAACCACACCACTTGTTATGGCATTCTCTGGTGCTTGTTCGACCACTTGGCGACCATGTTGGGTCTCCTTGGAAGCCACCAAAAAGTCGATGAGCAAGCCCATAAAGTTTTGTATGCTGAAAAAGGAAAGAAAGAAAGGAAAATCACAAGAAGAAACAAGTCGGGAGAACATTTTATGCTCATCATTTTGTTGAGAAAATCTGTGCTCATCTCCCATATTTACCTCTAGATTAATTTTAAATGATCCATATTTTTTTTTGGTAAAAAGTAATATGCTGTAACATCTTGAATTTTGGACCTTGAGAATTGAAAATAAGTCTAAATTAGGCAAATTACTAAGCCTGGTTCAAGAGGTGTGACAATCCCAAATAGGGCCATATCTTCACCAAGAAGGAAAGCAAGAGACAAAAATCAACAAACTTGGAAAAAAGAAGCTAATTTTAAGAAATATGTTGTAAGGGCATTTTGGTCATTTGGTTTAGGGGATTTTCAAGTGTCTTATTGTCGAATTTCAAGATATTTTACACTCCCATTTTGCATGTCAAAACTTCCTAGATAAGAGCGCAAGATAGAAAGGATGAGTCATGCAATTAGCAACCAAATCAACAAGTCTCACATCGAGGTTTGATGGTAAGACACATAAGCCTCTAGGTGTCATTTTGTTGTAATATTTTGTTGCCTAAATTAGTGTGTATTTTGGCCACAAAGAGGAACAAGAGAAAGCCATATTAAGTGTCATCTTATGGTTTAGTTAGAAGACACTTAGACACATGTCTTGCTAGGAAGGAAAGCGATGTCAAAAGAAGACACCTAAACATGCTAGATGGCTTGATTATATGAAACCTAAGACATCAAAATACTAGGTGTCACCTTGTGGTTTAATCTTATGACACCTAAGGCCTTGTTACATGCATATAATTAGATTCCACTCCCCCTCCTCCCTCTTAAAATGCACACACACAAAATTACCCTTGTCACAGACACACACAACACACACATGTTCTCTCCTTACAATGACACTTTGCACATACATGCATTAAAAACTCTCCACCTCCCCCTTTCAATTCAGATGCACACATACTTCCCCTCCCCACATTTGAGACTTCTCTCAAACTCTCCAACAATTCTCTCATCTTCTTCTTCCAACCGGACACACACACATACATTCCTCCAAGCAACCAACAATCCTTCATCCCTCCTTTCCACGGTCAGCTTGTATGTGGGTTTTGGGTGTTAGGCCAAGATCTTGAAGAATAAAAAGAGAAGATAAAGTTACCACAATATCAAGATCAAAAGCTTGTGGTAAGATCCAAATCCTTCTCTTGAAAATTCTGAAGTCTTATTGATTGTGAGAGAACTTGGCCTGAACCAAAACTAAAAGAAATAAAGGGATTTTAGAAATTATGAGACCACCATCATGTTCCTTATGGAAAATTGTGTGGGAATAAATTTTGAATGAACTTTTAAAGGCGTTTTTGGACATTAAGTTACGAGCTCAACAAAGGGGTTAAATCTGACAGTTTTGGATCACCGAAGTCAGTGAGTTTGTGAGCGTGGTTTAATGGTGGAAACATCCTCTAACAATTATGAAAATATTCCAGAAGATAGAGGACATGAATATCTTTAAAATAGTGGATATTTTGTATTTTTCTAAGCTCTGGTCAGAAAGCAATAGAATGTACAAAATGACCCTGAGTTCTTGAAACCAATCTGGACTTTTTGGGAATTGGGAATGATGTAAGTATAATTAAATATTGAAACCAATTTCCCAAACACTAGACTTAACAAGAAGTTCATAGTTTTTGAAACACTTAAATCGGATACTGAGAACTCCATATATGAATTTTTAAAGATAAGTTCTGAATTCTGGAAGCATAAGAGGACAGTCAGGGAAAACATAAAACCTTTGAATGAATTGATAAGTTATGACCCTTGGAATTATTTGTTTCTGAACGTGGACTTACCTAGGAACATGTGGGAGTTGACAGAACATTAAAATGATTTTTGTACATTTAATTATGAATTTTCATATTTTAATGAAAATTCTAGGAATTTATGGTTAAGTCCAACAGAAAGGAAATTAAAGGGGTAAAAGTTGTAAGGTTCATACAGCTTTGGTAAACATTCATTTTCCCTGGTTCTAAGTCCCCGTTTGTTACACGGAAGATTTGAGGAAGGAAAGGAAAGGAATGGAAAGGAAAGGAAGATTAGGAGGGAACTTAAAAAATGTGAACTGTTTGGTATACAAGGGAATGGAAGTTAGTTGAGGGAAGATGAAATGTTTGGTATGAAGAATTGGGTGTTGGTTAAGTGGGAAGATTAGGTGAAATTCCTAGATTGCCCCTAAATTAAAAAAAAAAGACTGAATCCAGGTGATATGAAACGAGCTACTGAAATGAGTATGACAAGAGGAATAGGGAAGAGTAGCACTGAACATTAAACCCAGGTGATGCTATAAAGAAGTGAAGAATGATTGAAAATATGCAGACATAGTAACATAGAATGGAAGTTAAAGTTCGAACCAAACAACAAAGTTCGAACTCCCATCACAGTATGTGAACCATATCAGCAATAGTGAAGCAGCAGTCAAACGAGCTACTAAAATGAGTATGACAAGAGGAATAGGGAAGAGTAGCACTAAACATTGAACCCAGGTGATGCTATAGATAAGTGAAGAATGATTGAAAAAAATGACTGAAAATATGCAGACACAGTAACATAGAATAAACATCATTCATCAGTTATCACATGACAGAAAAACACAGAAGTTGAAGTTCGAACCAAACAACAAAGTTTGAACTCCCATCACAAAGATGTAAACCATATCAAGAATAAAGTGAAGCAACAAATATAACAACAAAAACCATAGACGATATTATACTGGCTCATTACATCTAACCCAAAACATACAAGATAAACAACTTTCTCCCTAGTTCTTCTTCTTCTTCTTCACAATTGCAATTTTGACAGAGACTGAAGACAATCGAAAGTGGAGACGATATTGACCGAAGCAACGGTGTTTTTAAGGGGCCTTAGCAATGAGAAATACTCATCGGAAGTATTACCAACTTCGATTGTTCTCTCTGTCAATATCGTCTCTACTTTTCTTCGTCAAAATTGTAGTTGTGAAGAGTCTTCATCAAAATTGCATTTTTGAAGACAATTGAAGGCGGAGACTGAAGCAGCAGTGCTTTTAAAGGGGCTTTTTTGTCTGAATTTTCACTCTCCCAGGAACATTTGGATCTTCTCGCCCATTTCGGATGGAATCAACCTTCCAATGGTTGATGGAACTTTCGTACAGGCGGGAAGATTACTAGATGGAAAACGCACCAGGCAAACATGTTTTTTTCGAGGGAAACTTGTTATCTTCCCTTTCCATCACTGGCTTTCACTCTAACAAACAGGGCCTAAAGGTATGGTTATGTCCTTAGGGCCATAAGGAGAATGAAGGAACTTTAAGCAACCCAGACGGTTACCGGAAGGGGAACTCGTATTACACCCCTACCGGCCTCGCCCTTTCGGGTGGCGGGTTAGAGGGATTCCTCTTATTTAATCATATTTCCTTATTACTTAGCCCAAATAAACTTAACTCAAAGTTAGCACAGCAGAGCACTGGATCTGATTGGACAAGCTAAACATACTGATAAACATTCATGAGTCAAGTGTCAAATAAGTCCCCGAAGGGTTAATAAGGTCATCCAAGTCATCCAAATAAAGTACTATTAATAAACAACAGTTATCCAAAATATAAAGTACAAAAAGAGATAGGGCATCCCCCATTTTCTTCATTCCACCGCTACACGCCCTACCTTCTTCATGCCTCCCACTTCTACTGTCTTAGCCTTGTGTCTCAAAGTGGTCTGGAGTTCAAGGTTGAACCCCAGAGTAACTGTTAAACTTATATACAATATGTATGCAATGCATGTAAAGTAAATCACAATCAGGAACACAAACATGGCATGTACTCTGCAAGACTGCCTGGTCAAGACAAGCCCCCAGACGTAGTGCGCAAATAGGGCCTCAGTAGTCAGGGGGCCAACCCCGACCACTTGCCCTAGGGCCTCAGTGAACACCTATAAACACACAGTCATATAGGCTCCACCTACCCCACATACCTTGGGCCTCAGTGGTCACCTAAGGACACACAGTCCAATAGGCACCACCTACCCTATATGCCAAGGGCCTCAGTAGTATCCCAAAAGAGATACTACCTACCCACCATGCCCCAGGCCTCAGTAGCACCTATAGAGGTACTACCTACCCTGCATACCTCGGGCCTCAGTAGCAACTATAGAACACACAGTCTCATAGAGGCTACCTACCCCACATCCACAATCATGATAACACAGAACATACAAGAGCCATATAGAGTATGCAAGTTTACAGTTACTACCTGGCACTTCTGAAAGTGGAGAACTTTCCTCTTAACATCGGGGATGCATCCTACATGAGAGAATACCCTAAATACAGCCAAACATCATGCTTTCAACCACACATTTAAGCTCTACCTCAAGTTTCATGAAATTCGCATAGCTTCAGAATTTCCAGAAGGCCTGACCCAACTTCACCAATTTTTAGTAAATTCCAAAAAAATCATTTTGACAGGGAATAAGTGGCCTTAGAACCCTTAGGGAGTCTATTTTACATAAAAAATATTTATCCAAGTCATCTTGGTTCAAAACTCAGCCTATTTCCCAAATACTAGCCACTGGTCCAAGAGAAAAGTCCAGTTTTTAGGTCATTTTCCAATTAAAATATCTCTCGGTTGGAAACTCCAAATGATACAAAATATTACATCAAAGTCATCCTCAGGATGTATAATTTCACCATGCACAATTTCAGAGCTATCAGATTACATTTACTATTTCAAAACTACCTATTAAGCTTCGCTGCCCAAATACCAAAAGAACCAACAAATTTTCGTATAAGAAGATTTAGGGTTTTCAGAGTTCCAAACCAAGTGACCTAACTTAACCCTACACAAAAATTCCTTATGGATTCATTAGAGACCTTAAAAAAATGAAAAACCTACTGCAACACCATGAAAAACCACAGGGCAGAGAGGAAGATAGCTTAGTTGCCGGTTTAGGGACTTACCTCGGGATGTCGGTTACGCATGGACTCCTTCACCTCTTGGACCTAAAGCTTCAGCTGATCACTCTTCTGACTCCTTGAGCTCATGGCTTATGTGGGGAAAATGTAGGGGGAGAGGGTCCTATTTATAGGCCCCAAGTTCCACATTTTGGCCCTAGGTAGTTTTAGTTGTGGGTTTTAGGGTTAGGGGCAAAATGGTCATTTTGCCCCGTTCATCTTCCAAAGCAAGGGGCCCACTAAATCAGATCTTCTAGAAGCCTTCTAGGGTCTTCCATGGGCAGAAAATGGCGCATTCCAATGCTAAAAATAAGGTTCCAGTTTTGCCCCTAGGTGGCCTTAGTTGTAGGTTTAAGGTGTAGGGGCAAAATGGTCATTTTGCGCCATTCTTCTACCAAGACAGTGGGGTCCACGAAATCTGAACCAAGATGTGCCATAATTGCCCTTTTCAAGTCATAATTACATGTCACTTTAATGTCCCATCAAGTTTAAATTGTGTGGTCCAGATTAAACCGGTCATTTTATTTATTCTCTCTCTTCATTATGACTTTGATGTGGCAATCTCTCTCTTCATAATTACATAGAAAGATATTTTCTCTCTCTTATGGGCCCATTGGAATTTTCCCCTACCAGTGTCTTGGGCCTGGGCCCAACTCCGGGAAATCCAATTCGACCTCGCTCAGCTCCCAGTTGCTGGTCCCGCTTTACCTCGTAATGCGTGCTCTTCAACTGGACTTATGTGGGCCCGAATCATCAGTAAATTTTCCTAGACCACAAGTGGAGGGGCCATACTACCTTGGGGATCAAGAAACCTTTATTCCAGTACTCCAGATCCACCTCGTAATGCGTGCTACTCGGTAATTCAACTTTTGACCCCAAAATGCCACGTATCCGACGTAGCACCACCACCACTGACTTTCTCTCCTATAATGGGTCCAGACACACGTTCTCTCTCTTTCTATAGGTTTATCACGCATACCCTGGGCCCACATTGCCTGAGGTCACTTCTTTACTATACCGATTTACATCTTCGGGATTACTTCATGCACAAGTTACCTTACCGTTGATCAGGGTTTCACCCTATTTTGACTTAGTACCTTCGCTACCTACTCATAACCATTGGTTTCCATCCTAGGGCCTTTGAAATACTTCTACGTCATACGTTAGGAAATAAATACTCCAAAATTAACTCAAGGCTCATCATTACTGTGCAAGCTTACATGCATTACAAAAGTAGGGGTGTTACAAAATGAGGTTTCTAATTTGTTGCAGGAATTTAAAGATGTTTCTCCTAAAGAGGTACCTCATGGACTACCACCTCTAAGAGGCATAGAACATCAAATTGATCTCATTCCAGGAGCTTCATTGCCTAACAGGTCAGCCTATAGGAGTAACCCGCAAGATACCAAGGAGATTCAAAGACAAGTTGGAGATTTGATGCAAAAAGGGTGGGTGCAAGAAAGCTTAAGTCCATCTGCAGTTCTAGTCATTCTAGTACCTAAGAAAGATGGAACATGGAGGATGTACACTGATTGTAGAGCCATCAATAACATCACGGTAAAGTATAGACATCACATTCCTAGATTGGATGATTTATTGGATGAATTGCATGGTGCTTGTTTCTTCTCTAAAATTGATTTAAAGAGTGGATACCATCAAATTTGGATTAGAGAAGGGGATGAATGGAAAACAACTTTTAAAATTAAATATAGGTTGTATGAATGGTTGGTTATGCCATTTGGTTTAACTAATGCTCCTAGTACCTTCATGAGATTAATGAATCATGTGTTAAGGGAATTTTTAGGGAAGTTTGTTGTAGTGTATTTTGATGATATTTTGATTTATAGCAAATCCTATGATGATTATCTTGCGCATTTGAGGTGTGTTCTGGAAGCTCTTAGGCATGAGAAATTGTATGCTAACGTGGAAAAATGTGTGTTATGCATAGACCATGTATTGTTCTTGGTTTTGTTGTTAGCTCACAAGGAGTGCAGGTTGATCAAGAGAAGGTGAAAGCTATTCAAGAGTGGCCAACTCCTAAGAATGTAAGTGAGGTAAGAAGCTTTCATGGCTTAGCTAGTTTCTATAGGAGGTTTGTCAAAGACTTTAGTACAATAGCTACACCTTTGAATGAAGTGATTAAAAGGCATGTTGGTTTTAAATGGGGAAAAACAAGAGCAAGCCTTTGCTGCCCTCAAGGAAGCATTAACCAATGCACCTATTCTTGCTTTGCCTAATTTTGCTAAGTCATTTGAAATTGAATGTGATGCATCCAATGTGGGGATAGGGGCTGTTTTGATGCAAGAAGGGCATCCCATTGCTTATTTTAGTGAAAAATTGAATGGGGCTGCTCTTAATTATTCCACATATGATAAGGAATTGTATGCATTAGTAAGGGCTTTGCAAACTTGGCAACACTATCTCTTGCCCAAAGAGTTTGTCATCAACAGTGACCATGAGTCCTTAAAGTATTTAAAAGGACAAGGAAAGCTTAACAAAAGGCATGCCAAATGGGTAGAGTTCTTGAAGCGTTCCCCATGTGATCAAGCACAAGAAAGGTATGTCTAATGTGGTTGCAGATGCACTCTCAAGAAGGTATGCTCTGTTCTATACTCTTGAAACTAAGTTCATTAGCTTTGATCATATTAAGGCATCGTATGAGCATGATCCAGACTTTCACAAATCTATAAAAACTGTGTGCATGCTGCTCAAAATGGATTTTTTAGGCATAATGATTACTTGTTTAAAGAAAAGTGATTGTGTGTTCCTAAAGGTTCCATTAGGGAATTACTTCTGAGGGAGGCACACAAGGGGGGACTAATGGGACATTTTGGGATCCAAAAGACTCTAGACATGCTACATGAACATTTTTATTGGCCACACATGAAGCGTGATGTACATAAATTGTGTGAAAGATGCATTGTATGTAAGTAGTCTAAGTCTAAATTATTTCCTCATGGGTTGTATACTCCTTTGTTTATTCCAGATTGCCCTTGGTTTGATATTTCTATGGATTTTGTGTTAGGGCTACCTCGGTCTAAAAATGGAAAAGATTCTATTTTTGTTGTGGTGGATAGGTTTTCTAAGATGGCACATTTTATCCCGTGCAAAAAGGTTGATGATGCAATCCACATTGCTGATTTGTTCTTCAAGGAAGTGGTAAGACTCCATGGGCTTCCAAGAAGCATTGTCTTTGATCGTGATACTAAATTCTTAAATCATTTTTGGAGGACATTATGGAGTAAGCTGGGAACTAAACTTCTCTTTTCTACTACTTGTCATCCACAAACTGAGGTAGTGAATAGAACTCTTTCTTCTCTTTTGCGGGCTGTAACTAAAAAGAATATCAAGTCATGGGAACAATGTTTGCCCCACATTGAGTTTGAATATAATAGGGATGTTCATAGTGCTACTCATTATTCTCCTTTTGAAATTGTTTATGGCTTAAACCCTCTCACTCCTCTTGATTTGCTGCCTTTGCCTAACCACTCTGTTTTTCAGCATAAAGATGGTAAGAGTAAGGCTAAATATGTTCGGAAACTATATGAGAAGGTAAAAGAAAACATTGAAAAAAAGGTAGAGAGTTACGTCAAGCAAGCGAACAAAGGAAGGAAAAAGGTAATGTTTGAACCAGGTGATTGGGTTTGGGTTCATTTGAGAAAAGAGAGGTTTCCTGCCCAAAGGAAAGCTAAGCTTCAACAAGGGGGAGATAGTCCTTTCCAAGTGCTATCCAAGATTAATGATAATGCCTATAAAATAGATCTCCCTAGTGAGTATAGTGTAAGTGCTACTTTTAATGTGGCTGATTTGTCCCTTTTTGATGTAGGAGACGAGGATTACAATTTGAGGACAAATTCATCTGAAGAAGGAGGGAATGATGAGGACATAGGAGGCGGCATGACCAAGGCAACAAACTTGGAGGACATACAAGGTCTTGGAGGCCCAATGACAAGAGCAAAAGCTAAAAAGACTAAAGAGTCCCTAAATCTCTTGGTGACCACCTTACTTGAGACTGAAAGTGGAGCTAAATCACCAAGAGGGGGTGAATTGGGGATTTCAAAAACTTTTTCGAATGGCTCTATTTTTTGACAGTAAAACAGAGGTGAACAAAGAGTGAAGAGAAGAAGAGAAAGACACATCAATTTACATTGATTCGGTCCAAATCCTTGACCTACGTCCAGTCCCCAGACTCTCTGGGATTTCCACTATCTCAATTGATTACACACTCTGTACTGAAGAGTAATTCTCTCACTAGAACTTACTCCCCCTTACGAGTTGCAATCAATGAACCCAATCACCAAGTCCCCTGACTTGTGATTCTTTACAATAATGGATTTACATATAAGAACTCTCTCCAAGAGTGGATAAAGATAATCACTGAAGCTTTGTGTATCAAAAGATACAATACAAGTGAAAACTGAAAGTATAAGTGTAAGACTTGAATGCAATTCGTTTTCAGTAGATGTGTTAGTTGAGAAGAATTGAATGCTGCTCTATTTATACCAAGATAGCATTAAATGATCGTTGTAATCTTCAATATAACCGTTGCCTTCATTAGACAAGGTTTAGGTTAAGCTTTGGTCTTCTTCTCTCTCTAATCTTCACTTAATCCAACCGGGCATAAGTTCAGAGTTGACTCTCTGCAAATTAATCCATTGGAGTAACAGTTGCTGGATGTGGAAAACATTCTTTAATGCTTTGCAAACGTGTGCAGACGGGTTACCCAAAAGTATGCAACTTTCTGGGTTTTGCATGTAATGTGCTGACATCACTTTTTGCTTTTGCTTTAAACCTTCAATAAACATTATCTAATCTATCTGAAACTCACTAACAAAGTAGTTAAACATACCTAGGAATATTATAGAATAATCATAGGAAGTATTAAGATCAAACAAGAAGGTATTCCAAATTCGACAGATTTGAATTTCAGACTCTGCGATGCAAACTCGAGTTTGTTCTACTAAACTCGAGTTTTTAACTATGCACTTAAGTCAAAACTCGAGTTTCAATATCAAGACTCGAGTTTCCTCCATCCGAGAGGAAGTTGCAATTTGAGCTCAAGGGGCACATTTTGAGAGAAACTCAAAACTCAAGTTTCCAAAACAAAACTCGAGTTTTGGACCTTTAATGTAAAACGTGAGTTTGAGTCCAAAACATCAAAACTGAGTTTTCAAAAATCATTGAAAATGCTCAAAGCTCTTAGATTGCCCAAAACTCGAGTTTTCATTTAAGTATGAAAACAATGAGAAATCGACCAAAGTCAAGACTCGAGTTTCCAAAGGAAACTTGAGTTTTTAAAATCTTGAAAGGATGCATTGCTCTCGGCTTAGCCAAAACTCGAGTTTTGAAATCAAAACTCGAGTTTTCATATAATTATGAAAACCTTGAGAAAACTGTGCCAAGTCAAAACTGGAGTTTTCTGTGAAGACTCGAATTTTCAAAATCTGAGTAAAAACTTGAAAACTCTCGCAAGTCAAAACTCGAGTTTTGAAATCAAAACTCGAGTTTTCTCTTAACTTAGAGAAAACTTATAAAAACTCGAGCAAAGCAAAATCCTGGAGTTTTAGCGCAAAACTAAGTTTGTATATGTTCAAAAAGTTCAAGACTCTCTCGTCGGCCAAAACTCGAGTTTCCAAACCAAGACTCGAGTTTTATCCTCATTTGAAAATAATGTGAAATCTCTCGTGAGAGGCAAAACTCGAGTTTTCGATCAAAACTCATTTTGTCTTTAAGTGAAAAACTGAGAGCTCTCGTAAGTCCCAAAACTCGAGTTTTCTTGAAAACTCGAGTTTTACTTTGATCACTGAAAATGAGCAACTCTTTCAAAACTCGAGTTTTGTCTTGACAACAGATTTTTCAACTTACCAAAGACAAAACTGTAACTTGTGTTTACAATTGTTAGTTATCATCAAAACACATAGAGAACTAACATTCTCCCCCTTTTTGATGATGACAACACTTGTAAACCACATTTCCAAGAATTTGAGAGAGTTTACAGGTTGAAATGAAATTTTCAAAACTCAGTGTTTCAACTTTCAAAAATCTAACAGAAGTGGTATTTTGAAATTCGTTGTTCATTTGAAAATGCTTTTGCACATTTGATAAAGCACGATATATAGGTAAATCAGAGACAAGCAACAGAAGCAAGACATTTTCATTCATAAAGTGCAGTATATTACAAAGATGCTGAATAACAGAAAGAAAACAAAATAGTAGCTACTAGAGTTCTACAGACAAGCTTCAAACTCAAATTTTATCTAGCTACACGCCTGTCTCTCCCCCTTTCTCATCTTCAAACTGGGGAGGAGCTGAGATAGAGGATTTATGGAGATGATTTATGAGTGGAGTAGCAGGACGGGAAGCATGATGAAAGGGCTCAGTTGTAGGGGTAAGTGGAGATGGGGAATCATAAGGAAGGATCTCTGTAGAGGGAGTTTAAGAGGGCTGGAGAATCTCAGTGGAGGGAGTAATGGGAGATGAGAGAATTTCTGTGGTTGGTGTAGAGGTGGGAATTGGTGAAGGGAAAATGGGGGTGGTAGGGTCAGGTGAGGACAAAGGGACCTGAGGGCTGGTGAAAGTGAAGGAAGAAGAGGATGAAGTCTTAGGTTCTGGCTTAGGATGAGACGAGCTTGGACCACCACCAGAGCCAAAAGCAGAAGTGGAACCAATCCCAAGATGCTTTAGGATCTTCTCAACCTTGTCACCCAGGCTAACATTGGAGATCAATTGTGTAGAGAGCTTGGCCTCAAGATCCATGATCTGATCAGAAAGCTTACTATGAGATTTTTCATATTGTTCCTTCAGTTCATTG
This sequence comes from Acacia acuminata, assembly GCA_019022655.1. Classification (NCBI taxonomy): domain Eukaryota; kingdom Viridiplantae; phylum Streptophyta; class Magnoliopsida; order Fabales; family Fabaceae; genus Acacia; species Acacia acuminata. The sequence continues at coordinate 391,667 of JAFJYI010000225.1, read as the reverse complement.
GTCTGATCAGAAATGCCTTCCACTTGTGCTCTCAGAGTGTCCTGATGCTCAATCATTGCATTATTACCTCGTGTGAGCTCAGCTACCATCTTCCCCATTTCAAATTCAATTCGAATTTGCATAGCTGCAATTGCAGCATCTACTATCTCCTTGACCCGAGAGGCAAAATCAGATGGAAGAGAAGACAGAGCCTCAGATTGAGCTTCTTGTGCTCTAGACTGAGATGCTCTGGCCTGAGATTATGTAGGTGCTCGAGACTGACCTGAACCTTCACCTTCAACAGTGATCTTCATATAATTCAGCTGGCTTTTTCCAAAAACAGCAGGCTTTTTGATGGAGTCTGGAGGACCCAGATACCACACCTTGTGGTAAAATAGAATCACAGAGACAAGTGGTGATTTTATTTGTTATTATGTATTTTCTTCCAATTGTTTCAAAGCATAATTCATGATTATTTAGTTAAATGGAAATGAGACCTTTGAGATATTTTTGATAAATTTTATATTGAAATGAGCTTGGATTTTGGAAAGTTTATAAGCTAGAATTCATTATTTAAAATGGAAGGTTTTTATATGAGTTCTTGATGTTTTAAAAGGATTTTACTGACAGATTGAATTTAAAGGAAAATTTTGAAATATTGTTTGTGAAAGTTCATGCTGGGGATTTGATTGTGAAGTTTGAGATAGAACTATTATTATCTTGAAGGAAGAACTCTTATTACTTTGATAAATTGACCCCAAGCATATTTGAAATTGTTTTGTAGAGGACTAAATACAGAACGCTGGTTACTAACAATGAAGATTATTAGTCCATGGTGCACCATGGTAACCTCGAGCTCGCTTGATATTCATGGGATTTGTTCTCATGCTTGTTTTATGGACTTTGTGTCCGTGCTTGTTTCATGGACTTTATGTCCGTGCTTATTTCATGGACTGTGTGTCCATGCTTATTTCATGACATCGAGTCATGCTTTGTTAGTTTACTCTCATGAACTATGTGTCCATGCTTGTTTCATGGCCTTGAGTCATGCTTGGTTAGTTACCCTTGTAGACTGTGTAGCTACGCTTGTCATCCGTTCTGTAAGAAGGTTCTATGGAAAGATGAGGTTTGAGAATTATGTTTTAAGTTAACTAAATGAAATCAAAGGTTTTATTTCGTACATGAAGTTATCTTATTAATGATATTTTACATAGAATTCTATTTTTATTCCTAAAGGTATGGTTTAGAAATTGAGATTTATTAATATATTTCTATTGTCAAAAGAGAAACATGTTTAAATTATTTTACTTTTGCAATTTATTAAATTATAATAATGGGATGTTATTCACAGGAAAAATTTGTTTTGGTTCAGACGATATTGCTGATCTTGTACCTCCTACCGATCGGTGAAGAGCCTTCTTAGTGCCTTAAAGCCTTGCGGTTTAATTTTGTAGAGCTACTAGTCAATGTAATTATAAACATATACTTTTTGTATTATTATTAATGCTAGATGCTCCACGCAGTCTATAGGTAGGATCTCTACCTTCCTTTTGTTGTATGGAACACATGAATATTCTAAATTATGGTATTATGATTATTAATTAGAATTTGTATATAAATTTAAGGCTTAAAGAATGTGAGTTCTCTCATATTCTCGTGCGCAAACCCCTTAGGTTTTCAGGGTGTGACATTTATTGTGCCTGATGAATTTTGAAAAAATGCCCTTGATCTAAATAACATCAAAATACCATATGTTAATACTTCCAAAACTACCCTTGCATTCTTTTTTGTCAAAAGCCAAGCCTACAGAATTTTTCAAAAATCCAGTGATTCTGGCTCAACTTCAAGGATTTTTAATAAATTCCAAAAAACTCATATTGATATGAAACTAGTGCCATCAGAACCACTAATATGTCTATTTGTCAGGAAAAATAATTCTAGAGACCAAAAGCACATATATGTTGGCGTGTAGTCCATGTTCCACACCCTGGTCAGAATTATCCTTTTGCTTTGAGGTTTGACTTTAGCAATTTTTATATTTTAGTAGGAAAATCCAAATTATACAAAATTATACATCACGGTGAACCTTAGGATGTTTAATTTATCCCTGAAAAATTTCAGCTTAATCCAAGTTCATTTACCTTTTCAAAAACTTAGTTGAAGCTTCACTGCCCAGATTTTCCAAAACTGACAGCAAAGTTCCTTTTTATGTTTTTCGGTGTTTTTGTGTTCAGAAACTTAAACCATTACTTAACCCCATAAAAAATCACGTTTTGAAAACTTTGAGACCATCAAAAACACCAAAATCAGATTGTACCATGCCGTAACCCCTTGAACGAAAATCACAAGTTCAAGTTTCAAAGCTTCAGGTTTTCGGTGTTTACCTGAAATCGGAGTTCGGCTTGATGATCTGGGTAGCTTGGACCTTGTTCTTGGTTATGGAGGCTTGGATGGACCTCTACTTCCTTCTGAAAATTTCATGCCCTCTAACTAGGATGGAGAGAGCTTAGGTCCCTTTAAAATGATTAAGGAATCCAAGCGGTTCAAAATAGTCAAAATTTACCCAAGAATTAATAATTGGAGCAGGGTTTCTTGACTTATCCTTTAAGAAAATCCAGAGGGTTCTAGATCTGCCATGTGGCGGCTCCCTCTTCAAAATATCTATATTTTGACTTTTCATTTTGGAAAAATTACCTGTTTTGGCCCAGAATTTATAAAAATTACCAGTTTTGGCCCGAACTTCTTTATTATTCTTTCCTTTTTCCCCAAGCCCTTTAGATGTTTCCTAGGGCTATTTTGCACCATATTAGGCCCACAAATCAGATTCCTTTATTTTTATTTTATTTTTCCCAATTTATCTGATTTATTCCCTTTTTATCCAGAAAGTGGGACCCACACTTTGACTTTTGTACTGATTTTGCTTTTCTTTTCCTCCAAGTAAATTTTTAATCATTTTAAGGGCTAGGTGGAACATAAGGGACCCCACAAAATGTGCCCTCATCCATTTTATCTGGCTTTTCCACTTTATTCAGTCCAATCTCCTTCTACCAGTCTTTGTTGAGCCCCGCTAGTCAACTGGTTGCTTTCCTTTGTACTTTTCTTCAACTTTTCAGATACTTTCCCCTGAATGGACATACATATGTGGCACCTCCTTGACTACCCATTATGGCCCCACATTCATCTCATTTAGTTCAAAAGCAGCCCCTAACCGGTTCCTATCGGTCCCCTTTCTACAGGTTAACATCATGTGGGACCCATGTTTTGTGTTTGGATCTGAGTATGGATAAAATCATTTGATTTTTCCTTCTCTCTCCAGGGTGGATGAAATTCAATGCTTAAGAGGTAAGGATTTGACTTTTCTACCCCTGTAATCATTACTTACTTTTTGCTTTTTAACCTCGCAGTGACACGTGTCCTCTAGTAGTGATTACACCGACTCCTTATCTTCAAAAACACAGGGCATCCCTGACCACCCTGAACTTGCTGTATACTTACTTATATCGACATATTTTCACTCAACTAATTTTCTTATACCTTAGGATATAGTTAGGTGGCATCTTTTCCAACAAAATTTATACCCTATTGGTCTTCTGTGCCCCTTTTCCTGTTGGCACTTTAATTCCACGGTTTATACACATTAGGTCTAGTGACCTATATACCCTAGTTACTTAGTCCCCAAGAGGCTTCCTAACTCTTTTCATTTTTGGGACTCTTCCCGAATCGGGCTTAGTTGTCTGCCTACTTTAGGCTTATTTTTCAAGTCTCTAATCCCAAAATTCAGGATATTACACTCATCACACATAGTTACCATTAGATTAATTTTAGATGATCCATATTTAATTAATTTAATTTTTAAATTTTAAATAAATGTTTATTTGACTATACAAAGAATTAAAAATAAAGACAATCTCATATTTATTGCTTATCATAAAAATGAACTTACCATTTAAAAAAACACAAATTTAAAATGTTAAATTTATGCCCTTCAAATTAAAATCTGAATGACTGAGATCTCATAACAATAGTGAGAAATTAGATGCTCATTACTATGATGAGCATGGAATGTAGACCCAAGTCAGGACACACATACACAAAAATTGATACATGAGTATTAGTCTTTCAATTAAATAACAACCCGAAATTGTAAAAAAAATTATTACATGGCCTGTGTTGTTTAGTGTATATAACTTTCTTTAAAATTGAATCTCTATACAAAATATACAAGGAAATTTATATAAAGTGTCTTTTTCTAATTGGAAAAATGACAATTTAGTATATCGATGGAAAAATGACAATTTATTACGGGTCAGAGGACCTAGTATGTACAAGTTATGGAATAAAGGTGCTAATGTAAAATGGGCACAGAAGTTGTATACGGTGTAAGTCTGGTCGGAAAAGATGTCGTCCAACTATGTCTTGAGGTATAGGACACTTAGTTGAGCGAAAATATGCCAGTACAGGTAAGTATATGGCATTTTTAGGGCAGTCATGGGAACCCTGCGTTTTTGAATGAAATAAGAAGGGAAGAGAGAGAAAGTGTGTCTGGACCCATTATAGAAGGAAAAGTCAATGGTAGTGGTGCTACGTCGGACACGTGGCATTTCGGGGCTAGAAGTTGGATGATCGGGTAACACGCATTACGAGGTGGATCTGGGGTACTGGAATAAAGGTTTCTTGATCCCCAAGGTAGTATGCCCCGTCCACTTGTGGTTTGGGAAAAGTGATTGATGATCCGGGCCCACACAAGTCCAATTGAAGGGCACGCATCACGAGGTAAGGTGGGATCACTGAGCGGGGCCAGGGAGGACTTTCTGGAGTCGGGCCCAGGCCCAGGACACTGGTAGGGGGCAAATTCTAGTGGGCCAGAAGAGAGAGAAAATATCTTGCTATGTAATTATGAAGAGAGAGATTGTCACATCAAGTCATAATGAAGAGAGAGAATGAATAAAATAAATCGGTTAAATCTGGACCACACAATTTAAACCTGATATGACATTAAAGTGACATGTAATTATGACTTGGAAAGTACAATTATGGCATATCTAGGGGCAGATTTCGTGGACCCCACTACCTTGGAAGAAGAACGGCGCAAAATGACCATTTTGGGCATTGAGATGCGCTATTTTCTACCAATGGAAGACCTTAGAAGGCTTCTAGAAGGTCTGATTTCACGGGCCCCTTGCTTTGGAAGATGAACGGGGTAAAATGACCATTTTGCCCCTAACCCTAAGACCCACAACTAAGACTACCTAGGGGCAAAATTTGGAACTTGTGGCCTATAAATAGGACAATCCTCCCTCCATTTGGATCAGCCTATTTCATGCTCAAGGTGAGGGAGAGGAAGGACCAGCTAAAGGCTTGGCTCTAAGGAAGAGGAAGGCACCCGCAACCGACATTCCGAGGTAAGTCCCTAAACCAGCAACTAAGCTACCTTCATCTCTGCCCTATGGTGATTTTCATGGAGTTTCTGTAGTATTTTGGTATCTTTGAGGTTTCCATTGATTCCATAAGGTGTTTTTGTGTGGGGACATGTTGGATCACCTTTTTCCAAACCCTAAAAGCCTAAGTCTTTGTCATACGGAAATCTGTCGGTTCTTACGGTTTCTGGGCAGCGTGTGTTAATTGGTAGTTTTGAAATAGTAAATGAACTCCGTTTGATCTGAAATTTTACATGGATAAAGTAGACATCCTGAGGATGATTTTTTATATAATATTTTGTGTTATTTGGAGTTACCAATCGAGGGATATGTACTGTTCAAAATGACCTAAAAACCTGGACGTTTCTCTGGACCAGTGGCTCGGTTTTGCAAATAAGAAAATGATATGAACCTAGAAGACCTTTGAAATTATTTTTAGGGTAAACTAGACATTCTAAGAGTTCAATGGCCACTTATTTCATGTCGATACAATGTTTCTAGAATTTATTAAAAATCGATGAAGTTGGGTCAGCATTTCTGGAAAATTCTGGAGTTAGGCGAAATTTATGGAACTTGAAGTAAATTTTGTTCTTGTGATTAAAAGCATGATATTTTTCTGTATCTAGGGTGGTTGAAAGTGTGGATCATGTTTTCAAAAGTCAAGGGAGGAGTTCATTATTTTGCAAGGCGTGTCAGGTAGTAACTGTTGACTTGCATACTTTATGTTGCTCTTGCATGTATGTTATATCATGATGTAGGAGTTGGGCTGTAGTACCTAGTGGACTGTGTGTCCTTAGGTTACTTTGAAGTCCAAGATATATCAGGCTGTAGTGTGTAAGAGACTGTGTGTCCTTAGGTTACTGCTGAAGTCCGAGGGCATGTACGGGCTGTAGTACCTAAGAGACTGTGTGTCCTTGGGTTGCTGCGAAGTCCAAGGTATATGAGGTAGGTAGGGCCTATGTGACTGTGTGTTCATAGGTGGCTACTGAGGCCTCAAGGGGTGGGTAGGGGACTGCAGCCCTGACTACCAAGGCCCTTAGCGCTGATAGTTCCGGGTGCTTGTCTTGATCAGGTGGTCCTGCGGAGGTGATAGATGCCAGTTGGTTGTGCCAGAGGCAGGTTTATTTGTACTTCCTGATTGTAATTGGCATTTGAGTCTAACAGTTACTCTGGGGTTCAACTTTGAACTCCAGTCTGGTTCCAAAGATACAGGTGTAAGGCGGTAGACCGGTTGGACTGTGGAAGGATAAGGGTAAGAGCGATGAAGCTGAAGATTGAAGACGTATGGAACGCCCGATCACATATTGTATATTTTTATGATTGTATGAGCTTACTTATTTCCCAATATTTACATTGGACTGTTGTACCCTTACCATACGGGGATTATTTTATGTAAATGTTGTATCTTTACCAGTATATTGTGAGTTGTCCAAACCGATCCAATGCTCTGCCGCACATACTCTGATATATGTTTTAAGTGATAAATTAACAAAGGAAAGATAATAAGCGATGAGGATCCCTCTAATCCGCCACCCGAAAGGGCAAGGCCGGTAAGGGTGTAACAGTTTGCTATCAGAGCATGGTTTGGACGGTATTGGTAAATTGTACATGTTTAAGGTTACAGATGGGCAAATGGAGCATCAAGGATTATACCCTAAGGAAGAGGGTTGTGCTTTAGTAAGATAAGATTCTTGTGATGGAGGAGTTAGCACAGAGTATAAGTTCTGTTGCTAACCTTGGGTCCTCTGATATGGAAATCAGGGACCGATTCCTGCAACAAAATTAGAAGGGAAGTGTATGAAGAAGATGGTATCTGGTTTTTGAAAAGGCGAATGGTTGGTACTAGTACGAGTACCCCCGAACAAGAAGGGCACCCGGAAGTTAAGCGTGTTTGGACAAGAGAAATCTCGGGATAGGTGACCCCTGAGAAGCATTATAGGAATTTAAGATTCCCTTTGCTTGAGGCTTTAGTACTTTAAGTTTTGACTTATAGTGATCCCTAGAGATGCTATGAAGATGTTAGGATATGAGTGAGACTAGGCTTGAATCTGATTTTAAATGTGAATGCGGTTGAACTAAGGTTCTAATACCTGAGAGTAGGAACCTTGTGATGATTGATCGATAATGAATTGTTTGGGTATGATTGAGGATTGAGATAGAAATTAGAACCTCGTTAATAGTGTGGCAGTAATCGAATGTTTTGAGGTTTAGACTAGGAAGATGAATTGTGATCCTAGTTTGTGTTTTGGGTATATTAAGGTAATATGATTCCATAGCCCAGCTGATATTGAGGTTCTAGGAGTCGATTGTGAATCTGATGATTATCGATTTGAGGTTATTTGAGGATAGTGATTGAATAGGCTATGAATCATGATGATCGTAGCATGATTATTGGGTTTGTTTGAGGTTTTAGAATTAGGTTGATGAACCTAATGATCTGACTTGATAATGAGTGATCCTTTAGGCGTTTGATTAATCTGAATGGATTGAGGCGTAGTACCCATATGTATGAGGTATTTCGAGGTTACTGGTTGCTAGGGAATGATCTTAATCTCATGATATTCCCATAGAGAGAATGATTGAGAGCAGAACCCTTGATAATATTGATCAATATTGTGTTATTTAAGGTATGTTTGAGGACAATACCTACATTATATGGGATACCTTGATGTTCATAGTTGCTGTACCAGCATAGGGAAAGATTTTGAATACAAAATGTTCCTTGAGGAAGTGAGATTGAGAAAGAGTGTCCCGATAGATTCAGTTGATAGCTAGAAGCTTGATAGCCACAGTTCTCGGTCTCATGATTAGGATCAATAGTTATAGTTGTGATAGTGGCTAGTCGTTTCTCAGAGAGATGTGGATTAATTCCTGTCAGGGGAAGCTGGATCTGTGGCCATGTCTGGAGCTGGATCATTATTGAAAGATCATATTCAGAATGACCCCAAATAAGGATTATCCGATGCGATATCAAGGTATTGGCATGGGGTGCTCCAGCGTTATGTGTATCATGGGAAGAAACTATTATACAAACTTACAATGGGCAATAAGATTTACCAAGTTGGTATGACTTCAAGTCATTGAATTGAATATATGGTCAATAAGAAGCCCTAAGTCCTTTGTGACTGGCATGATCATAAGTTGGTGGAAGCCCACAATTATTAGACCTTGAATCTCGGGTGAAGTGCCGAAGAGGTTGTAAGCCTGAGGGTTACAGGCCTTGTATCTAGGGTGACTCGAGAAATGACATAAAGTGGACTGAGTATCCTACGGATGGCTTGAATAGCCAAGGGTAGAGCCTGAGACGTAAGTTGAAGTTGATGACCTTCTATGTCAGTTGTCTGGTTCCTGGTATGTTCGGAAATTGAGCTTTGAACTTGCTGTAAGTACTGGCTGAACCAAAGAGGGGGGTGAATTGGGTGAAGTATAAAAACTTAGATTCTTTGAAAATCTTTTCGTAACTCACTGAAATCAGTTTATAAAGTTATAATCAGACATTTAAATGTATATGCACATTCAAACATATATGTTGGAAATGTAAGAGATAAGGGAGGAGAATGTGCACACTGATTTATAGTCCCCAAGCCACACTTGGGATTTTCAATCCACTATCTTCTTTCAACTTGATTACACGTTCTGTAACTGAAGTAATCCTCTCACTAGGATTCACTCCCCCTTATAAACTGTAATCAACACACCGTTTGATTACACACTCTGTATTTGAAGTAATCCTCTCACTAGGATTCACTCCCCCTTACAAGTTGTAATCAACACAATGTGTTTCCCACTCAAGATCACCCAATCTTGAGTAACTCTCAGAAGAATAGAGTGATTACAATAAATCTTCTCTCTTAGAAGTGAATAGATAAACACTGAAGATCAAATACAAATTACTTCACTCTCTAAGTTATCTAAACATGAAAAATAGAGAGTAAATGATGTGAGAGCAGAGTATCAGCATGTTGGAAGTGTAAGCTTGTATCTTCACATTTTTCTACTTGAATTTGTCCTCTTTTATAGGTAGAGAACACCATATGACCATTTATAGCCGTTGCCATATCAGACAAGGTTTGGGTTGAGCTTTGGTCTTCTTCTCTCTCTCTAGTTTCTGCTTAATCCAGCTATGCAGAAGTTCAGAGTTGACTTCTTGGCAATAGATCCGTTGGAATGGCAGCTGCTGGATGTGGAAAGCAAACATTAATCACTTGCAAACGTGTGCAGAGGGATTACCCAAAAGTATGCAACTTTTCTAGGTTTTTGCTTTTAAAGTCTTGACGTCACTTTTGCTTTTGCTTTAAACCTTCAATAAACATCTTCTAAATCATCTAAAACTCACTAACAAAGTGATTAAACATATCTAGGAACATAGAAGAATGATAATATAAAGTATTAAGATCAATCATGAAGGTTTTGCAAAATCGTCGAATTTGAATTTCAGATTCAACATGCAAACCTGAGGTTTGTTTTTCCAAACCCGAGTTTTCTGCACATTAAAAACTGAAATGCTCTCGGGTTGGTTTAAACTCGAGTTTCCAACTAATAGACTCGAGTTTGGTTCTCTTCAAAACCAAAGTTTGCTCTCTGGAACCCACAAACTCGAGTTTGTTACTTATAGGCTCGAGTTTGGATGTTCTTGGGGACCTGGTTGCTCTCTGTCGAGCTAAACTCGAGTTTGTTCACTTATAGGCTTGAGTTTGGCTTTTTCCAGATGTTCATTTCTTCTCTGGAACTCCCGAGCTTGAGTTTGTAACTAGCAAACTCGAGTTTGCTAGTAGTACTATGACTTGGTTGCTTCGACTTGGTCTGGCTTGAGTTTGCAACTCCGTCAACTTGAAAAGGCCATATCTCCTTGGTCTGAGCTTCGTTTTGGTTGATTCAACTCTTGATGGAAATCTCTGTGTGTCAGCTTTCCAATGGCACCAATTTCAACTCAATTGGATTTTTATTTTGTGAGATACACCCAAAACATTGAAGCTTGGTTCTGACTGTGACGGTGATGATTGTGACAACTTGTAAAATTCATAGCTCCTTGATCTGAACTCCTTTTGGCTTGAATTATATATCACAATGACTCATTGGGAGTCTATTTTCATATGCCACTAGTTTCGTCTTAATCCAATCTCTGGTTTGGGAGATATCATCAAATTACGAGACGTCGCCCGAGCTGAACGTGAAACAGAGTTGAGCTGAAGTGCTGTTGACCGTTGTAAACTCGAGTTTGCACTTATAGAACTCGAGGTTGCCTAGTCCAGAGACACCAGAAATGCTGAAGACACTTATTGGCTCGAGTTTGTGATTCCTTTCTCGAGTTTGAAGTCCTAAACTCGAGTGTGGGGTCCCGAACTCGAGTTTGTTCATGTCGAGAGGCAAAATACTTTTTGTAGCAAGGTAGTAAACTCGAGTTTAATACTTGGAGACTCGAGTTTGCTCATCCGAACCTCATTTTTGCTTGTTTTAACTCGAATTGAGTCATTCCAACTTCCATATGATCTTGGAGGCTTCTAGCTTCAACATAAGAACTTGAGTAAATATATCTTCATTCCATTCAGCAAGTTCTTCCTTCTTCCATCTCCCAACTTGATCATTCTTCATCATTTAACTTGGAATGACATCTTGCTTCCTTGACAACCTCTGCAAGTTCTTCTTTCTTTAATGTTTCTTCTTTTTCTTGAACTTGACATTTTCTCTAATTTCTTCTTTTTATAATCTCTTATCTCCTTCTTGATCTATAATTCAACTTGAACTAATCTACATTAAACATAGTAGTTAGTCAATGTAGGAGATAAATATATCATCAAAACTTTTTGCTCTTATAAAGGCATCTATATTAGACATCATCAAAACTAATCATATCTAACATTCTCCCCCTTTTTGATGATGGCAAATACTTTAAGAAAAATATGTATGAATATGAAAATATATCAAAAGCAACAATGCAACATATTTTTCTTGCCATTCTCTCCCCCTTATTTGTCATTAGCAAAAAGTTGAAGTAAAGAAGAAATGCTTAGAGAGTCAAAGAAACTGATTTTCTCACCCGATTGAAAGTGTTTTCATTTTAAATATCATGCAATTTGGAATGTTTTTATGAAAACAAGTTTTAAAAAATATGGAGAGGTTTTCAAGAAATCTTTCACACTTAAAAGTATATAGATACCAAACATGTGCAAAATTTATCGAATATAAAAAGGTAGAGTTTAGAAATGCTCATCTTGGTTTTGCAAATTGATGAACGATCTGTGAAGTTCATTTGCTTGCTTTCTTGTATGAGATCATCTGAAGTATGTTCAATAGAAGGGTCATGAATATCCTTTGAGATGTGAAGATGAAAATGCTTTGACTTCTTGAGGATTATCTCATCTGAATGATTATGACATGTCGGCTTCCATCCTTAGCCTTTTCTTCATTGAACTCTTATGTAAAGCATATCTCAATTGGCTTCAAGAGATGTTCTTCATCCTTTGAACGCAAATGCATCTTTTCTTAGATTAATATATTTGGGAGAATCACTGTAGAGGCCCATTTAACCACAATCAGCCCAATAAGGGCCCTAAGAATCTGATTTTCCCGAGAAAAGGCCCTAGGGCCCTTTTTGGGATGTAAATGTTAAATAAAAAGACAAAAAAACCCACACTAACAGTACATCTCTCTCTCGACTTGTCTCTGCCTCTACTCCTTGACTCTCTCTCTCTCGTCCCCAACTTACGTCTTCCCTTGTGCTGGAAGATGAAACCGGCTGCCACCGTCAACCCTCAACTCCGGCCTCCTCCCATTGCCGGCGTAATCATTGGCTGAACCATCTACTTCTCCATTCTATCTATCTCCTTCTTCTACCTTCGTCTTTCTCGATTTTAATTTTTGCAAATTAGGTTTTGAATCAAACCATCCCGGAGAAAGGAAGGGAAGGAAGAGAGGATTTCAACGTTCTCAGACTCGGTGAGTTGCTCTGTTTCATTTGCCGACTAAATGGTCTGGGCATTGTGGGTTCTTCTTCCCTACCATAGTTAGGAGAAAATTATGCTCGGATCTTCTATATATTGTGATTATTGCGTCATGCCTTTTCTTTTGGGTTTCCGGAGACTTGTAAATGATAACGGTGACTTTGGAGCTTTATGCCCTATATCTATCGTACTTTAATGCGTAGGGAGTTAAATGGTGGTGAGTTTTATTGCAATTCATTGCTTTTTTGGGTGGTGCAGAAGGGAACTTCACGTAGTTTTACCAAGAAGTATTTCATTTGGACCTTTATAACTTTTGACTCTTTTCATGATCAGTAGACTGCATAATTATATGATTTCTTTGTAGATGATACTAATCTGGACTTTGTCTTGTTTATAGAACCTTTTCATAAGCAACTTAGTCCTTGTGGGCTGGCTGTTTATGCCTACCCTCATGGTCGGTGAACAATGCTTATCAGATCAAGAGGTGAGAATACGTCTGGTATATTCAAATCAAAATTTCAAGGTGAATCATCACTAGCATCAGGTTTGCTTCTGGATGTTCCCCAGAGGTTGAATTTTCTGACTACAGAAGGATCCCAAGTCAAGGAAGTGAGAGCCCTTCAAGGCTACTTACCGATGAGAGTTTGAATATGGAGCGAATTGTTGATTTGGATCTCTTCTTTAAAAGGCTTTACAGTTACTACGGTGAGAAAGGGCTTTTGCACATCATTGTGAAGTGGATTGTTGAACTTTTGATTCTAGGTTTTACCCTATGTTGTTCTGGATTCTTTTTGCTATATGTTGATTGGAATGGGCTTCGTAATGCAAAGTGTGGAATGGATGCGGTTGAATCTGGAATCAAACCTTGTGATCTAGTAAAAGAAGCTCTTTTTCAACACCCCTTAACCCCATTGACACTTAATAAAGCTATTATTGTTGGATACTTAGGAATTTTTTCCATCTATTAGATATTTTGTTTCTTGAGGTTATTTACTCAACTAAAGCACACCCTAGAGATCCGTCAGTTTTACTACAATTGGTATGTATGGATAATAAACGAAGCTGAAGAAAATGATGACTTTTGCATGATAAGATATTTTTTGGTCATGATTAAACATGTTTCCCATTTTTCAACACCCCTTTACTCATGCTGATTTCCCATTTTTTTACTGATCTAACCCACTTCAATGCTTGGAAAAATGAAAGGACCATCGCGGAATATTAGTAAAAGCTTTCTCAGTAGGCCTGTGGAGGATGCAAGTGTGCAGAAGAAAGAGTGAGTCATGGAAAGATTAAAATGGTCAAGGTTTTTTATTTGGGTATTTTTTGTTGTCTTTGGGAGGTAGGAGTTTTTTATTTGGAAGTAAGGGGCTGTGGAGGGAAGAGGGAGATGGAGATTGTCTATATCTGGAGCTTTCAACATAAGAAAAGTAGAAGGTAGTAAAACTTCGTTTGGGGCAGGAAAAAAAGGAAAAGTTGGTTGGGCTGCCCTCAAATTTGATTGGGTGAGTGCTGACTGTTATTGGGTTTAAATTAAAAGTTTTGGTCCATCCCTTCTATAAACCTTAGGCATTCATTTATGTACCTTCTCTAGTTTTGTTCTCTTATCCAACTTCCACGTTCTGCTTCTTGATCTTTCTCAAGTTTTTGTCTTGGCTAAGGCTGGATGAATTTAAAATACAGTCACTCATGATAGTCCTATCTTTTCCTGCTCAAAGAATTATATCAATGTTTTTAAACATATGTTTTTTTCAATTAATCTATTTATTTTTTTGGGTATCATGAGAATATACAAAGTTTTCAGTTATAATTCTTTTTTAATCTCCTTCATGCTAAATATAAAGCTAATTAAATGTTCTGCATTGTGATTACTTTATTCTCTTACTCTGTTGCCTAGACGTCCTTTTCTGTATATGTGAATACGCCTAATTTGCTGTAATTGGAATCTGGAAAGTGCATTATTGCTCTATGCTCATCCCTGACTGTACGTGTGATGTATTTGTTATTGGTTTATCAAGTTGCTGAACCACAAGTCAGTAGACCCTGTAGGGAGGCTGAGGAATTCATTGCAATGGGAAAGTGGTTAGAGCTAGCATCACTGATGGTTACTTCTACTGAATTGATATTCTCAAAGGCTTCAAGAGTCTGCAATAGGCTGAATTATGGGCGATTTGTTTTTGTTAATTTTATTCTTGTATTGGTTTGGACCTTTGTGTTAAGAAGTGTACTATTATGAAGCTATTTTGTAGTTGTAAGTGTGATGTTATTGACGATGTTGACAATTTGTATTTGTGTAAAGGGGTACTTGTGTTGATAACAATGATGTTGACAATATATGACCATTAGTATTATTTTGTAAATCATGCCGTCTATGTAAATGACATGACTTTGTAAAAAAAATCCAATTGGACAAACAAATACATTCATATACTTAAATTGCGTTATTAGTGTCCAATCAGGTTTTGGAAAGTATTGTTGACGCATACTGTTATTGTTGTAAGTGACCCCTGTTATTGTTGTAAGTGACCCCTGTTATTATTGTAATCGCCTCCTGATTTTGTTGTAAGTGACCCCTGATTTTGTTGTAAGTAACCCGTGATATTGGTGTAATTGACCCCTGATATTGGTGTAAGTGACCCCTGTTATTGTTGTAAGTGACCCCTGATATTGTTGTAAGTAACCCCTCATATTGTTGTAAGTGACCCCTGTTATTATTGTAATCGCCCCCTGATTTTGTTGTAAGTGACCACTGATTTTGTTGTAAGTGACCTCTGTTATTGTTGTAA
The DNA here is from genome assembly GCA_019022655.1 of Acacia acuminata. Taxonomy (NCBI): domain Eukaryota; kingdom Viridiplantae; phylum Streptophyta; class Magnoliopsida; order Fabales; family Fabaceae; genus Acacia; species Acacia acuminata. The sequence continues at coordinate 376,544 of JAFJYI010000225.1, read as the reverse complement.
GTGACCCCTGTTATTGTTGTAAGTGACCCCTGATATTGGTGTAAGTGACCCCTGTTATTGTGTAAGTGACCCCTGTTATTGGTGTAAGTGACCCCTGTTATTGTTGTAAGTGACCCCTGTTATTATTGTAATCGCCCCCTGTTATTGTTGTAAGTGACCCACGATTTTGTTGTAAGTGACACGATATTGGTGTAAGTGACCCCTGTTATTATTGTAAGAGACCCCTGATATTGGTGTAAGTGACCCTTGATATCAGGGGTCACTTACAACAATAACAGGGGTCGCCAAACAACAATAATGGGCACTTACACCAATATCGTGGGTCACATACAACAATATCGGGGTCACTTACAACAATAACAGGGTCACTTACAACAATAACATGGATCACTTACACCAATATCGGGGGTCACTTACACCAATATCGTGGGTCACTTACAACAATATCGTGGGTCACTTACAACAATAACAACTTACACCAATATCGGGGTCACTTACACCAATATCGTGGGTCACTTACACCAATAACAGCACCTAATTACAATATCAGTACCCACTAACAACAACATCAGTATCCACTAACAACAATATAAATGTGTAAAAGAAGGAAAAATTTCCTCTTGTCATTGAATTCAAATTGTCAAGTTAACATCAGTAGACAATTTACAGAAATACAAATGTTGAAGGTCATTCTCATGAATACAAATTTGTCATAAATACATATGCACGTGTACACAATAAGTGATCAACTATAATGTGTCCTAACAACTATGCTGCCTAATGTCTCATCTTCTACTTCTTGGACTCCTCAATGATGGACAACACTTTTTGGCTTGCACGTGTTGCTTGAAGAATTCTTCAGTGAACCACAGAACCTTGTGTCCCTTTGTGTAGATTTCATTGATGTTGCTTCTTCTTATGTTACACCCTTCTATTCTTTGAGTAACAAATATACCTTAGAAGAATAATCCTAAAAGAACAGGGATGTTAAAAACACAAAATCAACACAACAATACAATTGTAGAGGTGTGATAGCTAGCCAAAGCATCAAGCCAAATATTACACAAGCAATGCTAATAAGAACTGAATAAGATGCGTAAAGCCAAGGACATTTTGCGAGAAAACCAAATATTACATAGCTAGCAGGAGGTTATATGTTCAATCATAATATAACCAATTGGAAAGGGCCTATCATATGTCTGCATAATTGAGATGAAAAAACTTTAAAAAAAGAAACTCAATATCATAATTGAGATGAACAAACTTTCATTAACGTAATAGTACAAACTTGGTTATTCAACTTTTGCTTTGTGTGAAACAAAATAGAAATTCAAGTATCAATGTATAATGATTTAAAATTTTAATTGTCACCTTATATCTAATATAAGTCTAAGATAAACATGAATCCTTCTACTAAATGTCCAAGAAAATCACAATAACAAACATACATACCGGATGCTTGATAACATCTTTAGTAATTTTGATCTTTTTGACTGATCCAAAGCACAAGTCCTCAAGGGAGCACTCAAGTTTCATATCAACTAAATGTCCAAGAAAATCACAATAACAAAACACGAATCAGTTTTGTTTAAGAATCTATTTTCATCTATTCCTTTATGTTGATCATTAACCTCATGACTTGGAACTGTTGTTGGCTACATATAATTATATCAAACACAATGAGAGATACAGCGTTACTTGGGATAAGCCATCCAATTATTAGCAAGATCAATAAACAGCCATCCCACAAGGACTAAGTTGCTTATGAAAAGGTTCTATAAACAAGACAAAGTCCAGATTAGTATCATCTACAAAGAAATCATATAATTATGCGATCTCGATCATGAAAAGAGTCAAAAGTTATAAAGGTCCAAATGAAATACTTCTTGGTAAAACTACGTGAAGTTCCCTTCTGCACCACCCAAAAAAGCAATGAATTGCAATAAAACTTACCACCATTTAACTCCCTGCGCATTAAAGTACGATAGATATAGGGCATAAAGCTCCAGAGTCACCGTTATCATTTACAAGTCTCCGGAAACCCAAAAGAAAAGGCATGACGCAATAATCACAATATATAGAAGAACAGAGCATAATTTTCTCCTAACTATGGTAGGGAAGAAGAACCCACAATGCCCAGACCATTTAGTCGGCAAATGAAACAGAGCAACTCACCGAGTCTGAGAAATGTTGAAATCCTCTCTTCCTTCCCTTCCTTTCTCCTGGATGGTTTGATTCAAAACCTAATTTGCAAAAATTAAAATCGAGAAAGATGAAGGTAGAAGAAGGAGATGCCCAGACCGATGGAACGGAGAAGCAGATGGGTCAGCCAATGATTACGCCGGTGATGGGAGGAGGTTGGAGTTGAGGATTGACGGTGGCAGCCGGTTTCATCTTCCAGCACAAGGGAAGACGTAAGTTGGGGACGAGAGAGAGAGAGTCAAGGAGTAGAGGCAGAGACAAGTTGAGAGAGAGAGATGTACTGTTAGTGTGGGTTTTTTTGTCTTTTTATTTAACATTTACATCCCAAAAAGGGCCTTAGGGCCTTTTCTGAGAAAATCAGATTCTTGGGGCCCTTATTGGGCTAATTGTGATTAAATGGGCCTCTACAGTGATTCTCCCAATATATTTTCCTTGTATTGCATTAAGGAAAGTTGTAACACAACAAAATCTCCTGCTACAAATTGAAAACATCCTTTCCAAAAGAGATTTGTTAGTGCAACCCGATATCAAAGTATTCCTTTCGAAAAGATATTTTCAAATAATAATGAAAGGAAAGTATAAGATATTTTCAAGAGTGAAATTAACTCATCATCAAAACTAATAAGAGATAATGAATGCAAATGAGTATGCTTAAAGGGTTTTTCTTCAAATAAAGAAGGTGAGCTATTAAGATATGAAACACATGTGAATGTGAAGCTCCCCTTAATGAATGCATGACCGAAAATATGAAGTTCCCTTTAATAATACCAAATAATAGTGTGACACTAAATGTTATGAGATTTGGAAAAATCTTTACTCACAACATGGTGCCTCGTATTTAAGAACTTTCAAGTTCACTTGGGTGGACTTGAAATTGATAAAAAGAAATCACTTATGCTTTCTATGATGATAAAAGAGTTTAAAGCATAAGGATCATTTTAAAAATGATTTTGCTTAGGCTGAACTTCATGGAATAAAATGGAATGAAATCAAGTTAGCCTAGCATGATTATGGTATATACGTAATACAATACCTCACTTGAGTAATATCGTAATTACTCAAGTTATAATCCTCTGTAGTCCATAGATGCATTACTGGATAGCTATTATCAATTGTTCTGAATGCATCTTAGAAGCTAAAATCCTGAATGAGCTTTGTATAGGATTAGTTTTTGCTCATAGCTTCTCATCAAGTTAGCATGCTCCTTATCATCTTGGTCTAAGCCTCTCGCTAGTGATGGGATGTCTTTCAAGTGATGTCACAAAATTTGCAGACATAGCCACTAAAATGGTCTATTCTATTTGCCTATGTTCTTTGTATTCAACAACAAAACATTTTGGTCATCTCCTGCAAAAATATATGTTCTTTGGTACTCAATGAATCTTGAGTCCATACAGGATTAGACATAATAAACTCTTGTGTTCTTATAGAATTAAATCATATGATATTTGAGCAAAGAGTATATCGAAATCAAATATCAAAACATAGTTTTACCCAATCAAATAAATTCAAGCCAATGAATCAAATAGGGTAACAACTAAATGATACCAAATATGTGTTAGTTCTCAATATGTTTTGATGATTAACAACAAACGTAAAACATGTTTTGAAGTTTGCAAAGTTGTTTAAAAACATTCGATATTTGCAAACCGCAGTTGCATTTGCAAACTCGAGTATTGGACCTAATACCATATGTCAAAACTCGAGTAAAGGCCATCCAGCAACCAAGTTTCCAGCCAAAGTCGATTTTGTTTGCATAGGCAAACTCGAGTATTGAATAGTCAATACTGCAGTTTGCATGGGTAAACTCGAACTTCTTGTGAATTAAAGGATTTTTCAAACTTTTGTCAATACCATTGGCAAACTTCTTGTGAATTAAAGCATTGGCAAATCATTGAACTTCCAAGAGCAAAGAATTTTTTCAAGATAAATCAATACCGCAGCATAGGCAAACTCGAGTATTGATTAGTCTTTGCATAGCCAAACTCGAGTATTGAACTTCCGAGAGCAAAGGATTTTTCAAGTTAAACCAATCTTGTATAGGTTTTTGTCTTTCAAATACAAGACACGATGGTTTGCCTCTCGAAAGGTGCAAACTTGAGTATCCAATTGGATATCTGCGGTTTGGACACTTGTGAAACTGCCATACTAGAGTTTACATAAACATACTGCGTGGAAACCAATTTTTGAATTATACGAATTTGTAAATCATTCTTGTTTGTTCCAATTGCTTTCATGAATCATTCACCTATGATCCCAACTATGTTTAACAAGTTTGTTGAGTGAATTTCAAGCACAGATGAAGATTATTGAAGGTCAAAGCCATAAAGCAAAAGTCAATTTAATGCACTCAAAAACCTTCTTCGGATAATCCATCGAGCACGTTTCAACGGTCAAGAATGCTTTCTTCATCAAGTAAACTCTTCTCCAAAAATCCTCGAGTTCCAATTCACCTGGATTAGTTGGAGTTTAAAGAGCCGGACAATCACCTAATTGGATTCATCATTCAATAGTCATTTAATGTTCTCTACCTATAAATAGAGTTCATTAACTTCTTCTCAAGCTATACACCTGATTTACTAAGTGTCATTTATTGGGTTCACTTGTATTGTATCAATCGATACTTGTACTTCATGTTCATTTTATCTCGCTCTCCGAGAGAGTTCTATCTCGTAAATCATTTATTGATTGAGATAACCACAAGTCGGGGGACTTGGTGGTTGGGTGTATTGATTACAACTTGTAAGGGGGAGTGAGTTCTAGAGAGAGAACTACTCTTGAGTACGTAGTTTGTAATCGGTTTGTGAGTTTAGTGGATTGAAAATCCCAAGTGTGGCTTGGGACCTTTGGATGTAGGTCAAGGATAAGACCGAACCAGGATAACTTCTCTTGTGCAAGCTTTTCTTCCCTTCCTCCTCTGCTATCATCTGTTTTTACTTGGTCAAAACAGAGCACTTTCAGAAAAGTTTTTAAATACCCAATTCACCCCCTCTTGGGTATATAGCTCCATTTACAATATATTATTTCTCAATGAAAGTTTGTAAATATACTTTATGCGAAAAGATGTCATTGACAAAATACATATAAGTTTGAGCATAGAAAATCTTATCCATAAAGATAAGCATTTATCAACTAATAATTTATGAATGAGATCGGATTTTCGAATATGCGAGAATGTTTCAAATCTTGAACGTTCTTTCCAAAATGTGCATTATGAAATCAAAATTTTGATGGATGAAAGATTCATTTCAGAAACATGTTTGAAAACAATGCTAATTTTAAACGTGGTGGAAGTCAATAGGTTAGAATGTATCGAATGCTTGATTTTAGAGAACATGTTGAACATTGAAGTTAACATGTAGAAGAATTTTCCCAAAAGGAAAGATCATAAGGATAAAGCATTAGCAAGACGTGTTTAGTACAATGAGACACATATGCATAATGGCTTTGCTATGGCTAAGAGATAATCTTGCTTCTTAGATGAGAATCTTGAAAGTATATGAACATTCAAGGCAAGATTATGAATATACATAAATAGTTACTCAAAATATGGATGGAGATAAATTTGATGTATTTGAGCAACAACAAAAAAGGAGTACTAGGATTCATGGACGATGAAGCAAACTCATTATTCCAAATGACTAGAGCCCTATGATATTATCCTAGTATGTTATTCCATATAATGGTTAATGCACTAACATTTAATGCATTAATGAACATTCATAATGCTTGGAATAACTTGACGAATAATGATTTATCTAATAAGTATAAGATTTTCACAAATTGAGTTCTTTTCTTCAAAGAAGCTTGAAACTTATATATGATTAAATTGTTAGACATGAGGTCCAAACAGTTAGAGAATGAAACTAAAGAGTTCAAGCAAAATATTGAATTCCAAAGATCAATATGTGAAAGATAAGGAAAACTCAACTGGATAAATTTGAAGCATATCCAACATTCAATATACAATATTAACTTCCAGTTTTGAAACATCATTTTAATGCAATCAAAATATGGATATGTTTTCAAAACATTTGTATGCATCTTCATAAAACGAGTGAATTGAAATTCAAACAAATTTTAGGCTTGTGCATTTCGAAAATATCAAATCAAAAGGTTATGCACAAATTCACTTGTTTGATCATCAAAAACTCACTAGCAAATTGGTTAAACACAGTTAGAAATATTAGTGATTGATGATATGGAGTATATAGATCATACATGAAGTTTATGGAAATTCCAGCAAGATGATTTCAAAAGCATAGTTGACGCAAACTTGAGTTTAGAAAGATAAACTGGAGTTTGGAAAAGCAAACGGAGGTTCATGAAGGCGCCTCAAGTTTGCTTATTTATAAAACATTGAAAGCTCTTAACCAAGTGTAAACTCGAGTTTGTCAATTGTAAACTCTTGAGGATTTTCACCGGAAGTGCAAATCGAGGTTTAGAAACTGTAATCTCAAGTTTAAAATGCAAACGGGTGAGTTTTGCCTTCGTATGGACCAAACTCGGAGGTTTGCGTAGTAAACCCGAGGTTTGTAAAATTTGTACAGACCAAACCCGAGGTTTGCGTGGAGATCGAGGTTTGCGTGGAGAACCTGAGGTTTGTAAATTTTCTTTAGGACCAAACCTGAGGTTTGCATTTTAGGCTCGAGTTTAGACTTCTATTGAGCAACCATCGGGTTTTCATTTTGAAATACATTTTGCACAAAACTCAAACTCGAGTTCATAAGTGAGCAGGCTCGAGTTTGACAATGTTCATGTCAAAAATCAGTTGTAGTTCTTAAAACATAAACCGGAGGTTTCCAGTGCAAACCGGAGGTTTTCTCAAGTTCAAAAATATTTTGCTCTCTGTAAGGCACAAACTCGAGTTTAGAAACTTGAACTCGAGTTCTCTCAACTTAGAAAACTTTTGGTAAACTTTTGGCCCGAAGCAAACCGGAGGTTCATGGCACAAACCGGAGGTTTCTAGTGCAAACCGGAGGTTTCTAGTCCAAACCGGAGGTTTGCGAAATACTGTTGGAGTTTGGCTTAGAGAGTAAAAATGCTGATTGAAAATAAATAAGTTTCAAAAACTTTTAACTTAACCAAACCAAAAATGAATCATAGTATGAGGTAAGAATTAGATATCACCGTAATTCCTCTTATCCTCATAGAAGCTTGCTTGGTTGAGATGGATTGATGTAGATAACTTTCCGAGGTTCACCATCAACATCAACCTTATCTTATTTAGCTTTCTCAAGACTTGGATTATTTTTCTATTTTACATTCTTGAGACGCTTCCTTTGATCCTACAAAACCATATAAATCTTTTTCTTTCTTGGTATCCAACCTTACTTGGATCCAATCATCGTTAGCTTGTAGGAACCAAAATTAAATTCACATGCTCTTATGAATATAATCAATTCGAACAATAAAGCATAGTGAATTAATCCAGAGTTCATGCATAGAAATATATTTTCTTTTCAAATCATCATGAATGCATAAAGAGTTAAACCTATTGAACATTGTAATCTATTTTAAAATATATATCGAATCAAAAACCAATTTAAAACAAATAGCTTGCAATGCTCATTCCTAAGGTTAGAAAATATAAAACCTCAATGGATATTTCAGATGATAGCAAATGAGGTTTTACCATTGTATACCTTTACCTTAGGTACTTAGAGGATTGTCTTTGCTCACCCATTGATTCTTCATATATTTTCTTATGGGTGTTAGCAAAGTTCTCTCAAAGGATATAGACTTCCGAATCTTCTCGTGATACTTGAGAGATCCTTCTTTTCTTGTTCTCCTCAAGATAGTTGAATGGTACTGTGGGTAATCCATTCTTGAGGTAGATGATACTCTTCTTGCTTGTATCCATTGCTTCCTTTGATGTTTAAACCTTGTAGTTCCAACAATGGGTGCCTTAAGAGTTCTCTTGCTTGATATAGATTCTTTGATCTTCCTCATTGGTGCATGAGAGACTCTTGGCTTCTTCTTCCTCTTCTCTGTACCTTGATGTCCATTCTTTCTAGAATCATCCTGCACATATAAAGTACTAGACGGACATTTTGGTACCCACTTATACTTGGGTCCTTGACTGTTAGTATTGGACCTTACTTGTCCTTTAGAAAACCAAACTAATTTATTTCTCACATTAGAATATCTCCTAATATAGCATGTATGAGAAATATGCCCAGATTTTCCACAATAATTGCAAATAATAGATTGATGCTTATTATGAGCAATTTTGCAAGTATTGTTCTGGTTAAGTGGATGCAATGACAAATGACCCATATTTGTACATTCTTTCTTTCCATATGATTTTCCAAAGATGATTGAAAACATTTTTGTTTTTCAAAATAGAATCGATAAATGGTTGAAAAACAATTCTATGTGATTGTTCGAAAACATTTTCCTTATATATACAAGAAGAATTGGAATTGTTTACCTCATGTGCATCTAGAGCTCCAGATGGTGATTGATCACAATTGTCCATGAGCTCATCCCGGGAATTCTTTTTCTCTTGTTCTTTTGTGTTGACTGGATCATGAAAGCATTCTCTAATTTCGCCTTCCTCCATTTGTTCATCATTTACAGATGTGCAGTTTGTAATTTCTGATGAACTATCAACATTTTCAACTTCAACACAATTGTTAGAACCATAAATAGAATCAAGAGTATCCCAAATATCTTTAGCACTGGAGCAAAACTTGATTTTCTCATAATCGTTTTCTGTCAATACACTGTAAAGCATTGTCATTGCTATAATATTCAATGAAAATGTTTTCTTTTCCTTTTCTATCCAATCCTTTCTTGGTTTGAAATCAAAAGCATTTGTAAAAACATTCCACGTATAAAAATCAGTTGCTTTGATAAAACTAGTCATTCTAGCTTTCCAAAACCAAAAATCGATATCTTTGAAAAGCGGTGGAATGGTAAAATCAAATCCTTCTGAAAACGTGGAACACCCAAAATCAGCCATTGAAACTCTTGAGATGGTTAAGTCCTTTAAACAAGAGCCTAGCTCTGATACCAAATGTAAGTATTGGCTGAACCCAAGAGGGGGGGTGAATTGGGTGAAGTATAAAAACTTAGATTCTTTGAAAATCTTTTCGTAACTCACTGAAATCAGTTTATAAAGTGATAATCAGACATTTAAATGTATATGCACATTCAAACATATATGTTGGAAATGTAAGAGATAAGGGAGGAGAATGCGCACCGATTTATACTGTTCGGCCCAATCCTTGACTTACTTCCAAATCCCAAGCCACACTTGGGATTTTCAATCCACTATCTTCTTTCAACTTGATTACACGTTCTCAGAATCAAGTAATCCTCTCACTAGGATTCACTCCCCCTTACAAACTATAATCAACACACCGCTTGATTACACACTCTGTATTTGAAGTAATCCTCTCACTAGGATTCACTCCCCCTTACAAGTTGTAATCAACACAATGTGTTTCCCACTCAAGATCACCCAATCTTGAGTGACTCTTAGAAGAATAGAGTGATTACAATAAATCTTATCTCTTAGAAGTGAATAGATAAACACTGAAGATCAAATACAAATTACTTCACTCTCTAAGTTATCTAAACATGAAAAACAGAGAGTAAATGATGTGAGAGCAGAGTATCAGCATGTTGGAAGTGTAAGCTTGTATCTTCACGTTTTTCTACTTGAATTTGTCCTCTTTTATAGGTAGAGAACATCATATGACCGTTTATAGCCGTTGCCATATCAGACAAGGTTTGGGTTGAGCTTTGGTCTTCTTCTCTCTCTATAGTTTCTGCTTAATCCAGCTATGCAGAAGTTCAGAGTTGACTTCTTGGCAATAGATCCATTGGAATGGCAGCTGCTAGATGTGGAAAGCAAACATTAATCACTTGCAAACGTGTGCAGAGGGATTACCCAAAAGTATGCAACTTTTCTGGGTTTTGCTTTTAAAATGCTAACGTCACTTTTGCTTTTGCTTTAAACCTTCAATAAACATCTTCTAAATCATCTAAAACTCACTAACAAAGTGATTAAACATATCTAGGAACATAGAAGAATGATAATATAAAGTATTAAGATCAATCATGAAGGTTTTGCAAAATCGTCGAATTTGAATTTCGATTCAATGATGCAAACCCGAGGTTTGTTTTTCCAAACCCGAGGTTTTCCGCACATTAAAAAACTGAAATGCTCTCGGGTTGGTTTAAACTCGAGTTTTCAACTAATAGACTCGAGTTTGGTTCTCTTCAAAACCAAAGTTTGCTCTGGAACCCACAAACTCGAGTTTGTTACTTATAGGCTCGAGTTTGGATGTTCTTGGGGACCTGGTTGCTCTGCGTCGAGCTAAACTCAAGTTTGTTCACTTATAGGCTTGAGTTTAGCTTTTTCCAGATGTTCATTTCTTCTCTAAAACTCTCGAGCTCGAGTTTGTAACTAGCAAACTCGAGTTTGCTAGTAGTACTATGACTTGGTTGCTTCTGACTTGGTCTGGCTCGAGTTTGCAACTCTGTCAACTTGCAAAGGCCATATCTCCCTGGTCTGAGCTTTGTTTTGGTTGATTCAACTCTTGATGGAAATCTCTGTGTGTCAGCTTTCCAATGGCACCAATTTCAACTCAATTGGATTTGTATTTTGTGAGATACACCCAAAACATTGAAGCTTGGTTCTGACTGTGACGGTGATGATTGTGACAACTTGTAAAATTCATAGCTCCTTGATCTGAACTCCTTTTAGCTTGAATTATATATCACAATGACTCATTGGGAGTCTAGTTTCATATGCCACTAGTTTCGCCTTAATCCAATTTCCGGTTTGGGAGATATCATCAAATTACGAGACGTCGCCCGAGCTGAACGTGAAACAGAGTTGAGCTGAAGTGCTGATGACCGCTGTAAACTCGAGTTTGCACTTATAGAACTCGAGTTTGCCTTGTCCAGAGACACCAGAAATGCTGAAGACACTTATTAGCTCGAGTTTGTGATTCCTTTCTCGAGTTTGAAGTCCTAAACTCGAGTTTGGGGTCCTGAACTCGAGTTTGTTCATGTCGAGAGGCAAAATACAGAGTAGCAAGGTAGTAAACTCGAGTTTAATACTTGGAGACTTGAGTTTGCTCTTCCAACCTCATTTTTGCTTGTTTTAACTCGAATTGAGTCATTCCAACTTCCATATGATCTTGGAGGCTTCTAGCTTCAACATAAGAACTTGAGTAAATATATCTTCATTCCATTCAGCAAGTTCTTCCTTCTTCCATCTCCCAACTTGATCATTCTTCATCATTTAACTTGGAATGACATCTTGCTTCCTTGACAACCTCTCGCAAGTTCTTCTTTCTTTAATGTTTCTTCTTTTTCTTGAACTTGACATTTTCTCTAATTTCTTCTTTTTATAATCTCTTATCTCCTTCTTGATCTATAATTCAACTTGAACTAATCTACATTAAACATAGTAGTTAGTCAATGTAGGAGATAAATATATCATCAAAACTTTTTGCTCTTATAAAGGCATCTATATTAGACATCATCAAAACTAATCATATCTAACACTTGCCAATGCACCTGACTGTATTTGAAATTCTTCAAAATTGATTTTTATGAATTAAATTTTTGACTGAAATGTTTTCAACAGAATTTGAAACCGGTTTGAAATGATTGTTTTCAAAATAGTGTCGTCTCATAAAAAGGGTTTGGTAAAACCTCGAATTTGAAATTGAGGTTGAACCATGTTTGTGGTGGAAGCAGTACGAAACCATGTTTTGAAACTGTTTTGAAATCATTGGCCATTGTTGAAAGTTCATTTGAGAGGATTTGTTTTGAAAAGCTAATACTCGCACCAGCAGTGTGTGCACCCAATCTGAGTAGTTTCGCCTTATAAGGGCATGTGTTTTACTTTGTCTGGCTGGCACCCATGCAAGCGGTTGGAGCGAGGCTCCTGGACAGAGGTCCTTTGTCCTGGGTATGGGATTCCAGTGGGTGGCCTGTTGTGGTATGTTCCAGTGAAGAACACTGGGTCCTGGAAGGGACGGAAACTCTCCCATATTAGCTGACAAGTGCGTTGCCACTCCGGTGGTTGGTATTGAAAGGATTGGGGTGCACCATTATACCGAGAGATTGTAGTGGTGGCGAGAGCTTTTGAACGAGGAATTTATGAAATGAATAATCCCTCTCATTGATGTGTGCCGGTAGTAAATGTTTTCGGAAAATAGACAGGCAGTGAATTGTTTTCTTGAAAATTGAGCTGGAGTGATTGAATTTGAAAATGTGAAAACACTGTTTGTGAAAATGTATTGCGATCACAAAGATTTTCAAATGTGTAAATATTTGAAATTTTGAGTATGAGACAACATAGTAAGTGGTGACATGATTGTCGTCACTGTTGTATTGAAATGGAAGCAATGCAGTTGGTAATTGTGTTGATACAGGAACAGAAACTGACAGAATGGTCGAGAAACTTGAATCGGTTAAGTCAGATGCCAGTTATCGTGCTAAACAAGAGGAAAACGGTTCAAGAGCTTAGAATTGAGGAAGCTCAAACATAATGAGTGAGCAGAGGCTCAGGGCAGTAAGGCCCGGTATGCAGGCTTGCACGAGGTGGTGTCCCTGGGCTGTAAGACCTGTGATGCTTAGCACTGGGTGGAATACTTATTGGCATGGTGAAGGTTGTTCAACAGCAGCGTGCCAATCTATCAACAGAACTGGACTCTACCAAACAGGCTCTCACTACCGAGCAGCAGGCCCATTTGGATGCACTTGAGTCTCTAAATGAGACAGCTAAGGACTGCTTTAAAATGGCCTTAGCGCAGATCCAAGTTCTAGACCCCTCTCTAACATTGAACGTTGACGGCTATGACTACCGGGCCTATGTAAGAGATGGTGTATTCTTTCCGGCTCCTCCCTCTCTACCACATACAAGTGAAGATGCAGAGCGGAGCGATGAGGGTGAGGGTGAGGAGAGTCAAAGCGCTGAGGCCGGGCTAGCGGCATCTGAGGCTGTTCATTCCATTGAGGCGCCACCTTCTTCCGATGTTGCGCCTCTGAACCTGGATTCGATCCCTCCTTTCCTTTAGCCTTGTATTTAAAGATAACCCTCATTTTGGCTTTACACTCAAGGCGTCTGTGCCCTTTTGATTTTGATTGTTCCTGGTGTATATGCCGGTTGTATTAACTCTAATGACAATTCATGATTTAATTTCATCGATTAATCACCATCTCCTTTTTAGAATTCTACTCGCAGTTAGAAATTCATCGACCGCAATGGGTACTAAATTGGGGACTCTACCAGATTCTAAGTCTAGTAGTCCGTGGCAGGGTTGTCTTGTTCGAACTTCCACAGGTTTATTTTTCACCGCATCGGATGTTTTACTTAACCGCACTACCGGGTGCCGACCTCGTTGGCTGAGATTGATTGTAACCGAGATAAGGGTGAACTGTCACATACTTAGCCGAGGTGTCCGCAACGCACCGACTAAACATTTTGACCTGATCAGGGTCGGAATGACAACTCAAAAGCTTACATCGGGTCGAGCGTTGATGCGTCAATTTCACGAGAGGCCAATAAATGGCGATCTCGCCGAGCTCTGGACCTAGGCCGATCCATCCGGTGTTTAATTCATCTAGATGTGTTGTATTTATAAACGGGTTTAGAGACCTCAGTGTAATGCTTAAGCGATCATTTGTGCACGTTTGCGAATTCTTGCTGAGGGATCCTTCATTAAAATAAACTGCTCTAAAGAGCTAACAAGTAGTTCAATGCAATCATAAGAAAATAAATTCTCTAACGGAAAATACTGAAATTAAGAAATAACCACACTCCAAACAGCATGTGTCTGTCGTTGTTGTGCATTCCTAGCCGAGATTTAGCTATGGTAAATCTTTAGTTTGTCGGCATTCCAAGTTCTCTTCACAAGCTTCCTAGCCAGGGTTTCGAGTACATAAGCTCCATCGTCCAATTTCTCTTTAACCCTATAGGGACCTTCCAAATTTGCAGCCAGCTTTCCCTCTCGGGCATTCTTATTGCCGATGTCGGCTCGTCAGAGTACGAGGTTGCCTCGGTTAAAGGACCTCGGTCGGACCTTGCGATTATATTTTACCGTGAGAAGCTGCTTGGCGGCTACCTCTTGACAGTGTGCCACGACTCAGATTTCATCTACCAAGTCCAAGTCCGTTCTTAACGCGTCGTCATTTGACGCATCTCCTTCCTGGCTGGTACTGACTTTCCTCCATAATGGTTGTCCTATCTTGACCGGGATCATCGCCTCGTACCCATAGGTTAGCCTGAAAGGAGTTTCCTGGGTGGAAGTCTGTACACTCGTCCGATAGCCCCACAAGACACTGTAAAGCTGGTCGACCCAACTGGATTCAGCATCCTACATCTGCTTCTTTAAGCCATCCAGGATGATTTTGTTAGCTGCCTCGGCCTGGCCGTTAGATTGCGGGTGTTCGACCGAGGCGAAGTGCTGCTTCACGTCTAAGTCAGCCATCAAGGTCTGGAACATCTGGTCCGTAAACTGCGTCCCATTGTCTGTCATGATTTCGGCCAGTATTCCGAATCGAGACACAATGTTATGGCGAAAGAATCTCATTATCCTGGCCGAGGTAATCGTAGTCAAGGGCTCGGCCTCTATCCATTTAGTGAAATAATCCACCTCTACGATGAGCCACCTGAATTGTCCTAGGGCTGGCTTGAATGGTCCGAGGATGTCCATACCCCATTTGTAGAAAGGCCATGGAGTTGAGATGCATTTCAGTTCAGACGGCAGGGGCCAAATGAGTCAGGCATGTTTCTGACAGCTGTCGCATCGCATGACGGCCTCATTAGCATTGGCCGACAAGGTCGGCCAGTAGTATCCCACTCGTAACGCCTTCCTGGCAAGTGCTTTACCTCCCATGTGGTGGCCATTGGCGCCCTCATGTATTTCTGCCAATACGTACTCGGCCTCAGATGTGCCCAGGCACCGCATCATTGGAGAATGCAATCCTTTTCGGTAGAGTTGATCATTGACCATGGTGTAGATGGCGGACCCTTAGATCAACTTCTTCGCTTCACTGGAATCCGTTGGGATGATGTCTTATTCTAGGTAATCCTCGATCGGTTTCCTCCAATCCGTTCCAGCCAAGATGGTCATGACACAGCTCGGTTCCGTGAGGTTTTGCTGGATCACGGTCCTGTGGCTGCTCGGCTCTTTGGTACTTTCCAGTTTGGAGAGAATGTCCGCCTTGACGTTTTCTTCCCTGGGAATGTGGGTAACACTGACCTCTTCGAAGTCTGCCATAACTTCCCTGGCTTTGTTAATATATTTAGCCAAGAGTGGACCCTTTTCCTGGTATGACCCTTCAATTTGTGCCGCAACGAGTTGTGAGTCAGTGAAAACCTTGACTCGTAACGCCCCGTTTTCTTTGGCTTGTAACAATCCAGCCAGTAGAGCTTCGTACTTGGCCTGGTTGTTCGAGGTTGGGAACTTTAACTGCAGGAAGTGCTCCGTTGCCACTCCTTCCGGGTTCTCGACGATCACTCTGGCTCCACTACCTTTCGCATTGGAGGATCCATCTACATAGACCTTCCAAATTTTGTCTTGGCCGACGTCAGTTGTTACTACCGGGGTGAGTTCCCTGACGAAGTCTGCTAGTGCCTGTGACTTGATGGCATGTCGGGCTTCAAAGGTGATATCGAACTCGGACAACTCGATTGCCCAGCTGGTCATTCTCGCTGTAGATCTGGTTTATGTAACACCTGGCGTATTGGTTGGCTAGTCCAGACGACGATCCAATGTCCCTACAAGTATGGCCGAAGCCTCCTGGCAGTTGTTAGTAAGGCAAAGGCCACTTTTTCGAGCTTTTGATATCGGAGCTCTGAGCTCTGTAGCACCTTACTTACGAAGTAGATTGGTGCTTGTCCGGCCTCGGTGTCTCTTACCAAGGCAGCGCTTACCGCCTTGTCCCCTATAGACAAGTATAAGAATAAGGTTTCACCTGGATTCGGCTTTGTTAGAACCGGGGGGTTGCCAAACACCGTTTGATTTCTTCGAATGCGGCCTCGCAGTCCAGGTTCCAGCCACCATGAGTCTCCTTTTTCAATAATCTGAAGAAAGGTAATGCTTTTTCTACAGATCTTGGTAAAAATCTAGTTAGGGCGGCTAGTCGGCCTGTCAACTGCTGAACCTCTTTCTTAGACCTAGGTGCCTGCATGTCCAACACGGCCTTGCACTTATCGATTTGCCTCGATTCCTCGGTTAGTTAGCATAAAACCCGGAACTTCCCTAGGAACTCCAAACGCACATTTGGCGGGTTTAACCCGATCCAATGCTTTCTTAACTTCTCAAACGTCTGCTCCAGATCTCGGATATGGTCTTCTGGGTGTTTCGACTTTACTATCATGTCGTCTATGTAGACTTCTATTTCCGGCCTATCTGATCCTCAAAAACTCTGTTCATCATCCGCTGATATGTGGCTCCGGCATTCTTTAACCCGAAAGGCATAACGTTATAGCAGTAATTAGCCTTGTCGGTCATGAATGCGGTCTTCTCTTGGTCGTCTGGATGCATAGCTATTTGATTATAGCCGGAGTAGGTGTCCATGAATGATAGTAACTGAAAACTGACCGAGTTGTCGACCAGCCGGTCAATGTTCGGCATCGGGTAGGAATCTTTAGGGCATACCTTGTTCAAGCTGGTGTAATCCGTGCACACCCTCCATTTGCCGCTTGGTTTTAATACCATAACCACGTTGGAAAGCCATGTGGTGTACTGTACCTCTCTGATGAATCCAGCCGCCAATAGCTCGGCAACATGCATCTCAAGAGCCTTCTGTCTATCGGCTGCGATATTTCTATTCTTCTGCGCTACCGGCTTCGAGTCCGGTTGGATGGCCAATTTGTGGCAACAGAAATGCGGGTCGATTCCTGGTATCTTGGAAGATGCCCAGGCGAAGATGTCTTGATTGCTCCTCAGGAATTCTATCAACCAAAGCTTCAACTTGGCTTCCATTTCTCTTCCAATTTTGGTGATCTTTGTAGGATCATTTCCTAGGATTAGCTCCTCCAATTCTCCTTACGGCTCCGGACGTGGGACGTCGGGCTCCCTAAGGTCGAGCTCTACCATGTTGATTGCTCGCTGGGGCCCCATGTCGGATGGAATTTCTCCCTTGTCGAGTCGAGGTGGAGATGAGGGTCCATCTTCTCTGACTCGGAGGGTCTCGAAATAACATTGCTGGGATTCCTTCTGGTCGCCAGATATCACCACTATTTGGTTCTTACTGTTAACCATCTTGAGTTTCTGGTGCTTCGTAGATACTAACATGTTCCAATTGTGGATGGTCGGCCTACCCAATATTACATTGTAAGGGGAATGAAAATCAGCGATGACGAATCTTACCCGTTCTGATTTGAATGCCTCCTTAGTCCCTAATGTCAATCGAAGGTCGACATAACCTTTGGGAAATGAACGTTCGCCGTTGAACCCTATAAGGGTTGTTTTGCATGGCTTCAGATCTTCTACGTCCATATGCATCCTCTTATACGCATCCCAACCGATAATGTCGGCCGAGCTCCCAAAGATCCACAAAAATCCTTTTGACCCGGAATTTGACAGGTTGCCGTGATGACCAAACCGTCTTGGTGCCCCGGTGCTACATCATTTAGTTCTTCGTTAATGAAGGCCAACGATGGCGGTGTCAGTTTTGCTGGATTGTCTTTGAATTTTGGGAAGTCTTTCATCGAAAGCACTTCTCTCAGGTACTTCTTACACTGGCTTACCATATCTCTGCCCTCACCAAATCCTCCGCTAATTCCATTGCAATGGAATTGGGCCTCCGGGTATTCGTTATCGGAATTGAACTTCCGTCTCTTCTCCTCTTTTCTCCGATCCGTTGCCGGGCTACGTCTTCGGTCATTCTGACTTCGTTTGCCATGTTTCCTCCCTTGGGTTTTGATCAAGTACTGGCGCAACTTGCCCTCTCTTATGAACCTTTCTATGGCATCTCGGAGTTCGTAGCATTCATCCGTAGTGTGCCCCGGTCCATCATCAAACGCGCAGAATTTTGACTGGTCGGTTGTTGGCCGGCTTCTGAGTGACCTCGACTTTCCCACTTTCCTCATCTCGGTCTAGGCCACTTCCTTCTAAAGCTGTGCCCGAGATACGTTGAGGGGGACGTAGCTTTCATACTTCGTCCGCCCTTCCGGCCTTTCTCCACGGGTCGGGCTTGTCTCGCCCGCCGCTCCGAGTCCTCTTTCCGTTTGTCCGGTGATGTGTTCTTTCTTACCTCGAGCTCCACCGCGTTGACCATTTCCATTTGCTCTACGTCTAGGTACTGCTTCGCTTGGGTCTAGAACTCGGTCAAGGTGTAAACTCGGTTCTTACACACACTTTTGGCCAATCGTGACGATGGGTCCAGGCCGTTAACTAGGCAGTGCACATGGACTTCTTCCAGGAGCGAGCGTACTTGCAAAGCTTCATCCTTGAACCAGTTTAAATACTTTTGCAACGTCTCCCCCTTTCTTTGTCTTATTCTGCTCAAGGTGAACTGAGACTTCGGGTGTTTTTTGCTCGTTGCAAAGTTTAGTTCGAATTTTCTTCCCAGGTCTTCAAAGTTGCAGACCGAATTATTTGGCAAGGAATTCAACCACTTATGCGCCGATCCGGTTAATGTCGTCGAAAAGAACCGCAATATAACCGGTCCCTTGATCGATCGAACCCACATGAGCATCTCAAATGCCTCGAGGTGACTACACGGATCCTGGGTCCTGTCATACTTAGGGAGGTCGGCCAAATCAAAGTTCTTTGGGTATGGGGCCGCAGCTGTTTCTTTTGGGAACGGTGTTCTACCGGATCCCGTTACGTATTTCATTCTGTATTTCGTGGGCGAGTCGCGTGTTTGGGGTGGTTTGTCCGTGTATCGGATTTCCTCCGTATCTCGGTCATCTCCCTCATCTCGGTCCTCCACACTATCTCGGTCTTCCTCAATATCTCGATCTTCTTCATCGGCGGATCGTGCTAGCCTCCTCCTTTTTAGGTCGGATGCTGACGGGAGATGCTTCTCTCATCGTGAACCAAGTCGTCCTTCTCTCTGGGTGAACTTCTTTATCTTTTTGGCTTGATCATCCATCATCTGCTGCATGATTCGAAGGTTTTCCTAGGCACTGGAGTTCCTGATGCTTCTCATTGTTCTCCATTCGCCTCAGCATTGCCTCTTGAGTTTTGTGAACGAGGCGGATGTCGGGCATGGGGATTTCTTGCTCAGTTTCTTCTAGAGGTGGCTTGTTTGGGATAACCGGGGAGGACGCCGTGTCTGATACGTAGCCCTCCGGGACATCGTCTTGTTGCTGGTGACTAGCCCCGCCTGCCGTGTGTTTGGAGGCTGAGGACTTCGACTGTTGCTTTTTGTACTAGCCATCGGTGGTCACGGGGATCGAAGTTTAACGGCCCCACGGTGGGTGCCAATGTTCCGGTGTGGAACTCAGATGTCTAGCCTGGAGCTGGTACTTTGCTATTGGATCGCTGGGCTCAACCTGAATATCTATGGAGCAGATACTCAAGGGAGCCTGTGGTCACTGTACACAATATAGGGGGTGATGTGTGTGCACAGTGTGACTGAATGTAAAGAGTCGTAGTTAGAACCTGTACACCTGGTTAATTGGTCTCTGTATTTATAGAGGTCACCGTGAAGGAGTGGAGGAGATCGTGGTTGGGGGCATGATCTCCATGGCGAAGCATTAGGGGAATATATGGCTCAGATTCAGTTCGGATATCCCCATAATGATGATTGTTGGCCTCCGCTACAATACTAGGTCTTTCTATATCATAGGTAAGCTGTTATCTTATTTGAGCCGCCCTAACATTGGGCCTTAATGCATGTCCGTAACACTACCCTACAGCGTTTTCACTTTCATCCCGTATTAACAAGTTAAACAACCATTTTAACAACTAAAACTGAAGGTATTAACAACTAAAACTGTAGGTATTAACAACTATCAAATTTCAGCGTTTTTTCAGCCTTCATTCCTTGGTCACTTTCAACCATTCCCCCTCAAATACAAACCTTTCCCTCTGTTTCCATGCCCAAAAACAGAGCAAGATTTTACTAACCCAACCCTACAGTGATTAAAAACGAATTAGTATGGTGATTAAAAACGAAGCAGCCCCCTTGGACATTGGATGGAAGAATAAGCAACAATATTTCTTCCTTTCACTCTTCTACTTCTTCCTCCTTCGTCGGAAAATAGATTCCTCCTCCATTGCCGGAAAACAGAGCAAGAGAAGAGAGAGAATATTGATATAGAGGAGAGAAGAAAGAGGAAAGTGATACTAAAACTGAGGATGTTTTTGTCATTTTTCTTAATATTCAGATGTCAAAAAGGGTCATGGGGCCTTTTCTGGGATTTGAAAAATGTTAGAGCGTTTTTTGGGTTTTTTTTGCTTATAAGGGCCCTCATGAATTTTCCTGTAATTAATGAATCCGTATTTTTGTAAAAGAATTTAAAATAATAAAAATGAATGAGTGACAGGTAGGATATACATTAGAGTGTTTATTACTGAGTTGAAATTAAATAAGGGATAGTAAGGCAAAATTATTGGGCTTTTTTCCCTATTTGCCACCTTTTTAATAATTAATTACCATTTTGCCACTGTTTTCAAAATATTTCTCAATGTGCCACCATTTAGTCGACTAAACCTTGTGGCTGATTTTTTTAAAATGATCCGATATTTAGTCGACTAACTCACTTGGGTTAGTCGACTAAATCCGACATTTAGTCGACTAACCCACTGGGTTAGTCGACTAAATGTTGGGTTTTTTTTTTAAAAAAAAACTGTTAGATTTAGTCGACTAATTCAAGTGAGTTAGTAGACTAAATATCGGGGCCATTTTTAAAAAGATTAGCCACCAGCGATTTAGTCGACTAAAAAGGTTTAGTCGACTAAATGGTGGCACATTGGGAAATATTTTGAAAACAGTGGTAAAATGGTAATTAATTATTAAAAAGGTGGCAAATAGGGAAAAAAGCCAAATTATTGAATTGTAGAATCTTATTTTATGACATATGACCCAATTTAGAAATTTAGAATTTGAATAATTCAACCGTCTTTTTTAAAGATTTTCCCTTATTACTATAAAAATAAATAAATAAATTTAAAATCTTAAAATCTGATATGCACAATCCATAATTGTAATACAGAAAAAGAAATAAATTTTAATTTATAAAATATTAAAGATGAACTTTTTATATCACGATCTAAGGGTGGAGTATTAGAAATAGGGTCAGAAAAAATAAATGAGAAAGAAGAAAATAAGTATTCAATGCCCTCCTTCTCCTGTAGGGTTTTTCCAATTTAAATATGATTTTACTCTATATTATGCCATGTGTAATAAATAATAAATAAATTATAAATAAGTGATCCAACGAAGAAATCTCCCACAAGCGACAACGGCTAGTCATTTGAATTGAGATATTGACTAAATTGCCCCAAAGCGTCATCCAATAACAAACTAGCCTCAAAGCAGCGCTTTTTTTTTTTCTTTTCTTTTTTTTTTTTTTTTTTTTTTTTGGTTTTCAGATTTTCCTTTTGTTCTAACAAACAGGCGAGTAAATATGTACTACGTAATATGTAGTAGATTAATAAATAAATAAAAATGAAAAGTCCTTAAATTTTTTAAAAATAAATTTAATGAATATAGTTTTAAAATTATGAATTTAATTTAATAGATTGTATTCTTTAAATATTTCCCCTTGATAGAAAAATAATTCCTTCTAAGAAAATAATGTTCATAGTTTAAGAACATATAAATTTTATATAACAATAAAAATATATAAAATTTTCCGGTAAAGAATAACGTTATTTTATTTTACTTTTATTTATTCTATTCTACTGTTTAAAAAAGGAGTACCATCATTCAAATTCCGATGATGACACTGGAAGATCTATAACGGTCGACTCCTCTTCGAGTAAAGACACATTCTTCTTCTTCACCCTCCTTCAACAGTTGAATCCAAAATCTCTCTCTCTCACTCTCTCTCTCTGTTAGTGTTCTTCTGTTCACTTTTTTTTTCTCGTTCTGCAAAAATCATGAGGCAAAATACTAGCACAGGAACTGCCGATTCTCGTTTATTGGGCAACATTTCATCCTCATCGATCAGAAGCCTTCTCTCTAGATCAATCTCTTCGAAGCAAAAATCTTCCACAAACGCTATATTTCCCAAATCTAACGCGGAAAACACTCCTCCTATCGATCCAAACATCCAGATTAAGGACGATGGCCAATCGTTGCCTGCAACAACCAAGCGATTACAGTCCGAAACCCCAAATTCTCTGAACGAAATCGCCGGATCCAAGGTCTCAATTGAGCATTCGATGCCTCAGGACCCACCTGTGAAGGTATGAATTAACTGAAATCTGAAATCCGTAGTCTATGAACAGTTTATAGATGAGCATGTGAAATTATATATTCTTTTTGGTTTAGGTTGTTGTACGAATTAGACCTGCTAACTGCCACTCAAAAGAGGGATATCACACCTTTAGGAAGGTTTCTTCTGATATGTTATGTGTAGAGGGAAGGCAATTCACTTTTCATTCGATTTTTGATTGGAACTCCAAGCAGGTATAGTACTTGGCCTTGCCCTTCTCGTTCGTATTTTATACTTTGATGATTTACCAAACTTAAGTCCAATAAATGACTTAGCTGCTATTATTATTATACAATAAATTGTTCACCATCACTTCGTCCTGCGTCAGTTCAATTATGAAGCTTATAGTATATTGGGGTATAACGATAGAGAAATGAAATTCTATTTGCTGCATTTT
This sequence comes from Acacia acuminata, assembly GCA_019022655.1. Classification (NCBI taxonomy): domain Eukaryota; kingdom Viridiplantae; phylum Streptophyta; class Magnoliopsida; order Fabales; family Fabaceae; genus Acacia; species Acacia acuminata. The sequence continues at coordinate 353,571 of JAFJYI010000225.1, read as the reverse complement.
GTTCAGGAAGATGTTTTTCAGTCAATTGGAGTTCCGTTGGTTAAGAATGCTTTGGCTGGTTACAACACTACGCTTATTTCATATGGTCAGGTAATTTTTTATCATTTCCATATTTGTAAATGTTTTAGTACAGAATTCAGTTTCACCTTGGATGGAAATTTACCTTGTTATTGTTGTTATTTATTTTACAATTTACTAGTCTGGAAGTGGAAAGTCTTATACAATGTGGGGTCCGCCTAGTGCCATGGTTGAAGAACCCTCGCTCAGTAGTCACCAGGGAATTGTTCCTCGTATCTTCCATATGTTATTTTCGGAACTTGAGAGAGTATGTATTCCTCATTTTAGTTTTTAGTTCTAAACATCCTATAATGGCATGAGTTTTTTTGTCTCAGTCCTAATTCTAGTTACTATTTATAGGAGCAAAATATCTCAGAAGGCAAACAGTTCAACTATCAATGTCGCTGCTCTTTCCTGGAGGTACGTTTGTATTTCTTTATAAGATATCACGTTTGGGACAGTGAGCGGATTTTCCCTACTCATACGGAAATATGGTTCATTCTTTTGTTATTGTTCTTTAAACAGATATACAACGAACAAATTGGGGATTTACTTGACCCAGCCCAACGGAACCTTGAGGTAGCTTATGGATGGGTTCATTGGTTTCATTAAAATATTATTTTTATACTACTACTGTTCTTCATTGTTGTGTGCTTATAATTATTATGGCTTTGTCCAAATTATTGTAGATGAAAGATGACTCCAAGAATGCATTGTATGTTGAGAACCTGACTGAGGAATATGTCACCACCTATGAAGATGTGACACAAATTCTTATTAAGGTAGCTAAGCGTTGAAGTAAATGATGCTGAAAATTAGATATCTCTTTGCCTGTTTTTTTAAAGAAAAGTAGAAGTAGATTTAAACTGAAAGTTTGTTTATTTAAGGAAGAACAATCGTAAGCATTTGTTCCTCTGATGACTTCTGCATTTTTTATCCTGAATATCTTGTCAGTTAGGTTGACTTCTTTACATATACTACAGGGCCTTTCAAGCAGAAAAGTTGGAGCAACAAGCTTAAATTCTAAGAGCTCTAGATCACACATAATTTTTACTTTTATCATTGAGTCTTGGTGCAAGGTATAGAGTCTTGGAGAACGCAAGAATATAAGCTTTAGTTATTTTCACTATTAAGTTTATTGCAAGATTTGGTGATTTTTGCAACTAATGTTGTAGGGAGCCTCATTAAACGGTTTTAGTAGTTCTAAAACAAGCAGAATTAGCCTTGTGGATCTTGCTGGACTGGATAAAAATAAAGTTGATGAGGCAGGCAGACAGAGTCTTAGAGAAAGCAAGAATGTAAAAAAGTCCTTATCTCAGCTTGGGTAAGATGTTGTGGCTAATATTACGGTGCTTAAACATTTTCTGCAGCCTGTGTTTATATCTTTTCACTAGAATTTTGAAGTGTTTTATCATGTGAAATCATTTGTTACAAGAGCACAACAGTACATAATTTTGTGTTTTTTTAATTGCACAATGTTTCTCTTAAGATGACTCATATTTTGCCTTTTGCGTACTTAGGCTTATTTGTTGTCATCAATTTACTTCCATTTAGACTTCTTTGTAATAATTGACTAATGATTAATTACATTGATGTAGGCGCGTAGTGGATGCTCTAGCTAAAGAAACTCAGTCTGGAAAGGCTGAAGACATTCCAAGTGGAAGATCTTGTTTGACTCGTTTACTACAAGAATCGCTTGGCGGAAATGCTAAGCTCTCAGTGATCTGCTCCATTTACCCTCATAGCAAGTATATATTTCCATATAATATCCTTTTTCATGCACCAATGACCAATTTCCATATAATATCTTAATTTAACCTTCTTGTCCTTGTTTGCCGTAGGAGTAAAGGGGAGACACTACGGACTCTCAGATTTGGACAGAGAGTAAGATCTATCAGAAATGAGCCAGTTATCAATGAAATCAAGGAGGATGAAGTTAACGATTTGAGTGATCAAATTCGACAGCTGAAGGTATAATTTTGTCTCCAGGACTCACTACTGTAGAGATTATAGTTTTTGAAGAATCAAAAAGGCCACATTAATCAGAGATTGACAATGTGCAGTGTTTTCAATATTGCAGGAAGAACTTATTAGAGCTAAGGCTGATGCCTATGGCTTAACAGAGGGTAAAAAGGGGTACTTCCAGGGACCTTATGTGCGGGAAAGCTTGAATCAATTGAGAGTTAGCTTAAACCGCTCTTTAGTTTTACCTCACATGGACAATGATGCTAATGAAGAGGTAAATGTGGGTGAGGATGACATAAAGCAATTGCGGCAGCAAATTGATGAATTGTATAGTTCTTGTGAAGGAACTTTTAAAGACTTATCAGCCAGTGAAGATTGTGCCCAGTTTTATTCTGTAGGGGAAAATAGCGATGAGGCTGACGTGACAAGTGGTGATGAAATTGAAAAAGATGAAGTAATTTCTGAAACAACATTAAAAAATCTAGCATCAACGGATAAACTTGCTTGCACTCTTGACACGTCAAGAGCAATTCCATCTCCAATCCTTGATGAACCAATTTTGTCAGAGTCTCCAAAAATTAAAAACATTCAGAGGAAAAGCGTGGCAGTCTCATCAAGTCGTCTAGGAAGCTGGAACAAGGTAGATGAGAGTTCCAGTTTTAGCAATGAAGTGTTAGGCCAATCATCCGAACAAGGTGATCTTGGGCGATTCTCCTTAAGGTCAAGCAAAACTTTAGCAGGCCCTACTGAATCCTTGGCAGCAAGCCTTCAGAGAGGCTTACAATTAATTGACTATCACCAGAGGAACTCAGCATTAAACAAGTCCTCAGCTTCCTTCTCTTTTGAACGCTTGACCTTGACACCATGTCCAGAAAGTGACAAGGTTGATTCTAGTATGCAAACAATACAGGAGAAACCTAGTGATAATGCATTTATCTCTTTACTTTGTCCATCTTGCCGAAGAAAAATATCTGATCAAGATTCCATCGAGGGTCAAGATAGTTTGAAATCATCTGTTGACACAGTTGAAGAAGCAGGAATTTCTAATGGGCTGACAGATAATGATCCAAAGGTATGTGTTCTATTGTTTTGATTTTCACCATGCATTGTTTCCCTTTATCAACAGATCTGACTAAATTCGTTTTTTTCTTTTTCTTAAAGAATTTGGAAACTGGAAAGGATAAATCCGCCAAGAGGGAGAAGGAGCTTGAAGATGTTTGTACGGAGCAAGCAATTAGAATTGAGCAACTAACTCAATTGGTAATAAGAATCTAAGCTTTCATTGAATTATGTCTGTGATTTAAATTTTGCATGATTAACTATCTGGGTTTGATCAGGTTGAGAAATACAAAGGAGAAAGTGTAAGCGAATGTGAAGTTAAAGAAGTTCAGGAAGAATCAAATCGAAGAGACAGTTCTTTTGATGCTACTGAGAAGGTAGCACTTCTTAAGGAAATTCAGAATCTAAGAAGCAAGCTGCAGTTGTGTGGTGATACACCAGTCAAAAAGTCAACAGACAAACTGAGATCATCGTTACTATCAAGATCCATACAACTGAGAAAAAGTGGTGAACTTTCTCATGGGGAAGGGCTTGAAAAAGAAAGGGAAAGATGGACTGAAATGGAGAGTGAGTGGATTTGCTTCACTGATGAACTGAGAGTTGACCTTGAGTCCTACCGCCAGCGTTCAGAGAGGGTGGAGATGGAACTGAAATTGGAGAAGAAGTGTACTGAAGAGTTGGATGATGCACTAAAAAGATCGGTTCTTGGACATGCAAGAATGGTAGAACACTATGCTGATCTACAGGAAAAATATAACGACTTGGTTGCAAAGCACAACGCCATAATGGAAGGTATCGCAGAGGTGAAGAAAGCAGCAGCCAAGGCAGGAAAAAAGGGTCATGCTCGCTTTGCCAAATCTCTTGCTGCTGAGCTTTCAGCCCTGAGGGTGGAGAGAGAAAGAGAACGAGACTTTTTGAAAAAGGAGAATAAGAACCTTAAGATTCAGCTTAGAGACACTGCAGAAGCTGTCCATGCAGCGGGAGAACTACTTGTTAAACTCCGAGAAGCTGAGCAATCTGCATCTGTTGCAGAGGTAATTAAGCTTAATTATTTATAGCTTTCGATTATGGTTGATGCCTCTATCTTAAAGCTGAAAACTACACAAGTAAAAGCATTTTTGGATTTAGTAGACAGGATAGGAAGGAAAAACTTGATTTAAACATTCTCTTAGAGTTTTAGTCAAAAAAATCAAACCATCGATTTATGCTTGTCCCCAATTTTAGCTAAGCAGGCTGCATTTATTGCAAAGGTAACGGTAGTAATAAATAGTATAGGACCATTGTCCTTATCTTGTGCTGAAAATCACTGTTCGGATTAAGAGGAGAGATTAGAGAATGTGGGACATTGAGTTAAATCAAACATTTTATTGTCCTTCTCAATTGAAAGATGCCATGGGGATAGACAAAGGAACCTGGATGATAGCAACTATTATTAATGGAGCATAATTATTTGACCTTTTTGAATTAATTTTGTATTTCTATGTAGGATGATAAAGTTAATAATAATTAGTGTCCAGAACCTTGTTCATTTAGATTTCTCCTATGTTACAAGAAACAACCTGTCACTCCCCCCCTCCGAAAAAAAGTAGAGAGCAATTACTATGATAAAAAACAAATTTTATCTACTAAGTGGAGTTGGTTACATAGATCACACAGTGTCGTTAATACTCTATTAAAACCAAATCTTTAGATTGATTGCTGACTATTATACCGTTCTGAATTCATATTTATTTCTGCTATGCAGGATAATTTTTTGAAAGTACAGGAAGAGAATGGAAAGTTAAGAAAGCAAATGGAGAAGCTCAAGAGAAAACACAAAATGGAGACGGTAACCGTGAAACAGTACCTTGCAGATAGCAAATTACCAGAATCTGCATTGAAGCCGCTATACCGAGAGGATTCAGATGCCATACACCAAAGTGCAATCCCCTGTCCAGATGATGATCAGTCATGGAGAGTTGAATTTGGGGCAATCTATCAAGAGCATCTGTAATTAACTAGTCGCTTACTGTTTGGTAATTTGGTTTGATTGATTAGCAGCAATTCTTTAACATGGCAATGAGGTTGTGCATAGTCAAGCTCTAGTCTGGCATCAGATCCTACTTGGATCAAAAAGCATTTTTTATAGCTATTATATTCTTCTTTTGTTAGATATTCTTTAATAATTGTTGTTGTCGTTTTTCTTGTGTATGATGTGTGCAACTTTTGGTTCTTCATGGAAGCTATATCTACTTTATACCATTGAGTTATTGTTCTGCAAAGAACTTTAGTATATGAGCTTGTGATCCCTAGCTGCTTGCCTCATAAATTTGAAAACGCAAAAAGTAAAGAAAAATAGTTCAGTTTTAGACTTTTAGTTAACCTTTTGAATGAAAAAATGGTGTTAGTTTTTTTCTGAATTTGATAGAGCTTCCAACGACGTAACCTACATATTTATATCATAATACTATTTTTATTTTTTGAAAAGCAACATTCGATATATAAATTAGCATGAGCAACTTAAAAAGCCCCAAAAAAGTTTTTTGATATTCTTTTTAAATAATTGTTCAGTATTTTGATATTTTGCCCGTTGTTGAACTTTTATTGGTTAAGATGCAAGAATACTCATCAACTTATACCAAAAGAGCACTCAACACCAAAACTCTTCTTGGATACAAATACCTACAAAATTTCAAAATCAGAGTAAATATGAAACATCTGTTAAATTGGACTAATGTCTATTGGCTTTTTGTTAGACCACAATATTTTTCTGAAAGTACCAAAATGCCCCCCACTCAAAAATGGTAAAGGTGCAAAAATGCCGGTGACTTTCACGCCTAATTGTAAGTTAATTTCTATTATATGCGCTTATATTGTTTAAAAAAATGAAATATAAAATCAAGAGTGTTAATTGTAAGTTAATTTCTTAAGAAAATTAGAAAAATCAAATAAAAACTTAATAGGAAATTAATAGCATGGACTCCATCTAGCATAATATACATTATCATGTCAAATTGCTAAATTATCACATCCATTTATTGGGGTTGATTGTATATTAATTAGGGATAAAATTATAAAGTTATTAAGTTTAAACATAGAATTAACGAAGTTTAAGATTTTTCTTAGTTCGATAAAACATGTTAGAAGTGACTTATAAATAAGAGTAAGTGAGTAGATAATAGTAATTTTCTTATTAATTTAAAATTGATGTATAAAATTTCACGTTATGTTTATAACAATAGCATAGAATTTGAATAATTAGATAAATAATTTTTTTATAAGTTGGGGGTATTTTGGCACTTTCGTGGCCATTTTGAATGTTCATGACTATTGTTGTACCTTTGAAAAACATATGGTATTTAATGCACTTTAAAGAAAACTTTGAGTATTTTTACACATTTACCATTTTTGAGCCAGGACATTTTAGTACTTCCAAAAAAATAGTGTGGCTCTCACTACAAAATGTAACGGACATTAGCCCATTTTAATGGATGTGTCATTTTTACTCGATTTTAAATGTTTGTGGGTATTTTTACACCCAAGAAATGTTTATGGTGTTGTGTGCACTTTTAGTATAAGTTGGTGGGTATTTTTGCATATTAACCTAATTTTTATTAATATTCTTTTTTTCTTTGACATCTATTAATATTCTATTAAACCATACTAGTGTGACTAACTTATGCACTCTTAATAATTTAATAGGTTGATATTATTGTTGGTCCTTCTAAATAGATTAAATTTTAATTTTGATCCCTATAATTTCAAATAATTGGTTTTATTCTCTATAATTTCATAAAAACTTGATATGAGTTTAAGTATATAAACCAAAACTAAAATGTATTAAAAGTATAGGGCCAAATCGTTAAATTCTCACCGAGTCTTTATGAAACTATAAGCATCAAAACCAAAGATCTAAAAATACAGGACGAAAACTAAAATTTGATTAAACTATAAAGACAACTACTAATGGTGTTAACCCTAATTTTATCTTCCTTAATGTTAAAGACTAAAAATGCATTAGTACAATCAACATTTTACTTTACTTTTAATCAAAGAATGCATAAAAATGTTTTTCATTAATTAAAAGAGTTAAGTAACAATTTTATCTTGGAAGAACACATCTAGAAGTAATATTATCCTAGAAGTTTTTTTGGTCTTATTATCCTGCATAAAAATGTTTTTCATTAATTAAAAGAGTTAAGTAACAATTTTATCTTGGAAAACGTAATATTATCCTGTTTTTTCGTCTTAACCACCGTTTATATTGATCATTAATTTTGAGTGAAATTACTTACTAGCCAATCGCATATACACTCATTTTCCAACTCATCATCCCGCATCATCCTCTCTCTCTCTCTCTCTCTCTCTCTCTCTCTCTCTCTCCCTCCTCCCTCCCTCCCTTCCTCCATCCGTCTCTCTCCCTCCCTTTCTTCCTCCATGCTCATCCCAGAAATCCTGTCAGTCGCCAAGTTCTCCAGCCTGGTGGACCCGCCGGATAGCTGCACCATGTCTCTACGAGTTCGAGGCCGACGACGAGATCAGACGGCTCACCAACTGTAGGCACATTTATCATGGGGGATGTTTGGACCATTGGATGGGTTACGATCAGAGAATTTGTCCTCTGTGTCCAACACCTTTCATACCTCACGATATGCAAGCTGCCTTTAATGATAGGATCTCGGCTGCTTCTAGCATTCCCGAATTTTATACTGATTCTGATGAATGTCCTCATCTTTCTTCTTTTTAATTAGTTCTTCAGATCCTTCTTTATTATTAGTTCTTAGGTATTACAGGATGATGAAAACCAGCAAAAAAGAGAGAGGAGGGAGAGAGGAAAACTTGTAACTCTTGAGATATCTGTGTATATACAGCAGAAATGAGAAATCCAAAGCGGATTCTCTGTAGTTAGATGAATTTATAAAGTTGATTCTCGTTTTAGATTTTGGATCTTAGAAGTTTTCGGATGGCCTTTGATATTTCTCAAATCATTTATTTAGCTTTGAAAGAGCTACGAGTTGTTCTTGTATTGTTCCCAGATTTAGACGAAACGCTAAATGGTATGGTGGGTTTGGTATTGAGATGAGAAATTCAAATTTAGACGAAACGCTAAATGGTACGGTGGATTTGAAATAATGAAGGATTTCTCTGATGGAGGAGCAAGAAAGGGAGGGAGAGACGGATGGAGGGAGGAAGGAAGGGAGGGAGGGAGGGAGGGGGGAGTGGATGATGTGGGATGATGAGTTGGAAAATAAGTGTATATGTAGCTGTCTAGTAAGTAATTTCAGTCAAAATTAATGGTCAACAAAACGGTGGTTAAAAGAGGGGTGACATAGTTATGTTTTAGGATTTCCGAGTCAATATTGAGATTAAAAAACTTTCAAGATAACATCGCTTCGGGAAGAGCGTATCAAGAAAATTGTTTCCTAACCCTTTTATAAAAGCCCCGAACTTTGACTAGTTACGATAACTCTTGAACTTTAATCAATTATAAATAACCCTTGAACTTTGATCAAATACAAATAACCTCTCCATTTCAAATTTTAAATTTAATTTCAAAAAATTTTATTTATAATATTAAAGTATGTGTCTTTACTTATATCATCTTAGTAAATTTATTAAGATTTTTATTATCATTTTTCAATTAAAATAGATTTTTTATGACAAAAATATAAGAATAGCATTTTTTTTAAAAATATAAAAATAAAATGTTGAATCCTTTTCAAGAAAAAATCAACATGACTAATAAAAAGTTAATGAAAGTAAAAGTTATCCTCTAACACAAATGTAATATAATATTTAAATGTTTACCATGATAATGAACTTTTTATACTATGAATACTCAATTATCCCAAGAAAAATAAGTAAACACTTTATGAAAAATAATTGGGAAAAAGATGAATAAATGCCATCTGAATTTGGAAAACCCCCCAGAAGCCCACCAAATTTGTGAAAAGACTAAGAGATGACAAAGACTTTTGAGGGTTATACAAATTCATACAAATTCGTGTAAAATGACTATAATAAAGAGAGAGAGAGAGAGATGAACCGAGCTCCATTTTTGTGACCGCTGAAGCACGTTTGCCGCCGTCTTAACCCTCCGTCGTCGAAGCCACACCGCCGTCCAATGCCGCACCACGCCGATGCTTTGCACGGATGACGATGGTGAAAAAGAAAAAAACCGAGACGAAACACATAAATTTTTTTTTTAGATCGCTCGCGTTGAGAGATTGGAAGATATTGGAAGACTATGAAGGAAGGAAGGTGAGGCGTAGAGGAAGGAAGGAAGGAAGAAGAGAAGGAGGCAAAAAAAAAAAAAAAAAAAAAAAAGTTCACTTGAGTGCACTTTGAAAAATCCAGCAATAAATAGTAAATTGCGTTTGAGGAAGAAAATGTGAATAGTAAATGTGGACTTTTGACAACTATTTTTTGCAAAAAAATGTGTACTTTTAACGACCGTTTTTTTAAAAATAGTCTTAAAAAACAATACTTTTAACGACTATTTTTTTGAAAAACAAATCGTTAAAAGTACTTTCAACAACTTTTTTTCAAACATGATTTAAAAGTACTGTTTTTTAGGACTATTTTTGAAAAAACGGTCGTCAAAAGTCCACATTTACTATTTACCTTCTTCCTCAAACGCAATTTTCGTTCATTACTAGATTTTTCAAAGGCACTCGAGTGAACTCTTTTTTTTTTTTTTTTTTTTGCTCCTTCTCTTCTTCCTTCCTTCCTCCACGCCTCTCCTTCCTTCCTTCACAATCTTCCAATATCTTCCAATCTCTCAACGCAAACCCGAGCGATCTAAAAAAAATTTATGTGCTTCGTCTCAGTTTTTTTTTTCACCGCCGTCATCTGGTGCGGCGTCCAGCGGGTGCAGCGTCGACGGCGGAGGGTCAAGACGGTAGCGAACATGCTTCGGCAGTCATGGAAATGGAGCCTCGGTTCATCTCTCTCTCTCTTTGGGCCTATGGTCATTTTACACGAATTTGCATAACCCTCAAAAGTCTTTGTCATCTCTTAATCTTTTTACAAATTCGATAGGCTTCTAGGAGTTTTACAAATTCAGATGGTATTTATTCGTCTTTTTCCCAAAATAATTATAGATTATTTTCTTTTATAGAAAACTTACAACAATGCTTAATAGGAGACTTCATTCTTCTTCATGGCAAGGATGAGCTAGAGGTTTGAGTATTAGGTGGTCAGCCATCCTGCATAAATAACAAAAGAAAGAGTTAAGAAAAATACACGTGTCTCTGCTCTATTTGGCTTGATGAACATTCTTTTTCTTCTTCTTCATATACACCTTTTCGTTGGGATTAAGAGGAGCCTTACAACCTCGCACATTGTGAACCATTTTCTCACAATAACCACACTTCGTGATAGCCCCCTTTTTACTTATCTTTCGTGGGTTTTGTTGCTTGTCTGGATCTTTCTTCCTTTCTTTTTAGGCCTACCTGGTGGCTTATTATACTTTGGGGGTTGTAAGGGAATCATGGTAGATTGTGGCCAATGTTCTTCACTTGGCACTGCACCTAGAGCTAACGGATAAGCTCTCATGAACGAATTTTACTATAATATGTAGAGACATAGTCTTCAAGAACCCCTCTCATTGATAAATTGCAGGCATAGCATGTCCACAAGGTAAGGGAGACATTTGCTCGATTGAGACAATGGCGAGGAGAAGCCAATGCCCTTTGATAATGATGACGTGGTATAATATGTGGCATAATATGCCATATGGTAAAGCGATATCAACATAGCTTGGTATGTTGACCATTTGGATTTGTTAACGGAAGGGTGATATTACCCCCATTTTAAACTTTTAATGTGATATTTCTTCTTCAAAAACTTTCAAGCATTAAATGCTCTTTGGTGGAAACCTAGGCATTGTTTCCTTTTAATCCACAAAATAATCATACTCTTATCACTTCACAGAAAAAGCATGTTTTTGTAGCCGTCAAAACGCTGTGTTAGTAGTGGTTTTGACTACTACAACAACAGTTACTAGTGGTTTTAAAAACCAATACTAAACCAGGCGTGTCAAACAATTTTGTAGCAGTTCAATCAAACCACTACGCATATGGTCAAACTCGCTACAACATTTGTAGCGCGTAGAGTCCAACCACCACAATCTCCATCACAAAGTGTCGGTTCATAGCTTGAATATGTTGCTCTTAAAAACCGCTACTAAGAAGGGAAGAAATCAAGGTATTTTTTTGTCAACTACTGCAAATGTTGGTGTTGAAACCATTTTGATTATATCTTCATGAAAACCTTTTAGCGGTTGTTAACTGCTACTAAATTAAGGCGCAAAAAGACTTTGGCAAATGTGGAATGGAGTTTTGGACATTCGAGCCAAAATAAAATGGCTATTAAAATCTTTTCCAAAACAAAATTGAAATTTAGCGTTTTTTATTTAGTGGGGGCTATGTAACCACTATTATTTTCTCAATTTTACCAAATGAGAGAATGATGAGAGAGAGGTGTACAAATAATTTATAAAGTAGAGTGACAAAAATTTAATATAGGCAAACATATAAAGTTTTATCAATTTAATACGTTCACTCCTTTCTATATGAGAATGGGGTACAAGTGACTTACATATAAATACATAATAATAATGTGTTCATATAATTGTGAGTCCTTACAATATTGGTATTGGACAAGCATTCCTACGTAAGGGGAGTTAAACCAAACTCCTCATTTGAGTCAAAATGAATGGGCCATACAATATATGGATTACCTCCGATACTTAATATAAGAGCTAATTGAGGATTTGATTTGACCATAAATATAATATCTCAATTCACTTTGTCTTCCAATAAAATATTCCCAAAGTATCTTTATTAATTGCAATATTTCTATCCAATGGTAGTCATTATTAAAGATAATATTTTAGAAAAAACTAACTTATATTTATTACAAATAACTAGTCAAACTAATTTCTTTTATCAACCCAAATGACTCAACTAGCTCTTATATAAATTACCCCACCTTTTGTGTTATGAGCCAACTACTTATCGACTAGATCAATTTTTTGTTGACCATAATAATTAATTAGGCTAAAGTATTGTTTTGGTACTTTAAGTTTGTACCAGATCTTATATTAGTCCCTTAGGGCTTGTTTGGTTTGAAGGGAAATGAAGCATAAGGAGGTATATTACCTTGTTTGGTTTGTTAGAGGCAATGCTATCAAAATCGAATTTCTACTTGGGTAAAGTTTCTACTGTTAAGATACAAAATTATATATAACTACATAAAATATAAGTTCAAAAACACAAAAAGAGTTTAACAACTCCTACAACCAATTTTCAAACATCAAAAGAATAAAGTTTATTAATTCCTAAATTATATCAATTGATTCAAATCAAACACATCATCTTATATAAGTTACATGTCCTCAATGTCCTCATCTCTTGCTCTTATAACAAGTTTATGCTCTTATAACTTGGAATGAAAAACTTGGGGGCAATGAAAATAGTCTTTTTTTTGTTGGATTAATGTGCGAAAATGCACATGTACATGTGTTTTACCTCGAGGAGTATCCAACACTAAATACATTTTTTAGGTGCAAAAGTGACTACGTGGTTACAAATTAGGTGCAAAAATACCCTTTGACCGTTAAGTTTGCCTTTTTTTATTGACTAGACTATGACATGACTTTTAAAAATGCAAAAATACAAATGTGGTTTGGCTAAAAGTGCGTCCAACACTTTTTTTTTTACCCGTGTTTTACATGAGGAACTCATGAGCCTAATTACATGAGCATTATAGTACCAAGAAAACTGATCAAATCCAGTGTATCTTACGAATAAATAACAACCATATGCCAGATTTTCAGAAGGGAAGGGAAATAACATGAATGCCAAAGTCCACTTGAGCAATAGAATTATTCTTCGTCCTTCTTTCTGTTATCTCATTAAAAAACAGGAAGATCCATGTGCAACAGCTAAAGGTCACAGTAGAATTATTCAAAACAGAGTACATTATTATAATTAGCACTGGTTTACACAATGATTTAAAACAGAGTCATTAACGGACTTGTAGCAGTTACTTTCGGAAAATATTGTTACTGCTGGTTTCCCAGAGGGATGTGAGAGCTCAGAAGCTGTACCTTGCTCGGATCTTATGTACAAATTTGCCAAAGCTACGACTATGTTGCAAAAACCAGGTGAATTGAAGAAGCCCTTGAAAAGATTGTTACTCCCACTATTCCCGTCTGCGTCATACTTGACAAAAACCTTCCACTTTTGTTTGATGTTGCGAAGAAGATCAAAGTTCCAATAATTATTTCCGATGCTTTGAACTGCTTCTCTTTATTGTGTAATCACAATCTGTTTCATTCTAAAGTCTATGAGAACATGTCCGAATCAGAATGTGCCTGGATTGCCCCACAGAATTGTGTTAAAAAAATCTCAGCTTCAGGAGTATTTTTCAATGAACATGGGAGAGTTCAGCGTTTTTCGTGAGATTCGTGGGATATTGGAAGGGTTTATAATTACGACACCTGTCAATGCTGTTCGAGTTGTAGGATTCGTGGGATATTGGAAGGGTTTATATGGGAAGGATAGAATGTGTTCTGGGCATTGAGGAAGAAGGAAATTTATAGGGTTTGAATGAGAGAAGAGGATGATTGCCTACTTCATATTCCAGGCAGGGGAAAAAAAAAACCCCTTAAAGGTCAAAATTAAACTAACAATCAAACGGTATATTTGTATCTAATTTGTAACACATAGTCATTTTTGTATCTAAAAAAAGCCCTTGGTGTTAGACACTCCTTGAGGTAAAATATATGTGCATTTTTACACCTTAACTCTTTTTTATTTTTAGTAAAAATGGCAAAAAACTTATGTTTTTACATTTTTACGTGACGTTTTTATCGTTTTTTACTAAGGACCGTTTTTACTTTTATTTTAACATGTATCACTCCAAAAAAAAAAAAAAAGTTAAATGTGTAAGTTTTTATATTTCTACACTAGATTTTTTACAACAATGGTTAGAGTAGAGGAGATCCTTTGCAATGAGAGCAAAAAAAGGGCCCCGCGTGCGGGGGGGGGGGAGGGGGGAGGAAAGCAATGAGAGCCAAAATTTTGGCTTCCCTCCCACCTAAAACTTCAAACCAAATGAGGGAATAAGGACTCCTTACATCCCTTCTCAAACCAAACACATCTTTAAATTTGCAAAATGTATTTTTTATCCTTCATTTTTAATGTTGTTAAAAATCATGTGAAAATATCAATTAGGTCCCAAGCTAGATAAAAATTATTAAAAAAGTCCCAACCCAAATCCCCTCACAAAAAGGTTCCTATGGACTTTTTTTAATATTAATTAAGGAATTCCTCTTGCAAAAAATTCCTGGTGTCAAAATGGCTTTTTTTTTTTAATATTAAAATAGTGTTATTAGTTGTTAAAATATCCCTATGAAAATCTTGTTGTAAAAATGACTTTCATATTGTCAAAATAACTTTCCCTACCTGTCAAAAATTCTCCGAGTTTTCCTCCCGTGTAGAATTTTAGAAACTTCAAAACTTTTTAGCAACAAAAAAGTCATTTTGACAATATAAAAAGCCATTTTAACAACGAGATTTTCATATAAATATTTTAACAACCAATAAAAAGTCATTTTGACAACAAGAAAAGCCATTTTGATAACAATGCTTTTTTATTAAAGGAATTCCACAATTAATATAAAAAATGTCCCTATTGACTTTTTTGTGGGAGGATTTACGGTTGAAACTTTTTTTATATTTTTTATTTACCTTGAGACCTAACTAATATTTCCCAAAAATCATTGACGCAGAATGTTGACTCAAGATTGACAAAGTATGTTTAAGTTTTAATTATTTAATATAATGATTTTTATATTGAAAAATAAAATAAATACAAAAACATGGGTTCTCTCGTGATCGACAACGGCGTGTGCGTCTCCTCCATCCGACCTCTAGGTCTAAAGTTGAAAGAGCAAACATGCATATACAATTAAAGCAAATAAATAAATGATGGGAAAAAAATCAATTTGTTCTCTTCTCTTTGTTGCGGAAGCGGGATATATAGAACGCAATCGATTATACTAAAAAATCACAATACTAGAAAACAAAGTTTCTAGATGTAATTTAATAATATAATAAATCACAACTACTATATTAAATTGCAGCTAATATATAATAAGCAAGACAACAATAAGAGAAATACCTTAATCAAACTTCACTCCAGATAATTTACAAGTGAAATACTATAAGACAGGAAGAAATACAATTGTCTTGGATGAGACAATTGTTACATTTGAGAGGAGGTAATAAAGGGAGGGGGTGCCTCTATTTATGTGCAAATGACAGCCCCTCCCCCATCACTTTGGCGATGTGGGACTCTTTCCACAGCCAACAAATCTCCACCTTGGAAATATTCCCACATTCCTAATTTCTCCTAAATTACAAAATTCTAATTGTAACTTCTATTCAAAATACAATGTTCAACAATGTTGATCAGATCCAAACAATGTTGAAATTTAATAGGAGTCACCACCTTCGTTAGCATATCAGCAGGATTATCATTTGTCCGTATCTTCTGTATTGTGACTCCACCTTCTTCCAAAATTTCTCTTATAAAGTGATATCGGATGCCAATGTGCTTCATCCCTACATGATAGACTTGATTCTTTGCTAATTGAATAGCACTTTGGCTATCACAAAATACTGTGATGCTTTCTTACCCAATACCAAGCTCTCCAAGCAATCCTTGAAGCCAAATAGCCTCCTTCACAGCCTCTGTAATCGCCATGTACTCTGCCTCTGTTGTAGACAAAGCAAATGTTGACTATAAAGTAGACTTCCAACTCACTAGTGCGTTTGCAAGAGTAAACACATAACCAGTAGTTGATCTTCGTTTGTCCAGATTACCTGCAAAATCTGAGTCGCAATACCTAACTAGACATTGATCAACATCATGCTCAAAGACTAACCAACATCTACAGTATTACAAATATACCATAGAATCCATTTCACAGCTTACCAACGTTCCTTTCTAGGATCATGCATATCAACACTGAGCTTAAAATGCGGGGCAAGTGGACTGCTAACCGACTTCATTTCTTCATTCATACCAAAACGATTTAGCACCTTCTTCAAATACTCCTTTTAAGATGAAAAGAGCTTCTTTGATTGTCTATCTCTTGTTATCTCCATGCCAAGTATCTTCTTTGCCTCGCCTAAATCCTTCATCTCAAACTCCTTTTTTAGTTGACCTTTTAACTTCTAAATCTCTGGTTTATTTCTTGAAGCTATCAACATATCATCAAATACAAAAGAAGATATATAAAGGATCCATCTTCAAGCTTTCACAAATACACACAATGTTCGTATTTGCTTCTCCTGTACTTATACCGCAACATAAACTTGTCAAATCGTTTATACCATTGTCTCGAAGACTGCTTCAATCTGTATAACGATTTTTCAAGTTTACACACCATATTATCCTTTCCAGCAACTTTGTATCCTTCTGGCTGAGTCATATAGATTTCCTCTTCCAAGTTTCCATTTAAAAATGCAGTTTTAACATCCATCTGAACTAGTACCAAATCTAATTGTGCTATCAAAGTCAACAAAATTCTAATGGAGGAATGTTTTACAATTGGAGAAAATACCTCATGATAACAATTTCCTCTTTTTGAGCATAGCCCTTAGCTACTAATCCTGCTTTGTAGCGCACATCACCTTGGTTAGGAAATCCTTCTTTCTTCGCATACACCCATTTGCAACCAATTGCCTTCTTACCCTTTGGGAGTTTAGCCAATCTCCACGTACCATTCTGATGAAGGGACTGCATTTCTTCATTCATGACATTCCTCCACTTATACTTTTCTGAGCTCCGAACAACCCATTTATAAGTTGAAGGAATGTCATTAGTTGCAACTGAAGTTGCATAAGCCACCATATCCATGAAGCAAGTAGACTTTCTAATTGTTCATTTTGGCTTGCTGGTTGCGATTGATTCATGTTGCTGTTGAGGTTCGTGTGATGAAACCTCCCTCTCAACTGGCTCTTCTTCTACAGGAAAATCTTCCTTTGTTTCCTCGTTCGTTCGCTGTACGGGGAGAATAAGCTTTCCCAAACTCCACCTGCTTTGGAACACCATCAGTCTGTTTAGTATCTCCAGATGCTACCATATTCATCAAAAGTAACATCCCTGCTGAATATAACATTTTTTGTCTTTGGAAACCATAAACGATATCCTTTGACTCCAAAAGTGATCCCCAAGAAAATAGCTTTCCTTGCCCTAGGATCCAATTTTGATTCTTTCACATGATAGTATGCAATCAAGCCAAATACATGCAAAGAATCATAATCGATGCTGATCTTTCCATGCCATTGTTAAACGGTGTCTTACCACCAATAGCGATTAATGAGATGATTCGCATATGTTATTGCTTTCCATACCATTGTTCTGACGGTGTCTTACCTCCCAATGAAGTGTCGACAATGCCATCATTTGGAAGGACTCAAACATCGTTTTCCTCCCAATGAGTGTACATAATCCAACATACCTTCTATATTATGGATAGTTGTACCGAACTTAACCCTTGTTTGTTTCCCCTTTATGCAATGCTCACAAAAGTCCATGATGCAATGCTTCAATCCTTTTAACAATCCTTGATCTAATAGTGCCTTCAAGATTTTCCTCCAGCATGTCCCAATCGCATATGCCATAACCTGGTTGCTTCTGCATCCTTCTCACTACTGGATGTCACTGCTGCTGTACCAATAACCATACTACCATGATAGTGATACGTGTTATTATTCTTTCGAATACCCTTCATTACCACCAATGCACCAGAGAATATCTTCATTACTCCATTTTTTTGTAGTGAACTTGAACCCTTTTGAATCTAGAGTTCCCACAGAAATGAGATTCTTCTTCAAATCCGGTACATATCAAATATCTTTCAATGTCCTGATCAATCCATCATGGTTCCTTAATTTGATTGAACTAATGCCATATGCAGTAAGAGAAGAGTTATCTGCTGTGTGGATAACTCCACACTCTGCTTCTTCAAAGTCAGTGAGCCGGTCTTTGTTAGGACACATATGATGGCTACAGGCTGAGTCCAACAACCATATGCCTAACGGTTTTGGCAACGTTGTTGTAGCTAGTGAGAAATCTGAATTCTCATCATCACAGTCAGCTACATTTGAGTTTATAACAGCCTTCCCATTGATAGGTTTGGCCTTGTTTTTCAGCTTTGGACAGTCCTTCTTCCAGTGGCCTTTTTCTCGACAAAAGGCACATTCATCTTTGCTGGGTCTGGACCTCAATTTAGATCGCCCTTTCTTTGACCTCATCCGATCTTCTGCACGTCCTCTAACAACTAGAGCTTCTACTTCTCCACCCTTTTGTTTCTCTTTCTTTCTTTGTTCATAGCTATACAAAGCAGAACAAACTTCTTTGAGAGAAACTTCCTCCTTGCCATGAAGTAGCGTAGTCTCCAGGTGCTCATATTCATCGGGAAGTAATCCCAACAACATCAAGGCCAGATCTTCATCTTCAAAAGCCGTGTCCATATTCTGCAAATTTGTCACCAACTTATTAAAGCTAGTGATATGCTCGTTTGTTGTGGTACCAAGAACATAAGTGAAGCGAAACAGTCTTTTCTTCATATGAAGTTTATTCTGACTGCTTTTCTTCAAGAACTTGTCCTCCAATGCCTTCCACAGTTTATATGTAGAAGTTTCCTTTGTGTATGGATACTCTTGAAAGGTACGATCGACTAGTACCACAAGCAACACGATTGATGACCCTCCAATCTTCCTCCTCCAATCTATTTGGTTTTCTCTCTTCAATAGCAAAGTCTAGTCCTTATTGTAAAAGGACATCCAGAACGTCACTCTGCCACATCCTAAAATGTCTTGATCAGTCAAAAATTTCAACCACAAACTTCGCATTGGACACTATTCTGGTCAAAATCGAAGATGCCAACAACGAATTTGATGTGGATTCTCCAACCTTTTTGTCTGCCATTTTTTGCTCCAAATATTATTTAATAGCTGCCTATACAAAAGCCCAAAAGTAATTCTCTTCTGATGTGGAAGTTCAGATTATGCTGCAACCACAAAGCATACTCAGACAGAACCTTGGCTTTGATACCAATTGCTATGGAAGTGGAATATATAGAGCACAATCGATTATACTAAAATATCACAATACTAGAAAACAAAGTTTCTAAACGTAATTTAATAATATAATAAATTACAATTACTATATAAAATTGCAGCTAATAAATAATAAGCAAGACAACAATAAAAGGAGCAAGACAATAATAAGAGAAATACCTTAATCAAACTTCACTCCAGATAATTTACAAGTGAAATACTATAAGATAGGAAGAAATACAAATGTCTTGGATGAGACAATTGTTACATTTGAGAGGTGGTAATAAAGGGAGGGGGTGCCTCCATTTATATGCAAACGATAGCCCCCTCCCTTATCACTTTGGTGATGTGAGACTCTCTCCACAACCAACACTTTTCTTCTTTCTTCAAACGCCGTCGAATCAGCCTCCTCATAACTTCCCTTTTTTTTTGGCTTCTATTAGAATCGAACTGGGTCCATGAATTTATCCCACCACTGCCTCTATAAGATTTCAGCAGCTAACCCTCCTCTTTTACTATGAGCCGAAATGAGTACAGTACTTTCTTTATATTTCTTAAGCACTAACGACTACATTGTTCCACCATGTGATTCTACTATGTTTCTTTCATTCCAGTTCATTTCCTCTCTCTATCAGAGAGCTTTGTGGTCATTCTTTTAGTACAATACTATTTATTAGTAGACGGTAAGGCACTATAGTAACTCAAGCTTTCCCATAGAGTTTTTGCACCCAAAGAGGGTTCTTTTTTTTCCTTCTTATTTTGGCGTCCTCTTCTCCTACTTTTGGCAAGCTCTGTTATGGCTATTCGCTAGAATTTTCATAAGGTTTTTTTTAATATAATTTTCAGTATCCACTTCACCCATATGTTTCCATATATGAGGAGGCTGATTATTTGGAGTATGAAAAAGTGTTAATGGCCAGTTTACCCACCTACGATGAACGGTGCTTAAACACACATTGGCGGTTGAGGTGAAGTAGAACCAAAAGGTCCAACCTTTAACAAATGCCAACAAGAGGTGAAGAAGAACCAAAAGCCCCAACTACCCACAATGAACGGCGCGAAAATGCCTCTAGACCAGCGACGAGAGGTGAAGAAAACACAAAAGGTCCGACCTTTAATCCACGATGATGACGATTTTGCCTGAACCAATCACCTTGAAGCTTGTCGGCAAGGAGGGAGTAGAGCACAAAAGAACAGAGCAATCACCAAGGTCCAACCTTTAAATTTGATTTTTGATTTGGAGAGAAGAAAACTCAAAAAAGCTCAAAGAGTTCATTTGTCGTCCTTGGTTTGGGTTGCGGCTATTTTTTTTTTTTTTTTTTTTTTTTTTTTTGAAAACATATATACACCTTTAATGGTTTTGGCTTTTGGGGAACAAAAAAAAAAAAATAATAATCACACCGGTCCACCCGGTGGGTTAGTCTGGGTTTCCTTGGTCCCATCAGGTAAGCCCCGATTCATGGGCTTAACCCCAGTTTCTGAGCTGGATCGGACCGGTTCTAGGTCTGGTTAGATGGTTCCCGGTCGAACCACTCGGTTCTGGTTCGATAACCATGTGAAAAACAAGAAATTGGTTTTGGATGAAGGGGTTTCGATGAAGATCAGAGGGAGGGGGAGGAGGCCTATACCTTACTAATAGAAATTTTTTTGGTTTGCGGGGAGGGATGGGGGAGGGTGGGAGGAGAGAGAAATTTTTTCTCTCATCTTTAATAAATAGCCCATAAAAAATTTTTTCAATATTATAAAAATACAATCTCAACAAAAAGGAATAAATTTTTCATTAATGACAATTTGGTCAATATTGTGCTTTCAAACCAAACAGGGATCTTATTAGTTTGAAATACTTAAAATGGGAATTAAAAGCCTTACACAGGATTAAATCACCACTTAAATGCTTATGCTTAGTCAGTATTTTTTTGTTACAATATTAACAGTATTATGTGTTAAGGATTAAAAGAAACTTTATAAATTTAAGGGACTAAAAATAAAGCTATGCAAACTTAGAGGGTCAAAGCAGTGGCGGACCCAGGAATTAATGTTTGTGGGTGCATAATTAGTGAGGGGATTTGGGGGTTCGGGGGCAGCGCCCCGAAAATTTTTTTTAAAGGAAATTTTAAATACATTAAAAATCAAATGAATATAGATAAGAAAAGAAAAGAAAAATTCAACTTAACATAGAAAAAAGTTTGACAAGATTAGGGAGCATGTTGCAACCTATAAGCTAGCTCATCTCAATGCTTCCTCTATCAAAACCTATACAATTGTATCTTTTTTCATATAGGGACACTAAGCAATTGAAGTTATGATTTCCAATTCCAAAGCAACTAAACAATTTGCATTCTATGTCAATTTAGTAAGTAATCCAAAACAAGATAAATTAATATTCAAAGGATAAAAAGATAGTATTTGTAATCAATAAATTATGGATAAGTAAATTAAATGAAAGGCGTCTTTTTATATTTTTTTGCATCTTCACCTCTCAAGGAAAGTTGCGTAGCTCAATCGCGCGATTGCATCCTAAGAGGATGCATCGTGCCCTCATGTGGTGGGTTCAAAACCTCGTGGTGCGGTTTTTGTGCGGCGTGCGTTTCACCGTTTGGAAAAAAATATATGAAAGAAGCTACTGGAGGAATCGAACACGGATTATTGCAATCAACTATGTAGAATTATTACCAACTAGGCTACTTGGAAGGATTAATGTAGACTTCCTTCAGAAAAATATATATTATTGAAAGTTTTGTGTGTGCACTTGCCCACACTGGCACCAGTGTGGGTCCGCCTCTGGGTCAAAGTACATTTTAGTCTAATTAATTGATCTGTCTTACTTTCTCGATACAAATATGGTTTGTCCAATAAAAATTTTTTGGGTCCGGAAATGTACTTTTTTTTATTATTATATAATAATCTGGAAATGTACTTTGGGCGGTAACATTATGGGGTAATCCAAGTTGAGACGGCGTCGTTTGGACAGCTTGCAAGTTGCAAGAGATATCGCTTGAGCAGATATTACCCAAAGTGGAACTCGATGAGTGTGTCTCTCTGTTCGGACTTCGGATTTGGTCGTGACTTCCAGCGAAGTGAGGATGTTGTTGCCGCCGGATCCCTCGAAGATCGAGTTCGATAGTGTATCCGATGATGTTCCTAGCGTTAACCCGGCTACTGAATCTAATTCTAACTCTATGCCCAATTCATCAAACGCTATAGTCCCCGCACCTCCCAGTGCTCCGGTTGTTTGCCTTCTTCGCTTCGCTGGCGACTCCGCTGCCGGTGCCTTCATGGGATCCATCTTTGGCTATGGTTTTCCCTATCTCTCTCTCGTCTTACTCGTTTAGTTTTTGCTTATCGTTGCTTAATTCTGAGGTTTCTTGCTTATGGTTGAGTTCTATGTGTTATGTAATCTCAGACTGCGGGAACTTCTTGGTACCTTATTTTTTTCTTGGAGGCCAACAGGTGGAACATGAGAATGTGGAAAATGGCAATATGTGGATTAAATTTCTGATTCTTTATTGATTTGTTTGAGTGTGACGCTAATTGGATTAGGGGCAGCGTACAAATTCTTGGATTCAGTTGTTGTGGATTTGTTTAGTATCCTATTTTGTTTAATGTATTTGAGATTACGGAAATGGGGTCAGCATATTTTACTCGGGCAATTCCCTTTTCTCTTTTCGTTTATCAACTCCACTGGTCGAATTCAGTGCTAATCCTGACTTTAGACTCTTTAACCACGTGAGGTTAGAATTTTCATATCAATTTTCTGTCTAGATGTTTGGTGACCTGTATGAAATGCCAGGAAGTATACACTGGGTTTTCTAGCCTCTTAGGTTGTTTCATCCGGATATCCAAAATTTCTGGCTGCTTGTAGTTTGGTGCAGAAAACCACTTGCTGAAAATTTCTTTTGAAAAATAGTCATTGATGTTCGATGTACAATGTGCATTTTGTGTGAGGACAAGGGTAATTCCGTGATTGAAATTGCATGAGTTATGAGATCCTTGGTTCCTTTGATTTTGGCAAGTTATTGGTCCTTTGCCTTTTTCGTTGTATTTTTTCTTCCCATTATCGCAGTATTAGCTATCTCTGTCATTGGAAGATTTCATTTACGGGCATTGTGGTAGCCTAATAGCAAGGCATGCAGAGTGTTCCATAAATTTCCCATCCACTCATTAACTGCATGTTATTACCCTCCCCCCCCCCCCCCAAAAAAAAAAAAAAAAAAATCTTCAGCCAATTGCTTGAGTTTTACTGGGATTGTTCCATAATAGTACCCCTTCTTTTCTCCTTTCCCAAATTTTATTCATCCTATGTTTTGGAGACAAAATTCAGTTTTTGAAGTCCTGAGAAATCAGCTACAGAATTGAACAAAAGTGTTCAGTATTGACTGTTAGTTTCTACTCTATCTATGCTGCTAGAACTAGGTAAAAGTGCATGGAGTCCGCTTCAAACTACTATTGGTCAATTTACTTACCTCAACACTATAATTTGACAATCAACCCCTAAAGTTTTTAAATTGTGCAACTTAATCTTTATGTTAACAATCCTATCCCAAACCCTAATTGAGATTCCACATATATAATATTTTGCATCATCATCTTTGGCCAGCTGATATGGCTTACCCTTTTCCTTAACCAGATCTATCTTCTACAGTCATCTATCTTGCTCTCTCCTCTTTAAGGCATATCCTAAGCTTCTTTGTTCTTCCTTTCTTTCCCTCTCTAAATTTCCAATTCACCCCTGTATGTCACTTGTACATCAGATGTGTTATTATTTGGTATTCCTTATGAAGTTGTTGATATTTTGACCACAGGGAAACATGAGCATAATAATGCAACAGAAACATGTAAACAGAAAAAAATGCTTTTAGTCTGACTAATCTGCCACAAATGGGGGGAAAAATCTATTAAAAGTCTGCTCAGTTATGGAGCCAGCAGGGGACCAAGGGGGGCCATGGCCCCTAAGATTTAAATTTTTTCTCAGTATTATCATATTACTATGCATTTTGGCCACCCTAAAAAACATATGGAAACTTTACATAAGGTTAAAAAAAAAAATGCTTATTGCTTAGTGATTAGTGTTGATACTGGAAGAGTCAACACAAGCAGTAATTTGTCAAACAAAGAATAAGAAATAGACTTCCTAACTTCTACAACCATTGGCATAATTCACGTATTGTAGATAAATTTTAAAAATTTGGATCTTTGGGCTCATCAAGATCATAATATTGTAATTTATATTCAAATAAAATCTTTTTTGTCAAAAAAATCTAAAGAGTAAAGTTTCTTTACATGATTGCAAATGTCCCCACCATTAAATGACTTTAATGCATCTTTATGATGCAAAGTTGTGCTCTTCTAGAAAAAGTTACCTCTTTTAATATTGAGGACATATTTTGTGAGTAGGCCTGTCAAATTTAGGGTTCAATTTTCTCAACAAATTTTCAAGACAAAATGAACAATGATTTTCTCACAAATTTAGCAATGGCGTTTAATAAGAAGGAGATTTCTGAAAAGTATACCGTAAATATGATAGTTAATGATCTTTATGTCATGACGTTTGCGAGCAAAGTTTTAAAAATATAAATATTTTTTATTTATATATTTCAAAAATTGAATATAAATACATCGAAACATTTATATTACATTAGTTATATATATCATTATTTGTTTCATACTTTGGGTGAATAAATTTTCTTTGCTACCATATCGGCTGCTTTGTAATTGGTCCCCCTTATTTAAAATTCCTGGTTCCACCCATGAGTATTCTGCTGTAGCAATTTCAGTTTAAGAAGGGTGTTTTCCATTGAAGTAGCAGAGAAAGGCATGAGCATTTAATGATATGTACTCTAATCTGTTCAAAATTGAAAGTTTGAAACCATGAAAATTTATATGTTCTGGGTCTAAAACACTGAGAAGCCATTGATGGAAGGGAACAGTGCCGAATTATACCTGCCAGTGTTAACGCTTCATGCTTATATGGCAAGTTTCAGTTAGGTTTTTGGATGGAATTATTACAAGAAAGTTAAGTTGCACAATTTTGAAAGGTTATGGGGTTTAAAAGTTAACATGGCCATAAATTCAAGGGGCTTTATGCATCTTCACCTTATAGATATGTTGGCAGAGGATTTATGATTGAAAAACATGACTTTTGATAATATACTGTGTCAAATTATGTTAACTAGCTGAAAAAGCTTGCAATTGGTATGACTTAGGCTCTGGATTGGTCAAGAAGAAGGGATTTAAAGGTTCTTTTGTGGAAGCTGGATCTTATGCAAAGGTATATCAGAAGTCTTAGTATCTCTTTTCCCTGGTTATGATACTTTCTAATTTCTATTCATCTCATGTCCAAACTTCAAATCATATATTTATTGTTCTTTTTACTGAGTCAATTTGTTGTCTTTACCCATTAGACATTTGCAGTTTTGTCTGGAGTACACAGTTTGGTTGTTTGCCTCTTGAAAAGACTTAGAGGAAAGGATGATGGTAAAAAAATATAATCAGTGAAGTGTTACTTTTTTGTTTTCTTGGCATTCTCTGTTGCTAATATTACACCCTTTAAATTGGCAGTTATTAATGCTGGGGTAGCTGGATGCTGCACTGGTCTTGCTCTAAGTTTTCCGGGTATAATTTTTTACTTCTTTAAATGATGACGTACCCGTATTCATAGCCTTGTCCAACTGTAAGTTCCCCCCTACCACAAAAAGAAGCAAGTAAACAAGACCTGCTGATCTTGTTTTTGGGATCTGGCATGCCAAATATCCCTCCACAATATATATGTATTTTATGTCATTTTCTTTGCTTCCAAGAACCAAGGGATCACAGTTTGGAGCCTAGCATTGACATGTTTGTGTGTTTAAATTTACTGTAATTAAAAAAAGGGTTAGTACCACTTTTAGTCCCAAAGTTTCACCCAATTTTGGTTTTGGTCTCTTGAGTTTGAAACTGATGGCTTTGGTCCTCAAGTTTATTCGGTTTATAACAGTTGAGACTCTGAAGTTTGAAAAGGACTTTGAGTTGCATTTGACGGTGTTAATTTTGCTGACGTGGCGCTAACTCGTTAAGTTGCTTATATGGCATGCTGATGTTGATTAGAGAATCCAGTACAGGGAAGAGATTTTAGAGTACTTTTGATTAGCTTACTGCATAGTGAAGTACTGTTGAGAATTCCTTCTTTTGTTTGTATTTTTGTTTTTTGCAATTACTTATCCTCTAGGATTCTTCAGGTGCACCACAAGCTCTCTTGCAGAGCTGCCTCACTTTCGGGGCATTTTCGTTCATCATTGAAGGGCTAAACAAGCAACAGCCAGCACTAGCCCACTCATTTTCCAGGAAAACAAGATTGCAGTGCAGTAGTAGTACACACCCTCCACCGTCTGCACTGCCCCTTCAATTCCCACTTCCAGATGAAATGAGAGGAGCCTTCTGCTTTTTCTACGCGTCTTTGAAGAAACGTAGCAAGGGACCTTTTCTAGCATCTCATTGAGAAATGGGGTTTCATGCTTATTTTTCTTGCTTCTTGTAAATAAGATGCGTACCTTTCTTTTTGCCCCTAGTTTATCTTTCTTTCAGCCTTGTCAATTTTTTCATGTAATTTGAGGGAAATCATGCATTGCAACAAGGATATTTGTTGTTAAATTATTGCTTCTGCATCTCAAAAAATGAAATCTTTTGGTGGATCATATTACTTTCTTTGTTGGTATGGGAGCCTTTCACTAATTGTCAATTGCAGTTTTGCAAAGCATATAGTGATGAAGAAAGCATGACTTGGTTTATCATCCAAAGTAAGATATATGAATTCCGTTGTTGTGAATTAGTTTGAGGTATGGCTCTTTCTAGTATATATCCCTCATAATTTTGGTCCTTCAAAGTGCAAACCACCAATTTGCATGATCAAAGTATTAAAACATGGATTTATAGGTTTAAAAGTGTCGCTGTTCAATTCCGGACAGATTGCAGTAATATGATTAAGTTCATTAATTGGGATAAAAATTAGGGTGATGTTGGGTGGTATATTAATTTTTAATTATGAAAGATTTTACTGTAATCAAAATGCCTTATTTCTTGCATATGGTATAAAGACAGGGTGCTTAGCATAATAACACCACAATATTTGAAATTTTAAATGAAATAAGACTATATAACTTATAATGATATGAAAATATTCTCAGGCAAAAAAATAAAATATATGAAAATATATTTAAGTTTTTGAGATAGTTAATTTTTTTCAATGTTTATGTCAGGCCCAAAAACTGCTTGATTTTCGTAAAACTATTTTGATTCTTGGTCCAGTTTAATAACAGTTCAACTTAGTCGGTTCTTAGGCCGCATTTGGATGGGCTTTTTTTATTATTAAAAAAGTCATTTTTTTTTAAAAAAAAAAAGTGTTTTTTTGTTATTTTATGTGTTTGGATGGGGGTTTTTAAAAAAAGCAAAACAAAAAGTCAAACAAAAAAAGCTTTAAAAAAAAAGTTCAAACTTCTCCTTTTAATTTCTAGACAAAATGACCATTGTGGTCTCTCCGCCCGAAAATCTCGATGCTTTAAGATGTTGTTCGATGAGTCTCTCCTTATTCCTAAAGAATCCTTCTCCTTGTTTAGCTACTACTCTTGCTCTTCATTTCCTCTCTGATTTCTCTATTTTTCTCTCGTATCAAACCATTCGCACAATTATATAAAAATCACAAAGTTTGTTTGTTGCGGGATATTGCAAATTTGTTTTCCTTTACACTTGTTCGTCGACAGCTTTGTATTTTCCTATTCTGATTAAAACTTCGACTCCTCACCCTCCCTGAACACCTACGATTAGGTGGGTCAACCAATTCAATTCACATTGTTCGATTCCTAACTCGAGTTGTTGTTTAGCTATTTGTGTGTGTGCTTGTTTTTCGACGGTATTTGTGTATGCTGCTCCTTAGCATTTTGGTACTTGTATGCAGTTCAAAATTACAATAGGTTCGCACGATTTTTTTATTTGAGCTCGTGAACCCTACTAGTCCATCTCTCAACCATTCCACGAAAAGAGTGAGAAGTATTGGGGAAACAGAGATGAGTGGGAAGGCCACATATCAAGTAAAATCGATCACTACATCTAGCCGCCTTGTGCTTCAACTACAGATTTAGCTTTGCCTTGTTCTTCAATCACTTTGGTTTCAAGGTGTGGGAGATCTTAGACCACTTGTTCGTAATTTGGTTGTTAGGATGATAATTTGTGCGAGGTTTTTGAGATGTGTAGTGTTGCGATAATATATAAATCAGTAGAAATGCGCTTCATTCGACTACACTTAGGAGAGCCCCGAAATTTGGAGGTAGTAGAAATCTGTTCTTGATCTTGCCGCAAGTTGCTAAAACTGATCACGAGGTTTTTCTTTTCATTCATTGGATGGTCCAAATGGGATTTTGTGGAATTTTTTAGACTCATCTTAGATACAATTCTTGTTTTAGAACATTAATGCTTCATAAGTGGTGTAGCATTGCCACTTAAATTTGTTACTGTGTTCGAATTATGAAATTCCCAAGTTTACATGTTTTTAGTGATTTCTATGACATGGGACCGTAAGCTACCTTCACAAAGTAGGACTATGCATTATGCATAAATCAACCTTGACAACATGTTTGTTGTGGTTATAAATAACTCCTTTTTGAAAGATTTGGTAGGATAACACTAAATTTAAAGTATCAATACTATGTAATTCACGTGTCAAATTCAATAAGATATTTGTTTTTTGAGCAAAAAAGATAATTTTTTTTAAAGTATCAATAGTGGTACTGCACTGCTACTGTGAGTTCAAAGATTCCTAGCTATGGGACAGGTATAGGGTGATTCTGTTTTCAATGTGTGAAAGGTAACATAGAATTTAATTAACTAGATTTTCACATCTATATATCCATTATCCAATGCACGTTCTGTAACATAGAATATCTTGTATAGGTCTAAAGGTGTTATTTGGGAGCTTTCCTGTTTCTTGCTTTTTTCAGTGCATTTGTTTTACTTGGTTCAAGGGCAATGTGTACGCCATTTTAACAACACCTCAAGCATTTTCATATATAGATGCTAAAACACATGCATTGCCTAGAGTATGCAGACAAATTGTGACTCATTCTACATATCTAGTGTCTCATGCTCATGGAATAATTTGAAAAACAGGTGATACTTGAACCTCTGGAAAGCCTAGTTTATTATGCTGATAAATTGTCTTATTCCACTAAATCTTGTTTCCTGGAAGACTCATTTTCTGTTTACTATTTTTCTAATGGGTTTCACTTTGGTATTCTCGTGATGAATTTGTGTTTACATGTGTGGTAGGGTTTTTTGTATCTTACATGATATAAAGTTGATGGCAACTCAAGCACGAATTGGTTTTTGTTCTTGCATCTTTAGTTCCTGGGATCAGTCATTCTCTTGACTAAATGGGGGAAGAGAAATTAAAGAATGATTGAAAATTTGAGGAGCGCTAACTTTTTAGGATTATTTGTCATTCAACATTGAGTAAAAATACAATTCTCTTATAAAATTTAGGGACCAAAATGGGAGGAGATATTACTTTTGTATCATTGGAAACTCTCAGAAATAATGAGATGACTTGATTGCTATATTGTCTTAATTTGCAAAACATATTATCAATCGAACTTATTTGTTGTCCTGCATTTCTCAAATGGACTGTGCTGTTTCTTGTGAGTTTGTGTGTGTGAGAGACTGTTTAAGGGAGGAGGGGCACCATTGTGAGTTTGTGTGTGTGAGAGAGAAATGCATTAAAAAATAAAACAATATAAAGGAAAAAGAAGACCGTGGGGGATCATTAATTTTAATAACAAAAGATTTAATAAAAACAATTACAATATCATATTTCTAGGATTGAAATTTAGAATTGATTGACTAATGGTAAACTTTTGTTAAAATAGACACACTTTTTTCAAAATAAGATTTAAGGAAGGAATTTTTAATAATAATAATAATAATAATAATAATAATAATAAGGGTCTGATAAGAATAAGCTCATTTTATGAATAGTTTGATGATATTTTATTTTGCTAGATTTAATATGGATTGAAATTTAGTTGATCAATATTCTTCATGATTTATTTTCAATTTTGAATAGTTTGCTGATATTTTATACTTGTATCATTATTCTTCATGATACAATTTTTCTGAATTGTTGCTGACTGTCTTGGTTGAAGCAACACATGTATGCATATTTATGCTAGTTTTAACTATTCCTTCATTTGAGTTTAGAATGGCACCGAAAGTCTGATATTTTGTTTAGACAATATGATCATAATTGTTGATTGATATTCTTTGTTTGGTTGCACAGGATGTCTGATATCTCTAACAAAGATAGCGATGACTACGAAAATGCAAATAGATTATATATTATGAAGAAGAATACATTACTTGAAACTAGAGTAGTTGTTGTTGCTATCTCAAATTATCGTTCTCTATATGTACACAAACGAAAAAAGAGAACATCAATTCTTTATGGACATAGATGGGTAGAAGAATTGAAGATAGAAAATGAAAATCGATTTTTTGAGCAATTTTGGATGAGAAAGCATGTGTTTAGAAATTTGGTGAGCGAATTGACTCAACACTTTGGATAAAAGCTAACACAGCATTGTTGATTCTGGATATCCTAATTTCAAAGGGTTTTTAAGGCCATATAGAAATACAAGATATCATCTTCCTCAATTCAGATTGGCACCAACTTTTAGATCACAAAATGAAATCTTCAATTATAGTCATTCAAGTTTAAGAAGTGTCATTGAAAGAACCTTTGGAGTTTGCAAAGCAAGGTGGAGGATATTGTAGAATATGACCAACTTTGAGCTTAAAACTCAATTTGCTATCATATGGGCAACCTTTGCTCTTCATAATTATATAAGGAGAATGGATTCTTGTGATATATATATATATATATATATATATATATGCTTAAAAGATTTGAGAACATTGATGAGTTTGAAAATAATAATGATGATCATAGAGAATATGAATGGGAAGGGCCAATTCCGGACTTATTAGATCGATGGAAGAAACAAGAAATACTATTAGAAATCAATTGTTAGATAGAGGTCGAAAAGGGCGTCGTTAGCTTTAATAACTTGTAGTATAATGAATATTATTTCTATTTTTGAAATATGGTGCAATATGACTCTTTTTTTTTTTTCAAAAAAAAAAAAAAAAAAAAAAAAAATTAATGCATTGGTCAATTACTATTCATTAGTGATAATGAAGTTTTAAGATATCTTACATAGTTGTATACTATTTAATTTTTGTTTTTTAGTCATTTCAGTATATAAATTAAAAGAAATATTTGATAACAACTTTGATCTATATGGGTGTATGAAAAATTATATCAACAATTTAATTTCAATATTATTAAAATTCAATTATATTATAATTTTAAATTAAATTATTGAATATAATATTTCTAAAATTTTAACATAAGTGCTTTCTTATCCAAAGGAATGTAAAAAAAAAAAAAAAAAAATTATATGTCCATTTCAATAATTTTACTAATAAAAAAGTGTTTCTCTATTTTAACATCCAAACAACTTTTTTATTTAAAAGTGCTTTTTAAATTGGTTATCCAAATGTAAAATAACTTAATTTCTAATTAAATCACTTTTTTAAAAAGTATAAAAAAAAGCATTTTTTTTTTTAAAAAAAAAAACCCATCCAAACGGGGTAACCCTACCCGAGAGCACCAAGGCTAAGGCTAGAAGTTACTATTCCAAATTTTAACTATTTTTCCACTATTTTTTTTTTAAAAAAAATACAATTTGTAAATTGCAACAATTAAAGTTCTAAATTATCAAATAAATGTTGTCAACATTAATATCCAAACAAAGACAAATCATCCAATAAATAAACGCATTCACTAAATCGTAATTGAAAGTAAACCATTGTCCACAAATAACTCACATAAAATATAAGAAGTATACCACTAAACAACATTAGTATGATGACTATCATTGTCATCTTCTTTACCACTATCATCAATTCAAAGACATTTGATTGTGTTTCAAGTCTGTGAGTGAGTCTATGAATGTGAATGAGATTTTCAAAGAAAAAAGGAAAGAGAGATCGAGATTGAAATTTTTAGGGTTCTCAACTCTCAAGTCTAGGCCGCCTAAGTATTTTTTTTTTTTTAAAAAAAAGGGGCCTAACAGTGGCCCTTTTAAACCCAAGGCTTTGCGGGGCCAATTTCGCTTAGCTCACCTAATTTTCAATCCTAGCCCTTGAAAAGCCAAGGCTTAAACGGGCTGACTGGCCTAACAGACTCAACCCGATTTCTTGACTCTATGGATTCTTTAAACATCTAGCTAGGGGTCTTCAATCTCTAACAAGATGTATGAAGATGGTCTCATGATCGACTAAAGCCCCTTTATTAGTCACAACTACTGACGGTAATGTTTGGGTCTAGAAAAAAGAGAACTCAACTTGGGCCGAACCTAGCTCAACCAAAAAAAAACGTTTTTCCCCAAACCTAGCCATTGACATTGACAAGTTCAGGTGACAATCCAATCCCATTGGACCATAGATGCAGTCGGATTCTTTACATACCAATATGAAATATTATAGATTGGGGAAAATTGTAGGAAAATCAACTCCCTTTGGGGATGATAATACCCAATTTTAGTCTACTAATACTATTGAAAACCAGATAACTCTATAAATATATCAGTATAAAATCTTATTATTATTACTCCTTCCGGTCCTAATTATAGGAGTAAGTTTTGGACTTGGTTTTGGTCAATTATAAGAGCAAGTTTTAACTTTTGTTAATTTTTTTTTTCTATGATACCCCTATTTATACTTTCTCGATAATAATTAAAGACAATAATAATTTAATAATACACCTATATATTTTATAAAGTAAATAATGTTTGCAACTCATTAATGTCATATACACCTAAATTATACTTTTTTTATATAAAATAATTTTGAACAATTTTTGTCATATTTTTCCCATATCACCCCTACTAATACTTCTTCCTAAATTAATATTTTTATTGGTAAATGAGGCTAATATGATTTAATAGTAGTAAAAGGTAAGAGATCAATCCCTTATTAATAAATTTACTATTTATCCGTACAAAAATTAGAAATCATATTTTTAATTGAGAGAAATATCATATAAAAAACGGTTGAATTATCCAAATTTTAATTTGAGTCACTGAACTTTTATATATATATATATATATATATATATATCAGATTATGCATCATAATGAAGGATTTAAAATGTGGATCAAACTACTTTCATATCCCTTAATTATTAAAACAGCAAAATTGAAAACAAGATCTTATTATTTGCTCTAACAATTAATTCTTTAGAAACCACTGCATAACAATGTGCTCCAACTATTCACAAATTTGACTATGATATATTTTTTTAAAATTTTGAATAGAAAGATAAATAGATTGTTGAGTTGCTTTCATTAAATTTACTTAAAACTTAAATATATTTATTTGAATAAATGAATTTTTAATAAATTTTTTAAAAACGTGAAAAAAATTCACCCCATTCATCAAAAAGCCCCAAGTCCGCCGTGATATTATCAGCGGAATAATCTTAAGCAGTGGTTAAAATACAAGTTCCACCTAGAAAAAGATTATCGACTTTCACCTTAAACCTTGAATTATTATCATTAAATCACACAATCTAAAACTACCCATATCACCCCTACTAATATTTGGGTATGAGTATTTTAGGAAAATACACATAATTACCTAATTTAACTTCCTTCTTTAATCCCTCCAAATTTTATAATTTGCTTACATAATTAGGATTGGAGGGAGTATTATTTAAATTGGGCCTTAATCTGTGACCAAAATACATGATTTAGGCTCAGCCCAAAGTTTTGCCGCAATGCCTTCGTTTCTGGGCCATGAGGCCTAAAATGTCCAGGTGGATCAAGTTATATTCGCATTTCTAATTTCTAAATTTTTTTTGCTATAATTCTAATTTCTAATTTCTAAATTCAATAAGACATATGCAAAAAAAAAAATATATATTTAGGCTCAGCCCAAAGTTTAAATTGGGCCTTAATCTGTGACCAAAATACATGATTTAGGCTCAGCCCAAAGTTTTGCCGCAATGCCTTCGTTTCTGGGCCATGAGGCCTAAAATGTCCAGGTGGATCAAGTTATAATCGCATTTCTAATTTCTAAATTTTTTTGCTATAATTCTAATTTCTAATTTCTAAATTCAATAAGACATATGCAAAAAAAATATATATATATAAAATATTAAAATGGGCCTTCAATGGACT
The DNA here is from genome assembly GCA_019022655.1 of Acacia acuminata. Taxonomy (NCBI): domain Eukaryota; kingdom Viridiplantae; phylum Streptophyta; class Magnoliopsida; order Fabales; family Fabaceae; genus Acacia; species Acacia acuminata. The sequence continues at coordinate 319,106 of JAFJYI010000225.1, read as the reverse complement.
TTTCGGGAAGTGGTCTTTTAAGCCCGTAGAGCACCTGAGTCTTTTAACCCTAGCTTCGTCTCCATCGTCTGCTCCCTCCTGCTGCCGCTTGAAACCCTCCTACTCTAGTTCTTCTGTGTTTCAGCAGCCATGGGTATGTTCTATCGGTATTCTAGTTCTTTCTCGATGTTTTCGAAGTATGGCATTCTGATTCCCATGAATTTACAGGTATCTCTCGTGATTCCATGCACAAAAGGCGTGCCACTGGAGGCAAGAAGAAGGCTTGGAGGAAGAAGAGAAAGTAATTATTTTTCCTTTTTGGTTAATATTTGTAATGTCCCAGAATCAATTTAGTCTGGAAAGGATACATAATTGATTTATCTGCTTGAATCGACGAAGGTGCTCTTTTTCATCCTTGTTTTTTTTTATGGTGGAGCTCCCTTTCATTCTTTAATCTGTTATATATATATATATATATATATATAAAATATATATAAAGTGTGTTCTATCATATTCAACTAATCTAATTTGTTTAGCTGTAAGGGGAAGTTATTTGCCAGTGAATTTTATAGAAATCGAAGTAGTTTATAGTTTAAGCTAAACAAGAGGCCTCCAAAGATGGGGAAAATTACAAGGATGGAAATTTTCAACCCCTGGTTGCTTACTTAACCCTCTTCCCTGTATTGTTCATACGGCATCATGATGGTAGAAATGACGTCAAAAAATAAATGTTTATCCAGATTGGATAAAGAAATCAGACTGAGGAGATTACATATTTTAGTAATACAGTATTTGGCCCTGATCTAGTGACATGTCATTTTTCTTGACTGGTATTCCTGTGCTGGCAGGTATGAGCTTGGGAGGCAACCAGCAAACACTAAGCTGTCAAGCAACAAGACAGTGAGGAGGATTAGGGTTCGAGGTGGGAATGTTAAGTGGCGTGCTTTGAGGCTTGATACTGGAAATTTCTCTTGGGGCAGTGAAGCCGTGACCCGGAAAACTAGACTTCTCGATGTGGTGTACAATGCGTCTAATAATGAGCTGGTTCGTACTCAGACATTGGTCAAGAGTGCCATTGTTCAGGTAGATGCAGCACCTTTCAAGCAGTGGTATCTCCAACATTACGGTGTTGATATTGGTCGCAAGAAGAAGACTGCAACTTCTGCCAAGAAGGAAGGAGAGGTAATGAAATATCTTAGCTTATATGTTTCAACTCACTTGCTGGTAATGCATATTTGCTTCTTGTAGTGGTTTCCAAGCCAAATTATGTGCTACAAAATATTTGGGGGTTACTTCCAAACAGTGGCTATTGGATGTGTTTCTTTATTGCTTCTGTCTGGATATTACTGTAGAGATGATGCTTAAGTTCACTATGGCTACCTCATTTAATTTTGTTGCTCAACTTATTAATGCGCAGCATGTTAATGCTTAATGTTTCTGTTAATGTCTTATATATTCATTAAGACGTTGATAAATAAGGGTTCAGTTTTAATTATATGTAAAGTTTACGTGTACAAAAATGCTACATTTTACAAAGGTTAATGTTTATCCAGATTGGATAAATGCTTAATGTTTGCTGTCATTTCTCAGAAATGAGGTTATTGTATGAAATCTGATAGTAGTACTATTTTTGAATTTGACAAAGGTGTTCATCATTAACTAATTGTTATTAAACTTGTCAATCAAGATATATTTAAATTGTAGAATGTCACACAATTTACAAGCCATGAACAGTGAAGCTCATCTCATTTTACATGCAAATGCTCAGGCCCCACAATATTTTTATATTATTTATTTTAAAGATTTCATGTTTTAGCAAGGTAGCCTTGAAGTATTCTTAACCTCAATTTCATGTCTCTTAATTAACAGGAAGGTGAAGCTGCAACCGAGGAAGTGAAAAAGAGCAAACATGTTTTGAGAAAGCTTGAGAAGCGTCAGCAGAATCGAACACTGGATTCTCATATCGAAGAACAATTTGGAGGAGGTCGTCTATTGGCTTGCATCTCCTCCCGCCCTGGTCAATGTGGTCGTGCTGATGGGTATGTGACATTCACTGCTTTGGCCACTCTATATCAAATTATTTTCCCCAGCCATTTGGCTTTTTCAAAGCTGAGGTTGTTCTACAGTTTTGTGAACTCTCTTCCAAGCTCTGGTTGGGTGGTATAGAATCACATGTGAGGGAGAGGGAGAAACGAAAACAATTTTATTACATTGATATAATTGAATAGCATTCTTATGACATATAAACGGCCATGGATGCTTCTCCAGGGATAAAAAAAAGTTTGATGCATCTTGTTGTCAAGTTTAAGGTTAACCAAAAATATGGTCAATATTGCAATATGGACGTACTTTTTTGTTGCAATGATACAATATGCATATTGTATTATATTGCAATGTGGACCATATTTTTGTAGCATGTGTTGCCTCTTTTTTGTCCGAAATATTCTGATGACACAGCTGTAGAAAATCTTGATATAAATGGAGATGAAGACTGACATTTATTTTGAATTGGAAGTCTTAGTTTTGATTTGTTTTATATTTAAAACTCAAGTTTTCACATACTTTTGTAGTGTTTATAATGTGTTAATTTGTTCAACATATATCCAATTTCATATGCTTAACTGATTTGATACGATTTATGTCAGGTATATTTTGGAGGGTAAAGAATTGGAATTCTACATGAAGAAGATTCAGAGGAAGAAGGGCAAGGGTGCTGCCTAAGATTTATCATTTTACTTTTTAATCAAATTCCATGTTCAACTTTCTGTATTCGATAAATTCGGATCAGTTTTGCCGTTTCTACATTTTTGGAAGAGTTTGAGATATACTTGTTTCGTTGTTAATTTAGCTATCACTCTTGTTACTTTTAGTTTGAGATATAATGCATTTGACGTTCTTGATTGTGACGGAGTATTGTTGCATGTTTATTCAATAAAATACTAATGTTCAAAATCAACTGATAATTAGTGGCAAAAAAAAAAAAAAAAAAAAAAAAAAAAAAAACAACCGATAATTATACCTATGACATGATTATGGAAGTGGCAAATATATGATTGGGAATTATTTATCATCCATACTGTGTGTATATAAGTTTCTAGAATAATTGATGTCTCCCACAAATGATTTATAATAGACAATCAAGGTAAAAAAAAAAAATCTTATCCCTTTCTTTATATAGAACTCATTTCATCCGTATCAGACTTGACTGGAGTGAACTTCAAGTGAGTCTGAAGCGCATGAATACAAGTGTTGTTTAAAATAAAAGAAAATTCTGGTTCAGTTTTGTCTGAAGAACGAAGCCGGTAATTTTGGACGCTCGAGTCTCGTGTATGTGCATGATGCAAATTTTGGATCTCAGGGGTTTGGTCTCGACTCATGATGAACGTCGACAAATTTGAGTTGGATAGGAAGTGTTTTTATCGAGTTATTAAAAACTGGTTAATGAACCGGCTGAAATAGTGATTCAAATATTAGTGGGTCAGATTGTAGGCCAAACTTTAGATCAAAGCGATGATAGTTAAAAGATATATTTAAAATAAAATGAATAAGTCGAATCCAGATTAGTCGGGGTGAAACTTTGGTGAACCGGGTAGGCAACAAAAAAAATAATAATAACAAAAGTACTCACTAACAACCCATGAATAGTACAGTCATATTTTTATATAAGATCAATATAAAAGGGATGCTTTTATCAAAAAATATAAAAGGGATGCAGCCAATTTAAAAATATGAATCTTATAAGAAAAGACCCAAAAAAAGGCATACTTTTATATATTATTAATATATTTTGTTCATTTCCTTTTCTGTTATCCTTCTCTTTTTCCTACAGTTTTTTTTTTTTTTTTAAAAAAAAGTAAATATATTTCTTCTTAGAGTTCATGCATTTTTTGGGCAAATTTTTTTAATTAAACAAGTGCCCTAAGTCAACTCCCTAAACAGCCTGTTTACACCGAGTTAGGCCGGATCACTTTCCTCCTGGTTTTCCTACTCAGTTGGCCTGAACCGGATTGGTGACTGGGTCAACTCGGCCGGACTTAATACTATGATTTTTATTAGTCGCATGTGGGTGATTGAAGTGTAAAATTAGATAATAGTCCCTCAGTCCTGATATAAATCCATATGGAGTCACCGGTGCTGGAATGGCTGGATCTTCAAGGAGTTCTTTCATTTTTTAATGGTGATGGAGTCTTTGTTTCTCTTCCAAGAATCAATGATCTCTCGTTCAGAACGGAGAGGAAAATAAGACCAAAGATAAATAGAGATGAGAAGTAATTTTTAATTACTTGTAAATATATATAAAAGTGTTAAAAAAGTACCACTCTTGATTTATTTATAAGTCCATTTTTAAAAAATTGGTCCTTATTATAAGTCCAATTTTAGGGTAATATATGCATTTGCTACATTTTTGCCTCTATTAATTGCAATAAACAAGAAAAATTTAGAGAAGACCCATTTAAGGTCTCAAGCGACCAAGAAAATATCAAAAAAGTCCTAGAGAAAATTCTAATGTAAAAAAAGTCACAATGAGTTGTTAAAAAAGTTGTCAATGCCCTATTAAAGGAGTTATTAATAGGACCCTTTTGACATCATAAATTTCTCTAGGACTTTATTGACATTTTTTTGGTCCCTTGGGACCTTAAAGGAATTTTTCCAAGAATTTATTATGTTGACTTTTGAAACAATGATAGATAAAGGCAAAAAATTGAAAATTTAGTCCCTAATTACTAAGTTAAATAACTCTTCTTGATATGTGAGAATTAGTTAATTTAGATTTATAAATATGACCAGTTAATCATCATTCATCCAAGTATTGCTTAAAAAATTCACAGGAATTGAAAAAAGTAAAATAAAAATTACGATCCTTGTAACATACAAAACTAATGTTTACATAGCCTTCAACTGCAGCACCAAAAAAGGCCAAAATCTAACTATCCAACTAATAAATATCAATATTTGCAACAAGTTGTGATATTCATAAATTATTCTATCAAAAAAAGTTCATAAATGATGAATTATCAATGAAACATATCACTTTTCTTTAACAGTGTAAATTAAAATTAATTTCTCAACATAGGATCACATTACTTGATCTTATATATACTTCTTCGCAATTTAGAGAACACATCTGAATATAACAAACGGTCATAAATTATTCTATAAAAAAAGTTCATAAATGATGAATTATCAATGAAACATATCACTTTTCTTTAACAGTGTAAATTAAAATTAATTTCTCAACATAGGATCACATTACTTGATCTTACATATACTTCTTCGCAATTTAGAGAACACATCTGAATATAACAAACGGTTGGTTGAGATAGTAAGTGACCTAACCTCTAAAAAGAGGAGAACATAAATTTGAATTCTAGGATATGCACTTGTTGGAAAAGATTAAAACATTTTGCAGTTTAAACCTAGAAAAGGGAGACCCTTCACCAAATCAAAAAGAAAACACACCTGATTTAGCATTGCATGAAAATTCAAAGAATTGTTAGTAGGGGTAAAATCATCAGCTCTCCACCTTTTAGCTATTCATGAAGGGAGCCATGGGCCTGGATCATATGAGGAGAGGGAGGTGAAAAGAAATGGAAGATTATGAGAGAACTTAAAAAGTTGAGTTGTTTGGTAAACATGAGAATGAAACTTAAGTTGAAGAAAAATAAAATGTTTTGTAAGAAGAAAGGGCATTTGATTAAGTGGGAAGGTGAGGTAAAAAACTCAAAATGCCCTTGCCATAAAAAAGGGGAAAAAGACTTGACTGAATTTTTTGCTAACTCAACGTTAGTCACACCACAAATATACAGATTAACAAGTCATTAATTAAAAAGTCACAAAAGCTGCTTCCCAATGCATTATCTACTTGTGTCCCCTGCTAGAAGCAACATGCCATTGGGGAAAATTATTAATTCCACACAACCCGCTCAAACAGCACAACATACAAACCCATTGTCATTTGCCTAGATTTGAGCTTCAATTTTCCCCTCCTTAAACTTGTCCTTCGCCTCGTCCTTCAACTGTGGTCACTTCCACCATTAGCTCATTGCTTGCAAGTCTTTAAAGGTGGACTGTTTACAAGGGGATTTTTTGTCCCATAAATTGTCTCTCCAAGAAAATTTTTCCGAGCCCGCCACTTTTGATGGGATTTCAGTTGCCCATGTTTAAGGGAACTCAGTGCCTAGCGGGAACTCAATTTGATGAAAGATTTTGGCCCCAAAAGTGTTTTTGGCCTGGGAAAATTGTCATGTTCTCTTTCCCTCGCATGCTTTCTGGTAATTCTTGACTTGTACTTTTTGTATTCTCTTTGACATAATGGATCAAAATATATATATATATATATATATATATAATATATATATATATCAGAAATTATCAGCCAAATTCACTTGTTTGCCTAAATTGTGTCAAGTATTACTTTGGCATTGGATTTTTATTTTTATTTTTATTTTTTTCCCGAACAAACACAATGGAATAAATTTAAACTCAAAATTTTAACGTACTCTGCTACAATCATTACGTATCATTATAGCTTGAATCTTAACATCAATCTTGTACTACTACTAAAGATGAAAATTTTAAAGAGAAAACTCAAGGGACAAAGCAAAGATAAGTAGAGCGAATCCATCAACAACAGAAAATCTTGATTCCCTCAGGAAATACTGTCACAGAGAAGAAGTCATGCGTTGAATACTTGAACTCTAAAACACAACCAAATAGGCAATCTCAGTACAACTACGACTATCCAAGGTAGGGAAGATGGTTGTTGCTGGATGAGCAAGAATCAGATCAAAAGATATCAGAACCTGATTCATTTATTAAAACCAGATCTTTTGAATGTGTCTTTGAGCAAATCACTGCGAGCCATACTTCGGGCTTGTTGTGGCGGAATGTAACCATACTTCTTCTTCAAAACCTCTTTGACAAAATCATTGCGAGCTTTAATTCGAGCTTGCTGGGGAGCAACATTGACATAGGAAAGGTGCACCCCATAAGCTAACATGGCAGCAGCAGAGAGGAAACAGCCAATGCTCATTGCCAATTTCTTTGGTGTTGAGGAAAACATAGCACCATGTTTGTTCAAACGCATGTATCTAGCTACCTATAACACAATAAAACATCATTATTCATCATGCCATGCGTAATTACCAATTGAGACCATATGCTCAATCGCCTCACAACTCAAACTCGTGTACTTTGGCTAAGCCCAGTACTGATATCAGTATATATGTATTCTCAAGTGGGGATTTTCAGAGAAGAGAGACATGTAGTGATATAAGTTAGAAGCACAAATCTATTTTCAACGGGATAGAGCGTAAATATAACTCGTTTTTTGCCTATTTATTTCTCCGATACAACAAAGCTATTCACATCTCTTCATGCTATATCAAGATTACTCTAGTACTTTGAATAATACTTCTCATTACAGATATTCATAAATATGGATCTGGTTCCATTTCAGCTTTACAAGCAAAAACATAAAAATCAAGTGGGACCATAGAGCCAGCTCTGAGCTTGTGCAGAGTTGAACAAGCCAAGTAGCTCCTTATAAGCCATTCAATAGAAAGAAATAAAGCTTGGAATTCATAAAGAAATAAAACTTGGAAATTCATATTCTATCTTTTCTCCCTCGAAAATTGAGAATAAATTTGAACAAAATCTGATTGTTCAATTACGAAGACTGTTCACGCACGCACGCACTAAGAAAGTTCCGACCTGAAGACAATGAATTGTTCAAAATGAGTCATTTAGAATCTGAATACGAAAGTTCCTGACCTAATTGACCTTCTGCGGCGAAAAAATTCCAATCCTCATCACAGGTGAATTCCCAAACATATAAGATTAGGAAAGCTAGGTTAGGAATGCAAATAATGTAAGGCATTTCATCAAACATATAAGATGCACCTCACGAGAAAATACCGTACAACACCATTTTAACAGAGACAACATGATTCCACCAGCAATCAGAAACGTCGGTCATGGTGGAAAACAAATGCAGAACTGTAGTTCCATTTTAAGACCAAAATATGTGAAATCTTACAGAACGTACCTTCAGGGTTACATCAGCAAGACGCCTGTATCGATTCCTTTGGATTTGAAGCTCTTCAATCTGGTTTTAATTCAACGCACAATGTCTAATGATTTGTTATGGGATGGAGTTCTGGAATTACAGGGTAGTGGAGTTTGAAAAACGAAGCAATGCATTGCTGACGTAAATAGCAATTTCTATCTGTTGATTCAATCTGGTTTCATTCACCGCTCCTAATTTTTTTATCGGAAATTGTATTTTCTTCCCTAGGCTTTATTTAAATTAAACCTAATTTAATAGCAATTTATATATTAAATTTGCGGTTAAGTTTTAATTTTATCTGTTGATTTTATTTGATTATAATTAACTTCCATCCTCCCAAATTTTTATTTTTTGTTCATATCTCACTAACATAAATAATAATTTATTTTATTGAGGACTTAAATATATTTTTCTGCTTTTTAATTTGATAATACTAAAGAAAAAATATGGTTGAATATTTGTGAAATATAATGATTAAATCATAAAAAAAATATGAAATAAAAATTAAACTGAAGGTAAAATTAAAAGTTAAATTGGAATGAAATAAAAGAAAAAATGAAAATGAAACCTCAAACAAAATTAAAAAGATGAAAGTAAAACTTGTCAAGGAGATTAAAGTGAAACTTATGAAAATATTCAGGGAAAAATTTGAAACTCACTCAATGTCTGCTAGTAAAATTAAAGGATTAAAAAGTATAATTTAGCCAAAATTTTGAAATGAACTCATGGAAAATGCATTTTTCCTCATTATTTAATAATCTATTTTTCACTCACTAATAGGGAGGGATTTTTTATTCCTTTTGCTAATTTAAATAAAAGCTTTGAAATTAATGTTTAAACAGTAAAACCCATTGAGTTTTGCTAAAGGAAAAATTCATTAAAACAAATACTCTATATAACTAACTTCACACCAATGACATTGTACCTTAAAGGCATGAAGACCGCCCTTCAAATGAAAATCATAATTTTATTTTATTTTTTGGGTGAAAAGCAGGGCCTCAGCCCATCTCATTCATGAATAATAATAGATCGAGGATACACACATCCCATGCAGTCTCTGTACAACCATTTAACTACCTCTTGGGGAGGGCTAACAATTTTTTTTCCCTCACCTCTTGCTCAAAACATGCATTTGCCAGAAAATCAGCACAAATGTTACTTTCTCTATACACATGCTTAATCAAAGATTAGAAAAGTTGCTCATAACCTATCTGATATGCCACAGCAATCGAGATTCCCTAGCATCTTCTTCCTGCAGATTTTGCAGCAAGGATACCACAGTAGTAGAGTCGCACTTCAATATTAATATGTCAAAGTTGTAAGAGTGAGCAAGCTCCAAACCAGTCAATATCGCCACAGCTCTGCCTTTATAGCAGTATATGAGCCCAGCTTTTTTGCAAAGCCACATATCCATTCAACCTCATTTCCTCTAATCAGGCCACTGCACCCTGCTACTCTCTTCAAGCCTTTAGAAGGTCCATCCATATTGAGTTTTACCCACCCCTCCACTGGAGCAACCCAACCAATAAACACTTCCCTTTTACTGCCACTACAAGAAAAAGGTAAATACCGACCGATTATTAGAGGCGGTTTTACGTAAAACCGCCTCTAAAACACATTTAGAGGCGGTTTTTACACGGGAATTACAAACCGCCTCAATATTATTAAAAAACAGGCGGTTATCTTAATCCGCCTCTAAACCGCCTCTAAAACACATTTAGAGGCGGTTTTACCACGGGAGATACAAACCGCCTCAATATTATTAAAAAACGAGGCGGTTATCTTAATCCGCCTCTAAATGGAACATATAGAGGCGATTCTTGAGGCGTTTTTGCCCAAAAATCTGAATCATTCGAAATTTGTTATTATAAACCGCCTCTAATTTACATTTAGAGGCGGTTGGGGAGGCGCGGTGGCGGAACCACACTCAAAAAGTTTAGAATATACATATTTAGAACGAATCTTGTTACAACTTGTTTCGATAGTGTCGTTGGTTACATTATCACCCAACACACCTAGAGGTGCCAGTTCGAACCTTCCCTTTTCCTTTTAGATCCCTTTTTCATTTTCGAGGCGGTTCGTAAAACCGCCTCTGAAACCGCCTCTAAATGATATTCAGAGGCGGTTCAGAAAACCGCCTCTGAATTATATTTTGAGGCGGTTGTACTAGCGGTTCCTTCAAACCGCCTCGCTTTGGCTCCCGACGGTGGTAACTTCGACGTTTTTTCAACCGCCTGCTTGTGCAATTAGAGGCGGTTTGAACCGCCTCTAAATGCTCCTAAAACCGCCTCCATTTACTAGTTTTCTTGTAGTGTGCCTTTAATCCTCCCAAACTCCACATTCCTCTGCTTAATCTCCATTGCATACCTCTTCGCTATGCAGCTCTAATTTATAGGTATAGTAAAACCTTCCTCAGATAGGCTCCTATTCTACCAACTCCAAAGCTGCCAGCAACCCAGGCCAAAAATCATTGCCTATTTATTATTAGATGCAGATAAGTTCCATTCGAACCATTGTTTTCCCTACAATTGCCAAAACTGAGAGTCAACACTCCTTCTTTCCAGCTCCCCCCACATCCTCCTCGCTACTGCACAGTCTCGTAAGACATGTAACAGGTTTTCACTCTGATCTAAACAATAATAACACAAATCAGACCATCATCTTCTGCCTCCGCTCCCCTATTAGAAGCCTGCCATGAATAGCAAGCCATAGAAATATTTTAATCCTTTGATGCCCTTTCAATTTCCATAGTTTCCTCCATCCCCATCGCTAGACTCCTGCTCAGCCCACATTAAATGATACATTTTTGCCACACAGTACCTGTTCTGCATATTGCTTCCCCATCTAATGAAGTCATTTCCTTTCAATGGATTTGGAGGGGGAATCGCCAAAATAAGATTAAGCTCTTCCTCCTTGACCCAAACTCCAATCCTCTCAATATTCCACTCCCCTTCTCCATTAACCATATCCTTAACCTTAATTTCTATGTCCGCATCAGACACCACCACAGAGATCTTATCAATTAATCTACACCCCACATCAACCCAATGATCCTTCCAGAAATTAATACTTTTACTATCACCTACCTCCCACATAATATTCCCCACAACCAGAGGCCATATCTGACCCAAACTTCTCCATAACTCCGAATCTGATTTAACCATTCTACACTCCTTGTGCAGGTCTCTATCTCTCTCATACTTACCTCTTAACACCCTAGAATAGAGATTATTTGGCATGGCAATTACATTCCACACTACCCTGCCCAATAACGCCTTATTCATCACCTTAAGATTTCGCAATCCTAGGCCGCCATTCATTTTCCCTTTACAAATAGTGTCCCAACTCTCAGCGTGAACCTTCCTTTTTCCTACTTCACTACCCCAAATAAAATCCCGCTGTATTTTTTTCCATTTGGCTTCGCACATTTGCTGGGATTAAAGTATGCTGCATATTGAAAACCGCCATTTGATTAGTAACCGCCTGAACCAAGGTAATTCTTCCAGCCAAGGAAAGCGTTTGTTTCTTCCAGGAGCTCAACTTCCCCTACATCTTGTCAATAAGGTGATGAAACCTCCTCTTCCTATCCCTTCCTTTCGTCATGAACGCCCCTAGATATCTCCCTAGATCATTCATCCTCTTAAAACTAGTAAGCAAAACCAGATCTCATTTTGGGCCTTCCTCTCTACATTCTTAGAGAAAAAAACACTCGTCTTCTCCACATTAACCCTTTGGCCTGAAATCTCACCAAACTTACTCAAAATCTCCATAACTAATCCCATCTGGTCCATATTTGCTTCACAGATCAATAGCAGATCGTCCGCAAATAGCAAGTGGGATACCTCTATACCATGGCGCCCCATTCTTAAGGGTTTCCACTTACCTTTATTCACATAGTCTAAAATTAGGTGAGTTAACTTTTCCATACCTAACACAAAAAGATATGGAGAAAGAGGATCCCCTTGCCTCAATCCCGTAGAAGGAGTAAAAGAATCCCGCTTACCTCCATTCCACATAGCAGCCATATTTGTCGAAGTCATGCAGCCCTTTATAACTTCCCCAAGTTTCTCATCAATCCCAATTTCCTTCAAGACATTTCCAATAAAATTCTAATTCATCATGTCATAGGCTTTTTCTAAGTCTATTTTGATTATCATAAAACCTTTCTTTCCACTAAGCTAATTCTATAGTGTGCACAATTTCTTTTGCAACAATAATGTTATCATGTATAATCCTTCCCAGCACAAAACTAGTTTGAAAAGGCGATACTAGCCTATTCATAAGCGGTTTCAGCCTATTTACAATAACTTTTGACAGTCCCTTATATAAGACATTGCAAAAAGCAATAGGGCAAAACTAACTTACCACTTCCGGTTGCTCCATCTTAGGTATAAGTACCAACAAAGTGTCGTTGATCTCGTTGATTCTGTTCAGATCCTCCTAAAACTGATGATTGAACTTCCCACCGGACTCCAATTATGTTAATAAAATGCTTTCAGCTGGAAAACCATCCCCACCCCGAGCTTTGAACCCCCCCCCCCCCCAATTTGAAAAAAAATGCCTTTCTAATCTCCTCCCCACTAACATCCCTCCCCAAACAATTCAGCTGCTCTTCCTTCACCTCCCCCCATCTTTGATCTGTCATAGTCCAGCCCTTATCAGCCCGACTTTCCCTAAACAGATTAACATAGTATTCTTGCAACAAAGTCACAATCCCTTCCTCATATCCACCCACAACCCCTCAAAATTCTTTAACATTTTAATTTTGTTTCTCTTTCTTCTACACAAGGTTTTGGTATGATAGTACCTTGTGTTTCTATCCCCCTCCTCCAACCATCTACCCCTTGATTTTTGAAACCATAAAACCTCCTCCTGCCTCAATGTCTGAAGTAACTCCTCTTCAAGATCCTTCTCTAACCGAGCTAGATAAGGATTACTTTGTCCCACCATACTCTATTGAATCCCATTCAGCCTATTCAAAATTCTTTTCTTGCGACTCTCTATTCTTCCAAACACATCCTTATTCCACTGCTTTAGATCTTGTTGCAATAAAATCAGCATCTCATTTAGCTCTTCTTCTTCCCTCCAACTACTCCGTAGGAACTCTTCAAACTCACCATGCATCTGCCAAGCCACTTCATACCTGAAATTTCGTACTCTAGCCCTAGCAGAATCCATAACCATTTTAATTAGTAAGGGATGATGATCAGATCTCACTCTAGGGATGACTCTAACCTCTGCATCCTCAAACATCTCAAACCAGTTAACATTGCATAAACACTTTTCTAGCCTTTTGAACACTCTTTCTAATCCCTCCCATTTTGGCCCTTTCCAAGTAAAGAAAGGCCTACTTGTTTCCATATCAAGAAGGCTACAGTTCTGAATCCACTCATTGAACTTCTTACACCTCATCTCACTAACTCGCCCCCTTCCTTCAATGGGGTTTTAATTTCATTAAAATCCCCTGCCACTAACCAAGGCTCAGTAATTTCCCTAGCTAAACTGTGCAACAAACTCCAAGTCTGTTGTCGCTACTACTCACATGGATTGGCATAAACAGTAGTGAACAACATTTCCTTCCAACCAAGTCTCAATCTACAATGAAGGAACTGATCCTCATGTGCTAACACATCCACACTAAGGTCCTCCGAATTCCATACCGTCCAAATTCCCCCTGCAAAACCCACAGCCTCCACTCTCACTGAATATTTGAATCCCCAGACTTAATAACCTTTATTGCTTGATTGCCACTGATACGCGGTTCCAAAATGACTACAACATCGACCTTATACCTATGTTTCAAATCTCTTAGGACAGTTGCAAAAGACTTGCTCGTTGCCCCCTGCTATTCCATGTTAGGATATTAATCATGATACCCGATATTAATAGGTAACACAACACAAAATTTAAGCATCAGCGAGCACAGGGGTAGTAAACTCTCCCCCCATACTCATACCTCCACACTCTTGTAGTACCTCATCCCCTCCCACCATACTCACATCATGAGAGGTCATAGCCACCCTGTTTAAATTTTTCCCTGGATGCAGATTCTCCTTTTCAACCATGTTCATTTCCTTCCCCTTATTCAGGTCCATATTACTTTCTGGCACCACTGAACAATTTTCAATGAATTGTTTCTCTTCATGAGTCCTACTTCTCAAGACCTCATTGCTCTTTGCTTTCAATACCCTTCCCTCCTTGCTTCATGTCCACTAGATTCTCCTTTGGTTGCGCCCCTTACAAATGCCTTAGATACTAAATCTGTTACAACACCCCTGCCTTCATAGTACTCATTTCCCCTGTTTATTCTGATAGCTCTGAACCTTCACCCTATACGCTTGCACATTTGTTGAATCAACTCCCGTGTTAACTGCACTATGTTCCCCATTCAATCCACTAACCACCTTCTCATCATCCCCCAGTAAAACTGTGAATCTTGAGCCCGAGTTGTGTTCTTGAATAGAGACATCAACTCTCCTCGGTCTTCTTGCTTGTTGCACCGTCTTCCACACATCCTTTTCCTTTCCCACTTCTTCCCCACCTTCCTTCGTCTCCCCCTGAATCTCTACCTCCATACCTTCCTCAGCTTTTGATTTATGGAACCTCTCACATCCCTCTTCGTTGTGCCCAAACCAACTACATTTAGTACACAAACAGCTCAGAATCTCATACACTATATTTAGTTTATATCCCTCCACACTAAATGACAGAATCAAAGGCTTCGTAAGATCTAATTCAATGCACATACGTGCAAACTTGCCCCTGGAATGTTGTGCCGTATGAACATCAAGACGAATAGCTTTCCCAATGGCATTTCCCAAATTTAGAAGGAATTTCTTATAAAAAAGAGGAGCAGGTAACTCAGGAAACTTGACCCATGCAATTAGAGACTCAATCTTCTCATTCTTCAGATTGAAATCAGGCTTCCAACGTGAGACACTCAAATAAGCATTAGCTATGACCCACGGCCCCCTAGCAATGCCCCCATATCATCATCAACGTGCTGGAAACTCACCAAGTAAAACTCATTTTCCAGATCAAAAATGTCAATCTTACCTTTTCTCTCCCAAAGCTGCCTTAGCTTTTTCACCATGAAACCATAGGCTGGCTGTCTACCCATCAACTTCACCACCAAAGTCCTTCGAAAAGACCTCTGTAATCTCTCCTTCTCCTTTTCCTCGAAATTAGACCTAGGACAAAGTGGATCAGATAAATCCACCGTGATTCCATCGCTTGAGTTCAGGACTTTTGCAAAGTCAATGTCGGAGCCATAGTCCTCTGAAACTTCATCGTCTTCATTTCTCGCCCATTCCCACCAACATAGCTTGGAATTCACATTCTGAAGGAGTAATTCCTTGTATGATTTTGGCGTTTGATCCTTCTCATCAGCTCGCATCCAATTTTCATCTCACACCTTCATTGATTCCTCACCCGTAAATTCCTTCTCAGCAAAACACACCTTCCTCTTCCTCCTTTCCAGTTCATCGCGATCATCCTCCAACATCTCCTCACCTTCCCCTCCACGCAAGGCACGATCAGAGGGGACACTCATCTCTTCCGCCGCAGTGGGTGACGGATCTCTCAATCCCGATGACGGAAACGCAAGCCCTAGCAGAGCTCAGTCAAACGCGTTGAAAATCATAAATTTAATCTTGTTTATAAACTCAAATTATCCATGTCTGTTTCTTTCATAGATAAATAAATAAATCTAACTCTCTCAAACTTTCAAATAGGCAACTTTTAGGGGATTTTTTTGGAAAATCACTAAAATAGATAGTTGAATTATTCAATTTTTAAATTGAGTTGTTAAATTCAACAAATTCTAAATTAGATCATATGTCTTAAAATAAAATTTTAGAATTCAATAACTTTACCTTATTACTCCTCATTTGATTCCAACTCAATAATGAATATGTGTAACATCACTCATTTATCTCCATTATTTATCTATTTTTACAGAAATACAAGCCCATTAATTACTCTCTCACCTTTGCACATTTTCAAAAACATAATCTCTTTTTGCTTGTCATAAATATATTCATATTGCTTTCAAAAATATTCGTTCAGCATTGCCCTCTACACGAACCATGGTTCGGAACCCGGCCGGACCGGCCGATACGGACCAAAAATCAGTCCAAGTTAGGGGTAAAACCGGCCTAGAAACTGGTTCGAGTTAGGGGTAAAACTGGATTCCCGAGTTGACCCGGAGTCAACTTGGTCAACTCGTCCGGCCGAGTCAGAGTCAAAAAATTGGTTTTTCTTTAAAAAAAAATTGACTGAAGGAGAACGAGAAGGAAGTGAGAGTGCAACAATGGCTGGCGGAGATCACGATTTGAGTTCGTCAAAGGTCGAAGCTTCTTTGGTCGAAATAATGGAAACGGATTTTGACTGGTAGAATTTCTTACCGTTCACAACCAGGAGCTCCACGGTGCCTCCAAGCTTCTTAATCTCGAGACAGAACGAGATGGAAGAGAGACAGAGAGAGAGAGACATCTAAATCTAAAAATTTGAAGGATCAAGAGATATATCTGTGACACAAAACGAGAAGGAGAAAGGACCGAGAGAGGAAGAGAGATCTCGAATCGATCGAAGAGTTGAAGCCTTGAAGGAGAGAGAGAAAGAGAGCTCAACGCGAACATGGCGACGGTGACAAAAAAAACCAAACAAGTATTGTTAACTATATTGAACAAAAATCAAAAGTCAAAAAGCCTATACCTTACCCTCTAGCCTATACCTGCCCCTGCTACGCACACATCACGATATGAGAGCAACTATTATCCCTTTTCTTGTGTGATCTCCTTTTTTTCAAAAAAATCAATATAATATTATATATGTTCTCATGTACATCCCAAAGATATCTTCACATATTTTGATCATAAAATATTTTTATATTTATCTGTTTTAATTAATACCGGTATGACTTCGGTTTAACTCCAGTCTGACTCATTGACCCTTAACCCAGTACCTCCATCGGTCAGTGATCGATCCAGTTTTCAGAACCTTGCACATAACCCTTACTAGGGAGAGATGGAAGAAGTGGTACAACACTCGAGAGGGAGAGAAGTGGTGGAGAGGGGAAAGAGTAACTAATGAGTCCGTATTTTTATTTAAAAAATAATAATATAGATGGATGAATGATGTTACTCTCTGTCCAAAAAAAAGAAAAAGAAAAAAGAATGATGTTACACCTGGGACTATTTATTAATTGGGAAAATCTCTTTAAGTTCCAAGGGGCTAAGAAAATATCAAAAAGTTCCATAGAAAATTCTGATGTCAAAAAGATCTCAAAGAGTTGTTAGAACCCACCGATAGAGTTGTTAATCACTTACGAAAGAGTTGTCAATGAGACTTTTTTGACAATATAATCTTCTCGTGGGATTTTTTTTTGAAATTTTCTTGGTCCCTTGGGACCTTGAAGGGATTTTTCTAATAAAATCCTATTTTATGACATATAACATGATTTAGAATTTATAATGATTAAAATATAATTAATCCTTAATCGAATTTAATATTTCTAATTATAAGGCAAAAAGATATTAATAATAAAATAGAAATATTACAAAGTACTAGTTATAGTAGAACAAAAAGAAAAATTAACTACATCATTAAGCATATAGGGGGCCTTAATCCAATTTAATTAAAAAAAGTTAGCAAATTCACAACTATATCTAACACGATGAAATAAAAAGTATATTTTAATTACATATCACTTATTATGAATAAAATTTAAATACCAAATTTTTTTTTTTTTGAATTATATTAGTTCACACTATTGAAATTAAACAAAATTATAATTATTTTATGACATATACAATAATGAATGTTGGAAAAAACATAAAAAAATGAGTACTATTAAAATATTTTGCATTTCAAAACATGGGGCCGGAGATTAACTGATTTATAATAAAATTATAAAGGTGAAAATTGAGTTTAAAAAAACAGCTAAAATATTGTATACATATATTTTTTGTTTTTAAATTTTCTAATCCTTTTATCTTGATCCGTCCAATTTTTATAAAACTATTTCAGGTCCTAGTTCAATAGCAACTTCTAGCTCAATGATGAGTAAATATTGGCCCAAAGGGATCTTACTGCTAAAACGACATAAAGTTAAAATCTGAGCCGTTGTTGTGACTGATTAACGATCCAACTGGTCGGTGTGATCCAGCTCTAAAACACCCCTATGAACTTTCAAATAAGTTGCCAATTAAAAATAAAGAAAGAAAATTCAATGGTCTTACAACTTATTAGCATGACTGCTTTTCAATAAGGGGGAGGCTGCAAGTTTAGTTATGCTTGTAACCTCATGCCTATGCCGTTATAGATTAAAAACTACAAAAGGGAAAAATGTACTATTTTCTATTATATTTAAAGGCATATTAAACTAGTAGTACAAGACAACAAAATATCATGAGTTCACATATCAAATATATATATCGTTAAAATCATGAAATAGAATAACTTTTTATTTTTTGGTCGGGGTGTGTTAGATAGTCTCTCCGGTTCTTAATATAAGATCTATTTATTAAAATTTGATTAAATTGTAGAACTTGGTTAATTTAATTAATATGATATATATTTTCTAAAATATCCTAGTCATCTTCCTTAATTCCCTCTCCTTCTTAATTATGTTGAGGAAGCATCAGGGGTGAATTGAAAAAAGATTAACCGATATGAAAAATATGTCTTATATTCAGAACCAAGATCAATTTCTCAAATATATCCTTTATTATGGAATAGAGTGAGTTTTTTGATATTGAAAAATTCAGCCAATATTCATCCCTATTCTGTCTGGCATTTCTCCGAAGAGCAAATGGATTCAAATCCAACAAGCTTCTCAAGTCTCAACAAGGAATAAAAGCTATTTTGTCACACCTAATGGGTCAGGGGGGAAAACACAGTATCCGGGTACAAATTGTACACTACCTCAGCTCAGAGTATCAGATTATCTGAATCCAAAGCAATGGGGAAATACACCATCCAAAAAAAAAAAGGTGTACATGTAATAATCTATTGTAAGTACAGTATATATACTCGAATAATCAATATACAAGATAAAATGAGACCTGATGCATACGCCTAACCCAGGAAAACCCAGTTAAGTGGCATCAGAAATAGTTCCTTTTCAGATAAGTAAGTTAGAAACTCTCCAGCTATGCAGATTCTGCTCCAACTAGAAATTAGTGATTTTGGGTCAAAAATTGCACAACACGAGCTGTGATGCAAATTGAATTCTCAACCACCTTCCCTATTTCAGCACAAAAAACAAAGTCTCAACAACCAAGGCTTTTCATGATGCTGCCTAACTCATCAATAACAACCCCCGGATTTGCATGTGATCCATCAAGGTTGATCGCATGATAGGCCAGTCCCTTCCACTGGGCGATCAATTGAAAGTGTGGGCGTCTGAATTGGCTGGTAATAATCTCCAAAATGACAGTATGAGGTGATGCAGACACAATGTGAGTTAGACCGGCGACATGAGTGCCGATGATAACTGATGCATCTTGAATGGCTTGGACCTGCTCCTTCACAAGGTTAATTTTGCAACCTTCATAATTAGATGCCCAGCTCTTCAAGGACTGAAATACTTCTGGCACTGAAATACTTCTGGCTCATTACTTAGCCTTGATTCAACTTTACCACCATGACGAGGATGGGCTAAATAATCTTCACGACGAACAAAAAGGAGATTATGAGCTGAGAGACGTTTACTGACTCTGTGTTTCCTTAAGGGCAAGGACGGACCTTGGAAGAGACAATGGCCCCCCCAAAAAAAAAAATCAGACTGAATGAGGGAGAAGAAGATAATCCACTCTCTCTCTAGCTCCTCTCACTCCTTTACTCTGATTCAGTCATCGTCAAAGGTTGAATAAGAGGGTGAAGATGAGCGCTCTACTCCTCTGGTCCAGTCCTAGCCTTCTCTCGTCGAGCAACTGATGGCCACAAGCTACTATGCTTGACAAATTCCCTTCTGAATTTAAGCCTGCTGTTTGGTGGCCCAAAACTGATAGCTGATAAGACCAATGACTTCCAAAAGCAAGTCGCTAGATCCCACAAGAAAACGAATAATGGATGGCGTCCTGAACTAGAAAAGGAAATTATGCAGATTATTGAAGTGATGAAGAGCAAAGGCTTGGAGGACTATGACAGACTAGGCAACTTGGCTCTCAAGGTCAACAAAAGTACAAAACCTTGGCTCTCATGGTGATTTCTTCAAGTTGCTGCAAGAGAGCGATGAATACATTGCTGCAAGATTCTCTGTTTTCTGCTGTGAGCAATGGTGACTGTCTGTTTGAAGGCTGTGAATGAACAGTAACCAGTGGCCCCCCCAAAAATTTGTGTCAAGGTCCGTCCCTGCTTAAGGGTAACCCAAAATATACCCTGACCATTTCTCCAAACTCTGATAGACGTGCTGTCTTGAGATTATCAGGGTTTTGCCACAGCTCATGAGCAGATGCCCCCTTACAATAAATATCTTCAGTAAGACCTTTAAACAGTGCTGTTTCATATCCCAAAGGCCACAGAATGGCATGGCGAAAACAGACGGGACCAGTAAAGTTTTTAGCATATCTGAGGCTCGAGAACAATGCTTTCCATGTCTCTTCCAGGGGTGTCTGAAAATTTTCACCAGCATCAGAAAAGTGGCAGGCTTATAGGGCATTTCAACATTCTTTGAACTTTGCAATTTGCAACAAGGTAAGCAACTATATGTTTCTTCACAGATCTTAATTAAATAGAAGAATAGCAATGGATTTTAAGAAAATTATGATTCCTGAAAGTCACAACTTTAACTCAAATTGAAAATAAAAATCAGCTTCCTCATCAATTACCAATGCAAAAGAAGAAAAATATTTTTATATTTCAATTTGAATAGGGTTGCCCAGTGCATAAGGCTCCCACCAAGTGTGATGTATAGAGGGATAGATGTATGCAGTCTTACCCTCACAAACGGAAAGGCTATTTCCAGGAATAGGTGTAGTGCTAGCAAACAAGCATAAATAATTTCTGCAAGTTTCACTGGTGCTTACAATACATTCTGTCTCAAGAAGGGATAGCTTAATCACGTGATTTCACTCATATGAGCTTGTAAATATACACAAAACAGGAGCCTCTATCATCAGAGGAGATTCCAGTGAAGGAAGGCTGCGACAAAGAAGCCACGACTATAGTTCTAGATTTTCTCCTTATGTTGCCTGTGCTCTGATTGTTGGTTTGATATCTTCCTCTGATTTGGATATTTTTTTGGGTTGTAAAATGTATTATGCTATTAAATCTTCTGATTTGGATTTGATGGCTGGGTTTTCTCGCAAAGAAGATGAGGGCAAATTGTGTTGAGTCTTACTCTTTTTTTTAATCCCATGACAAGCCAAACATAATTTTAAAACTCATTTCCACTCCCAATCCCATGTCTAATCCCATTCCCAGTCATTTAAAATTCAATACCTCATGCCAAACAAGTTGGCCCAAGGATTTAGAGAGAGCAAGCATAAACATTTTTTCTGTAGGAGTGAATAGAGACAATGTTGTGTTTCACTCTATAATGAACAATAAATTAGGACACAAATAAAATTCCTAGTTTCTCAAAGGGCATTGATAGCCAAAGATCATATGTTTAACCCATAGACTTTTTCAATACTCACA
The DNA here is from genome assembly GCA_019022655.1 of Acacia acuminata. Taxonomy (NCBI): domain Eukaryota; kingdom Viridiplantae; phylum Streptophyta; class Magnoliopsida; order Fabales; family Fabaceae; genus Acacia; species Acacia acuminata. The sequence goes on along the minus strand of JAFJYI010000225.1, from coordinate 297,415 downwards.
GTTATCCGATAAATGAGCCATCACATGTTATTCTTATATAAGTGATTTATAGTTTATTAAACAACTGCAAGAAGGATAGGTAAGTCATGCGTCACAAGTTTTCTTCTTCAAGCTTAAATAATGAATCCATGGGAAACCATTGCTTGGTCCAACAGTTGACTTTCATAGAAAGATAGGGGCAAAAACAAAGACCAAATGTCATGAGCATACCAATCTCTACACTTGTCTATACTCCAGTCAAATAAGTTTCTTCAAGTTCTAAACCTAAAAATTCCCAAGTTCCAGTCCTAACCTTTCAGTTTCTTACTGAAAACACTACTAATGAGTAATGACTAACTAACCAACCAACCGCCTTGAAGACACACATTGCACATTTACTTGTTTTTTGTTCAGAGGCAACAGTTCACACACTGAGCAGCATGAAAGACATAAAATATAGCGCATAACTGATCATGCATACCATACAGTGACCATCTACGAATACTAGATGTGGTCGATTGGGCAGGCTGGTGACTCTTGAAGAAACAAAAGCACCGTACCAGTCCGTTACAGTGTGAAAAAGATTCGCATACTCAAATCGCATCACCAGAAGGGTTGGCTCCTCAATCCACTGCATGTCAATACCACATGTCCGATAAAAGGCATGCAAGTCGAGGTAAGAGAACCCAAAACGATAATGAGACTAGACTTAAGCATATCAAATAAAAGGAACCATGAGATGACAAATTTTGAACGAAAGTACAGGACAGAGTTGAACAGAGTTGAACGATGAAGAAATAAAATCAAATATAATAGCAATGTAACCAATTATATTGATTCATCATCGCATTATATAAATTCAATACGTTCGTAATTGAGTGCGTTCATACTCGGATAACTTAATAATGGTTCCATATTTTCAAGGCGAGTCTGAATCAGAAACGTCAGGCGAATATTAGCATCTATAAGCTTAAAAATAAAAACGATATAGAGCAAACATTTCCTACAAACGCCAAGGTGATCAAAGTCTACAAATCCAAGAACAGGAATTCAAAAGATTACACAATTTCCATTTTCACTGTAAACCTCATTACCTCATCGCATGCAAATTCCTTCCCTTCAACGACCTGAATAGAACTAATCAAGTCACGCATTGTATGCCTCAAAATCTCGCCCTCAGGCACATACGGATCCAAAAAATCTTGGCTCACGAGCTTTTTCTCGCCATCAACAATCCCTTCTCTCCCCACAAGCTCAAACGCCCCCTCTTGAAACACGGGAAGTTCATCCTCCTCCGTCCTCCCAATGACCTCCTGCAACATCTCACCTCCTCTCGACACCATCCGAAGCTTCCCTCCCTCACATATCGATCTCCGCAGAGTCTCGCTGTACCAACACCGAAACCAACCGCTTCTTCCGGCGGAGACATTGGGAGAGAGGAGATCAAGGCGGCGCGTGAAGCCATTACCAAAATGGGCTTCGCAAGGGCGCAAGGGTACAGTATTTTCGGACTGAGAACAAGTGAGGTAAGACGGAAGAATAGGCCAAGGTTTTAAGAAGTGGGTTTGGGTGTGAGTATGAGTATAAGTAAAGTGGGTTTCATGGTTACCTATCAACAAGGGACAGCGAAGTCGCGGGCAAAAATGGGTGGGAAAGCGAAAAGGTTTAGAAGAGTGGGAGGTAAAGTAGAAGAAGATAGTGACCAAATTGAGGGCGAAGAGAAAGATGAGGATCTTCAGAAGCAGAGTGTTTCTTCTGTTCATCGCTTATTTCCCCCTCCGAATCCGTGATGACGGTGGAGGTGACTGACACAGTGAGTCGGCGACGGTGGGTGTGGGAAATCCAGTGAGTACTTTGCGAGATCGGAGCTATTTTGCCGTCGAGTTGATAGAGAATATTCAGGAAGGTTAGGGACGGCGTGCTGACGGCACGTTGGAATATTATCTGCTCCATCAGGCTTCATTTTGCACTAACCAACACTCATGCTATATTCTAAATTTTTTTATTGATTGGTAGCTCCCTTCTGTATTTAGTACTTGTGAGAGATTTGTCGTAATCTCCCAAAATAACCAGATTAGAAAAGGATTTACGGTATAATGTAACCTGGGTCGTTTCCCAACGAATTCGTTCGATTCAATTCGCACAAAGAATAAAAAACGTGACAATAAATGGGGAGTTTTTTGAATGAGGTTTTTTTGATTGAGAATAATATTAAAGACGCAATGTGAGAGATAAAACGAAATAACACTAATTGAACATAAAATAGAGGATTAAAGGATCAACCCACGATTTCGGATTCACTCACTACCCTTCCTCGAACGAAACAGTTTATAACCGAACTCGTAATCAACTCTAGACAAACTGAAATCTACGCATTTGTCTAGAAATTCCCTCAACCGAACAATCGTTCAGAATTTGTTCGAATCAAGTGGCGCACCTATATACGATCGCACGAAAATACTTTAACCCAAATCCAAACTTCGTCCTTGGGAAATATCGATTTGGGTTTTTAATCAAAAACCCAATCCGAACCAAAAATCAAATCGATTAAGGGATATAGAAACGAGTTAGACGGTTGCGATTAGCGCAAATCCTTTGAATAGTGGATGGAACCCTCATCGTGGATCAATCTCGAAATTTAGCCGAACATAATTAAGAAAGACGAAAAACAGACGATAATGACGAAGAACACGAAGAACATTGCGAGAATTTGAAAACTACTATTTTGATCCTCTGAATTCTAAAAACGTGAATGAGAATGTGTTTGTGGCTGCTACCTCACTTAACCTAAAATGGCAAAACGAAATGGGGCTCCAATCCACAAGTCAGGCCCAGAACGAAAATAAAATAAAATGGGCTTTAACTACAAAATTCGAGCCCAAAAATATATATGACTTCGGCTCCAAAATCAACCGCCCTCTTGTCCGAATTTGCTCTTCATGTCTTCATAACAATTGTAGCTCTTTGAATCATCTGAAATATGAGACAAAAATGAGGCAAATCCGATGTCTGGTTCAAGAGTTATGGTAAAAATGGTGAAGCAATGTAAAACTGGAATTTATTATTAAATAATGGCTAAAATATAATAAAAGGTCCAAGGCCCAAATAAGTATAAAAACTATTATTTATTAGCTAAAGAGTCCTAAATTATAAATCAAGAGACAAAAAATAGTGTATGAAATATTCAATTATCAAGTACCTAATCGTTTATAAGATAAAAATGATAAAGTTTGTACCGTATTTTTTACTATAAACTCCGTCCTATAATTATGATCGGACTGAGTAATTCATAAAGGTTTCATTACTTAATTAATGTAAGATTTGGAGACATGGGTACTTTTTCTTGTTTTAAGTGTATGTTTGGATTAATGATAGACAATCGTAATCATAATTTATATAAGTGACATTAGTTAAAAATGTCGTTGGTTAATCGTGATTTTTATTTAGATTTTTTTATTTTACAAGTTGCTTTAACAATTTCGATTATATTTGGATTTTATTTGATTAAATCACTTAATGAATTTCATAAAGTGATATTCAACGGAAAAAATAAATCAATGAAACTGGAAGAAAAATCATACATGTTAAGTATATTTTAGAGAAGCATATTACATAACATATCATTATCACGTGATTACTAAATAGAAAAAGGGATTATCATTTACGCCAAATTGACGGAAAAAAAATCTGCAGCGACGTAAAACGTGCCGTTTTCACTCAAAAACTTAAATGGACAGTGGGCCCCACCAAAAAAAGAATTTATTAAAAAACCACAAAGCTTCATCTTTTTCTTTGTAGTTGGTACGCAGTTTCATCTTCCACTCTTTCTATCCATTTTACCCACCTACCGACAGCAAGCAGCTCTGGATCATTCATGGAACATCAAACAGTAATAGAGGAATACATCGCCATATGATTCACAAGAACTTCAGATAATGCGAAAGATCTCCACCTCCCTCTGTAATTGCTGATCAAACTTCACAAGAACAGAGTAATATTCAGTTTCATCTCTCCCCAAAGACACCTCCCTTTGTGATTCCTCTATAACGTCCATCTCGAAGCAAAATCAAGAAAGGCAAGCGTCTTAAGGGCCCTATAAAAATACATCATTCCCCGATCAAAAGTGATAGTGTTTGACCTCTATAAGATGAAATGTGAATGTCAGAACTTGAAGAAACAGAAAACGAAGGAGACGGTGAAACGAGAAATGGGTCTTCCTTCATTTGTGGGGAACTTGTTGGAAAATCGATTATTGTTTCCCATAGAGGAAAAAGATGTGTTTTTCGTTTGTCGAGTGGTGGGAACAACAATGGGTAATCTAAAGGACACACTTTCTCTCTGTTTATTGCTTCTCAGCTATAAAGCTCAGTTTCAGAAGTGGAAGAAGAAGAAGAAGATGCAAGTGAAAAGGAAGAGCGAGAGGGTTGAGAAAAAGAAGAGAATTATTATGATCGATGAGTGAATGTGAGCAGTGGGGTTATCAGTTTTTGGAGGGTCGGAGAGAGAGAAGGAAGAACGAATGGGTCAAAGCTCGCGTATTTCTTAAATCGCTAATGGCTATATTACCGGAGGAGCGTATGCTTCGATGATGAGGAAGTATGGTTTGGGAGTAGATAATGTTGAAGATGCCAAGATTGTGGATGCGAATGGAAGGATTATGGACATAAAAGCCATGGGAGAGGATATGTTTTGGGCTAGAGGAGGAGGAGGAGAGAGAGTGAGAGAGGGAGAGAGAGAAGCATGGTGAAGGTTACGGGTGTGTGTAGAAAAGAAGAAGAAACGTCGGAGAAAAAGAAGAAGAAATAAACAGGAAGAAATGGCGCTTTTTACCCTTGCAGATTGTTGTTTTTACCGCGTGGCGAAAATGATAATCCCTTTATGGGAAAAGTATTTCTCCACCACTGGAGATAGAGTTATCTCCGGTGACCCCAAAACTACATCGTTTTGAATTAATGAAGGGTTTATTAGTAATTTTAGGTGAATTAATGAAGAGTGTTTTGGTAAAATTTATATGATTAAAAAATAAATAAAATTACGAAACACCCTTTATTAATCCAAAACGATATAGTTTTGGGGTCATTGGAGATAACTCTATCTCTAGTGACGGGAGAAATCCTTTACCCTTAGTTTATTAGCTAAACTAATTAGTTTGGAGAAAAAATAAAAATAAAATACTCTAAAGTAATTTAATTAGTTCCTTTAATTTCTCCAAAAAAGTTAATTTGGTCTTATAATTAGGACGGGAGGGAGTAATAATAATTAAATATAATTTAATAAATGAAAAATAATATTTTTATTTTATAATTGTTATTATTTAAAATAATTTAAAAATTCATGTTAAGTAATATTTAAAACAATATTATTTGAACTATTTTGGTTGAGAAATAATCAAGGTTAAAACCCTAATCGGCTACTAAAAACCAAGTATTAATTCAAGGGTTAGTGGGTTAGTTCTAAATCAAACCGGAGTTAAACCGGGGGCCAAACTGATAAGAAATTGAAAGTTTCAAAAAATTAATATGAAATTATAAGGAATTTTTTGTAAGAAAAAAAAGCGATTTTTTTTTTTTTGTAAAAAAAAAAAAAAAAAAACTTCGAACCATGTTGATGCCCAAATTAGATCGGTTTACTGACCGTTCACCAATTTCCAATCGGGTTTCAAAACAATGGAAATAATAGGCAAGGGAATAGGATATTGTCACTACCACTTTTTCACCGTTAGATCAGAATCTCATATACATTTATCATTTCTCTCTCTTATTGAGATTCTGATCTAACGGTGAAAAAGTGGTAGTAACATAAAATTGGTAGTGACAATATCCTATCTCATAGGCAAGATATATGTAGAGAATATTTTGAGAGAATTTTGGAGAAGGGACAAGACGGTAAATAGAAGAAATTGTTGTTGGTGAAGTTTCAATCAAGATTTTCTAGGGTTCTTTTTTTCATTACCAAAATAAGGTTTTTTTAAAAAAATTACCGGACTACGGCTTGTCGAAAAGTATTTACCAATCTAATGCGATTGATCAATGGCGTGCGTTGGCCGACGCCATTGGCTTTGCGTCAGTTGCACACGCCACGTGGATGTGGCGTGTGATGATAACGCCACCTCGACGATGGCGTCTATCTATGGACGCCAGCTGTGGCGTGTGTTGACTAATGCCACAGCTGGCGTCCTTCCATGCACGCCACCTACAAGTGGCGTGCTTCCATGGACGCCACGGTGGCGTCCTGCATGGACGCCGACCTTGCGTCGAGGAATCTAGTCGGGATTCCGACGCGGCGACGCGTCGTCGGGAATCAATTCGACGCGACGCGTCGTCGAATCCAATTCTGAACGCCTCCCCCCACATCCCACGCAACCCCCCCCTCCCCCAACCACACACGTCCCCCCCTCCCAATGGCCAACACTCCACCCCCGCCCCAAAAAACAGCACACACACACCCAAAAAAATCACACACACACGCCCCCCCCCCAAACCCACACACACACACGACCCCCACCCCACCCCACCCCCAACACAAAGACCTCCACCACCTCCAAAACACACCCACACACAGTTCACCACACACGACGCCCCTCCCCACCCCCAACACAGCACCTCCACCACCTCCAAAACACACACACACACACTTCACCTCATCCATTCCTTACCTTTTTCTCTCAAAACCCTCTATTTTCTTCATGTAATGTTCCTCATTTGCCTTCCCTTTCCCTCATTCGATTCACTCATTTCATTTTCTTCATTGTAAAAACTCCCACCACCCTCCATTTTCTTCATTCTTCTTCGATCATCCCTTCAAAAAACTCCCTCCATCCTCCATTTTCTTCATTCTTTTTCACTTGTCCCTCCATCCTCCTTTTCTAGCCGAGAGAGACTAAAAAGTTTGAGACATAAAGAAGCAAGAATCAGTTGAAGGAAGAAGAGGGAATTACTTCAAGTTTGCGTAGGTAACATTTAGTTTTTTTGTTATGTTTATTATTTAGTAATTTTGATTTAACTTGTAATTATGTACATTTATTTATAATAGATGCTTAATAAATATATTACGGTAGGATAGATGATTATTTCCTTGCAAATTATTAATAATTATAAATAATAAAAATAGTAAAATAATAATTATAATGAATGATTAAGGGAATAACAATATTTAAAATTTATTATCAACTTTAGGGTACAAGAGTAAATTAATTAATTAACTAATTATTTAATATTTTGTAAATTAATAATTTTGTATATGAAATGTAAAATATTATGCTTTGCTAAATTTGATTTAAGAAATTTGTGAGAATATTAATAATAATTAGTGAATTAAAAAAAAGATCTTGTGAAATTAAATTTTATATTATTATTATTATATTATTATTTATAGTACCCCTAAGATAGATAAGATTAGTTTAAATAGAAAATAATAATTACTCAAATAATTAATTCAGTAATTGATTATTTAGAGAATAATAATTAGTGACATAATAATGTGTTGTGTTATTGTAAATTTTTATTAGTCAAATGGATGATCGACACGCCCGCAATATTGAGCCGGCCTAAAGAGTGGGGAGTTCTTAATGAAGAGGTGCAACAATCACACCGATCACAAGTGGTGTGGAACACAGGAGACTTCAATTGTTTGAGGGTGAGGCGAGCCTCACACGTGTCTTTGGGAGATATCGAGGACCCAAATCTCATCCCTGTAGAGTTTAAAGAAGACACCTTATGCGTGCGGGTTTTACGGCACGTGTCTCGCATGAAGAGACTCCGGTATGTTTTAAAATTCTTTATGTAATTAATTATACGCTTGTTTGTACATGATACGAGATAATATAGAACCCTTACATATCCTACTTTATGTCGGTGCGGATTGACAAACAAATTATTTCTCGCTTTGGTTGAGAGGTGGAGGCCACGAGACTCACACCTTCCATATGCCGGTTGGTGAGATGACTATTACTCTACAAGATGTAGAGGGCATTTTAGGTTTGTCCACTGAGGGTCAAGTAGTTTCCGGTCCGACACACGCCAACTTGACAACAGTTATTCAACAATACATGAGTCGGACTCCACTCCCAACTCATATCATTGGCGGAAACATCAGGTTGACCTGGTTTGAAACTTATTGGGCCCACTGGGACGAGCACTCAGCCACTATTGAGGGTCAACTTTTCTATACACGTGCTTACCTCATGCGCCTATTCGGTGGATTTTGTTGTGTGACAAGTCCGGTGCAGGGTCCCTTGCGGGATATAAAATTACTGGGTGGTGACTTTGCGGAGACTGCTACATACAGTTGGGGGTCTGCTGTACTCGCTATATTGTTTCGCGAGCTATGTCAGGCCACGTCGGCTTCAGCTAAAGACATTGGGGGTTGTTTGTTGAGAATACTGCATCCACGTACTGTGCAGCATTATGGGATACTGCCGAACATGAAGCCAGTACATGATACAAGGGAATTTGAATGCCTGAAACTTGCCACACTGGCATTTCCTCTGGGTCAAGTTCACTGAGTATGTATCCTCGTGATCATCAACTTCAAACGTCGTATGCGCCACATCAAACTCCCAAACACGCATCGATGTAGCACGCTCTCCATTCTTTGCCATAGCTTCTCCAATAACACTTGTAAGAAACCTTCCGGACATTGCATCTTTTTGTGCTTTGGTCCCCCTTTTGACCCAATAATGAACAAGTCGACTATAGGTGCATTTCACCAATGCGGTTATGGGCATGCTCCTCACTCCCCTGAAAACCTTATTGATTGATTCAGACAAATTGGTTGTCATATGACCGTATCTTCGTCCATCCTCGTCATAACTCCTACACCATTTCTCTTTTGGAATTCTTTCAATCCATGCAGCCGCTTCATGGTATGATCAGAATCGCACTCGGCATACAAAGCATCGAAGTTTATTTTGTTTGGTTCATATCCCGTAAAAAAGACAAAATACAATAGTATCACGTTGTAGTGATGAAAACAATGAACGTCAGGGCACATCAGTTGGAGTATAATACCTAATCTCATTAAATTTTTCTTCAACTCCTTGTTCTTGAAGCGAGTATTAAAATTGCTCGCAACATGACGAATGCAAAATACATGGTACGCATTAGGAGGCTGCCAACCAATCATCTCATTGTCGACTGCTGATATTATGCTCTTGTGACGATCAGAAATAAGACATAGACCAACCTTACTTGTAACATACATTCGTATGAAATGCAAAAAATACTCTCATGCTTCCTTAGTTTCACTTTCCACAATTGCAAATGCAATCGGAAGGATCTCATTATTTCCATCTTGGCCGGTGGCAATCAATAATGTCCCCTTATACTTACCGTATAGATGCGTACCGTCCACCTGTATGACTGGTTTGCACCATTGGAACGCCTCACGACATTGTCTAAATGTCCAAAATGTATGTTGAAAAACCTGAATCCCATTAACAACCTGTCGATCAACAATATACTCTCTATGTTGAATATGATAAATAGATCCCGAGGAAAATTTCAACATGTGCTCGAACCATCTTGGCAGGAACGCATATGACTCGTCCCAATCACCGTAAATCTTAGCAATTGCCTTTTGTTTTGCCTTCCATGCCTTCCTGTACGAAACATGATACCCAAACACTCCAGTCACCCTTTCTTGTATCATGACCACAGGTACCGAAGGTGTTTCCTTAACCATGTCTGCAAAATCAATCGCAAAAGTTACACATTAGGAATGTCATTTATGTTCACTGACACACAAATATATTCACAAATTATCAAATGGTATTGTATCATACCTATTATGGCCTCGGAAATAATTTCAGAATCAAGTTGTTTGTGATCTTGGGAGACAATCTGGCTCACACAACTATGGTTTCCAACACATTTAGTTACCACCCAAGTTTTGCTATTTTTTGGTTTAATTGCTCTTACTCTCCAATCGCAACCTTGTACATCATTCCGACATTTCATTGAGTACTTGGGCAGTAGTACTCTCAACCACTTGAGCTTCATGATGTCCCTTCATGCAATAATGTTTTATTGCGGCTTGGACATCATTCTTGGACCCAAACTCTTGTCTAAGATATAGTCTATCTCCTCTTGCCCACGGACCCCGTCCCAAACCTTCCACATCCAGTATACCCTCTGCGGGTAATCTTCATGAACAGCCTCATAATGTGGAATGTCTTTCCAAAACGATGTAACATCTGTATATTCACACATAATACAGTTTATGCGAAATCATGGTAACTAATAAAAAATAATTTAAATAATAATACAACTCCGTAACTAACCTAATGATAACATACCAGTCTGTTGTAACATGGGATTATGATGATATTCATCCTTTGTATCAATATCATTCTGATCATGGTCATTAGACAGTAATGTGTCTTCATCATCTTCTTCCTCTTGCTCTTCCTCATTGTCAGGTTCTTCATCTAGCATATAGTCAATTTCTTCTCCATGCACAACGGTTGATTGTGTTGGTACACCCTCCTCTAACATCTCAATATCCACATAGAACTCAAAGAAAATTGGGACGCAGTTTTCCTTGAATGTTTGAAAAAAAACATCCACATCCTCATCATCGGATATCCCAACACTCGCATAGTGGTTTCCAAATTGCACTCTTCCGTCACATCAAGATATTACGATTTTGTTGCAGCTTTAACTTTTGACGGATCTTTTCATATAAATCTTCAGCGGACATGCCTCCAATAATATACATTGTTTTTTTCTCCCCAACAAAGCCCAATCCGTCTACTACAATATTTTTAGAACCATTATAATATATAAATGAAGGAATTCTATTCATTTTTTGTAAAAAAAAAAAGATGAAGAAACAGAATAAGGGATATGGACGACGGAGGGAGTTTTGCAGATAAGGGAAAGATAAATAAGAGAGGGAGAGTGAATAATAATAGAGAGGAGGGAAGGAGTCACAAATGAGGGAGTTTTGTAGTATATGTTGAGAGATGGAAGGAGTTAAATAGGAGGAAAGGGAGCAAAAAAAAAATGGACGAAAGGGGAGTCACGGGTGAAGGGGGGTGGGGGACAAAGCCGACGCCTTTATGGCGTCACCGACCGACGCGCCGTGGGCGTGTGTCTATGGCGTCGACCAATACACGCCACGCCATGGCGTCCTGCCTGTACGCCACCGTCGGAGGTGGCGTCGTCATCACACGCCACATCCACGTGGCGTGTGCAATCCCGACGCCAATGGCGTCGGTCAACGCACGCCATTGACCGCATTAGATTGGTAAATACTTTACGACAAGGCGTAGTCCTAATTTTTTTTTTTAAAAAAAAACCTTATTTTGGTTATAAAAAAAAACCCAGATTTTCTTATCATATAAGCAAACCCTTATCACTTAAGCTTAATGTACGATTGGAGGGTGAAATAAGGATTCATCAAAGTTGATTAGGATTCTTAAAAAATTACCCAAACAGGACAATTGGGATATATAATCTTTTTTTTTTTTTCAATCGAGCTTATATGAGTCTCATTGTTTATCCAAACAGGCACTTAAAGGGAAATCCCTAAAAAAGAACTTTAAAAATACTAAAAGACATAAAGGTACCCTCAATATCTAAAATACCAGAGGTAGGAGGGCTTGATTTGTACTTTTTTTTAAGTCAAAAGAAAATGACGGAAATATTCCTCCAAGTTTTAAAGATAAAGAAGAAGGCATGTGGTTGTAATTTCAGAATTCCTAGACTTGATATAATATTCATAACTCACCATTTCAAATAAAAACATTTATGAAAATGAGAAAACAAACATGGTTAATTCCTAAACTTGATATGAGATTAGCAACTTCAGATTTATTTTACCAAATTTGGCATAAGAAATTCACAAGTCACCATTTCAAATTGTACACTTAGGAAATGAGAAAACAAGTATAGATTAATTCCTAAACTTGATTTGATAATACCAACTTATTTGATTTTATCAAGTTTGGGTTCAAAAATAACAACTCACAAAAAAAAAAAAAAAAGATTTATCATAACACCAAATCAACAAATAAAATCATATTTATCAATAGGATTTTTTAAATATATATATATGTGTGTGTGTGTGTGTGTCCTCTCCTCAAAGAATCACCGGGAAAAAAAAAATCAAAGAAAAATATGATGAAGACGGAGAATATGGGGATGAAGAGAGAGATTTATGATGTAACCCTCTCTTATTCTTGTCAGTTGTCGTCACAATCTTATGGTTCACCGTTCCAAGAGGATGGTCGCATAGTGCTCGCCTCCAAACCCTTATCTCTTATTCATTTCTCAATGAAGGTGAGACATGTGCTGGGGAGAGAGAGATTGATCCGAGAACATAGAAGGAGGGAGGAGATGGATTGCAATTGTTTTATTTTTCCCAACCAATAAATAAATAAATATATACATATACATACATATATATATATATATATATATATATATATAAAGGCATTTTTATCACTTTCTTTTGATTTCAAAAGGGACAAATTGAACCCTCACACCTCTCAAATATTATGAATATTGAGAGCACATTTATGTCTTTTAGTATTTTTTAAAATTTTTTTTAGGGATTTTCCCACTAAAACTTATCATAACTTAAAATATTAAATTAATAATTAAATTTTTAAATACACATGATTACTTAAATAACAAATGTTCAGGTAAACCTGATAACTTTCCCAGCAATTTTAAAAATTTGAAATAGTTAAACAAACTGAATAACTTTCATGTATTATATAATTCTCATGAATTTTATTACAACTTCCCATATATTTTTTTAAATTATAAATAAATAAAAAAGATTTAAAATTTATTTTCATTGTGGCTTGATGGCGGCTCTGGCCATGTCCATGGGCGGCTAAAGGCAACACTCATATTCAGACCTCATATCCTCTAGGTGATTATTGACTATGAAAATTATCGTAGGTAATTAATGAATTACATGTTACAAAAATTATTGAATTCTATGTGAGTTTCAACTAATCATTTATTCTTCATTAATTTTTTTTTTTTTTTTAAAAAAAAAAACCTCGTATTCACATTATAATAAGGTTCTGAAACTTGAACCAACCACTAAACTGATTTGGGTATTGAGTCACAGGTTAATAGGTCAAACCAGAGTTAACCTATGGTCTAGACTAGTAATGAATAAAAAATTGAAAAATAATTTAATTTATCATCACACCATCCAAAATGTGAAATACTATATATCATTTCAAGAATCACTAGCAAAATAATTATATACTCCAATATTATCACATATTCTTTACAAGTTTCTTTACAAATTGACATCACAATATCATATACCACCTAATGACACTTGAATATATAATTAGTAATCACAAAATATTCATCGTAGCAAAGTACCAAAAACAAGTATATGATAACAAAATATTCTTACCTACATGATAACAAAACATTCCCACCTTTAAATCACTAAACTAATCATCATCATCATTGTCATCATCATTAACATCATTCAACCCTCTACATATTGAGACATCAGGAGGTGGAGTTGTATGAGGAATAGTAAAGGCACTAGAAGCAACATGATCATCATTTAAAGATGGAGCTGCAGTACTAACATCATCGTCACCTATATATGAAATTAATAAAATTATTAATACATATGTAAAAAAACATAGTTATATTCTTTTGTGTAAAAATATAATCTTAAATAATGGAAGAGATAGTTAGAAACCTTCAAAATCTCTCATCATTTGTTCAAGTTGAAGATTTGTCGCTTCTACATCATCAAATTCAGGAGTTGGAACTTCTTCAAGCACCCAAAAGTCTAGTTTATCAATTGATTCATAATTAATAAGATCATAATAATCTTTCTTTGTCTTCAATTATATTGATTCCTATAATGCCAACATGATAGAACACTACTCCTCCAGTGTTGGGATCCGTACAACGCAGCGGATTAAAAAACTTGTGAATCCCGTCCCGAGGATCACTCAGGTGTGTTTAAACCTAGGCTAGGGAATCCGAAATTACCTTAGGAGAATTCGTTCGCGGCTTGTTCTTCGTTGAGCAATTGGGCCTACCTCCTCGATCGCGTGACGACTCGTAGGATCGTCTTCCTCCACCGATATCCATACGAACAACTCTCGAACACGGCTACGGCAGCGTGCTAGCGCCTCTTGTGCGTCTCTCTTAAAATCCTCTCTAGGGTTTTTCTCGCGGCTTTCTAAATGCGCTCGACAAAATGTCCTGTGAGTTTTCTAAACCCGTTCAGTGCATTATATAAAATTAATCCTCATTAATTTTGAAATTCAAATTTCAAATATGGATTAAAACACATTAATTACATCAATCAAATCGATGTAACGTATTTAATCCACATTAAAAGCTGATTTGAAATTCGAATTTGGAATTGGATTAAAATAAATGTATTAATTAAATCCATCTAATAGATCTAATCAAATCCATTTATTCAATCCAAATTAAAAGCCTTCTCGATTTAATTTATCTCTATAAATTAAATCCAAGAAATAATATCTATCTATTTAATTTAAATTTGAGATACTATATCTCAATTTAATATTAAACAGATATACGATATCTTTATTCGAAAATTAAATGAGATACAATATCCCAATTTGTTTTAGATATTTAATTTATCAAATAAATTAAATACAAAACAAATATTATATATATTAATATTATAATCTCTATTAATAATATTAACATATATTAATTTCAAATTTAATATATATATATATATATATATATATATCTAGATTAAATTCGGTATCCATTAAATCTTAGACGTATCTAAGATTCAATGAATCTGACACATTTGCTCGTGTTGAGCTATTCTTGTGTGCGACTCTGCAGGCCCATATGAGATTGGCAGTGGGCCAACACTTTGTCAGCCCACAAGTCGCAAGCGGCCTCTAGCAAGACATTGCGACTACCCAATTCACATGGGGATCGATGATACGATACAACCTATCGTACAATCATGTCACGTCCCTTTTGTCACGCGATAATTTGGTCAAGGATGAGACATGGTTAATGTCAACTTCCTTTTCTTGACCACTACTTTCTCGATTCTCGAGTAGTCTAATAAGTGAAAATGGAAACTTCTTTCCATCACAAGATTACCGTACATTTCTTAGACTCACTCATCGAGGGGCCAAGTATTATCTCTACAAATGTGAGGACAAATTCCATCTTGACCATTCACATTCCTCCGCATGAAAACCACTGATCGCGATCCCAGCCTTTATCATCACCCAGTCAAAGGTGACTTTTGACTAGGTCAAAGGTCAGTGACTCATCATGTAGGAATCCATGATGGTCTCAGGTCATAGGGCATTGTGACCCGGTTATACATGAGATAAGCTTATGACTAAATCCATGCAAACTTTCTCATAGTGGGTCGGCCCAAAGACCTTGTACTCTTACAGTGCCCATGACTTTGACTCGTATCTCCATACGTCATCAAAGTCATACTGGTCTTACCTCATCTTGGCTCCCGCGTAGATGACCGATCAGGGACATTTAGGATATCATCTATAAGATACATCCAGGGATCAGTTATCACTGTAAACATGCGAATAAAGTGATAACTTAATGGAGAACAATGACTTGCCCTAGGGCATAATTTCCAACATCCAGTCCTAAATATCAAGCATAGTTTGTATTGCAAATTACACTACAAAATATGTCCTATATTTAGGATTGGAGGTAGTAACATTAATGAAATGTATATTACTATATGTCTATATGTAATAAAACTATAAAAAAAAAAAAAGTAATCAAAAGTCATGAAAAATAAAAAAGTTTACCTAAACTTTAACCTTAGATTGTAACTAGTGAAAACGAGGTCGACAAGTCTTTGATGCTCCAATCTATTTTTTCTTTTAGTATGGATACGCTCAAATAAGCTTCAATTTCTTTGATAGCTAGAAGAAGAAGAAGAAGTTTGATTAAGAACATGTATATCAATTTTTTGCAATTCCGATGTTGAACCCCTATAGTACAACCACCAGTCATCTGCAAAATAAAATAATAGACATTTAGTATGTAACAATATCTCAATATGTGCTTTTAAATATGAAATTTAATATGCTTACAAGTGACTAGTTTATTTGTTATTTTTTCACATGAAACTTTAGCAAAGGATTCTTTACATTCACGGTATACATCAATTTGCTCCATCATTGTAACATAATAATCAACATTGCCAGGTGAGATGCCTTAAAAAAAAAAATTGATCACATCTTCCAAATATCGATGCTTTCTAACGAAGTTAGGACTATACAAGAATGCATGATTCAACAAATATGCCGCTGCATGAAGTTTATTTTGCAAATGCTTATCCTAACAACTTTAAATAATATTTGTCTAAGGCGTGTATTGTTTCTTTTTCCTTTGAAACATGTCTTTGATTACATTTTTAGCCCTCTGCATGCCTTCATAGACACAAGGAATTAAAAGTTTCTCATCCGAATCAACAATCCTCAACAATCTGATTATGGAGATACAAGTCTTACAACTTGAAAGCAATCGTTTTAGAATGGATTATCTAGAATGATTGCATTGAAAGTTTTCTTGACTCAATGGTTGCTAACTTGTGCTGCAAAAAATGCTCATCAATAACCAAAGCTAGTAAGTCATGTTTGTGCGAATGTATGATCTGAAGGGTGATGAATGTGATAGCAAATCTTGTTACACCAGGATGCACCATATCCTTCCAATCAAGTCTTTTTCTTAACCATGACAAGAAGACCAAATGATTATATGAAAATACAGTGATTTTGGACGTCTTTTTGGCAAGGTTTGACACATGAGGCATATATGAAATGTCTTTCAAAATAATAGGGTTATGTTTTCAATTTTGTTATTTTAATAACTAAGAGATATGAAGTTAATTTGAACCAAATTTTAAATCACTAATTGTGACACATAGCCTGATATATAATTTATTAAGTTTAGTGATCTAAATTTTAAGTTGGATAATTCAACCGTCTTTATACATGAGTTTCTCTTTTATCAATTTATGTATTTAATTTATATTATTTTCACCAAAGTGTGATTCTGTCAAATATTTGGCAAAAAAATTTCTCTCGAATATGTGGCCACTGGTATTTTCCAGCATATATAATTTAAATATTTGAATTTGATTTTAACAGGTTCAACCATTCCAATCGTTAAAACATAAGCCAACTTACACTCAGTTTAACAACTAGTCTCACTAGTCTCATTAATGCATAAACCAATGTTTCAGTCAGTTTAACAACTAGTCTCACTAGCTAGTATATAAACAACTTTTTTTAAGGTGGTTAAAAATACTTTTTACACTGGTGTAACCGTTAAAATCTTATTTTATATACTTATTCTACCAAAATACTTTCACAAGTCGCATGCAGAGGACAAAATTCTTTTTTTCAAGTCATTGTCCCATCCATGGAAGAATTCCACTTGCACATTGCCTAAGGGGCTATTTGTATGAGAGATTTGGAGGGAATAAGAAATTTGTGAGTTTGATTCAAAAAAATTGAAAAAGTGGCATTATAAAATTTTAATAAAGAGAATATGTAATATAAAAAGTAAAAATAAATTATTAAAAAATTTTAACCTCATTATTATTATTATTATTATTAATTCAACTCTGAAAAAATTTTTTCCTTCCCCTCCCTTCATAGATGCAATACACCATTGTGATTTCAGAAGTTTAGAATTTAGAGGCAAAAATATACTTCTGCAATTTTTCGTCTAATTAATAAAATGGAATTTACATCGTGAAAGAGCAGCTAAAAAAATTATTTCTTCTTTATTATTAATCTAACTTATTCCTTTCCAAATCAATGACAAATGAATTGCAAGCTAGCTAGCTAGCTAAAACCAAAACCAATACTAAAATTAAAAATCCAGAGTAATAGCAGCTTCAGACTTCCAATGTCTTGCTTTCTCAAACCCATTGACACAATTCTCAAAATCATCAATGGTTTGGTCAATCTCTTCTTGAGTGTTCATCACAAAGGGTCCAAACTGAGCAACTGGTTCACCCAATGGTTGGCCTCCAACAAGTACAAACCTAAGCACCTTGTTATTATTAGAAGACTTGTTCCATACCTCAAGCCCATCTCCTGAACCAAGAAGAAGAATATGGTGTGAAGAGACAGGCTGAGATTTCATGTTCCCAAACACACCTTCTCCTTCCAAAACATAGACAAAAGCATTCCATGACTTTGGAATAGGTTGCTGTAAGTGGGCCCCAGGTTTGAGGGAGAAATCCAAGTACATTGTTGGAGTCCTTGTTTGGATTGGAGACTTTGTTCCCAAGGCTTCTCCTGCTATAACCCTTACTTTGATTCCATCTTCCTCTACTTCTGCTATGTCCTTGCTTAACATCTCTTGATACCTTGGTTCAATCCTGAAAATAGCAGTAGTGCGTGTTAACAGCAGATTAATTAATTATTAAACCAAAGCTAGCTAACGTACAGAGTTTCTAAGGTGTAATGATTTGGAATTACAAGCAAGGTTAGTTGAAGTTTTTCAGTTTCTTGGAGTGTAAGTATGAGATTCTTTGGTAGGTTAATTATATGAATAGATGAAACTAATTATTGAAACACCCACCTTTGACGTACTCATTTTTGTTGATGACTTTCTTCAGTTATGTATATTTTGTAGGCTAGCCTATCTAAACCTTTCTGCATCCATTTTCTTTGTCTAGATATACTATTTTTTTGTAAAAAAAAAATTCAATAAAAAGTTATGATTTATTCTCAAAATATTAGGTTTTCCATGTCTTTCTCTTCGAAGACAGCAGTGGGACCAGGTTAGTTTGAATTCTCTTTTCATTCGTGATTTATAGGTTATATTATCAAAAAGAGATTATTGGGGGGAAAAGTAAACTTTGAGGTCTTAAAGGACTAAAAAAATATCAAAAAAGTCTAAGAGAAAACTCTAATGTCAAAAAAGTCCAATTAACAATTCCTTCAATAGGGATTGACAATTAACAACTCCTTGGGATTTTTTTGACATCAGAATTTTCTTTAAAACTTTTTTAACATATTCTTGCTCCTCTGGGATCTTAAAGAGATTTTTCCTAAAAATCTCATATATGCGAGCTCTCATTTTTTTTAATTATGGCTCTATCCAACATAACAGTACACTACAAACTAGGATCCAAATCAGTTAAAAAAAAAATTATTCCATCTACCATGAGACACCCTAGAGTAGACAAATTTTGAAACTAGCATAAATAGGCAACATGATGCAGATATTGAGGATGGAGAATCACGAATATAAAGTCATTTGTGAAAGTGAGATCTCTTTATAAAAATAAAAGAAAAGAAAAATTTGAATAACAATTAATTTCACTCTATTGAACAAAAAGGAATTCCTTTTTGTCTTGATAATGGCTTGCAATATATCTAAGTAATCCTGCAAATAAATATAGTGATCGTCTTCTATATATGATGCAAAATATATTTGGAAAAATCCCTTTAAATTAAAATCTCAAGGAATTAAAAAAGGTCCAAAAAGTCCCACAGAAAACTCTAATGTCAAAAAGTCTCATTAACAATTCCTTCCGTAGGTGATTAATAACTCGATCTGTGAGTTTTGATAACTTTTTGAGATTTTTTTAACATCAAAAATTTTTTTATGGGACTTTTTTTGACCTCTTAAAACTTTAAAGGATTTTCTCAATATATTTCAAGTAATTGTGGGGCCAAGCTGAGCTAGTGTTTGACTAAGCTTAAAAGGACATTTTAAAGTTTAGAAGTTACGTTGTGTACTCTTTCAATCAGGCTTTGTGTTCAAATCCTTTGAAAAGTTAAACAGGTCAGATTTATGCCTTATTAAGAAAATTCACTAATCTCTTTTTTATTTTCAATAAAAACAATTGTGTATGTATTGCAAAATATGTGAGAAGTTTATAAAAATAAATGGAGATCTGTGTGTGTTTCAATAATAGGAGGGACATATTGGGACTCAAACAATTTGCGTTGATTTTAAACGTAAATATTTATGTAATTAATTTCAACACAATTTAGAGAAGTATATTTAATTTCAAAATAAACAAATCAAACCAATTAAGCATGCTTAACACATAGTTTGACTTTTTTGCTAAACATAGGTTAACACATAGTTTGACTTTAATTGTTTATAATGTACTCCCTCCGATCACATTTATAAAAGTCTATAACTGAATTACGCTATTTAAAAAACAGTTAAAAAGTATGCCCTCATTTATAAGGGGTGAGTAAGAGAGTAAAATAGAGTAAATATAAGTATTATAAACCCTTTAATTAGTACAATATATATAATTAATGAGGGGTATAAATAGAAGGAAACAAACTCATTAAACATTGAGACAATTTTTGTCCGACCGTTATAAAAAGGACAAATTCAATTTAAATTTTGGGCTCTTATAAATCTGACTTTGACCTATTATTGTCTGAAAGACTTTGGTTATAGCTAGATATTACATTTTTTTAATTGAATTAAAAAAACACAGAGAGAGAGAGAAGAGAGAGAGAGAGAGAGAGAGAGAGAGAGAGAGAGAGAGAGAGAGAGAGAGAGAGAGAGAGAGAGAGAGAGAGTTTGTGCATACATTTTATCATTGGAAGCAAGATTGATCCAAAGCTGAAGGCCCTTTTGAATTCCTTGTGATGCAGGCATCTCTGAGTGAAGTATTCCTCTCCCTGCAGTCATCCACTGCAAGTCACCTGCTTCAATCGTTCCTTTGTGCCCTTCAAAATCCTCATGTGTTATAGCTCCCTGATCACATACCCAAGCCAAAATTATATTACTATATATATATTTATTTATTTTTCAAATATGTTTTTTTATAACTCTTTGAGCCTTCTGGTGTCAGACGCTAACTTTTTTTAATCCTATATTACAAGTACCGGAGCAACCAACTCTAATATTTAAACCATACTTAACGTACAATACTATGCAAACTTTGGTGATAATTTTTTGGAGGTAGCACTTGTAAAAGTGACCTGTGTTTTGAATTCTGTAATATTATAATCAAAGTAAAAACGACTTTGGGAAACTTCTAGTATGCTCTATATAAATTGATAAGTAAGTCAAAAGTTTCTACTCTCTAATTCAAAATATAAGATAAAGTTGACTTTTTTTTTTTAGAGAGAGATTAAGAAAGTTAAATAAATTACTTAATCATATCATATGTATGTATCCTTAAATTACATATCATTTTCTAAGTTAGAAAAAATAATTTGGAAAACAAACAATAAACATAAATATTTAAAAATAATTTAATCAATTTCCTTAATATCTTAAAAATAGTAAATTTTTATTTTATATTTAGGACCCAGGAAGGAGTATTATTTTATTGTTATTGTTGAATAACGTGTGAAGTCTTTTATTGGGTCTCTTTCTTGGGTGGAGCATCAAGTACATATATCTTTACTGGTTAATCAATTTCTAAATGTTTTTAGTCTAGTTAACTATAAGAAGGAGTCATTAGTCTTTTACTAATTCTGTATATGTAGCCAATTTTTGTGTGTTATAGTGCCCGGGAAACTTCTAACATACTCTATAAATGGATAACTAAGTCAAAAGTTACTACAGCTCCTATTATTTTATTGTTATTGTTGAAATACGCGTCAAGTCTTTTACTAATGCTCTGCAATAATTGAAGGGAGTCATTGGTCTAGTTAACTATAACAAGGATTACAACACAAGTATGAAATGTATGGTTTTCCAAATGAAAATCAGAGAAAGCGTGTGATAGCAGTTTGA
Source organism: Acacia acuminata (assembly GCA_019022655.1). Taxonomy (NCBI): domain Eukaryota; kingdom Viridiplantae; phylum Streptophyta; class Magnoliopsida; order Fabales; family Fabaceae; genus Acacia; species Acacia acuminata. Next base: position 275,717 of record JAFJYI010000225.1, on the reverse strand, counting down.
ACACTCAGAAAAATAGAATCAAATGAAATAGTCATATTTTCTTTACCTGCAACATATATGTCACTGTCTCAAACCCTGTTTCCAAGAAGCAGCATCGAGTCGTTAACATCAGATTAATTACCAGTTAGATTTTATATATATATATATATATAGAAGAACAAACAAAAGTTGATGATCCAAATTGCAAACCTCTATGTGGATGATCAGGGAAGCCAGCTGGAGCAGAAACTGCAGAATTAAAGAACAATCACTTTCTCAGTAACGGAAGCAAATCAAAAATAGAAAACGAAGCAATTCAATCAGATCATTCTCTGAGTAATATTCACATACAGTTTGTCATGTCTGATCGTTTTCCAGAAAACAGAACCAAAATTGGAGGTTAATATTCATTCACTCACCTGAAAATTCATCCAACAGCAGAAAAGGATCAAAGTACTTAAGCTCAAACCTGAAACATATAAACAAAGAACCAGCACGCTCAATTCGAATTCCTCAAGTGTCATCAATATTAATTACTTCCAAATCAAAACTATTCGCGATTCTTCGTTATTACCGTCCGATGCTTCTTCTAACAACAGCGCCAACGCCTTCACGCTGAGGCCTGGCCAGGAATTTCCTCGCAACAACTCGAGGTTCCTTCATTGAACTGCAAATTTCTCTATCAGGCATTTCGTCAGATAAGTTTCGAAACTTCAGAGTAAACCAAATTGAAAACTGTTTGTGGAATAAGGAAATTGTGAGGGAAAACAGAGAGAAACTGGAACGTATATATAGGGAAGGTGACGAGTCCTTTTTTTTTTTTTTTTGTTTAGGAAGGTCAACACACGGAAGAGTTGGCGGCGAAATTACTAAGATGAAAACGCACATGGGAAGAGTGAGATTTTGGGGGTAGTACGTCAGCATTACGTTCGGATGATGTGGGGTACAGGCAATTGTAATCTGAACCGTTAGTGGCTTCCACGCGTCAACTTGGTGTTGAATAACAGGCTATGAATTCTATTTCATCGTACATCAGCGTACATAATAATAAAAGCTAGAGAAATCTCCCAATTTCAGCCATGGCGCTTACATTTTCTCATCACTTCAGTTTTACTCCTCGTTTTAACAAAGTTCAGAAACATTTTAAATATTTTAATGGGTTAAGTTGTAAAAATGTAAATGTGTTTTATTTTGAGGAGTGTTAAACACTACGTGATTTTTTTATATCTAAAAGTGATTACGTGGTTATAAATTAGGTGTAAAAAAATCATTTGATATTAAGTTTGACTTTTAACTGTGACGCGAAGAACGATGACGCGTGGCTTTTAAAGATGCAAAAATATATATGTGATGTTGGGCCCTTTTTTACCAAACTATATATATATTTTTATCTTTTGAAAGTCACGTCGTTGTCCGTCAACAAAAAAAAAAAAAAAACAAACTTAGTGGTTCAAACAATATTTTTTTGCACCTAATTTGTAACTACGTAATCACTTTTCGCGTATAAAAAAGCGACTTGATGTTGGATGTTTCTTGGATAGAACACATGTGTATTTTTACACCTTAATCCTATTATAAGATTCAAAAATTTAAATTATCTTTATCTTATTTATAAGAACATGACAAAAGTTGCTTGAACATTTAATGATTTTTTTTCCTCATTAATCATATAAATTGTATTAATTAAAATGTTATTAATACATATATTTACTTTATTTCTCTCTCTTACTTACACCTCATTAATAAGGTAATACTTTAAAAAAATGGTTTATTTGAAGCACTTATTATTTTTAACTAATTTTAACCACTTTCTTAAAAACGTATAATCGGTTATCGGGCTCTTATAAATAGAACCTGAGGAGTACTACCTCCCTAAATATAATACTCAGTTGATTTTGTTTTTAAAAAGAAATTAAGAAATTTAATTAAATTACTTTAAAGTATTTATATTTATTGTTTTTTCCAAACTAATTTATCGACTTATAAAGCGATATATAATTTAATCATACACAACATATGATATGATTAAGTAACTTATTTAATTTTATTAATCTCTTCGAAAAAAAGTCAACAAAGGTTGGTTCAGTTGGTAAAGGGGTTGACTCATAACTATAAGGTTGTGAGTTGAAATTAAATCCCATTGATATGAGGATTTTGTTGGCGGGTGATCTCGTAACTACTTTTGTACGCACTCTGTGAGCCTAAAGGCATGTCATCGCCTTGTGAGCTCCCTAGACCAATAACCTCTTCTAAAAAAAAAAGTCAACTACTAATTAAGTCTTATACCAAATATAGTAATATTTTTTAAAAATTTATTCCTATTTAATATCCTACATCTGGTGTTATTTATTTATTTATTATTATCCGTTAACTAATTTATATAAATAAAGGGAATGAGATAATTAGTTAATTATAGCACTAACACTCCTCTGTTTTACATTAATTTCACAACACTCTCTATTTTGAAAACCTATATAGACCTCCTTTAAGATTGAAATGTTTGTTACACAAACCTCCTTTATATTTTAAGATTATTTTTCATCCATCCAAATTGTTAGTTGATAGTCAAGTTTGATTTTTTGACTTTTGTTTTACTAAAACGCTCTTTTTTAACATTAGAATGATTTAAACATACATATATATGGGTCAACAAAATGTATACCACCAAATTTTAATTAGGTTTTTTTAACTTTCTAATATGCTAAAAATTTATTAATTTTGAGATAATTAGTTAATTATAGCACTAACACTCCTCTGTTTTACATTAATTACACAACACTCTCTCTATTTTGAAAACCTATGTAGACCTCCTTTAAGATTGAAATGTTTGTTACACAAACCTCCTTTATATTTTGAGATTATTTTTCATCCATCCAAATTGTTAGTTGATAGTCAAGTTTGATTTTTTGACTTTTTGTTTTACTAAAACGCTCTTTTTTAACATTAGAATGATTTAAACATACATATATATGGGTCAACAAAATGTATACCACCAAATTTTAATTAGGTTTTTTTAACTTTCTAATATGCTAAAAATTTATTAATTTTGAGATTATAAAATTTATAATTTTAATTTTTCACCATATTGAAATTTATTTATTTTTAGTTTCCTAAATGACTAAAAATATAATAAACTACATATGTTTGAGAGATTATATAAATCATTTAAATTTATAATTTCATATGTTTTTCAGAAAAATTTAAAAAACTTACTCGAATTTTTAAAAGTTTGTGATATTTACAAGGTGTCAATTAAATTTTGGTACTTTGTATTAAGGGTAAATTAGAAAATAAATTTTAATTTTATATCAGTTTTAATTAAAAAAATATATTTTTAGAATATTCTTAACGGAGTTAACGATTTAGATTTAAATGTAGGTTCTCATAATAGAGAGAGATCTATGTAATTAAAATAAAATAGAAAGATGATTAGAGTATTTTATTCTTTATAACAAACGTGACATTTGATTTCCTTAAAATATCTCTATATTATATTAGACTATATTTTTTATCGTCTACAATGTTATATTATATATCAATATACAAGTTAAATAAATTAATTTAGAAAAAAAAGAATAATATAGAGACAAAATTGATTATAATATTGTTACGTAGTAGAACAAAATAGATCGGACTTGACCTAGGAACAATTCCCAGGGCCTACGTACCCTTGAGAGGGATCAAAGTCCACGTAGTTCGATATACATATAGGGGGTGGGGTGTGTGCTCTGTGTAGCGTAATTGTAAAGAGTTAATTCAGAATCGATCGAATGCACTGGAGAACATGCTCATATAGAGGTCGTTTAGGGTTCCTCTCATTGATCGTGCGTGTCCTCTCTTCTTAGAGCATATCCCACGATCTAATGTGTTTTCTCTCCCTACCTGCATGATCTCCGATAATGGGCATAATCATGGAAATATGGGTGGTTTACTGGTCTAGAAGACCGGGCCTAGCCTTTAATAAGCCCAAGTTATTCAGGTCCATAACAGATGCCCCCCGGCCGGCGGTCAGTCTCGGTGCCGGGATGCATTAGTTGCTTGATTGTGAAGCACGGATTTGGCCGAGGTGTTTACTGACTTATCGGGTTGCTTGAGACAAGATAAGGTCCTTGCTTGCTTTTGTAGCAATTTTTCTCGGTCTATATTCCCCGCATTTAATAATATGTAAGCAAATCACAATAAATGGAAAATACTTCTTGTTTATGCAAATCGTTCAACTTGCTCATTTCGAATACTAGTTCGAGTTTGATTTCCGTTCTAGTTTCCATTAACCCGGTTATTGATAATATGCATTTCCACTAACAACTCGTTGCCCCCAAAGACGGTGGTTCGGTCTTTGAGTCAGGGATGCATTGATAGTTTAACTTGGCTCTCCACACTAACTCGATTTTAACTTTACATAGGAGCTCAGATTTTGACTATAACCACCTTGAAAAATGTACATGGAGCCCGGATTTTAACTAGATTCAGTTAAAACCAAGCCTTCCTTTAAAACTTTTCACAAATCCCTAATTTAAACTATATTTAGTTCAAAGCAGTCCGTCTTCATAACTTTACGCGGATCCCGAACGTTAACTAGATTCGAGTTAACCGAGTCGACTTCAAAAAACGTTACGCGGATCCCAAACGTTAACTAGATTCGGTTAACGGGTTCGCCTTCAAAAATTCAAAGGAGCCTAGAGATTTTAACAGATTCGGTATAAACCGGTCCGCTTTTCAAAAATGTTATGCGGATCCCAAACGTTAACTAGATTGAGCTAACGGTCCGCCTTCAAAAATTCAAACGGAGCCGGGATTTTAACCAGATTCGGTATAAACCGGTCCGCCTTCAAAAATGTTATGCGGATCCCAAACGTTAACTAGATTCAGTTAACGGGTCCGCCTTCAAAATTCAAACGAGGTAGGGATTTTAACCAGATTCGGTATAAACCGGTCCGCCTTCAAAAATGTTATGCGGATCCCAAACGTTAACTAGATTGAGTTAACGGATCCGTCTTCAAAACTTTATCAATAAAATGAATCGCCCCGATCTGGGTTGACACAAATGAATTGCCCCCAATCCGGGTTGAATTTAAATTTGACATGATTCATGAAAACGGTTTGCGTACCTCGGATTCATGCATGTATATAAACTTGACATGATTCATGAAAATGGTTTGCGTACCTCGAATTCATGCATGTATATAAACTTGACATGATTCATGAAAACAGGTTTGTGTACCTCAGTTCATGCATGTTTATAAACTTGACATGATTCATGAAAAACGGGTTTGTGTACCTCGGATTCATGCATGTTTATAAACTTGACATGATTCATGAAAACGGGTTTGTGTACCTCGGATTCATGCATGTTTATAAACTTGACATGATTCATGAAAACGGGTTTGTGTACCTCGGATTCATGCATGTTTAATTTGAACATGATTTTGGAAAACTGGTTTCTTCACCATGAATTCATACATGTTTTGTCCCCGTCGTAAGGGTTCATTTCATACGGAACTCGGGTTTTAAGCGTAATTAGTGTAATCGGGTTCCGCCTTGAAACTTCGTCGAGTTTTATTTGATGACTAGGCCGAGTCAAAAATTTACTAACGCGAATACAGTGGGACCACCCGTGGGCTATCAACCCGCCCGAGTGACTTACCGAAATCATCGGCTTTACCATGTTCCGAAGGAAGCACGTTTTAACCTTTACATGATTTTCGAAAACGGGTTTATGTACCTCAGATTCCTACATGTTTATCTTGAACATGATTTTTCGGAAACGGGTTTGTGTACCTCTGATTCCTACATGTTTTCCTCCGACATGATTTTCGAAACGGGTTTATGTACCTCTGATTCCTACATGTTTAGCCTTGGTGGCATTGTCGTCGCACATGGAGCCCGAATCTTAACTAGATTCAGTTTAATCGAGTTCCATCTTCATTCCCTTCGTAAGGACGGACTCCACACGGAACTCATTTTAACCGGATTTGGTTTAAATAGGTCCGCCTTCAAACCTTGCACGGATCCCGGATTTTAAACTAGATTCAGTTTAACCAGGTCCACCTTCAAACCTTGCACAACCATGAGAACGATTGGCTGGCAAGGATTTATTGTAATCTCCTTTTTGCTCTTTTTTGATGCACGTTCCTTTGTTGCGTATTCACTTTTAGATGTCTTCACCACCTTGCGTGTGAACAATAACCTTGGTCAAAGTGTCGACAAGGTGTTGTATACTTGCCAAGTAATGTCTCCGGGATACGTTGTCTTTTGCTTGTGGGGCTAAAAAGCTTGGACTACTTGATTGCCCAAAGGAAGACTTATATTTTGAAATCAATTACTTCATTATGAACACCTGGAGTGTGGATAATATTCCTTTGAATGACGCTTCGTGAGGCGCAAATGTCCAACTTTTTTTTTTTTTTTCTTGGACATTTTGACAAAGTAATATTAACCTCGATTTAACAATCCGGCCCCATATATTTTTTGGATTTAAATAACACGGGTTTTGTCTTTTCAATACACTAGAAGATTCTCCAATGTATTGAAAATCTGCAAATTTAACTAGCTTGCTATGTTTTTCCTTTGTACCCCTTTTTGAGGTAATAATTTCAAAAACCTTGAAATTATGGTGCATAAATCTTGAAATAATAATTCTTGGAGCGTTGTGGTGATGAACTTCCTCCGTATTTTGTGGTGCCACAAATATTTTAATAAGGAGCTTCTCTCATCAAACAAAGCAATTCAAGCACCTCACTTGAGGATTATCGTGATGAAGGCCTCGTTTCCACAAAATATTTCACCACAATTTTCAATTTGAGTTTGATGAACTTCACAAGTAATATTTTCTGACTTTATATATATGATAAAAAGAATTGAAGCAGCAATGATACCTGTGAGTTGTTAGTTTCCATGCATTAATCTCTAGGCTCGATCCAAACACCATTTGTCACGAGCTTCTTCATGCTTTTCACATAGGAATAAAAATGCTTCCCACTATTGCTTGCCAATGGAAATTAGATCCTCTAAAGGCAAAAAGTTACAAATCCAGATTATGCAGATATGTCAGAGATGTTTAAAGCTGACCTTGGGATTTTCGCTCATTTGTCTCAAGTGATCCACCCTACGGAAATTCAACTTCTCCAGTATTGAAAGGGTTAAATTAATCTCTTTCAACTTTTTCTTTAGAAGATTCTTCTCCCTTGACACTTTCTAATGGAATGAGATTGTCTAGTGGAACTCAACATGGGGTGGCTCTTGGGGATAGATTTATTCAATAAGAAGCCAAAAGAATATCCACTGAGCAGTAAGATATAAAATTCTCTAACACTTCAAGAGCAGCTAATTTCCGTAATTCTATAACACTTTTAGCATGACTTACTTATAAAATTGCATTTTTTTTTTAAGAGCTAGATATAAAAATGTCATCGGAGAGAATGAAGGTGAACCCATTTACAAATGGCTCAATAGTGGTTTTTCTAGCGGGGCGATTTGCTCTTCCCAGATCAAGTTGTAAATGGTTTGTTGGTTTTAATCTTGAAAAAGAATATGCCACTTGATGGGACTGATTAGTTCACACGTCAGGTTACAGCACATTGGCTTCACATGCTTATCAATAAAACCACCATATAGACATATAGATAGCAATAGACCATCTGTCAAGAGCAGCATATGGGACAAAAATAGAATGGCGTCATTCTACCAAAACAAAAACAATTTTTACCTTTGTCCCTCAAGAGAATTTTGGCATAATGGCGTAACATAAAAGATCCATCTGACCTCATTTTGCTTCCTCTTGTCGTTCTCGAGTTACTGACGTTGCCAACGCGAAGCAATGTTATGGCACCAAATGATTCACCGTCCGGCTCAACAATCAGCGCAATATTTTCCTGTTCCTTTCATGCTAAGAACGGTATCTTGGTTTTGCATCTTCGGTTCATCTCGGCATACACGAACCTCGGCTGCATATTATGACAGGTTTCGGATTACAAACCGTGCTTCCCCATCTCGGCTTTTAAGTTGTAACCCATCCAAACTCCGAATGATTATCTCGGCATCCCTCTGAACTCCGTGATTTTCTGGCATGTGGATCTTGGTTCGAATATTTCCATATTTCAAAGATTGTGAGGCATCCCAGCCACTCCAACCTCAAGCATCTCAGATATATTAGGAATCTCAAAGATCATCATCTCGGAAATACTTATCTCGGCAATGTATCTCAGTTTTAGCATTTGAACGAGTTGAATATGGTGAACCATCTCGGCATCGGCATCTCGACATCACCTGGATATGTCAGCTCTGTCGGCATCTCAGCATTGGCATCAAGATGAGTGACGGACAGAATAAAGTTTTATTCTTATTCTTATCAACCGAGATATCAGTTCTGCCGACATGAGTGACGCCCGCTTATTACTCAAGTGAGGGCATTAAGATGATGGCCAACAGCTCGGGTCTCATCGGTTTCGGCATCTCAGTAACAAGAATCAGGAAGAGCATCACGGCCTTTATGATAATCTCAGCCTTCCTTCACTTTAGAACCGTTGATGGTGCAATTGAAACGAGCTATCTTGAATAACGCCGTAAACAGACCTCGGCAAACCTCCGCGGCAACGATCTCAGACGGACGACAGACACACTTAACGGTGCTTAAATTGGCAACTCACCATCGGGACCGAGGAATCTGAAATCATCTTTTTCCGCTAAAACCACGTAAAGTCTGAGTTCGGAGTGGCATACCAGATAGAGTGATTAACGTGCAAGTTTCTGGGCTGTTTCATGAATCTCGGCAGCAGGTATCTAGGCGTGGTTCTCGGATCCATATGGATAGAGTCGTTGTAACTGATATCTCCGAGATTCTGCTATCCCGTTGATCTGTCGCTATTTTTATTTCATTAATGCTCGAATTATCATTGCCTAAAACCTCGCGGTGCAATAATTTAGCTGCAGATTTTCCGCCTCGAACAATGGTATATCTAATTTCGGCAGAGTTGAGTTAAGTGACATGGTATCTCCGCATCTCTCCTATAATCCGAGATGGTATCTCGGCATCTCTCCTGTAATCCTCTATCTCGGCTCCAAGTTTATATCGACAAGCATCTTTAGGTATCTCGGCTACTCCACGATAAAATCCCAGGCATCTCGGAATTGGGTTCCAAAGATCATCGTCGTTCAAACCAGGGATTTTTGAGGAACTTCGGCATAGTATCTCGGCATTGGTCCCTGAGGTCTTTTAAGATTTATCAACAAGATGTCAATTTGCCGAGATCAAACTGAACGACTTTCGGAATTTTGCGAATCACTTGTTCTATCTTTTCGAACTTTGAAGGAAAGAAAGATTGAACGATGTTCATCTTGTATTGACCATCTTTGGTCGCGGGAATCAAATAAAAATTTACCGACTTCCCCACAGACGGCGCCAATGTTCTGTCGTAGAACAAAATAGATCGGACTTGACCTAGGAACAATTCCTAGGGCCTACGTACCCTTGAGAGGGATCAAAGTCCACGTAGTTCGATATACATATAGGGGGTGGGGTGTGTGCTCTCAGTAGGGAGAATTGTAAAGAGTTAATTCGGAATCGATCGAATGCACTGGAGAACATGCTCATATATAGGGTCGTTTAGGGTTCCTACTCATTGATCGTGCGTGTCCTCTCTTGCCGAGCATATCCCACGATCTAATGTGTTTTCTCTCCCCTACTGCATGATCTCCGATAATGGGCATAATCATGGAAATATGGGTGGTTTACCTGGTCTAAGAAGGACTGGGCCTAGCCTTTAATAAGCCCGTTATTCAGGTCCATAACAAATATTATGTTTATAAATGATTTTAAACTCTCTACTAACTTTTATATTAGAGATTGAAGGAATTATATACTTTAACGAGGAGCCCAAGAATTTAATATCACTCTGGTCCTATTTATAAGTCTTTTTTGACCAAAAAAATTTGGTCCTATTTATAAGTCCCTTTGAGTAAATAAATGAGATTGTGACAATTTTGCCCATTAATTGAACCAATGAGAATAGAGAAAGAATAAAGAGTTGAAAGGTAACCAATCATAAATGAAGGTAAAATTGAAAATTCACCCCATAATCATTGAGCTAACTACCTCTCCTTAGTATGTGTGATTTGATCAAAAGGAACTTATAAATAGGACCAGAGTGATAGTTTACATCGCTTAAGAATACAATTATACATTCATGTAATAAATTGAATGAAAAAAAAGATCCTGTAAGAATGACATAGGAGTGACGAATTTTAAAGAGCACAGGTAAGAATGACAGAGGAATGACGAATTTTGAAGGTCGGTACGTCGCTCAAAAACTCAAAACGACTCAATTAGTCAATTGCCTTTTTCATGATCCCAAGGAGTTTCAGCGATGCTTCCAAGTTTCCAACAACCGAAGGAACATAATGAGGACAATGTTTTGTTAAGTAATGGGCAAACATAGCGATTCAATATTTAGATGTGATTAAATTGAGATCACCTCTAATCGTTTTTTTTTTTTTTTTTGCCAACAACTCTAATTATTATTAAAAATATTACAATATAATTAATATGTATGTATGTATATGTCGGTAATATTTAAATAAAATAGAGTTATTAAATCACAAATATAAAGAATTGATATTTTTTTGTTTAACCCAAAATGATGTCTTTTTTTTTTTTTTTTGGGGGGGGCTAAAAAAATGATGTCATTTTAATAAAGAATGGAAAAAATAAAATAAAATCCAACCTTATCCATCTATTCAAAACTTCTAACCAAGTCAATTAGGAGACTGGTCCATTTTTTATTAGTTTGACCAAAGAGTTTCAATAGCATGGTGAAGGCTAGATACAATACAGCCAACATGACTATTTCAGAAATTTCAAGAAAATGTTAATTATATTAATAGAACAGTTAATACTTAATTAAGGTTGTTAATGAAATATGTTTTTTTTTTCTCCTCAACTAAATTTCCAAATTTTCAACTAATTCTTTCTTTATTTTTTTCCTGAAAAGTGCATACCTTCATTTTTTTTCCAGTTGACTTTTTTTTTTTTTTTTTTTTTTTTTTTTTTTAAGGATCACTTAAAAACCATTTTATTTAATGTTTTTCTAAATCTCCAAAAAAGTTCAAACTGTTTTTTTTATATATATTACGTAGTAATAATTATTCTTTTCAACGATAACTACTTTCAAAATAAAGATACCTTGGTTTAATTTTTCTTTAAAATTTCTAGAATTTAAGATTTAAGATAGTTAAGTGTAATTAAAAAATTTCCAAGCTTCTTAAATGTCGTTTTCCCACCAAACTTACATCAAATTACCTTGTATCTTGGTTATCCAATTCACCAATATGAAAACTCCTTTTAAAAACATAAGCATAAACGTCATTGCTCTCCCCATATCTTCATCTCCATTTACCATTTTCCAACTACAAGCCAAAAGAAGACGTAGAGCTTCAAAATTCCAGAATTCCACAACATGCTTATGGTGGGTTTGTCTTTTTTATTTTTTTAATCAAAACAACTTAATCAAATTTTGTTTGAAGCCTCAAACATCTATTTTCACTGGGGAAGAAAATATAAGAATCGTATTTTTCAAAATCTAGTGACATATCATATGCATCAAAATACTCATAATGCTATAACTAGAGGCTTCCAAAACGTTCCTGATAGTGGGTTTGGCTTAAGGATTCTCACTCATTAAATTTTCAAGCAAGCGAGAGACAATTGACTGAAATGGAAATCAAATACCAGCACTTAAAAAATAGGGTTAAAGGGTAAAAATGCCTATGAACTTTTTTTATATACTTTTGTTGATGTAGAAATACCTATTAACATTGAAAAAAAGGCCCAAAAATGTCTTTGTTAAAGTAGGAGACACTGTTGACCAAAGAAGGCGAGGTAGACGCTGAGTTGTCAATTATGAAGAGGTGTTATATGTGGTAGTGAAGATATGAGGTGATAAAGGGATTAAGAACACGAAGGGATTATGAAAGATATGAGTATTTTGATGCATATGAGATGTCGGTATGTTGGAGGACTTGAGATGTCCTATGCAGAAAATGAAAAGCATGTTCGCTTCAGTCTTGGGGTCTTTGACTGGTGCAGAAGCTATCGATGGTGGTAGCTATCGCGGTCGCCATAAAACAGGGCCTCTGGCCAACAAATAATAACATGGATATGAGATATGAACAGGAAAATTGTGTACCAAATCCATCACACTGCATATTTCTATTCCTTTGCTGATTGCATTGTCATCACTTCGAGGCATCGTCCTTGGCCAATGGCCACCAAATGTCTCCATTGCCTATGTATTGATGGTTGTTGCCGCTGTATCCACTCTTCACAATCATCACTGCAGTTGCTAAGTGGCAAATAGGGTTTAAAGTTTTGTGCTTTCCTTGCAGTTTGGAAGATTGTGAACGGAGATCGAGAGATGGAGAGAAATGGCATTTATGCTGATGTGTTCATACTGTAAAAATGGCACTTGTGTATTGATAAACTGGATAACCAGATATAAGTAACTGGTTGTAGGTTTTCTCCTTCTCTTAATAAATTGACCGAGAAACATAGATTATACTCAAATTTAATAATTTGAACGGAGAAAAACAAAATTACATGTGGCATCTACTAAAATATATGAGAAATAATATTTCTAACACACACATATGGAGGGATTAGGAATTATTATGTTTACCCTTATATCACTTTAATCTTTCTTTTTCAAGAATGAAGGAAAAAAAACAAAATTATTTTAAAAGCCATATGAAATATTTGGATTATTAAATTCAATTCTCTATCCGGTCCTAATTATAAGACCTAGTTGATTTTTTTGGAGAGATTAAGGAAACTAATTAAATTCCTTTAGAGTATTTTTTTTCCAAACTAATTATTATTTTTTTTTTTTTTGGCCAAAACAAACTAAAACTAATTAGTTTGACTAACACTAATATATAATCTAAGGATACACAACATATAAAATGATTAAGTATCTTATTTAGTTTCCTTAATCTCTTAAAAAAAAGTCAACTAGGTCTTATAATTAGGATCATTAAGTAGTAATAATTATCATGACGCATAGAGCAAAGTGTAATTTAGAAATTAGGTTAAATTATCTTCATACACGTGTGAGTTCTTGAAAAATACAAAATTGAAGTGTGAAGTTTTTTAATTTTTTTTTTTCGATCATTAAAAAAGGTAAATTCGAACTTGTTATTTTCAGATCTATATTATATCGAGTTAGAAGATGTAATATCTACTTTTTTTTTTATCGCAATATCTACTAATATAAGGATTATTTTGTATATATTCATCAATAATATCTACTTTCGTATCACACTGTTAGAATCAGAAAGCGTCCCTTAGTTTGCCTTAATTGTGCCAGCTGGATCATTACTCATTCTTTGACCATGGAAGACGTGGCAGGTGAGGGGAGTTGCAGACTCCATTAACCCGACACCTACCTCTGTTTGAAATCGGGAAATCTCCATTGCTTCGATTCAGACGAAGACGAAATAGGGGAATCGAGAAATCGGGAGAAGGGAGAAATCATATGACTTTACGAACACCATCACTTCACGTGTCAGTCATGAAAACCATTCCAAATTAAATGCTTGCCACCAACTGGTGCGACGAAGTGTCCCTTCTTCTCCCCAAGTTCTGTTAAATTATGAGTAGAAACTAGCTGTATGACCATAAAAGTCTGCTTTAATTTCCATCTACATAATCACTTGATGAATAAATAAATTTCATACTGATTATGACAAAAATACTCATCTTTCACAAAGATTTATACATATACTCTCTTCCCTCCACCACTATCTTCAATTTACAGTCACTTCATCTGTATATTAATTCTCTTCTAGTTAATATAGTTGTTATTTATGTACTAGCTAGTACTAACTACAATAACAAACTAACTTTGAGAATCTAAAAGTCTTATTAATTAAGATAAATATATGGGTATATATACAAGAGAAAGGCTAACATAAAACCCTACAATTATGGATCTAACTTAATCCCTAATAATATGGATCTAATCGTAATCCATATTATAATACCCTCCCTCAAGTTGGAGCATATATATTGATCATACCCAACTTATTACAAAGATACTCAACCCGTGTGCCATTTAAGGCTTTTGTTAAGGAGAGAATTAAGGCACAATACCATCATAATATTCTCAACACTCCCCTCAAACCGGAAACAACTTTGCATATGCGCATTAATCGTAATCCCTAATTATATGGATCTAACCGTAATCCCTAATATATTTCCTAACACTCCTCCTCAAGCTCGAAGCAGCTTGCACATGTAGCAATTGATCTTCAATATGGTAAAAATCCACCAGATTTAAAAAAATTTATCTGAAGGAATAGTAACCATGCTTTGATACCATGCGTCTCAGATTATGTCCAGTCAGGAGCTTCCATCTCTTGACGATGTGTTCTCACAAGTTCTTCGTGCTGATAGTTTGGTTCGTCCATCTGTTGATTCAAATGCCAGTGCTTTAGCTGGGCGTGGTCCCTTTGAGAACAAGAATATGGATCGAAACAAAACACAAGTGCTCCACACCTGACTTCTGGCAATATTATCTGCAACTATTGCAAGGAACCTAGTCATATTAAGAAGAATTGTCGCAAATTACATAATAAACGTCCCAGATCAGCGATGGCCTTGCTCATATTGCCCGACACTCCGATCGATCGATTCTCGGTCCATCATCTGCAGAGGCTCTCGCTATAGGTACTTTGTCTTCTGGTCTTGCTACTACTTCCACAAAGTGGGTCATTGATTCAGGTGCCACCGACCACATGACAGGTAACCATCATTTATTTTCATCGTATGCCCCCTATGCTAACCCATCCTTCATTTTTGTCGCCAATGGTTCCCCGGTCCGCGTTCTTGGATCAGGAACTGTTATGCCCACTACATACATTCCACTCTCTTCAGTCCTTAATGTGCCCGATCTTACTTTTAATCTTTTGTCTCCAAGTAAACTGACTCGTCATTTGAATTGTTTTATTTCATTATACCCTGACCATTGTTTGATTCAGGATCTTACGACGAAACAGATTATTGGTAGAGGCTATGAATCCGGTGGACATTACATCCTTAATAATCAAGTGCCGCGTTCTGTTACTTGTTCTGGTGGGTCGTCTCCCTTTGAAATCCATTGTCGTCTTGGTCATGTGTCCCTTTCGTCCCTAAAGAGGTTGTATCCTCAGTTTTCATCTGTGTCTTCTTTGAATTGTGAGTCATGTTAGTTTTCCAAACACCATCGTGTTCATTTGGCACCCCGAGTCAATAAACGGGATGTGTCACCCTTTTTGTTAGTTCATTCTGATGTTTGGGGTCCTTGCTCAGCTTTTTTATCTCGGGCGGTTATCGATATTTTGTCACTTCTGTTGATGATTTTTTCCGAACTACTTGGCTTTACTTAATGAAATACCGTTCTGAATTGTTTACTCATTTTCGTCATTTCTGTGCTGAAATTCAAACCTAGTTTAATACGCCTGTGAAAATCCTTCGAAGTGATAATGCGAAAGAATATTTTTCCGCCCCATTCATCGAGTATATGCATAGTCATGGCCTTCTTCACCAATCCTCGTGTGTTGATACCCCTGCTCAAAATGGTGTCGCTGAAAGAAAAAATCCACTAGCTTCACCAGGAGATCGAACAACAAAGAGAAAACCAAACCAGAGTAGAAGCCTCAACAATGAACGGTCTCACAAGGGAACAAATAATACTCCAAACATCTCACCAGAGATAAACACCAAACAAAACACCTCACCGGAGGCAAAGAACGAACAGGTCACAGAAGACCACCAAACAACAAATGATTGCCAAACACTTCACTGAAGGCAAAGAACAAATAGGTCACACAAAGACCATCAAACAAAACCTTAACTCTCGCTGTCTCTCACAGTTGTCGGAAAATTGAACTCAGAACAGGAGAAGAACAAAACCGAACTTAGGGTCCGAGGATCGAAACCCTAGAGCTCTAATACCATGTAATCTGAGAATCTAAAAGTCTTATTAATTAAGATAAATATATGGATATATATACAAGAGAAAGGCTAACAGAAACCCTACAATTATGGATCTAACTTAATCCCTAATAATATGGATCTAATCGTAATCCATATTATAACACTAACCAAGCCAAGGAGTAGTTCACTGCCCCAAGAACTTATCAAACCTTTTGAGTTCCCTCCCAGAAAACTATAGTGGTTTCCGCCATCGGAGGCAACCTATGTAACTTTCCAAGTCATGAATGTAGGAAGGGTTTTGGACACGGAAGAAATCTAGTACTAGTTCAACTCCAACATGGGCATAGAGGAAAATCCCAAACTAGAAACCCTAAAATTCTTGTTGTTGAAGACAACCCCTGGAAGCTTCGTGATGGGTCTTTAACCCTTCTTTTTTATTTTTTCCAAGGGCTATTTCTTAGTCAGCAATTCAATATAGCTACTTTATCTTCCACGTCGCCATTCAGGCTATAACAAGTTATTCTCGTTACGAGATTTATTAATCGTCTTTAGATTTTGGTTTCAACATAGTGACATGTATAGTTTGACGAATATATTTGTTATTCCCATTAAAAAACTTGTTATTCTCATTAATAAACTTCTTAATCTCATTACAACTTTTATTCATATACTAAGTTATTGTTCATAATCTTCTTCATCTCTCTTTCCCCGTCACCTCTCTTCCTCATTAATAACAACTACCACTCTGCTATTAGCAAGATACTTTTTTGTATGAAAATAAAATTTAACTACACATCAAAATCAAAATAAAATCCAACACCCACAAGATTCAGATTCAAAACCAATATGAAAATCAAGGGGACAAGAAAGAAGAACTAAAGCATATAATGCAAATGAAAGAGGTCCTATGGTTCAATCAATAGCAGCTAATCCATCCATCACATTTTTTGTCCAAACTTGTGTCCTCTATTCTAAAAGAATTAATGAAAACGACATCCATAGGCCAAATCTATCATGTCTCTAAAGCTTAGAATAGTGTCCTTTCCTTTTCTTAGTATGGTTCTAAATAGCGTCTTGTGTCTAGTCTCTTTGTTTAAAATTTTTTAATAAAACCTTTTTCTTTTTTAGTGTAATAATACAACTTTGTCGAGTAAAATTAAATTTTGAAGATTATATCTCCTTAAGAAGAACAAAATTCTAATTACCCGTTTTTAGCTTATCGCTGAAATCATCCGCTTTTACACATTCTAGACTACACTTGTAGATGAAGTTACTTAATTTCAAGAATATATTTTTTTATTTTTAATGCATTTAAAATTTTCCTTTAAAAAAAAATTTCTAAGCCCACTATTTGGCGTTGTTCGCATAGCGGCAGGAAGAGGAGGAGGAAGAGAGGGAGAGGAGAGAGAAAGAGGAAAAGATGGCATAATGATAAATTCATCAACATTTTAAAATCTCAATTTGGTCTCTATCATCTTTATGTCCTTTACAAATGTTAACAGACTTTTGAGGTTTTAGAATTTCACATAATATTTATACATTCATTCTCCCAAATATATACTCCTCTCAATTTAATTTTAAACATATACAAATATGAAAAAAAAAAAAAAGGATATTTTTAAACATATCTCATTTGATTTTTTTTCAATTTATTGTTTTAATTTGAAATATCTCTGCAAACATCTAAGCCATAAGGCCAAGCAAGATGCTTCTTTATTTTTTTAAACACAATATTCTTATATGGAAAGTTTGAAAACTATTAAGTATTAAATATAAACATCTCTCTTGATAAAAAAAATTTAAATTTTGGTTCAATGTTCTAAGGGCTAACCCATTTCATTATAGGCAAAGTGCTTACTAGCCATATGGCCATCCGCGGTGATCCAGGTTTCGAAAAGGCCAAAATATAATCTATAATATCATAATGTTTATGGGGCCTAAACAAAAGCCCAATATGCCAAAAGATCAATTACACTAAAGGTGAAATTTAGTATTTCACCTCCACTACTTTCATACACTTTAAAAGGGTCCAAGTCCAATATTGAGGTCCATGAAGGGTCAATTTGTCAATTCAACTGTTAACCAGAAGTTTCGTATGTGGAAACTTATCCAATAAGCTGAAATTACCTTGTTGTTAATAAAACAAGACAAATGATATTAACAGAAATAACAAGTTCTACAAGTTACAAATAGACATAGAACAAAAAAATTGTAATAAAACAACGTAGAAATGGTCCTAAAAGTAATACTTAAAAAGTCAAAAAAATGGAGCAAATATTTCTTGACATGTAATAGTCAATCCGAGAGAGGAGTCTTTATGAATTTGCATGAAACACTTGTTGGCACAATATGGATGACCAATTGTTGCTTGCAATCTGGTTGTTGCAACCCAGAATTCCGAATCCAAAATAGAGTAGCACAAGACACTTGGACTCAAACTTTTTCTCTGAATGATCTAATTCTGCCAAAAAACTTCTTAATGGGAGAGCCTTGGTGTCAAATAATTTCATGACAATAATGTCTCCTAGCTTTTTTAATATTTGTAGAATATAATGTCCCAACTATCATTTATTAATAGATAAGAGTGTACTGTATGCTTTAAAAAACTAGGCCAAACCAGTGAAGCAGAAGTAGAGAATGCAAGGCTAACAAAAATAACCACCTCTTGGATGTCCTTAATCAAACTTATTGGACTATCCCTCTTTATTTCCTTCATGTAAGGCTAAATTTTGCTCTCTACAACTGATATTCAAAAGGCTAATAATATAATTTACCAAGTTTGAATTATCATTATTCCCCAAAGTCAATAGAGTATCTTGTAAGTAGCTCTTAAATTTAGAAAATGTAAAGTTGATGGGTGATTTAATATTAAGGCATCTATACCACAAGCTTTTAGTAAAAGGACAAGAAATGAAAAAAATACTCTAGAGATTCTTCAATATCACATCCAAATAAACAAAGATTGGGTGAGGAGAGATGATGCATATTTAAATTAACTCAAACCAATTATCATGAAACTTCAAACACAATACTAATTTCACCTAACGGATTCAAAGAACAAAAAACTCTTCAATCAAATAAGGCTTGGATTGCTCGAACAAACAAAAAAAGTCATAAAAATGTTCATAAAATAACCCAAAATTCAAATACTACCACCAGTACGTCTTTAATATAAGATCTAATTTATAATGCAATGATAATTACATCTTGCAATTCCTTCAGATGTTTATGCTCCTAGAAGAAATTCTAAGTTACTCATAACAAATAAACAACCTCTCATTATTTCTTCATCTTCTTTTCTCCTCTAATTTTTATTTGAAATAAAGATGAATATCACAGATTAATTAGTTAATTTGTACTAATTTAGTTGGTAACTAAGCTTTAATCAAATGCTTGCTTATCTACTAACTGATCTAGAAGATATTATTTAAACTGTACATAAACGCAATTGGTGTTAAATTGTATTAATATTTATAAAAATTTCATTAGTCATAGTTGAAAACTGTCTCCACATATAAAAAGCCTATTTGTGATGGTCTTGAAGGCCTTCTTTCTAGTAGTGATTGATAGACTGTTTTCTAACCCAATGACAATAGATGATGATTCATTGATTGCAGTTGTTGAGATATTATATTTTATATTGATATTTGATATATTATATATATGTGATAAATATAAATTCGAGATATTATTGGTAAAGGTTAAAATACCTTGGAAGTTTCTATGAATGGGCATTGGGCCCCAGGAAGTTTTTGAAGAGGCAACTTTGCCCTACAAGTATTAAAAACGAGGTAATATTTTCCTAACCTAATAGATCTAAACAATCAACCTTTAGTTGATTGGCTATGTTGAGGTGACATACTCATATGACATCCATGTCACCTTGGTTAAAGGGCATTTTTACTTTGAAAGTTTCTATGGAAAAGTTGTAGGAACTAAGAAGTTTTTTTGAGGGGACAATAACGCTCTAGGAGTTATATATCTTTTTGTTGATTTATTTCATATCTTGGATGCCGTCATCAAGTCCTAAATGATCAAGTAAAATAAAACATAAAAAATAAAAATCAAGAACCCATACATAAAAAGTAAATATATAAGTAGAGAAACTCATAAACCACAAATTCAAAATCAAAACCAAAACCAAAATTTCTCAAGTCCAAAAAAGCAAATGGAAATTTGGTTCAGGAAACTAGAAGATGTAACAGAAGAAAATTAATGGAGAGGATAGAAGAAGGGAAAGCCACTAAAAAACTCTTCACAGACTTGGGCGTGCTCCCAGTGATTCACTCTTAATATTATTCGCTTTAGGCTACGTCACCCCTTATAATTTTAAAATGTGTTGAAAGAAGTAGGTATCCAGATCCTTATAAGGCGTCTTTTGTTCCTCTTCTAAGCCTATGTGGGACATAACATTCTACCCACATTTGGGCACATTAACCCATATTGACCTAAACCTGACTTTAATATCAATTATAACATCTCGATGCTTTGCTCTTGATATTGTCCTCTTTGGAGTCCTAACCACCCCTCATGGTTTTAAAAAGCGTCAAGAGGAGGAGGTATCTAGATCTTTATAAAGCATCTTTCGTTTCCCTCCTCCTTTCGATGCGTTTTAAAATCGTGATGGTGATGAGGACCTCAAAGCGAACAATATCGAAAGTGAAGCATTGAAATTTTATAATAAGCGTGCTTCACCAAACAAATTTTGAAGAGGGTGAATGGCGTTATATTTCCCTCTCAAAAAACTTCCCTTTGCCCATATCTCTACCGTGGAAACTTTTGGGGCCTTGAACAAAACAAAACAAAATAAAAAAAGCTAATATGCATGGATGCCATGTAGGCATGCCACCTTGACATAATTAGTAATTAATGGTTAAATATTTAAATCGATTAGATTAGGGCAATATTGACCTTTTTTAAAATTTTCAGGGCAAAATTTCCCCCTAAAAAACTTCTTAGTGTCCAATGCCTATTTATGAAAACTTACAGAGCATTTTAGTCTTTTAACCCTCAATTATATTATATTTAATTAGATGGGATCGGATTTTAGGGTACAACAATGACAATAATTCTCCACCAACCACGGTGGCGATTCTTGCCTCTCCCAACGTCTTTCTCAGATCTGGTAAAAAGGCTCACAAGGTCCTCCATTTTTCTTTAACACTCACAATATATAGACTTGAAAACATAAATGTAGACTGAAACCACTATTTGACACACTTGCTCTTGATTTCTGATCTTCGAATGTGAATAATCATGCAAAGCCTTTTTTGTATGAGTTGCGCGTTTACAATCCTGGAAAAAGTTGAAACTTTTAAGTTTTTTATAAATTAAATTACAATATTTGTCCCAACTTTACCTAACTTTTAATTTGTTTATTGCAATTTAAAAGTTCATAATTAGATTGCCATAAATCATCCTTCATTGCTGTGTTGCCGAAGTTTACTGGTCAAGTTTCGATGAGAGCTCGTATCGATGGAGATCGAGATGCTTTTGTCTATGGAGGAGAGGTTGCTTTGATATAGATGGGTTTGAGTAAATTTAAATCCAAGGCAAAATTTTCGAGGCCCAAATTTATTATAAATAGGGAGAATTTTATCACAAATATTTTTTATCCCAGACTAGTTTTTTCAATATTAGGGGAAATACTAGGGGTGGGTGTTTTTTGCAGCAATCTCACTTTTTCGAAACTCTCAATCTCTGATTATCCTCAGTCCCCCATACCAAATATCACAAAATGAATAATACCTACTAGTGTCAAGTTCAGTACCGACCCCTTCAATATCACATACTAAATAGGCCTAAAAAGACTAACATTTTAAATATAATAAAATTTGAGGGGCCAAAATATCATGGTTTAAAATTATAGGGGCTAAAATCAAAATAAAGGTAAAATATAGGACCAATAGTTATTTTAGGTCAACTATAAAATACTGATTTTATGGAATGACCCTGATGTTAACAAAAATTTAATCGTACATATCAATAAATGTAAATATATCTAAGTAAAAAATAAAAAATAACTATAAAAATGTTGAAAATTATTTTCACTCAAGTGTATTAGAAATAAATAATTGTTACTGCAAAAATTAAAGAAAGGTAAGTACAACAAAAATGATAGAGAATAAGTAGCCGCTGATGAATAGACAAATAAAGAAAAAAAAAAAAAAAAAAAAAAAAAAAAAAAAATGAGGAGAGAGTAGATGCAATCGTGACATGATAAGCATAAAATTTGGCTCCATTCTCTTCACGCTGGCTTTTGATGGCTTTTTGAGGGGATGCGGGTGTGTTTAGGATAACTTTTAGACCCTCAAAAGCAGGGAAATTTACCAAAATAATAATTAAAAAAAAATTTTTGTTCCTAATATTGGAAAAAATTTACTAAACCAATACAATCAAACACGTTGACTAACATGATGTCACTAAGTAGTGGCATCAGACACTAATCGCCACTAGTAGCATGATAAATATTCACGTCACTCTAGTGGTGTGAATTTGTGAATCAATTTTTTTTTTTAAAAATATATAATTTTATAATTATATTTAAAATTATAAATAATAATACTAATTAATTATAAATAATAAAAAGAGTAAATAATAATTTTAATTAATAATTAAGGGAGTTAAAATATCTAAAATTTATTATAAACCTTAGGAATAAGACTAATTATAAATTAATTAATTAGTGAATTTACTATAAACCTTAAGATAAACTACTTAGGAATAAGACTAATTAGTAAATTAATTAATTAGTGAATTTATTATAAACCTTAAGATAGATGACTAATTATTTAATATTTTATACATTAACAATTTGATATATAAAGTACCCTAAGATAAGCTTAAATAGAGAATAATTATTAATTTAATTCACTTGATTAATTAGTTAGAGAATAATTAACTTGTGACTTAATAATGTATTGTGTTATTGTAAATTTTTATTAGTCAAATGTATGGTGCAATTAATTGCGGTCACATGAATCATCCATTTGATTAATAAAATTTAAAATAACATGATACATTATTAAGTCACTAATTAATTATTTTCTAACTAATTAATTAGTGAATTAATTATTTGACTAATTATTATTTTCTATTTAAGCTTATCTTATCTATCTTAGGGTACTTTATATATCAAATTGTTAATGTACAAAATATTAAATAATTAATCATCTATCTTAAGGTTTATAATAAATTCACTAATTAGTCTTGTTCCTAAGGTTTATACTAAATTTTAGATATTTTAACTCTCTTAATTATTAATTAAAATTATTATTGACTCTTTTTATTATTTATAATTAATTAGAATTATTATTTATAATTTTAAATATAGTTATAAAATTATATATATATATATATATATTTTTTTTCTAAAAAAAAACCGAGTAATTCACGCCATTCTAGTGAGCGTGAATATAATTCAATCCCACTAGAGTGGCGTGAATATTTATCACGCCACTAGGTCTGGAGAATTTACTAGAGCGCCAGATGAGAGCTAAAGACGAGAGAGAGTGTGAAGACAGCGTGTTTAAGCAGATGGATTAGTTTGATAAATTTTTTCCAAAACTTAGCTCTAATCAAGTACACTTTTTAAAAAAACTTATTATTTTAGTAAATTTCCCCATTTTTCTTCACAGGCAATCATGCACAAAGGTTGATATGAATTTCAGATATTATCTATCATTTATAAATAATAATAATAATAATAATAATATATGTAAATCCTACGGGATAAAATTCTAAAATATTCACTTAAACTTTAAAATTGGTAATTTTTCACTTAAACTATTCATCAATTGTATTATTATTGTTGTTGTTAATTCTATTACTTTATTAGGTATTGGAATTTTGAAGTTTAAATAGTTTTTATTTATTTATGATTTTATCCAAATAATCTTATCTTATCTATCTTTGAATCAATAAATAATACAAGTAAATGCAATTCTAGCTACTTTTGGTCTTCCCGGGAGAGCGAACAAATTCAATGGAGTATTAAATTAGGCAGCAATCGTCCTAATCCAGTCATGTCAACTTTACTATTCTATCACTGCTTTCGAAGCTTCCAAATTTATGGAACTTCCAACTCTCTAGCTCCGGAGTCTGAGCCCACTCAATTCCCCATGGACCCCTCCTCCTACAGCCCTCCGACCGCCACCAGATGCAGTCGTCCACGCCCTCGGCTCCGCCGGTGATGCCCCCGCCAATCCAACTTCTGAAAACGAACCTTCCTATGATGATGTAAGATTAAACAACTTGATGCTTCTTCTTTTCCCCATTTCCCTTTCTTGATTCAATCTTGCTGTTTACCCCCTTTATTTTCATCATCCCCCTTTTCAGGTTGTATTCTAACTCTCTAAGTCAGATGATATGCAAAGCGATCGCCACTCTTAACAAAGGAAAGGGCTCCACCAAGAATGCCATCGGAAACTTCATGGAGGAAACCTATGAAGGCCTTCCTTTAAACCTCAACGACTTGCTCACTGAGCATTTGAATGCCATGATAAGGGATCATCAACTTGTTATGGTCAAGAGGTCTTACCAGCTCTCTGATTCCCCTTCTCCCTCGCCAAGAAAACGGGGTCGACCCTACAAGCGCAAGCTCGACGAGTTGCCGCCTGATGTTCCGCTAGATGACAACCCACCGAAAACACGTGGGCGTCCCCTCAAGATACAAAAGGCCATAATGACCGTCCCCTCTCATTTTCCCCCCCTCACGATTCCGCTGTACCCGCCACCTACGCATTGCCACCTTTGAGAGCTTCACCACAAGCTGTTGGAGCTGGTACTAGTGGAGGGGTAAGGACACCCCAAGATTCCGCTGGAAGTGCTGCCGGCCGGCCAAAGAAGGTAATTCTGAAAATTCTTGCGGGTTCGAGTGCTTCTTTGAATATGCCTTCATAGTTTCTGAATCCGTCCAAGTTACGCACTGTTCTTATTATGTCGCTTGGTTATAGCTTATTTGTTGTGATGTGTCGTGCATGATGCCGTTGGACCTATCTTTTATATTGTTTTCGCTTCGCCCTTTTATTCATATTTCTCCTAAAAAAGGAAGAAAAGAAGAAAACTTATCCTATTACCTCCGGTTTTAATTATAAGACCATTTTTGTAGTATAAATTATACTACAAAAATATTCATATAATTAGGACTAGAAGGAGTCTTATTTTTCGGGGTAATATTGGCAAGTGGAGAAGGTATATAAGGCTGGTTTCTAGTTTCTACATGTTGCGGCCTTGGTTATGCTGGACATATTTTCCCTCAACTTTTTGGTTATACTTTTACGTTGGTCACTGCCTTATTCCATTAGACCTTGGCTATGAGTAAACTTGAGCAGTATTCTTTGCCTGTTGGCGATAAATGACTAGAAAAATTCTATAATGATTCTGTATGTTACCAATTTGGTGCACACATTTTGATATTTAATAAATTCTCGAGTTTGAATATGGAAATTTTAAGATTGTAGAGAATATGGAGAGTTCTTTAATTTGTACGTAGTAATTATTTTCTTATGTGTTGTTTCAGCATGGCCTACCTTTTGTGCTATCTAAATTTATGAGTTTTGTTCACTTCCTTTGCATTATTTTTGTCAGAACAGGTAACTCCTGTTGAGGAGGAGTTGAGGAGAAAACTTGAACATTTTGTAAATTCAATTAGTCTTTTACATGAATGCTCAATCGGTCAATTTATTACCTTGTCAAGAGATGTGATCAATCATGCCTCTGTTTCGTTATAACAGCAATCAAAAGTCAATCAATATATTCGTGAGATCAAACCCTATTTTAGCATTGATAGTAAAATGGAAGTAATTGCAGCAATTAAAGGATTAGAAGAACTGGCAAGAATGGATCTTGATGGGCCATTGCCAAATGAAACACAAGAACAGCCGCCACAACAATAGCCATTTGATGGTGAAAAATTGGCACAAGTGTTTTCCAGAAGACGCATGAGGCAAAAGATCTATAAATCAAAGTAGGAAGTAGCAGAAATGATTTCTCATTGAAAGCATATTGACGATATGCATATAAGTTTGGTATTTGTGTACGGGTTAGATTGATCCTGAAGTAATGTTTAGCAAACTCATGGTTATATTTTTTGAGAGATAGTTGTTTTATTTTGACTGGGCAGTGTAGTCATACACTCATACTAATGTTGTTCTTTGTCAATGGTCTTATAGCCTAGTGGCATGAGAGTTCCCTTCAATCCTTACTTATAACCGTTAGTGCTTGTCCATTTAATTCAAAAAAATTAATGTTGGGTTTTCTTGAGATTTATGTTGATTCTCACTATCCCTTTCCCCCTTGGTTTAACTGAGAAGGGAAAAGACTAATGTTTCGCGGTCATTAACAGTCCCTCTTTTATTCTAATGTTGGTAACTATTAAAATGACTGGAATATGTTGGTTTGAGGAAGGTAGTTTTGTCAGACACAGATACTTGCTTGAAAGAGTATTCTCTGCCTGCGGCTGCATCTACCACGTTAGGTTTCAATTCATTTCCCTCTAGACCACATTGTATTAGATTGAGATAGTAAATGTCTTAGCAGTAATAGCAATAATAATTTGGTTGTAGATTATGCGCTATTTTTAATAGTGTGATAAAAGTCACTTTTTTTGTTGGAAATTATGCCCTAGGGCAAGTCATTGTTCTCAAATTGAGTTATCACTTCATTCGCATGTTTACAGTGATAACTAATCCCTGGATATATCTTAAAGATGATATCCTAAATGTCCCTGGTCGGTCATCTACGCGGGAGCGAAGATGAGATAAGACCAGTATGACTTTGATGAGGTATGGAGATACGAATCAAAGTCATGGGCACTTGTAAGAGTACAAGGTGTTGGACCGACCCACTATGAGAAAGCTGCATGGATCTAGTCATAAGCTTATCTCATGTATAACCGCGTCACGACGCCACATGACTGAGATCATCATGGATTCCTACATGATGAGTCAACGACCTTTGACCTAGTCAAAAGTCACCTTTGACCGGGTGATGATAAAGGCTAGGATCGGGATCGGTGGTTTTCATGCGGAGGGATGTGAATGGTCAAGATGGAATTTGTCCCTCACATTTGTAGAGAGATAATCTTGGGCCCCTCGATGAGTGAGTCTAAGAAATGTACGGCCGTCTTGTGATGGAAAGGAGTTTCCATTTCACTTATTAGACTAACTCGAGAATCGAAAAGTAATGGTCAAGAAAAGGAAGTTGACATTCTCCATGCCTCATCCTTGACCAAATTATCGCGTGACAAAAAGGGACGTGACATGGTTGTACGATAGGTGTATCGTGTCGTCGATCCCCATGTGAGTTGGGTAGTCGCAATGTCTTGCTAGAGGTCGCTTGCGATTTGTGGGCGACGTGTTGGCCCACCGCCAATCTCACATGGGCTGCGGTCGCGCACAAAGAATAATCCAACACGGGTAAAAGTGTCCAGGGTTCATTGAATCTCGATTAATCGAGATTAATGAATACGAGTTTAATGCAGGGTAAATATATATATATATATATATATATATTTAAATTCGAAAATAATATAATGATATTATTTAATCGAGATTAAAATATTATTATTATATTATTTGTTTTATGTTTAATTTATTTGATAAATTAAATATCTAAAACAAACAGAGATATTGTATCTCATTTAATTTTCGAATAAAGATATTATTGTCTATTTAATTTAAATTGAGATATTAGTATCTCGATTTAAATAAATAGATAGATATCATTTCTCCGATTTAATTTATTGAGATAAATTAAATCGAAGGCTTTTAAATTTGGATTAAATAAATAGGTTAGATTAAATCTATCGATAGATTTAATTCATTATTTTTTTTTAATCTAGATTCGAATTTGAAATTTCAGATCGGCTTTTAATTCGATTAAATAAATATTATTATATTAGATCTATCGGATAGATTTAATTAATATATATTTAATCCAGATCTAAAGTTTGAATTCAAAAATTAATACGATTAATTTTGCATTAAATACGCCGAACGTGTTTTAGAAAACCTACGGGACTTTCGGTCGAGCGTATTCGAAAAGCCGCGAGAAACCCTAGAGTGAAAATTGAGAGAGACGCACAAGAGGCGCTAGCACGCTGCGTAGCCGTGTACGAGGATTGTTCGCGTGGATACCAAGTAGAGGAAGAGGATTCTAAGAGTCGTCTTGATCGAGGAGGTAGCCCACCGTTCAAGGAAGAACGAGATGCGGACGAATTCTAAAAGGTAATATCCGGATTCCTTAGCCTTGATTTAAACGCACCGAGTGATCCTGGGATGAGATTCGTAGATACTTTAATCCGCTGCGTTGTATGGATCCCTACATTTTTACCATTTGACTTTTATTAACTTAATACCACTCTGATCCTATTTATAAGTCCCTTTTGGCCAAATCTCACATACCAAGGAGAGGTAGGTAGTTCAATGATTATGGGGTAAATTTTCAACTTTACTCTAATTTATGAATGGGATACCTTTCAACTCTTTATTCCTATCTATTTTCATTGGTACAATAATATAGGCAAAATTGTCATAATCTCATTTATTTGGTCAAAAGGAACTTGTAAATAGAACCAAATTTTTTGGTCAAAAAAGACTTATCAATAGGACCAGAGTAATATTAGATAAAATTTAGATTGTCTATTGTGATTTATGTTTAGATTGGCGTAGCATAAATGATTTCTTTGAAACTTGTTTAGATGATTATTTTGAAAAGCAAGTTGAGATAGAAAAAGACTGAAAAGGACGTGAATCTTATTAAATAACACATATATATTATTATAATTATAAGATAAAAAATTAAAATTAAAATTAAAAAGTTAACTTGAAAATTTTGGCAATTCTAAAATAAAAAAATTAAATATAGTTAATGAATAAAGCAATTCATTTATCATATCCTTGGCATCTTCCTTAGTATGTCCTAACTTTTGTCTAATAAGAACAGGGATTCTGGTTCGACTTCTAAGATTTATACATGTTTCAGCTCAGAATGAAAGTAGCTACTATTATCTTCTAGGGTGCTCGTATACATTCGAAGAGCAAAACCTTGATGAAATAAAAAGTTAATGTTTATTATTAAAATCAGCGAAGTGGATTGATAAGTAGATTTGTAAATAATCACTGTCCTTTACGAATATGAGATATCGAGTGATTAAGTCTGTTTGCAATTCTTATTTCTGAGTTTGTTTAGAAGTTTAGATGAGTCCACAACAGTTGAGAATTCTTTTTTAAGGGCAAGAATAATTAAGGTGAATTATTGTCCAAGGTTTTGATAAAGAATCCGAATTTAAATTAACAAGAAAATAATATGTGAAGTCCAGAGTCAGAAATAAAGAATTAAGCAATTCCATGTCTAGGGCATTGGCTCAGTTTCTCAGTTTCTCAGTTTCTCCATTTTTAAGAAACCGTCTCATGGTAATAACTAGAAGACTCAAGAACACATGCTCAACGAGATAATGTAGTACGTAGTACCATGTTAGGGAAAATTCGACTTCACCGGATGCCCAAAGTTCTTGTTCCTTTCCCTTTTATTAAATTATAACAGGAGCATTAAAGGCTAGGGAAAACACCAAAATAAGAATTTTTTTTTAAAATGTACCGGACTGAAGCAATTTTAAAAATAATTATCAAATTAATGCAGTCAAACATGTTGACTAACAGAACGCCACCAGTGACCTCAAAAAGTCTGACGCTACTGGGTAGTGGCGTAAGACTCTCTCATGCCACTCTCTAGTGGTGGCGTGAATATTTTTTTTTTAAAAAAATAATTTTATAATTATATTTAAAATTATAAATAATAATTCTAATTAATTATAAATAATAAAAATAGTAAATAATAATTTTAATTAATAATTAAAGGAATTAAAATATCTAAAATTTATTATAAACCTTAGGAAGAAGACTAATTAGTGAATTTATTATAAACCTTAAAATAGATGACTAATTATTTAATATTTTGTACATTAACAATTTGATATATAAAGTATCTTAAGATAGATAAGATAAGCTTAAAAAGAGAATAATAATTAGTCAAATAATTAATTCACTAATTAAAAATTAGTGAATTAAAAATTTACAAATCCAATTTAATTGCACAATACATTTGAAATAAAAATTTACAATAACACGATTACATTATTAAGTCACTAATTAATTATTTTCTAACTAATTAATTAGTGAATTAATTATTTGACTAATTATTATTCTCTATTTAAACTTATCTTATCTATCTTAAGGTACTTTATATATCAAATTGTTAATGTACAAAATATTAAATAATTAGTCATCTATCTTAAGATTTATAGTAAATTCACTAATTAATTAATTTAATAATTAGTCTTGTTCATAAGGTTTATAATAAATTTTAGATATTTTAATTCCCTTAATTATTAATTAAAATTATTATTTACTCTTTTTATTATTTATAATTAATTAGAATTATTATTTATAATTAATTAGAATTATTATTTATAATTTTAAATATAATTATATATATATATATATATATATATTAATATTTATGCCACCACTAGAGAATGGCGTGATACTTTATCAGGCCACTAGTGGCGTGAGAGAGTCTTACGCCACTACCCAAAGGGCGTCGACTTTCGATGCTACTAGTGACGTCCCGTTAGTCAACGTGTTTGACTGCATTAGTTTGGTAATTATTTTTAAAAGTACTTCAATCTGGTACAATTTTTTTTAAAAATTCTTATTTTGGTGTTATCCCCCTCAAAAGCACCGATAGTCTTTGTTAGAGGTGAAAATTTATATTTATTACTTATTGGTATCTATTGATCTATTCATAAAACTCTTTTTCAGTTTATAGCCAACTAGTTATGTAATGTTATTTAATAAAACAGTTTATATTTGTATGATTTTTAATTTATATGTATTTTTATTTATTAACTATATTTAATTATGTATTTTAGCATTATTAAATTCTTAAAGTTAACTTTTTTCACTTTTTTATAATTATAATTTTTCTCTTAGAATTATCACAAAATATACATACACACATATATAAAAGGGACAGGTCTAGGGGTTGCCCTGCATCCTAAAATTACAGAATCTAACCCAAATTTTTTGTAAATTACATTTTAGGCTCATAAAAATTTTAATATTTTCACTTAATCCATATTAAAAATTTCATGGAGAAACTAAAATAAAAATATTAAAATTGTTATGGGAAAAAATGTACTTTCATAAAAAATTAAGTTTTATTCTATAATTTTCACCCCCATATTTTCATTTCTGGTTCCACCTGGGTGTGTGTATGTATTATTTAATAAAATTGACGGTCTGTTAAAAGAAAGATGAGTTCTGAGATAGCGACGTTGGTGGTGGGTCTGTGATTGTATGCTTACAAGGCTTATTTACTCACTCACATAGTTAAAAATTTTCTATGTCAAGTCCAATCTCATATTGCTATGAACCCAGCCCTTGAAGCGGCAGCAAAAAAAACAAATTGAGTATTAATTTGAAAGCCTCATTCATTCACAGGATTCTGATTCGATTAATTAATATAAACCATTAATAGGAATAATATTAAAAATTACTTAAATTTTAGGACAAATTTAATGATTTTACCTGTTTTTATTGAATAAGAATTGTTAGTTGGTTCCTTAAATAAGGATCGAGAGAGTATTTACTAAATAATATCAAATAACCTAGAAAATATAAACAAATAATAACAGATAATGATAAATCAAAACAATATATAAGATGATACTAATCTTTTCTACAAACAAAAATTTTATTTTCCTCTCATAGCCTAATGAGTAATGAAACAAACATTATCCTTACAAAGAAGATAAAAAATTAGTAAAGGGCCAAATAAAATATCATATAATAAATACATATATAAACTAACAAATTTTATAAGATTAGTAATAAACTCTTATTAGTCCCGCCATTGTACCTAGTCCTTGAAGCTCACGAGTATTAATTTGAAAGCGTATTCATTCACAAATTCTGTTTTCTTATAAACCATGACCATTTTGTCAAACTTGTTTCTACCGCTTTTACGTTTCTACCTTATAAAAACGAAACCATTAGTTAACTTTTTTTATATATTGATTTTATCATACAAAACCATGTTAACTTTTTTGATATAGAAATTTTATATAGAAATTTCTTTATTAAATATGATAAATGATAAATGTTTATTGATTTAATTTCAATTATTTGAATTTAAAATATATTTAAATCAAATTATTGTCTTTTTTATATTTTAATTATTTAATTATAAACCAAGTAATACATATTTAATAATAAAAGTAAACTCTTATGAGTTTACGATTCCTTTGTCGAGTTTACGCCAACGAGATTGTTTAAACTCGCGAGTTTGACAATCTTAACCATGACGATGATTAGCATTAATTTTGGTACAAGAAATTAGGAATATCCACATATATGGAATGTGCGAGAAAATGGTTTTGTGTTGTCGAAGTTGCTTTATTGGGAATGATCTTAAGTGTTGAATTTTGGTGGTGTATAAATGATACTTCTTCTCACTACTAGAAAAATGGTAATCAACGACGGAAAATTTGTGAAACTTTGCTACGGAAATGAAATTATGTCGCTAAAAAACGAAATTTGCGACGAAATTGATAGTCCGTCGTGTCCGTCACAAAGAGGCGGCCAAAAAAGGCCGCCAGTCGCTATGATTTGCGACAGACAAGACGTCCGTCGCTAAATCTGCGATGGACTTGAAGTCCGTCGCAAAGAGTCCGCCTCTTTTCAATCCTTTTGCGACGGACGTGCGGTCCATCGCAAAACCCTACTGGGTTTAAGTTCGACGTCCAGTCCGTCGCAAAATCCTATGGTTTTGCGACGGACGTGAGGCGGACTTTTTGTTCGCCTCTTTTCAAACTTTTTGCAAAAAGTTTCGTTTGCGACGGACTTCGTAAATCCGTGCAAACTTCGTTTTAATGAGGCACCAAATCGGTGCCTCATATTACCTCCTCCCCCCCCGCGTTTTTTCTCCTTCCCTCACCCACGGCTCTCCTCCTTCGCCTCGCCGACCGATCGACTCTCCTCCTCCCCCCTCACCACCGACGCCTGCCTCCTCTCCTCCTCCCCTTGCTTCGACGCCTTTTCTCCTCCCCTTGGGGTGACACCTCTTCTCCTCCCCTTAACGCGACGGTCCATTTTACGGCAACGATGATTCCAAGTAACCTTCATCTCTTCTCTCTTTTCACTTTGTTCTTCAATTTCATTATATGGAAAATACAATGCTAATGGCTGTATGAATTTTGTTGCAATACTCTCTTATCTGTACAAACTTTTAAGCTTCTCATATGATAATGTATAATATTTTTTTTTAATAGATCTTACTCCTAAAAATAATTAGAGAAGACATGAATTGTTGAAAAGTGATATTTAGAGATAAGAAAATTAATTAGGAAGTTTACTATTTGGTATTTGAAAGTAAAAATATAAGAGAAAGTTCTAACTCTACAATATACTTATAGTGTTAAATATGAGAGAAAATTAATGATATTGATGCTTAATCTGCTTATTAATTTGGATTATGGTTATTGTTTGTAGGACATTCCATGATTTTTTTAGTTATTGGGTTTTCTTGATTTTTATTAATGAGATTGATGAATTTTTATAATCTTGTATTGTTTTTTTTATGGTTTATTTTGTGTAATGAAAAAATTGTGTAAGAAAATTATAATATTCTATTGGTGGGTTATGAAACATAAATCTATAAATTGATGTAAAGTAGGAGGAGGAAAGTGTGCCTTTAAAGAATAAACAAATTTGTATGTTAAAAATTAGTGAAATTAGCTAGTTGATATAGAATATATATTTATATTAATATAGAATATATATTTCTATTGATTATAATTTTTTATTTTATTATAGAATTACATATATGTAATTAAAAGGTAATTAAAAAGAAATAAGGTAAAATGGATTTTGAAAATTATAAATTTTGTTATAATTAAAAGGTAATTTTAAATAAATAAGGTAAAATGGATTTTGTATTTAACATTTCGTATATTATACAAACTTGATTAAGTCTTATATAGTATTAATTAATTTTCAATGATTTCATTAACCTTGAACTTTATTAGAACTATAAAAACTTACATTATTAGTTCAATGCATGTGTTGGAAAAATTTCTCACTTTCTTGAATGCACAATCTCTCTATGACGTGAGAACGACAAAGACGTAATTGGTTCTTGCGAAGGCGCTACTTATATATATTTTTTGTCGTATGATGAGATGTTAATTAGGTTAGGTGGTGGTGAAGATTGTCAAATAAGGAGGAAGTAAAAAAAACAAAAGGAATCGGCGGGTTAGTTTACCTTTTTATTTGAAAAAGTTTTTGTGCGGTTGGAAGCGTAAAATGATTTCCCCTTTTGTATATTGTACAAACTTGATTAAGTCTTATATAGTATTAATTAATTTGATTTCATTAACCTTGAACTTTATTAAAACTATAAAATTACATTATTAGTTCAATGCATGTGTTGGTTTCTCACTTTCTTGAATATGGAATTGGTTGGCGATCATGATAGGATTTGGATGATGGATGGTGGTGGTGGTGGTGGTGGTGATGTATGGTGGTATAGCTAGGAAGTATGGAAGGCGATCATGATAGGAGTTGGATGTATGGTGGTGGTGGTGGTGGTGTATGGTGGTATAGCTCAAAGTATTGAAGGCGATCATGATAGAGTTGGATGTATTTGGTGGTGGTGGTGGTGGTGGTGGTGGGTGGTGGTATAGCTAGGAAGTATGGAAGGCGATCATGATAGGAGTTGGATGTATGGTGGTGGTGGTGGTGGTGGTGGTGGTGGTGTTTAGACTATAGTTTAGTAAAAATATAGTTTAAACAATATTATTTATATTTTGTTTTATCTATGTAAACTCTTCTTGATTGTTATTATATATTTTTATCATATACACGTTTATTATTATATTTTTAAATTTTAAATGTCATTTTTAAATTTTTTAATTATTTTTTCAAAAAATATTAAAAACAAATTTTGCGACAGGAATAAGCATTTTTTCAAAAAAATTCAAAAAAAATAAATTTTTTTTTCAAATTTTTTTTATTTTATTTTAAAATTGAAAATTAGCTAAATTACAAAAAATTACCCAAAAAAAAAAAAAAATCAAAATTATAAATATATTTTGTCGCGTATTATAGGATCCATCGCAAATCCTTAGGGATTTTCCATAACTATTTTTGCAAATCGATGGGTAAAATTAATTTAATTTCGCTATTTTCGAAATTTGCGACGGATTTTTCATTTTCTCGTCGCAATTGTGATGAGCTTTTTTGCCACGATGAAATGCATCGCAAATTCCGTCACAAATTCATTTTGCGACGAAAAACCCTTTTTTGTGATGGATTTTTTCCGTCGCAAAAACTGATTTTTTTTTTTTGTAGTGTCTTGTCGGACAAAAGAAAAGCATTATATTCAAAATATTTCATATTTGAAAATCACATGAACATGTATTATCCATCCTCATCTTGGTGTCATATCCCGCCTTTAAAAAAAAAAAAAAAAGATTGTGCTTTTAAAGTGATTAAAAAATAAAAACATAAAAATATCAGGTTCCACTATAAAAATATTCCATACATGGGAAAACCAATTTTGGAGCGCCTGATGGAAAATGCCAGGACAAATTTGGCCCTAAAATGTGAAAAAAAAAAAAACAAACAAACAAACTTCACACACTTGATGAAAGGTTTTCATTATATACTTTTCTCTTCCATGCTTTTTAGATACTTATCCCTCTAATTTGTGGGTATGAATTTTTTTTAATTTTTTATTTAAATTAAATTATATGTTGCATCATAAAATATTTTTTGTACTCAATATTTTAAATTAATTAATAGGTTAAGGTGTAAATTAACTAACAAAGTATTTTACTAGGAGCATCTGACATAAAAATGTTTTAAAGATACCATAAATATAAATAAACAATTAAAAATGGAAACTATTACACTGAGGTTAAAATTAGAATGGTAGTTTGGGTCGCATGATCCAGGTGAGGCTAAAATAGCTGGCTAGCATTCTGATTTTTCTTCCTCCTCATCTGACGTGTTGATATCGTGTGTCTCTCGGCTCTATGTCTCTACTTTGTTCTGGCTAGCCTTTTGATTCTTCTTCATCCTCAACACATGGCTCTAGTCTCTGTTCATGATCAGATGGGGCGACCCGTCAGACCCGCACAAAAAACCTTGCTTCTCGTAGTTTTCGTACCTCCGCTTGGTCTTCTCGATCATCGCCTTGATCGCTAAAGCCGATGCAATGTGTCTCTCTCATCGTCCCAATGAAGAAGCAAGTGGTGTGTTGGAGGAGGAGTGGTGGTTGGATCTTGCTGGCGAATATGAAGAAAGGAGATGTGAGAAGGCTGCGAGAACTCACCTATACCTTCAATTCACAGCAAACGACGTTTCCTTGATTTTTTAACCTTTTTCCATTTTTAATTGTTCATTAGTAAATTTTCTCATTTTTAATTGTTGATTGGTATTTATAATACCTTCAAAACATTTTTATGTTAGATGCTCTAAGTGTAATACTTTGTTGGTCAATCTATATCTTAACTCTTAATTAATTTTCATTCTTACATTCAGAAATATTTTTCTTTTAACACCGATATCTTAGAAATTAATTAATTTAAGATAGTGCGAAAAAAATTTCAAGTATAACTTAATCTAAATAAATCAACAAAAAAAATAAAAAATTAGAAAAAATGCCACACTTGTCCAAATTAGGGATAAGCACCTATAAAGTATTAGGGGTGGGCATGGGGTATTTGGGGTGGGCGGGGGCGAGACCCCGCCCGATGCCCAAACAAAGAATGAACGGGTTGCATTTTGCGGCCGATGCCCAAACCCAACCCGATAAAAGCTCTAACCATTTTTGGGTCAAGCAAGGATGGGGCTGGGCGGGCGGGCTTCCCTTGCCCAAGGAGTGACGTCTTGCCCTATTCTTTGAAGATATTAGTTCACGGTTCACGAAATTTCAAAGCTTTGGAGATAGGCTGCGGTATAATATAATATATTTTAAATAAAATAATGGGTTAAGGTGCAAAAATACACATATGTTTTGATCAGAAGAGCACCCAGTAGCAAGTGCTTTTTTTAGGTGCAAAAGTGACTATGTGGTTACAAAATAGGTGCAAAAGTCACATATCACAGTTAAGGTTACATAACTGCCGTCAATTTTTATAATTCTTGCCAGATGGTGTGCACGTGTCACTCCTTCTTTGAATGGCTAAGGACGTGGTAGGTGGACAATAATGGAGTCCATTAAATTCGAAACCTACCCCTAAACCTACATTCATTCCCTTCCCCATATCACTTCTCCTTCAACCTCAACTTCATCCACAAACGAACACTGCTCACTCATGAAAGAGAAAACCCATTTCATGGCTCATCAATTGCCTTCTGTTCCTACAAAACCTCTCAGATTCATCCACCCTGCCAATCGCAAGATAGCGTGAGTGATCGTGAGGATGAAACAGAGTCTCAGAACCTATTGGCTTCGCAAACCTGTGTCTGCGGTTAGGAGGGAATGACATCGCCGGAGCTGGTTTCTGATTCTGCGGAGGAAAGTGGAAGAGAGAAGCAGAAGAAGAATAGAGTGGAAGTGGCGAGAAGGGTATGGATTCCGGAGATATGGGGTCAGGAGGAGCTGTTGAAGGATTGGACTGATTGCTCGGCTTTTGATGCTCCTCTGTAAGCAATTTCTTAATGCCGCTGAAGAGCAGATCACTGCAAGTGCCAGAGAAGCGCACGACGCCGAGTGAGGGAGATGATAGCGTGAAGTAAGAAGCCGCGCGGCGTGGTCTTTTGGTGATTCAGTGGAGACTCCACTGTGGGGGGTGCACTTGTTTTTGTGGTGATTCACCCGTCAGATCTCACAGATAGACAAAAAAAAAAAAAAAAATCTGCGCTTCCCAAATTAAGAAAACCACAGAATAAATGCTCTTCAGCGGCATTAAGAAATTGCTTACAGAGGCATTGAGATTATTTATTACTAAATTGTTTTATTCGATGATGTCATGTTTTTTGTTACAGAACTCAAATGCTCTGTCACCTAGCAGTGTTTTGCGCCTTTTGTTGTCTTTTTCTTCAAAGATACGAAGAATTTGTGGTTGAGATAAAATGAGAGGAGTTGAGAAACGATCAACCACTACCAAGAACTCAAACTTCAATGATCCTCTTTTAGTATAAATTAGGCTTTTGAAGTTTCCAAACTTGCAGATCCGAGTGTGCCTGGGCATCCATCGTCACCCTCGTCGTCGTCATCGACGCGGTCTCTCCTCCGATTCTCTTTATACTCCTCTCCAGGATTTTGACCGATTCTCCCAACCGCACGTCAATAGCCATTCAAAGAAGGAGCGACACATGGACACCATTTGGCAAGAATTATAAAAATTAACGGAGTTATTTAACCTTAATGGTAATATGTGACTTTTGCACCTATTTTGTAACCACATAGTCCTTTTGCACCCTAAAAAAAGCACTTCATCGAGCTTCTCTAACCAAAGATACATGCGTGTATTTTTGCACTTTAACCCTAAAATAATATATGTAGAAACAATATTTATTTAAATATATTTAATTTTCGAGCGCGAGAGGCGGGCGGGGCCTCTGTCCGATACCCAAATGCCAGCTTATTCTTGCCCAACCTAAAACCCCAAATTTTTTCGGGCCACATTTTTAGGGTAACGGGCTGAGCAATTTTTTGGGCGGGCGTAAGGACATCTAGGCACCATACTCACCCCTATAAAGTATAAAGCACGTAAGAGAAAACATGTAATGATAAGTCCTTGACGAGCCTGAATCCTGTAAAGCTCAAAGAACCACGACCGTGTTCAAGTAAAAGACAACTCTAAGGCTTCAGTTCTGAAATTGTGATCGTCGGCGTGAGTTATCGTGACTTAAGAGGTGTGTTTATCTGGTAGAAGATCTGTACCTTTTCTTCTGAAGATGAGCGCGTCCAGATTCTTCTTTAATCTTATAAATTGCTCTGCTCAACATTTAAAAAACAGGGGCAATCAAGGGTACTAATGAAGACGAAAAACAGGGGCAGGCCCGTCCCTTGGAATCCCTTTAATTTTTGGTAATATATTCTAATTATGAAAAGACCGAAATACCCCTAATGAATTTAACAACATATTGTGTGCTTCATCTGTTAATAACAGACATATATTTAACTAACTAAATAAAAACATGGAGGCAACATCCATTCAAGGCAATGGTGCAGAGCAACAATGCTAGAAAATAAGGGTATTACTCGTATTTAAAAAACATCAAAATAAGCCCACAGAGCAGTAGATGGAGAAAACAAACCTCAAATTTTACAACTTTTTATCATATAGTATATTACAAAAAATTCAATATGCCTTATTTGTTTTAATTTTCTAACAAAAAAATTGAATCCACTAAATAATTTACTATTGTGGTCTTATTTATAAATTTATTTTCATAGAGAGTGAAACTTGACTTATAAATAGGATAAGAATGACACTATATAATGGGAAATATGCACCGGCAAAAAACCGATCACGATCCCCTATTTCTTTTATTGACGTATAATATTTTTTGGATTCACACTAACTTAAACTCAAAACCTCGTGTTTAGGGGTCTTCCATGAGCCAACGCCCCACCATTTGTGCCAACACTTGTTGGTGAACAAATTGCCTTCTTTATTTTAAGAGAAAATGAGGAAAAAAATTATTACTTGATAATTTTTCCACAAACAAATAATAGATTTGTTGAAAATGATGATTAAATACCATTTGAAGTTTCTAAACCGCAAAAAAGTCTGTTAACTCTTTGAAATGACATAAAGGTAACAGTGATTAAATTAAAATTTTAAAATGTTGGTGAATTTACTATTTTACCTTAAATTTTTAAATTAAAAAAAAAAAATGAGCCTCGCTAAAGGACCACCGTGGCTGGCTGTACAACCCTCACATTTGAGGAGCTAGGTGGCCCAATGGCCACCAAAGCTTCTTTGATATATATATATATATATATATAATGGTTAATTTTTTTTTTTTTTAAAATCAAAAAACAAGTATTATGAATATCATTGATGAACTTGTTAATCTCATAAAGACTTTTGTTCATAGTTTTCAAATGTTGGTGAATCCAGACTAATATGTTTTTACGCGACAAACGCCTTTGTTAAACTCATTACAAGTCTTGTGAACACTATTGATGAATTGTTAATCCCATTACGATTTTTGTTCATAGCGCTCATATTTTAGTAAACCAAGACTGTCATGTTTTCACCTGACGAACACTTTAGTTAAACCCTTTACAAGTCTTGCAATTAAATTAAAGTATTGATAGATTAATCAATGATATCCAAAAGAGGAGGATTAGTTGTTTTGTAGTAATAATTTAAATCAATTCCTTAATTGATCCATATCACCAAAATGTTACATTAATCCTGTCCGGAATTTTCTTCCATTTGATCCGCACTATCCATTTTAGTATTCAATTAATTAATTTTTTATTTCAATATTATATTACTAAAAATAATTATTACTTTCTTAGGCCTCATGTAATTATTTTCAAAGGGAAAACCAATTTGTTTATGTAATTATAAATCATTTTATTTAAACAAATCAAGATTCTAAAGCACCAACAAATTTGAGATGAAGGTAAAAAAAAAAAAAAAAAAAAAACGAACGAACCAAGCTTTTAATCTATAATTTTATTTAAAAATATTCATTTATAAATTATTATAAAAATATATAAGAACAATTCGATGGAGATTAGGGTTATGTCTTTAGCTTCTTCTTTCATTTAAATTTTTTTTTTTAAAAAAAAGACTTTTACTAAATTTTATCTTGTTTAATTTGTTTAAATTTTTAAGAGGAAAATCCCAATTAATTCAAGATGAGATATACAAATTTAAGGCAAAATCCATCTCAGGTCCTAAAGGACCAAAAAATTTTAAAAAAAAATTATTTAGAAAAGTCACATGTCAAAAAAGTATCAAAGAGTTTGAAAATATTAATTAAAAAAAAAAAAATTACATTGGTGCCATACGCTACAGGACACTCTTAAAATAGAAATGATACCCCACCACAGATTATAAACTTGCCATACTTGGCCGCTTCAAAATTTTTATTCATTTTTCGGCAACAATAATTCAAATTACGCCAAGCTTCGTAGAGCTACCTACAGTCTCAAAGACTCCGATAGATCACATACGATACATTGTTTCTTTATCCGAAGCTTGAAGAAGCTCTCATCCATGTCGTCGCCATCACTCGATGGAGACTTCAATTTTACAGTAAAATGTTGCTATTTTTTTGGCATAGAAACAAAGGGAAATGTTTTTTTTTTTTAAAAAAAAAAAAAAAAGTAGAAATGGTTAAATGTGATGAAGGTATTTTCGCTACAAAAACCGTGAAATAAGATAGTTGTTAATATGATTGTTTAAGTTGTTAATACAAATTGTATGTTGTATGGGTAAGATTAATAAAAAGTTGCTCTATTTTTAGGCATGAAAATAGAGGGAAATGACTATTTTTTTAGTGAAAATGGTTGAATGTGACGAAGGTGCTTTTATTGCAAAAACGCATAAATGAGATCATTGTTAATACCTACAATTGTAATTGTTAATATAACAGTTAAAGTTGTTAATACTAACTTTATGTTGCAGATCGTAATTAAAGATTGCTAGTACTTCAGAGAAGAATCTATTATGTTTCTTTCATATGGAGGAACTTTGTACATGGTGGAGAAGAGGAAAGTGAGTATGTTGGTGGTATGGTAAGAACAAGATGCATAAAGAAAGACACAACATATGAGGAGTTGCAAAAAATCATATCATTTTTAATTGGAAAAGAAAATAATTCAAAGTTAGCATGCATACATTTACATTTGTGGATCTTATAGATGATGAAGGGGTGGATCATTTAATACAGTTTAATAAAGAATATGGTCATATGTACATTGAAAAAAATGATGTTAATGACAATAAACTATCAAGAATGAATGATCAAGTGGAAAAGCAAGAAAAAGCAAGAAGTACAAGTCTTGTTGCAAAGAACCATATGATTTTTTGGAGATGGTGTTGATGTTGTAATTAACTCTTTATACCTGCATTAAATGAATGTGGAAGATAATACACAATTATATCCAGGTTTCATTTATGGTCATTAGTATTCTTTTGTAAATGATGGCATCCATGTAATGGCATAACCTTGTAAAAAAAATGCAGTTAAAAAAAATTAATATATTTAAATTGTGTTAATATTGTCCAATCAGGTTATGCAGTTGACAAAATAACAATAATTGAGTTATTAACACCAACTGATAGATTTATCAAAAGCTATTAATGGGGTTGTTAACATTCACTGATGCACTTGTTAACATCATGGTTTTGAAACCCGAAACTGAAAACCATTAAACGGGTCAGAAAACCACTCGAGTTAAGGGTAAAACCGAGTCACGAGTTGACCCAGTCAACTTGGTCAACTTGACCTGAACCGGCCGAGTTGACCGAGTTAGAGTAAAAAAAAGTTTTTTTTTTTTTTTAAAAAAATCAACTGAACGAGAAGGAGGAGAGAGTGTCGGCGGTGTTGGTAGTGAGTTTCATACAAGCCGACGGTGAGAAAAGAGCGAGTGGAGAAAGGTGATGGAGGAAAAAGAAGGTGAAGGTACATCTGAAGAGAAGACATCGTGGATGTTGGCGGTGGCTGGCGGCGAGTTTCATACCTCCATGCTTCTCAATGTAGAGGCTCTCCACCAGTAGGGAAGATGCCGGTGATGGTTGCTGTGGAGGCCAAAGGAGCAGCAATGATGGGAGATCTTTGGAGGAAGGAGAATGAGTAGCAGCCAGGGGAGAGGTAGATCAAAATGGTGAGGATGCACAGAGAGAGAAAGGACTGAAAATAAATGAAGTTTGAAGAGTTGTGACTTGTGTCGATATTTGTGTGAGAAATGAGACTATGGCATCGGGAAATCCCATAAATGAAACTATGCATTTTAATTTTTTGTTGGGATAAAAAAAGACATGGGTTTGGGAAAACTTTTTACGTGGCAACATCTATCCATCTAAAAACTGATTGTACTCATTTCAAGTTCATATTTTACGATAACCCAGTGAAGAAAAAAAAAATCAAAAGACCCATTGGATATTGGGTTGAACCACTAGTGGGTCACATGAGCCACTAGCTTATTAATTAGGATCTGATGCATTGCTTGCTTGTTTGGAGGGAGGAGGTGACATTTTATTTAAATTTTTTAAACATAAAAAATGGAAGGTGTGATTAAAAAAGAAAAAGGAAATCAATTTCTTACCCGTTTGGTCCCGGTTCAACTTCG
This sequence comes from Acacia acuminata, assembly GCA_019022655.1. Taxonomy (NCBI): domain Eukaryota; kingdom Viridiplantae; phylum Streptophyta; class Magnoliopsida; order Fabales; family Fabaceae; genus Acacia; species Acacia acuminata. Next base: position 232,441 of record JAFJYI010000225.1, on the reverse strand, counting down.
GTTTGACTCCGATCTGACTCATTGACCCTTAACCCGGTACCCCAACCGGTTTACTAACCGGTCTGGGTTTGAGAACCTTGGTTAACATCCACTAATGCAGTAGTTAAAAGTCACTGATGAAGGTTTTAATGCCCACTGATGGAGTTGTTAACACTCACTAATGCAATTGTTAAAAGTCACTATGTTAACACCAATTGATAGACTTGTTAATACCTATTGATGCAATTATTAAAAGTCACTGATGGACTTGTTAACACCCACTGATGCAGCTGCTAAAAGTCACTGATGGAGTTGTTAACACTCACTCATGGACTTGTTAGCACCACTGATGCAGTTATTCAAAGTCACTGATGAACTTGTTAACACCCACTAATGCAGTTTTTAAAAGTCACTAATGCACTTGTTAACGCCCACTGATACAATTGATGGACTTGTTAATACCCATTGATGCAATCATTAAAAGTCACTAATGAGCTTGTTAACACCCAGTGATGCAGTTGTTAAAAGTCACTGATGGACTTGTTAACACTCACTTATGGACTTGTTAACATCCACTGATGATGGACTTGTTAACACCCACTGATGCAGTTGTTAAAAGTCACTGATGGAATTGTTAACATCCACTGATGCAGTTGTTAAAAGTCACTAATGGAGTTTTTAACACCCACTGATAGACTTGGATGTACTTCTTAGCTGGTTTGTATTACAGTTCTGAAAATCAAATATTACATGTCTATTGCAGGTACGATTTTGTTTTAACTTGCTGTTTTTTAGGTTTGTTCTTCCTGTATATTTCCCTAATGCTTTTTGTCTTATAACTGCATTGTAATTGAAATGCATAGGTGCTTGACTTTCTTTCACAGCTACCTGACACATTGGAGGATGACGGATAATCATTTACTAAGGCTAAAGTTGTTGAGTTTCTTCCATGCGTTGTAGAGAATGCTATTATTTATCATTCTAGGGTGCATGCTTTTGTGTGTGAATTGCCCAAGTTTTCTATGTTCAGATCAATGTATTGTCGGGTTTTCCTTGACTATGATTTGTTGGTGATGCTGATTCAGTATCAAATTCGAAACAAATCTGATTATTTGATGGCAAGAAGTTCAGATCTTTTTCTAAATAAACAATTAAATATTGCAGCTAGGACATAACATTGAAAAAGTGGGAGAATAAATGCAGTTGCTTAACAAACAGAGTATTTTCCATTATTCTGCTTCTTGAGATACCATTAACAAAGAGCATAGAGGCAGAAAATACTTCTTTCTTGTCATTGACATTGAAAGTCATTCTCATCAAGTAACCATCATAAGAACATTTATACAATACCAAATTGTGAATGTCATTCTCATCAATACAAATGAACCTTCCCACAAAAACAAATTCTTCACAACTTTGTCATAAATAATAATTTATGTGTACACAACAATTGATGGACTAAACATGTGTCCTAAATACAATGAACGTTATGTTTTTGCCCATAACAAGTCAACCTATCTACCCAACAAGTTTGTTGTCTAATGTCTCCTATTCCATTTGTGGTACTCCTTGATGAAACACAATACCTTTCCTTTATAGCTGCTGTTGTGAGGATGAGTGACCAGCCACCATAAGAAGCCGACCTTCATTTCATAAAGGTATAGTGTTCATCTTTGGGCCTAAATCACAGAAGCAGAGATTGGAACATAGCACAAGATTATAAAATCTTCCATCTAAATAATCATACAAATACACAGAAAAAAGGTATGCATATATACACAGAAAAAAGTTGATACCTGAAGTAAATTCATTATTTCCATGCCGGACCTAGATTCCTTCTTCTTCTCCATCAATACTTGGTTTAACCTCTCTTGTAATTTCATGTATTCCTTTTGCTTCTTCTTCATCTCATGCATTTTTTGAGTTCTTACTTGCTTTGGCATAACTGACATAATTATATCAAGTGTCAAAGTTTGTCCATTTTCAAAGGTTAGTTGCCTAGAAACATTGAGCAATAAACAATGGAGATCCAGTTTCTAACCTGATTACCAAGAACCATTTTCTGAAATTCATCTCTTTCTTGTTGCAGCTTCTCGATTTGTGCCTTAAGAGCTGCTCTGTTCTTAGCTTCCTAAAAGATAGAATTTACATAGGTATTAAAAACAAAAACAAAAAAATTGGCGCGGTTTAACTATCACGGTCTTATTGGATTCACTATAACATGATTATCGTCTATCTAACCGTTCTAGTAATTGTTGCTATCTCCATGTCTTTGGCTTGCAGCTGTCCTTCAAGTCTCTCAACTTTGGCCTCCAAATCTCGATATATCAGATAATAGTCTATGACATCCAACAAAAAAAAAAAAAAAAAAAAAAAAATAGAGGGAGAAAAATGCCAGATCAGATATTCATGAATCATGACACTTAAGTGATCTTCTGAACTACCGATGCTAGTCTGTGACTAGTTCAGCCATCACTGCCTCATTGTGGCCATCCAATACTTTCTTGACATAAACAGATCATTGGAAAACAGTATATGTTGAATAATCTAAGGCAAATAAATACCTACAAATAAAAATCACAAAGATAAAATACCCTAAATACCTTTCAAATTAGAAAGAGCCAGGAAAGGCTGCAAAACCAACTACAAAGGTTTTTCAATCTATATACTAATACATGAAACTTGTATGTAATCTAAGCCTTCAGGGATCGGATACTCTAGACAGATTGATTAACAAAGAAAATAAAAATAAAATCAGAAACCTCAACACATTAACATAAAACGTCAAATTAAAAAATCAAAAAACAAAATGCCGAGAGTGTAGGAGCAAAACCCAAAACCCGGTGGATCAGAAGGGCACAAATGCATATGTACAACGCAAGAACACAAACAATATAAAGAGCAGAAACCCAGAGAACGATGAAAGGGGAAAATGCGACTCACCCCATTGTGGAAGGAGGCTGAGAATAATGAGATTGCTGCGGGAATAAAGGAGAAGAAGGAAGAGTTAGATAGAAATGTGAAGGGAAAGAAGGAAAGAAGCAAGGGATAGGGTTAGGGGGATTTTACGGTAAAATTGAAGTCTCCATCAAGTGATGGCAACGACATAGGTGAGAGCTTCTTCAAGCTTCGGATAAAGAAGCAACGTATTGTATGTGATCGATCGGAGTCTCTGCGACTGTAGGTAGATATACGAAAAATTACTAAGTATTTCGACAGTTTAAAGACGCCTTAAGTATTAAATAACATTTTTAATATAAAGAGACATTAACAAAATATAATAAAAGAAAAATCATTTGCATAATTAAACTACATCTCCACTAATAATATTTGCCTCCAACATTGGCTCATCTAAGGAAAGGGTAGCAACATCTAAAACTCCAATACATTCAAGTTTGCAAAAGTTACACTTATGTTTACTTTTTATTAGTTTCACCGAGTTGGAACTTGAGTTGAGAGATATGATTTTGGCTTCGTGAAAGATGGGGCTCAACCGTCGACCAAGGAAAAATTTGGAGCTAAAAAACACACCTTCAACTTTTGAAACAATTACAAAAATGCCATTAGACTTGTTGACCGGCATAATTCGCGTATCCTGATTGAATTCGCGTGTCTGGAAAAACAGTGTGTCGGGCTCGTTCTTTTTTCTCCAGATTTGCCGTGTCCGTGCTACGTAGCTGTAGGTAGATATACGAAGCTTGGCGTAATTTGAATTGTTGTCAACGAAAAATTGATAAAAGTTTTTTTTTTTTTTTTTTTTTTTTTTTTGAATTACAAGGTTGCAGTGCCTGAATTACAACGAGCAACATCGAACCAAAATCTTCTAAAAATGGATAAAAGTTTTGAAGCGGCCAAGTATAGCAAGTTTATAATCTGCTGTGGTGGGGTATCCGTTTTTATTTCAGGAGGGTCCTATAGAGAGATTTTCGTTTTCCTTTTTTAACCTTAGGAACCAATATAATTTCATTTTTTATAAGACTTTTTTGACATATAACTTTTTTGAAGGATTTTTTTTAAAAAATTTTGTAAGTCCCTTAAAACTGAAAGAGATTTTCCCAAAATTTAAAGCAAATTTGTAATTTTACTCCAAAAGTTGAATGATAGATTTTTGGAAGTTTTTAACAACCAATTTTGCCACAAAAATCTAAAAATTGGTTACCCTACCTATTAAACCATGTTAATTTTGGCCATTAATTTTTATTTGTTTGACTGTTAAAACCTCACTGGCCCCCTCACTTTTAAAAAAATAGATGAGATGAAAAATGACAAAAAATGGCATAAATCAAATTCATATATATATAATATGTTGCACAAAATGTGATAATTTGGGATAAAAAATAAAAATAAATTTAAAATTTCCAAATAAAATAGTAAAATTACCATTAAAAAATTTACACATTAAACCCAGTATCCCAAAATGGTTAGCCCACATTAAACTATTTGAAAAATAAAATTTTTTTTTCTTTGTACACATTAAACTTGTCCGAAAATAAAATAGTTTAGCTTTTTCTTTTTACACATCAAATTGTCCGAAAAATGTTGCACAAAATGTTTAGCTTTTTCTTTTTACATATTAAAAAATTTACACATCAAACAAAAAATAAAATAGTAAAATTTACACATTAAATTCATATATATATATATATATATATATGTTGCACAAAATGTTTAGCTTTTTCTTTTTGGACAATTAATTGTAGAGGATACACATCCTTTGAAATTTTTGAAAGAAGAACTAAGCTAAGAAAGAATGAAAATGGTTGTTTTGGGGGTGCAACGGTCATTTCTCAAGGGCCCACAGCTTGAATTGATGAGAGGCACCTTTAATGGGATCATAGGCTAGGATTTCGGGCTCCAAGCTTCATGGGCTGAAACACTTCAAATAATTAAACCACCCAAACACGCAATAATTGAGCTTTCCCATTTGATGGACTTTTTTCCCATCTAATGGGATAATAAGTCCATTAGATGAGTTCCCAAACAGACCCATTATCTCGTCCTTAATATTAAAATTAGCTGATTTTTTTTTTTTTAGAAATTAAGAATGTGAAGTAAATTACTTAATCATAATATATCTTGTGTATTATTAGATTAAATATAAATTTATAAGTCATATAATTTAATTTAGAAAAAATAATAAATATAAATACTTTAACATAATTAATTTAGCTTCTTTAAAAAAAATCAATCTCTTATAAGAAGGACCGAAAAGAGTATATATATGATAACAACAAAGGACTCTCGCATTAAAATCTCATGATCTTCAATCTATATTGACACAAAGTGGACATTAATTCATCAAATGAATAGAGAAAATGGAAAAATATATAAGTTTTGTGCTGTACCCAGAAATTTAAATCCACTTTAATTGTTCTCTACAAGATGAGCCTATAAATTTAATTCCAAAAAGTTAGCCAATATCTGGCTTAAAATTAGATAATTTGATTTTCAGGTCCATGCATGTAAATATTATAAAGAAATTGGGATTAGCGAGTCGGATCCTGATTCTCAATCAAGGAAATGGAACACCGTTGGAGTGGCTTTCACACGATTATGATGAGGTAGAAGCCGATAATACAAAAAACAGTGGATGAGGGAGGTGAGGTTGGTGGTGGCTTTCAGGCAATTACAGTGACTTTTAGTTTTCTCCGATATCGCCATCACAGCTACCGTTGTTTTCAGGCAATTAGGTAAGCAGTGCCATGCATCATTTCAGTGTAATAAAAAGGGTAACGGTCAAAATTAACTATGTTTATGTTAGGAAGAGGCACAGCGGGTCTTAAATCTCTCCATCACTTACAAGAGTTTATGAGGAACCAGATAAATAAATACATGGCAGAAATCAAATAGCACCAGACACATCACAATTATTAACATGGAAAACTCACCAATGACCAATGAAAATATGATATTCTATGATTAAAGTAAGTTATAAGAGAGTCTGAACAAGGTGCACAAACACGTTCAATCATATTGTCAAACTACCAAAGCTACAAGTTTAAAATGGAAAATAAAGAAGCTGAAAATTCCAAAAAAAAAAAAAAAAAAAAAAAAAAAAAACGTTTATTACCACAAACACAATTTCTCTCACACTAGGCTAAAAATGACATTTCCATCGTTGAAAAAATCAAACTAACTATTTTGAACCTATTCACCAAAGTTTAGCTTGATCCAGAGGTTAACGAGTGTGAAAACATTGATTTATTAAGAGATTTATTAAGAGTGCCTTCTTACGAAACTACGTTTTCCACTTTCTCTTCGACTTTGCAGATTCCCAGAAGCTGATCACGTGAGCGACGGATTGGAACGCCGACTCTGGAGTGGGCAGGGATCTTTCCTCAAAAGGGCACAAAGATATGGAATCAGAACGCTATGCGCGATGACTGGTAATCATATATTTACTGTATAATACAACCTACACACACGCTGGTAGCGAGTTGCGACTATTTCGTAGATATAAAATTTGTTAGTTAATCTTTGGCAATCTGGATGTAGTATTTGTGTTTGTTAATGATGGCCATTCAATATATTGTTTATAAATCTGATTCAATGCAATTTTATGACTACTGGTGTTTTTTTTTTTTTTTTTTTAAATATCTGTGTCGCTCAGGAAATAAAGAAGTGATATACAAGTGGTAGGTGAAGGGGTTAAAAACAAAATAGAGCTCCTTTCCTATTTTTGCCCAAATATCTAATCTTGTTTTAAGATATGGTTATTTTATTGTGTATAATCTCTTCACTGATGAAGAACCAATCAAAATCCCAAAGAAATTTATCCTAATATTTTCAACAACAACTTGCTACAATCCCGCATTTTATTACAAATATCGTGGGACACAGAAGAACATATCACCAATGTGTTTTGGGCGATCTTGAATGTTGATAGATTATGCACATTTTGGTGAGGTTGTAGCTTTAGACACAACATATGGTACAAATAGTGGTAATCGACCCCTTGCAATTTTTTCAGGATTTAATCATCATAGAAGTGCGGTCATTTTTGGAGCAAAGATTAATGTTTGATGAGACTATTGTCCTTCAAGTGGGTGTTAGAAACTGCTCATATGCTCTACTCAAATTCTTCAAGCATAAGTTGTGAGACACAATATATATTCTAGGCACAAGATACCTAGGATGGTAAATCAAATTACCAATATTGCGAAACTTTCAAAAACTTATACCCTAGGTGCCTTTGACATGTTTCAAGAACAATGGGATCTCCAATTTGCTGGAGTTAATTGAACATAATGAGAAAGAGCCTTTATTTGTTTTCACTACCCATATGATTGATGAAGAGGGAGGGAGAGTTGCTTTTAAGGCAAACACATGAAATTTTTTGCAATGTTTGAGACCACCTTTGTGTTGTCATTTTTTTGTGAGAATTATGCATTCTCTCATACTTTTCCTTCTTTTAATGCATAAATTTGTTTTCATTTTCTTTCAATTTTTTCTTTTCATAAAATAAGAAATACATAAAATAGGAAATATATATAAAATTTACATCTTTCTTCCCGTTCTCTCTACTCAAATAAGTGAGACACAATATATAATGGACCTCAAATTAGTGACCAGAACCCAACAGTTTAAGGGGTGGGACTCTAGTAAAGAAAAACAAGTAGGTCAACATTGCAAGGTTTTTTAGATTTTCAGGGTGATATTGGTCTTAAAAAAAATTCCCTGATACCCATAACTCTTGAGAGAAAACTTTTTATAGTTAATTCCTATACTCTTGTTAGCAATAAGAATGATTGAGATTTTAAAGTTCAAGTAGTATTTTTTTTTTTATCTTTTTTCCAAATATAAATCCCATCCTAAAAATTAGGCTGAAAAATATGCAGGCAGGTCCTTGTAAGGACTATAGAAGCGCATTGTCGGCTTCTGATTCTCAATCAAGGAAACGTTACACCATTGGAGTGACTGGGAGCCTAATCACATGGTGAAGGAGATTATATGATGATGGGTGAGGGAGGTGAGGTTGGTGGTCGCTTTCAAGCAATTACAGTGACTTTTGGTTTTTCCCAATATCACCACTTATAGTTGGAGAGGGAGAGAGAGGAAGTGATTAAAACCAAAAAAAAAAAAAGGTGACAACGAGTTTGTATCCTGAGCTCCAACATGGCACCTTTTTTTTTTTTTTTTTTTTAGGACAACATTAGTCTTAAAAAAAAAAAAAAAAAAAAAAAAAAAAAAAAATTTGAAGACACACGCAACTCTAAAGAGAAAACTTCCAAAAATTATTACACCTTAACCGTATTTTTTTCAAAATTTTTGGTATGCACAACCCTTAATTAAATTGTGGAGTTCCAACATTATTCCTCTTAAAATTTGAATGAATTGTGGTTTCCATCCACAAAAAAACCGGACAAAAGAAATTAATGAAAGGAAAGCTACACAATATATGTTGCTCAGAAATTTCAAGAATAATTAAACTTAAGTATAAAATCAGTTGTGTTCAAGTGAAACTATGTCTGAAACTTGAAAGGCAATAAAATAGAAGATTATCGGAAAAAATCATCAAAACAAACAGATATGCCAATAAATTTAACAATATAAGATTATTTAAAAATTACTAGGAAACCGTCTTAAGATTTTCCGGTTTTCTAGTCAAGCATTGATAATAAGAAAATGTCTACGTTTCCCCCAATAATTAAATTTAAAGAGAGAGAGAGAGAGAGAGAGAGAGAGAAATGTCTACTTCTATTGACACATGAAGCCAATGGACTCCCCAAGGAAAACTTCCACATGTTTATGTCATATCAAATTCACACACAAATAAATAATAAGTATCTTACATTGCAACAAATGATACAAAACGCTCATCTAAAAAGAATACACAAATTGTGTTCATAGAAGAGGGAGGATAAACATAACTAGCTACAACAATAATGGGAAAGAATATACTCATGTTAAGGAAAAAACATGACTTGGAATGTTAATGCAGTCTGAAGCAGAAAAACTTCAGGCTACTACTACTCAATGCAGGAAAGAGTAGAAAGCCAAAACAAGCATGAACAACCTTTTTTTCTCTCTCTTCTTTTCTTTTTGGGCTTTCTCTAATGCTGTTGGGAGATCTCAACACACTTAAAGGAGCAGAAGGAGAGATACAAGCACAGCAAAAGTGGACAAAAAGAAGCAGACGTTAACCTTCTCCTGTGAGCTGCCGGGCGGAGATGTGCTTGTTCCAGAGGCAGGGGCTGGAGCCAGTGGTGATGAGTTTGAAACTGGAGGGACAGGTCCTTGCGATACTTCGAGTTCTGTCAGGGGTGGAAGAGGAGCCTGGGTTGGTGGCAGGTAATCTTTGGTAACAAGTTGTAAAAGATCACCAGGTTTAACAGGTTGCATGTAAGGAGGTGTAGTTTTAGCTGCTAAACAACGATTCTCTACAGTAAGGATGAAAAACAAGCATATTAGTAACTGAAATGGATCAACTTAATAATATCATAAACCAACCAAAAAAATAAAAATAAAAAATTAAGCCATCAACTAAAAAGGAGTCGATATCTTGGTCCTACTACAAAACTTAAGACTGAATTTGAAGCCAACATTCGAGGTAGGCTCTGATGCGATTATAAAGATGAAGTCAAAATATCAAAGATGCCTTGGAATTGAATTCAGGTTACAAATTTTTTCCCTTGTCTTTTTTTTTTTTTTTTTCCAGCCAATAATTTTTCCCTTATCTATAAAATGTGTATTTGGCAATCTACGAAGTAACAGTGGCTAATATCTGCAATTAAACATGGATATCAAAAAATCCTTTCGATACGAAATCTCATCAATTGCCATCCCAAACATGAATATCTTAGATATCTTGGCATCGTATGTCATTGGTATCTTAATTCCATGACGTTAAAGAAATCAAATGATATGAAATGCTAATGTACCAAATTGCCAGGTATTATATGAAATCTACAGCTATACTAGCAGAGTAGGCCAAGTGAACTGGCATGACAAAAGCTGTGTATTAAAAAACGACTATCAAACAAGAAATCCAAACAACATAAGTAATTTCAGGATTAGGAGACAAATTTTTTGCATGAAGTCACTAATTTTTTTATGTAAACTTACTTTAACCAAAACTACTCATATAACCATAGCACTTACTTCTGTATCTATCAGCTGTCTTTGGGAAGCCTGTGATGACACCATCAATACTAGCTGCCTGAACGAATGAGTTGATCTCCACAGTTCCATCAGAGAAGAAATCCCAGGCCTGTGATACAAACTCATTGTCAAATGTTTCTACATAGACAGTGAGATTAGAAGCTTTTAGCGTTGGCAGAATATTGGTAGAGCCAGTCAGGAAGGCTGAGTTCTCAGGAAACACAGATTTCTTATCAACAACAACAGAATTCGCAAAGCCTTTGATATCTTCAACAGCTGCTTTTTCCGCATCACTAACGTCCTCAACAATGTTATAGACAAGCTCATATTTAGATTTACTCTTGAATTCTTTTAGTACAGAGCTATCAGGGGACTGAATCATAACTTTTGGTGCCACTTGCTTATCATAACCAGCTTTGCTCAAAGCTGTAAGGACTACTTCAATTGCATCAAGTCCAACCTTCCCTGCAAGATAGGCTGCATTCTGATAATGGGGGAACGCAGAAATGTCAGTTCTTTGTTTTTTTGTTTTTTGGGTGTGAAAACAGAAATGTCAATTAAAAGAGAAAAAAATAAAACAAAATGAAAAACATTGTGGGTGCACATGTGTTGTTTTCATTTCTTAGCAGGTTAAGGAAAAAATCATCATTTGTCACCTGAAGGTAATGAAATAAAGCCCAAGCAAAGAACAAAATCATCATTCATCACCAAGAAATAAAGCCATTTGTGAATAAAAAACCACTCAAGTTCTTCTCTTTGAAATATGTTTAGGTGCAGAATCATTTAAGAAGAAATGTGAGTAAAACTCACATGAATATGGTTTTTAACAAGGTAAATAACTTATATTGTTGTAGGATTCAACAAAGAGAGTTGTAAGGCCAAAGTACAAGTGGAGCATTAATGTGAAATATTACATTTATTTTAATAACAAAATTAAGATATGAAAAATTCAAATTCCTATTTTTGCTCGCAACTCGACAAATATATGAATATTTCTGGCTCTTGTTCTCCAAATTTGAAATCTCCAGGGCAATCAGCCAAATATTGCTAAAAAACTAAATTTGAAATTTCACTACTATATTTTCTTTAGTCTTGAGTTTATGAATGCATAAAGAATAACAATGAAATTATTATTGCATAAAAGAAACGTCATCAGTTCAAAAATCCATCATCACAATTTCAGGCAGTACAAATCTGATGACAATTAAAAATTGAGTAACATCAATGAAGAGGTGACAAAAATAATGTGTCTGAATTTGTACATGACCGTGATGATCATATGTGGAAAATAAATCACAAATTCTCCATTTTGAAATGTAGCAAGAATTGTTACTCTTCAATTACATTCATATTATAATGAAATGCATCATGGACAACAGTAGCATAGGAAAGGCAGAACTCACCTCAACAGTGATCAAGACACCAGACAGAGAAGTCTGATTTTTTGCCAAGGACAAGAAATCTTGTAATGTCAAAAAGTGCCCATCGTTCTTATTTTTTGGATTCCTGAACAATGTGTATTTTGCATATGGGTTCAATATTGAGGCTGCAGGAAAAGTAGAGAACACAAAAGCACAAATGTCAAAACTTTTGGGAATATTTTGCTTACTTTACCGGCCTATATCAAAAAGCAAATGTCATACATACCAGACAGAAAAATGCACAAACGAGAAAAAAAACTGGTGATGGCAAAAGGCCAAAATTTATCTCAAGATGGATATAGTGCATTATTAACAGATCAAAAGAAATAGACATCATTTCGTATAATATATCACCCACTAATGTAATCAATTACGTAGAAAGGCCATTTTCCCAGTTATACATGACACATGATTTTCTATGTTGTGGATATCTTTCACAATAAAGTTCAGCTTATTTGAATTATAAACCACTTGCTGAGAGGCCCCATGACCTAAAGGAATAAGTTCCTTTTTTGGGGTCGGGGGAGGGAAGATCAGGCCTATAAGGAAAAGCTGGAGATAAATGCCAGACTTCGGACTAGAATAACTAATATGGAACTTTTTCTGACTTACGGGTCAAGGATCTAATATCATCTGATGTCAAACTGAATGAAAATATGCCACTGCCAGGCTTGATTTCAGGAATAGATGTGGCCAGTCTGCTGAAACTTGATTGAGCAACTGTAGAGCTCTCTATGAGATCTATGGAGCTGAGGCAAAATGGTATTCCATCTTTTGACAGCTGAACAGGACAATCAAGAACATCCACACCATCTGATATGGCCTTGTTGTACGCCATGTCAGTACAAGGAGGATAGTCTCCACTTGCCCCAAATTTTGAGATGACCGAAATGTTGACTGAAACAACACAAAACAAAAAAAACAAAACAAAAAATACACAGAAAAAAGTCAACGATGGCTCAAGCTACACTGTTACAGAATTACACAATGAAAGAATTTGGAAAATACTCAAAAACAAATGAAAATACATATTCCATAAGGGCCTGTTTGGTTTGAGGGGACGGAGAGAGGAGAGAAAAAAAAATTCCTCTCGTCTTTTACTAAATAGCCCATGGAAAATTTTTAATATTCCAAAAATATAGTCCCAACAAAAAGGAATATTCTTCTCATTAATGGCAATTTGGTCAATATCCTCCTTAGGGCTTTTCCCCTCCCCTCCCCTCCCCTTCCCTCCCCTCAAACAAAGCACAAGAAAACAGTGATGCACCTGTTTTTGCAGCATTTGCACTTAGGTGAGCAAAGCAACCTGTAATTTAAGAAGAGAATCAGATACCTCCAAGACAATCTCATTCCCATCAGCAACCAAAAGTTTGGAAATACTTGAATGCAAAGAAAAAACACACATATTACAAGGTCACAATTGGTAAGGTATATGAGATACTTTTATAAGATGTTAGAGCATGTAAATTGATTTTTTTACTAAAAAAAAATCAGTCAGGAAAGCTAACAAGATTGCAAGGGATACTTACTTTCATGAATATTCAGTTGTTTAGAGATTATTTTAACCCACCCTTCTACTAATTCCCATGGCAGAATTTCTGGATTCAAACGTTTATATGGTCCATACTGACTAAATATCCGTAGGAAAAGAATGTTTATTATGTGGGAGACATATATTTAAGGCAACGCTATATTGTGAGCAAGTTCAAGACATTAATAAAATTTGCTTCAGATCAGAATAACCACATAAGCACCATTTCCATGTAGAATTATAACACTAAGTAGAAAACCAACATCAACAAGATTTTGTTGTTGTATATAATAATAATTGTGAGAATATTAGGAAATAAATCAACTTTATTATTAGGATCTCTTGATTATTGTCCTCATTGATTATAACATCCTAATTATATCAGCTTTATTAGCCTTTATTGTAATTTATCTTAGTCCCTAAGTTTCTCTTCTGTTTGCCTATGTAAAGGCCTATATATATTCTTTCTGATTAAGAGATTAAGAATAATATTTTATCTCTCAAGTTCTCAACATGGTATCAGAGCCTAGTTAGTTGTGGGCTGTTTTGTGTTTTTGTTCTCCGTTCAGTTTTCCTTTTCCGGTGGTTTGAAATAGTGAGAGAGAAAGGAGAGATTTCGAGTTCTGCCACAATCTGTTTCTGGGTACACACGCCACACCATCGTTTTCCCCATTTTTCGATCACCGTTCGCCGCAAATTTGGTGGCCGTCGGCGTCCCTGTGACGGTGCATGGTGTACACGCGCTTCACCGGTAGTGGCACTGTGACGGCGCGTGAGACGTCCGTTTCACCTGAAAATTCTTGATTCCGGCTCATCTTCTCATTTCCAGCAATTTCCAATGATTTTTTGCAACTTCCGATGAGTGTTTGAATTTTCCGGCAAGATCTCCTTACTCCGATGAGAATTTCCAGATTCCGGCGACTTCCTGTTTTAGTCTCCTCTCCTCATTTTCAGCAACGTCCAACAAGTTTATGGAGCACAGCTAATATTCAACCCTAGTAATGTTTCCGGCACAGTTCTTCATCAACATCATCGTTGGTGGTAGTTCCTCTATCATTGTGCCTCTCATCTCGTCCGACGACTGGTCCCGTCGTCCTCAACTCATCCGATGACTGGTCCCGTCATCCTCAACTCGTCCGACGACTGGTCCCGTCCTCCTAAACTCAACATATTTTTGAAGATTGAAGTGTCGCAGCCGTTGCCCGTTCATCATGTCGTGTATCTGGTGCCCTTTCATCTTGTCGCAGCCAGTAACTCCCAATGTTGTCAAGATGTTGTCAAGTATCTGTTACGCTCAAAATGGGCCTTTGAGACTTGAGAAGTACAAGCCTAAGGGGGAGTGTCAGTAGTATAAAGTTGTATAAGCAAGTTGGACATGATTCACATTCATGATCCAACTTGAGGGGAGAGTGTGAGAATATTAGGAAATAAATCAACTTTATTATTAGGATCTCTTGATTATTGTCCTCCTTGATTATAGGATCCTAATTATATCAGCTTTATTAGCCTTTATTGTAATTTATCTTAGTCCCTAAGTTTCTCTTCTGTTTGCCTATATAAAGGCCTATATATATTCTTTCTGATTAAGAGATTAAGAATAATATTTTATCCCTCAAGTTCTCAACAATAATAAAGCAAATACTTATGATTAATAACAAGCCATTCTGACCATTTAAGAAAACGTAACTTACCCACAGCTTCAGATGGAGTTATAGGAAAGTCAGACAGCACACCATCAACAGAGAAGTCACCATTATCAATGAACTGAAGGTACTCAGCAAGAGGATCATAACTGTAATTATAGCTAACTGGAAGATCATTAGTAAAATCTGATGCAAAAACTTCCAGTCCTGCTTTGTGAGCATCTGAGACCAAAGTTGTATGTGGCTGTAGATAAGAACTAGAATCTACAGGCCATATGTAACTCTTGGGGACTATAATTCCAGAAGCAAATGTCTTGATAAATGTAAGATTTTTTTGAATTGTGCCATAAGTCTGATTGGTTGATGGTTCCATGTCATCCTGTCCCATAAATCTGAAGACCAGTTTAGTTATATTTGGGTTAAAGCGTGCCGCTATACCTCTCAAGAAATTCACCTCAGGTGATGAGATATATTTGACGGCTACTTTTTTAGTAACAGAAAGTACAAAAGTTCTCATACTCAGATTGTGTTGCGAGAAGAACATATCATGCTGCAGTATATCAATGCAAACAAGAATTGACTTAGAAACAAACACAGACTAATGTTGAGGGAAAAACAGAGACTTAACGATGACAATAGAAATGTGCCTTCCGTTTACCTGAATGTTCAACCACAAGATTGGTAGGGGTACTTGTTTTTTGAGTTCCTCAACAGTAAAAATTGGAAATGCATTACCATCAAACTTGTTAGTTCGAGAATAGATTCCCTGAGTCACTGTCCAGTAACAACAAAGCATCACCATTTAGAAAAACGCTGCAAAACTTATAAGCAAGACAGTCAACTGATTAGTCAAACCAAGTTATTTCTAGAAACTCTATGCAGTATGTCAGCAACTTATTGAAAAAGATATAGTCTTTCATTAAGATGTGGAAAACAAGTTTGCATGTGGCCACTTGATTATTTAATACTGTGAACAAGATTTCACCCTCTAACTGTCCGTAGTGTTCTTATAGCAATTGCTCATTACCCTTGACAGGGAAGGCTCTTGACTTGGCGCCAACAATAATAAAAGGTCATGGATCAAGTCTCACACGTAAAGTGTAACGAGAAGAAAGTAAGAATATGACTCTGATGTACCAGCATCCATAAACCCTATTTGCAATCTAGTCATAGAATATATCATCCCCATTATAACATAACACCCGATTGGGTTATAGTTGTAATTTAAGATAAAGACCACTTTCATGCTTCTGCCAAAATTGCACGAGTGAGTTGCCTTCGTAGGAAAAATCAGTAATGACTCAAACTTCAAAGGTTAGCTTAAAACCAGTTTCCCTTTTTTTTATTATAAAAAAAAAAAAAAAAAAAAAAAAAACCAACAACAACAACAGAAGGAAAAGAAAATAGAGGACCGACTGAATGAGACAGTAACTATAACTTGGGTTTCAAAAAGCTGAAATTCCAATGAAGGAAAAAATTCCCAGTGTTTTGAGATATGGTATAATGCCTAGGCTCAGATTAGTTATTACATTATAAATCTTTTCCATTTGGGGGTTAATGGAAAAGTAGCGAGACAAAGGAAGAGACCTGCATATAGTTTTCATTGACTTGGAAAAAGCATATAACTATGCCCCAAGAGACATGCTTTGGAGAGTTTTGGAAAAGTGTATGTGTTACATATATCAAAGTCATACAAAATATGTATGAAGGGGTAACAACTAGTGCTAGAACGTCTAGACCTTCCTATAAGGATTTGCCTCCATCAAGATCATCTTTGAGCCCTTATTTGTTTAACCTAGTTTTAGACGTTCTAACTAAGCTTATCAAAGAAGAAATCCCTAAATGCCTGCTTTTTTTTGAAGATATAGTTCTTTGGGTTGAGTTAAGAGAAGAGATTAACTCTCAACTTGAGTTATGGTGAAGAACCCTAAAGTCGAAGGGCTTTTGCCTAAGTAGAAACAAGATAGGATATATGCATTACAATTTTGGTAAAAAACAAATTAGAAGTAATTTAGAGGTTAAATTGGAAGATCAAATCATTCCACAAGTGGCAAAGTTTAGATATTTGGGATCAATCATACAAATAGATGGTGAAATTAATGAAGATGTTAATCATAGAATTCAAGCTAGGTGGTTTAAAATGGAGAAAAGCTACCATAAATATTTGTGATTAGAAAGCACCTAATAAGGTAGAAGGGAAGTTTTATTGCGCTGCTATAAGACCAACAATGCTATATGGTAATGAATGTTGAACTTTAAAGGGACAAAATGAGCATAAAGTGGAGGTAGCCAAGATGAGGATGCTGTGTTAGATGTGTGGTCCTATAAGAAAAAATAAGATTCATAATAAACATATATACAGAATAGTGGGAATGGCAGCTATTGAAGAAAAATGGTAGAAAATTGTTTGAAGTAGTTTGGATATGTTCATAAAGGCTATTGGATGTGCCAGTGAGGAGTGTTGATCAAGCAGTATGGAGTCCTCTGAAAAGGGTAGTGGAAGACCCAAAAAAACACTCAATGAAGTTATATAGTGAGATCTTTTGATTAACAATCTATCCAAGGATTTGGTTATTGATAGAGCACAATGGCATCATATAATTCATGTAGTCAATCTCACCTAGTGGGTAAGTAGTAGTAGGCTTGCTTGCATTAATTAATAGAAGGCATTGAATCCCAGTATCTTCCAGTTCAGTACGAATCAGTATTTCAGTATCTCAAGCATTGAATCCTAGCTTATCTGATGTCTTATTTCTGCATTACCAAGATAACTAGCAAGCTAACGGCAAAATACCCGTATTGAAGA
Organism: Acacia acuminata; assembly: GCA_019022655.1. Classification (NCBI taxonomy): domain Eukaryota; kingdom Viridiplantae; phylum Streptophyta; class Magnoliopsida; order Fabales; family Fabaceae; genus Acacia; species Acacia acuminata. The sequence goes on along the minus strand of JAFJYI010000225.1, from coordinate 214,960 downwards.
ACCAAAAACAATTTAAGACAGTTTCCTTCCTTAAGATAATGTCAAGTATCAAAGAGTTTGAATAGTTTTCAAATATAAGAATTGCTGTCTAATAGTCTTCCCTAAATTTGTTATTTTTCTTACATCCTCCATATAAGAATTATATAAGGTTAAGTAATACATTTAACAGAAGTTTAAACTTACAAGAAACTTGAGATATATCCTTTATCGTGTAATCCACTGAAAAATATCCACGGCTTGGTACACCATTAACTAAGTAAGTGGTGGACTTATTTTGATAAATGTCAGCAATGTCAGTAGCATTGTCAAGTTTGACATCTGGAAGACAAATCCCAGCGCTATCTTTTGTTAATTGCACGTCACACCATGAAATGACATTTGGTAGGCTGGTTATTAGTGCCAAATTGTAAGCACCTTGGCTGGAATCAGGAAGCAACCCTGAAAATCCCCCACGTGCTATGACTAATGGTGCAGCTCCTGCAAAACAAGCGGATGATTGAGCCTCATTCATCCTTAAATAAAAGAAGGCAAAATAAAATCATGGAAAAAGAGAATAGTTCATACAAGTACAGACGTCTTCAAACATAATGCCTCATGGTATCAGAAATTGAATATAACAAGAGACTTTGATAGGCCCATGCCTCTCCACTTTCACTAAATAGTCCAATAAATTGAAGTCGCAGAATACGAACAGCCCATTAACTATGCACGAAGCAATTCCTAATCGCTTTTGATAAATAACGAACTTCCAAAACTACGAGTTTCGTCCCCCTCGTAATCTTTCTATTATTAATATATGAAAGATGCATTCTGACGAAACTTGAACCCAGTAAAACCAACATCAAAAGTAGACTTATGGGAATAATTTTTTTAATTATTGCAATCATCGCTGAAGCATTATTCTTCAGCTCAAGGTTCCAAGTATGATTTTCACACTCAAATGAAGGAACATCGATTCTTTCTTTACGCAACAATTAACTTCTAGTTAGCAGTACAGCCAGAAAAGAGACCTACTTAATTCGTTAGCTGTACAAAATCTCAACTGATCAATCATACAAAATTTCCTTTCCCCAACAAAAAATCATCGAAGTTTACAAGCAAAAAATGCGAAGATCTTCCATTTGGTAGCCAAGTATTGACTAATTTCTACTCAACACTGCTTAATCAGCCCGCCCATTCACCATACCAGGAAGAAAGTAATACTTATTCAGCTAAGAAAAACCTATCATTCTTCCTAAACCAAGAACCATAATGAAAGTGAGCAAGCACAAACACTCGGCGAGCTCAATCTCACCTACTCTTCATGCATGACCCAAGAAGTGAAGAAAAAACACCCTGAACATCGTGATCGGGACGAAAACAGAACCAAAATCCAAGTAAAACAAGGCACATACCACTTAGTGTCTTCCATGTGGCTCTGCTAGATCCCTGAGCAGAGACCAGAGCTACGACTGAGTGAAGAAGAAACAGAGTGAGCAGAGGAGAGAGAGAGCGTGAGCTCCACATTGCAGCTGACTCGTTGCAGAACTTCCGGCGAATTCTGCCGGAGAAAATCTTTGAGGTGAGGGTTGTTCTCGGATTCCGCGTGAGATTTGCCCAGAGAGAGAGAAATAGAGAGAGAGAGAGAGAGAGAGAGGGAAGAAGCTGTAAACGAACACAGACGAACCTTTTCAGGCTGGCTTTCCTGGTTTTCACATACTTATATTAAATGTTATACGATATGTGTTTTCCACTTTAAATAGGTAAAATTGTATTTAGGTTGGTGTAAGAGAAAATATGAAATAGTGGTCTTTTAAAATCTTAAAATTATATTTAAGTCTTATGTATTTTTTTTTTAATAAATATTAATTCTGCTTACAAATTTATAGGCGTCCAATAACAAGTTAGAGATAACTGATAAGACCATAGGGCATCTGGCAATTGGAATTATTACAAAATGGTCCCACAAGATTTAAATGTAATTTTAAGATTTTAAGAGATTATTTTCTCATTTTTTTTTTTTATCTGGGAGCTAAATACAATTTTCTCTTAAAAATGTGAAATTAATTAATTAATTCAATTCAATTCGAAAAAGCCTTTAACAGAAACTTTTCTGCCTAAAGAAAGTCGGGTAGTGTTCATTTAATACGCGGTTTTATCATACAGGTCAGCTAGTACTATTCATTACTTGTAATTTTAATTAATTAATTGTTTTTTTAAATAATATTATAAATAATACTTATACAATACGAACAAGTTGGTACATCGGCTTGAAGCCGAGGCTCGGCGTCAGACATTGGAGTAGAAATTGGACGTTGTCTTAAACATCTATATAGAAAAGTTTTCTATCCGTTGTTTGGGGATATTCAATTTTTTATAATTTTGCAAATAAATGAATATATAACAATTGTTACCATTAAATAGATATATAACTTAACCAAAATATAAAGTACATATTAAATAGTCAATGATCAGAAACAAATAACAATCCTAATTACAATTCCTACTATATATTAGGAAAAATTAATATTTGCAAATATATATAATATAAAATAACAATTGGAACTATTTAAAATTAATTAATAAAGTACAATTTATTTCGTAAACAGTAAAAAATTAAAATATATTCAATGTCACCTTTGTTTTACTCAAGAGCGAATGACCAAATAATCCAAAAGACGAGTCAATGACAATGCAAAAGAACACAAGAGAAAGAATCAGATATGGAAGCGTGCACTTCACTAGCTTGCCTATTCCATGATTTTCCAAAAAAAAAAAAAAAATGATTATTTTTTAATTATTAAAAAAATCTAATTTTCAAGAGATTTAAAGTAGGAAAAAAAATTATATACAATCACTTCCCTGAAATTCACATTTATATAGATAGCTTTATTATTATTCGTTTTATTAATTATTTATTTGCACATAATATAAATTTCCGGGGTTCTATACATATAATTTAAAATTTGTGGGGTTGTATTTATACAAAAATAAAGTTTAAAGAGATATATAATTGATTATTGAGGATTACCCGCACAAATTAAATTTTAGGGTACTTTATTATTGAGTTTAAAATATTAAGGGAGTCATTTTTACATGATTCAAAATTCAGAGCTTTTTTTTTTTTTTTTTTTTTATAATTTAGCCTTAACTTTAAAATTTAAAACCTTAAAAAAAATACTAGTTATTGAAAAAAAAATATCAAACTAATATGTGCTCGATAATTTTACTAGATTGAATTCAAGATTTTTTTAATATGAATCCAAGATAAAAATTGCTAAAATAACAAATAAAATAATTTATATTGTGTGAACACAAGTTATATTTTAATGTTTACTATTGTGCGCAAAAGGTTTAGTGCCTTAGTGGGGTGCACAACTCATATATGGTGTGAACTTGCTTCCATGACATCAATCATTTTTTCGGTGCGATTATTTTGACCAATTATTTTCGGTGTGAGCTTTTGAATTATTATCACTTCAATATTAATTAATCTAATAGAAATGGGTAAAAATATATATCAAATTTTAAAAACTTGTGTTCTATAATATAATATTCAAATATTTAATTATTAACTAGGTGTAGCGTCAAAAGTTTCATTATAATGATATTTGATTATCATTTGAGAGCCAAGTGGCTCCATATATGTATCAGCTATATTATATTTCATATACTAAAATTTTTACTATTTTATTTATTCTCAAATTTATTTTAATATTTTTGGAATATTAAGAATAAATTATCATTTGTTGATTAACTTATGTTCAAAATTACCAACTCATTTGAGACCATGAAAGTTAATTTAATTTGTAAGGATTCAGTTTAAACTCTCTAGGATTCTATAAATAAAATCATCATGTCCAATTGTCATTAATATAAGACTTTATAAAAATTAATAAAATAAATATTTATGACTCATTTCCTACTGCAGTTCCTTATGAATGCAATAAAAGGGAGGAAAAAAATGTATGCCTAGCTGCCATTGATAAAGAATTACTCTTTCAATTAGTGAGTCTCTAGTTACTCTCTTATGATGTAAGGGAACCCCAAATATTTTCCCAGATTGATTGTAGGTTGTAGGTGTAAAACCCAAAAACTCGCTAATCGTTTCTAGTTTGGTGTGATTAACATTACGAAAGAAGAAAATTCTTGTAGGTTGTAGGTGTAAAACCCAAGAACTCGCTAATCTTTTCTAGTTTGGTGTGATTAACATTACGAGAGAAGAATTTTTCTATCACCACAACAAAATAAGTAAGGAAATAAAAGATCACCCTATCTAATACTACAATCAGGCTAAAAACTAGGTCCTCTAGAGCCATTCCATGTAACCTACATTTCTATCCTAGACAAACAGAATTTAACAATCTCAATAAATCGTGTAGGCGCCCCAATCTCATAGAGATGTTGCATTACAAAATCCCATCAAACATGATTGTAAGCCTTCTCTAAATCAATCTTTAATGCCATAAAACCATTTTTCCTCTTCATGCAATGTATAGAATGAATAACTTCTTAAGCTAAAATAATATTATCAGAACTCAAACGGCCTGACACAAAACTGTATTGACTCAGTGCTGTAATCATCTCAGGCATCACCAATTTTAAATGATTTGCTAACCACTCTATAAATCATATTATATAAACCAATGGGCTGGGAATCTCAAAACGTCTTAGGAACATCAATTTTTGGAATTAAAGCAATTTTGGTCCCATTCACTTCCTTCACAGATTGAGGGGAATTGGTCAATGAATGAGAACGCGGCTGAAAGCTTATATCACAAGCCAAGCCATATTCATTCATGCAATTCAATGAAACACTTGATAGGATCCTGCTGGTGGGACCGACCAATGTGCGGACGACAGCTCAAGTGGGCCCCACATCGTGGTGCACCCAACCTGTCAATGGACCACGTGGCGAATTCTGGTTGGTCTCCCCATCATGATGTAAGCGAACGCGCAGAATTGGGCGCATTCTAAGTGGGCGACCACATCCCACCTCACATAAGGACTTAGCTACGATTGTAATTTTAACGAGAGGCTGAAGTCTAAAGATCTTCTTTTTTTTTTTTTTTTTTTTTTTTTTTTTTTTGCGGAATCAACGAGGTACAAAACAATTTAGTCACTCTCATTTTATATATAATTTTTTAATTTTGCTTGATTTTTATTTTGTCAATAAACTATCCTATTACAAAAAAAGAAGAAGACATTGACATTTTTTTGGCGGCATCTATTCATTTGAATACAACTATAGCCTCAAGAAAAAATCAAAGGGAAAATTAAAGGGTAAGGACCAAGATAAAGAAATATTTACCAATAAAGACCTTAAAACTTATAATTACTTTGAAGAACGAAAAATTAACATATAAATTTTCAATTACAAAATTAACCCTAATCGAGCTCTATACATTTTCGCTAATCTCATCTTAACTATTTGATGGTTAGTTATAAGCTAATGTTCCCTAGTCATATTTTGAAAAGAAATATATTATAAGAATTTTTTTGTGATTTTATTAAGTTTTCTAAAAATAATCAAAATTAAGAAAGGAATATATTTCTAATTATTTATAGATTTTAGAGGCTATTTTAACTTGAGTAACTTTTAAAATAATCTAATGTGTACACGGAAGAATATCATAAAAAATTTAGTTGTATATAATTTTTTTTAAATCAAAATATATGTAGAGATATCATCAAATTTGATAATTAATCGTCAAATAATTGAGATGAGTTAGGGAAGGTTAATTTTGTAATTAAAAATTTTATATTTTAATTTCGGTCGTTGAAAATATTATAATTTGTAAGATCCTTATTAATAAATATTTTGATTACTGCTCTGTATCCCTAATTTTCCCAAAAACTAAACCATTGACCAAGTAAACCACGTGGAAGAGTATAGATCAATTCATATAGAAACAATTCTTCATAAAAAAACAAACTCGATATGAAAAGTCTCTTTATATCCATAAATAATACATCCGGCATTGTGTGCAATATATATATGTGTGTGTAGTCAATGTTTTATTTTATTGTATCATTTTTTTCTGGCCAGCTTGTTATTAATTTATCTTAACCTAATGAGAATACTTTGACATTTTTTGTGGTCATTTCTTTTTGAACTTGTCTCATAGTAAACAAATAAAACAAAACTATTGACCAAGTCGAACATAATGTGCTTAAGATTAAATCATTTTTAGTTATTTGCTCATTTCCTAGGATTTTCATCTTTGAAGCTGATCATTGTTTTAATGCACTTTCAGCAGCATCGATCATTGACTTTCTATTTTATACCAACTGAGGCCATAAAATATATATATCAACGTTTTTCTTTGGAAAAGGAAACAGTTGTTGTTGTGCTGGAATTTATTGATTTGATCAACATTTATATTGTTTGGAGCCACTTAAATTGATACTATATAGGAGTATTTGCCCAAGGATGAGCCTAATTGGTTTGGTGCATTTGTAGTTTTTGACTTTAACAAATGGAAGAACGAAAATGATATGGAATGTTATCGTTTGATTAATCAATAAAATCATATCCTAATTCATTATATAAAAATGTCCAGTTTTTTGGAAAACTCATTGCTCTGATCAAAGTTCCCTATCCTTTTATAGAAGTTGTGAAATCGGTCATTGTGGCTATTTTTGTATTGAGCAGGTGACACTAAGTTAAAACTCTGAAATTCGGCAATATGAGATCAGTTCTAGACTCTTCAGTATGAGAGTTTCAAAGCTATTTGTACTTGACTCTATATAATGGAACAATACCTCCCACATCAATGTGCCATATAATTTGGGATATATATATATGTAAATGAAGGAAATCACCAAGAGGGGGGTGAATTGGGGATTTTAAAAATTCTTTTCATATCACCCAAGGTAAAACAGAGGAGAAGGACAAAAGCTTGACACAAGAAGATTTATACCAGTTCGGTATAAATCTTTAACTTACGTCCAGTCCCCAGAAACTCTGGGATTTTCACTAGCTCATAAAATCAGTTACACACTCTACACTTGAAAGTTATTTTCTCACTAGGATACACTCCCCTTACAAGTTGTAAACTGATAACCCCAATCTCCAAGTCCCACGACTTGAGATTTTTACAATAAATGATTTCAATAAATGAAACTCTCTCAAAGAGTAGATAAAATAATCACTAAAGTGAAAAATGTATCAAAAAATACTTTATAATAGATAGAAAACAGTAAGAGTAATTGAAACTTGAATGCTTTTCGTTTTCTAGTATTCTGGTTGTTGAAGAGACTTGAATGCTTCAGCTTATATATGAAGGAAGCATTAAATGACCGTTAGATTGATTAATGTAACCTTTGGAGACATTAATTTAGTTGTTGGAGGCAATTTGGTCACTTCTCTCTCTACTCTTGAGTTAATCCAGGTGGTCAGATCTTTTGGTTGACTTCCCTTGAGATAAATCTGTTGGAGAAGAATGTTTCCATAGAGGGAAGGATGACATTTAATCATTTGCAAAGTTCAGGGAATGATTTTCCAAAAGGATGTAAGGTTTTCTGGACTTGCATTAAATGTGCTGACGTCACCTTTTGCTTTATGCTAAATCTTCATTCTAATACACTTTAAATCATCTGAAACTCACTAACAAACTGATTAAACATAGTTAAGAATAGTAATGAGTGAAGATAAGAAGTATTAAGATCAAACATGAAGATTCCGCAAATTTGAGCAATTTGATTTTCAAACTAAGCAACACAAACTCGAGTTTGTTCGAGCAAATTGAAGTTTGAAACTTTTCTTCAGAACCTAAACTCAAGTTAATAAACTCACATTCAAGTATAGTTCTTCCGAAAAATAACGTCACGATTTGAACTTTGAATAACATTTTGAAATAGGAGCAAAACTCAAGTCAATAAGTAACAAACTCGAGTTTTGGACTTTTATAATGAAAATACTTTTAAGTCCACAAAACTTAAAATTGGAGTTTCCAAAAACAAACTGGAGTTTCCATGAGTTCAAAATAGAGCAAAGCTCTTAGCTTGATACAAACTCAAGTTAGTTAAATTAAACTCGAGTTTCCATAAATGTTTCGAAATTTGGAAAACTCTCTCGTAAAGTGCAAACTGGAGTTTGCAAAAGCAAACTGGAGTTTTCAAAGCTTCAGAAATATTGAGATGCTTTCTGTAAGTCCTAAACTCAAGTTGACAGAACCAAACTCGAGTTTTCTTAAAAAATGAAAATCTTTGAAAACTCTCTGCTAGACACAAACTCGAGTTTGATATTTCAAACTCAAGTTTGGTTAAGTTTAAAAACATTGAAATCTCTCTGTCTAGCCAAAACTCGATTTCATTAAAACTAAACTTGAGTTTGCCTTGTCTTGAAAAACTTAAAGTGCTCTCTATATGGTATAAACTCGAGTTTACAAATCCAAACTCGAGTTTGTCTAAGTTTAGAAAACTTGAGCTACTCTCTGTCAAGACCAAACTCGAGTTTGCCTTTGACAGTAAGTTTTTCAACTTACCAAAGACAAACTTCAATTTGAGTTTACAATTGTCAGTTATCATCAAAACACATAGAGAACTAACAATATATACATAGGTAGTAGCAGATATATTTAGCTTAATGACTTACCTTGTTAGTCTTTCAAATATGCCAAACCTTGTTGCTTCTCAACGCCACACCAACCTCTGTTTTCCGAAGCAAGAACAGGGCACAAATGCTTGGACTCCCCTCTCCCCTTCAGTTCCCACTCTCAGTTTCCCTCTTACTCTCTGTTTCACTTGGGCTGAAACAATGTTTAAATAAGTACTCATGGTCCAGTCCGAGAGGCATGAGTAGGCAGAGGAGAAAACAGGTTTTCAGTTTATGAGGCTCAAGAAGCATGGCTCTCTGCTGTTGCATGACCTGTGAAAGTCGCTATGCTCTCTGCTGCTTTTACGTGTTTCAGTTTAATAGATATTAGAGAAATATGATTATATATATTTTGTTGCCTTCTCCACTGTCACGTGTTGGGCTGAAAGGAGGAGAATGAAGAATGAGATAGACTTTGTGTCTAATAGCTTATGGGCCAACTAAATATATTGATTTTAGGTGGTTGGGCTACTTTTAAAAATTATCCCACTTGATCCTCTTCAAGACTCATATTTGCAAATATTGGATAATTATCAAAATTAAATCCTTAATTCCATATAAGGATTTTCTTTATTAATCAATTTCCCTTGGCCATAAAATATCGATTCCATAAATGTTTAGGCCTAAATTTATTCTTTACGAATATTCCTTAATTTTTCCCAGAAATAAATTTAAGGATAAATAAGTCTTAATTTCCAAAAATTATTCTCATAATTATCTTAAGCCAAGATTTCATAATTAATCTCCATACATTATTCAAACTTAAGAATCCCAAAATTTTGGATGTTACAAGACTTACTCTATAAGTGTCTTCCCTTGCTCCCTACTAGAATAATCACCTGAAAAAATTTAATATTGTAACCATAAGATCCAAGGATCTCAGTAACCATTGGTTATTCAAAAATTATGCAAACTAAGATCGAGAACATACAGTTCAAAAATCAAGTTCAACTCACAATAATTTATTAAATATTATCAACGTAAAACCTTTCACAAACTAGTTCTGGATTTGGTTACCCAAACCCTATCCCAAAAAGGGTTCTAAAATGATTAAACATCAATTCATTTTTTGAATATCATTCACAACAGATTTCACAAAATTTGTCTCAACCTTGTTACAAAAATAATTATAGAAAAACTTTATCATTCAAATCATAAATCGCATATATAACATGTCAAGCAAATGATTGATGCATATACCATCCTTATTACCCCTTACCAACCTTATAACCACTGACTGAAGCCATAGCATAGTCTAACAGAAACATCCATTTAATTGAATTGTCCCAATCTCACTAGTTCTTTAGATGTACCTGGCCAAAGGTGTAGATTTCAAGCCTGGACTATGGCTCTCCTCCTTAAAAAAACACAACTAAGAAGGTGTCACATGTCCCATAACTCCAATACAATCCTGATTAGAGGAAAACATAGAAGAAGGGGCCCTGGCAAGTACCACCCACTGTGCACCAAGTGACGACATAACATATGGTAAGAGATCTAATCATATAAACTCCACAACTATCCATATGCATCAATGACAAACAATCATAATATTGACATGTATATACAAGTCCCAAATCACCAATATAGTTCCAAACATGATTTATCATAATTAATCCTCAATTATCTTTAAGATAACAAATAACATCATCTAAAACATATAGAGTTATTTTAAAATCATTTATAATAAACAATATTTTCATCATAATACATAAACATGTTTAAACAGTTTCCAAAATACATAACAATGAATTCTAATACACATAGGCGTACTTGAATAGTTTTCAATCCCATCGATATAATTTTAGTGAAATATACAATTTCAAATCAAGCCTTCCATAGGCACAAAAATCCTAAAACAGTTATATGTATGTATGTATGTATGTATGTATAGTTGACAATTATATAAAAGAATAAACAATGTTGCCTTTACTCCAAACTAATTTTTACCAATACTTGAATATTCGCTACATTAAATAATTTAACTTCAATCTACACCTTACTTTAATCTTGCTTCTCTTTCCCTCCCTCTATTTTTCTCACTCTCACTCTCTCTATATACATATACATAAATTAAAAATTCTTAAACTCCCACTTTAGAAAATTTATTTTTATAGGGTAATACTTAGTTCTAGAATGAAAAATTGGGATGCTACTGATTTACAGTCACATTTTTTTATTAATAGATTTTCTTGTATAATTCAAAAAAATTATAAAATAATGTTCCGTTGTTGTGAGAGTGTTTTAGGGTCCTATTCTTCCATATTCAGAGGAAGAATAGGACCCTTAAACACACCCTACTCCACTTATGCATGAGAGAGAGGGAAGGAAGGGGGCCACATGATGTTTCCACACACCCACTCATGCATAGCAGATTACAATGATGACAAGGAGGGGAAGAGAAGGAATTTTAATTCAGTTTTCATGAAGGGGTGGCGAACGGACAACAATGAGGAGAAAGAAAAAACAACATCCAAATGATGAGGAGAGGTAGGTCGACGACGAGAATGGCAAAGGAGATTCTCCCACCAAAAAATTTGAGGTTTACGAGACTTCCTTCTTCTTCTCTATGTTGAAGTTATCGAGCAATCAGAAAAAACCTGATCAAAGAATATGTTATTATGTTTATTTCCTCTCTTTTTTGTTGTCTCTCTCACACACACATGTGCCTGTGTATTACAAATAGAGTCAGGAAATCGGCCAGCTCATTTAGGCCTTATTCCTTCAAGGAACGGACTTGAAAATTAAAGGAGTTAAATGAAATTGGCCCTGTAAGACCTCGGGCTTAAAAGGGCCGGCCGGTTAGGCCCTGTTATTTTTATTTTTATTTTTTTAAAATTTAATAAGGCTCTCTTTTTCAAAAAATAAACATTTTTATAATAACAAACGTTTTTATCAAAAGGATGATATCCAAACTCCTCCACGAAAATACAAAAAAAAAAAAAAAAAAATTTGTTCTAAACCAAAGAATGATTATTCCAAAGATCTTCCAAAACATGACAAAAACTTGTTTCAGTGTGTGGTAAGATTGATCATTATGCTAAATACTTTGCCGTCTTTCTAGAAAAATCGAAACATCCAAATTGAGGAATCTCTCCTTGAGAAAATAAACAATCTTCTCGATTGAAACCTCTTCTCGGGTCTTAAGAAGATCAAATTTCTTCTGAAGACATAAATCAAATCCAAGATGATGAATTTTATTCAACATCTGATGATTCTTCTCCTCAAATAAATGTCATCACCAAGGAACAAGACTTACTCCTAGATGTCATAAGTAAACTTCCAGATTCTGATAGAGGTATGTATCTTTCAAAATTTAAAGATATCATCACCCAACCTTCATCTTCATCAGTTTTTCCTTCCTCTAAACTTTCGGTTTTTCATAACAAGTACGATCGACCAAAACCTTGGAAAGATTTAAACACTCTATTAAACCCGTCACCATCCAAGATCTTCAATCCGAGATAAACAAGCTTAAGGTTGAAATCCAAATTCTTAAAACAAGCCGGGATACTCATGAATCTGTCTTATTGCAGCTTCTTTCCTCAACTCAAAATCCTTTTGATGAAAATATTGATCGAGTTTTGGAAAATGAAAATGAGGATGATAACCCAAACAAGAAACACCTTTTTTAAATTTCATTTCAAGAATTTTTATACGAAGTTTTATATACAAGCAAAAATAATTATCAATAATGATCTTGTTATAGAACAATCTGTATTATTTGATACTTTGGAGCTCAAGCTAACTTGTATCTTAGAAGGTTTGTTCACAAAGTATTTTGAAAAAACAACCGAGAGATTTAGTTCAGTTAATAGATCCTCGTTATCCGTTCGCACAAAATCTCCGGTTGTTGTTCAAAATGAAAGTTTACGAATTAAAACTCCATTTATTCTCATGAAATACATGAGAACACAAAATCATTTTGGGGGCACCATTTGCACAACTTTTAATCCCTTTTAAGACTGAATTTAATGGTCTTTCAAAAGAACATTTTGGCAAAACCATTTTCTTCCATTTTACTTGAAAAACCTCGATTTAAGGAGTTAAATCCTCTTTTCTTTAAACAAAACCGAGATCAATTTTCTCAAAGAAAAAGTCTCTTTCAAACGAATTGAACAACAACTCCAACAACCAATGGTTCAACAAAAATCCAATCCCGTCTTGATAAAATTCATAAAACGGTTTGTCTTGATTTACCAAACGCCTTTTGGAACAAAAACAACATTCGGTAGATCTTCCTTACGAACCAAACTTCTCAGAAAAACAAATCCCAACAAAGCTCGACCTATTCAGATATCTCAAGAACTCCTTGAAACCTGTAAAAAGGAAATTCAAGATCTTCTTGACAAAAAACTCATCCATCCAAGTCGTAGCCCATGGTCTTGTGCCGCTTTCTACGTCAACAAAAATGTAGAAATTGAATGAGGAACGCCAAGACTCATTATCAACTACAAACCATTGAATGAAGCTTTACAATGGATTCGATATCCAATTCCAAACAAGGCTGATCTACTAAAATATTTGCATTTTGCAAAAATCTTTTCAAAATTTGATATGAAATCTAGATTTTGGCAAATTCAAATTTCCGAAAAAGATAGGTATAAAACTACTTTTACTGTTCCATTTGGTCAGTATGAGTGGAATGTTATGCCTTTTGGTTTAAAAAATGCTCCTTCTGAATTTCAAAGGCTTATGAACGAGATATTTAATGATCAAGGTCAATATATCATTGTTTATATCGATGACTTCTTAATCTTTTCAAATTCCCTAGAAGATCATTTTAGATTAATACTCTTACCTTTTCAATTATTCAAACTGCAAAAACAAATGGTTTAGTGGTTTCGAAACCAAAGATTAGTCTATTCCAAACCAAAGTCCGCTTTCTTGGACATTGGATTTGTCAAGGAACCATAACTCCCATTGAACGAGCAATTCAATTTGCAGATAAATTTCCTGATCAGATTCTTGATAAAACCCAACTTCAAAGATTTTTGGGATGTTTAAACTATGTTCTTTGAGTTTATCCTCAACTTAGCAATTTTGTTAAATCTCTTCATCAACGCCTTAACAAAAATCCTTCTCCGTGGACTGATATTCATACTGAAGTTGTCAAACAGATCAAACGACAGGTTAAGGAACTTCCGTGTCTTAATCTTCCAATTCCATCTGCCTTCAAAATAGTCGAAATAGATGCCTCTAAGTTAGGCTATGGAGGAATTCTTAAACAACGTTCTGACGGGAAAGAACAAATCATTTCTTATACATCTAAACACTATAATCCTGCGCAGCAGAATTATTCTACGATCAAAAAAGAAATTTTGGCAATTGTTTTATGTGTTTCAAAATTTCAAGCTGATCTTTTGAATCAAAAGTTTTTAATTCACATTGATTGTAAATCTGCAAAAGATGTTCTACAAAAGGATGTTAAAAACCTTGCATCAAAACAAATTTTTGCCCATTGGCAAGCCATTTTGAGTGTTTTTGATTTTGATATTGAATTCATCAAAGGCACTTCTAATTCTCTTCCTGATTTCCTTACCCGTGAGTTCTTACAGGGTAGTTCTTAGGTTTGAGAGTACACTAACCCATAAACCCTTTCCTTCTCTCCAGAAAATGCCGAGAAAGAAAAAACTAGGTGACGATTCAAAAGATAAACAACCTCTCCAAGAGGAAGATAATCAAAGCATTTTCCAGGATGCTCAAAGCTCAATCTCTGAAGAAGACCTCGAACGAGATTCTTAAACAATTGCTTCAGCAACAAACTCCATTGCTCTAGCAACAAACTCTATCACTACAAGGATCAACCAGTCAAACAGTTCCCCAAACACAGGGATCCAAACTGCAAACAAGATCTCAAACGATTCCCAAAATACAGAGATCCAGAATACAAACAAGATCTCAGATAATGTTAGGGTCAGCTACCCCTAAACAGGAATCATCTACTCCCAAAAATGAGTCTCAAACCCAAAGGCTCACTTCCAATAGATCTGCCAAAAAGACCACTGAGTCCTATACTAAGAAACCTCCAACCCATACATGGGAGGAAGTATTAGCCAAAAAGGATAAAAAACCCCAGGCCCTTGAATATGATAGAGCACTAGCTTTGTCATTAATTGCCTTTTCGTCACAGGCAATGAGTAAACAAGAATATGATTTAGCTAATGCTGAATTCACCCACCAATTAGCCCATAAAAAACCTCCTCAGGCTGCAAAGTCGTTATTAACTCTTCCAGCTATTAACCCAATGGAGACTTCTTACATTGCAAAACCTGGACAAGTGAAATATCTCCTCCAAATTGAGCCTGAATTTTTCTTTGAAACACCTAATCAAGTAGAATTGAAAATTTTCCCTCCTGGATTTTATTTCCTTACTACTAATTTACAAATAACGAGAGAATTTTATGAGTTGATATTGGTTCATTCTCAATCAATCGAGCTATCTTGATATACATCAAAAGAGGATGAAACTTTAACAACCCATTCTACTCTTCAAATTTTGAAAGTTCTCACACCTTCTCAAATGGGGACAAGATTTGCATAGACCTAAACCTTTTAATATTAAATATGAACCTAGAGGATATACTTACTGGGATTATAACAATGCCTGGTATAATGTCTTTTGGGATCAAAACAGAATTTTTAAATATACTTGGTTTATTTACTTTAAACAAAAAACCAAGTACACGTTTCCTCAATGGTTTCAACATTGGTGGGCCTTCTTTGGACTGTTCTGAAATTCTTCCACCCAATGTTCAAATGGTATTGAGCCTTTTTCGAAAAAATTCAATCATAGTTGAGATTCTTTTCTAGTTGATCTTCACTACATTTCAAAATTATCTGTATCTTGGATATTCTCCTAGCAATACAGATTTTCACACAACGACAGAAACACTCCAATTTTGCCAGTCCTACAAAGGATACATTTTGTACGTTGGTGGGCAAAGTTCAACCAGTCCAAAAGGGACTCTAAAGCGAAGAACAATGGTTCGAACAAAATCCGAGTTTCTTTGTGCATCGAGCAAAGCGAGTTCTTAAACCAAAAGAGCCATGCTCAATGTACCCTTTCTCGCCGCCCCGATAGACAAGAATATATCAAGCAACTCGGTATCATGCTCAAACAACTCCGAAGGATGAAACGATGCAACAAATCGGGCTAGCTCCTCAAAATAAGGAGACCAAGACCAAAGTGATGAAGAAATTGTCGCCAATTTAGACGAAGACTAAACTTGTAGTTTTTGATGGAGGCACCAAATATTGTAGCTTCCATGTATAAAACTGTATAAACTGTTTCATTCTACGCTATAGTAGTGCTAGGTATTTTCACTGTAGCACCAAACACTGTAGAACGTAGATCAATGTAAGTAGTTATAAAATCACTGTAGCTATTTACAACCGAACAGTACTGGTCATCAACCGGAACTGTACAAACAGTGCTTCGAATCTATCTATATAAGCAGGAGCCCTCCTTTGTTTAAGACAGGTTCCGAACCACCCCTCTCTCTCTAACCATCATTCTCTGCCTTCTCTCTACCTTATCTTTTCTCTTTCTCTTTTCGTTCTGCGCCTTTTGCTTTTGGTTTCCAGCTTTCGTTTGTAAGTCTTTTAAATTTCAATAAACTTATGTTCTTCTATTATGTTTTGCATTTGCATTTCTTCTCTTCCTCTTTGATGAGATAAGTCTAGCTGCGTGCCTACATCCATTCTTATCTCATCTTCTTTTTATTTCTTTTGCACGTTTATTTCCAGCCTTTACTTTATGCTTTAAATTTCTAGTAATTTAATAAACTTTTGCATGTTTATTTCCAGCCTTTAAATTTTCTTTACTTCTCGGTTCACGATTCTCCCTCTCCCCTTCCGATCGTTTCGGGTCACTTTAATTCGCATTGATTGTAAATCTGCAAAAGGATGTTAAAAACCTTGCATCAAAACAAATTTTTGCCTGTTGGCAAGCCATTTTGAGTGTTTTTTTTATTTTGATATTGAATTTATCAAAGGAAAAATAAGATCCTCCCCTGCAATGTTTCTAGCCCTTGATATAAGACTTTGTTGAGTTATTTGGGGAGATTAAAAAAAATATAAATTAATTAATTATATATTAGTTTATAAGTCAAGCAATTTAGTTTAAAAAATGATAAATATAAATACATTAAAATAATTTATCTAGTTTCCTTAGTTTCCCAAATTAATCAACGGCTAGAAGTAATTTTTTTTTAGAAATAAAAAAAAATTATATGTCATTGAATGTGAAACTTATGAAGTACCCTACCAATAAAAATTCCTCCCCCTAAACCATCCATCATAGAGTATTTCACTAGTTTCGATGGCGTCTGAATCGGTGTATCTCCTTCTCCTCTTCCTACTGCAACTTCTCTATTTATTAAACTCGTGATATTATAAAAGTTTATCAAGTCTTTTACTTAAACAATGTTAAACAAAATTGGGAAGCAATATAGATCACAAAACTAACGAGGCATTAAACTTACTAGTTCCAAAGCAATAGATGACACATTAACTGCAAAGCCCCGATGTTTGAAAACCTTCAATGGTATTAATGACATAATTTTTTTTGGCGATGTACTTCAAAAGTTTCACATTTTAATGACATATAAATTTTTTTTTTTATAAAAAAAAAACTAGTTCTGGAAGTTGATTAATTTGGAAGACTAAGGAAGTTAAATAAATTACATTAATATATTTATATTTATCATTTTTTCTAAACTAATTTACTTGACTTATAAATAAATATTAGTTAAATAATTTAGTTAGCTTTTTTTAATCTCCCTAAATAATTCAAATGAGTCTTATATCAAGGACTGAAGACATTGCATGAGAGGATCTGATTTTTTTTTTTTTTTTTAAAAATCCTACTAAAAAAATCTAACGATTGATGTGGTCAAAAAATGGTGAAGTGGATGCCATATAGGCATGCCACTTCTACATATTTGGTCAACATATGTTGAGTGTTAAGGTTGATTAATGGAGGGGGTGAAATTGTCCAATTTTTACACTTCCAGAGCACATTTTCTCCCTCGAAAACTTTTAGATGCCCAATGCCCATACGCGAAAAATTCCATGGCATTTAAGCTCTTTAACCCTTATATATTTGTATGGATGTACATAAAACCTGGGGTCCAGGTAACCCAGTCTAACCCGAGGTGACTCGATCCAATCTAGTGAAAAAATAGGCTTATAAAATGTGTGTATTCCTTTCCGTGAAGATGACTCTCTCGACAAAAGCACCAATGTGAGAGCATGTACAAGTCAACAGGAAGAGCTCAATCCTAAAAGATTACCCATTTGGAGAGATAACACATTGACTTATAAATCACATTGTATTTAATAGGCTTCCCAATGCGAGACTCATAACATTGTCACCCCTTTTGAGAGGGTACATCTCTGGTAGCTCCACACCACAACACTTCACTCAGCCTCATGCGGTCTGAACCCTCAGTAAGTAGCTCTGTTTGTGAATATCAGGCTTTCAATGAAAGCACCAATATGATGAGTACAAGTCCAAAGGAAGAATCAAATCCAAAAGACTAATCTATCAGAAAGGAGAGCCTTCTGACTAATAACAACACACCATACTTGTGAGGCTTCCTCTTGCAGGACTCATATTAGTGCTTTATTTGACTTATATGCTTCTTGGCTTTCATTGAATCAATCTTTCATGTTTATTGTTTAAAAATTTAAGGGTTAAATATCAAATTTGCCACGGAAGTTTTGCTAATAGAGTGTCCAAGACACCGGAAGTTTTTTGGTACCAAAATGACCCCTAAGTATGAAAAAGGTACCAAATTTGCCCCTAAGTATGAAAAAGATAGCAAATTTGCCCATCCGTTAATTTTGACCGTTAAGTTTGATCGAGTGTACACGTGGCATGCCACCTCATGACATGGCATGCCACCTCATCAACCCAATAAGAGTTAAGATCATTTTTGCCTCGGCAAGTTTTCACTAAGGAGCAATTTTACCCCGGAAATTTACAAAACGTATCAATTTTGCCCTTCTTTCCCGCATATTAAATTTGACAATTAAATCGGCCAAAGGCCACACATGTCATGCCTTGAAAAGGTCGAACTTGGAGTCGAGAGAAGGAGATCCTTGAGATGTTGAGCTCAAGCGGTAAAATTTGTGAAGCCGAACCGGTCACACGAAGCATTACTTATGATTTAAACAAATGATTAGTCTATACAACCGGCAGGGCCGATTAAGCCCGAGGCCCTCCAGGGCCTTGCCTTGGCTAATTTCAAATTTCTAGCTTATTTTTCAAGCCCGAGCCCCGCAAGGCCGGGCTTAAACGAGTCCGACCCGATTTCCGCTCTAGTCCCCGTGACCGCCTCGACTTCACAAATTTTGGTCGCCTTGAGCTCAACATGTCAAGGATCTCCTTCTCTCGACTCCAAGTTCGACCTTTTCAAGGCATGACATTTGTGGTATTTGACCGATCTAATAGTCAAAATTAATATTGGGAGAAAGAATGACAAAATTGCTACTTTTGTAAACTTCCGGGCAAAATTGCTCCTCAATGAAAACTTCCGGGCAAAAATGATACTTTTGATTGATAAGGTAGCATGCCACATGTGATGAGGTGGCATGCCACCTCACATTTTAACGATCTACGTGAACTTTCGTCACTTTTGGGTAAATTTGATACCTTTTTAATACTTCCAAATTTGATACCCTAAAAACTTCCGAAGTGCTGGGCGCTCCTTTAGCAAAACTTCCGTGGCAAAAATGCACCTTGACCCAAAATTTAAAATATAGTTTTTAATAACTTAACAAGATTTAGTCATTATAATAACCAAAAATGGGGTGTGTGTGAGAGGGGGAGAGAGAGAGGAGGTAAATACACACAAACATGAAAATTGCAATTTTATGCGAAAAGTGAAAGATGATTTTTAAAAAAAAATCAACAAAATTTTATATTTATTTTGACAAATAACATAACTTATTTGTTATTGACTTTATTTTGGTCCCTCTTATTTTACAAAAGATCATTCCTCTCACTTGATATGTGAATAAGCTCTAATAAGGTACGCAATTGTTTTCAAGAACAAAGTTTTCTGCAGTGTCATTCTCAAGTAGTCCAATTTTTATTTGTTGTTTTTTTTGGAGGAAAAAAAGCTCTCATGCCTGTTTTCTTGTGGCCAAGAAAACTTTTGGGGCCCCACATTAAAACAAGTCTAGCGAAGTTTCTAAGTTCCAACCAAAAGGGGATCCCAAAAAAAACAAAACAAAAAAAAAACCATCACTTTAGCTCATAAAGATTTGACATGGTACTTCACAAAAATTTGCTGAAAATTAATGAAGTGATTCCATGAGCCACACAAAATGAGTGAAAACTATTCGTCAGAAAGTTAACGAAGCGTGATACCTCTTTGAACGCCATGGTGGGTTGAGAAACTTTGCCTTCATAAATTGCCAAATTGTGTTTGAACCAAATGAAGTTAGTGAGCAAAATGATCTATTGGAGTAATTCATCCTTGCCATCCTGTTGTAAAGCTTTATTTTTTAACATAACTTTATTTTAGATATATGATAATAAAGAAAAGAAGTGATCGTATTTTTTGGAATAAAAATTAATATTAGCTATGTTTTAACTAAATAAAATAAAAAATCAGTGTAAAAATTGGTAAAGGAATAACGTCATGATGTTATTTTTTCATTAGTATCTAGCATCCCAATCTTAGTGATAAATGGTTTAGGGTATTGGATGTACTATTAACAAAATTATGGTGATGAAAGCACTATAAAACTAAAATTAGCTAGGTACTGGATGCATTAAGAATAAGATTATGATGCTGGATCCTACTGAAAAATAACATTAGAATGTTGAATACTACTTTCACAAAAAGTAGTGTGAGCACCAAAATAGGTAGTAGTTTTAGAGCTGCTACCAAGTCCTCGTTTTTATTTTTAAATTTTGGTGTCAATTTGATTGCAGTTACAAATTATATTCCTACTGCATTCATGTTTTTAACACAACCATGTATTGGGCATACTAGTGATTTTGATGATGATTTTATCATTAAAGCAATCAATTAAACTGGTCCAAATTAATTACGTAGTCTATGATCAACCTAGGTCATTCTTCTAAAAATCAATTTGTGGATTTTCTTTAGAATTGAATTTAGAATATAAAAAATGCAATGCGATTGACTTAAACTAGAATACAAAACACTACTACCTAAGTGCAATAAACTAACTAAATGCAAGATGTAAATAACTCTAAAGCTTATATGAGAATGAAACTAACCTAAATGAAAACAAATGCAATTTTTAGGATTTTTTTTTTATAAAGAGAAATTAAAATCCTAAGCAAAGAGATTGATTAAAAGTGAGCAAAATAAGACAAATGGAGATTTTATGATGAAGGGAACGACTCAGGATTTATATGACGTTAACTTTCTTAAACTAAATCAATTAATCAGACCAAAGAGAGATTGATAAATATTGGAATTAATATATTTAATTGTCTAATCGAAACATAGGAAGCCTTAAGTTTAATAATATTTAACCCATTGGAAAACTTTTAATAAAATAAGTGTTGGCTAATTAAACCCATCAAAAACTAATGACAACTAATTTCAAAATAATTTTGAAAATCATGTCTATAATGGTCTAATTAACAACTAGAAAATATCAAGTTTTGAAATAAATTGATAAAAGGAAAGTCACTTTCTTGTGATTTTCAAGTACGAGTCTTAGGCTTTAGTCTTCTTTATGCTCCTCCCAAGTCATCTCCCAACTTAAGCTTCCATGAAAATTGTCCTCTCTCCAAGCTTTGACCAATTCACAGACATGATGATTGATGGGGAATTTAAGTGTGGGTCCGTTAGTGATTGTGGAAGTCAGGAATGAGGAGGGTTGAATTGTACATGAAACGTGGCTATGGATAAGGAGTGTGTGGCGAAATCATTGGAATGGAGTGGTAGATGGTTGTATTTTGATTAGTGGTGACAGAAATGATTTTTTTTAATCTACTTTTTGTAAATTTGAGATAGGATAAAACTCATATTGTAAATGTAATTTATGTTTAGACTGACGGTGGTAGAAATGAATTTTTTTCAAACTGAGACTTATTTGAATGATTATTTAGAAAGTAAATTTAAATATGAAAATGACTAAAAAAGACATATATTATTAAATATCATGAGTACATATTGTGATAAGAGGGCCACATTTTTGTCTTTTTCCTCTTGAGTGTTCTTCTCTCTCCACAGTGCTAATGAGATTTTTTTTTTTCTTGAAGTTGCTTCAATTGTAATATCCTAAATTCACTCTGACAAATTTCATATATGATATATATTCAGTTGGAGAAATAAAATAGTGAATTTTGACTAAAAGGTCAATTTTACCCAAAAGACCCAATTTTGCCAAAACCAAAACTTTTGAGACATATGTTGGCACAAATGGGATATATGGGATTGACACTTCTTTGTTCCCTTGTAGTTCATTAAATTCAATCAAAAGGAATGGGAAGAAGGTCACATGAATTTTATGGAGAATTATGAGAAATCAACGAATAGTTAAAATTGCAATTAGTATGAGTTTGTGCCACATATCTCATAATTATTTAAAATTTGAGGGACACATGGGCATGTGTTATAATTCAATAAAGTGGATTAAAATGCCTCCCAAGTATGGCCAGAATTCGGCGAAGATGGATGAAAAATGATAGTTGGATTTCAACTAAAAATGCAACGAATGGCAAACCGGTAATTATGGCAAGTTGAGGGGAAAAATGGTAATCCACCCCTCCTAACCGGATTAAGGCCTTAATATCTCACCATTTCACTCTCCAAACGCTCATTCCATTTGGCAAACATCCATCCACCTTCTCCAAATTGCTGAAACACACAAGAGAAAGAAGAAGAAGAGAAAACTCGTGGAACCAAGGTACTGGCCGAAATCTGAAAGAGCCAAGAAGGAGGAGTTCTTTGCAAGAATTTACCGAACATCGATCAAGGTAAGTGATTTTAAGCCTACTGGTTGTGTACTAGAGTTTACTATTGAAAATATGCTTAAAGCTAGATTGATATTGAAAGTCCATATAGAATGACTCCAGATGAGGTGTTAGATGTGGTGATCCTTAAGGATGCTATGAGAAAGATAGAATGAATGTGGTAAAGGTTAAGGATAGGCTTGAATTTGATTTAAGCCAAAATAGTGCTTTGATCAAAATATGATTAAGGTTGTGCTAAGGTTCTAATACTTTCAAGAACCTTGTGAATGTTGATTGATGTTGCATTGTCATCATGTTTATTTGAGTATGACTAATGGTTGATTTTGAGGTTGTGAGAATGTTACTTGAATGTTTTGAGGATTAGACTAGGAATTGTGAATCATGATCCTAATATGTATAATGGGTATTGTTGAGGAAAGAGGTTCTAAGAGTCAAATTGCAAATTTGGTGATTGTTGTTGTGGGTATATTTGAGGATAATTCTTGAATGTTATGAATTATGATGATTTTAGCATGTTTATTAAATATAGCGAGGTTTCAAAATTAGTTGATGGACCTAAGAACTGATTGGGCATCCAGAGGGATTGTTACCTATATAATCGTGACCTAAAATTTCAACTTGATAGTTAAGTGATTCTTTAGGAGTGTAAATCAACTTAAATGAATCGAGGTACTAGGATATGGTACCGATTGAATGAATAAAGACACTAGAATGTGGAACCAGATGTGTATGAAGTATTTGGAGGTTTCTAGCTGTTGAATTACCATAGGGAAAGATCTTGATTATAGAATATTCCCTTAGAAAGACTGATTAAGAGTTTATTTTTTTATGAAACCAAATGATAATCAAAACTTTAATTGCCACAGGTTTATGGTATCATGATCGGGACAGATAACCGTAGATATGCTAGTAGTTAATAGATTCCCTAAGATGTGGGTTGAATACCTGATAGGGCATGTTGAATACATTCGTGATATGAATATATGCTGGGTAGTGAGACCTATTGGACCAGTATGTCCTTAGGTCGTGAGGATTGATATGCATTCAATGAAAAGCCCTAAGTCCTGTGAGACTAGTGTGTTTATAGGCCTGCAGAAACTCATAGTTATTAGACCATGAATTACAACCAATGTCCTGGAATAGCTAGAAGGCCAGAATAGAATGGACTGTGTGTCCTATAATTGGCTCGAGTAGCGACAGTTAGAGCCTGTAATGTGTCATCATTGAGAAATCCAACAAACAAGAGGACTCTCGCCTCTCGGTACATGCCTATTGCTTATACTTGGGTGTCCTGATTGAGAATTCCGACGAACAGGATGATTCTCGATACATGCCAATTGGTTATACTTGGATGTCTCGATTGAGAACTTGGACAAACAGGAGGACTCTCGGTATATGCCAATTGGTTATACCTAGCGCTATAGTTATGTGATATGTGTATGCTAGTTTGGCTGCATATGATATGATTTCTAAATGCTATACATGATGTTGTGGGATTGTTTATTTTTGTGATTAATTGTCATATACTGTTTATACTTTGTTTGTGAGATTAATTTGCTACTCTAGGATCCTTTGGGATTCCATTCCTTGTTACTACGGATGAAATCTCAGACTTTGTGGAGAGATTGGACATGGTCAAAATGGTGGGCAAACCTCCAAAAGAAAGGCAACAAATGTAGAAACTTGATGGCTGCAATTTAGAATTTTAAAGAGTACTGTAGTGTATAGACTATTTAGTTAAAATTATTTTTTTAACTGTAATATTATGATATTAGTATTTTGGATCACTGTATTGTGATCTCTATGGTTTAATCTTGTTTGTAACCAATAATAGCTTATCATTAGTATATTATGCTATACCTGTATTGGTTACTGCATTTCACTAAATTACTCAAATAAATGTCATAATTACAAGGGATATGACACCAATGGTGCTTCACTTTCAAAGCATGGTGGGACCAAGAAGTGCAGTAAGGGAAATATTATGCCAAATAGGTGCCTTACAACTCTACCATGCTTAACCTTCAAAAAGCCATGTTGGGAAAACTAAAATGCCATTCCAAATAGCCTTGAAGGAGAACATGAAAGCATGAGAATGAGCATTAGCTCTAAGGAGAATATGAGGACTAGGTATTTTTATAAGAGTATGAGAAATTTTTGGGCACAAAATTTGAACCAATTAGAATTGATTTGGCCCATCAAAGTTCAACCATATATTAAATTCTCTATAAGCCTTCAAAATAATTCTGCATTATAGGATCTAATAATCTGTTTTTCTTTTACCTACAAGAATTAAATGAGATCATGGTTTAACATTTTTGAAAATATCTGCCCAATCACGAAATAGGAAACAAAAATATTGACAATTTATGCCCAATAATCTCATAGTTAATTCAAATTTATATTATTTCCTAACATTGTTTTATTGTTTAGTGATCCAAATATTTGCTAATAAATCTAAAATATCCTAAAATCATTTGCAAAATAAACGAATACGATGGGATAAATTATATAAAAACCATGGTTGATCAGATTTCAACATGCAATATGAAGATAGAATATCATCTAGAGGGGGTGAATAGGTGATTATATAATTCTTTCGCTAATTGCTCAAGAGCACTTAAAACAGAGACAGAGAGAAAGAGCAGAAAGACATAAGAGATTATCCTGGTTTGGTCTAACTCTTCGACCTATGTCCAATCCCCAAAACACCTGTGATTTCCACTATCTTTCAAAGACAATTATAATTACACACTATACTCAGATGATCCTCTCACTAGGATTCACTCCCCCTTACAAGCTGTAATGGTACACCCACACTTAAGGTTCCACAACCTTAAAATTTTGCAAATCAAATAATCAAATAAGTGTTTAGAAACTCCTCACGAGTATATAAAGATAAACACTGAAGTACACAGAAATATCCGAAGATATTAGCGAAGTTAATGAAACAATAGATAGCAATAAATTCAAATTGAATGCACATTGTTTTCAGTAGTTGGCAGAATTGAATGTGGTAAGCTTTTATAGCGACTGCCATTAATGCCATTCTGAAGCTTTGAATGTAGCCGTTGAGTCTTTTCATATTTTCCGCTAGGCACAATTGATTTACGTTGAGCATATTCTACCATTGCTTCATTAAATGCAGTTGCCGTCGATTGTACTTGTGTAGAAGGTTGACTCATAGAAATAACTGGAATAAGTATGCCTCGAAGGAATGTCTTCGACTGCTACAGAAACCTCATTCTGATTGTAGCTCTGCTTTTCTAAATAAGCATTTAATGCTTCTGACAGCGAAGGACTTTTTGGCTAATCTCAATTTGCACACGATTAAATCATTGCAAATCACTCATAAAGATGATTAGAAATACTTCAAATGAGATTTGAATAAAGATAAGAATGATAACTTGAATTAATGATTTCATGTTTAGTGTATGTTCTGATAGACGATGAACCATGCTTTAGTAGATGGTCTAGGTTGCTTGGGTAGACATGTGTAAATGCCTTTGAAAGATACTAATGCTCGAGCAAAAACGAGCCCATAGGGCACATGATTTATATTGCTCGGGAAGTATCGAATTCCTTACTGATATGAAGAGTTTGTTGCTGGCGCTCGAGTAGAGTTTATGTTATGCTTGAGCAAACTGCTCAAGTAGACTTGAGTGCTTACTTGAGTATTAGTCAATCTGAGAAGGAATCATGAAAAGAAACATGCATGCTCGAGCACTAAATTTACTGTACTTGAGAAGCATGCTCGAGCAACCCTTAGACTTTGCTCGAGAATACCTTAGATAGAGAGCATTTAAGATGAAAGATTGTGACTGCTTCGAGCAAGCTGATAGTTCTGCTCGAGCACCATGCTTGGGCAACATTTAAACCTTGCTCGAGAATCAGGCAAACAGAGAGAAAGAATATAATTTATCTACAGTGCTCGAGAACAGACATACCTCTGCTCAGGCACCATGCTTACCTGGTACTTGAGCAATAGCTTTTACAAAGATTATTCTTCATTCTTGCTCGACCATGCTCGGGCACCAAGAATGCCTTGCTCGAGCAGACTGCTCGAGCATTGCTTAACTAATGCTTGAGCATCTTCTGTACAAACACTTAACACACTGTTAGATGGAGCATGCTTGAGCAGCGATAGACTCATGCTTGAGCATACTTCATATTTGGGCAATACTTTCTAAATCAAAAACCTTAGTATTTGTTATCATCAAAACACCGAGAAGTAACACAATATTGTAGTGTGTTTGACCATGTGGGTAGTGGTTTTAGAAACTGCCACTAAATCCTTTATCATGGCTATGTTGGTAGGGTTCGTCAAACATTTACCTATATCATCTGAAATAATTATAACCACTGCAAATATAATAAATAATCACTACTAACATGGTTCTTTAGTGTAAGTGAGTAAAGTTGTAAAGTTTAAGCAAACTCATGACTGTGCCGTGAACTCGTACCATGAACTCGAATCATAAACTCATTAGAGTTTAATTTTATTATTAAATATGTATTAATAGTGTATAATTAAATAATTAAAATATTAAAATGAAAACAATTTGATTTAAATATATTTTATATCCAAATAATTGAAATTAAATCCATCAACATTTATCATTTATTATATTTAACAAATAAATTCTTGTAAAATTTATATATAAAGCCGTTGAGCATAATCAAATTAAAAAGTTAACATGAGTTTAAAAGTAAGTGAACACGATTTTGTAGGTTGGAAACGTAAAAACGGTAAACTTGGTGTATAAACTCTTGAATTTAACGGAATTTACAATTGGCATGAGTTTACCAGGGACTCGACTCATTTTTGTAAGTTATAAACGTAAAAATAGTAAACTTGATGAAATCAACTCATGAGTTTGACAACAATACAAGGGAGTTAAGAACATTTTGAAGTGCTTTCAAACTATTAAAGACATTATTTATGCAAACTTCCTTCGTAAAAAATATTTGAAAATCAAATAATTTTCATTAATGGTGCAAAACTATGTAATACTCATTTATATACGATGCTAAGAACTAAAAAGAATTAAATTTAAAGTGCTAATCTTCTCTTCCCTTTAATTAAATTGTTTTCTGTCATATTGCAAAACAACATTTTTCTTTAGTTTTGTTATCATTGAAGCATGCTTATTAAGCAAACTTAACTCAAATCCTAACAAGTTGCTAATATTAGATATTGAATTATTTTTAATTTAAAAAGGAAAGTAAAGTAAAAAGTTTCTAGATTTCGGTTGAAATTGGTTATGCTGTTACTATCATCTTTTTGTGTTTGTTTTATAAAAGTGTAAGTCATTTAAACTCTCACGACTCGTCCATGCCTTCAGTTGATAAAGTCTTTACTTTTTCAAATTTATTTTGAAACTTTTAGAACCACCTAAATTTATTTTTCCGCAGCTTTAACTAATCAAGAAAAGTTAACTAATAGAATGTTTATTGTTGTTGATTTTTTTTTTTTTTTAAAAAAAAAATGTGTTGATTTTGAATCAATTTTTAATTTGTTACAATTTATATTTACAAAATAATATATTACCGCACGACATCAAAACAGTTGCAAGTATCAATTAACTTTTTTTTTACATATTTCTGGGCCTTTTAATTTTATTTAGCTTTTAATTATATCATTATATTTTGAATAATTTTAAGTTTACTCCTTGTCATTATATATTTATCAATATTTTGTTATACATGGAGGTAATTTTTATTTTATTATATGTACTCTGTCAATTTAAGAAACATAAATAACTGTCGTCACAAACACACACATATACCTATGACTGTCGTCACACACACGTATATACCTATGAGTGTCATTTGACGATTATTTGATGGCGTGTGCATTGTCCCTTCAGGGACATCCGATAAAATTGGAACAATGTAAAGAGGACACCTTTTTGAAAAAAAATCAAAGGATAAAAAGAGAAACATCCGATAAAATTTGGAACAGTGTAAAGAAGACACCTTTCTGAAAAAAAGAAAAAAGAAAAATGAAAGGATAAAAAGAGAAGATGCTTTGTGCATTGAATATGGGCCCCTTCCATGATGTATAACATTTAATCTTAAAATTAAGTACACTGTACTCAAGTCGTGCATTACTAAATGAAATAGAAACCTAATTAAATTTTAAATCCCTATTAAGGAGCGAGTTTAAGGGATTTCCTAATGCGTTAATCATGTTTTTACAGAAGTAGCCCTCCTCATTTTCTACATGTTATTATGTTACCACCGCCTTCCTCGTCTGCCAGTACTCTCCATCATCGCCGGTCGTCCTCGTCATCATCAACGGGTAAGAAAGCAGTGATTCTATGCCCCAATTCCTTGGGCAATAACTAGTTATTCACTCTGGTTCTAAGTATAAGATAAGCTTGTGATTTTATATAAAAATATGCATAATTATAAGAGGCTTATTTTATAATGAAGAAGAGGAGCTTCTTTTTAAAAAAAAAATAAATAAAAAAAATGAAAAGAGAACCCATAATCTTCGATCGACCACTACCGCCACCATCACCCCACCACCACCATCCCACCCCCACCACCACCACCGCCCCAGCCGCGCACCACCGCCTCCACCACCCCACTCACATCGCCACCGCCCCCACCCCACCATCACCGCCACCACCAAATTATAATATACTTTTTATGATAATTTTTATTAGAAAAAGTGCTTATGACAAAAATTTTGTCAATTAGCTTATTTTTAATTTTAGCTTTTAAGCTAAAAAATTTATATAATCACCAAACAACTTTTTTTAAAAAAGTTTTTTTTATTATTTATTATTATTTAACTTTAGCTTAAAAGTAGCTTTTAGGTTAAAAATAAGAGGATCCAAATAGGCTCTAAAAAGTAAATACTTTAAATCATTTATATTTGTCATTTTTTCTCCAAATTATTTTGACTAACTTATAAAATGATATATAATATAAAAATATACAATATATAATATAATTAAATAACTTATTTAATTTCCTTCATCTCTCCAAAAGAAAAAGTCAACTATATCTCATATTTAAGACCACAAGTAGTATTTTTTTTTTTAGCTCAAAACAGCATTGTTTCAAGATCAAGAAGAAGAAAAAAAAATATAAAATCAATTGGGTATAACTGTCTAAACTCTTGACCAAACTGACTAGGAGACTAGCTCACTAGTCTGACTGGCCCACTTGGGTTAGATGTTTTTATTTTTTTTATTTTTTTAATATATGAACTTGGGTTAGATTTTAATACTGTGGCTAAACTGCAAAATTTCATACATTTGAGAAAAGCATCCTTATTTGTAGGCCGGCCAAATAAAGACGTGGGCTTGAACATACATTTTAAATGGGTCCATTGATGATTGTGGGTTCATTGCATCATTAATCTTGAGAAAAGATGGGGCCTAATCCAAAATAATATCATGCATCTATTTTTTTTAGTCACGAGTAAAATCATACATCTATGCACTATTATAGAAAAATCTAGAGGGAAAATACTTTAATCACTCTTCTATTTTATTTTAATTATACAGATATATTTTAAAAACACATATAGACCTCTTAAAATAAAATGTATGGTACATAAATCTCCTTTATATTTTGAGATTATATTTTTATCTATCTAAATTGTTAGTTGATGCTAAATTTCACTTTTGAACTTTTGTTTTATCAAAATTCTCTTCTTTAACATTAGAATTATTTAAAAAATATATATTTATGTGAGAAAAAAAATTACACCGCCAAATATTTATCCTAATAGATTTTTTTTTTTTTTTAACTTTCTAAATGCTAAAATCTATGAATTTTGAGATTATAAAATTTAAGATTTCCATATTTATTGAAATTTATTTATTTTTAATTTCTTAAATGACTAAAAATATATATCAAACACATTTTTTCTATCCAACATAATAAACTATATATTTTTAATTTGAGAGTTTATATTAAATCATTTATATTTTGATATATTTTCCACAAACATTTAAAAAACTTACCCAAATTTTTTAAAGTTTGCTATATTTACAAGTTGTGAATTAAAATTTAGGATTTAGCATTAAGGGTAAATTAGTAAATAAATTTTATTTTTATATAAATTTGAATTTAAATATATATTTTTGGAATCTTTTTATAATATTCTTAACGGAGTTAACGGTTTGGACTTAAGTATATATTTTCAAAATAGATGGGAATTCTGTATAATTAAAGCAAAACATAAGGGTGGTTAGAGTATTTTACTCAAAAATCTATACTTAACCGTTATTTTTGTCAATACATTATAATTTAGAACTATTATGTATGAAAGTGTTATATATTCTCGGAGCAAATACTTTACTGGTTCGTAACAAATATAACGGCTCAAATACAAAACTGTATTAAGGGTTGGTGATTATCACAATAATAAGAAAAAAAGAAATAAATTAGAGATTAGATAATTATCTATATAAAATTTGTTTGTTTGGATTGTTAAGAAATTAGGGAAAGTAAAAAAAAAAAATACATGGGAATTATATAGTACACGTGAAGTTATTGGGTTTTTCGGTCTTTCATATTTTTAGAATTGCTATATCGGAAAGTTATCAAGTTTACCTTAAAATTTATTATCATTCGTGCATATGAGGATTTAGTATTTAAATTTTTATAATAACTTAAAGGGAAAATAAGAGAGAAGGAGCTATGGAAAATTATATTTATGGGAAAGGACCATCAGAATTTAATTATTTAAAAGGATCAGATATTAAAATATAATTTTTAAAATATCAAAAGATCCCTAATCAGACTTTCTACTCTTTGTTGAATAACCTTCAATTTTTTTTTTTTTTTTTTTTTTTGAAAAAAAAAACTGAAATCGCCTTTCAAAAGCTTTGCTTCTGCGCAAATGAACATCCAAATACAAATATATATTGAACTGAGAAGAAGTAAATGGGGAAAATTTCAATTAAGTACCATTTGAATTTCTAAAACCCCGTAAGTCTTTCGAATTTGAAAAAGACTAAGAGAGCACTAATGATTTATAAGGGATATGCAAATTCGGATGAAATTGCTCTTTACCCTTATTTTTAAATAAATAAATAAATAAAAAATACCCTCATTAGAGGGCCGCCGCCAAGGCGTCGGGGGGTGAGGGGGGAGTTTTTTTTATAAAAAAAAAATCATATTCATTGGGGGGAGTTTTTTTTTTTAATAATAAAAAAATCATATTCATTGAAAGTGTGGGGGTAGGATTCGAACCCCCAACCCCCACACATTTTGGGTATCATTTTTGCCTTGGCCAAAATGGCCCACCAAGTTTTTTATGAAGCAAATCCTTAGTTTTTTAATATATACAAAACTAATGGGCAAAATTGCTATGTTTATAAACTTTTGGGGCAAAAATGATATCCAAAATATTGACAAATTCAATAAAATTCAATAACGCCATTTTCAACTTTTTTTCAAATTTACATTTTTTCCTCTTTAATGCTTCTGAATTAAAAAAAAAATCAACTGTATTTACAAAACTTGCAACGGTATTTACAAATCCAATAACGCCATTTACAAATTCAATAACTCCATTTACAACTTTTTTTCAAATTTGTAAATTTGTAAAGAGAAAAAAAAATGTAAACTTTAAAAAAGTTGTAAATAGCTTTATTGAATTTGTAAATGGTGTTATTGAATTTGTAAATACCATTACAAGTTTTATAAATATTGTTGATTTTTTTTTAACCTTAGAGGCATTAAAGAGGAAAAAAAATGTAAACATGAAAAAAAAAAGTTGTAAATAGCGTTATTGAATTTGTAAATGGCGTTATTGAATTTGTAAATACCGTTACAAGTTTTGTAAATAGCGTTGATTTTTTTTTTAACCTCAGAGGCATTAAAGAGGAAAAAAAATGTAAACTTGAAAAAAAGTTGTAAATGACATTATTGAATTTGTAAATACCATTACAAATTTTGTAAACAAGATTGATTTTTTTATTCATTTATTTAAAATTAAGGGCAAAAGGGTAATTTCACCAGAATTTGCATATCCCTCATAGGTCTTTGGTACCTCTCAGTCTTTTTACAAATTCGGGAGACTTATAGAGGTTTTACAAATTCAAATTGTATTGAAATTTTCCCAAGTAAATATCAAATGGTGGCGCAGACGCATAAATTTGTCATATGGTACTCCCTCTCTAGTCCTTAATATAAAACAAATTTGAGGAATTGATTTTGGTTTTAAATATGAGAAACATTTTTTTTGTATTTTTTAATTTTTTCCTAATTTCCCCCTATATGTTGATGCTTCCTTATCAACAATAATTAAAGAGGAGAATGAATGAAAGAATTAAAGATAAATAGTGTTTTTTTTAATAAAAAAAATACATGTTTTATTAACTAACTCAGTTCATAAGAATGAATGGAAGCATCGATAATTATAGGATAACATTTTAGAGTAATATAATCAAATTAGATAAATATATTTTGTTATTAAAGACTAGATAGAGTATTAAGTAATTAAACAACAGACGAAAGTGGCGAGCAGTAATTCACCAACAGGAACTATATCATCGTTAGTCTCAACTACGTGACTCCATTGTCATGCTCTGAGACAAGGTAAAAGGAAAGGAATTTACCACGGATGACTCAATCAACCAACAAATTTTTGAAGCATCAAAATGATATCATTTTCTTCAAGAACCACATACAGTGCCTATAAATTAAAGGGTAAAGGTGTAAAAATACACACGTACTTTACTTTCGAGAGCGCCCAACAGCAAACACTTTTTTATGTGCAAAAATACCTACGTGGTTACAATTTTAGAGCAAAATTCACAGAAAACGTTAGTGGAGAAAACGTCAGTTAAGTTGGTGTTAGAGGAGATGGAATTAAAACGCCAACACACTACCACAGGGTTTGGAAATTGAGCCCGATCAAAGAACACAAAGAAGGGAAGAAGTCGCTGATGGGGATGAAGGTGAGAGGGTTCTCCACGATCGATGAAGGTGAAGTTCATCAACGCAACGTGACATCGAGAGAAAGCGAGAAGAAGCAAGTTAGTTATAGCAGTAAAGGATGATGGGAGTTTGCAACAGGTGTATCGGAAAAATTTGAGTTTAAACGACTAGTTTCAAAAAACAAAACAAAAGAAGTAACAACAACCTTTATAGTTGTCTAATTTTCTCTTTACTTTTAACGTCGTTTTTTAAACATGGACGTTAAAGTGAATATTTAACGTCCATTTCATAAAACGGGCATTAAATATTGTGATACAATGACTTGTTTTAATAAAAACAATCGTTGTATCTTTTATTTTATTTTAAGACACCATTTAATTTTATTTTGTAAAAAATTAGTGCTAAAAATAAAAGCTTCAATATTATATGACTACTGTGATTTTATCCCATATTTATAGCTATTTCCTAGTATGTAGCTTAGAATTTTGATAGTGAAGAGAAGAAATCTAATCATATTTTCATTTAGTTAGTTTCTAATTAAATTTAGTAAATTTAAAAATATATCTCTTTTATATATATATATATGAGTATATATATCCACACACCATATTTTCATTTAGTTAGTTCCTAATTAAATTTAATAAATTAAACAATATGTGTGTGTGTGTGTGTGTGATTTTATCTCATATTTATAGCTATTTCCTAGTATGCAGCCTAGAATTTCAATAGTTAAGAGAAGAAATCTAATCATATTTTCATTTAGTTAGTTCCTAATTAAATTTAATAAATTAAACAATATATCTCTTTTATATATATCTAAAAAATATATCAATATCATTTAGTTCAAACCTCCCTCATGTCATTTTATTTTGTTTTTTGTTTTAAGTTACAACGACTGGTTTTTCAAAACTAATCGTTTAAAATCAAATTTTTCAGATACACCTGCTGTAAACTCCTATCATCCTTTACTACTACAACTAAATTGCTTTTTCTCATGTCTTCTCTTGTTCTCTTGATGTCACGTTGTGCTAATGAACTTCACCTTCATTGATCGTGGAGAAACCTCTCGCCTTCATCCCCATCAGCAACTTCTTCCCTTCTTTGCGTTCTTTGATCAGGCTCAATTTCTCAAACCCTATGGTGTGTTGGTGTTGGTTTTTTTTTTTTTTTTTTTTTGGGTCAAGGTGTGTTGGTGTTTTAATTCCATCTCCTTTAACACCAACTTAACTGATGTTTTCTCCACTAACTTTTTCTATTACTTTTGCTATAAAATTGTAACCGCGTTGGTACTTTTGCACCCAAAAAAAGCATTTTGTGTTGGTTGCTCTCAAGAGTAAAGCACATGTGTATTTTTACACCTTTACCCTAAATTAAATGACTTCAAATTCAATTAAGTTCAAAAAAGCGGCAAATTATCACTCAGTAAATTAAAAGAAAATTGGTTGGATTAAAAAAAGAACTAGGTAATTTAAGAATTTGCTTCACTTAGGAAATTATATACTCCCTCTGGTCCTAATTATAGGATATATTTAACCGATTTTGGAGAGATTAAGGAGAGGAATTAAATTAGTTAATTTCATTGATTTTCCTAAAATGTTCTTATATAAATTTACAATAACATAAGTAAAAGTGAATCAATAGCCCCCTACCACATATCTCTTTGACTTAAAATTTTCCTTTCTACACTCTTTGTAATTGAAATAATGATCTTGTTATATATACATATATGTGTATATATATGTAGACATAGATATACACTCACACACATATATAACACACATATGTGTGTGTGTGTGTGTCTACTCACATATATATTGACAAACACATACACATATATCCATAGATATGCATATATGTATAAACAATGGCGGATCTAGGTATAAGATAAGGGGGAAAGTGCCCACCCTTGAATTGGGATTTTTATGTATTTATTTATTTAAAATAACACATGTTTGAATGATTGTCCACCCTTAAATTAAGTATCTATCCTTAATACATTAAGACTCGCACTTCATAATCGGATGAGAATGAATGGTTGAATGATTGTCTAGTACCTTATATTGAAAAAGATGTATTTGATAGCATTCATAATAAGGTAATTATGATGAAATTCTAAAAAAATAAGGCCTAGAAGGATAACATTGTAATTATTTTTATTGTAATATACTTTTGTTATTAAAATATATGTACTTGAATTTATTGAGTGCTCATCCTTCATGGTAATTTATGTAGCTGCATTTCTAACAGCACTTAACCTTGCTTTTCTAAATGACAAGTTTGTAAAATAACTGTCTCTTTATTACATCATCGTATTCACTTGATTTCATGAATATTTTTTTGACATTTTTTCTTTTCTTGTTTATATTCTTGTTTTAATGCATTTAAAACTTTCCTTTTAAAAAAATTCTGGGGTAGCGAACCCCCTACCACTTGTGCCCACCATTCATAAATTTTCTAGATCCGCCCTTGTGTATAAACACACACTCACACACAAATGTTTGTGTTATATATATTTGTGTATAGAGACACACATATGTGCGCGTGCGCATCTCTATGTGTGTGTCTATATATATTGACAAATTAACGTCAGCTGATCAATAAAATAAATTAAAATCCAACAATTTAAAAGTTTTACTGATTGGAAGAGCCTACACACCTACATATATATACTCACTAAAAACCAAATACATTTAAGAAAATAAAATATGGGTATTTAGGAAGAAATTGATAAAAATTAAAATGTTGTCTATAATTAGGAGCAAAACCAATTCTCAAATGTTGTCTTATAATTAAGACCGAAGGAAGTAACTTAAAAGCTAAAGAGGAGTTTAGAGATACTTTGTTTCAAATTCAATCTGGTCAACAGTGACATTGTTGTCAAAACCTAGTGTAAAAACGTAAAAACTTAGGTTTTTATGTCTTTATTAGGGTCATACGTGCTTAAACTCAAGTAAAAATTGTCCTAAGCAAAAACTCTACTCAAACACGTAAAAACTTACATTTTTACAGTTTTTACTTTAACAAAGAAAAAGGATGAATTCTTTCCCCCCGAAAAAGGGATGAAAAGTTGAAAACCTTATTTTCATCATGCATCTTGGACTCGGGATTACTGGAGAGTGGAAGACTTGATAGTTATATATAGTTTTTAACGTATTTCCATAGTTATAATCGTAAGTTTTTAGCTTAAGTTTTTTTTTTTAAAAAATATGTTTTATATAGTTATATGACTTATATCTTTTAAATATGAAGTTGTTCATTGAATCTTGAATAGTGATTTATGATTTTTTTTTTCCATGTTTATATATGTGTGTGTGTGTGTGTGTATTATTTTGAGTTCTGACTTTAAGTAATAGAAAGTAGAAACTTTATATTTCGTGTCATTTCTACGATTTACGTTTCTACCACCCCCTCCCGTGTCTACGTAGAAACTCGATTTTGACAACATTGAATAGAAACATACACAAGAAGAAACTAAGGGTTTGTCTGGTTCAAGTGACGAAGGGGAAGGGAGGGATTTTAATGGAGGGGAATGGAAAGGAGGGATTTTAATATTACTTCGTTTGGATTAATTGGATGAAAGAGAATATGAGCGATTTTGATCTTTGGTTTCAAGATGGTAGGACCCGGAAGGGGGGGGGGATTTTTTTTTTAGATGGACAACTTTACCCTTCTTTTATTCAAGATGTTTTTTAAACTTTATAAAATATTTAATATAAATATAAATAAAAATGATATATATAATATATAAAATCATAATTTTATAATTATGAAAATTAAATAAATGCATAAACAATTATAATTATGCTTAGATGTATACAATAATAACAGTTATAAATATTATTCTGCAAAAATCATTATCAATAGTAAAATTATAATGAATAAAATAACAATATCAACAATATTGAAAAGTTCTCCTCCTTGAGCATGCCCCCAAGATCAATCCGTAAAAATTAACTCTAGAAAAAAAAAAAAAAACCAAAAAAGGCATCAGATCGTAGATAGGCTTGCTTGCGGGAAGGAAAATATCAATGTTGTTTATGGTTTTTGAGAAAGTTAACCAACGAGAAACCGTGGAGTAGAAATACTTTCCTGATGTTAATCAGGATTAAAAGCTGTAGATTGTTAAGGAAGAGGGCAAAATAATTCTCCAGAAAATCGAGATCTTTACCAAGAATCTGAAATCTGAAAGTGAAAAAATGAACCATAAAGACGATGCAATGAGTTCAACCACGATCAATGGAGAATAAGATGCGATGAGCCGATGACGGCCACAACAAGCTATGGGGTGGTGGGTGACAGCGACGTGAGCTCGACGTGGAGGGAGTGGGGAAGGTGAGAGCAGCGTCTGAAGGGGAAGGCAAGGTGAGACTGTGAGAGAATTGTCGATGAAGAAGAAAACATGGGAAGGTAGTTTGGGAATATTAAAAATAAGCATGGATAAAGAAGTCATAACAAAGCAAAAAATTGCCCCTACCTCCAAATCCTTCACTTTATGGTGTTAAACAAGTGGAGGGAAGGGTTACGAGGGGAGGGGAGGGGAGCGAAAATCTAGAAAAAAAAAATTTATGGTGTCAAGAAAGTGGAGGGAAGCGAAATGCCACCCCACCCCACCCCCAAAAAAAAAAAAAAAAAAAAAAAATCCCCTCACCTCGCTTCAAAGCAAATAGACCTGAGGTTTGAGGGGAGGTGGGGATTTTAACCCCCTTTCTTTATTTGGCATGATAAATTTTTTAGGAGGGGAGAGAAATATTTTTTAAAGATTTTCCCTCCCTTTTCTCCAATGAAGGAATTTGGAGATGATGGGCAATATTTTTATCCTGGTTAGACCATTTTGCCTATGAATGTTTTCAGTATTCCTATTGTGTTGTCACTGAACAGGCATGAGGGAGTGAGTTCTAGCGTCCTTGAGTCCAATGACGGAGCCACACTTGTGTTTATGGGTGCAAGTGCAGACACAAATTTTAAGAAGATATATATATTTTTTAAGGAACTTTATTACAAGTTGTCTAGGTGGTGTGGTGGTAATCACCCTAGTCCCACATCAAATCCCTTGTTTGAACCCATGCTTAGACAACTTTCTTAACTATTTTTTAGGCATGGACTTGTAGTGGCCTATCTATGATAAGGGCTTAAAGCAAGTGAGAGGCTCAAATGGTGGATAAGGACAATGGCATATCTATGAAATTTTTTGTGTGTTCTCATTGTTTTCCTTCCTCCTTTATGTAAGTGTTTGGTGTTGAACCTATTAAAAGTGTCTTGTTCTTTGGTATACAGCCTGGTGAGTTATAGCTTTTGTTATACTCCTTCATTGATATTTGACTTTTTAATATCCTATCAAATATGATAAACCATAATAATTTTTCCTTGCATATTGCTTTGGAATTTGATTGTGTAACATCTGAGTATCTGTATGCATGGGATTAGAGTATATTGTTCTATTTAAATTGATTTCCTTGAAAATACTTTTCAATTGAACCTAATTTCTAGTCCTAAATTTTACGAAGGTGAGGGTTGCCTTTTATCCTCCTTAAAAAAAAATTTCGCGGGCGCTGCCCCCAAACCCCAAATCCACCACTAATTGTGCACCCACAAACATTACATCATAGCTCCGCCTGCCTGAGTCCATCTTCAACAACATGCAACCTCCTTCATTTAGGGACAGTGACCTCCTTCCACAACCCAAGAAAGAGTACCATCATTGAGTTTGAGTGAAGATAGGTCCCATGAGTCGAAAACTCTTTTAGATCTCTTTCAATCGTTTCTTGAATTCACGGTTCCAAGAGTGCCTCATTTGATAATGGCAAAGCTCCATGGGTCCTTGGGGTTGTTATTATTTTAATATACTATAATAATAAAAAATTCTCAAAATAATAAAAATAAATAACTTATAAGACACTATTATAGATATGAGTATTTATAACGCCTAATACATAACGGTTACATCTAATAAATGTCATGTATGTCAACGCGAAGGTCGATAGGGATATATAACAATTAAATGTAATAGTTAATTATTTGCACCGTCATGTATTACGAGGTAGAATTCGCTAAAACCCAAAATAATGGTTATATGTAATAACTCTTATTTATTTAGTGACAAAAGTGATGGTTCTTTCGAAACAACCATCATGTAACACTTATAAACAATTCGACTTCCAACCTCTTATATCGGCGAAGACAAAAACGTAACGGTATTCAGAAACAACTGTCATGTAACACTTTCAAACCATATGCCTTCCCCAATTACCAATTTATTGGTCATAACCTTCATAACATCATCGGATCTTTACAAGTCATAACTATTTGTAACATCACTTAGACTTATATTTAAACTCATTTATTCCTTGTGATTCTTACTACTTTTGTTTATCGTCCTCCTTCTTCTCTCCATCATGTTAACATTCCAGGGAGGTCCTCTGTCACCACTACTACCATCTCCTCCTCCTAAAATGGGGGCTCTGATGTAGCTGTTGGTAGGCCTTGATCGCCACACAAAGCGTCTCACAGCATACGTGTGCTATTGCTCGAATCCGTAGTCAATCCTATTTCTGATAGGAGTAGTTGACAATTGAATCCAATTTTTTTCCATTATGTTCGTATCCGTAATAGTGTTGAACAGGAAGTTTGAACCATCACAATGAGGTTGAATATGACTTGTAGTCAGACCTTTCATCTCCTTTCTCCGTTGATGAGAATGAAAATGATGAAGAGTAAGAGAGGGACATAGTGGTGGTGGTGATGATTGAACATCACTATTGTATTTCTAAGATATTTAAAAAATAAGTTAAACAAAATAACTTCATGCTTTTTTTTGAACAATTCTAGGATGTACTTTATTGATGAAAGAAAGAGATTACAGCAATAAGATGGCAACTCACAGGAATAGCTAGCAGATAGTACAAACTTTGCAAATACAACGAAGGAAACTAGACTCAGTGGAGAACGACAACAGGATGGACTGAAAGGAAAAGCCAAAAATGAAACTAAACCACATAAAGCAACAAAATGTAGTAAAATAAACACTCCGATCAACCAAGATCCTCAAATCTGGGGCTAAAGGACGCTTGAAATAGTGGTCTCCTGATGGTCTTCGAGTCTTCATCCAGCACCGAAAGCAAAAGGGGTAAGGTTATATCTACCCACCTAATAGGGCACACCCCCTTATCAGTAGATGCAACAAGGAAGTCTACTGCTTTGTTCCCCTGATGAGGAGTGAAATGGGTGAAAAAGCTAGGTTCTGATTTGAGTAACCATGGGATATATTCAAGAAGTCCATGAGAATGCCATTCACTGAGGGTTGGTTTCTCATTTTCCATACAGTGTACTAGAAGTTGACAGTTAGACTCAAAGATAAGGTTCTTATTCCCCAGGTCTTGAGCTATCATTAGTGCTTTTTGCTTTGCCAATGCTTCGGTCATGAAAGCGGAGATGAATTTTATCTTGTCAACAAAGGCCCATTGCATGGTCCCCCAATGGTCACGGCCAGTGGCGGAGCCACACTGGTGCACATGTCTGCAAGTGTAGACACAAAACTTTTAGAATACATATATAATTTGAAGGAACTTCTCATAAAGAAGCACTAGTGGTTTAGTGGTAGAAGAGTAAAACTATCACGCTACAGTCACTGGTTTGATTCCTGGCAGGTGCAATTTGCAATTTGCATCTATCATTCTTTTTTTTTTTTTTTTTTTTTTTTTTTGGTGAAACGGCGGGGCCTCGGCCATTCTTTTCTCTATATCAGTATGGACCGTGGGTATGATAAACCCATTACATCTCTTTGCAGAAATTAGAAAACAGCAGTAGGAGGACTGTCAAAACGCATCTATCATTCTTTTTAATTGTGTATGCCACATATTTTGATATATATTTTCTTTTTTCCTTTTTTTTATAGGGAAAAAAATTACAACAAAATACCCACCATTTTTTTTTATATATTTTTAAAAATTATAAATTAAATACATTTATCATATATAATTTCACTCTTAATTATAAATAAATCCTAAAAGTAAAAATTAGGATATTACAAAGGTCGTTGAGCTCATAGGGGTATCACTCACATTGTAGTTATCCATTTCATATTTCTTAAGAAGCTCTCGCAGGTATTTGGTTTGGGAAATAAATATTTCATTCTTCTTTTGCTTGATTCCAAGTTCTAAGAAAAAATTTAATAGTAGACATTTCAAACTCACCTTGCATGATTTTAAAGAACTCTTGACACACTTATGTTGAACATGATATGTTTAATAAGATTGATGATGAAGATATAATGCAATATTTTTAAGGAATGAAGAATGCTTTTGTAATCGTTCTGTTATAGTAGCTTAGTTGGCTCTTGATTATTATTTTCTATGTTAAGTTGAATTTTTCTTTTCTTTTATTGTTTATATTGTTTTGTTTTTTAATGCATTTAAAACTTTCCTTTAAAAAAAATCATTAATTGTGCACCCACAAACATTAATTCCTCGCTCCGCCACTTGGTCACGACAAATGATGTTGATAACAACTTGCTTTGTGGATTCATGGAAGGTCCCATCCATGTTCATTTTTAGCTTATTCTCAAGCATTGGTTCCCATTTAGCTGCTTGTTTAAGTTCCTTGTCAATTATAACGTCCTCCGTTAAAGGAGAATTGGCTTTGGAGAAATCGAACTGGACTTGGCTATGATCAAAATGACTGCAAGTGGCTTTAGAACTGCTGCATTAAATAGGACTTCGTTTCTTTCTTTCCAAATAAATCGAGCAGCCAACATATATACTCAACATCGGACTCTGTGAAGGGGCTGTTAGGCGCTAAGAGGTCGATCCACCATTGCTTGAAGTTATGGATTTGACCTAGATCAATCTTGAGGGATAATTAACAGCCAAACCAGATGCAACGTACCCAGGGGCAATGAAAAAATAAAAGCTCCATAGTCTCACCTCACTCTTACAAATGGGACATAAGGGCATGGGGCCTAGCTTTCGTTTTACTAGTGCTTCATTTGTTGCTATAGCATTTGACAATATTCGCCAGATGAAGTTTGCTACCCTTAGAGTCACTTTAACTTTCCATATATGCTTCCATACGGCATTGTTTAAGTCAACGAGGATCCTATGTTCTAAGCATTCAAGGGGGGGGTTTGAATTTGTAAGATGGTACCAAGCTTAATCTAGTACACCCCATTTTTTTTTGCCAAAGTTCATATTAGTCAGTCATAAGTAGGCACTCGTG
This sequence comes from Acacia acuminata, assembly GCA_019022655.1. Taxonomy (NCBI): domain Eukaryota; kingdom Viridiplantae; phylum Streptophyta; class Magnoliopsida; order Fabales; family Fabaceae; genus Acacia; species Acacia acuminata. The sequence continues at coordinate 172,289 of JAFJYI010000225.1, read as the reverse complement.
ATAGTGGTATGGTATTAATGGCTTAAGTGGTTTGACCATAAATGAGATGCCTGATTGGGTTAATATTCCAAGAGCTGCTTTCATTTGAGATTAAAGTTGCTACTACCTAGTTGGATTTTTTTAGAGCCTCATCCTCAGTCTGCAAACATCAAGGTGCAAGTGAGGGTATCCAATTGTCTTGCATGCCATACACGTGCTGAAAGTCCATCTCTAATTTGCCAACACAGGTCTTTTTTAATGAAATCTCTACCCTTCAAGATGCTTGACTAGCTCCAAGAGGCTCTATGACCTTCCACTACATCAAGAAAAGAACAGTTAGGGAAATAGAGGCCTTTCAAGTTTTGTGCCCATAGATCATGGGGATTCTAGAAGAGACGCCATCCCATTTTTGCAAGTAGTGCTTCATTAAATTTGGTGAAATCACGGAAGCCTATGCCCCCTTCTACTTTTGACCGAGTTAACTTTTTCCATGCAACCTAGTGGGTCTTGTTTTGACCTTCCCACCAAAATCTTGCCACCAAGCTATTGAGTTCTTTGTAGGTTTTGGCTGGGAACTTGAAGCACGTCATAGGGAAGATTGGGATGGCATTTATGACGGTCTTTATCATGACCTCTCGCCCTACGAAAGAAAGGTGTTTGTTGCTCCAGCCTAGTACTTTCTTGCTTACTTTTTCCCGGACATATGCAAGGGCTTGATGTTTTGTTTTGTCCTAGACACTAAGGATGCCAAGGTATTTGCCTTGGTCCAAACTTTCACCAATGCCAAGCATATCACAGATGTTCCGCCTCAATGTTTGTGGAGTGTTTTATCAGAAGACAATGCTAGATTTTTCCAAATTTGATGCTCATCATGAAGTTGAGCAATATGCATTGAGGATCTCGGCCAGTACTTGACAATTTCAAACATTTGCATTCATAAAAAACAAGGCATCATTTGTGAAAAAACTGTGAGACATTATTGGGAAGGAGTTATTTAATTTAGTTCCTAGAAGCCGTCCCTATAGGAGGGCATTATTAATCATGCATGAAAGGGATAAAATAAATAAATAAGGCGATAAAGGGTCCCCTTGACGGAGTCCTCTACCGGGTCTAATTGAAACAATTTTTTCACTTGCAATACAGAGATTAAGATGTATAGTTTCAACACAATTCATGATAAGGTTAACCCTTTTCAGGGAAAACCAAATTATGTCACAGCATTTCTAGCGAAAACCTCCATTCAAGTTCCTAGACGAATACCTATCTTTCACTTTCTCTGTTTAACAAATTATGGTTCCCTCCTCTTCTTTTATTCACAATAGTAATCGTTTTGCTTCCTCCTTCGTTATCTTTCCAAATATCGATCTTTATTGTCCTCATCCTCTCCTTCTAGACAATCTCCATTGTCATCGTCATTCCAATTGAGCTTTCCATAAGCAAAAAGCATTGAAACAAACACAGATCCAGTCGCAACATGATTGGGCACATCCGAATTGCACGATCAGGCCTCCAATTGTACGATTGGAGTCATGCCAAACACACACAAAACGTTGACGAGAATATAACCACATAGTATAGGGGTATTAACCCAATAAAAACCATTAGCAATTTGTCAAATCCTTGGGACATCTCTATAGATTAATTAAGGTTATCAAATTTGAACCGACCACTGAATTGATCAAAGTAGTAGGTCAAGGGTTAATGAGATAGATCGGAGTCAAAATAGAGCTAACTCGAGGCTAGAGTGGTGAGAAAATGAGAACTTAAGGGTTATTAGTATAAAATTACAAACAACATAACAAATAAGATTTTTTTTTTCAAATAAAAACATACTGAACCAGTCAAATGTGCCAGATCGACTGGTTGGATGACTAGTTCTCTGTTTCGGCTCAAACCTATTGATCCAGTTTTAATAACTATAAGATTAATACTCTTATAAATAATTTTTAAGAATAATTTTACTAAAGGTCCACATGACCAAATTTATTTTAGTCAATGACCAAAACATTATGAGATTTCACAGCAGGACCAATGATCAAAATGAACATAAGTTTTATAAGTAAAAAGACAATAATGCTCTTTGCTTTATTGTTTTTTTTTTTAAATGTTTGATCGTCATCAGAGTTATGACGACTAAGGATTGGTTGTCGCTAGGCTAGAGCAGTCATTGCCAACCCGCCTTCAAAGCTCCTACGCCAAACAATCGGGCTTTAACCACTGGATATTAATTTGTTGTTCATAGGATGATTCCATTTATTCATGAAAAGTAGAACACTTACAAATGCGGCTTATTTAATTGGTGTGTCATTTATATGTACATCTACTTGTTCATAAAGAATTGCACACTTAAAAATGATACTTGTTGAATTTGTGTTGTTCATTTGAAAGTGTCAAACTCCTTATAAACTAGTGAAATATGTATGAATTTGGGTTGTTCATTTAAAAGACAAGATCATCAAACTCAACAAGTTTATAAATATGAACAACACAAATTGAACAAGTGACAAAATTTTATGAACATATAACAAACTGATAATTTGTTTTATGTAAAATAAAGTGTTGGAGCTTCGATGGTCGGTGATGGTGCCTCAAACCTATGAGCATTATTATCTTTTTAAGGAGCATTATTATCTTTTTACCTATTAAACATATTTTCATTTTGATCCTTAGTCAAGCAATGAAAATTCCTAATGTTTAGTCATTGACTGAAATAAATTTTGTCCTATAATCCTTTAATAAAAATTTTCCTAATTTTTATGTGACGTCTATTTAAAAATCAAACTGATAATTTGTTTTATGTAACCTACTCGTATTATAATTGGAGCGAACACGTGTTAGTCACCTTTGCCGTCATCAACACGCGTCATATAGGAGATCCTGCTTTGACATGTGGCTTCTCAGTTCTGCGTCACAACACAACAGCATATGCATAATCCACAAAATGACAAATCTTGGATCCGTACTTGCTAAGCACATGATATGAACAAAATGAAAAACAAAATAAATTACATAATTTAATATTTTCAATATAAACTGAATTTATAAAAATTGGAAGGTTGAATCATTTTGCATTGAATATGTGTGCTTAGGTTTAGCTTACCTAATTTGAATCTAATTTGATAAAATTTTGTAATTTGAGTTTTATATAAATTTCTTTATATATTGTTTCACAAATATTATTTAGATTTTATTAATGAAATTTGAGAATATAATTTGTAATAGTTACGAATAAACTACAATTAAATCACATATATCACAAAATATTGATAAAAAGTAATAAAGATGAAATTAAAATTATGAAAATTTAATTACAGATTTGAAGTCATAAGCATGCGCATATTAAACACATTCTTCATGAACAAACAAACAGAACCATGAAAACGACTACCTTAAAAAATAAATTTTGAGGAAAAGAGTCAAAAATTACCCCTCTGGATATAGTATATTTTTTTTGGAAAATTGTTTTTAATTCTAAATATATGAAATATTTTTTATTATTTGTTAATATTTTTTTAATTTATTTTTATTGAGGCTCGCTCAATAATAACTAAGGAGAGAGAATGAGAGAATCAATGAAAATGATAATGGTATTTTAGAAAATATATGCTAAATTAACTAATTTAAAATACAAGATGACATTAATATTAATTAATTTAATTACTTCTTTAATTAATCTAATCAAATTATGTAAATAATATTATACTTCCTCCTGTCTTAATTATAAGACATATTCACTTAATTTTGGAAAGATTAACGATACTAATTAAATTAGTTAGTTATATTTGTTTTTCCTAAATGTCTTTGGTTAAAATTTGAAATGGTACCAAGTTACTTTGATTCTTTGTGTTTTGTCAAACCTCTCCTATCTCAAATATGACTTCTTTAACTCTCACACACTCCGGTGTCATTGATTTCTCTCAACGACTTCCAATATAATCTTTGAGGTTGCTAGTATAATAATGTGATGTCATTATTAAATATGACAAAAATTACTCAAAATCATTTTATTAAAAAAAATAAATAAGCAGCTTGAGTTGAGGTATATATAAGATTAATGAGTTGTAAGAATAGAATATATATATTCATTATTAAATTATTATTTAGAAAATATTAATATAGGTATTTTGAAAAGAAATTAACAAAAATTAAATCTTTATTCCATCATTATATTATCTGGTGTGAGGGAGTATTATATTAAGGATTTATCGGTGTTGGCGTCCCAGAAAAATTCTTATTCAGTTTTCACGTATCTTGATTACAAAAGAACAACATTCGGCTGGACGATACATTTCAAAGTTCGATCCTCGAGCGGTGAATGAGTGTGAGAGCAGAGGAATGATTATGGCGCTGCTGAATTGGATACCGGACGCTGTGAAGAATTTGGCTCATGATCAGGCACAGGTGATACCCATTTCGCTCTTCGTGGCGGTTCTGTGCCTCTGCTTGCTCATCGGTCACTTGCTTGAAGAAAACCGTTGGGTTAATGAATCCATTGTCGCCATTCTAGTTGTAATCACCCATTTGCTTCTCTCCTTTGATTATTTATCGTTTTATTGTATAATATGATCTCCTGTGTGCCAAGTATTTCATTTCCTCAGTGCTATTGTTGGATTTTTTGGCCATTTTTCCTTTGGTAAGTTTGAATTGAACACTATGAAGGACAAATGCTTATGACATACATTCAAGTTCTTGTAACCTTCTTTCGATATTTGGAAAGATGAATCGGATATTTGCTTTTAATGATCTCTTTTACTCCCCATTCGCTCCACCTGCCACGAGTAGCGTGAATAAGAAGAGCTAGTCTGCGAGACGATTTCAGTTAGAATGAAGGATGGGTGTCAACCTTTTTCTTTTGCTTTTCCTTTGTTTTTGTTTGTTCTAAACCTTTATTTGAGATTGGGCCTTTGTAAAGAAAGCTTCCTATTCGACATCACCGTTTATATTTTACTTGGCTGCACATGGACACTTAAAGGTAATCATGATCCCTTTATAGCTACCTAAAAATCTTTATTTTATCGGTATTAAAGGAATCTGATAAACTTTATATGAATGGTAGTTAAATTGTGTAATTTCTTCGTTTGGCCAAAAGTGTGAAGTTATGCTGTTTCTGTAGCATGAACACCATTCTAGGCTAATCAAATGACATTGTAAAATTTCAGGACGTTTAATGACAATGTTTATAGTTTCTTTACCCGATTTAGCTTACAATAACAAGTTCCATCAGCATTTAGGAGTTTTTTTCTATCTTTTATTCCATTGTGCAATCGACTTTTTACCCCCACAAAACAAGTGATTGCTCTGTTCGGATAATTTGATCAGGTTTGAGACTATACAATGATAATTAATCTGACTGATACATATATTAATGCCTTGGGAAGAGATTTGACATATTTAATGCCACTGACCTTCTCTTTGGGTAGGGATGTATTGCTGGAATGATACTCTTGTTCATCACCAAGGGGAAGAGTTCTCGCATCCTTACATTCAACGAAGAACTGTTCTTCATATATCTTCTGCCACCCATTATATTCAATGCTGGGTAAGAACTTATGTCTTTTGCTGGATCATAAGTCTTGAAGCAACTGGTGACAAAATATTTTACTGTTCTGAGTCACATCTTTATGACAGATTTCAGGTCAAGAAGAAACAGTTCTTCCACAACTTCTTGACTATCATGCTATTTGGGGTGATTGGTGTTTTTATATCAGCATCTATTATTGTATCTGGTAAACCATTATCTCTAATATTTTCCTTTTGAAGTTTGCATGGATTTAACTTGAGCTCTTATTGACCAATGAATGAAAATCATCAAGTTTTTGCATTTGGTCCTTTACCTAGGCAGCTGGTGGCTATTTCCCAAGTTAAACTTTACTGGTCTGACTATACAAGATTATCTTGGTGAGGTTTCTAGTATATTCTGGATGTTACATATAAATTTAGATCTTAATCTAACATGGTCAATATATATTAGATTTGCATGGTGATTAGATTTCTTTTAATTCAGCTATAGGAACGATTTTCTCTTCAACAGATACAGTTTGTACCTTGCAGGTTGGTTAGATTGCTAAATTATTCTCCTTTTGTTTCTCATATTTACATGCTTGTTGATTTATCACACTTCATGCATGGTAGGTTCTCCATCAGGATGAAACTCCTTTATTATACAGCCTGGTCTTTGGGGAAGGAGTCGTAAATGATGCGACGTCAGTTGTTCTCTTCAATGCAGTGCAGAAGCTTAATGCTTCGAAAGTTAATGGTAGGGCACTCCACGTCATTGGAGATTTCTTCTATCTGTTCTCCACAAGCACTGTTCTAGGATTCATTGTAAGTTTCTACCTTGAAAATGGCTTCACGGTTTTCTCTTGTATTCTTCCTATTGTTCTTCTCATTTCATTTAATAAACAAATGCTTGTTCTTGCAGGCTGGACTTATCACAGCATTCGTCCTGAAAGTCTGCTGCTTTGGTAGGCAAGTAACTTCTTTTAAAACTCTACTGGATGAGATAATCATCAAGATTTCCTGATTCTGAATCTAAATATGCCTGCAGACATTCAAGTGTTCGTGAAATTGCATTGATGATTTTAATGGCATACCTATCCTACACGTTGGCAGAGGTACATAGGAGTTTATGCATTTGCCTGATATAGAACTAATCTGGTTATGGATTCACTTAACCCATAGTTAGCTCAACTTATGCTTAGCATTTATCAGTAAACCAGATTAGTTAGTGAATTGGATTCAGAAAAATAATAATATTAGTAATTGGTTATTTTGGGGCTTCACTTAACAAGGTTTTTATCAAAGTTATTTTTGTCAGCTTATACAAACATCCTATTTGTCTGCTGAATAAGTTATTTTTTTTAAAAAAACAGATGATCCGTCTTCTATTTTGTCTGCTGAATAAGTTTTTTTTAATGATCCGTGTATTTTTTCTGCAGCTTCTAGAACTCAGTGGAATCCTCACCGTTTTCTTCTGTGGAATAATAATGTCACATTATGCTTGGCATAACGTGAATGAAATTTCAAGAGTCACAACCAGGTATAGATTAATCCGTCTTTCACGATTTGATGACTTCCACATTCAGGGTTTTGGATTTTTTACTTGGTCAATCTTCTCCAGGCATGTCTTTGCGACAATGTCATTTATTGCAGAAACCTTTATATTTCTTTATGTGGGCATGGATGCTCTGGACATGGAGAAGTGGAGGATTATTCCAAATTAATAAATTTATCTTATCAAGGTCCTATAACATTGTGAATGGTCAAAAGCATATCCTTAATTCTATATAAATTTATCTTATCAAGTATGCTGATGAGGCCATTAGAAAAGTGGACCTGGTCTACACCTGAAGAGGAAGCAAAAGCCAGGCCAACATATAAGGAAGTTTAGATCTGCTCAAGAAAGCAGAAGGTCCAGGGAAATCGAGTAGGCCCAACATTAAATGAAGAGATTCCTCACGTAAATAACTTTGTGTCATGCGAGTATGCTTATGTGGCTTGATAACTAGGCAAGCTGAATGTGATTCATATAGCTTATGTGGCTAAGCGATAAAATAAAAATAAAAAATCACTGAGAGAGAACGCCATCTTCCACTGTTCATCGTCATCTTCATAGAGAGAGCGCCATGGGAGGCAATTGGAAGGGGGTCCTTTTTTCATTACTTGAGTTCATCGTCTTCGACCTTCTTCAACATCGTGGAGTGAAGTGGGGCTGTCATTGGTTGGGGACAACTGCTACTGTTGACCGTTTTCTACCTCTGAACCAGAGGAGACGCGGAGGCGCAAATTGACGAGGACTGGAAGATGTTGGAGAATACGAGATGAAGGAGGCTATTCCAGACCGGAGGGAGTCATCTTCAACAACTGGAATGCGAGGCTGAGAGACCAGAGGGCAACCATGGTGATGAATGCGCCGTTCACAACGGTGCTTTTTACGATGTATTCAGGCGGCAAAGAGAGGGCTGACGGAGTTGTCGTCTAAGATATCAATAAAATTTTGTGGTCGGAATCTGTGATGACGGAGCTCTTTCACGTTCTCTCTCTCGCCGTATTTTCTTTTTTGTTCTCCGTATTTCCTCTCTCATCTTTTGGCTCTCTCTCTCTCTCTCTGCTTTGTAAACATTTTGGCATTTTGTTTTATCTCACAAAGAACCTGATTATCTCAACCCAAGGCACATAACTTTTCTCCCTTTCCTTTCTACCTTCTTATCTCGTTTAATTCCTACCTTGTTGTCTATTAAATCGACCCTGTTTGATCCTTTCAAATTTTCGGTGAAATCAAAGAAGGAGAAGGTCAGTAGCTTGTGTGTTGTTGGAAGAGTGTTATCAAGTTGAGAAGAGAATGGGTTGGGACGTCAATGAAAAAGTAGGAAGTAGGAACACTTCGTGTGCAGTCACCATCTGCGAATACCATAGCTGCTATACACCCTTCTCCCCAGTAATTATAAGCTTATTTTCAATTCGTTAAGAGTATATTAACTACCATTTATATCATGCATTACTTCTTCGACCAAGAACAAAATTCTGCGTTAAATGGTTTGATAGTTTTTTTAGCTCGACCAGTCATCAAGCCACATCACCATGGTTGACAGCGTTAGTGCCATATCATCATATTTAACATCGTTAAGGCCCTTATTAAACTATAAGGATTAAATTTATGATAGAAGAAAACTTAAGGGACCAAAACCTATGGTTTGAAACTATAGGGAAGAAAACCCAAATGGTAGCAAATTATAGGAACCAAACGTTTTAATGGTTTAGGCGAATCGTCAATAAAGCCCGTAAATTAAAAATTAGCCTTATGATTGATGGGTTATATTTGTTTGGTAGCACAGATTTTGTCCAACTTTGAAAACTCATAAATAACATGCATGCTGAAGTTTCCATCAACTACGTATTGTTTCCTTTGTTTTTTGAAGGGGGAAAAACTTCATGTGCATTCGCCAAGACCCCTATATTCTGTTGTGAACTATAATTTACTGCTCATGATGATTGAATGGTCAGTTGATTATAAGATCTACACAAGCTTCAACCTTCTCCTGTTACTTGAAATTATAATTGAGATGGTACATAAAGGTCCAAAAAGTTATTGTTTAGTTGTTTCACCACCTTCTTCATTGATGTTACAATATCTGCAGTTGAAACTTGAACGAAATAAACTTCAATTTTTTATTTTCAGATTTCTTCTGTTCAATGTCTTGTGAGATACATTGCTGCATTTTACCTTGACAATGAGGACTCTTTCAAGTTCTTTCTTCATTGCAGTTTTGGGAGTTTGATGGGAATCTACAGTTGCTTAATCTTCCTGATATTACTTGGGCGGGCTGCTTTTGTTTTCCCTCTCTCTGCTTTTGCCAATTGTTTAAATACGCGTGCTCATAGAGACTCAAGAATCACATTTAGGCATCAGGTTGGTATTCATGTTTGACACGATAAGTTACAATCCTAAGATGAAAAAAATACTCCTTGAAATTTTTGGCATGTTTATGTTGCTACAACTTCCAGATAATCATTTGGTGGGCTGGACTTATGAGGGGGGCAGTCTCCATTGCTCTGGCTTTCAAACAAGTATGTATTAAATCTTCTAGACATTAACCCAAAGAGAATTTAATAGCTACGACAGAACCCGGGGAATGGTTTCTGAATTCATCCATTATATATTGATTTGTGCAGTTCACATATTCTGGTGTTACATCTGATCCTGTTAATGCAACAATGATCACCAACACCATCATTGTTGTGCTTTTCAGCACGCTGGTGAGTTTGCATATTTATCTAACTGTGATAGCAGAAATCCTAGAATAAGAACATGGTATAATTTAATTCTTTAGATGCTTTCTTCTTCTTTTGGTCAAAACAGATGATGTCTTCTTCTTGATATAGAAGCTTAGATAACTAAAATGATTTCCTGCTAGAGCCATCCTTCTTATTTCAGTTATCCTTGTTCTTAACTACTCTCTCCGGTCATTAACATAAGACATATTTACCTAATTTGATTAGATTAAGGAAGTTAGTTAATATAACATGCATTTTTTAAAACACCCTATTCATCTTTCTTAATTCCCTTTTCTTCTCTTTTCCTTGATTATTGTTGAGAGAGCACAATAGGGGTAAACTAGGAGAATGTTGACAAATATAAAAATTATGTCTCATATTTATGACCAAGATCAATTTTTTAATATATTTTATATTAAGGATCAAAGGAATATCATGGACTGCTTTAACTCAAGTTTAAAACTAAGCTTGAATTGGTGTAATAGTTTGGCGGACCAAATTTATATTTTTTAGTTTCTCTAATGGGTCCTTACATGAAAGCCAAGTGGACTTCAAGTGTGTACAAGGGAATCTTCACATTGTGCTCGTCATAGCGACGGGCACACAATTGCTCATCATTTTGGTGAAATCTGGACCATTTTAAATCTCTTATGGACATTTCAGATTTAAATTTTTTTTCTGCAATTTTTTCAATGATAAATTTACTTTTTAAATAAGTGCCAATTACTAGTATAAGATTATATTTATTTTACATTTTGTACCTATTAGGGTTAAAAAAAAAAAAAAAAAAAAAAAACTGTTTAAAACAAAAGGAAGAAAAAAGAACTGGACCATCCAATAATAGGTAAAAAAAATTGTTTAAAACAAAAGGAAAAAAAAAAAAAAAAAAAAAGGAATTGGGCCATCCAAAATCAATGTATAAGATGAGAACTTATTGGATAATATTTTAGAGATATTTCATATTATTTAAATTGATTTTATTTCATTATTAGGTTTAATTTTATTATTTAATATTTATTATATCTTAGGATTAGATATGAATATTATATATTAGGATATTATTTCTTCATATTATATCTGAGTTATTTTTATTTATTTTTATTTGATTAGATTAAATTAGATTCTAGGTCTGTTTATATAAAAGCCCATATATCTTTCATTCCAGGATTGAAAATAATATTTTAGAGGTTCTTATTTCCTTTGAATCTATATAATTATTGAAACTTTAACATAGTATCAAAGCCAGGGAGTTCAATCGAACTTGAATCCACGGGCCATCACTTTGTTCTTCACTCGCCATTGCTGTTTTTCACCTAGAACATGGATTCTTCTACTTTCCCTAATTTAGTCGGTACTTCTCCCAAATAATTCAACAAATTCCAGAGTCAATCCCATGGCTCTTATGTCAAAAACTAATTCTCAAACTCAAAGCAGCACAATTTCTTCTTCACAAATCAAACTTAGTGTCTAGTGTGAATCTAGTGCAATCAAATAATTTTATTATAGCTCTCAATGCTGTGATGACTAGTGAAGATGCTTGGATTGTCGACTCAAGAGTTACAGATCACTTGACCAGTAACAGCTTTATTTAATAACCTTAAATTCTGTCATCTACAACTCAAAGTTAAAGTAGATGATGATGTATTCATGAAGGTTGAGGGAATTGGCATGGTCACACTTTCTGATCTCTTGGAAATACACAATGTCTTGTTTGTACTTGCATTCACCTGTAATCTAATACCTGTAAGCAAGTTGACTAAAGGTTGAAGATTTCGAGTAATTTAATGATGATCTTTGTGTTTTTGAAGATTTTAAATTGAGGAGGAAGATTAGGACTTCTAGATAATGGGATAGACTATTCTACCTTGAATGATCAAATGTGAATAATAAAGATGCATGGAAGGCAAAAGGGCAACTAGTTAGCTCCAACTCTCAAAACTGTGATGTATTTCTATGGCATTATCGTTGAGGCCACCCTAGTTTTGATTATATGAAATGTGTTTACAGGTTTCTTTAATAAAATTTTTGTCTCGTGAAACTTACCAACTTGCAAAACAAACTCGATCCTTATATCCCAAACAGCCTTGTACACCTTTTGAGTCATTCACGCTAATCCATAATGATATTTAGGGTCCAACAACAATAAAAACCCTCACTAGTGCTCAATAGTTTGTTACTTTCATAAATGACACACAAGAACCATACGAGTTTACTTAATGAAAGAAAAATCGAAAGTAGTCAAAGTGCTCCAAAGCTTTCGTCCCTTTGTATGAACCCAATTCAATAATTCCATTAAAATTCTATGAAGTGATATGCCAAGGAATGCATGAGTGGTACTTTTAAGGAATTTCTTGATCGATAAAGAATTTATTTCCAAACTTCTTGCCCTTACACCCCTAAACAAAATAGAGTGGTAGAGCGAAAAAATAGTCACCTATTTGAAGTATCCCGAACCTTGTTAATTGAACGAAACGTTTCCACCCTCTTCTGTGGTGAAGCAGTAGTAACATCCATTTGTTTAATTAATCAAATGCCATCCAAAGTCCTTGATTACATTACTCCAATCCAAAAATTTCTTGAACACTTTCCAAATTGCCCATCAATCAATTCCTTACCCCAAAAAGTGTTTGGGTCTTTGTTCACAAAAAAGATGGCAACAAATTTGCCGCTCAAGCTGATAAATGCATATTCCTTTAACAAATGCTATTGTCCTACTTCCAGGAAACTTTTCATTTCCTAGCATACCCTCGTTTTTTTAAGAAAAAGCTTACTATCCCAAATCACCTATTCAAGGGGAGTAGAATGACATTGAATGGCTAAATTTGGAAGAATCCAACTTCGAAGTCCCTAAAAACATACCACTACTTGAGCCTAACTTTATAGTCAACATTGACTTATTTGCTCCCATAAACCAACCCAGTCCTACCCACCTGATCATGAGTCTGAGCCTACTGCACCTCAACCTAAACCTACACTTAATGAATTGAAAACAAATGTTGAGATCAATTCAAGGGCGGAGGCCAAAACAAGATGAGAAGAAGAATCCAGATGACAAGTTCAAGAGGAACCCGACACTAGTAGAACTTTCTCTCACATTCAAAGGAATGATCATGACTACAATCTGGGTTTAAATCCTGAAGAGCTGGGTTGGCCTATTACATTGAGAAAAAGGGGTATGATCTTGTACTCAACATCCAATTAAACAGTTTGTTTAATACAGTAACCTATCTACAAAAATGAAAGAAAGACTCTGTTGTAAACAGTGCACAGTTGACAATCCCACACACATTTCAACAAGCTATGACTGATCCGAATTGGAAACAAGCTGCAAAAGAAGAGTTGAAAGCACTCAGAGAAAATAAAATGTGGGAGATTACAACTCTTCCTGAAGGAAAGAAGCTAGTAGGATACAAGTGGATTTTCACCTTGAAATTTTATCCAGATGGTAGTATCAACAAATTTAAGGCAAGACTTGTTTTGAAAGGATATACCTAGACATATCTGATTGATTATCAGGAGATATTTGCTCTAGTAGCTAAATTTAATACCATCCAAGTGTTGTTATCCATTGTAGCCAACTTGGATTGGTCGTTGCACTAACTGGATGTGAATAGTACATTCCTGAATTGAGACTTGGAGAAAGAAGTATACATGAAGATTCCAAATGGAGTTCTAGCCCTTAAGAACTATGTGTATAAACTCAATAAGTCTTTGTACGGGTTAAAACAATCTCCTAGGACATAATTAGGTAGAACTTAGGTACACTCAGGGACAAGAAGTGACAAATTGTTCATCAAATGTGTCAATGGCAACATCACTATCTTGATCGTATATGTTGATGACATAATCATATAGGAAATGATGAAGAATCTATTGCTCAACTAAAACAGGATTTGTCAATCTAATTCCAGGTGGACCCCAGAAAAATGAGGTATTTTTTGGGCATGGAAGTATCAAGAATTGAAAAGGGCATCAATGTATCTCAACAGGAGTATACCATGGACCATGTTACATGAGACATGAATGTTGGGTGCCTAATTTGAGGGGACACCAATGGAAGAAGGATGTCTTCTTAAGATCAAGCCGCAAGGTGTTCCAATTGACTCAGAAAGATACAGAAGACTTGTGGGAATTGATATATTTAACCCACACACATCTAGATTTTAGCAATATAGTTGAAATAGTAAGTTAGTTCATTGTTAGGACACAAGGTAGGTAACTGTAGAATATACTCTAATCTACAAGAAGACGCAAGACTCTTGCGAATTCAATTAGATTAGCCAACTCTCTAATAATTAGGAATTCCACTAATTAGTAAAACCCAAGGAGAATTTCCCATTTCAATTTACTTTCTGAAATATTCGACACTTTATTGATGAGGCACTAGGCCTATTTATAATGATTTACAAAGAGTAGACCCTATTCAAAATTCAAATACGAAATCTAAAAAATATCTAAATCTAAGATTTAGATGACTAATAATTCTAATAACTATATCTTATTTAATCAGATATTCCTAAAGATAATAATAAAATATAATTAAACGTAGACTAACTAAAAATCCTAACAACTATATCTTATCTAATAAGATATTCCTAAAAATAATATAATTAAAACAGACTCAATTAAATAAAAGATAAAAGATCGATAAGCAAAAGCGACTCGATTAATAAATTAATTCCTAATAAATTAAAGCATAGCGAGTTGGATCGCTATCATTCATGTATCAGCCACAGGAAGAACACATGGAGGTTGTAAATAGAATTCTGAGCTATCTGAGGTTTAATCCTTGTAGAGGAATCTTCTTTAAGAAAGACATCACACCAGAATTATCGAAATCTACACTAATGTAGACCATGCAAGGATAGAAGAATAGGAAGTCAACTTCAGGGTATTGCACATATGTGTGAGGAAATATGGTTATGTGGAGAAACAAGAAACAAACTGTGGTGTCAAGAAGTAGTGGAGAAGCAAAGTTTAGAGCTGTTAATGATAGAGTATGAAGGAATCTAAGTCATTAGGGTTTCAAAAGAGTTGAGAATCCCACATGAGGGATAAATGCAGTTCTAATGTGACAACAAGGATAGCATTGATTGGGTTCTTAACCCAATCTCTCCTACTAGAACGAAGCATGTTGAGATAGACAAAAAATTCATTAAAGAAAAGATAGAAGAAGGCACCCTGAGTTTGTCCCACATACGAAGCATGTTGAGGTAGATAAACAATTCATTAAAGAAAAGAGAGAAGAAGGCACCATGAGTTTGTCCCACATACGATCTGTAGACTAGATTGCAGACGTTATGACAAAACCACTGGGCGCGTTAAGTTTGAAAGATTTTGAGGCAAGTTGGGAATGACTGATATATACTCTCCAGCTTGAGGGGAGCGTTGGATAATATTTTAGAGATATTTCCGATTATTTAGATTGATTATTATTTTATGATTAGGTTTGGTTTATTACTTAATATTTATTATATCTTTGGATTATATATGGATATTATATATTATTCCATGATATTATATCTTAGTTATTTTAATTTAGTTTCTTATTTGATTAGATTCAATTAAATTCTAGGTTTGCCTATATAAAAATCCATATGTATTCTCTTTTATTCAAGGATTCATAATATTTCAGAGGTTCTTATTCTCTATATATCTATATAATTCTTTGAACTTCAACAGCACTTCATGCTTAACTTCTTTATGAGCATGGAATGTGCTCCGTTCGTTAATGGAGGTTCACAGCAAATAATAGTGTATTTTGACCCCATCAATAATAGTGTATTTTGACCCCAATCAATAATAGTGTATTGTGACCAAAAAGAAGTGAAGACTTGAAAATAGTTCTGTGCTTTTATTATAAACCCTGCTATTAACCATTAGAAATTTGATGATTTGATGACACAATAAACTCATTACAGGTGTTTGGCTTTCTCACAAAACCACTCATCCGTTATCTTCTTCCCCATAGTGCGACGAGGAAGAACATCATCCGTCAGGAATCTGATCCTACAGCTGAGGACTTGAATCTGCCGTTGCTATCCTTTGAGGAGTCGGCGGAAACCAACATCAGCCGTGCGAAGGAAAGTCTGTCCATGTTAATGGAAAGCCCTGTATACACCATACATCATTATTGGAGGAGGTTTGATGATGCCTACATGAGACCTATATTTGGAGGCCCTCTTGCTTAGTTAGTCAGGGTGCTAACAAAATGAGGTAGGAACACTAATTGTGATATATTTGAGTTCAATTTTGAAGATTTCCAGTTGCCATTAGGCTTTTTTCAGTGCCACTATTTTGTATACTCAAGAGGAGTGCAAATAGAGAGGCAAGGACCAAGTTTCCTTTTGAGTATTTATATGAATTGGGACAACTTATGTGAAGCATTTAGAAATGTGCATGTTTTGATAGTGATTATAGGTAAGTGTTCACTTTATGTCTGTTATGCAAATTCTGGATGAGTTGTCTGTTTTATATGACCAAGTGGAATGAATTGTGTATAACATTTTTTATTTTGAATTCTCATTTTCACTTTTCAGAACAGAACAGATGAAAAATTTAGTATATCACACTTACTCACAAGATATGAGTTTTCCCCAATATCTATTCTCTACCACATATTAATTCAGTTGAGTGGATTGAGTGACACCCTTTTCCTGTAATTTATTATTCTCCGGTGTATCGTTATTGAAACTCCAATGAACTTGGTGGATTTAAGTTGGGTTAATATTGGTGGATTTAAGTTGGGTTAATATCATTGTTTGTCGTCACAGTTTAATTGAATTTTTGTTTTGATTCCTCTAGTTTCAAATAATTGGTTTTATCCCTATAGTTTTATAAGGCATTTGATTTGAGTTTAACTATAAAACCTAAATCCAAAACTCTTTAAAAACATAAAGATTAGTCATTATACTCGGGTTAAATTTTTATCAATACTATATGGCACACTCTATTTGTAATGGATCTTAATGATAATGTTATTGGAATAAATTTAGCTCTAAACTTTGAAAGGGGTACCCTTGTTCAAATAAAAAAACTAGATGGTTCGAATTTATTTTGGCCAATAGATGGTTCGACAGTTTAAGTTTTAGAATTTTTACTTTGTTTAGTACCAAAAATCATGAATCTCATAAGATTCACAAGAAAAGTGAACTTTTAAAAGTAGGTTAAAAAATTTAATAAAAAAAATATGTATGGTTAAAGAGTGAGAAAAATTAGTTCAAAACTTTAACCTTACTTCTCCATTTTTTTTAAAGACAAACCTATTAATTTTTCCCTTGCTTTATGTCAAACACACCATAAGATTCTTCCAAAAAATAAATTAATTTTCGTGAAATGAATTTTTCTTTTTTTACTTGTTGTGCTTGTTGGGATCCGTACATGCAGCCCATGGTAGTTAAAAACACGTTTTAAAAACGGTAAAAACGCCGTTTTTGCGTTTTATTTTGGGTAAAACGTGTTTCGTTGTGGGAAAAACGGTCCAACGGTAAAAACACAACGTTTAAACGTAAAAATGCTGCGTTTTTGCAAAAAACGTGGGGGAAAAAAACCAGCCGGGCTAGCGGTTCACTGCTCTTCTCTCTCTTGCGATGATCTCCCTCCCCCCCCCCCCCCGCCCCCTTCTCCTTATGTGCGTGGTGTCCCTCTAATTTAATAGATATTAGTTAATCCTTGGGCCCCACGCATCTCTCCTTCAATTCATTAAAGATATTATATATCATATCTTTTTTACTCATTGCTCACGGTGCGTGATCTGCCTCTTGAATTCATGTGTGGTCCCCACGTCACTTCTACTATAATATATTATATTATATTATATTATATTATATTATATTATATTGTATTTTTCAATTTAATTTATTGCCTCTCTTAGATCATATAATATTCCATGCGCAATAAAATAGGATATCAATAGATTTTCTCGTTATAATATTCTTTTATCCTATATTTAATTAAAAGATGGATAAACATATAAAATATAATTAAATAAGTATAATATTAATAAATTTAATCTAATATATCTCGAATCTATACTTATTTAATTATAAAATATCTACTTATCACCTTACTTTTCTTGAATTTTTTTTATATACATATGCAGGTAAAAACTACGTTTTGTATTACGATTTTACGTTTTACGATTTTTCATTCTCCTTCCGTTTTTAGGTAAAAACTACGTTTTCACTACCATGCACGCAGCGGAAGGATTTCATCCATTAAAAACTTACGAATCCCATAGGAGGATCTATTAACGGCGTTTAAATCGGGTTAGAAAAGAACCGTACCTTTTAAACTTGTAAGCGTCTCGTTCAATTCGAACTCGTGTGTGTCCTACTCGATCAACATGAGCCGACTCTACGAATCCACTCCCTCTACCGTATCCGCACCGAATAGCACTCCAACTCGAACGCAGCGTGCTAGCACCTTCAAGCTTTTTTCACACGTCTCTTCTCTAGAGTTTTTCGCGGCTTTACCGTTCGTTCGTCCATCTAATACGATTAGATCATTATCTCTTATAGAGTTTCTAAAACGCTAATGAGCCGTATTAAAATATTCAAAATTAATCTAATTAATCTTGAAATTCGAATTTGGATTAAATAATATTTTAATTAAATCATTCAATAGATCTAATCTAATCTATTTATTTAATCTGAATTAAAAGCTGCATTGATTTAATTTATCTCTATAAATTAAATCGAGATATGATATCAATCTATTTAATTAAATTTGAGATACTATATCTCAACTCAAATTAAATATGATATATGATATCTCTATTCGAAAATTAAATCGAGATACAATATCTTTATTTGTTTTAGATATTGAATTTATCAAATAAATTAAATACAAAATAAATATTATATAATAATATTATAATCTTCATTAAATAATAATATTATATTATTTTCGAATTTAATAATATATATATATATATATATATATCCATCCTAGATTAAATGCAGTATTCATTAAATCTTAGACATATCTAAGATTCAATGAATCTGGACACTATTGCTCGTGTTGGGCTATTCTTGTGTGTGACCCTGCAGGCCCACATGAAATTGGCGGTGTGCCAATACTATACCAGCTCACAAGTCGCAAGTGGCCTCTAGCAAGACATTGCGACTACCCAACTCACATGGGGATCGATGATATGATACTACCTATCATACAAACATGTCACGTCCCTTTTGAGTCACACGATAATTTGGTCAAGGATGAGACATGAATAATGTCAACCTCTTGTTCTTGACCATTACTTTCTCAATTCTTGAGTAGTCTAACAATTG
This sequence comes from Acacia acuminata, assembly GCA_019022655.1. Classification (NCBI taxonomy): domain Eukaryota; kingdom Viridiplantae; phylum Streptophyta; class Magnoliopsida; order Fabales; family Fabaceae; genus Acacia; species Acacia acuminata. Next base: position 153,246 of record JAFJYI010000225.1, on the reverse strand, counting down.
AAATGGAAACTCCTTTCCATCGTAGTATGGTCATACATTTCTCAGACTCACTCATTGAGGGGCCCAATATTATCTTCTACAAATGTGAGGACAAATTCCATCTTGACCATTCACATTCCTTTATATGAAAACCACTGATCCCGATCATAGCCTTTATCATCACCTGGTCAAAGGTGACTTTTGACTAGGTCAAAGATTAGCGACTCTCATGTAGGAATCCATAATGATCTCAGGTCAAAGGGCGTTGTGACGCGGTTATACATGAGATAAGCTTATGACTAAATCCATGTAGCTTTCTCATAGTGGGTCGGTCCAGCACCTTGTACTCTTACAAGTGCCTATGACTTTAATTCGTTTCTCCATACCTCATCAAAGTCATATTAGTCTTCTTTCATCTTCGCTCCTGCATAGATGATCGACTAGAGACATTTAGGATAATCTATAAGATATATCCAAGGATAAAGTTATCATTATAAACATGCAAATGAAATGATAACTAAATGGAAAATATTTTAAATAACATTAACGTTTAAAGTATAATGATTTGCCCCTGAGGCATAATTTCCAACAGTGCTCATGTCATTGGTCTTTTGATAAAAAAAAAAGGTTATCCATATTGCTGTTGATTGGTAGGCGTTAAAATAAAGTTTTATGAAGTGAAGCAATCAGAGGTGTCGTGTATAAGTCAAGATAAAACTCATTTAACACAATTACCTTGTAAATTGTAAATCATATTAAAAAACAACTTTCACCGCTAATCCAAACGAACACGACATCTCTTTGCTTTTTTACAAGTTTCACATAGACTTATATGTGTAGGGGCCTCTCTTACCTAATATTTGTATCAAATTAGATTAAATCAGATGATGTTTGTCTCATGACTAACAATTTATTTGGTATGCATAATTTGAATACAAAGCAATGTAACTTGTTTAATGGGAAAATGTGTACAAATATTTGAAACAATTAATGTAATGTGATTTATGAGTGGATTATATATATATATATATATATATATATATAAGCCTGTTTGATATAGATTTGTTTTATCTATTTGATATAAACAAGCTTGAGTGATCATCAAAATCTGTTTCAAAAGATTTAAGTTTGAAAAAAAGTCGAAAACAAAAAGTTAGAAATGTACATTTTGAACAAAAAATCAGTCGTAATGTGACATGGCAAATATCTCAAATTGCACGCATCATAAGCATATCAAGAGTTCAAGCCCTTTTTATTACATCGAATAGCAATATAAGGTTGGCAAAAAAGAATAGCAATATATCTTTTACTACGTAAGAGACAAGTTATGTCAGATCAGACTTCTTGCCCACAAATAGGAAGAAAGTAAAATGACTGTTATTTTACTTGAGGGGCATATTATATTTTTCAATCCTTTGACTTCTTCTTCTTCATTTTTGTTTTTGTTTTTGTTTGCAGAGAATGAATGTGGTATTCTTTATCGATAGCTAGAGACTAATCTTCTTGAGACGTAGAGATGACTGAGGTGAGTCTTTAAACTTCTTTAGTAGTACGTAATGAAACTTTTAAAAGGCTTGCTAATTAAGGCGAAGCTTGCTATGAGCATAAGATAAAACACCGTCAATTCCCTGAAACAGTATAAATGCAAGTGTCATCGTCAATAATGATTTTCTTGGCACAAAAATATCAATAGTGATAATTATATTGAGGGCTTAACATGCAAAATTTCGTTACCCTCAATTAGAACTTAATTAGCCCAACTCAAATTTAGATTTTTTTTGTTTTTTTTTTAAAAATGAAATCAATGCAGGTACACAATACAAAAACGGCCAAAAATGTATTTGTCTAACTAAATCGATAAAAAAAAGTTAGTTAAAAATGATTAAACGCAATACATATATTAAAAAAAAAAAAAAAAAAAAAAAACCACTTATTTCCAACATGTACTTATTTAAGGAAAGTGGGTGAGTTGTTGAATAATTAATGTTAATAAGAAAAAGTGATATACTAAAAAGTTCATACAAACTATTAGTATCTTATTATCTATTAGTGTCTCTTATAAATAGGAATGTATCCCAAAAAATATAGGGTTAAAGGGCAAAGATGTTTTAGAAAGTTTTCACCGACGGCCATTGGACACCTAGAGACGGGCTAATTTTGTCTTGAAAATTTTAAACATTGGGCAATCCTGCTCTACCATTAAAAGCCATAACAATCAATTGTTGGTTGACTAAAAAATGCTTACATGGCAGCCACATATATCATCTACTGTCCATCTCATCATTACATCCCATCATCTCTTCCTCTCTTTCTCCCTCATTCATAAGAGTCCTTCTCTCAACTTAATTCTGAGGTAAAATCGCCCCTCAAAAACTTCCAAGTATTCAATGTATATTGGTAAAATATGGCATTTTTTCCCCTTAATAAAAAAAATATCTTATATATAAAATTATAAGTTTTAAATGTATGAACTTTCTTTTCTTCATTTTACTAGCTTAAATGTAAAAGAAAATACATTTGCCATATACCCCTAGAACAATTGTTGGTTATCTTAGTTCTATTTATAATATACAATTAAAAGATCTATTAAATTTCAACCAACTCTTTCCATTTTTCCCCTACATTTAAGTAATTACATGTTATAAACTTCATCTGTTAAGAGGTGAACTGCAATGATTCACATCCTTTAGAAAGGAATTCAATTAGTTTACCTTGAGTAGAATACGCCCCTTCCAAAAAGTTGATAGGACAAGGATGGCAGAGGGCGACGGTGATGGGAGAGGGAGAGGAGATCGAAATGGAGGAGGTCGTCGTGTGAGGGAGAAACACCTTAGTGAATAGCCATTTAACTTTGGGACTTCAGGGGGAGGGAAAGTTCAAAGGTTACTCACGAAACTGAAAGCCTGAGGACTCAGAGACCAGTATCATTGTCGTATAAGGAGAAGTTACTATCTTTGGGGGGTTTAGGGGTTTTTGGTTAGCCATGTTGAAGCAGATGATATTATGAATTGGTGGAAGTGGTTCTTTACAGAAAAAAACATGCAGAGTTGGAGATTGGGGCGGGTGTTATAGATAAGGCTATGAATGATAATGATATAGGCGATGCGCCGAGTAACAGGTGCCCGATTTTTCTGTGACGTCTAAATAATATACGACGTTGTGTAGACCTTGGATGAACTCGCTTATCATTAAGGTTCTAGGTTTGTTGATTCCAAAGCATGTCCTTATTGATTGAGTGAGGAAAATGTTAAAACCGCAGCAACCGTTGAAAGTTGTGCCCCTGAGTAATGAGTATTACATTGTCTCTTTCTCTAGTAAGGAGGATCATGATTATGCTTATTACGAAGGGCCTTGGATGACAAACGACCACTACCTCCTAGTACAATGGTGGAGGCCGAACTTTAACCCATGTAAAGCGAACTACCAGAGGAAGGTTGTGGTTCAGATTCCAGACTTGCCGATGTAGTTTTGTTTGGTGGAGTCATTAGGTATGATTGGGAAGATAATAAAAATCGATAGACCAACATCAATCTACGATAAGGGTGAGTTTGCTCGTATTTGTGTAAAAGTGGATCTTCAAAAAACCTCTTCTACCAGCATTCACAATATTTGGGGAGGATAAACAATTGGTGTATGAGGGGCTACACATAGTGTGTTTTAGTTGTGGACTGTACTGACATGCATAGGAGACATGTTCAACACGAAAGGATGGAGAGGGTGCACATGTGTCGAAGGATGAGTTCGGGGTCACGATGGAAGACAGAGAGTATGGAGCTTCAAAATGGAATGGAGTTCCTTGATGACACTAGTGGTAGTAAAAAGCAAAGCATAAGTGTTCAGTGACAAAGACGGTGGACTTGACTGTAGCTTGAACGACGATGGAACAGAACGAGAGCACGACACAAGGTGTCTCCGGTATTAGTGAGCATTTAGGACCATAGATGCTCCTCCACTGAGATTTACAGAGAAGCATTCATGGTGTAACGAGGAACGAGTATGTGGCCTGAACTAGGGTTGTTACGAAGACTGGGGCGTGATGCGTGGGGATTCGGATACGATGCATGGTTTTAAGAGGACAGAGACAAATCAGACTAGATTGAGGGAAATGGCTTCTACAATGATGACACAAGAGAAACCAGAGGACTTGGCCATGGGTGTGTTGAGAAAATCAGTTAAGGATGTAGGAAAGTTGAAGTCCAAATGGGTTATAATGGGGTCTAAGAGAAAGAAGGAAGAGAAGCCCAAGATGTTTGGTAAAGAGAATAGGCTAGGAGGAAGGTCCAAATCAAAGCATAAGGAGTTAGGTAAGAATCTAGCCCATTTGGTAGAAGTTACAATTGCATTCTCATTTCTTCAAGACTTGGCCCCAAATCGTGATGTAGTTATGCATGGTGCAATGCATGGCCATGTGGAGATGGGGACCACATCATTGTCATCCATACCAACTAACACAACCCAGATTCTGTCTTATATAATAATAAAGGGGCTGGATTCGTGGAAATGGAGAGCTAGGATATAGGGTTGGACGGTTCAATTGTTGAGAAGAAGGATATGGACAATATTTTGGGTAGTGGTTTGGCCCCACGACTATTGCACAGTCTAAATGAATTTTATGTTATAGAACTCACGGGGTATAGGCTCAAAGTCATTTCCTAGCCTATTATGTGATCTTAAAACATACTACAAGTTGGATTTTTCTGGCTATTTTTGAAACACGTTCGGATAAGCTGAAGACTTAGAGGTAAATCTAAAATCTGGGGTTCATTAAGTATGCTTTTACTGCTGCAGAAGGTTACAGTGACCCTATGGTGTCTCTGGGAGGAAGGGTCTCTTAAGATCAAGGTAGAGGAAGAACATGAATAGTTTATGCACTCTTAACATTTAGGAATGCCCTCTTAACATCCTTTGATAGAGCTTGAATCCTTTGATGCATGAAAAGGCTAGGAGTACTCTTATGGCTTCCAATCTAGCCGCTGGAGTATATGTTTTCTCATAATCAATTCCTTCTTCTTGATTATAGTCTTTAGCCACCAATCTTGTCTTGTTTCTAACAATTATTGCGAATTCATCTCGTTTATTCTTGAATATCCATTTGGTGCCAAGGACTAGATGGTCTTTAGACTTGGATACCAAGTCCCAAACTTGATTTCTCTCAAATTGATTTAGTTCCTCAATCACTGTCTGAAAGGGCTTTTTCAATGTTAGAAGCTTCTATTTCAGGAATAAAGGAAGAGAAGCCCATTTCATCAAGAGTTTTGTTTCTGGTTTTCACTCCCTTGTTTATATCTCCTATTACTTGGTCTAAGGGATAACTCTTGCTATACCTCCAAGATCTAGGTTGATTTTTATCAGATGGTTCAAAATCTTTTCCATGCTCTTTTTTTAAATCAGAAGGCATTTTTGAAATATTTTGATTTTCCTTTTGATGAATCTCTTCAGGTTCATCATCCAGAAGTGTCACTGAAGGATCATTTTCAGAAAACACAGCATGAATAGACTCTTCAACAACACAAATACGTTTATTAAAAATTCTCTATGTTTTACTTCTATTAGAATAACCCAAAAAATGTTTTACTTCTATTAGAATAACCCAAAAATATACATTCATCTAATTTAGGATCAAACTTTCCTATATTTTCCTTAAAATTGTTATGAACGAAGCATTTATAGCCGAATATATTTAGACGAGCAAAAATTGGTTTTCTTCCCTTGTATAGTTCGTAGGAAGTCTTTATCAAGCTTCTTTATGATATAGGCTTTGTTTGAGATTTAGCAGGTTGTGCTCATTGCGTCTACCCTGAAACACTTGTGAGACATTCTTTTCATTTAGCATTGCTCTCGACATTTCCATGAGAATTCTGTTCTTTCTTTATACAACTCCATTTTGTTGAGAAGTTCTTGGAGCTGAGAAGTTGTGGTTAATTCCACATGCATTGCAGTATTCTCCAAAAGCTTGATTTTCAAATTCTCCTCCATAATCTATTCTTATTCCTAACACACATATAGGAAAAAAAATAAAAAAATAAAAAGTTCAAGGTTTCATCTTTTGAGGATATTGTCCAAGAAAATCTAGAGAAATCATCGAAAATGACCAGAGTGTAAAGATTGCTACCTAGGCTTTTAACTCTCGCTAGTCCAACTAAATCCATATGGAGAAGCTAGAGTGGTCGTTTTGTTGTGACTTCAATTTTTGATTTAAAATATGACTCATTTTTTGATTTAAAATATGACTTAGTTTGTTTACCTTTTTGACAAAACATTACAAATCAAAACATTTTTTAATTGAAGATTGGGTAAACCAAGACTAATTCATTTTTTAGCAACTTTCCTAGTTGGTGCATATTGACATGTGCCAATCTTTTATGCCATACCAACTCTCATTGGTGTTGCTAAGAAAACAGTTTCTAGAATTAGTATTAATGCTAGGCATATTGATAGTATAGTAGTTACCTTCTCTTGAAGCTTTAATCAGAACCTTTAGCTGTTATTTATTTATCTGTGAAGATGGAATATCACCTAGAGGGGGGGTGAATAGGTGATTATAAAATTTTTGGCTAATTGCTCAAGAACACTTAAAATAGAGACAGAGAGAAGAACAAAAAGACTCAAGACATTATTCTGGTTCGGTCTAACTCTTCGACCTACGTCCAGTCCCCAGAACCCCTAGGATTTTCACTATCTTTCAAAAACAATTGCAATTACATACTGTACTTAGATGATCCTCTCACTAGGACTCACTCCCCCTTACAAGCTGTAATTGTATGCCTACACTTAAGGTTCCAAAACCTTAAGATTTTACAAATCAAATAAGTGTTTAGAAAACTCCTCACGAGTAGATAAATGATAAACATCGAAGTACACAAAAATATTTGAAGATATTAAGCGAAGTTAATGAAACAGTAGATTGTAATAAATTCGAATTGAATGCACAATGTTTCAGTAGTTGGCGAACTCAATGCTTCTGATATTTATAGGTGGAGCATTGATGACCATTGTGGAAGACATTGATGAAGTCTTTGCCCATTAATCTGTTAAACATGAATTCTTTCCGTTACACATGAACGGAGGCGAAACTCATTTTTGAATGTTGCTTGGTCAGCAAAAGTCGTTTGACATTCCTTATTCTTTTTGCCCGTTGAGAAGGAGCATTAAATGAGGAATGAGAGTTGCTGACATGCTTTACTTGGGCACACATAGAAGATGCCATTTTCACACTTCGTTTCGGCTCAGCATTTAATGCTTCTGTCAGAACTTTGTTTTTCACCTAAACAATGGTTAAAATCCTGAAATACACTCAAAATGATGATTAGTATTTCGTCTAAATAGCTTTGAGTGAGATAAGTGAAGGATTAAAAATAAACCAAGGGATTTGAATTTATAACTTATCGTTTTACTTAACAGGGAATGATCATGCTTAAGCATGACTCTCAGTATGCTCGGGTAACCAAAGAGGAAATATATTGTAAGAATAAAATATCATCCTATGCTTAGCAACATCAAGCTACTGCTCGAGCACCCTGCTCGAGCACTCAATTGTACTTGCTCGGGCATGCATAGAACAAAGCTTTTAAAACCATCAACCATCGCTGATGCTCGAGCAACTAGGACTTAATGCTCGGGCATCATTTTGAGCCAATGTTGCCAATGCTTGAGCATCTTAGAGACAATGCTCGGGCATAGTTGAGACCGAGAGCAACTAATAGCATAGGAGTTGCTTGCTTGAGTAACATAACGTTCATGCTCGGGCATAAGTCATTCAGAGACAAAAAGCGAAGAATATGTTGATACTACTCGAGCATTACTTACACTCTACTCAGGCATGGCTTTTATTTTGTAGTGCATGTTTCCTCTAAACTTTGCCATCAACCCGATGATGCTCGGGCACGCCAGCCACTCTGCTTGAGCATTCCAAGTCCAACTATTAAATTATGTTTGGGCATTAAGTTCCTTGGTCGAGTAACCTTTTTGAAACACTTAATCAATTCATTAGATCGAGTATGCTCGAGCATGAACTAACTCTTGCTCGAGCAACCCACAACTTAAACATAGATTACTTAATTCAATAACTAAGAATTTTTAATAATGAAAACACCGAGACCTAACAATCTAGAGATCCTTTTTGTTCACAATAAGGCATTCTTCTGAATCGAAGATTGTCCAATTGTCTTTTTATGCACTATTGTTGACACTAAGGAGATTATGGCAAAGACATTCCACGTAGAAGGCTTCTTTGATTTGAACTCCATCTTTCTCGCCAATTTCACCAATGCTAGCTATTTTGCCAGATTTGTTTCCTCCAAAGCTTACTTTGCCACCATCTTTTGATCTTATTGTGACAAATTTAGACTGATCTCTAGTCATGTGTCTAGAGCATCTACTATCAATGTCCCATTTACTGGTCTTTGATGCTCGTAGACATACTTGCAATCAATGACAATTAAGCCTAAGGTACCCATCTATAAGTACCTATTGGTTTTTCTTTCCTTTCTTTCCTATGAAAACAAGAAGATGTGATGTGCCCTTTTCTGTTGCAGTAGTTGCAATAGGCAAAGGGGTTAGAGGGGTGAATAGTTTTTTGAAAGCAATTTAGATATGATCTTTCTCCCTTTTTGTTTTAACCCTTTTTCTTACCTTTCTCCAGATCTGTCGTATGTAAATCTCTGAGCTTTCAAGATAACCTTGTGCATTTCACTTTAGTGAATTTTTCAAGGGTCTTATTGAGATAAGAATTTATTTTCTCTAACTCAAGACAGTTGCTACAGGGAAATCAAAGGATTATCTTCTATCTGTTGCTCAAGTATTTTAATCCTTTTCTTTGAGGTAATAAGATCTTTAGCTACTTTCCTAAATTCTGAATGTAAACCATTATATTCAGATAAAAGTTCATCTAAAAAGGTTTAGAATTATGTACCTCTTCACTTTCACATTCTTCATGAGCTATGAGGTAAATATTTTCCATTCCTTCTTCCTCTCTTTCCTCATTAAGGCTGTCTCAGAGATTGCAGAGACATATACTTTCTTTTTGAAGTAGTTGTTCTTCTTCTTCTCCTTGTTCTTCAAAAGTGGACATTCGGATCTACTATGTCGAGGCTTTTCACATTCATAGCAGATAATTTGATCCTTTGATTATTTTTTGCTACTTGAGCCACCTTTATGGAATTTTTGGAAACCTTGATATTTTCTATAGGGCTTTTTGAACCTCTGAACAATCATTTCAAGATCATCTTCTTCTTCTGGTTCTTCCCTTCCTTGAGTTCTTTGTCTTTAATGGCATTGAATGGCACTCCTTTATCCTTGCTATTGATTTCATTTAGGCCCTTTTTGAATTTAATCTTTCCTTCATACTCGGAAGGACTTCCAAATAAAGCAACTAATGACTTCATTGATTCTCGTCTAGCTTCTTCAATGGTTGTAACTTTTGCTTCTCATTCCTTTGTGAGAATATTTAGAATTTTTCTCACTTAGGATTTTTGATCGTACGTCTTTCCCAAAGCTAATAATTGATTTATCATATGAGTAAACCTAAGTTCAAACTCAACTATGGATTCACCCAACTTCATATGAAGTAAGTCGTATTCAGTCACTAAGGTATTGACTCCGTTCTCATTTATGCCAGAAGTTCCCTCATGAGAGATCTTGAGTGCTTGCCACATTTCTTTCGCTATTGTTAGATTGCATATTCATAAGTACTCCTTCTAACTTAGCGCAATATGGATCATTAAGATGACTTTGTTATTCAATTTTATCACTTGCCACAACCCGTATTCAGTAAAAATAACAAAGACTCTGAAGTTTTCTTGTCAGAATGGTAGTATTCTCCGTTGAAGCCAAAATTTCTATTGATAGATGCACCATTGGGCAAAATTCCTTCCATGGATTCATCTCTAGATGTTAATAATGTAAAGAGAAGACTTGGCTTTGATACCAAAAGCTAGTGCCAACGTTTCACCTAAGAGAGGGTGAATTTGGTGATATTTAAAAATTTAAAAACAAAGATGACAATCTATTAAATTAAAGAGAAACAGTTAGAAAGATATCACCAAAGTGAGCATAGCTATTTATACTGGGTTGGTTTTAATTTACTGACCTACTTCCTGTCCCCAGAGCATCTTTGAGATTTTCACTATCTTCTTGGTACCTTTGTACAAAATAACCCTCACCAAGATTCACTCTTTCAAACAAGTTGTAATATAACAACCACACTTAAGGTTTAACTACCTTGAGATTTTAGATAAATCAAATTGATTGTAAAACTCTCTCATAGTATAAAAGACGGAATATCACCTAAGAGGGGATGAATTGGGTGATTTAATAGCTTTTTCGAATGACCCCTGAAACTCACACTAAAAACAAAGCAGAGAAGAAGAATGATAGACACAAGAGATTTATATTGGTTTGGTCTAAACTCTTGACCTACATCCAGTCCCCAGACTCTCTGGCCATTTCACTATTTCTTTCAATGATTACACCCTCTGTAACTCTGAGTAATCTTCTCTCTAGGATTCATTCCCCCTTAAAAGTTGTAATCAATACACCCACTCTCAAGGTCCCACTACCTTGAGTTTCTTTACAAAAATGATGAATACAATTTACTCTTACAGAGTAGATAGATAAACACTGAAGTTCAGATATCCGAATATATTACATAGTAAAGTGAATGAAACAGTTATTGCAATAAGTTCGTTTGAGCGTAAGTATTTCTGGGTAGTTCAACTGAATTGAATGCTTTTGCTTATATTTTGTGAAGGCAATTAATGACTGTTGAAAAGCTTCAATGAACCGTATGAGTAATAAATATAGCCATTAGATGAGGAAGCTCGTCCGTTACTCACACGCTTCGATTCTGCAAATGATCATCAACATTATTCTGCTTTGACATTCTTTCTGTTCTTTCCATTGAGTGTTGTAGCATTTAATTAGGGAAAGAAAAAGAGGAATGCATTCTGATTGCTTAGAGAATGGTTGCCCGGTTTATGTTTGGTTTTCTGCAATTGCATTAAATGCTTCTGACATAATCAATTTGATTAATTTGCAGTTAATCTCTTATTTAATCATCTGAAACTCATTAATAAACTGATTAAACATAGTTAATAACAATAATGAGTGATGATAAGAAGTAATCAAATCATAAGCAAAGATTTAATTTTATGGATACGGTGATTTGCAAAAACAGAAAAGCTAACTCCAGTTAGTTTCAAGTTCACTCGAGTTGATCATTTATCACACGAGTCACAGTTTCATCTTCTCTAAAAATATGTTTGAAAACTGACGATACGATTGAGAATATGTCTCTGTATGAACTTAACTCGAGTCTGAAATGCTCACTTCGATTTGTACACTCGAGTCACACATTTCTCACTCTAGATAATAACATTTTCACAAATGTTTTTGAGTTAAGTTTTGAAAATGTTTTGGACATAGAGCATATTGAGTCATTAAGTGATGACTTTAATGGATGACTCGAGTCATCAGTACTTAACTCGAGTTGCCAAAACATGTTTTGAAAATAAGTTTCAAAGTGACATTCGAGTCACTCAAGTTTAACTCAAGTTAATATTTTGACTATTAGAAAATATTTGAAAACTAGACATAGGATTTTGAAAAATAAGTTTAAGTCCACAAAGGTTAACTCAAGTCTAACAATATTAACTTGAGTTGATGCTTTTCATAAAAGCATTTTACAAAGTCTTTAGCTCGAGTCATAAAGCGGTAACTCGACTCAGTCAAAGTTAAAACACATTTTGACTGAAGTTTGAAAACACTTGACTCGAGTCTTTCAACCTTAACTCGAGTCAGTTTTTGACAAACACTTTAAATAGTTACTGATTCAAGATTTGATAAAGCTAAAATATTTTTACTTGAATCATTAACTTTCTTTCATTTACAATTGTCTGTTATCATTAAAACAAACATAGAGAACTAACAATGTAGATATAGAAACACTGATGAACAATGAATATAAGAAGATATTTCACAAAGTATTTATGAGTAATGGAATGAGCAGTAATTAATCGTATGCTTAGTTGTTGACTCTGTGTTAAAAGCTTACGTATTTATAGTTGAATACTATTAGTGACCATTGTGAAGGTTCAAAGTTTCTGTTGTGAGTGTTCAAACTATCTGTTAGACTGATGAAGCTTTCTGTTAGACACAAATTAGAGTCGTTGGAAGAATTCAAGGTTCAGTTGTTGTCTCTTTGCTGCAACGTATCTCCACACGATATCCCTTTGGTTTTCTCTAGGATTGCTTAAATTTGGGTCGCTATCATCTTCACCACAATACACTTTAGACCTACTTTGAGATCACTTCTATGTGCTCTGTTTTCTGTCATCGCATTTAATGCTTTGACACGGAAACTTGCTTTTTTTTTTTGGGACTAATCCATAATTCAAATCATCTAAAAGTCATAGCCAAATATGTTTAGTAGCATTGAGAAGTAGTATGATTATCAGTCAGGTATAAATAAATGTTAATTAGTAAATGTAAATTCTCAAAGACGATTGTTCAGTGCAGCAAGAACAGACACCCGAGTGTTGTTCTAGATACACTCGAGTAGAGTTAATGTCATACTCGAGGGATGATGAATTTTGTCTTTGGTTAAAGATTGTTAAAGAATGTGATACTCGAGTGTTTTGATTAAACACACTTGAGTGAAGTTTAAAAGTTGTTTCAACTTCTACAACACACTTGAGTGTCATAAGTCCACACTCGAGTGCTTCACTTGAGTGTCATATTGAAACACTTGAGTGCATCTCATAAAAGAGACAGCACTCTTGATTTATCAGCGAATTTCTTGCTCTAAACTTGCACATGTTTACCTTGGACTGAAGTACTGGAGTTCACACTTGAGTGTCCATCACAATACTTCTAGGGTTGAAGTGAGTGTCAAGCAAAATTCCTTCAAGTGTTAATCACCACTCGAGTATTCACTTATGCAATCAAGTGTTAAACATAATTCTTTCATAAATCAAGCGAGTTCCAAGCAAAATTCCCGTGAGTGTTGGCCAGCACTCGAGTGTCCAACACAATACTTCAAAAAATGAAGCAAATGTCAAGCAAAAACTCTGCGAGTGTCATGTGTAAAACTCTATAGCACTCGAGTGTTATCTTAAGAACTTGAGTGTTATCTTGAGCACTCAAATTTTCATCCTAGGACATTTTAAAACAGTTTCTAGATTCAAGTTTTAGTTCAAATACCAGTTGTTCACTCGAGTGTCTTAAAACATACACTCGAGTTACTTGAATCATCAAGTCCTCCTTTTTTTTTTCAAGTTTGTTATCATCAAAACATAAACCAAGAACTAACAATTTTCTTCCCTAATGTTTGGAAAAGTGATTCATCAAAATGACAATCAACAAAACGTGTAGTAAATAAATCTCCTATAGATAGTTCTAAATATTTTATAATCTTAGGAGATTCATACCAAACATATATTCTCATACTCCTTTGAAGACCCATTTTGGTGCGTTGTGGTGGTACTACAGGCACATAAATTACACACCCAAAAATTTTGAGATGGGAAATATTAGGTTCTTGACCAAAAATCATTTGAAAAGGATGTGTATTAACATTGCTGCATGAAAAATGGCATGGTCCCAAGCGGTAATTAGGAGATTAGATCTCATAAGTAAAGGTCTTGCAATTATTTGCAGCTTTTTAACCAATGATTCTGCAAGTCTATTTTGCATATGAACATGAGTTATAGGATGTTCAATATCAATTCCTAGGGACATACAATATTTATTAAAAGCTTACAAAGTAAGTTCATCAGGTATTGTACTCTTAATCTAATCAATTGAAAAAGAAATCTCGCAAACTCTAAGTTGTGAGAAGGTAATAAGCAAACATGTGACCATTTATTTGATGCATCATTTGAAACCATATAATACCTAAATGGAAAGGTGAGAGGCTCACTTTCTATTTTACTTGGTGAGAGCCGAATAACCAACTTTCCCTTGTAACATGTAGCACATAAGAGAACATGGGATTGTTGTATTTGTTTACAGTTGAGGGTATGATCACATGAATTCTATATTATTTTTCTCATCATGATTGAACCGGGGTGGCCTAACCGATCAAGCAAAGCATTAAATTCATTAGTAAACTTCTGGTTTACATTGGCAAACTTTATGTTTGTATTGGCAAACTTCTGGTTTGCATTATTATTTGTAAACATTTTGCTTACAATAGCATGGGTTTCTTCAGGAAACAATATATTAGCTTTTATGAACCTTCGATCATATTTATACTTCTGAATATAGTATGAACATTGGCTTCTTGTATTATCAAAGAAGAAAAATATTTAGCATTTCTGAGTATGTGGGTTGTTGCACTATTAAAGAGACATAAATATTCAGGATTGATGTCAATAAGATTCATTCTTCTTTTCAAGAAACATGGAAATGAAGGAAAATATAATCAAAAAGGAAAATACACATGATTGTAGCAACTTTAGTTACACTAAAGCATATCAGTTAAATAGACAAAGATAATTTATGCTAAGAAATTAGCAACATACAAATGGGTAGTATCCATGTCACACTACTACAAATTAAGGATTTAACATCCCAAATTAACGTTCGTTTTTAAAAAATAGACGTTAAAAAATTATATCACATATATAGCTTACACACGACAAAGTGACTTACAACTACTGTTTTTAAAAATAGTTGCTGTAAGTTGATTACAAAGAATGGTTTTACATAAAATTGACATTGTATGTTCATACTTACAATGACTGCTTCTTAAAAACAGTTGTTGAAAGTAACTTACAACGACAATTTAAAAACATATTTCTATTTTAAAACTTTCATCGACACTTAATACACTGTCCCCTAAAAATAGTCATCCAATGGTCCTAAAAACGGATGTTAAAAGTGCCTTTTATTCTAGTGTCACCATACTCAAAATCACCAGCCTTATCAACATGATCTATTTAAATCTTTCCCCACTTCATGTGGGAATTTGAACCACCACAATTATGAACATGGCTACACTTACGGCTATAGCCACATCCACAACCATAAATAGATCCATTCATCACTACATTCACTTCTGGGAATGTCGTCAAGCCTGTTAGACATGATTCATGATCTTTCAACAAAAGATTATTGTTTTGTTTGGCCACATAGAGGCAATAATAATTCAACTTATTTCTTAAACTTCACTTACGCTATTGCTATTACAAGAGTAAATTGGATGCATTCATTCATAATGAGCCTTTGTAAGGATAACCATCTTTTGGTAGTCATGTCTTTCTTTAAATTGTTACAAAGAATAAATGGGTCTTTTATGGTCATATATTCAGTTTTGAGACCTTCATGCAAATGGTGGCACAGAAAAATCATGGATCAAGCATGATAAATAGTTCTTTCTTGTAATAACAAGAGCCATGAATTCAAATTTCGTAAGATTTAACATAGTTTAGACTAATGCAATAAAAGAAAGTTCTTAAAATATGAAATGTAAAATCGCAATATAATAGTACAAAACAATAATAACAAGAAATTCATAAAGACAAGAAATAACTCAAAAAGTAAATTTTTACAACAAAATTAAAACTTTATGGCTTCGGGGCATTTAGTACTCATTGCTTCAAGCCAATTAATCTCAAGGTGAGAAATTAAAGTTATATGGCCATATAATCTTTTTTTAAAAAATTATGGCTTTGGGCCATTTAATCTAAAAATCGAAATTATAGCTTCTCACCTTGTAATAAGATTAAAAATTAAAAATAAAAGTTATATAGCTTTCGACTATTTAATCTCAAAATAGTATATAAAAATTATGTGGCTTCTAACAATTTAATAATATAGAGGATAAAAGTTATATGACTTTTGACCTTTTATATTTAAGATAAATAAAATTAGATGGCTTATGACTTTTTATCTCCATGATAAATAAAATTATATGGTTTATGGCCCAGTCAATGTCAGTCAACTTCAGTTGTTAAGGGTAATCATTTCACAAACGAACATTAATTATAATCAAGTTCAAAAAGATTTGAGAATATTCTTACAAATTTACAAGGCTTAATTGTAAATAAGCCGCTCAAATATTAATAATGGCTTGTTTTCCGATTAAAAATCTAAATAGTTCACTTATCAAACAATTCTAAAGAATTATGACTTAGCTTCTCTCAAATAATTGGAATGTATGAGATATTTTCCGCGTCCATTTTCTTTCCATTTAGATTAAAATATATTGGTTTGATCTTACTAAGCATGACACCATTGAATCTAGAGCCGGGAAATCAGGTCAAACCCATCGGGCCAGCCCTTTTAAATCCTAGCCCTTGAAGGGCCGGGCTTGAAAATTAGAGGAGTTTAATGAAATAAGCCCTGCAAGGCCTCGGGCTTAAAAAGGCTGGCTCTGGAGGGCCTCGGACCGGCCCTTTTAATTTATTATTATTATTTTTTGGATGTATGGATTCACTTATGATGGTAATTTACTAATTTATAGATATTTTGTATTTGTTATAGAGTTATTTATCCATTTAAGTACAAATACACAAATACATAATAACTATACTCTAATTTAATGATTTGGTTTATCATTTGTTGCAGATAAAGATTATGGATGTGTTCATGATGCGGAAGAAGAAATTCATGATATTCTTGTGCGAGAGAAGAAATTCATGATATTCTTACTCATGAACTAGAGCCTACTCAAAACGAAACACAATCAAATGTCATTGAAATTGATTATAGTGGCAAAGATAACGACAATAATAGTCATCATATTAATGTCGTTTAATAATATGCTTCTTATGTTTTATATGAGTTATTTGTGAACATAGTTTGCTTTTTATTATGAATTAGTGACTGTGCTTATTTGTTGGATGATTGATGTTATTTTGATATTAATGTTGACAACATTTATTTGATAAATTAGAACTTTAATTGTTGTAATTTACTAATTATATTTCTTTAAAAAAAAAGGAAGAAAAATAGTTAAAATTTAGAATAGTAACTTCCTGACCTTGGTGCTCTTGGACAGGACTTTGAAAAACAGATATTTTTTTTACCCCGAGCCCTATTAGGCCCGACCCTTCATGGGCCGGGCCTGTAGGGCTGAGCCGGCCCTAATTCCCAGTTGTAATTGAATCTAATGCATTGGTTTCTGCTAAACATAATTGGTTAGGTCAGAATAATGTCATGTCAACAATAACATATACTCTTATATTAATATCAATATATAATAAAATCAATAGAAATGTTAGATTATTTATAAATAATGAATAGTGCTATGGCCACCTTATTTTATACTTGGTGCTTGGTGGGATATATGTTCTCAAATTAAATTACGTCAACTTAGGCTGGACGTAGGATTTGAAAGAATTGGATTAGAGTCACATACTCGATTAACTTGAAGCACTGGAATGTATACCTTAATTAAAGGATCTTAAATATTGGGAAAATTACGTGTAGGACCTAAAGACCAGAAATAATTATAATTAGATCTCTTGAAATCACCAAATTATACAAAAGTCCCTAGGGATTTTTTTTTAAATATTATTTGTATGGAAACAAAATCCAAGTTTTTAAATTTTGTTGTAAATAGGGCATTTCCTATTGTAAATATGATTTTTTCTGTTGTAAATGGCCATATTTTGAACTTTGCTGTAAATATGGCACTTTCTGTTGTAAATATGGATTTTTCTGTTGTAAATGACCTAGGTATGTTTAGGGACTTGAGTTTGAAACAAAATCCAAGCGGGGTTGTTATAAATATGATACTTTCTGTTGTAAATGGTCAGGTGTTTAAATGTTATTGTAAATATGGCACTTTCTGTTGTAAATATGACATTTCCTATTGTTAATACAAGTAATATCAAAAAAGTCCCTAAAGACTTCTGTGTAATTTGGTGATATCAAGGGACATAATTGTAATTATTTCTGGTCCTTGGAACATGCACGTAATTTTCCCTTAAGTATTTGCTGTCGATAACTAATTATTGTACAATTTTATGGCAATTTGGTACTTGATTCGTGCAGCTAATTAAATTTAACTGACAATTCTTTTTTTTTTTTTTTTACCAAAAAAAAAAATTTACCGTTTAGAAATAAATCTTTAAACTTCTAAAAGATAATACACAGAAAATATGTGGAAAAAATAAAAATGATAGCAAATTATTTTGGTAATTATTGTATTTATTATATGGCCAATAATATGCCAAGATCTTCTCAATACAATACGTAGATATATTTTTTATATCCTTATATCAAGGATTGGAGGAGCACTATCAATTTATTTAAGAAATATTGTAAGGAAGCACGATATGAACTAGAACGCCCTCAATTCCCTGCAAGAATAAAAAAGCACGTGTCACAACTCACAATACATAAAGCATGCGCTACTATACAACGGGTAATTTTTTTCAGAAAAAATACCTGTAAAGTCTCAGAATAAATATAACTATTAAAAATTTTCATAATAATTATCATGTAATGATAAGTTCTAATATAAGATACGATTTATCCATATTGTTTACCTGTTATTAGAATTTTTTTTAAATGAAAAAGAAAACTTTAAAAAAAAAAAAAGAGAGAGAAATTTAGCCCCAAATGAGGAAGCTAAAAAATAGGGGAAAAGAGGAATTTAAAAAGGAATATAACATGTCCAAGAAGGAAATAATGAAAAATTGAAAATCAAGCATCAAGCAATTAAAATAAAAATTAATACCATAAAATTAGCCTGAGTTTTTATGAAAAATAAAATCCTTAATAATAAGAAAAACAAATCGAGAAATGCCATGTTACGTTGTTATGATCATATATTACCTTTGCATTGAGGAGGAGTGCTAATTCCACACTTAGCACTAGCAGGCAAAGCGATAGCCTTCTTGGGGTCAATCCCAAGTGCAGGAAGCACCGACTTGTACTTGCAGAGGCAAGCTAGATCAGCATGCCGGCCAACCGCACAGCACGCCTCCGTTGGGGGTGGCGGGTGAGCCCCGATGGACCACGGACAAAGACAAGCTCGGCTTTGTGGTGTTGGTGTTGCATAGTGCAATCCTTCAACCGCTCCGCCCGAAGAACCCTATCACCAACATCGCTGCTGCCACAAGGCATAACGCTAAGGATCTGAGTTTGATCACCATGTATGTGATTGGTGTTATCGGAGTTCTGGTTGTTTATTTATGCGGAAAAGGTGAAGGACGAACACGGCAGATCATAAACGCATACACACACGAAATTAGTTGGTAAGTCATTATGATTTCAAATAAATTTTAATTTTGTCCAAAACAATAATTTTTAATTAGGTTCTGTTCTGTCATAAGAACACAGATGTCTAGCCCTAGGTGGGCTAGTATGTTTATGTTGGATCGAATAGCTCCCTCTTAGGCATCTATGGATGAAATACCTTTGAGAATAGAAGATCACTGTACACAACCAAAGGGGGTGGGGTGTGTGCACAGTGTAGGCAGAATCGTAGATGAGAGAGAGCTTAGAGATTGTGTACCTTAGGGTTTACCATCTATTTATAGAGGGTACCTTAGGGTTAGGGTTTGACCGTTGGGCTTCTTGTGCCTCCAAGCCCAAATGTTGTGCCATCACATCGTGCAATATTGGTTGCCTCCCGTTGGGCCACACCTTAGTTGGGCCTATTATTTGAATCCATAACGCTTGCCCCCACTCGGTAGTTCGGGCTTCTAAGCCGGGATGTATTTTGCCCCCAGTCGGCTTTATTAGCCGAGCTTTGCTGTCGTGAGCCTTACATTGCCGAGCTGAATTATGTTGATCCTGGCTGTCAAGGCCGCTTATCTTGAAGATCCGAGGTCTTGCCTCAAAGACCCTGAATAGCGTGGAGATGGTTCGCCTGCATTTGAAT
The DNA here is from genome assembly GCA_019022655.1 of Acacia acuminata. Lineage (NCBI taxonomy): Eukaryota > Viridiplantae > Streptophyta > Magnoliopsida > Fabales > Fabaceae > Acacia > Acacia acuminata. Next base: position 133,433 of record JAFJYI010000225.1, on the reverse strand, counting down.
CCAGGTGTTGATCTTGGCTATTGAAGTTGTCTTCTCAAAGATCCGAGGTAATGTCTCTAGGATCCGAGATAATGTCGAGGCGGTTTGCCTGATTTCGAGGTTGGGATCGTTCTTCAGGTTATCCGGGCTAGATTGCTGTGAATCTTACCCTCTTGCGTATCTACCGCGCATTGCCGGGTTGTGTCATATTGACCCCGGTTACCGATGTCATTTGCTCAAAGATCCGAGGTAATGTCTCAAGGATCCGAGGTAATATCAAGGAGTTCGCTCGACTTTGAGGTCGGGACCCTTATGCGTTCGCCATCGTTGCCCACTGACACCTGGCGGCTCTGTACTCGTGCGGGGTTTCAACCACCACACCTAGTCACCTACGGTTTCCGTGTGCATTTAATTCATCCGTCATGTCACATGCGTCAGCCCTGCCGTTCGGGCTTAGCGGTCACTAGGCTGCCGAGGCGCCTTTTTGTTTGACCCGGATTCTGTATTCGGATTGTTCCATCTTGATTTGCTTTTGTCCGAGTCTTTGACGAGTTCGGACTCGTATTCTGCTACCGATGTGCCTGTTTAGGCGATAAGTTTTCTCCCAGGCGGGATCTATTCGCCTTTCCTTCATTCTTTGTTTTTGCTTGCCTCGGCCTTGGTGAACCTGCATTAAAATAAAAAATTCAAATATCCCTGTGAGGGCTTCCGTTAGTTCTTCTCACACCGTTGTCATTAACAACTATATAATAGTTGCCCCCCCTGGCAATCAAGGGCTCTGGGCTGCCGGGGTGCCTTGACTATTTAACCTGGATCTCATGTCCGAGGTTAATCTTCATTCCCTCTAGCGAGGTGCCGCTCCTCCGAGTTGAGGGTCAGGGCTTTAGTTTTGCTTCTGCTTAAGGCGTTTGTGCCTGCTTGATTTTGAGTTTTCCTGGCGTCTGTGCCGGTTTGACTTTAAATACTCCCGGCTTCTATGCTGTTTTGACTTTGAATGTTCCGGCGTCTATGCCGGTTGTAAGTTATGACAATCTCGATTATATAACCAATTAATTGCCATACCATTTTTGAACTCTAACCGTAGTTAGAAATTCATCGACCGTAGTAGGTACGGGTCTTTTATACTCGACAAAAACTTAATTCGGGAGTGATGGGCAGGGTTGTCTGTTTTAACCTCATGGGGTGTTAACTTAACCGCACTACCTCGTTCCGGCTTGACTAGTCGGAAAAGTTAATGGTAACCGAAATAAGGGCGAGGTAGTCACTTGTTCAACCGAGGTGTCCATTACCTCTAATCAAACATTTTGACCTGATCAGGATCAGAATGACAACCCGCTTTCTTAAATCGGGCGAGCGTTGACGCGTCAATTTCGCGAAGGCCACGTATGGCATTTTCGCCGAGCTCTAACCAATGCACGTCGGAGTACAACGGCCGGTGTCATACATCTAGATGGTTTTGTTTGTGACCGGGTTTTGGGGACCACGGTGTCATGCCGGGTTTAGAGACCTCAGCTTCATGCCGGGTTTAGGGACCTCGGCGTCATGGTTATTACCGGGCGTAGTGACCTCGGTGTTTCTTATTTCTGACCGGGTGTATTGACCTCGGTGTAATGCCGGGTTTAAGGACCTCGGCTTCATGGTTATTACCGGGTGTAATGACCTCGGTGTATCTCTTTGACTATCGATAGTAAAACAGATGAATTTGCATTGAGGAATTCTTTATCCGGGGTCCTTTTAAGGAGCGCGCGGAGTCAATTGTACTTTACACGGGCCGGATTTTAACGGAATTCGGTGTAATCGGGTCCGCCTTCCTTTTGCTTCCTGCACAACTATCCATGGAATCCGGATTTTAACCAGATTCGGTGTAACCGGGGTCCATTCAAGAATCTCTACGGATCCCGAACGTTAACTAGATTTAGTTAACCGGGTCCGACTTCAAAACTTCACACGGAGCCGGGATTTTAACCAGATTCGGTGTAACCGATCCGCCTTCGAGAATTCACACGGAGCCCGGGCTTTAACCAGATTCGGCGTAGCCGGGGTCCTCCTTCAACAATTCACACGGAGCCCAGGCTTTAACCAGATTCGGCGTAGCCGGGTCCGCCTTCGAGAATTCACACGGAGCCCGGGCTTTAACCAGATTCGGCGTAGCCAGGGTCCGCCTTCAACAATTCACACGGAGCCCGGGCTTTAACCAGATTTGGCGTAGCCGGGGTCCGCCTTCAACAATTCACACGGAGCCGGGATTTTAACCAGATTCGGTGTAACCGGTCCGCCTTCGAGAATTCACGTGGAGCCTGGGCTTTAACCAGATTCGGCGTAGCCGGGGCTGTCTTCGTCCCTTTCGGATCCGAGTTTATGTACCTCGGATTCCTACGTGTTTAACTTGAACATGATTTTCAAAAACTGGTTTCTTTACCAAGAATTCGTACATGTTTTCCTTCGACATGATTTTCAGAAACGGGTTTATGTACCTCAGATTCCTTCATGTTTAGCCTTGGCGGCATTGTTGTCGCACAGGGATCCCGGATTTTTACTAGATTCGGTATAATCGGGTCCGCCTTCAAGATTGATTAGATAGTAATTCCTTAAAAAATCCTTGAAGACCTTGTTCTAGCAAAACATCTTTAGCTCCATGGGCAAGAATGCGATTGATAACTGCCACACAGGAAACTTAGACATCTTCCAAGGAGCCATCAAAAAGAAGTTCAAAAAATAATGACTACAATTAAGTTTAATTGATGTCCCCAAGTGCATGAACATCAATGCTGAAGATCTTGACAAATTTATCTTCTCTCGTAAATGAGAAAAATGAACCACACTCTATAGAAAATAAGAGTTTTGTGGTGTATAATTGCAAGGAATTGTATCTTTTCCCTTATCAGTAATATTTCCTGTGGCATGATGAAAAGTTGATTCACAGTCCCCAACTTAACCTACAATAACCGCCTCAAGAGATGAAAAGGATAAACTAGCTCTGGCTCCCCTTGATGATAAGATTTTCCCACAAAAATCAAATACGCACATTAGCAATTTGAAATTGTGTATTCGTAGATCAGCATGCGTTCATGGACAATGGTGAAGCCATTTTCGAAAAGCGTGAATATCATAGTTTTCTAGCTCATGGCAATTTTTGTAATTTAAGGGGAGATGTGATCCCATCACGCAAATCCACTTGAGGAGCACTACCCAAGATGATTGACGGAAATATTTTGCATATCACAAAGATGTGGCCTTCCCATACTTTGACCCAAAATGGGAAGCAAATATTTTATAATAAAATAAAGAAAGTTAAATAATAGGATTGTTGCTTATCTCAGATTCCATTGCTTGCTAGTAAAATTTTCCTTCCAACTGCAAAATGTTGTTCTTCACATGCTACTTGAGATATAATACGAGCACTTTATCTTCCACATGCTTGGAAATCCCCACAAGGATTTCTTAGTGCTAACAACTTGGTCATATTGTTCGAGGAAATATTCATACATGAGGTGCCATGCCAATACAAGAAGTATAATTGCTGATTATAATTTTGTCCAGACTCCCACTTTTCATACATGAGGTGCATGGTTATTGTAATTGACTTACAACTACAATGACAATAAAATCAATCACTAGTATCTATAAAATCAAGTGTAAAAACCTGGATTAGTCTCCAACAATGTTGTAGAAGAGCTCCCCAGGCAACCAATAATCCTCTGTCAGATCAACAATATTGTAGAATCTTCAAATGACTTAACCAAAACAAAAGTTTGGCCACGTACAGAAAATGCAAACGGCAAGTGTTCCATCACTGGTGGGTCCCACTTGGCCTTAGCAATGCACAATTTTCTTATAAGAATCGTACGAAGCAGAATTGCCTCTCAAAGTTCCTAAATGCATTATTTACAATTCTAAATTGTAAATAAGGCCATGCACATATATCTTTGAGGATGGCCTGGGCCTCATGCGGCTTGCCTCTTCCGATCAAAGCATTTATCCACTTTGAGAGTATAGCACAAAGGCTCTACGGAGACTGCGAATCCTTTTAATGATTCTTAGATGGCGAAGTCAAAAAATTTTGCACGACTTGATATAGCAGCTAAAGTGATGGCATAAGTAGCTGAGTGCCCTGATGGGAGTTAATATGCACAATTACAAAACACAACATGGAGTACATGGCCGAGTATCATACCTGACGGGACTTAATCCCTCTTCCGAATGGATCATGTCCATATTTATTCCTTTTAATGACTGAGAAATTGAGAATGGGTGCCTTGGTCCTCAGCCTTCCCTCCTAGTTTTTAGGATGAACCAAAAGTTGTGGACTCCATCAATTTGGATCATCCAGTTTTTCAGCTGGTGCTGGCGCAAAAATCTTGCATGCAGACTCTATACGTATTGCTGTTTCAAAATCATCTAAGACATGTTATATTTCTACTGTCTTTTCAGCGAATTGAAATTGCATACTTTTTTCAAGGATTGTCTTCTGAGGCACTGTGGTTATCACGAGGTGTGAAGTGAAATTCATGGACCTCTCCCACTGAATCTACTTCAACTGAAGTTGCTGTCACAGGGTGACCTTTATAATGTGGTGGAGGATTAATGCAAACGGATGAGATGAATGATAACTTGTGTTTGCAAAAAGGATGAGCGATAACGATCCTTGTCATAGGGTGAAAGTTGCATCTCGGCTACACTTTTCTCCGAGATCCCTGTCTCGGCACCTCTTTATAGTGTTGTGTTGCAGAGAACTATGAGATTCGGACGACGGGATTCTTTGATACATGCTGCGACCCTTCTCCTCATTCCATTGAGATTCGCAAAGCCCGAAGATCTCGTTTAACGCGCGTCATTCCCATTCTTCACAATCAAATTGCATCGTGAAAAGTGCTTCCATCTGTCGGCCTCCAGTTTTGACAAAGTTAAATTACAATGACTTGGTATCTCGGCATTCCATTTGATCATCTCAGCATTCCGACCTTGTACCTCGGAGTTCCAACCTTGTATCTCGGCATGCTCCTGGAAGGAATAAAACCCACCATCTGCATTCTCGTTTGAACCGATCCGACTCTCTTTGCTTCTTTCCAAAATGAACTCACGCACACCGATCGGATCCTGTTTCTCGGATCATGTCGAAGCAGGATTCCGACATACCCACCAAGATTATGGTGAAGAGCGGCACCCTATCTGCCAATATTTTTGCCCTCGTGGGTAGTTGGATAAATTTGAGTGCTGCTGATAAGAACATCCAGAGCAGTAACCGTGCCCCTTCACCGAAACTCAAATTGCTGGTTTAGTTCAGATTGACGGTGAGAACTGATAGCACGATATTCTGCAGCACCAAGGATCGGCGCCACTCAGGATCTACTCAGATGTTCATCTCGGCATACACCCAAGAGCTTCACGGTCTCTGGTTTACAGAATTAGAGAGCACGCCGGCATACACTCTTCTCTAGAATGGTTTAAAAATAAACCGACTTCATTCAACTAATGGAGAGCATGTCGGCATACACTCAATACGTCTCGGCCTCTCAGGCATCTCGGTGTCTCTATCTCGACACCCCAGCGTCTCTGTATCTCGGTCAAATGAACACCATTTATTGGCTACTTCGTGAAGAATATCCCTTCATATGATCTCATCTGCCGACTTCACCAAGTGTTGCGTTCCGGCCTCGACTAAAGGATTACTTCTCATAATCTCGGTACCGTGGCGGCTTCACCTATCTCGGCAGAATTGTCTCGACTTCAGCTATCTCGGACACCATCGCCTCGGCACCTCCTTGGAAGCTGCCAGAGAGACGTTCAGTGATCTTGGCAGGTTGGTCAATCACAGCAATTCAGGAATGCCATCTCGGTACTGATGCTCTGCATGCCGAGTTTCTCTATCTCGGCTCCGATGCTCTCCAAGAGAAAGTATCCGATGCTCTGATTGGTGACCATATGACCCGTCATTTTTCATGTTTGATCAATCCTCATCGCGATCCTCCTATACGGCCGAGACTCCTTTGCACCGCCAAATTTTCCACCAACAACAAATGCGAGAACATTGCAGTAAGCAATGCATATTGACAGTTTGTGCGGATGGTTGCAAAAGACAAGGGAGAACTAGGGCTATAGTGGTGATAATTACGACGGAAGAATCGAAACTCGCATGAATTGCCGAATCCTCTCTCTTCCCTTAATCGCAAAACACACCTGATCTGATCTTGGCGCCTAGGTCTCATGACGGCCGAGGATGTGTAGTGTAGGCGTCTCGATTGGATCTGGAGTTGCATCAAACGTGAAGCATTCATTAGGAATTACCAACGGCGACGCCGTTGCAAATTTGTAGAGTAACCCCTCCCTTTTGGTGGAACAATGCTTTCTATATCGCCAGTTGATTAAGCAGGAAATTTGTTGCGACTATCCTAGGTCGCGGGAATCAAATAAAAATTTACCGATTCCCCACGGCCGGCGCCAATGTTCTGTCATAAGAACACAGATGTCTAGCCCTAGGTGGGCTAGTATGTTTATGTTGGATCGAATAGCTCCCTCTTAGGCATCTATGGATGAAATACCTTTGAGAATAGAAGATCACTGTACACAACCAAAGGGGGTGGGGTGTGTGCACGGTGTAAGCGAGATCGTAGATGAGAGAGAGCTTAGAGATTGTGTACCTTAGGGTTTACCATCTATTTATAGAGGGTACCTTAGGGTTAGGGTTTGACCGTTTAGGCTTCTTGTGCCTCAAATGTTGTGCCATCACATCTCGTCGCAATATTGGTTTGCCTCTGTTGGGCCACACCTTAGTTGGGCCTATTATTTGAATCCATAACAGGTTCCTATATTTTTCTTATCAAATTCTTATAGTTTCTTTAATTTTTAACCAAGTTCCTACATTTTTTTCCTTTTATCACGTTCATATAATTTCAATTGATTTTTAATTAGAAGTGAATTGTTAAAACATGAAAGTAAAATAGATCTTAGAACTAGGGATAAAGGATTAAAAATGGGAAGAATTAATATTATAGACACACACACACGGGAGGATAGCCAAAAATTAATAATAATAAGAAAGGAAAAAAATTTATAAAATAAAAATGATATTACTTAAAAACTAAATGTTTACAACTACTGCAAATTAAATAACTAAAATATTGCGAAACCACTAAATAAGGAACAACTTGTAAAGGTTTCACAATGAAATCCTTGAGGAGTGCGAGGATCTCTTACTAGGTGATGTAAAAGTATAAAATAAAATGGAGTAATATTAAAAATAAAATTATAAATATGAAAACAAGTAATTGCATATGATATTAAAAAAATAAAATATTTTATGGGACCAAGTTCCCCCTCTTGACTTGAACTTTGAATGGGTCAATGGTCTTCGCCTTTGGACCCCTCCAGTAAGAAAAAATATGACTTGACAACCCATCAATCACGTTCCCGTGCTGAAGACGTATGAGACCGTGAAGAAAGAGTTAAGCTAATGGGCCCCGTTTTAACAATTCAAGGGTCTGTAGCAACTTTTTTTGTTTTTTTAGTCAAAAGGGGTCGAAAGCAGATTTCCTCATAAGCAGGTGCCTTAGTATTCTTTAGAAGTACGATCTGAGTCTTCTAAAAATGAATCTAATGGTTAGAGAGGGATTTTTAAAATTTTATAAAAACCGCGCGCGGTAGCTTTTACCGTGTGCAGTTTTTCGACATTAATAATTCTGGACGCTTAGATCAACTTTTGGACGATCCAGATTAAACGATACTGAGGGATCTGATACTGAGACAATCTGAATCCATCCGTAGTCACTGGGATATTAGATGAGCTACTTAAAAAGACAAATTTGCCCAATCCTGCTGGGAAAATGCTTCTGAGGGCCCTTTTTGGCAAAAACAATCCAAAAAGGGCCCTAACTTTTCGACAGTCCCGAAAAGGGCCCTTGGGCCCTTTCTCGGGATTGTCGAATCTTGGTGAGTTGTAAATGAGATGATATAGTTGTTAATCGAGATCGACATTGTTGTAAATCGACTGATTTAGTTGTAAAAAAATTGTTGTAAATGTGACTGATTTAGTTGTAAACGAGTAAAAAAATTATTGTAAATGAGGCCGATTTAGTTGTTAAATTTTAATGCGTTTTTTTTTTAGAAAAGGGCCGGCCCTTTCTGAAATTGGCAGAAAGTTAGGGCCCTTTTTGGATTCTTTTTACCAAAAAGGGCCCCTATAAGGATTTTCCCAATCCTGCTTCATCTATATTTAATAGAGTGGCGGATTTGGCCCGTGGAATTAATTGAAATGAAATGGATGGGAATATAATGGAATGTAAAAGATAAAACTATATTGTAATGTACTAGAAATTTTATTGTTATATATCCATTTATTTGCAAAATTGAAATTTAAGACAACGTCCAATTTCTACTCAAATGTCTGACGCCGAGCCTCGGCTTCAAGCCGATGTACCAACAGTATAGAGTATTATTTATAATATTATTTACAAAAAAAACAACTAATTAATTAAAATTACAAGTAATGAATAGTACTAGCTGACCTGTATGATAAAACCGCGTATCAAATGAACACTACCTGACTTTCTTTAGACAGAAGTTAAAGGCTTTTTTCAATTGAATTAATTAATTAATCATCACATTAATAAGAGAAAATTATATTTAGGTCCTAAATAAGGAAAAATATGAGAAAATGATCTCTTAAAACCTTAAAATTATATTTAAATCTTATGGGACTTTTTTTGTAATAATTCCAATTGTCTGATGCCGAATAGTCTTGTCAGTTATCTCTAACTTATTACTATGAACTTATAAATGTTCGAGCAAAAAAAAAAAAAAAAAAAAAAAAAAAAAAAAAAAACTTATAAATGGAATTAGAATTTATTACAAAAAAAGTTACATAGGACTTAAACATATTTTTAAAATTTTGAAAGACCACTATTTCATATTTTCTCTTACACCCCCTAAATACAATTTTACCTATTTAAAATGGAAAACACATATCGTATAACATTTAATATAAGTCCGTGAAAACCAGGAAAGCCAGCCTGAAAAGGTTCGTCTGTGTTCGTTCACAGCTTCTTCCCCTTTCTCTCTATTTCTCTCTCCTTGGGCAAATCTCACGCGGAATCCAAGAACAACCCTCACCTCAAAGATTCTCTCCGGCAGAATTCACCGGAAGTTCTGCAACGAGTCAGCTGCAATGTGGAGCTCACGCTCTCTCTCTCCTCTGCTCACTCTGTTTCTTCACTCAGTCGTAGCTCTGGTCTCTGCTCAGGGATCTAGCACAGCCACATGGAAGACACTAAGCGGTATGTGCCTTGTTTTACTTGGATTTTTGTTCTGTTTTCGTCCCGATCACGATGTTCAGGGTGTTTTTTCTTGACTTCTTGGGTCATGCATGAAGAGTAGGTATTGAGCTCGCTGAGTGCATGTGCATGCTCACTTTCATTATGGTTCTTGGTTTAGGAAGAATGGTAGGTTTTTCTTAGCTGAATAAATATCTCTTTCTTCCTGGTATGGTGAATGGGCAGGCTGATTAACAGTGGCGGACGAGGAATTTTATCCACGGGGCGAAAATAAAAAAATATTATATTATAAATAAAAGTATCTGAAATATGATATGACCCAATATAAAAGAAATTGAAAGAAATTTATTACAAAATTAAAATTACTTCATTTGACTCTTACTTTGCCTGTTTTCATATTATTAATCTCATCTATAATTAAATCCATGCTAAAACTCAAAGCAATTTCATTTTCAATGTATGTAATTAAAAAATCATAAAAAAATTAGAATTTTTCAATATATGTAATCAAAGATTCATCAATAAATTGGTCTTCATGACAAAAAGCATAAATTATTAATTTTATGACCAATATGATTTTAAAAATAATATCAATAACAAAAGTAAACTGATTAAACTAACTATTAGTCATTATCTATATTCTCATAGCCATATTTTAACAAAACTCAAAACTCACCTAAAATTCTCGACTCTAAAATATTCTCTAATCAAGTATAAAAGTAGTATCATTGGAAAAATATAATCATATATAATAAATTTTATGAAAGAAATTGAATGAAAATAAATGATTTTGAGTACCTTATTGATTTTTAAAATTTGTAAATAAGCTGTTGAAAAAATGGCGAACGAGCAGAGAGCGAAAGGAAGAAGATTAACGCGAATTCGGTGGGGCTGGGATCAGGGGCGGAATTTGGGGGGGGGGGGGGGGCTAGGGGTGGCCCCCCAAAATTAGACAAGCGGACCCAAAATTTTTAGGAATGATAGTTTAGCCTCATAAAATTTTTAATGTTTCAGTTTAGTCCCTATAAAAGAGTCTCATGAAGGGACTAAAGTGAAAAAATTGTAATTTTAAGAGGCTAAATCATAATTTATGAAAATTTTGGGTCAATTCTGTAATTTTTGCCCTATAATTTTAAATGTTGATTCCACCGGGTTTCAGTATGTAATTTTTGCCCCCGATTTTTATTCCTGGCTCCGCCCCTCGGGATATATTAAAGTTTGGGGATATATTAAATGGCTCTCTTGATATGCATATCAAATTACATCATAAAAAAGGAAACTATATATAATAATGGAAGGTGATTTCGGAGAAGATGAGTGCATATCAAATTAAATTATAAAATAAAATAAATAAATAAAAAATAGGCATTTAATATATCCTGGGCTCAATGTTATGTATATCAAACAAAATAAACTCAGATAAGTATATATTACATTACACAATTGTACTCTTCCTTCATGTGGCATGCTGGTTAGAATTTGATTCTTTCACCTCACCTATCAGAAGTTCAATTCCAAGCATCCACATATTACTTTTTTTTTTTTTTTTGAAATTATAGGGGAGGCGGGGGCCACCCCTAGCCCCCTTGTGTCCGCCTATGCTGATTAAGCAGTGCTGAGTAGAAATTAGTCAATACTTGGCTACCAAATGGAAGATCTTCGCATTTTTTGCTTGTAAACTTCGATGATTTTTGTTGGGGAAAGGAAATTTTGTGTGACTGATCAGTTGAGATTTTGTACGCTAACGAATTAAGTAGGCCTCTTTGTTTTGTCATACCGCTAACTAGAAGTTAATTGCTTGAGTAAAGAAAGAATCGATGTTCCTTCAGTTGAGTGTGAAAATCATACTCGGAACCTTGAGCTGAAGAATAATGCTTCAGCGATGATTGCAATAATTAAAAAAAAGTTATTTCCATAAGTCTACTTTTGATGTTGGTTTTACTGGGTTCAAGTTTTCTCAGAATGCATCTTTCATATATTAATAATACAAAGATTACGAGGGGGATGAAACTCGTAGTTTTGGAAGTTCGTTATTTATCAAAAGCGGTTAGGAATTGCTTCCTGCATAGTTAATGGACTGTTCGTATTTTGCGACTTCAATTTATTGGACTATTTAGTGAAAGTGGAGAGGCATGGACCTATCAAAGTCTCTTGTTATATTCAATTTCTGATACCATGAGGCATTATGTTTGAAAACGTCTGTACTTGTATGAACTATTCTCTTTTTCCATGATTTTATTTTGCCTTCTTTTATTTAAGGATGAATGAGGCTCAATCATCCGCTTGTTTTTGCAGGAGATGCACCATTAGTCATAGCACGTGGGGGATTTTCAGGGTTGTTTCCTGATTCCAGCCTAGGTGCTTACAATTTGGCACTATTAACCACCTACCAAATGTCATTTCATGGTGTGACGTGCAATTAACAAAAGATAGCGCTGGATTTGTCTTCCGGATGTCAAACTTGACAATGCTACTTGACCTTGTTGTCATTTATCAAAATAAGTCCACCACTTACTTAGTTAATGGTGTACCAAGCCGTGGATATTTTTCGATGGATTACACGATACGGATATATCTCAACTTTCTTGTAAGTTTAAACTTCGTTAAATGTATTACTTAACCTTATATAATTCTTATATGGAGGATGTAAGAAAAATAACAAATTTTGGGAAGACTATTAGACAGCAATTCTTATATTTGAAAACTATTCAAACTCTTTGATACTTGACATTATCTTATGGAAGGAAACTGTCTTAAATTGTTTTTGGTTCTTCAATACGGGTATTTGGCCGTTAGCTTGTTAGTTATCTTGGTAATGCAAAATAAGACATCGGATAAGCTAGGATTCAATGCTTGAAATACTTCTTGAAATACCGATTCGCCTTGGAGTGGAAGACACCGGGATTCAATGCCTTCTATTAATTAATGCAAGCAAGCCTACTACTACTTACCCACTAGGTCAGATTGACTACATGAATTATACGATGCCATTGTGCTCTATCAATAATCAAATCCTTGGATAGATTGTTAATCAAAAGATCTCACTATATATAACTTCATTGAATGTTCTTTTTGGTCTTCCGCTACCCTTTTTGGAGGACTCATACTGCTTGATCAACACTCTTCACTGGCACATCCAATAGCCTTTATGAACATATCCAAACTACTTCAAACAATTTTCTACCATTTTTTTCTTCAATAGCCGCCATTCCCACTATTCTCTTCATTTTGTAATGCAATTCATCCCAAAATTTTTGGGTGACCCGAATGCAATGAATCCTAAAATCCAAAATTGGCGACTTGAATTGCATTCTTAATATTAAAAACATTAAAAAAACAAACCCACTTACGTATATATGTTTATTATGAATCTTATTTTTTCTTATAGGACCACACATCTAACACAATATCCTTATCTTGGTTACCTCCACTTTATGCTCATTTTGTTCCTTGAAAGTTCAACATTCATTACTGTATGCAAAATAGTCTGAATTATATGTATATTCATGTACATGAGTTGTGTATTTATACAATAGGAGAGAGCCTTAACATTGATGGCTCTTAATGACTATTAATTGTGAATTATTCCCTAATCCCTGATTTATAGGGATTCTCTAATATATATATTTCCTGATTTCCTAACACTTCCTCTCAAGTTGGAGCATAGATGTTAATCAAGCCCAACTTGTTACAAAGATAGTCAACTCGAGTCCCATTTAAGGCCTTAGTCAGAAGGTCACCCAATTGGTCACTGGAACGCACATGCCCCGTAGAAATAAAGTTCTCCTTGATCTTATCCCGTACGAAGTGACAGTCAATTTCAATGTGCTTCGTACATTCATGAAACACAAAGTTGGAGGCTATGTGTAGAACAACTTTATTATCAAACCACAACTTCGCAGGCAATGACGTGGCAAGACCAACCTCCTTCATTAACTGGTGAATCCACACGATCTCCTATACTGATTAAGACATTGCTCTATACTCAGCTTCTGCACTCGACTTAGAAACCACATCTTGCTTCTTACTCCTCCATGATACTAAATTTCCACCAACAAACACACAATATCCTGTGGTGGATCTTCTGGTAGCCTTTGACCCTGCATGATCTGCATCACAAAAACTTTCAATCTTGTTGTGGCCATGATTCGTATAGAGTACACCAAGACCAGGTGAGCCCTTCAAATAATGTAGGACATGTTCCAAAGCTTCCCACTAAGCAATAGTTGGTGCAGTCATGAATTGACTAAGCACACTAACTGGAAAGGTCACATCAGGGCGAGTTACCGTGAGATAGTTCAATTTCCCAATTAATCTACGATATCTCTCAGGATAGGCAAACGGTTTGATCTTCTCCGGATCAACTTTCTTTTGTACATCCTCAGGCAGTTCATCAAACGGTATGCGATCATCAATGTCCAAGAAGGGATTAGGAATCATGGGAGCACTACTCTTTGCTCCGAGTTTCCGGTTTCTTTTAACAAATCAAGAACATATTTCCTCCGAGTCAAAAGGATGCCTTTCTTACTTTTCATAACCTCTATCCCAAGAAAGTACTTTAACGGACCCAAATCCTTTGTTTGAAAATGAGAATTAAGAAAAGCTTTAAGTGATGAGATTCCTGAAGCATTGCTACCCGTAATAACAATATCATCAACATATACCACTAACAAAATCATTCCAGCATCTGTCTGCTGATAAAACATAGAATGGTCACACTTACTCTGACTCAGACCAAACTTCTTAACCACAGAGCTAAACCTGTCAAACCAAGCACGAGGGCTTTCCTTCAAGCCATACAAAGACTTTTGAAGATGACATACCTTCGCACGCTCCCCCTAAGCAACAAAACCAAGTGGTTGCTCCATGTATACTTCCTCAAGAAGATCGCCATTCAAGAACGCATTCTTAACATCCAACTGATGAAGATCCCAACCATAATTGGCTGCCATAGAAATGAAGAGGCGAACAGAGGACAATTTTGCCACAGGAGAGAAGGTTTCCGAATAGTCAACACCATAGGTCCGAGCATAACCCTTGGCAACCGATCGAGCTTTCAAACGTTCCAAGGAGCCATCTACTTTCGTTTTGATCGTGAACACCCACTTACATCCGATAGACTTCTTGCCAAGAGGCAAATCAATGAGATTCCAGGTACCAGCCTTATCAAGGGCCACCATTTCATCTTCCATCGCGACGCCAACCGGGATGGGTCAAGGCTTGTTGGAGGCTAGTGGGAATTGTGAGAGAGTCTAAGGATGCTATGAAGGAACATGATGGAGGAGACAAATGATTATAGGAAACAAAGGAAGAAATAGGATAGGTGCAAGTACGCTTACCTTTACGTAAGGCAATAGGCAAATCATCAGGAGGATCAGACACTATGTCAGATTCAGTGGTAGAAGCGGAAGGATTAGGAGTATCAAGAATAGCAGGCACTGGTGCTGGGTCAGAAGTAGGAGTAGGAGGAACTGATGCCGGATCAGACGTCGAAGCAGTCATCGGTGGGTCATGAACCTGGTCGACAACATTACTTGCCCTAGGGCGTTTCTGATAAACATGATAGATAGGTGGTTTAGCAGGGGCCAAGTCAGATGCTTGCACTGGTGGGAACTGAGCCTTATAGACCAAGAGATCATCAGGGCTATCGAAGTAGCATCTGTAGAGACAAGAGATGGGGGTGGAGTAGAGACAGGAAAAAACGAAGTTGACTCATAGAATGTGACATCAGTGGACACAAGGTAACGCCGAAGAGTGGAAGAATAGCACCGATAACCCTTCTGAACCCTAGAATACCCAAGGAAGACACACCTAAGAGACTTGGGATCAAGTTTGGTAACAATGGGCCGAACATCGCGAACAAAACAGACACAACCAAAGATTTTAGGTCAACAGAAACGGGGTTTGGAAGGAAACAAGGTAGTGTATGGAGTGGCACCATTGAGGACAAGAGGGGACATACGATTAATAAGGAAGCATGCAGTAGACACGGCGTCAGCCCAAAAAGGTTTAGGAACATTCATTTGAAACATGAGAGTCCGAGCGACTTCTAATAAGTGTCGGTTCTTACGTTCGCAACACCATTTTGAGCCGGTGTATGCGGACGGGAGGACGATGAAGCATGCCATCTTTGGAGCATATAGGTTTGAAATTGGGCAGAAAAGTATTCTTTAGCATTGTCACTCCGTAAGGTTTTGACGATTACACACCAAACGAGTTTTGATTTCAGCACAAAAATTGCAAAAGTGAGAAAACAACTCGAACGAGTTTTCATCAAATAAAGCCGGGTGGTACGAGAGAAATCATCGACAAAAGTAACAAAGTACCTAAAACCAGGTTTAGACTCGACAGACATGGACCCCAAACGTCGAATGGACTAAATCAAAGGGAGATGCAGCTCGTTTATGAACCCGAGGTGCTAAGTGAACACGATGATGCTTAGCAAACTGACATGACTCACATTCTAAAGAAGACACATTACGGAATTGAGGATACATCCTCTTCAAAGAAGACAAAGACACATGACCTAAACGACAATGAATATCAAAGAGGGAGGAACCACCAGAGCAAGCAACTGAGCGCGGTACCTGATCCTCAAGAAAGTAATGGCCACCAGATTCATAGCTCCTACCAATAACTCTCTTCGTCGTAAGATCCTGAATCAAACAATGGTCAGGAAATAAAGTAATGAAACAATTTGATTGGCGCGTAAGCTTACTAGGAGACAAAAGATTAAATGTAAGGTCAGGGACATTAAGGACATGAGATAAGGGAACAGACGGGGTAGGTTCAACAGTGCCAGAGCCAATAACACGAGAATAAGAGCCGTTGGCAATTGTTATACTGGAGGGATTGGCATAAGGCGCATACGAGCAAAACAAATGGTGGTTACCTGTCATATGATCAGTAGCACTGGAATCGATGATCCACTTCGAGGAAGAAGTAGCAAGACTAGAAGCAAGATTACCTGTACCAAGGCCACCGGAAGAACTAGACGTAGATGCAGCCATCAAGCCGTACCAGAAGTAGGTTGAGTTTCACAACAAATAATAGGTGAAGTTCCAAACAACAAATATCAAGAGTGAAAAGAAAGACCAATGAACCGTGAAACAACTCAAAGGAAGCCAAATACTAACTCCTTCACCAGAAAAAATCTCACACAGAACCAAGGGACACCTTGAACCTTTCAAATCACCTTGTTTGGTGCATTGACCAAACAAAGCAACTAGAGCCCAAATACCAACTAAAGGCAAATCAGATTGGAAGACGACCAACAAGACAAATCCTAGTAGCCCCACCGGCTACCAAACAGCGAAAACAAGGCAAAGCAACTCCACCAGCAGAAACAACGACCACCGGATGGCAAGCAAGACGAAAAACAGCAGAAGAACGCCACAAAATACCTCTGTCAATCCTTAACCGGAGAGACCCACACCACGAAACTACAGGAAGATGCCAAGGAAAGCAAGTCGACACCGGAAATGTGAAGAAAACACCGAGGAGACACCAAACACGGTGAGGACCACGCGCCGGCCGAATCGGACCGTATGTTCACTCTCTCTCTCACTATAACGTGAATCAGAGACAGCGGTGCAGCGAAAATAAAAAACAGAACCTGTTTTGCTCTGATACCATGTATGCAAAATAGTCTGAATTATCTGTATATTCATGTACATGAGTTGTGTATTTATACAATAGGAGAGAGCCTTAGCATTGATGGCTCTTAATGACTATTAATTGTGAATTATTCCCTAATCCTTGATTTATAGGGATTCTAATATATATATTTCCTGATTTCCTAACAATTACCATATAGCATTGTTGGTCTTATAGCAATGCAATAAAACTTCCCTTCTACCTTATTAGGTACTTTCTAATCACAAATATTTATGGTAGCTTTTCTCCATTTTAAACCACCTAGCTTGAATTCTATGATTGACATCTTCATTAATTTCACCATCTATCTGTATGATTGATCCCAAATATCTAAACTTTGCCACTTGTGGAATGATTTGATCTTCCAATTTAACCTTCAAGTTACTTCTAATTTGTTTCTTACCAAAATTATAATGCATATATCCTGTCTTGTTTCTACTTAGGCAAAAGCCCTTCGACTTTAGGGTTCTTCGCCATAACTCAAGTTGAGAGTTAATCTATTCTCTTAACTCAACCCAAAGAACTATATCTTCAAAAAAAAAGCAGGCATTTAGGGATTTCTTCTTTGATAAGCTTAGTTAGAATGTCTAAAACTAGGTTAAACAAATAAGGGCTCAAAGATGATCTTGATGGATGCAAATCCTTATAGGAAAGTCTAGACGTTCTAGCACTAGATGTTACCCCCTCATACATATTTTGTATGACTTTGGTATATGTAACACATACACTTATCTTTTCCAAAACTCTCCAAAGTATGTCTCTTGGTGCATAGTTATATGCTTTTTCCAAGTCAATGAAAACTATATGCAGGTCTCTTCCTTTGTCTCGCTACTTTTCCATTAAGCCCCAAATGGAAAAGATTTGTAATGTAATTACTATCTGAGCCTAGGCATTAGACCATATCTCAAAACACTGGGAATTTTTTCCTTCATTGGAATTCCAGCTTTTTGAAAGCCAAGTTACAGTTACTGTCTCATTCAGTCGCTCCTCTATTTTCTTTTCCTTCTGTTGTTGTTGTTGGTTTTTTTTTTTTCTTTTTTTAAAGGAAACTGGTTTTAAGCTAACCTTTGAAGTTTGAGTCATTACTGATTTTCCTACGAAGGCAACTCACTCGTGCAATTTTGGCAGAAGCTCGAAAGTGGTCTTTATCTTAAATTACAACCATAACCCAATCGGGTGTTATGTTATAATGGGGAATTGGGGATGATATATTCTATGACTAGATTGCAAATAGAGTTTATGGATGCTGGTACATCAGAGTCATATTCTTACTTTCTTCTCATTACACTTTACGTGTGAGACTTGATCTATGACCTTTTATTATTGTTGGCGCCAAGTCAAGAGCCTTCCCTGTCAAGGGTAATGAGCAATTGCTATAAGAACACTACGGACAGTTAGAGGGTGAAATCTTGTTCACGGTATTAAATAATCAAGTGGCCACATGTAAGCTTGTTTTCCACATCTTAATGAAAGACTATATCTTTTTCAATAAGTTGCTGACATACTGCATACAGTTTCTAGAAATATCTTGGTTTGACTAATCAGTTGTGACTACTTATGGCTTGACTGTCTTGCTTATAAGTTTTGCAGCGTTTTTCTAAATGGTGATGCTTTGTTGTTACTGGACAGTGACTCAGGGAATCTATTCTCGAACTAACAAATTTGATGGTAATACATTTCCAATTTTTACTGTTGAGGAACTCAAAAAACAAGTTTCCCCACCAATCTTGTGGTTGAACATTCAGGTAAACGGAAGGCACATTTCTTTTGTCATCGTTAAGTCTCTGTTTTCCCCTCAATATTAGTCTGTGTTTGTTTCTAAGTCAATTCTTGTTTGCATTGATATACTGCAGCATGATATATTCTTCTCGCAACACAATCTGAGTATGAGAACTTTTGTACTTTCTGTTACTAGAAAAGTAGCCGTCAAATATATCTCATCACCTGAGGTGAATTTCTTGAGAGGTATAGCGGCACGCTTTAACCCAACTATAACTAAACTGGTCTTCAGATTTATGGGACAGGATGACATGGAACCATCAACCAATCAGACTTATGGCACAATTCAAAAAAATCTTACATTTATCAAGACATTTGCTTCTGGAATTATGGTTCCCAAGAGTTACATATGGCCTGTAGATTCTAGTTCTTATCTACAGCCACATACAACTTTGGTCTCAGATGCTCACAAAGCAGGACTGGAAGTTTTTGCATCAGATTTTACTAATGATCTTCCAGTTAGCTATAATTACAGTTATGATCCTCTTGCTGAGTACCTCCAGTTCATTGGTAATGGTGACTTCTCTGTTGATGGTGTGCTGTCTGACTTTCCTATAACTCCATCTGAAGCTGTGGGTAAGTTACGTTTTCTTTAATGGTCAGAATGGCTTGTTATTAACCGTAAGCATTTGCTTTATTATTATTATATACAACAACAAAATCTTGTTGATGTTGGTTTTCTACTTAGTGTTATAATTCTACATGGAAATGGTGCTTATGTGGTTAAAATGATCTGAAGCAAATTTTATTAACGTCTTGAACTTGCTCACAATATAGCGTTGCCTTAAATATATGTCTCCCACATAATAAACTTTCTTTTCCTACGGATATTTAGTCAGTATGGAGCATATAAACGTTTGAATCCCGTAATTCTGCCATGGGAATTAGTAGAAGGGTGGGTTAAAATAATCTCTAAACAACTGAATATTCATGAAAGTAAGTATCCCTTGCAAGCTTGTTAGCTTTCCTGACTGATTTTTTTTTTTTTTTTTTTTTTTTTTTTTTTTTTTTTTTTTTGGGGTAAAAATATCAATTTAGCATGCTCTAACATCTTATAAAAGTATCTCATATACCTTACCAATTGTGACCTTATGTGTGTTTTTTCTTTGCATTCATGTATTGCCAAACTTTTGGTTGCTGATGGGAATGAGATTGTCTTGGAGGTATCTGATTCTCTTCTTAAATTGCAGGTTGCTTTGCTCACCTAAGTGCAAATGCTGCAAAAACAGGTGCATCACTGTTTTCTTGTGCTTTGTTTGAGGGGAGGGGAAAAGCCCCTAAGGAGGATATTGACCAAATTGCCATTAATGAGAAGAATATTCCTTTTTGTTGAGACTATATTTTTGGAATATTAAAAATTTTCCATGGGCTATTTAGTAAAAACGAGAGAAAAAAGTCCTCCCTCCCCTCAAACCAAGCAGGCCCTTATGGAATATGTATTCTCATTTGTTTTTGAGTATTTTCCAAATTCTTTCATTGTGTAATTCTGTAACAGTGTAGCTTGAGTCATTATTGACTTTTTTCTGTGTTTTTTTTTTTGGTTTCAGTCAACATTTCGGTCATCTCAAAATTTGGGGCAAGTGGAGACTATCCTCCTTGTACTGACATGGCATACAACAAGGCCATATCAGATGGTGTGGATGTTCTTGATTGTCCTGTTCAGCTGTCAAAAGATGGAATACCATTTTGCCTCAGCTCCATAGATCTGATAGAGAGCTCTACAGTTGCTCAATCAAGTTTCAGCAGACTGGCCACATCTATTCCTGAAATCAAGCCTGGCAGTGGCATATTTTCATTCAGTTTGACATCAGCTGATATTCGTTCCTTGACCCGTAAGTCAGAAAAAGTTCCATATTAGTTATTCTAGTCCGAAGTCTGGCATTTATCTCCAGCTTTTCCTTATAGGCCTGATCTTCCCTCCCCCAACCCCAAAAAAGGAACTCATTCCTTTAGGTCATGGGGCCTCTCAGCAAGTGGTTTATAATTCAAACAAGCTAAACTTTATGTAATGTGAAAGATATCCACAACATAGAAAATCATGTATCATGTATGAAAATGACCTTTCTACGTAATTGATTACATTAATGGGTGATATATTATACGAAATGATGTCTATTTCTTATGATATGTTAATAATGCACTATATCCATCTTGAGATAAATTTTGGCCTTTTGCCATCACAAGTTCTTTTTCTCGTTTGTGCATTTTTCTGTCTGGTAGTATGTATGACATTTGCTTTTTGATATAGGCCAGTAAAGTAAGTAAAATATTCCCAAAAGTTTTGACATTTGTGCTTGTGTTCTCTATTTTTCCTGCAGCCTCAATATTGAACCCATATGCAAAATACACATTGTTCAGGAATCCAAAAAATAAGAACAATGGGCACTTTTTGACATTACAAGATTTCTTGTCCTTGACAAAAAATCAGACTTCTCTGTCTGGTGTCTTGATCACTGTTGAGGTGAGTTCTGCCTTTCCTATGCTACTGTTGTCCATGATGCATTCCATTATAATCTGAATGTAATTGAAGAGTGATAATTCTTGCTACATTTCAAAATGGAGAATTTGTGATTTGTTTTCCACGTATGATAATCACGGTCATGTACAAATTCAGACACATTATTTTTGTCACCTCTTCATTGATGTTACTCAATTTTTAATTGTCATCAGATTTGTACTGCCTGAAATTGTGATGATGGAGTTTTGAACTGATGACGTTTCTTTTATGCAATAATAATTTCATTGTTATTCTTAATGCATTTATAAACTCAAGACTAAAGAAAAATAGTAGTGAAATTTCAAATTTAGTTTTTTAGCGATATTTGGCTGATTGCCCCAGAGATTTCAAATTTAAGAGCCAGAAATATTCATATATTTGTCGAGTTGCGAGCAAAAATAGAAATTTGAATTTTTCATATCTTAATTTTGTTATTAAAATAAATGCAATATTTCACTATTTAATGCTCCCCTTGTACCTTGGCCTTACAACTCTCTTTGTTGAATCCCACAACAATATAAGTTATTTACCTTGTTAAAAACCATATTCATGTGAGTTTTACTCACATTTCTTCTTAAATGATTCTGCACCTGAATATATTTCAAAGAGAAGAACTTGGGCGGTTTTTTATTCACAAATGGCTTTATTTCTTGGTGATGAATGATGATTTTGTTCTTTGCTTGGGCTTTATTTCATTACCTTCAGGTGACAAATGATTTTTTCCTTAACCTGCTAAGAAATGAAAACAACACATGTGCACCCCACAATGTTTTTCCATTTTGTTTTATTTTTTCCTCTTTTAATTGACATTTCTGTTTTCACCCACAAAAAAAGAAAAAGAAAAAAAAGAACTGACATTTCTGTGTTTCACTATTATCAGCATGCAGCCTATCTTGCAGGGAAGGTTGGACTTAATGCAATTGAAGTAGTCCTTACAGCTTTGAGCAAAGCTGGTTATAATAAGCAAGTGGCACCAAAAGTTATGATTCAGTCCTCTGATAGCTCTGTACTAAAAGAATTCAAGAGTAAATCTAAATATGAGCTTGTCTATAACATTGTTGAGGACGTTAGTGATGCTGAAAAAGCAGCTGTTGAAGATATCAAAGGCTTTGCGAATTCTGTTGTTGTTGATAAGAAATCTGTGTTTCCTGGGAACTCAGCCTTCCTGACTGGCTCTACCAATATTGTGCCAACGCTAAAAGCTTCTAACCTCACTGTCTATGTAGAAACATTTGACAATGAGTTTGTATCACAGGCCTGGGATTTCTTCTCTGATGGAACTGTGGAGATCAACTCATTCGTTCAGGCAGCTAGTATTGATGGTGTCATCACAGGCTTCCCAAAGACAGCTGATAGATACAGAAGTAAGTGCTATGGTTATATGAGTAGTTTTGCTTAAAGTAAGTTTACATAAAAAAATTAGTGACTTCATGCAAAAAATTTGTCTCCTAATCCTGAAATTACTTATATTGTTTGGATTTCTTGTTTGATAGTCGTTTTTTAATACACAGCTTTTGTCATGCCAGTTCACTTGGCCTACTCTGCTAGTATAGCTGTAGATTTCATATAATACCTGGCAATTTGGTACATTAGCATTTCATATTGTTTGATTTCTTTAACGTCATGGAATTAAGATACCAATGACATACGATGCCAAGATATCTAAGATGTTCATGTTTGGGATGGCAATTGATGAGATTTCGTATCGAAAGGATTTTTTGATATCCATGTTTAATTGCAGATAGTAGCCACTGTTACTTCGTAGATTGCCAAATACACATTTTTTAGATAAGGGAAAAATTATTGGCTGGGAAAAAAAAAAAAAAAAAAAAAAAAGACAAGGGAAAAAATTTGTAACCTGAATTCAATCCCAAGGCATCTTTGATATTTTGACTTCATCTTTATAATCGCATCAGAGCCTACCTCGAATGTTGGCTTCAAATTCAGTCTTGCGTTTTGTAGTAGGACCAAGATATCGACTCCTTTTTAGTTGATGGCTTAATTTTTTATTTTTTTGGTTGGTTTATGATATTATTAAGTTGATCCATTTGAGTTACTAATATGCTTGTTTTTCATCCTTACTGCAGAGAATCGTTGTTTAGCAGGTAAAACTACACCTCCTTACATGCAACCTGTTAAACCTGGTGATCTTTTACAACTCGTTACGAAAGAATACCTGCCACCAGCCGAGGCTCCTCTCCCACCACTGACAGAATCCGAAGTATCGGAAGCACCTGTCCCTCCAATTTCATACTGATCAGCCCTGGCTCCGGCCCCTGCCTCTGGAACAAGTACATCTCCGCCCGGCAGCTCACAGGCGGAGGTCTGCATCTTTTTGTCCACTTCTGCTGTGCAGATTCATCTTCCCCTCATTCCTGGCTTCCACAATCACTCACAGAGCCACACATAAATTCCCCATCAATCATCATATGTCTGTGACTTGGTCAAAGCTTGGAAAGAGGACAATTTCCATGGAATCTTGAGTTATCTTGGGAGGCAACTTGGGAGGAGTATGAAGAAGACTAAAGCCTAAGACTTGTACTTGAAAACCACAAGAAAGTGACTGTCCGTTTTATCAATTTATTTCAAAACTTGAGATTGTCTAGTTGTTTAATTAGACGCATTGTTAACTTTGTCACGAATAGTTTTCACTCATTTTGTGTAGCTCATGGAATCACTTTATTTTCAGCAAATTTTTGTGGAGTACCATGTCACATCTTTACGAGCCAACGTGATTGTTTTCTTTTTGGGTCTCCTTTTGGTTGGAACTTAGAAACTTCGCTAGACTTGTTTTAAATGTGGGGCCCCAAAAGTTCTCTTGGCCACAAGAAAACAGGCAAGAGAGCTTTTTTTTCCTCCAAAAAACAACAAATAAAAATCGGAATGCTTGAGAATGACAATGCAGAAAACTGTTACTGAAAACAATTGCGTGCCTTATTAGAGCTTAATTATCCACACATCTCAAGCGAGAAGAATGATCTTTTGTAGAACAAGAGGGACCAAAATAAATTCAATAAAAATATAAGTTATGTTATTTGTCAAAATAAATATAAATTTTGTTGATTTTTTAAAAAATCATCTTTCACTTTTCGCATAAAATTGCAATTTTCATGTTTGTGTGTATTTCTATCTATATATACCTCCTCTCTCTCTTACACACACACCATTTTTTGGTTCTTATAATGACTAAATCTTGTTAAAGTTATTAAAAACTGTATTTTAAATCTTTAAACAATAAACATGAAAGATTGATTCAATTAAAGCCAAGAAGCATACATTTCAAATAAAGCACTACTATGAGTCCTGCAATGAGAAGCCTCACAAATATGGTGTGTTGTTTATTAGTTAGAGGGCTCTCACTTTTAATAGACTAGTCTTTTAGGATTTAGTTCTTCATTTGGACTTGTACTCATCACGTTGGTGTTTTCATTGAAAGCTTGATATTCACGGAAAGAGCTACTCACGGAGGCCGGGTTCTGACGCATGAGGCTGAGTGAAGTGTTGTGGTGTAGAGCTGCTGGAGATGTACCCTCTTAAAGGGTGTGACAATGTTATGAGTCCCGCATTGGAAAGCCTCTCAAATACGGTGTAGTTTATAAATCAAGGTGTTATCCCTCCTAATGGATTAGTCTTTTAGGATTGAGCTCTTCCTTTTGATTTGTGCATGCTCTCACATTGGTGCTTTCGTCAAGAGCTCGATGTTCACGAAAAGGAATACACATATCTTATACGGTTATTTTTCACTGGATTGAATCGAGTCACCTCAGGTTAGACTGGTTACCTGGACCCTAGATTTTATGCACATCCATATAAATATAAAAGGGTTAAAGAGCTTAAATGCCTTGAAATTTTTCGCGTATGGGCATTATATTGGGCATCTGATATGTCAAAAGTAGGAAATTTTAACCCTCCGTTAATCCACCTTAACAGTCAACATTTGTTGACCAAATATGCAAAAGTGCATGTTTATGTGGCATCCACCTCACTAGTTTTAGACCACATCAATCGTTAGATTTTTTAGTAGGATTTTTTTTTTTTTTTTTTTTTTAAAAAAAAATAGATCCTCTCCTACAATGTCTCCGGTCCTTGATATAAGACCCATCTGAGTTATTTAGGAATATCCAAAAAGCTAAATAAATTATTAATTATATATTTGTTTAGAAGTCAAGCGAATTAATTTCGAAAAATGATAAATATAAATATATTAAAGTAATTTATTTAACTTCCTTAGTTTTCCAAATTACTCAACTTCGGGAACTAGTATTTTTTTTTTAAAAAAATTTATATGTCATTAAAATGTGAAACTTTTGAAGTACGCTGCCAAAAAAAAAAAAAAAAAAAAAATTATATATCATTAAAATTTCTCTTACCATTGAAGGGCTTTGCAGTTAGTGTGTCATCTATTGCTTTAGGACTAGTAAGTTTAATGGCTCGTCAGTTTTGTGATCTATGTTGCTTCCTGATTTTGTTTAGCATTATTTAAGTAAAAGACTTGGTAAACTTTTACAATATCACAAGTCTAATAAATAGAAAAGTTGCAGTAGGAAGAGGAGAAGGAGATACACCGATTCAGACGCCATCGAAACTAGTGATATATTCTATGATGGATGGTTTGTTGTTTGTTTTTTTTTTTTTTTTTTTTTGGGGGGGGGGGGGTTGTTTGGGATATTTTTTGGTAGGGTGCTTCACGAGTTTCACATTTTAATGACCGATATTTTTTTTTTCTTTTAAAAATATTACTTCTAGCCCTTGATTAATTTAAGAGATTAAGGAAGTTAAATAAATTACTTTAATGTATTTATATTTATTATTTTTAAACTAATTTACTTGATTTATAAACTAATATATAATAAATTAATTTATATAGTTTTTTTAATCTCTCCAAATAACTCAACAAAGTCTTATATGAAAGGCTGGAAATATTGTGGGGGAGGATCTGAATTTTTTATTTTTTTTTTAAATTCATGCTATAAACTCTGGCAATTGACTTGGCCCCAAAAAGGGTGAGATGGATGTCATATATGCATGTCACTTTGGCAAATTTGGTAACAAACATCATTAGAGTTAGAGCTCGTTGATAACTTCAACATAGAGAAGAAGAAGGAAGTCTCGTGAACCTCAGATTTTTTGGTGGGAGAAGCTCTCCTTTGCCATTCTCATCGTCGACCGACCTCTCCTCATCTTTTGGATGTTGATTCTTCTTTCTCCTCGCTGCTCTCCGTTCGCCACCCCTGCAAGAGAGCTGAACTAAAACTCCTTCTTCTCCTACTTGTCGTCACTGCTATGCATGAGTGGGTGTGTCCAAACGTCATGTGGCCCCTTTCATCCTCTCTCTCTTGTGCATAAGGGGACTGGGGTGTGTTTTAAGGGAATGCTATTCTTCTGCTGTATATGGAATGCTTTCATATTGAATATGTGCAGATTGTTGCCCTTTTCTTGTTTGTTCTGTTGTGCGTGTGGATTGAGAAACTGTGGCTCTCCTTCTGATTCTAAGAGGAATGTTCTTGGGGGTTTGTCAAATTGAATGTGCATAGAGTGTTTGATAAAATGTTTGAAAGGAAATAGGTTTATTGTGGATGGGAAAGTTTACCCGGTATTTTTTGTTTCTAGAAATGGGAGGAATGATCTAGGTTCTGTTTTGTTTTGAAATTAACACAAGTCTAGCTAACAAAAGGAATTTGAAAGCTTTTACATCTTGATAATGGTGTCGGGAAGAAGATTGATAAACATTAATCATTTTGCTTATTCTTATGTGAGTTCTTGGGGTGCATGTAAAGTGTTTGAGGAAATATTTGTGAGGCACTTGTTGAATTGAACTGATGACAATTTTGTTTAGATTAAATGGTTGGGGTATTGTATTTTCATCTAGAATTTTAATAGAATAAATGGTCTTGAAAGGAAATTGGATGAGAAGAAAATTTGAATGAAAATATAGTTATTAAAGAAAAGATTTTGTTAGACATGAAAAGGAATTTGGTCTTCCTTTGAGTGCAAATTTAAGAAAATATATGACAAGTGATAGTTTATATTTCATAGTCTTTGCATTATTATTTTTATATATTCCTTTTCATACATTCATTAAGGCATTGTTGTTTTAAATGCTACTTTTTACTTCTACAAAGAAGATTTCACTACTACAAAATTATATATCTATAGTAGTTATTAATAACCATATATAATTGTTCTGAATCGTCATATATGATAGCACTTTATATGCTTGGCATAGAAACATAACGATTTCAAACTGTAATTTATTTTGGGGCATACATAACAATTCTTTAGTAATAACTATAATGTATTATCTTTATTTTTTATTATATATTGTTATTTTTTTAAATTTTTTTTTTAGTTTACTATTAGTATTTATTATTTAAGGCACAACATAATCATTGATAATAAAAAGATAATAATATTAAAATAAAAGAGGAAAAATGGTTTTATTGTAAGAACCGGCTGAACCCAAGAGGAGGGTGAATTGGGTGAATAATAAAAATTTTAGTTACTTTGAAAAACTTTTCGCATCTCAGTAAATGTAGTATGTATGATAGTAATGATACATAAACCAATAGTTAGAAATTCAAATGATTATGCTGGAAATATAAGAGATAAGGGAAGAGAATATGCAAACTGAGATTTATCCTGGATCGATCCAATTCTTGACCTACGTCCAGTCCTCAAGCTCCACTTGAGATTTTCAATCCACTATCTTCTTTCAACTTGATTACACGTTTTGTACTTGGAGTAATCCTCTCACTAGGATTCACTCCCCCATACAACCGTAATCAATACACCCACTTGATGACACACTCGTACTCAAGTAATTCTCTCACTAGATCTTACTCCCTTACAAGTTGTAATCAATACAATGGGTTTCCCACTCAAGATCACCCAATCTTGAGTAACTCTCAGATAGAAGGATAGGATGATTACAATAAATCTTCTCTCTTAGAAGTGAATGAATAAACACTGAAGAACATTACAAATCACTTCACTCTCTATGATAAACTATCTAAACATGAAAAACAGAGAGTAAATGATGTATATCAGAAGCATGTTGAAGATGTAAGCTTGTGTCTCAACGTTTTTCTGCTTGAATCTGTCTTCTTTTATATGTAGAAATCAATATATGACCGTTGTAATCTTCAATATAACCGTTGCCTTCATTAGACAAGGTTGTGGTTAAGCTTTTGTCTTCTTCTCTCTCTAATCTTCACTTAATCCAGTGGCGTGTTCGAGTTGACTCTCTGCAAATTTGTCCATTGGAGTAGCGATTCTTGGGATGTGGAAATCATTCTTTAATTCTTTGTAAGCGTGTGCAGATGGATTACCCAAAAGTATGCAACTTTCTGGGTTTGCATTTAATATGCTAACATCACTTTTGCTTTTGCTTTAAACCTTCAAAAGCCATTCTCTAATTCATCTGAAACTCACTAAAAAGGAGGTTAAACATATCTAGGAACATTAGAGAATAATCATAGAAAGTATTAAGGTCAAACAAGAAGGTATTGAAAATTCGTCAGATTTGAAATTCTGAAGACGCTGTGAAACCTCGAGGTTTGTTCTTCAAACCTTGAGGTTTGGATTGTAGCAAGTGAAAGAGATTCAAGTCCAAAATATCAAACCTGGAGGTTTCAACTCAAAACTGGAGGTTTTCATAATTGGATGCTCTAGGCACATGATCGGGGATCAATCCAAATTTGCCTCAATCAAGCCTAAGGATGGTGGCAAGGTGACCTTTGGTGGAAATCAATCTGAAAGATCGGCTGGAGTTGGTGAAATTGGCAACAATGAAGGACCACTAATCAAAGATGTCTACCTAGTCGAAGGACTTTGCCACAATCTCCTCGCTGTAAGCCAAAGCACCGATGAAGGTAACTTAGTTATCTTCGATTCGAGGAGTGCTTGATTGTGAGTAAGGATATACTCCCTTTAGAAAACATAAAATCAAAAGCCTTATTTAGAGCCCCTAGAGATGGCAATTGTTATACACTTAGTCTCTCTAGTGATGGTTCTTTCTTCTCAAAAATTTTTGTCAAGAACTTGGATGAGAGTTGGCTTTGGCACAAGCGATTAGCTCATGTCAATATGATTCAACTTGACATGATTGCTTAAAAAGGATCTGGTGATTGGTGTTCCTAAACTACACTTTAAAAATAACATGCTTTGTGATGCTTGTCAAAAGGGAAACAAACCAAATCGTAATTCAAATCTAAAAACGAGATTTCAACTAATAGACCTCTTCAATTGCTTCATATGGATCTAGTTGGACCAAATAGAGTGAAAAGCCTTGGAGCCAATCTTTATACTTTGGTCATAGTTGATGATTTCTCAAGATTTGCATGGACTATATTTTTATCCTCTAAAGATGAAACATTTGATCAGTTTGTTGTTTTTGCCAAGAAGGTCCAAAACGAGAAAGGATTCTCTATTTCGAATCGAACGATCATGGAGGAGAATTCGAAAACAATGCATTTGCTGAGTTTTGTGACAAAGATGGGAATAGACCACAACTTCTCATCCCCAAGAACTCCCCAACAAAATGGTGTTGTGGAAAGAAAGAATCGAGTTCTCACTGAGATGGCAAGGGCCATGCTGAATGAGAACAACACCTCTCAAGTGTTTTGGGCTGATGCAATGAGCACCGTGTGCTACATCTCAAATCAGGCATACCTCCGGAAGAAGTTGGACAAGACTCCCTATGAGCTGTACAAAGGAAGAAAACCCAATCTAGCTCATCCGCATGTGTTTGGATGTAAGTGTTTCATCCATAACAATGGTAAGGATAACTTGGGAAAGTTTGATCCCAAAGCGATAAAGGTATATTTCTGGGTTATTCAAATAGAAGTAAAGCTTATAGAATCTTTAATACTCGTACTCATATTGTTGAAGAATCTATGCATGTTGTTTTCTGTGAATCCAAGTGTGATAAAACTATGGATGATGATTAAGGAAGTGTCTTCAAAAATCAATTCTTTTCGAAAACTACTCCTGCTTCTATTGAGAATCCTGAAAATGTTTTTGAGATTGATCCTCAAAACAATATCGAAAATCCCGATCGAGACTCAACCTAGAGCTTGGAAATTTATTAGAAATCATCCTTTAGACCAAGTTATAGGTGATGTTAATCAAGGAGTAAGAACCGAAATAGCACTTTAAATGAAGTAACCTTTACAAATGCGTTTATATCTCATATTGAACCCTCAAAGATTGATGAAGCCCTTTCAGATAATGATTGCGTGATAGCAATGCAAGAGGAGTTACATCAATTTGATAGAAATCAAGTTTGGGACTTGGTACCTAGGCCTAAGGATCATCCGGTCATTGGCACTAAATGGGTATTCAAAAACAAACGAGATGAGTCTGCAATCATTGTCCGTAACAAGGCAAGACTGGTTGCCAAAGACTATAATCAAGAAGAAGGAATTGATTACGAAGAAACTTATGCTCCAAAGGCAAGATTGGAAGCCATAAGAGTTCTTCTTGCCTTTGCCTGTGAAAAACTTTAAACTCTATCAAATGGATGTGAAAAGTGCTTTTCTGAATGGTTTTATTCAAGAGGAAGTTTATGTAGAACAACCTCCTGGTTTTGAAAATGTCCATCATCCAGATCATGTGTATCGTCTCAAGAAGGCCCTATATGGTCTTAAACAAGCTCCTAGAGCTTGGTGTGAGCGATTAAGCAAATTCCTTCTTGATCAAGGTTTTATTAGAGGAAAAGCAGATACAACTCTCTTCATAAAGAGTAATAAGCTTAATGAAATCTTAATTGTTCAAATATATGTTGATGATATTATATTTGGTGCCTCTAATGATGCCTTGTGTGAAGAGTTTGCTAAGAATATGCGGGAGAATTTGAGATGTCCATGATGGGAGAGCTCAATTACTTTCTTGGCCTGCAAATTAAGCAAAAGAAAGATGAAATCTTCATATCTCAAACCAAATATCTCAATGATCTGCTGAAGAAGTTTGGGATGGACCATTGTAATGGGGCTGATACTCCTATGAGTTCAACTGCTTCATTAGATGCTGATGAGGAAGGAACGGACTTCAACATCACAAAATATAGAGGAATGATTGGATCATTACTCTACCTGACCGTAAGTCACCCGGACATGCAATTCAGTGTTGGAATGTGTGCAAGATTTCAATCGCTCCTAAGGAGTCACATGCTTGAGCAAGTGAAGAGAATATTCAAATATCTTGCTTGACACAAAAACACTTGGATTATGGTTTCCTAAAGGTCAACTCGAACATTTAGTAGCATATTCAGATTCGCACCATGCTGGGTACAAGACCGATAGGAAGAGTACAAGTGGCCAATGTGAGTTTCTTGGAGGTTCACTTGTGTCTTGGTTCGGAAGAAGCAAACCAAATGTTCTTTGTATCATCAACCGAAGCCGAGTATGTGGCTGCCTCAAGTTGTTGTGCTCAAGTCTTATGGCTCAAACAAAGAACTATCTGATCTAGGAATCAACTTGAAGGAGATCCCTATATTGTGTGACAACACAAGCACAATAAGCTTAGCCAAGAATCCAAAGCAACATACTCGGACTAAGCATATTGATGTGAGGCATCATTTCATAAGGGATCATGTTCGGAAGGGAGATGTCAAAGTCATGTTCATCCCAACTCATCTTCAACTTGCCGATATCTTCACCAAACCTTTGGCCAAGGAATCATTCAACTTTATTAGAAGAGAATTGGGAATGGTAAATCCCAACGAGTTGTAAGTAATTCTTGCTCAAATTAGTGATAAATTGTGGTTTTGATGATTAAAAGTCACCGACTTAAGCGTCGGAGTGTCTAGATATGTTTTATGCAGGACATTAAGTAACGTGGTTTTGTCTTTGTCAAGGAGCAAAACCTCGAGGTTTTGGAGAAAACCTCGAGGTTTGGTGAAACATTGTCTATCGTGGTTTTGCTGTCGAGGAGCAAAACCTCGAGGTTTTGGAGAAAACCTCGAGGTTTGGTAGAACATGGTCAATCGTGTCTTGCTAGCCAAAAGCAAAACCTCGAGGTTTTAATGAAAACCTCGAGGTTTCGTGGTGCATCGCCAAGGACAGAAAGCTTCAGAGAAATGAAACCTCGAGTATTCAGGGAAACCTCGAGTTTTGAACGAGACAGAAAGATGATTAATCCAAAAGACAGTAAAACCTCGAGGTTGTGCTGATGTGTCAAAGGTTCACAGAACACCTATGACGTCCAGGTTAGTATTTTTCATCAAACCTCGAGGTTTGGCGTGAAACCTCGAGGTTTGCCATCGCCTATATATATGCATACACTGTTCATGTTCTTCAAACCTCGACCTAAACCTTTAGGTTTTGCTCTCTCTCTCATCACCCACTCTCTGAATCTCCCATTTTCGACCAAATCCTTCCTTTTAAACCCTCAAATGGCCTCGAAATCCAAATCCCAAGCTATTTCTGCTTCTGATTCTAGTGAGGAAGAAACGAAATCATGGTCTCCTCCTCCTCCTCCTCCTCGTCAACCACAACAAACATCCCCTTCCTCTGGTCGGCCAGTAAGGGTCAAGACTCGCTCTACTCGCCTCCGTTATGGTATTGATAAATCAATTTGAGGTGTTCAGGGTGAGATTGCTGACGAACAATCACCATCGAAGGGAAGAAAGGAAACCAAGGGTCCAAGGAAAGAGGTCTCCTTCAAAGAACCTGCTGGGGGTCCTTCTAAGAAGAGAAAAGAGCCTGAACCCAAAGGAAAAGGAAAAGGAAAAGGAAAAGCTTCTGCCTCCGGAATGAGCCTACCGGAAAGGATCAATCGAAGAAAACAGAACTTCCAAATCCACTAAGTCTCCAACTAAGGCAAGAACAAAGAGGGCCTCATTTGCTAAATCCCAACAATCATCAAGGGGTCAGTCATCCTCTCATAATCCTCAACGAGTAGAGGAAGAAGATGAGCCTCCTGTCATGGAAAATGCGATATCAGACATATACAAGAACATCTCTTCACCAAATGGTTTTGTCACTGACCCTGCTGCCCTTCCCAAAGACGACAATGAAAAATTCAAGGAAGCATATCTTCATCGTCTTTTTTGTCCTGTGGTGGTTATTGATTTGAAGGCATTTCAGAAAGAATGCCATTTTGACTTATCACCTTGGCTGAAACAATACGAGTCCTTCATTTCCATATCTGCACCTTATACTCCAAACTTAGTTCGATTGTTTTATTACAAGATGGAGTATAACAATGAATTGGGCGATTATGGCGAAGTGATTGAGGAGAGGGTCACCACCACTGTTAGGAATGTCACATTTACCCTGTCAGCTGCCATCTTGAACAAAATTCTAAGAATTGACAATCCTCCACCTGCTCCTGACTTTTCTTACAGTAACCAAGAAGTTTTTGAAACACTTAGGCCTGGTGAGCCTTTCCCTCCAGATCAGCAACTCAGACTCACATTCAGACCAAGTTCCATGCCTGCTGAGAATCGTGTCCTATGGTATGTCTACTCTAGGAAATTCATTCCTAAAGGCGGCAACCTGGACTCACTTCACTCGAAAGACTACAGGCCATTTACTGCATTTGTGAGGAAAGTTCCCTTTAACCTTGGTCACCGGCTCCTCAAAGGGATGACGAGTTCAGCTTTTGCCAAGAGGCAGTTATCTCATATTCCATATCCCTCATTGGTGTCTGTCATTCTTTTCTACCACAAGATATGGTATGTGGGTGCTCCTGACACACTTGAGTATCCCCCCTTCTTTAGGAAAATATAGATGAACTTGATAAAGATCAAGTTTGGGGAAGAAGGCTCTGCTCAATCTCAGGCTCCTTCAAGATCACATCCGCGCTCACAAGCTCAAGAGGCCCAGTCTGCACCTCCACCTCCTCAGACATCACTGTCATCTGAGCTTGCTTATCAGATTAAGCACATTGTGGATGCTGCTCTCGTCACCATGACTATGCACATGGAGTTTGAATTGGGAAAATTACGGGCTGAGATGACTCGTGGGCATACTGGTCTAATTGAGATTCAAGATGCCATCAAGGAGCATCTTGAAGCCGTTGCTAGGCAGTCAGCCGAGGTTAAGGAGAAGGCTGAAGAGATTGAGCTCAAGATGTCCACTCAGCTCATTTCTCATATGGACCTCACTGATAAGGTGGACAAGATCATGAAGCATCTTCACATTGGTTCCTCCTTCACTCCTGGCTCTACTTCTGACCCAAGTCCTTCTGGCCCTTCCTCTAGTTCTCCCTCACCATCCTTCACTTTCACTTCCCCTCCTATCCCCTCATTCTCTCAAGCTCCCTCAACTCCCATTTTCCCTTCTCCAGTCTCTGAGGCTACCACTCCAACCACAGTAATCCTCCCTTCACCATCTACTCCCGCCACTGAGATATTTCCCTCCCCATCCATCGCCACTCCTACTACTGAAGTTCTTCATCTTTCTCCTCCCTCTACACCCTTAGTCAACCCTCCTTTTGAAGATGACAAAGGGGAAGAGAACAAGGAGTAGCCTTTGAAGTTTAGAGAACTTTGAGAGCTTTGAGGATCATGTGCATTTTGTATTTTGCCTTGTATTACATTATCCTATATTGCTCTTTCTATTGAACTGAAATACAACTTATGTGTTCACGCTTCTGCTTATAACTACTTGATGCCTTGTATTTACATTATGCAAATAGCTAAGTTCTTGAAACCTCTGCTAATTTCAAAGTCTACTTACAACATGAAAAATTTCTTGAACTTTCCAAAGATGTTTGCTTACAAGTGTTGTCATCATCAAAAAGGGGGAGAATGTTGGTTCTCTAAAAGATTTTGATGATTGCCAACAATTGTGAACAAAGAATGAGGATTTGCTCTCAGAAGTTGGAAAACCCTGAGTGAGAGCAAACCTCGAGGTTTTCCCAGAAACCTCGAGGTTTGGCCTTACAAAGGAAGCATCGAGGTTCTATGTTTAAACTTGCAAAACTTGGGTTTCACAAAAATATGTGAAACCTCGACGTTTATTAAGAAACCTCGAAGTTTTGGACTTCCAGAGAAAACTCGGTTTCACACCAAGTTGTGAAACCTCGAGGTTTACATCAAAACCTCGA
Organism: Acacia acuminata; assembly: GCA_019022655.1. Taxonomy (NCBI): domain Eukaryota; kingdom Viridiplantae; phylum Streptophyta; class Magnoliopsida; order Fabales; family Fabaceae; genus Acacia; species Acacia acuminata. Next base: position 98,204 of record JAFJYI010000225.1, on the reverse strand, counting down.
GGTTATGCCTTGACAAACCTCCGTGTTTCGGCTTTCGAGAGCTAATGGTTTTCAAGTGTGTTTGAAAACCTCGAGGTTTCCATAAAACCTCCAGGTTTGTGTTTTGGGTCAAAACAAAGAACTTTGTCATTTGGGCAAAACCTCGAGTATTGTTACAAACCTCGAGGTTTGTGAGTTCCGCAGAGCAAATGAACTTTCACTCATTCTAAAACCTCGAGGTTCCTTGAGAAACCTCCGGGTTTGCTTCCATCATGTTTCGCTGGGTTTCACACACGATGTGAAACCTCGAGGTTTCGAGAAAACCTCGAGGTTTGGAGTAAGCCCGAGAAACCTTCGTGATTGCATCATGAGAAACCTCCGGTTTTATGATAAACCTCCGGTTTGAGGTTTTGGTCTTAAATTGTTTTCAACCTTAAATGACCAAACCTCGAGGTTTGTGAACAAACCTCGAGGTTTCGGACGCTGCTTCGAAAATCGAATGTAACGATTTTGCTATGCCTTCGTGTTTGATCTCAATGCTTTCCATGATTAATCTCTATTGGTACTAGATACGTTTAACCATCTTTTTAGTGAGTTTCGCATTTAAGGAAGGTTTATTGAAGATTTAAAGCAAAAGCAAAAGTGATGTCAGAACATTAAATGCTCAACCCAGAAACTTGCATCCTTTTGGTTAATCCATCTGCACATGGTTGCAAAGCATTAAAGAATGATTTCTACATCTAGCAACATCTTCTCCAACGGATTGATTTGCATAGAAACCTCCAGGTTTGCTCTTGGTGCAAAACTGAGAATTTTTGAAATTCAAGAGAAACCTCGAGTATTGAAGAAAACCTCCAGGTTTCTTGATCCATGGAGCAAACACCATTTTGCAATGTTTCACTTTCAAAGTGAAACCTCGAGGTTTCGACAAAACCTCGAGGTTTTGGTACTCGTGAGACAAAATGCTTTTTCTGCTACTTTGAAAAACCTCTAGCTTTTGGAGAAACCTCCGTGGTTTGGTGTTTTGGACTTAAACCTCTTTCACTTGCTACAGTCCAAAGCCTCGAGGTTTTAGAACAAACCTCCAGGTTTCTCAGCGTTCTCAGAAATTCAAATCTGACGATTTTGCTATGCCTTCTTGTTTGATCTTAATACTTTCTATGATTATTCTTTAATGTTCCTAGACACGTTTAATCACTTTATTGTTGAGTTTCAGACAGATTAGAGAATGCACATTGAAGGTTTAAAGCAAAAGCAAAAATAATGTCAGCACATTAAATGCAAACCCAGAAAAGTTGCATTCTTTTGGGTAATCCATCTGCACACGGTTGCAAAGCATTAAAGAATGATTTCTACAACAAGCAACTGTCTCTCCAACGGATTAATTCAGAGGAAGTCAACTCTAATCACTTGGACAACTGGATTAAATAGAGATTAGAGAGAGAAGAAGACTAAAATCACCTCTTAACCTATACACAGCGTCTCCAACAGTTTGATTCAAGAAGTAACGGTCATTTAATGCACTCTGAGTATAAATAGAGCTGCATTCAAGTCTTCTCAACAACTACATCTGCTGAAAATGAAAATCATTCAAGTCTTGCATTTATTTCTCCAGTTTTCATCTGTGTAGCATTATTTGATACATAAGCTTTAGTGTCTAACATTATCTACTCTTAGAGAGAGTTTCTATCTGTAATTCATTTGTTGTAAAGAATCACAAGTCAAGGGGACTTGGTGATTTGGGGATTCTTTGATTACAACTTGTAAGGGGGAGTGAGTTCTAGTGAGAGAACTTCTCTTGAGTACAGAGTGTGTAATCTTTGTGATAGTGGAAAATCCCAGAGAGTCTGGGGACTGGATGTAGGTCAAGTTGTTAGGACTGAACTAGTATAAATCTCTGTGTCCAGCTGCTCTTCTCCTTACTCTGTTCATCTCTGTTTTATTATTTGAAAATAGAGGGATCTGAAATTTTTTTCAGAATACCCTATTCACCCCCCTCTTGGGTATTTAGCTCCACTTTCATTTGGTATCAAAGCAAGGTCTTCTCAAAGAGCTTAACATGTCGAGAAGGATCAATATGGAAGGTATCTTACCTGATGGAGCTTCTATCAACAGGCCACCTGGTTTCAATGGAGAGCATGATTCATTCTGGAAAGCAAAGTTCAAAGTTTTTGTGAATGCTACAGAATATGGGCTATGGAGAGTTTTCGAAAGAGGAGATTATATGCCCATAGTTCTGGAAGATGGTGTGAGAGTCATGAAGCTAAAAGAAGATTATGATGACAATGACTGAAGAAATGTCACACTGAATAGCAAAGCTATTCTTCTACTTCAAAGTGCTCTGAGTCAACAAGAATATTTTCGTATTTGCACTTTACCATCTGCAAAGCATATGTGGTATGCTCTGGAGATAGCTCATAAGGGAACGGCTGGAGTCAAGCAAAATCGGGTCAATACTCTTATGACCGAATATGATCTCATGCGCATGAAGCCTGGTGAATCTATTGGCGAATTTCAGTTGAGATTCACTCATCTGATTAATCAACTTGCTGCCTTGGGAAAGGAGTATGATCAATCAGTTCAAGTAAGGAAAATCCTGAACATCCTCAACAAAGAATGGGAAGCAAAGGTTATTGCCATTGAGGAAGTTAGAGGAGATTCAATGGCATCAGTGGCGACTCTCTTTGGTAGCCTTTCTGAATATGAAGCCAAGCTCAAGTTCAAAAAAGGACTTGATGAAGTTCATGGCAAGAATAAGGGAATTGCCCTCAAAACTGCCAGAGAAGCAAAGGAGTCAGATGATGAAGATGAGAACGAGGATGAAGATGAGGAAATAGGCATGTTGGTCCGAAGATTCATGAAATTCTACAAGAAGGACCAAGGATTCAAGAAATTTCACAAGGGTAGCTCCAGCTATGAGGCAAAGAAACCAATCATCTGCTACGAGTGTCAAAAGCCTGGCCACATCAAGTTTGAATGCCCCCAGCTGAATAATAAAGACAAAGAAAAGAAGAAGTTCAGCAAATTAAAAAAAAAAGCCTATGTCTCAGGCATCTGGGGTGAAAGCTCATCTGATGAGGATGAGGAAGAAAAAGCAAATATATGCTTAGTTGCTGAAGAAGAAGAGCAACATGCTAACTATAATGAGGTATATGACTCTAAACCATCTTATGATGAGTTATTTGCTGAGTATTTGGTAGTGCAATTTGAGTTTGAAAAACTTGCTGAAAAATATCTCAATTTGAAAAAGAAAAATATAACTCTTGAGTTGCAAGTTGAAAAACTTTCTTCCTCAGAATATCTTGCTTGTGAAGAATGTCCTGATTTGAAGAAAAAGAATTTACATCTTACAAAGGCACTTGAGAAATTCACTAGAGGAAGTGAAATTCTCAATGTCATTTTGAAACAAAGAAAGATTTATCAACGACGATCGTGAATTGGTTACAAGCCCGATTTTGATAAAAAGAAAGGAAGAAAGAAGTCTCGGTGAAAAATCTTATATGAACTATTTTACAAAATCGGTTCACTCTTCAAATCCTTTTGCACACTGTAATTACTGCAATAGAAAGGGTCATACTACTTCTTCTTGTTTTCATAAGAAGGAAAGAAAGATCAAACCTTCTGGAAATTATCAATGGGTGCCAAAGGGAACCTACAAGGTTCCTAAGTCACAAACTAACCCCAAAGGACCCAAGAAAAGATGGGTACCTAAGACCTGATTGGTTGTGTCTTGCAGATTTGTCTAAGAGCATCAAAACCCAACAAATGGTACATTGACAGTGGATGCTCTAGACACATGACAGGAGATCAATCCAAATTTATCTCAATCAAGCCTAAGGATGGTGGCAAGGTGACCTTTGGTGGAGATCAATCTGGAAAGATTGCTGGGATTGGTGAAATTGGCAACAATGAAGGACCACTCATCAAAGATGTCTACCTTATGGAAGGACTTTGCCACAATCTTCTTAGTGTGAGTCAAAGCACCGATAAGGGTAACTTAGTTATCTTTGATTCTGAGGAATGCTTGATTGTGAAAAAGGATCTTCTCCCTTTAGAAAACTTAAAATCAAAAGCTTTATTTAGAGCACCTGGAGATGGCAATTGCTACACTCTAAACCTCTCTAGCAATGCTTCAGTTTCAGAAAAATGTTTTGTGAGTAATTTGAATTAGAGTTGGCTATGGCACAAGCGATTAGTGTTGGAAATTATGCCCTAGGGCAAGTCATTGTTTTCCATTAAGTTATCACTTCATTCGCATGTTTACAGTGATAACTGATCCCTGGATATATCTTATAGATGATATCCTAAATGTCCTCGATCGGCCATCTACGCGGAGCGAAGATGAGGTAAGACCAGTATGACTTTGATGACGTATGGAGATACGAATCAAAGTCATGGGCACTTGTAAGAGTACAAGGTGCTGGACCGACCCACTATGAGAAAGCTGCATGGATTTAGTCATAAGCTTATCTCATGTATAACCGCGTCACAACGCCCTATGACCTGAGACCATCATGGATTTCTACATGATAAGTCACTGACCTTTGACCTAGTCAAAAGTCACCTTTGACCGGGTGATGATAAAGGCTGGGATCGGGATCAGTGGTTTTCATGCGGAGGAATGTGAATGGTCAAGATGGAATTTGTCCCTCACATTTATAGAGAGATAATACTGGGCCCCTTGATGAGTGAGTCTAAGAAATGTACGGCCGTACTGTGATGGAAAGGAGTTTCCATTTTCACTTATTAGACTACTCAAGAATCGAGAAGGTAGTGGTCAAGAAAAGGAAGTTGACATTATCCATGCCTCATCCCTGACCAAATTATCGCGTGACAAAAGGGACGTGACATGATTGTACGATAGGTTGTATCGTGTCATCGATCCCCATGTGAATTGGGTAGTCGCAATGTCTTGCTAGAGGCCGCTTGCGACTTATGGGCTGACAAAGTATTGGCCCACTGCCAACCTCATATGGGCCTACAGGGTCGCACACAAGAATAACTCAACACGAGCAAATGTGTCCAGATTCATTGAATCTTAGTTACGTCTAAGATTTAATGAATACTGAATTTAATCTAGGATATATATATATATATATATTAAATTCGAAATTAATATATGTTAATATTATTAATAGAGATTATAATATTAATATATATAATATTTTTTTTGTATTTAATTTATTTGATAAATTAAATATCTAAAACAAATTGAGATATTGTATCTCATTTAATTTTCGAATAAAGATATCGTATATCTGTTTAATATTAAATTGAGATATGGTATCTCAAATTTAAATTAAATAGATAGATATTATTTCTGATTTAATTTATAGAGATAAATTAAATCAAAAGGCTTTTAATTTGGATTGAATAACTGGATTTGATTAGATCTCGTTAGATGGATTTAATTAATACATTTATTTTAATCCAGATTCCAAATTCGAATTTCAAATCAGCTTTTAATGTGGATTAAATACGTTACATATTAGCTCATGTCAACATGTTTCAACTTGATAAATTACTCAAAAAGGATTTGGTAATTGGTACTCCTAAACTAAATTTCAAAAATGACTTGATTTGTGATGCATGTCAAAAAGGGAAACAAACCAAATCTTCTTTTAAATCAAAAAAATGAGATTTCAACCAATAGACCACTACAATTACTACATATGGATCTGGTGGGCCCAGTAAGGGTGAGGAGCCTTGGTGGTAACTTGTATACCTTGGTTATTGTAGATGATTTCTCAAGATTTTGTTGGACCATATTTTTGTCATCAAAAGATGAAACATTTGATCAGTTTGTTGTGTTTGCAAAAAAGGTCCAGAACGAGAAAGGTTTCTCAATTTTAGGTATAAGGACTGATCATGGAGGAGAGTTCGAGAATCATGCATTTGCAGAATTTTGTGATGCTCATGGAATAGATCACAACTTCTCTGCACCCAGAACTCCACAACAAAATGGAGTTGTTGAGAGGAAGAATCGTGTTCTAACTGAGATGGCCAGAGCTATGCTAAATGAGAATCAAACATCTCAAGTTTTTTGGGCTGATGCAATGAGCACCGCATGTTATATCTCAAATCGAGCCTACCTCCGAAAGAAGATGAACAAGACATCATATGAGCTTTACAAAGGGAGGAAACCAAATCTTGCCCATCTGCATATCTTTAGATGTAAGTGCTATGTGCACAATAATGGTAAGGATAATTTGGGTAAGTTTGATTCCAAAGCTGATGTTGGTATATTTCTAGGATATTCCAATAGAAGTAAAGCCTATAGAGTTTTCAATACTAGAACTAGAGTTGTTGAAGAATCTATTCATATTGTGTTTAGTGAAAATAAGTCTGATAAACCTTTGGATGATGAAGAGGAAAATGTTATAAAAAACCAATTCTTTTCAAGATCTACTTCTTCTTCTACTGAAAATTCTGAAAATGTTTTTGAAGCTGATCCCCAAAATCCTATTGAAAATCTAGATCAGTCTCAGCCTAGAGCTTGGAGATTTATAAGAAATCATCCTTTTGACCAAGTTATAGGTGATGTGAATCAAGGAGTAAGAACTAGAAGTAGCACTTTAAATGAAGTTACTTTTTTACATTCATTTCTCATATAGAATGCTCTAAAATAGATGAAGCCCTCTCAGACAATGATTGGGTGATAGCTATGCAAGAGGAGTTACATCAATTTGACAGAAATCAAGTTTGGGACTTAGTGCCTAGACCCAAGGACCATCCGGTTATTGGGACAAAGTGGGTATTTAAGAACAAACGAGATGAGTTTGCAATCATTGTTCGAAATAAGGCAAGATTGGTTGCAAAAGGATATAACCAAGAAGAAGGTATAGACTATGAAGAAACTTATGCTCTAGTAGCAAGATTGGAAGCTATAAGAGTTCTTCTAACCTTTGCATGTGTTAAGAGTTTTAAACTATTTCAAATGGATGTTAAAAGTGCATTCTTAAATGGTTTTATACAAGAGGAGGTTTATGTTGAACAACCTCCTGGTTTTACAAATGAACATTATCCTGATCATGTTCATCGTCTTAAAAAGGCTTTATATGGACTCAAGCAAGCTCCAAGAGCTTGGTATGAGAGATTAAGTCAATTTCTTCTTGATCAAGGGTTTATCAGAGGCAAAGCTGATACAACATTATTCATCAAAAGAAATAAATTGAATGAAATTTGCATTGTGCAAATTTATGTTGATGACATAATCTTTGATGCTACTAATGATGCTTTGTGTGAGGAATTTGCAAAGATTATGAAGGGAGAATTTGAGATGTCTATGATAGGAGAACTCAACTACTTTCTTGGCCTGCAAATCAAGCAGAGGAAAGATGGAATCTTTATCTCCCAAATAAAGTATCTCAATGACCTGCTGAAGAAGTTTGGGATGGACAATTGCAATGGAGCAGACACTCTAATGAGTACAACCACATCATTGGATGCTGATGAAAAGGGCAAAGACTTCAACATCACCAAGTATAGAGGAATGATTGGATCACTGCTCTATTTGACTGCAAGTTGGTCAGAATCCAATTCAGTGTGGGGATGTGTGCAAGGTTCCAGTCTGCTCCAAAGGAGTCTCATGCTGAACATGTGAAGAGGATCTTCAGATATCTTGCTGACACAAAGACACTTGATTTATGGTTTCCCAACGATCAACCCAAACACTTGGTGGCATATTCAGATTCAGACCATGCCAGCTACAAGACTGATAGAAAGAGCACAAGTGGTCAATGTGAGTTCTTTGGCAACTGACTTGTGTCTTGGTTTAGCAAGAAGCAGACTAGTGTGGTTGTGTCCTCTACAGAAGCTGAATATGTTGCTGCCTCAAGTTGTTGTGCTCAAGTACTATGGCTTAAGCAACAACTTGCTGACTTAGGAGTCAATCTGAAGGGGATCCCAATTTTGTGTGACAACACAAGCACAATAAGCCTGGCCAAGAATCCAGTTTAACATACTCGGACCAAGCATATTGATGTGAGGCATCATTTTATAAGGGATCATGTTCAGAAAAGGGATGTCAAAGTTATGTTCATCCCAACTCATCTTCAACTTGCTGATATTTTCACAAAGCCATTAGCCAAGGAGCAATTCAACTTTATAAGAAGAGAATTGGGAATGGTAAATCCCAATGAGTTGTAAGTAATTCTTGCTCAATTTTGTTTTAAATTATGGTTTTGATGATTATAAGTTACTAACTTAAGCATCAGAGTGTATAGACTTGTTTTATGCAGGATGTTTAAAAGTCTGGTTTTGCTATCGAGGAGCAAAACCTCAAGGTTTTGCTGTCGAGGAGCAAAACCTCGAGGTTTTAGAGAAAACCTCGAGGTTTGGTCATGACCTGTCAAGGTCAGTTTTACGAAAAAGAAGAAACCTCGAGGTTTCGTAAAAACCTCGAGTATTCTTGAGACAGAGAGTAGACTAGCTCTGAAGGACTACAAAACCTCGAGGTTTTGGAGAAAACCTTGAGGTTGGGATGCTATTGGTTCAAAGGTTCACAGAACACCTTTGAAGTCCAGGTTGGTAACTTTACATCAAACCTCGAGGTTTGGTGTAAAACCTCGAGGTTTGCTACAGTCTATATATATGCCTGCATTGTTCATGTTCTTCAACCTCGACCTAAACCTCTAGGTTTCAGACTCGCGTTTCTATCTTCTCTCTGAATCTCTCATCTCTGGACTAAGTCTCCCTCTCTAATCCCTCCAACGGCCTCAAAATCACACTCCCAAGCCGTTTTTGCTTCGATTCCCGTGAAGAAGGAACAAAATCATGGTCACCACCTCCTCCTCCTCCTCGTCAACCAGTGGAGACACCACCTGCTCCTTCTTCTTTTGAACGACCAGCAAGGATAAAAACGCGATCAACTCGCCTTCGCTATAGCATTGACAAATCAATTAAAGGAGTTCAAGGTGAAATTGCTGAAGAGCAGTCACCCTCGAAGAAAAGAAAGGAACCAAAGGCTCAAAGCAAAGGGGTTTCCTTCAAGGAACATGCTAAGGAACCTGCTAAGAACAAGAAGGTGCCTGAGGAACCTGCCAAGTCTCCATCCAAGAAGAGAAAAGAACCAGAGGTTCAAAGCCAGCAAAAGGAGCAGGAGCCTGAAGAATCCTCTAAGAAGAAGAAATCTTGAGCACAAAGGGAAAGGTAAGAAGAAAGAGCCCAAGAAAAAGGGGACGGTAAAGGATTCTGAACCAGAATTCCAAAACCATCAAAACCAGCTAGAACAAAGAGGGCATCTGTGCATCAAGCTGGGGAATCCTCACGAGGACAATGCTCTTCTCAAGTTCCAGACCCAGTTCAAAATCAAGAAGAAGAGGATGTTCCTCCAGTCATGGAAAATGCAATTTCAGATATCTACCACAATGCTAATCCACCCAAAGGTTTCACAATTACCACTACTGCTCTTCCTAAAGAAGAAAATGAAAAGTTTAGGGAAGCATATTTACATCGCCTCTTCTGTCCTATGGTTGCCATTGACTTAAAAGAATTTCAAAAAGAATGTCATTTTGACTTATCCCATTGGCTGAAACAATATGAACCTTTCATTTCCATATTTGCTCCCTATACTCCGAATATTGTTCATCTATTTTATTACAAGATGGAGTATGATAATGAATTAGGAGACTATGGTGAAGTGATTGAGGAGAGGGTCACCACTACTGTTAGGGATGTCAAGTTTACCTTGTCTACTGATATCCTAAACAAAATTCTTAAAATTGCCAATCCTCTACCTGTTCCTGAGTTATCTTATAGAAACCAGGAAGTTTTTGAGACACATAGACCTGGTGAGCCTTTTCCTCCAGACCAATAGCTAAGACTCACATTCAGACCTAGTTCCATGCCTCCTGAAAACTGAGTCTTGTGGTATGTCTACTCTAGGAATTTCATTCCTAAAGGAGGCAACTACACCCACTTCACATAGCATGACTATAGACCATTTATAGCCTTTGTGAAGAAGGTTCCGTTTAACCTTGGTCACTAGCTTCTCCATGGGATGACTGAGTTTAGATTCTCAAAAAGACGGTTATCTCATATACCCTACCCTTCATTGGTCTCTGTCATCCTATTCTATCACAAGATTTGGTATGTGGGTTCTGTTGATACACTGGAATATCCTCCATTCTTTGGCAAGACACAGATGAATTTGATGCACATCAAGTTTGGGGAAGAAGGATTTGTACAGTCCCAAGCTCCTTCAAGATCTCATCCAAGGTCTCAAACTCAACAGGCTCAGTCAGCACCTCCACCTCCTCAGACATCACTACCATCTGATTTTACCTCTCAGAACAAGGACATTGTGGATGCTGCCCTTGCCACCATGACTATGCACATGGAGTTTGAATTGGGCAAGATACGGGCTGAGATGACTCGTGGGCACAATGGTCCCATTAAGATTCAAGATGCCATGAAGGAGCATCTTGAAGCGGTTTCTGGTCAGTCAGCTGAGGTTAAGGAAAAGGCTGAAGAAATTGAGCTTAAAATGTCCACCCAACTCATTTCTCATATGGATCTCAGTGACAAAGTGGACAGAATTATCAAGCATCTTCACATTGGTCCCTCTTCACCTCTTGGCACTGCTGCTGGCCCAAGCACTTCTGGCCCTGCTTCTGATTCTTCTTCACCATCCTTCACTTTCAATTTACCTCAGATCCCCATATCCTCTCCAGATCCCTCAACTCCCATCTTCCCTTCTCTTGTCACTGAAGCTGCCACACCAGCCACTGAAGTTCTTCCTTCTCCATCCATGGCCACTCCCTCCACTGAAGTTCTTCATCTTTCCCTTCCTTCCACACCTTTGGTCAACCTCAATTTTGATGATGACAAAGGGGGAGAGAAAAGCAAGGATTAGAAACCTTGAGCTGTAGATAGTTTGGACAACATAGACTTTTTATCTTGTATTTCATTTTGCTTCATTCTACTCATGAACATGTATTTCATTTGCTTATGTACTGATCCCATTTTATTGATATGAAATATAAGTTACCTTGCTCATTTTTTGTTTCTGCTGCTCATCTCTGACTAATATGTGTGTTTAAGTAATGACCATTGCCAATTTGAGTCTCAGAATGTCCAAGTTTTCCAAAATGAAAGTTTTCAAAAGACTGTCAATTATTAAGTTTGTTTCAAATTGAAAACTCTCTCAAACTCTCAAAGATGTCTGTTTACAATTGTTGTCATCATCAAAAAGGGGGAGAATGTTAGTTCTCTAAGGGTTTTGATGATTTCCAAGGATTGTAAACAAAGCAGGAGGTTTTGCTCTCAGTTGATGAAAAACTCACTATGAGAACAAACCTCGAGGTTTGCACAGAAACCTCGAGGTTTGGCCTTACAGAGGAGTACTCAAGTTTTGCGTTTTAACTTGAAAAATATGGGTTTCACAAATTTATGTGAAACCTCGAGGTTTGGCAAGAAACCTCGAGGTTTTGCCTTTCCAAGAGAAAACTCAGTTTATCGCCAGTTGCCCAAACCTCCAGGTTTGAAGAAAACCTCCAGGTTTGATCTCAAACAGTGTTTCACAAGTTTCTCAAAATGATGAGAAACCTCGAGGTTTATGAACAAACCTTGAGGTTTGTCGAGCGTAGAGGTTTTGCATTTTTCCAAAGATTTCATAACCTCCGTGTTTATGTGAAACCTCCAGGTTTGAGCCAGAAAGGATTTTCTCAGGTTTCTCAAAAATGTGAGAAACCTCGAGGTTTCTGAGAAACCTCGAGGTTTGTCCTGACAGAGAGCTTCTGCATTTTTCCAAGTTTTTCAAAACCTCCAGGTTTCACTCAAACCTCCAGGTTTCTGTCTTGGCGCAAAACTGAGATTTTGAATTTTAGAGTGAAACCTCGATATTGTTGAAAACCTCGAGGTTTCTGGATCCAAAGAGCAAACCTCTTTTCACTGACTTTGAAAACCTCCAGGTTTCCAGAGAAACCTCCAGGTTTGCTCTTGGTGCAAAACTGAGAATTTTTGAAATTCAAGAGAAACCTCGAGTATTGAAGAAAACCTCCAGGTTTCTTGATCCATAGAGCAAACACCATTTTGCAATGTTTCACTTTCAAAGTGAAACCTCGAGGTTTTTGACAAAACCTCGAGGTTTTGGTACTCAGAGACAAAATGCTTTTCTGCTACTTTGAAAAACCTCCAGGTTTTGGAGAAACCTCCAGGTTTGGTGTTTTGGACTTAAACCTCTTTCACTTGCTACAGTCCAAAACCTCGAGGTTTTAGAACAAACCTCCAGGTTTCTCAGCGTTCTCAGAAATTCAAATCTGACGATTTTGCTATGCCTTCTTATTTGATCTTAATACTTTCTATAATTATTGTCTAATTTTCCTAGACACGTTTAATCACTTTATTGCTTGAGTTTCGATGATTAGAGAATGCACATTGAAGGTTTAAAGCAAAAGCAAAAATGATGTTAGCACATTAAATGTAAACCCAGAAAAGTTGCATTCTTTTGGGTAATCCATCTGCACACGGTTGCAAAGCATTAAAGAATGATTTCTACAACAAGCAACTGTCTCTCCAACGGATTAATTCAGAGGAAGTCAACTCTGATCACTTGGACAGCTGGATTAAATGGAGATTAGAGAGAGAAGAAGACTAAAATCACCTCTTAACCTGTACATAGCTTCTCCAACAGTTTGATTCAAGAAGCAACGGTCATTTAATGCACTCTGAGTATAAATAGAGCTGCATTCAAGTCTTCTCAACAACTACATCTGCTGAAAATGAAAATCATTCAAGTCTTGCATTTATTTCTCCAGTTTTCATATTTGTAGCATTATTTGATTCATAAGCTTCAGTGTCTAACATTATCTACTCTTAGAGAGAGTTTCTATCTGTAATTCATTTATTGTAAAGAATTACAAGTCAAGGGGACTTGGTGATTTGGGGATTCTTTGATTACAACTTGTAAGGGGGAGTGAGTTCTAGTGAGAGAACTTTTCTTGAGTACAGAGTGTGTAATCTTTGTGATAGTGGAAAATCCCAGAGAGTCTGGGGACTGGATGTAGGTCAAGTTGTTAGGACCGAACCAGTATAAATCTCTGTGTCCAGCTGCTCTTCTCCTTACTCTGTTCATCTCTGTTTTTATTATTTGAAAACAGAGGGATCTCCAAAAATTTTCAGAATACCCAATTCACGCCCCTCTTGTGTACTTAGCTCCACTTTCAGGATCAAAGCAACTATTTGGGAATCCTAGTGTTTGGGGGAAGACAAAACAACAGGCACTGGCATATGTTTGTGAAAATGTTAGCAAGAAGGTTCATGGCTGGAGCAGTAAACATCTGTCATTTGTAGGGAGAGAGATTATGATTAAAGCTGTTATAAATGCAATCCCCATCTTCCCTATGACTTGCTTCAAATTTCTAGTCAAAACCTATAAAGAACTCAATAGCCTGGTGTCCAATTTCTGGTAGGAGGGACAACATAAAACACACTGGGTGGCTTGGCACAAGCTTATACGGCCTAAGGGCGAAGGAGGCATGGGATTTCATGACTTCACAAAATTTAATAAGGCCCTCCTAGCAAAAACAGCTTGGCGAGTAACTCAGAACCCTAATGACCTGTGGGTTAGGGTCCTTAAATAAAGGACTTTATTTTCCTAATGGTGTTTTTTTGGATGCAGGAAAAGGGCATAGAGCCTCATGGTGCTGGTCAAGTATACTAGAAGGGAGGGATTTTATTAAAGCAGATTTATGATGGCAAATTGGCAATGTGTAACATCCCGAATTTTGAGCCCTAAGAGTTGAGAATAAGCCTAAATTAGGTGGACGGCTAAGCCTAATTTGGGAAGAGCCTCAAGAATGTTGAGAGATAGGAAGTCTCTGGGACTAAGTAACTCGGCTATACGGCCGTGGACCAAGTATGTATAAGCCGTGGAATTTAAGTGTCAGAGGAAAAAGGGGCACTGGGAACTTATACGATGTACATCCGGTTGGAAAAGATGCCACCCAACTATGTCCTAAGGTTGGGGACGATGAGTTGAGCGTAAATTTACCAATATAAGTGAGTATGCGACATTTCCAAGGTAGTAGGGTATGCCCTACGTTTTTGAGAAAAACACGGTAAGTGGCATCGTTTGTCGGGTTTCGGTATTCGTGTCGTAATCCCGAGTAAAACCCGAGCAAGAATCCTGGATACTTCCTCGAAAACCGTGTCACACCTACAACATAACCCAAACACGTAAATCGAGACAACACACTTATCTAAGGACAAATGGCGTCATATTCTATTGCCAACACACAAACCCATGCACAATTGCAACACATGGCGTCACCTCTGTTGACACCACACACATCACCAAGTCTTCTCTTGACACATGGCTTACATGCAAGACCAACACCTCATTAATTCTTATGACACGTTAAAATCTGCACAATAACACAAAACAATACAAACACTCTCTTCCCCTCAACACTCACGGATTACACATACACATTTCAACCACTCAAGTCAGATTTTTATCTTCTATTTCCCCTCATTACCGTGGCTATACACATACACACACATTCACCAATTTAATCTCAATTCTCCCTCATTCCTCACGGCTATACACACTCACACACTTCACAAAAACTGATCCAACTCTCCTCCCCTCCTCCTTCACGGCTCCCCTCTCCCTTACACTCCCAAAATTCTCACAACTCTAATTCATCCTCCTCCCAACCAAACCTCACGGCCTCTCCTTCCTCTCCAACACAAAACCATCTTCTTCATCCTCTCTTCAACAATAATCCATCCCTCCTCTCCTCCTTCACGCCATCATCACCATATCCTCACATACAAGAGAGGTCAGCCACGGTTAGAAGCAAGAAGAAGATAGAGAGTAAGTTGTGATTTTACTTGCAATATCTTTCTCTATTCTCATGCATGTCAACATGGATGAGTTTAAACTCACATGCATGCGATTTCTGGGTTTATATTGAAGGAAGAAGAGGAAAAATGTGAAGTGGGAGAATCCACAAGAGCTAGATCAAGAGTTGTGGTAAGAATCTCCATCTTCCTCTTGGAAATTTTGAGATTTCATTGAAAACCCAGATCTGGAAAATCATGGTAAACACAAAGCAATAAGTGGAATTTCGAAATTATGAGACCACCATCATTTTTCCTATGAAAAATTGTGTGGGAAAAATATTTTTGATGATTTTTCAAAGGCGTTTTTAAACATAAAATCACGAGCACAACATAAATGAAGAAACTGCCAGTTTTGGATTGTTGGGTTCAGTGTGAGTGTTTGAGTATTTGGAGTGAGTAAAAGTCCTTTAAAAATTCTGAAAATATTCCTGGAGATAGAGGACACACATAACTTTAAAACTATGGGTCATTTGTATTTGTTTTATTTTTGGTTAGTGAGTAATAAATGTTACAATGTGACCCTGCGTCCTGCAAAACAAAACTGGGCAGACGACTTGGACATGTAAATTGAATGGGTTTAAGTGCTTATAAAATGATGAAATTTTTCAGGCATGAAGAGGACACACTGAGAGTTTAGGAAATATAAATTTTGTAATTTTTAAGGCCCTGAACAGGGGGATACAAATTTTTAAAGTTGAGTCATTACTTTTGGAAGCTTAACAGCACAGTCAATAAAGATGTAAATTATGGGAATTATTTCGCCAGTCCTGACCCTTGAAAGTATTGTTCTATGAAATTGGACTTCTCTAGGAACACGTGAGAGTTGACCGAACTTTAAAATGATTTTTTTGGAATTAATTAAAAATAGTTGAATTTGCTGGACTTTTAAAGGCAGTGAAAGATAAAGGATGAAAGTAACAATTTTAAGTTACTTAATTAAGCTTTAATGAAATAAGGGTTAAAAAGGTAAATAAACATTCATTTACCTTGGTTATAAAGGTACGGTTATGCCCTTAGGGCCAGAAGGAGAAGGACGGAACTTCAAGCAACCCTGACGGTTGACGAAAGAGGAACCTGAGTAAGGATAGTAGTCCTTAAAAGGTAGTGGGCTTACCTTACATTCATGTATTGATATTATTGCTTGTATGTATATGTTTGATTGCTATACTTGCTTGCTATGTTTAACATATTTGAATGATTGAAGCTTTGTTTATGATTATGCTATGGCCATGAGTATGATACATGAAGCATTGAGCATGCAAATATGTCATTATGTTAACATGAGCTTGTGAAATGCAAGTATATCATACACTAGCTTTTATCTTGCATGCATTGTTTGGTATTGTCTACTACTGGGATTCCTCGTAATCTCACCCTCCACTACCAACCAATAGACAGTGAGCACAGAAGAAAAGTGTTGCACGAGGTTCAAGGAGGAAGCGTTACTTGAAGACGGCCCAACAAAGGGACATCTTGAAGAACCAAGGGGTGATGGTGTTTAGTTGGTTTTAGTTTTAACCGTCTGTAATGAATGTAATCGTTTGTAGGGGGTATAAACCCTGGGATTACCCCTGTTATGTAATCAAGTTTATTTCCGCTGTTTCAGTATATTGTACTATTTCTGATTTTGCCACACTACTGCATAAGATTACGGTAAAGAATGTGGCACCCCGGGGGTGTTACACAATGGGAAGTCGACTCAAATCTGGAAAGATAAAGGGATCCCTTCCCTACCCTCACATGGACTGATCACTGAGGATGAAGGCCTCAAAAATTCAGATCAACATGTTGACTCCATCATATCTACTAATAGTGGCTGTTGGGACTTAACTCTTATCAGTAATGCCATTAATGATCAAACTATGAATGCTATTGAAGCTATTTCACTCCCTCTAACTCCTCAAGAAGACCAACTGATGTGGACCCTTGCAAAGAATAGAATGTATTCAATGAAACTTGGGTATTTCCTGATGAATGTTGACCCTACGCTTCACTTGCAAACCGTTAGACCCTCAATCTACTTGTCTAGTGACGATTGGAAGAAAGCTGGAAACTCAAGGCCATCCCAAGAGTTGTGAATTTTATATGGCGCTACCTATCCAATACCCTTGCCACAAATGCAGCCCTTGTCAAAAGAAAAAGAAGTCCTACAGCAATGTGTCCGATATGCCAACTTGCTTGTGAAACACTGGAGCATCTCTTCTTTCATTGTCAGTGGGTACGCTGTGTCTGGTTTGGGTGTGGATTAACCCTAATAAGCAACCTCAATAGTATCCTCAACTTCCAACAATGGTGGTTTGGAGTTTTGAATTCTCAGAGCTCCCTAACCGATTATGATAGAGCACTCATTTGCTGGCTATTGTGGTTCATTTGGAAAGGATGGAATGATTATGTGTTCCCTAAAGTGCGCCCAGACCCTACATTTGTAATAAAGAAAGCTAAGCTCTTGTTAACTAATTATTGGGATGTGTTGTACTCGACCAACATTGAACCTGAAATAAGCAAGAAGATTTCACCAGCTGTCACATGGGAACCACTCGAGGCTGAATATCTGAAAGTTAATCTAGACGGATCATTTCAAAACTCTACAGCATCTACTGCTATTGGCCTTGTCTACCGTGATCAATGGGGCCATATGCAGTGGGCTTTTGTTGATAAAGTCAAATCTATCTTAGTGTTCATGACGGAAGCCTTAGCATTGAAGAGAGCTTTGATGATTATCCAAGATTTGGGGAATAAACATGTTATCTTTGAGACTGATAGCCAAATACTTGTGCATTGTGTGGAAAATAACCAACCTTTACTATGTGAATGGGAGTCTCGGGGAATTCTTGATGATATCCTAAGTGCACTAAAGTCTGATTCCAGTTTTTCAGTCCACTTCATTCCTTGCCAGGGGAACAAAGTAGCAGACTGGCTTGCTGCATCCACTAATAAGGGGGTGTGCCCAATTGGGTGGGTAGAAATACCCTTACCTTCTTTGTCTCAGGTACTGGAGGAAG
Organism: Acacia acuminata; assembly: GCA_019022655.1. NCBI lineage: Eukaryota > Viridiplantae > Streptophyta > Magnoliopsida > Fabales > Fabaceae > Acacia > Acacia acuminata. Next base: position 80,373 of record JAFJYI010000225.1, on the reverse strand, counting down.
ACATGAAGAGCATCAGATATCAGTGAGTACAAACCTCGGTGTCACCCAGCAGCATAGATCCTAGTTGAGTCACTGTCTTCAGGGTATATGCTAGTTGCAGCTCACCCTAGTTATTTAGGGTAAAGGAGCAATTTTACACATGTTCTTTTCCCCTAGGAGCACCCAGCACCACGAGCTTTTTTCTGGACCAAAAATACATATGTGGTTACATTTTGGGAGCGCCCAGCACCACGGCCGTTAGTTGATCGTCAGTTGACCGTTAACTTGGATGGAATGCTGACGTGGCGTTGATTTGGACCGACATTTGACGTGACGCCGACGTGGAATAAAAATTCAAAAAATTAGGAAAAAATTCAAATAATTAGAAAAAAATTAGGAAAAAAATTTAAAAAAATTAGAAAAAAATTCAAAAAATTAGGAAAAAAATTCAAAAAAATTCAAAAAAATTAAAATACCCCCCAGAGGGCCCCACCACTAGCCACCCTATGTTGGCCACCACCCGACGGCGGTGGTGGTCGGTTCTGCCGAGGGCCGATCGCTTATTTTCGAAGTAGGAAAAGAATGTAATTTTTAGTCTTTCACGGCATTAAATTTTCATATGAATATTTTTACTCTCCATTTATTATTATGTAGATAATTATTTTTTTGAAAAAAATGTATAGTTAAATAGGTTTAAAGTTAAAAAATTCTTAAATTTTGTGATAGAATTAATAAAGTTTAAAATTTTACGGTCGTTCCCCACCACCGACAACCTGTCGGTCGTGCGCCGACGGTAGGGTGGCTGTTGTGAGGCCCACTAGCGGGGTATTTTAATTTTCTTATAATTATTTTAATTTTTTCTTAATTTTTTGAATTTATTTCTAATTATTTTATTTTTTTCTAATTTTTTGAATTTTTTTCCTAATTTTTTGAATTTTTTTTTCTAACTTTTTTATTTTTTTTAACTTTTTAATTTTTCCCTAATTTTTGGGATTTTTTTCCTAATTTTTTTAATTTTTTTCTAATTATTTGAATTTTTTCCTAATTTTTTGAATTTTTATTCCACATCAGTGTCCACGTCAATGTGTCAATCCAAATCAGCGCCACGTCCGCGTTCCATCCAAGTTAATGGTCAACTAACACCGTAGTGCTAGGGCGCTCCCAAAACGTAACCACATGTGTATTTTTGGTCCAGAAAAAAGCTCGTGGTGCTGGGCGCTCCTTGGGAAAAGCACATGTGTAAAATTACTCCTTTACCCAGTTATTTATTAGTAGTTTTGCTTCAATGTGTCTTTAGTTTGTCTTTTGCCTCTTTTGTGTTTTGGCATTGCCATGTGTCATGTCTGTTTGCTTTGTAATAGCCGTTTACCTCTTCCAGTAATGAATATAATTAGAAGTGTTCAGAAAAAAAAAAGAAGAAATTTTATTGTTTGCAATTTATGTACTTGAGATTATTGGATTTATTTTGGTATAATATATAGGAATATAATAATTAAATATATATTTATATTGTTATTAAATTAATATACAAATATTTTTTTCATGGACGGCAATTGTGAATGGGTGGACAAGTGGAGGAAAACTTTGGAGGGGGTAAGGACAAACGATAGTGCTTTTCAATCCTTTTTCTCACATGTTGTAATTCTTATCCATATCTCCCAGCAATGTGATTACACTAGTGAAAAAAAGGGCTTTAAGACCACCTCATTTAGACCAGAGTAATGACGCACCGGTCTTAATAGTATGACCGATGGCAGTTTTGTGAATATAAAGAACTTCTTGGACCGGATCCTTTATCAATGAGTCTTAAATATATTATTTAGACCGCTTAACAAAACAAACGGTCTTTAAAATGTTATTAAAAAAATTGAAATTTCAAATTTCTTTATAGAGAAATCTCGAACAGGCCGACTTATATTTTCTGCGGTCCAAAATAATAAGGAAAAAATTAAATAAACTTTTAAGACCGAATATATATAACAGACGGTCTTAAAGATTATACTTTTTAGACCGGACATAAATTGTGCCATGTACTAAATAGTTTATTACTTTTAATTCCGGAGTTTAATAAACGATGGTCTTAAAACTTAACCTTTAAGAACGTTTTTTTAGTTCATCCGATCTTAAAAATAAAGCACCAAATATATTCTTCTTCACGCGAAACTTTACCTTACGACTTATGTTGTCCCTCTGAACTCGAAACCCCTCTTCTTGTTGTGAAATCCATTACTCTTCTTGTTTTGATGATGATTGGAACAATTGTAAAGCCATAAAAGCATTACTCTTGAAAAACTTAAGTTCTTCCTCGGGAAAACCCACGGGTCAAAACTTCATTTTGACTTGTCCTCTATGATCAAAGGCAAAACGCGCCCGGCAAAAACTGCCGTTTTGAGTTTTCATGTGAACATTTTGAGTTTTGGATACAAAACTCCAAGAGCATTTCAAAACCCCGGTTTTTTGGAGAACACCGCCGCTTTTGAACTATTCAAAGAAATTCTCACATTTTGTCAAAACTCGAGTTTTGGGGTAAAAACTTGAGTTTTGATATGTTACTCGAGAGATGATTTTTCAACATATGAACACCGGCCGTTTTAATATCGACGGATCTTTCTAAAAGTTTTCATGAACATGTGAAAACTCGAGTTTTGGGAGCAAAACTCGAGTTTTGATCTCGCGTAGCGATCAAGTTTTCACAATTGCAAAACCGCCGCTTTTGAAGCAAAACCGCCAGATTTTGATATGTTCACAAAAGTTTTTACGAGTTTTCGGGTTATAAGTGGAAACTCGAGTTTGGGAAGACAAACTCGAGTTTCGAATGTTCTCTTGATTTGCCTCTTTTGGATGAAAACCTCCGGTTTTGATGTTTTGGACTAAAACTACATTTTCATATCAATAGTCCAAAACTCGAGTTTTGGGAAAAACTTCGACAATGTGCCTCGAGTTTGGATTTTGAAACTTCGCCCTGTTTTGAAGAACAAAACTCGAGTTTTGGTCGTGGTAGAAAAGGCACACAAATGATGGATATAACCAAAAAGCAAAAAGTGATTGAGAGCATTAAATGCACCGAGAAAGTTGCACAACTTTGGCTAATCCACCGACACGTCGTCGCAAAGCATTTAAGAATGTTTTCTACAATAAGCAACCGGGTCAAGGTCTATTGGAGAGAGATTCATTTAATGATCTCTATGTATAAATAGAGTTGCATTTGATGAAAATTTGCAACCTTTCGGTCTTGTGATACATTGAATAAATCTACTCTTAGAGAGTTTATTTCTCGTGTATATTATTCATTGTAACAAATATACTAGTTTTAACCGTACAACTTGTAAGGGGGAGTTAGTCTATAACTCTTGCAAACAATTACACTTGTATCCTAGGAGAGGATCATCCTAAGTACGAGTTTTCAAAGAGTTGGACCGAACCAGTATAAATCCTTGTGTCACATCTTCTTCCCTCACTCTGTTTACCTCTGTTTTATAGCTTTAAAAAACAGCAATTTCTGAAAAGTTTTAAAATACCCAATTCACCCCCCTCTTGGGTATATAGCTTCACTTACACCGTTAGCCTCTATTACTCTCTCATTTGATTCCTCTCTCTTCCCGTCAAAATGAACGTGGAAAATGTGGTGAGAAAATGTGATCGACTTGTGTTGGTCGATTTCCTTGATGGCAAGTGAACCGATGAAAATTTGCAACCTTTCGAACAAGTAATAAAGTGTAATCTTGTACAAGGTTAGCATCTTGACTGATGAGTGAAAAATGTGGACTTGTGTTGGTCGATTTCCTTGATGGCAAGTGAACCGAGATACCGAGGAGTGACGCGTGATTGCTATGATAGTTGTGCAAGCATAAAGTAAATAAAATCAGATTGAGGGGTTTTCATGGTTATGCTACTAGCAAAAGTAAACAGAATGACTTTACACGTGAGAAGATATCAGTAAGAGGTTAGGCTGGACTCAGAATCACCCTTAAGTGCATCAATCCCCCAGTTGCTCTACCCAATGCTATAATATCTATACTGCACAGCTTCCGCAATGCTACAGCATAGCTACTAACTACAAAGCTATTTGGTTAACCCACCACGATAGTCTATCGAAGCTTCCGCGTCCGATACATATGATGCTAACTATACTCCTTCCATATTCCTATGGCAAGTAGTCAGATCTGCTCTACACTCAGGGTGTTATGGTTATGAGAGGTAGACCCATTTCTGAAGCCTACAATAATAGGTCAAGTCGTGCATGGGCTACCTAGCAAACACTGTTTCTTAGAGGTCTAACCTTAACTCCTTGCCAGTAAGCTGAGGCCACAAATCTAGCCCTGAACTTCTGTTAACCGACTAGTAATTAAAACACTGATAAGAAAACCAAATTTATTGCATTAAGAACTTGCAATTGGGTTCATTCAACAACTTAAAGACTCATCTTCGTCTAGCCATATGAAAATCAGTTCATGACTGACGAGGGACACACAGAATAGACACTAACAGAATGACCCATGATCGGAAAACTAAATTAAAAAGGGAAAACAGAAAGCTTTGACGGAATTTCCAACGGCGTGGTCGAAGCCCCGTCACGTCACCACTCCACGTCTTCTTCGTTCTGTCGTACTGCAGGGAAGGATGCTGGGTTGTCCTGGAAGTCTTGTGCTCTTGTGAAATCTCTCACTCTTCTCTTGAGTCTACCGAAAGATGGAATCTTGTTTTAGGGCTCTTCCACTCTCCTAGGGTTGGCTCCGCTGTTTCCTTTTATAATCAGGCTTTTCTTGCTACATAAGTTACAGCGAGCTGGGCCTTTCCTAATCCGTCGGGATCTATTGTATCTCTTGATCCGAGTAGATTGCTTTTGTTGATTATGCGGGATTCTTCAAATCTTTCAGTTCCGATCCTTCGCATCTTCTATTCCGTTATGTCGCAACTTAACCTATCGTCGATCACCCTTTTATTTTATTCCCGAAATCATCGGGGTAAAAAGGTCGAAAAACATGCCACATAGCATTGCGTCCTCTACTTTGCTATAGCATTCGGGATGCCTTGTATTGCACTTCGAATTGCTGTCGGAATGCTATAGCATCGTATTAGCTCTGCTATACGTTCTTCTTTAAAAACCATGTAAATTGTTCCGTTTTCAGCTCATGCAAATGATTTTTATTCTTTAGTCCCTATATCATGAATGTATGCCTTTTGCTTAGATTATCTGCAGCTAAGCTCGTATTTAACATTCAATTCAGTCATAAAGTATAGGGAAAACATGGTACGATTTGTGCTCATCAACTTGGGCAAAGTAAAGCAACCTATTTGGGACACTATCTGGCTTACATACACTCTCCCTAACTCTAAGAAGTTGAAAGACAAGACATTGTCTTATTGTGCTGATCAGTGGAGGAAGTTTAAGACCTCTCTCGCTAACAAGTATATTTTTGCCGACATTCAGCCTGACCAAAAGCCTTAGGACAAGTACACATTTATTGATGAACAAACTTGGCAACAATTTGTTCAGTTGGACCACTCCTAAGCTCGGTGAGTTTATATTTAGTTTTTTTTGCCCTTTTGTTTGCTTATTAACCTATGCGGATATGTGAATGTTATTGTGTTCATCTAATCCTCGTTAGTTAAATTGTTTGGTGTGTGAATAGAAGTATACATTTCCCGCCTTTGTCTATGCAAGTCGATATGTAAACCACGAAAAGGTAAAATACTAAGAAGGTAATTAGGGAAATAATAATGGCATAAGAGTCAAGCCATTATTATAGTCTTAGTTCTTATAGTAGGTAGTGGTTAGACATTGCTTGTTAGTTCTATTACTATCTAATGAGGACTACTGATCCCACTGGATGCCTTAAAAAGGATCAAGTTTGTATTATTCTGTAAGCATAATTCTCTTTTATTTCTTAACCTATCTATCTAGTAGTACAAAACATAGCTCCAATTTCTTCTACAATTCTACATCTTCCTTAAATAAAATGTTGAAACTTGATGAAGTGAATTTGACTAGTGTTTGAGGTTCATATCAAGTAGAAGTTCTCTAATTTCTGTTAATGAGATAGCTAGAATTCATGATTAATAGTTGTTTTCAATTATGATTCACAGGAAAGAAGGGAACGAGCACAGGAGATAGGGAGAAAGAATGATTGCCCGCATAGGGCTTCTCGCGGCGGATATGAAAAGGCTGAAAAAGAATTGATGGCGGCCAAGCGAAAGAGATTGGAAGATGAAGTAGAATCCAATCCTTCTACGGTACATGATCCGCCATCTCCAATACGTCGTAAGGAGTTGTGGTTGCACATTCGGAAAAAGCCAACTGGCGCCTACACAGGTGAACAAACTCATGTAGTTGCTGAAAGAATTGTAAGTATCGTTATTGTTATTTTTTAGTTACTAAACATGTTTCTTTACTAAGCTTCTCGTTATCTATATCTTACAGAAGATCTTAAAAAGAAAGAAGCGAGAGGGATCTTTTGTGTCGGACGGGAGGAGTGATGTTCGACCGTTGCGGCGGCGGAAAACCGGATCATGGCGGGCGTGTAAGGGGAATTGGAGGACGGGTAGGCCTGAAGGAATACTTTGGTAAATCCAAACGCCATAGACAAAATATGGTTACCCGGGAGGAGATAGAATAGATGGTGGCCAAATTAAGTGAGGAAGCAGCGGCTAAAGAAGCAAGGTTTCAATCCGAGATGAGCCAGATGAGGGAGGAATTGAATCAGATGAGGCCGCTTTTGAGCAATCGTCTAGTGACCAGTGTTCCCTTCACACATTCACCTGCACCTGTGCAGCCGAGCACTAGAGGGAGCTGTATTGTTGGACAGTTGAAGCAATCTTGTGACCTGTATGTGGAGGATCGCGATAGTCCTGCACGATTAGTTGCAAAAGGAACTGTCCACAACTTATTGGGATCAATTGTATACCACCAACAAATGGCTGATGATGAAGTCAGAGTGTCAGTTGAAAAGGTGATCATTGATGCACCTCTCCCTCTCCCAACTGATCAACTGAAGCTTGTGAGTGATGTCAAGGGAACCTTCATCTCTTGGCTAGTGAAGCTTGTACATGTCTCTACTCCTCCTGAAGCTTCAACCCCTCCTCCTCAAGTTCCATCCCCTCCTCAAGCTCAATCCCCTACTGCTAAGTTGACTGCCATGGAAAAAATATCCGATATGGTGAAGAATGGATATTTTAAAGATAAATCGTGGCTTTGTCAATGAAGTAGTAGGCGTCCCTCATCCTCTACCGGTTCAAGTTGACACCTTGATGTTGAGTCCCCGCTTCCCGGAAGTGAGCTTACCGATGCAATTGTTCAAATTTTTATGAAGTAAGTATCTTATTCTATGAGTACATAATTTAAATGCATTGTTTAGACACACATACATATATACTAATTCCCTGATCGATGTCATTATTGTAGGTTCATGCATCAGGAATTGGTTCAAAAGGGCAGGAGCAACGATTTTGGATTCTTGTGCCCTATCTATGCAAGTGCAACATCCATGCAGGAGAGACATGAGTACATATCAAAGAGGTTGTGTGAAGTGAGAAGAAAGGTGTACGTGTTTCCGTACTTCCAAAGGTACATATCATAAATCTTGTCTAGCAATTCACTTAATTCTGCTACATATATCACTAAGTACTTTACTACTGTGAATTTTCAGCCGCCATTGACAGTTGGTCCTCATGTGCATGGAGGAGCATAAAGTTATCTTCTTATGCTCCACTCACAGCGATCCAGTGCCTGCGTTGACACAGACCATCAACGAGTAAGCATGTCATTTTGATTCTCTCGTCTGAAATCTCTGCTGTGAATTTTCAGTGAACATTATTGATGAATTTGTGATTTTGATGATAGTGCCATGAGGACCTTCCAAATCGAGGTAAAGAAAAAGCATGGGTATCATGCCAAAGAGCCTAAATGGTTCACACCACATGTTGGTACAATATTTGTACACTGGTACACTGCCTTGTGAACTTAGTCAGTAAGCTATATATGCTCTTATATATATTTCTTGTTCTTTTTAGACCCGTCAGCAACCACCGGAGTTCAACTTATGTGGCCAGTACATCATGAAACACATGTATGATATTATCACGCAAGGAAGGACTAAATTAACTGCAAAGATAAATGTATTTGATGTTACATATTATGCACGCAAGTTCATTTAGTGTCTCGCTTAATGTTACATATGAAATATGCACGCAAGTTAATTCAGTTTCTGTCTTTCATGTTACAGATGTTTGACTACCCCGATCCCTTTTCCGATGATGAACTGGGAGCACATACGCAATGTGTTTTGTGAATATCTCAGTATGACCCGATCTTAAAGTCGACAATAATTAATGTCCTAAATTCATTTGTAAATATATCATGTAGCAACAATAATCTTCTCGTAAATTTGTTTATTTTTTTCGAACAATATTCATTTGTAAATATACATAGGCACTGTAAAATTCAATAAATAAATTTGTTTAATTTTTCAAACAATTTTCTTTTGTCCATTTTGGGTTTCGAATGTATTGGATGGTGGATAAAGCTATTTAGTGCTTCAAATTTGAGAAAGATCTCAACTTTTAGGACCGTATATTAATTAAAAGTTCGGTCTTAAAAGTCCGCATAATAAACATCCGGTCCTAAAAGTCTTCGGTTTAAAAAATTTGAGACTTTTAGGACCGTATATTGTAAACAGGTCCTAAAAGATAGACTTTTAAGACCGTATATTGTAAACATCTGGTCCTAAAAGTCTTATGAGACTGTATATTATTTTACTGTCCTCTCCTAAAAGTCCTCTTATTTTTATTTTAAAAAGTATGGCTTAACCTTTAGGACCATGTAATTGTTAAATGTCCGGTCTTAATAGTCTTCCTTTAAATAGAAATGTTGACTCGCTTTGCGGAAAAATCATTAGGGTTCAAGACAACTGAGGTTCTGGCGTTCGCTCAAGCTAGGTCCTTCATTGTAGTCGATTTTGAAAAACCTGGCTATCACCCAAAAGGGGGTGAATTGGGTGTTTTATAAAACTTTAGGAACTTTGAAAATCTTTTTGCAACTCAGTAAAACCAGTTTGTATGACAAAAAAGAGTTATAAAGCAATAGATAGTCATTCAAACATGTATGAACATTCAAATATATATATTGGAAATATAAGAGATAAGGGAAGAGAATATGCAAACGGATTTATACTGGTTCGGCCCAATCCTTGACCTACGTCCAGTCCCCAAGCTCCACTTGAGATTTTCAATCCATTATCTTCTTTCAACTTGATTACAAGTTCTGTACTTGAAGTAATCCTCTCACTAGGATTCACTCCCCTTACAAGCTATAATCAACACAATGTGTTTCCCACTCAAGATCACCCAATCTTGAGTAACTCACAGATAGAATGATAGGATGTTTACAGATAAACCTTCTCTCTTAGAAGTGATTGAATAAACATTGAAGCACAATACAAATTACTTCACTCTCTATGATAAGCTATGTAAACATTGAAAACAGAGAGTAAATGATATGAAAATCAGAGTATGAGCATGTTGAAGATGTAATCTTGTGTCTCTGCATTTTTCTGCTTGAATCTGTCTTCTATTCATAGGTAGAGATCAATATATGACCGTTGAGAAGACTGTTGGATAAAGAAATATAGTCATAGACTCGATGGAACTAGTCGTTAGAACTTCGCTTTTTGAACCAAATATGACATCATCATTTACTTTTCCTTTGATCTTCGTTTAACACCTTTGATCATCTAAAACATGTACACAAATGATATAAATGATGTTAAGAAGTGTCATAAATCATTTGGGTAATCATCTGGATGTTTATCAGAAGAATCAGGATTTTCGAAATGGTGATTTTCTGAAGCAGAAGTGTAAACTCGAGTTTGCATTTAATAGACTCGAGTTTCCTTTTGTTGTCGAAGGTTGAATTTCTCTCTGCCTGAGCCAAACTTGAGTTTGTAACTTATATACTCGAGTTTGATATCCTTTCAGTTTAGAAGATGGTTTTCATCGAAGGAAAATTCAAACCGAGAACTTGGAAAACCCGCAAACTCGAGTTTGCAACTTATAGACTCGAGTTTGGTTTTGTCTTGAATAGCTCAGATGCTCTCTGTCTTGTCTAAACTTGAGTTTCCAACTAATAGACTCGAGTTTGGTTCTCTTCAAAACCAATGTTTGCTCTCTGTAACCCGAAAACTTGAGTTTGTTACTTATAGGCTCGAGTTTGGATGTTCTTCAGGACCTGGTTGCTCTCTGTCTGAGCTAAACTCGAGTTTGTTCACTTATAGGCTCGAGTTTGGATTTTTCCAAATGTTCATTTCTTGTCTGGATCTCTCGAGCTCGAGTTTGTAACTAGCAAACTCGAGTTTGCTAGTAGTACTATGACTTGGTTGCTTCGACTTGGCCTCGGCTCGAGTTTGCAACTTCGTCAACTTTCAAAGGCCATATCTCCTGGTCGAAATCTGTTTTGGTCCGTTCAAAGCTTGATGGAAAGCCCTTTGAGTCTGATACTTTCATATGCCACTGATATCAGCTCAATTGGATTTGTAGATTGTGAGTTACACTTAAAACATTGAAGCTTGGTTTGCTTTGTGGCGTGGATTTCTCTGTCAACTTCCACAATCCATATATCCTTGATCTGAACTCCTTTTGGCTTGAATTTTATATCAAAATTACGCATTTGGAGTCTAGTTTCATTCAAAAGTGGTTTCACCCCAATCGAACTTCTGATTGGAGAGATATCATTGAATTACCAGACGTTGCCTGAAATAGAGTTGAGCTGAAGTGCTGAGTACCGTTGTAAACTCGAGTTTGCAACTTATAAACTCGAGTTTGCCTAGTTCAGGGACACCAGAAATGCTGAAGACACTTATTGGCTCAAGTTTGAAGTCCTAAACTCGAGTTTGGGGTCTTGAACTCGAGTTTGTTCATGTCAGAGAGGCAAAATACTGCAGCAAGGTGGTAAACTCAAGTTTAATACTTGGAGACTCGAGTTTGCTCATCCAGAACCTCATTTTTGCTTGTTTTAACTCTGAATTGAGTCATTCCAACTTCCATATGATCTTTTAGGCTTCTAGCTTCAACATAAGAACTTGAATAATTATATCTTCATTCCATTTAACAAGTTCTTCCTTCTTCCATCTCCCAACTTGATCATTCTTCATCATTTAACTTGGGCTCATCATTCTTTGCAGCTTCTACCTTCTTCAATATCCACATAGCCAAGCCTATGCTGAACTTGTTCCAGAATTTCATGTGTCGACTGCTTCATTCCAACTTCTGTTTGATCATCGAAACTTCATGTATCACAAGAACTTGAATGTTGTGCAAGTTCTTCTTTCTTTAGTCTCCTTTCTTGATCAATCTCCATTATTAAACTTTGCATCTACATTTAATATAAGAATTAGTCAAAGTAGAAGATAAATGTAGTATGCAACCTTTTTGCTCTTAAGAATGGCATCTATATAAGACATCATCAAAACTAATCGTATCTAACAGATTTTACCTCTCCTGATTTTGAGTAGCATTATCGGTTTCCCTTTTCTTTGTCTCTTTTCTTTTTGTCAGAAAAATAAGGAAAGATATTGAAAAGGACACTTTGTTTCAAATCAAGGCGAGGTAAAACCGACGACAACGACGGTCCAACCTTGAGAAGAATTGTCACTGTGTTTGTTTTTATTCGAATAAAATAAAAGATGTTTTTTGTTTTGTATGGTCTTAACTATATTCTGCCCATTTTTTAATGTTGATCACACACGAGGACAATGTTTTGTTTGTTTCCTTTTTGTCGGAAAATGAAAGAAGATAATGAAAACAAAAGGCGATCGAAATGGAAAGCAAAAAAATTTATTATATTTTTTTTTGCCGCCGTGGGGGGCAACAACAGCAAAGATAGAAAAAAAAACATAAAAACATTTACTCCTCCCCATCATTGTCGGAGGGGAAGGAGTTGTTAGAGAGGTCGGAGACGTCGTCGTCTAAAGGATTGTACTCAACGTCCTGGGCGTCGAGTACCGCGTTCAGCTTGTTGTTGACGGTGTTGTAGACCTGAAAAAGCTGGCCCAATCGTCGGTCTATATGATCGACGCGGGCCAGGAGGTGGTGCATCATCTATTTGAAAGGTCGGGTCCGCGAGGCAGAGAGGAGGAGGGTACAGAGGAGGAAGAGGATTAAGAGGAAAAGGAGGACCTCGTGATGGTTGAGGACCTCGTGGTCGTGGAGCAGCCATTACGGTTTTTGGTTGTAGAAGTGATGATGAAGAATGTGAAGAATATAAAGTAACAACGTGTTTAAATAGAGAACCCATCCTGAACAATGTGAAACGCCAGAAACTTTAATGAGGAGACGCATAGTTCATCAGAATACGAGGAAACACCTAGTGGGGAAGCTTATCTGGAAGCCGAAGAGACTCGATTCATTCATTTGAACAGAGTGTAGGGATACGACTCGCTATCCGATTCAATACCGGATATTGTAAAAGATCCATTCTTAAAACTAATATTTTTTCAGAAAAAAATATTGCTTAAAAAAATTGAATTAAAAAAATTATTGAATTTTAGAACCGGATAAACGATAAAATGTCGGTCTTAAAAGTAATTGAATTGATTAAAAAAATAAATAATAGACTTTTAGGACCACATATTTATAAAATCCGCTCTTAACTCTGACTTATTATCTTCACTACCTCGTAACTCCAAACAACGTACGTGGCTATTTTTTCTGAAAAAAATATTACTTAAAAAAAAATTGAATTGAAAAAAATTAATGAATTTTAGGACCGAATAAACAATAAAATGTCGGTCTTAAAAGTAATTGAATTGATTAAAAAATAAATAATAGACTTTTAGGACCGCATATTTATAAAATACGCTCTTAAAGTACCTCGACTTATTATCGTCACTACCTCATAACTCCAAACAACGTACGTGGCCATCTGGGAAGGGGGAACTGCTCTCTGCCTTTATTAACTCCTCATACCTCTCTGCATGCCCCAACTGCTCAAACCATGGTTAGATACAAGAGAACCACTCGTAGGGGTAGTCCGTAGATCATTATACGGTGCGCCTCCTCCAGCAAGAGTGCGTTCTATTGAGACAGAAGAGTCTTGGGTCGTTGGACCCATTGTTATTTCTTTGGATAATGAAGAGATTGCTGCACCCCCCAGCCTTCAGACCATGATGCGCTGATTCGAATAAGACAGGAACTTGCTGATATCCGGCGGGAAGTTAATGCTGCTCACGCCAATATTGCCAAGGCTTTGAAGGATAATAAGCTTTAGGATGTATATATAGTCAGATTCTTGTTTTTGATAATTTTCTGCTTATTTTTCTTTTATATTTTTTCTTGTGTACGTGCATATTCAAGTAATATATGTAGCATTAAGAACTAAGTTTGCGTCTTTTTAATTTTTTGTTCATATTCTCCGAGAATTAAAGAAATTAAACTCCATTTTTCCTTTAATTTTTATTCATTCAGTTGCTACGATCGCCAAAGCCAATACTTTTTTCTTGAAACAAAAAAAATTGAGAATTTAGGACCGGAGTTTTCAAAGACGACGGTCTTAAAAAGTTATATATTTAGGACCGGCTACTTTATAATTAACCAGTCTTAATAAAATCTACACGCATGAATAAATAATAAAAAATTAGGTCCGAGTATTATAAAACTCCGGTCTTAAAATTTTAGTTATATTTAGGACCGATACGATAAGAATTCGGTCTTAAAAGTAATTGAATTAATTGTAGACTTTTAGGACTTAAAAATTAAATTAATAAAAATCTTCAGACCAAATAAGTTATAATTAATCGGTCTTAATAAAGTCCAAATACTAATACATGTCTCTGTCACGCGGAAAATTAAATTTCCCTCTCTGAACTTCTCTTGACGCGCCGAAAGTGATTATTGAGGTTCTGTCTCCAGTGTTTGTGTGTTGCTCCGTCGGTGCTTCGCGTTGCTCTCTCGACAATCACTTTCTGGTTCCTTAGCTAAACGTATATAGACCAAGCTGTAAGAGGTGTTTCGGTTATATAACTTCATGATTTTCCTACTTATCGTTCTGGGCAAGTTTCTCTGTAAAAAAAAAAAACAAAAAAGACATAACTAACATTGAGTATAAATATGCATTTGGTGTTGCCTTATTTTATATGCAAGTGTCAATTTTTTTGGATTACGTATGTTAAATCTTTCCGTCTATAGGAATTCTACTATAGATCACAGTTGGATAAATGCTTTACGACGAGTGTTGAATATCGAAATGGGGTGAGGGACTTTATAGAATTTGCTAAACAAAATGCCAATGATGATAGTGGGAAGTTTTATTGCCCTTGTGTAAAATGTTTGAATGAGAGGCGACTAAATCCTGAAGTTGTACACACACATTTAATTTGTGAAGGATTTTGTAAGACTTATACAATATGGGTATGGCATGGTGAAAAAATACCAAGTGGGTCTCAACATGGGGAAGTGGCCTTTGATGATAATGACACGGATATGGATGATCGCATAGATGACATTATTCGTGATGTAGGAGAAGAGGCTTTTCATCAATCACATGCATATGGTAATATGTGCAAAGGACGTTAGACACCGCTATACCGTGGGTGTATAAAATATCAATTGTTGAACGCTGTATTGAAATTGGTAAGCTTGAAGGCACGTCATGGATAGAGCGACAAGAGTTTTTCTAAAATGCTTGAGGCTTTTAAGGACATGCTTCCGGATTATAATGTGTTGCCGCATCGATACTATGATGCTAAGAAAATACTTTGTCCACTGGGGATGGAGTACAAAAAGATCCATGCATGCCCGAATGATTGCGTGTTGTATAGAAAAGAGTTTGAAGAGAAGCAGAATTTTTCGATATGTGAGACCCCAAGGTACAAGTCAAATAAGGGGTCTGCAAAAGTGTTGTGGTATCTTCCAATCATACCAAGGTTCAAGTGGTTGATTGCGAATGAAAATGATGCAAAAAATTTGTGGTGGCATGTAGATGAGAGGATTTCTCATGGAAAGCTTCATCATTAAGCCTATTCTTCTCAATGGAAGAAAATCGATCAATTATTTCTCAACTTCGGCGAAGAACCTAGGAACCTTAGGCTTGCCTTTAGCACGGATGGCATGAATCCATATGGAAGCCTTAGCAGCATACATAGTTCATGGCCTGTACTCTTGATTATTTACAACTTATCTCCTATGTTATGCATGAAACAAAAGTACACCATGCTGTCTATGTTGATTTTTCGGACCAAAACAACCCGAAAATGACATTGATGTTTACCTTGAGCCCTTGATCGAAGACTTGAAGGAGTTGTGGGAAGAAGGTGTCGACGTTTATGACTCTTTCAAGAAGGAGGTGTTTAAAATGCGAGCCATGATATTTTGTACTATCAACTACTTCCCAGCATATGGGAACTTGTTAGGCTATAGCGTAAAAGGCCATAAAGCATGTCCGGTTTGTGAAGAAGGCACATGCTACCATCAACTTCAACATGGAAGAAAGACAGTTTATCTTGGACATAAGAGATTTCTTAGACGGGTCCACGCATATCGTCGATTAAAGAAAGCCTTTTTTGGTGGCCAAGAGTATGAAGATGCTCCGATGGCATTGAAAGGGGAGCAAATTTATCAAAAGGTGAAAAATATCAATGTCATCTTCGGTAAGACTGCAAAGAGTAGAAAAGAAACAAATATATGGAAAAAGAGATCTGTATGTTAGAACCGGCTGAACTTTGAAAATCTTTTTGCAACTCAGTAAAACCAGTTTGTATGACAGTAAAGAGTTATAAAGCAATAGATAGTCATTCAAACATATATGCCGGAAACATAAGAGATAAGGGAAGATAATATGCAACCGAGATTTATCCTGCGTCCCAATCCTTGACCTACGTCCAAATCCTCAAGCTCCACTTGAGATTTTCAATCCACTATCTTCTTTCAACTTGATTACACGTTCGTACTTGGAGTAATCCTCTCACTAGGATTCACTCCCCCTTACAAACCGTAATCAATACACCCACTTGATTACACACTCTGTAGTCGAAGTAATTCTCTCACTAGAACTTACTCCCCTTATAAGCTGTAATCAATAGAATGGGTTTCCCACTCAAGATCATCCAATCTTGAGTAACTCTCAAATAGAATGATATGATGATTACAATAAATCTTCTCTCTCAGAATTGAATAAGATAAACACTGAAGAGCATTACAAGTAATTTCACTCTATGCTAAACTATGTAAACATTGAAAACAGAGAGTAAATATTATGAAAGACAAAGTATGAACATTTTGAAGATGTAGACTTGTGTCTCTATGTTTTTCTGCTTGAATCTGTCCTCTTTTATAGGTAGAGATCAATATATGACCGTTGAGAAGATTCAATGACTGTTGGATAAAGAAATATAGCCGTTAGAACTTTTGCTTTTTGAACCAAATATGACATCGCATTTACTTTCTCTTTGATCTTCAGTTTAACAACCTTTGATAATCAAACATGTACACAAAAGATATAAATGATGTTAAGAAGTGTTATAAATCATTTGGGTAATCATCTCGGATGTTTATCGAAGAATCGATTTTCAAACGTGATTTTCTGAACCGCAGGTGTAAACTCGAGTTTGCTCTTGAAAACTCGAGTTTTCATTTTGTTGTCGAGTGTTGGATTTCCTCTGCCTGAGCAAAACTTGAGTTTTGTACTTACAAACTCGAGTTTGGAAGATACTCTGAAGTTTGTTGCTCTCTGTCTGATGGAAACTCGAGTTTCCACTTGTAAACTCGAGTTTTGGTTCTCTCCCAAAACCAAAGTTTTCTCTCTCGCCTTCGATAAACTTGAGTTTTGATTTACAAACTCGAGTTTTGACTTTGTTCTCGCCCCGGTTGCTCTTTGTAACTCGGAAACTCGAGTTTTGTCTTACAAACTCGAGTTTTGACTTTGTTGAGCCTTCTTGACAAACAACTGTCAACTTTTGAGGGCCATATCTCCCTGGTTTGAACTTCGTTTTGGTCTATTAAACTCTTGATGGAAATATCTTTGAGTCTGCTTTCATATGCCACTGATTTCAGCTCAATTGGATTTGTAGTTTGTGAGTTACACTCAAAATATTGAAGCTTGGTTTTCTGTGTGGTGTGGACTTTTCTGTCAAATTCCACAATTCATATCTCCTTTATCTAAACTCCTTTTGGGCTTGAATTATATATAAAAATGACGCATTAGGAGTCTATTTTCATATGCCACTGATTTCACTTCAATCTGATTTCTAGTTTAAGAGATATCATCAAATTACCAGACGTCGCCCGAGCTGAACGTGAAGCAGAGTGGAGCCAAGGGCGATCACGTCAAACTCGAGTTTTCACTTGGAAACTCGAGTTTTCATTTGTAAACTCGAGTTTTCCTAGTCTAGAGATGCCAGAGTTGCTGAAGACACTACAAACTCGAATTTTGTGATGGCTGACTTGAGTTTTGATTCCTAAACTCGAGTTTTGAGTCCAAAACTCGAGTTTTCTCATACCAGAGGAGCAAATCATTGTAGCGAAGCAGGAAACTCGAGTTTTGAGTTGTGAACTCGAGTTTTCTCATCCTGAAGCTGATTTTTGCTGACTTTAACTCTGAATTGAACCATTCCAACTTCCATATGATCTTGGAGGCTTCTAGCTTCAATATAAGAACTTGAATAATTATATCTTCATTCCATTCAGCAAGTTCTTCTTGATCATTCTCCATAACTCAAGTCTTTCTTTCTTCTCTTCTCTTGATCATTCTTTATCATTTAACTTCACATCTTCTTTGATTCAATTTCTTTCTCTAATTTCATACTTCTTTATTGATCTTCATGTTCATCGTTCTTCGTCATTCAACTTGAACTAATCATTCTTTGCAAGTTTTACCTTCTTCAATATTTCCTCTTCTTCTTGACTATTCCCAAAATCCTTTGATAACTTCTTGCTTCCTTGACATTATGATATTCCCATTATATTGCGTGCAAGAACTTCTTTCTTCAGTCTACTTTCTTGATCAATCTCTATAATTCAACTTGGATTAATCTACATTAAATACAAGTAGTTAGTCAATGTAGGGGATAACTATATTACTCAATATTTTTGCTTTTAATAATGACATCTATATAAGACATAATCAAAACTAATCATATCTAACATTCTCTCCCGTTTTGATGATGGCAAATACTATAAGAAAAATATGTATAAATATGAAAATACATTAGATGCAACAATGCAACATATTTTTCTTGCCATTCTCTCCCCCTTATTTATCATTAGCAAAAAAAATTGAACTAAAAAAATGTTTTAAAGAGAGAAATAGATTAGAAAGAATCAAAGAACTGATTTTCTCTCTCCAATTGAAAGTGTTTTCATTCTAAATATCATGCAATTTGGAATATTTTTATGAAAACAAATTTGAAAGAATTTGGAGAGGTTTTCAAGACATCTTTCACAATTAAAGCATATAAATACCAAACAGTGCAAAATTTCTACTGAATATAAAAGGATAGAGATTAGAAATGCTCATGTTGGTTTTGCAAATTGATGAATGATTGATGAAATCCATTTGCTAGCTTTGTTGTTGAAGGAGGTTCTCTTAAGTGTGCTCAATAAAAAGATCATGAATATCTCATGTGAATAAACGAGAGTCTTGGCTCCTTGAATGCTATCTCATCTGAATATAGACAGTAGCCGGCTTCAATCCTTTGACTTTTATTTATTGAATTCATCTATAAAGCATATCTCCACTGGATTCAAGAGGATTTCCTCTTCCTTAGCTTCAACGTGACTGAACATCAAAACATCTTTCCTGAATGTGATAGTTTCTCCTTGTAGTGCATTAAGGAAGACTTTTGCACAGACTTAATTCTCCTACTACAATTGTAAAACTTTCTTGCAAGAGAGAATTATTAGTGCAATCAACATATTACTTTCTATATAATCTTTTCAAATTAAGATAGTGAAAGGAAAATGTGATATTAACTCATCATCAAAACTAATAAAACATAGTAAATGCCGATGAGTATGCTTAAAATGGTTTTCTTCAAATAAAGGAGATGAGCTATTAAGATATGAAACACATGTGAATGTGAAGCTCCCCCTAATGAATGCATGGCTAAAATGTGAAGTTCCCTTTCATGATACCAAATAATAATGAGACACCAAATGTTATGAGGTTTGGAAATATCTTTGCTCACAACATGGTACCTCGTAATTGAGAACTTTCAAGTTCACTCGGGTGGACTTGAAATTGGTATGAAGAAATCACTTATGCTTTTTATGATGATAAAAATTTTTAAAGCATAAGGATCATTTTAAAAATGAGTTTGCTTAGGTTAAACTTCATGAAATAAAATTGAATGAATGAAATCAAGTTAGCCTAGCATGATTCGATATATGCATACTATTTCAAAATACAATACCTCACTCAAGTAATATCGTAATTACTTGAGTCATAATCATTTGTAATCCATAGATGCATCGCTGGCTAGCCAATTATCTTCCCAGATTTGATACATAAGAATGGGTTTAAGCTTATCTTCCCCCTTTTTTTTTTTTAATGCAAGAGCGAGAAGATCCCGCAAAACAAATATATGTTCTTTGGTACCCGATGTTCCTTGGGTCACAAGATTAGACATGACAACTCTTATGAGCTCTCTTACAAGATGAAACATATTATATCTGAGCACAAAGTATATCAGCAATAATAGAATCCAATTAATTGATGTCACAAAACATACATGTCAATTAATAAATGATATGAAGAGTATCGTTTCTCAATGAAATTTGAAAGTACACTTTAAGCAAAAAAAAAAAAAACATGTCATTGATAAAATGCATGTAAGTTGAAGAGCATAGAAAATCTTATGCATAAGATAAGAATTTATCAACTCACAGTTCAAGAATGAAATCAGATTTTTCAAGAATGATAATGAAATATGGAAATAGTTTCAAATCTCAAATGTTCTTTCAGACATTAATGATATATTAAGAAATAAAAACTTTCATGAATGAAAGATTCTTTTTTTTTTTTGGAACATGCTTGAAAAACAATGCTCACATTAAACATGGTGGAAGTCAACATGTTAAAGAATAAATCAAAATGCTTCAAGATTAAGAGAACATGTGAAACACTGAAGTTTACATGTAGAGGAATTCTCCCAAGAGCAAAAGTCATAAAAGTAAGGCATTATTGAAGCATGCTTTGCACAATAGAAATATATGAGCACAATGACTTTGCTATTGACCAAGAGATAATCTTTGGTGCTATTAATGATGCTTTGTGTGAGGAATTTGCAAAGATTATGCAGGGAGAATTTGAGATGTCTATGATGGGAGAGCTCAACTACTTTCTTGAGCTGCAAATCAAGCAGAGGAAAGATGGAATCTTCATCTCCCAAACAAAGTATCTCAATGATCTGCTGAAGAAATTTGGGATGGACAATTGCAATGGAGCTGATACTCCAATGAGTACAACCACATCATTGGATGCTGATGAAAAGGGCAAAGACTTCAATATCACAAAATATAGTGGGATGATCGGTTCATTGCTCTATCTTACAGCAAGCCGCCCTGACATCCAATTCAGTGTAGGAATGTGTGCAAGGTTCCAATCGGCTCCCAAGGAATCTCATGCTGAACATGTGAAGAGGGATTTTCAGATACCTTGCTGACACAAAGACAATTGGATTGTGGTTTCCCAAAGGTCAACCTGAACATTTGGTGGCATATTCAGATTCAGATCATGCCGGCTACAAGACTGATAGAAAAAGCACAAGTGGTCAATGTGAATTCTTTGGCAATTCACTTGTGTCTTGGTTTAGCAAGAAGCAAACTAGTGTGGTTGTGTCCTCTATAGAAGCTGAATATGTGGCTGCCTCAAGTTGTTGTGCTCAAGTATTATGGCTTAAGCAACAACTTGTTGACTTGGGAATCAACTTGAAGGAGATCCCGATATTGTGTGACAGCACAAGCACAATTAGCTTGGCAAAGAATCCAGTTTAGCACACTTGGACCAAGCATATTGATGTGAGACATCATTTCATAAGGGATCACGTTCAGAAGAAAGATGTCAAAGTCATGTTCATCCCAACTCACATTCAACTTCCTAATATCTTCACCAAACCATTGGCCAAAGAGCAATTCAATTTCATAAGAAGAGAATTGGGAATGGTAAATCCCAATGAATTGTAAGAATTTCTTACTCACTTAAATGTTAGTCATGGTTTTGATGATTATTAGTTACTGACTTGGGCATCAGAGTATCTAGTTGTGTTTTATGCAGGATGTTCAAAAATCTGATGTTTACCATTGAGGGGAGAAAACTCGAGTTTTGTGGAAAAAAACTCGAGTTTTGCACTATTCTATCGAGGGCCAAAGAGCAATCCTGAAATCAAGAAAGGGAAAACTCGAGTTTGTAAGTTGAAACTTGAGTTTCGGAATGGCCATCGGGGAGAGAGAAAAATTTTAGACTTTTGAAGAAGCTGAAAACTCGAGTTTGTAAGTTGGAAACTCGAGTTTCCGTCAGATAGAGAGCAATAAAGTTTTGAAGAATGGTGAAAACTCGAGTTTTCATACTGAAACTCGAGTTTTGGTCCCAAAAGTTCAAAGGTTCACGGTACACCTTTGAAGTCCAGGTTAGTAACCATTCATCAAAACTCGAGTTTTAGTCGTGTCTATTTAATTGAGTTACTGTTCAGTTCTTCGAAACTCGCTTCAAAACTCAAGGTTTGCCCTAGATTTCACTGTTCTCTCTCTCGACTCCTCTTCACCATTTCTCCAAAATCTTGCAATTCCTTCGATCAAATCTCTCACAAACCCTAGGATGTCTTCATCTACACCCTCCAAATCTACCCAAAGCGTTCCTAACCCTAAGGGAACCCCAAATCCATCAACCACTCCCTCAGAAAGACCAGTGAGGGTCAAGACTCGCTCCACACGCCTACGCTATGGGATTGATAAATCAATTAGAGGGATTCCAGACGAGATTCCTCCACCCAAGTTGTCTACCCCTAAAGCCAAAGGAATTTCCATCGATGGTGCTTCAGAAGGGTGCACAAAGAAGAGACACAATCTAGAAGCTTCTCCAAAAGAAAGAGGGAAGTCGAAGATGCCAGAAGTTCCAGAAATTCCCAAGCCTCCTAAGGCAAAAAGATCCAAGACGTCTTCGATTCCTGAGAAGGGGCAAGCCTCCTCTGTACCTGAGCAGACTCAAGAAGAATTTTTTCCCCAAGCCACTACATTTGAGGAAGATGCAATTATAGAGATTTACAAGCACGAATCTGCTCCAGATGGTTTCTTCACAGATGTCACTCAATTGACTACTGAGGAAGGTATAAGATTTAAAGATTTCTTCCTAAGAAAACAATTCTGTCCTTCTGTGTTGGTGGACTTGGCCAAGTTGAAAGAAGACCATAATTTGGATCTTTCACCTTGGTTAAAAGACTATGAGTCGTTTGTTTCCATTACTGCTCCCTTCACACCCAACATCGTTAAAGTCTTCTACTTTAACATGGTGTCTGATAATCTCTATGATGTTGAGGATAGCCTAGTAGAGGAGCGAGTTACCACAATGGTGAAAGGAGCTGAGTTCACCATTTCTGCTTCTGTCATAAATAAAATTCTAAAGATTGCCAACCCTCCTCCTATCCTTGCAATCCCGTTGAGCAATCGTGATATTTTCACCACATTGTGCCCAAACGCTCCATTTCCTGCTAACCAATCTCATACACTTTCTTTCAAACCGGCTGATATGTCAAGTATCAATCGAATTATTTGGTACATTTACTGCCGAAACTTCATTTAGAAGGGAGGGAATTTCACACACTTCACACAAAAAGACTACCCCCTCTTTGCAGCCTTTGTGAGACAGACTAAATTTGATCTTGGTCACTGGATCTTCCAAGAGATGATCAAGTTTAAATTTTCATCCAGGCGTCCCTCTCACATTCCTTTCCCTTCTTTGGTCTCAGTGATACTGTTTTATCACAAAATCTGGCACCTTGGCTCCCCAGACACCATTAAGAAGCCAGTAGTGTTTGGCAAGAATCAATTGAACTATATGAAGCTGATCTTGGAAGCTGAAGGCTCAGATCAATCTCAGGCTCCCTCGAGATCACAGACTCGGGCTACACACTCCAGAGCTCAAGAAGCTCAATCTTAGCCCTCAATGCCTTCTGATATTGAGTCTCGCATCAAAGGGATTATGGATAGAGCAGTAGCAGCTATGCAAATCAGAATTGAGTTTGAGATGGGAAAATTGGTGGCTGAGATCACACGTGGCAATAATAAGATGATTGCCTTTCAGGACAATTTGAAGTTTCAGGTAGAAAGTCACTCTAGCCAGACCAAAGAATTGAAGAAGCAGATAGAGGATGTGCATAGTAAGCTTACTGATCAAGTTATTGATCTTGATGCCAAAATCTCATCTCAGTGGGTCACCAACATAAGCACCAATGACAAGGTTGAGAAAATTATGGCACATCTTGGGATTGGGCTCTCATCTGTTGGTGGTCCAAGTTCATCCTCGCCCAAGCCAGAACCTGAAATTTCTTCCCCATCCTTTACTTTTCCCTGTCCTCCTATCCCTTCTTCATCTCCAGCATCTACTTCCACTCCATCCACTGTTATTCTTCCTTCTCCCACTACTCCAGCCACAGTCATTTTACCATCTCCTTTTACTCCCTCAACTGAAATTCTTCCTCTCAGCTCCCCCTCTCCAAGCACTCCTGCCACTGAGCCTTTCAATCTCCATTCCCCCCAGCTCCTCCCCAATTTGACGATGATAAAGGGGGAGAGAATGTGGACTAGAGTAGACAGAATTTGAGTTTTAAGCTTTGGATTATGTTTTAGTTCATATATTTTGAGTTACGTTGTGTAAATCTTTAACTTTGGATCAATGAAATTGCGCTTTCATGCTTCTGTTGTTTATCTCTGAATTTGTTCTCTGTGCTTTTAACAAATTTGCAATTTTAATACAAATCTTCTCAAATTCTTGAAATCTTGGTTTACAAGTGTTGTCATCATCAAAAAGGGGGAGAATGTTAGTTCTATATGTGTTTTGATGATTACCAACAATTGTAAACACAAGTTAAAGTTTTGTCTTGGTAAGTTGAAAAACTTATCTTGTCAAGACAAAACTCGAGTTTTGGTTTCAAAAATCGAGTTTTGTGATTGACAGAGAGTTGCTCGATTTTCTTAAAAATGGCAAAACTCAAGTTTCCATAAGGAAACTCGAGTTTTGGGACTTACGAGAGCACTTGTTTTTCACTTCAGACAAAACTCGAGTTTTATTTTGGAAACTTGAGTTTTGGTCTTCACAAAGACTACATGTTGATTTCGAGAAAGCAAGAGAGTCTCCGACGTTTTGAACTCAACTTTCACTCTTTCAAAGTTTTCTTTAAGTTAAGAGAAAACTCGATTTTGGGTCTCAAAACTCGAGTTTTGACTTGACAGAGAGTTTTCAAAGTTATGGAAACTGAAGAGTGAACAGGCTCAAAATCCTCAAATTTTTCATTTAAAAATGAAAACTCGAGTTTCACTTTGGAAACTCGAGTTTTAGCCAGTCAGAGAGTTTTCAAGTTTTCAACGTTTTCATCCTTAAAATGAAAACTCGAGTTTTGGTTTGGAAACTCAAGTTTTGCTCAGACCGAGAGCTCTGAAACTTTTTCACGTTTTCACACTAAAGTGAAAACTTGAGTTTTGCTTTGCAAACTCGAGTTTCTGCCAGACAGTGAGCTTTGAACATTTTCACATGTTTTCACACTTAAGTGAAAACTCGAGTTTTATTTTTGAAAACTCAAGTTTTGATCAAACAGAGAGCTTAAGATTTTTTCAACGTTTTGAAAACTCAAGTTTTGGTGTTTTGGACTTCCTTGTGCTATTTTCATTAAAAGTCCAAAACTCGAGTTTTGGTTTGAAAACTCGAGTTTTGAGATTCACTTAAACTCTGGTCCAAAAGCTCAAAACATGACTTTGCTCTCTGGAAGAAGAAAACTCGAGTTTAGAGTTTGAAACTTGAGTTTGGACTTAGTGCACAGTTGAAAACTCGAGTTTTGATGAACAAACTCGATTTTCCATCACCGATTTTGAAATTCGAATTTAATGATTTTACAAATCTTTCTTGTTTGATCTTAATACCTTCCACGATTATTCTCTACTATTCCTAGCTATGTTTAACCACTTTATTAGTGAGTTTCAGATTGTTTAGAGAATGTTTATTGAAGGATAATGCAAAAGCAAAAAGTGACGTCAGCACATTTAATGAAAACCCAGAAAGTTACACAATTCTGGACAATCCACCTACACATGTTTGTTAAGCATTTAAGAATGATTTCTACAACAAGCAACTACTTCTCCAATGGATTAATTCAGAGGAAGTCAACTCTGAACATTTTATCTAGCTGTATTAAGTGGAGATTAGAGAGAGAAGATGCCAAAAACCACTTCCTAACCTTGGCTGAACTTCTCCAACGGATCTATTGGGAAAGCAATGGTCATTTAATGATCTCTGAGTATAAATAGAGTTGCATTCAAGTCTTCCCAACAATTACAACAGCTGAAAACGAAATTCATTCAAGTCTTGCATTTATTCCTTCAGTTTTCAACTGTGTAATATCTTTTGATACATAAGCTTCAGTGTTTATCATTATTCACTCTTAGAGAGGGTTTCTATCTATAATTCATTTATTGTAAAGAATCACAAGTCAAAGGGACTTGGTGATTTGGGAGTTCATTGATTACAACTTGTAAGGGGGAGTGAGTTCTAGTGAGAGAATTTCTTTTGAGTACAGAGTGTGTAATCTTTGTGATAGTGGAAAATCCCAGAGAGTCTAGGGACTGGATGTAGGTCAAGTTGTTAGGACCAAACCAGTATAAATCTTTGTGTCCAGCTACTCTTCTCTTTGCTCTGTTCATCTCTGTTTTTATTACTTGAAAACAGAGTCATCTTCGAAAATTTTTAGAATACCCAATTCACCTCCTCTTGGGTATTCAGCTCCACTTTCACTGTATTCTTCGATCTTCCCTATTGGCACAATCTTGATGTGAGACACTGTATTGATGTCATGCACGTGGAGAAAAACGCATGTGATAGTATTGTTGGCATGCTTCGCAATGTACAAGGTAGTTCCAAGGATGGTGTGAAGGCAAGATTGGATTTGCAAGCAATGGGAATACGTGAAGAGTTATATCCATCGCCATATGGGAAGAGAACGTATTGTCCCCCGGCTTCTCATACTTTGTCTAAGGATGAGAAACGAAGTTTTTGTGAGTGCTTACATGGCACAAAGGTTCCCTCAGGGTATTCTTCAAATTTTAAGAGGCTTGCATCGATAAAGGACTTGAAATTAGTAGGCCAAAAATCTCATGATTGTCATGTCTTCATCCAACAGCTACTCCCAATAGCTATTCGAGGTATCACCAAATATGATCTTCGGGTCGTTTTGACTAGACTTTGTGTCTTCTTCAATGCGGTTTGTGGTAAAGTTTTTGACATTGAAAAGCTGGATGAATTGGAGAATGAAGGATATCCTATCTTGTTCCACCTTGAGAAGCTTTTTATTCCTACATTTTTTTAACATCATGGTTCATCTAATTGTTCATCTAGTGAGGGAGATAAAGTTGTACGGCCCTATCCATTTACAGTGGGTGTACCCAATTGAAATATCTATGAAATTCCTAAAAGGGTATGTGAAGAACGCATACCGAATGTAAAGCATCTATTGTTCGAAATATGTTTCTATGAAGCCATGGAATTTTGTCAAAATTATTTGGCCAAAGTAAGACATATTGGGCTTCCAAAACGTCGCATGATTCAAGAGGGTAGACAAGGGGCTTCAATAAAGAGTGTGGATCCCGATGAATTGTCACAAGTCCACTTATACATCTTGAATAATGTTGATGAAGTTCAAGCCGATAGCTGCACATAAAGAAGCTGTAAGGAAAGGAAATCATCGAATGACTGAACAAAGATTGATTAGGGAGCATAACAGAAGTTTTGCAAACTGGTTCAAACAAAAGGTCGAGGGAGAGGAATGTATTTTTGATACAATCAAATGGTTAGGACGTGGTCTTGAGGTTGATATCATAAGTTGAAATTCGTATGTGATCAATGGTTATACATTTTACATGAGGTCCCTACATGATAGGAGCACAAATCCGAAAACGGTGGTGTTATGTTAGAGGCTAAATCTATGCACTTCTCCAGTTCGAAAGACAAGAGGCCTTTATTGGCAGTCATGCCATATTATGGGGTTATTGAAGAGATTTGGGAGGTGGACTATGTGAAAATTAGATCTCCCATTTTCAAATGTAAATGGGTTAATGTCAATAATGGTGTTCCGATCGATTGGCTAGGATTTACATTAGTCGATGTCAATGGTAGAAGTTTTGGAGATGAACCTTTTATAATGGCAGACCAGTGCAAAACAAGTGTTCTATATCACCGATCAAGAAACTAAAATGTGGTCTATAGCTCTCCAAGGAAAAAGGGTCATTGATATTGATAAGGAAAGTCATTCAAATTATGGTCTTCCTGAGAGTACTCCTTTTTCAAGGGGTCTATCGGACATGAACGAAGAAGATGAAGCGGAAAATGAACCCGACATAAGAAATGATTATCAAGAAGGGATATGTGAGGATATCACTTTATAAAAGAGTCAATTCATAAGGTAATATTCATATGCAGAATTCTTTGAAAACTTTAAGGTTTTACCTATATTATATTCCTTCTATGTTCATAAACAATGTCACTGACTATGAAGTTTGTTATTATTTCTGACTATTAAGTTTGTTATTATTTTATTTTTGTGGCAGGATCCGATCCAAATGGACATGTTATAAAAGAGGATGTTACGTTGTTGGTGGGAATCAAATGAAGACATGGTGAATATTATTTTGGGCATGTTTGTTGTATTTGTAACTTATGGTATTTTAAGTAAGTTATCTTATTGTATTAATTAATTTAGGTGTTGTAGTCATAGTATAATAATTAATTAAGAGGCCACATAACTCATGGTGAATAATATTTGTATTATTTTTCCCAATTCAATTTATTCAATAATTGTTCATAGCTTGAAGCTTAAAGTATCGACTTTTATGTGCTGGATTGGGTGGTGGATTTGTGTGTAATACAATCAGGAAGAACAGAACAAGGAAAAATTCGGGAAAATTTAGACCGCAAATAAATACGCCGGTCTTAAATGGTCAGCTTTTAAGACCGGATGTATTTATATGTCCAGTCTTAAAGGTCAGGTGTACACATTTAATATTAAGCTCCGGTCTTAAAAGTTGGTCTTTTAAGACCGGTAAATTTATACATGCGGTCTAAAATAAAATTTTTAAGACCGCATTTATTTATCATCTAGTCTTAAAAGTCATTCTTTTAAGACCGCGTATAATTAGTCGGTCTTAGAAGCCGCTAAGTTTAAGACCGTATTTATTTTTGTCCGGTCTTAAAATTCGATCTTTTAAGAATAGCCTAGTTATTAGCAAGTCTTAAATGTCCGGTCTAAAATATTATCTTTAAGACCGGTCGTAGTCCGATCTTAAATGTAGACTTTTAATACCGACTGGAACAAGACTGGTCGCGGGTCCGGTCTTAGAAGCCTCTTTTGTCCAGTTTTAAAAGTCTTTTTTGCACTAGTGTTATAATGAATCTACTTAAGGGAATCAATATTTCAAAATGTAAATCTTCTTTTTTACATTAGATAAGTCCAGTCAAACATTTGAATCAATCAACCATTTATGGCAGGATTACACATGTAATTCCCTTTCATACAATCAAACCAAACAAGCCATACAAATCAAGGGAAAACTAAATCTGGGAATAAGGTGTGATGTTTTAGGGTTTATTTGGATTAATATTTGTAAATATAACGTAACTTTTATATTCCAATTGACTTTGGTGAATTGAAGTTGGGGTAAAAACTAGTCAAACAGCTTAATGTGATTTATGGTTTGATTGACTTTTATGAAAATGTTTTTTTGATATAAAATTGTTTGATTGATATGTCAAAAAGTCAGTTGCACAATGTCTAAACATAAGTAAAAACCAAAAATTCAAAAGTAAAAGATCAGAATAAGTTGCTTCAGCTTTAAAGTGGTTTTTAGGGCAAACGCACTTTATAAAAAGGGTTAAGCGCAAATCTACCTTGGAAATATATGAGAAAGAGCAATGTTACTCTGAAAGTTTTTTTGGTTTTAATGTTAACCTGAAAATCTCAAAAGTAACAATGTTGCCCTTGAGTTAACAAATAATAAGTTTGACCGTTAAATCCTATATTTCACCAATTTATGCTAATACACTTGCCAAGTTAGGAGATGGCATGGTAGCCATTTAATAAATTTAAGAGTAAAAATAAAAGAAAAACACAAAATACGTAATTACCCTCACTACAAGAAAAACTATCATTTGTCACGGTTCATCTGTAGTGGCCATAAATAACCGCTACAAATTCATGAATTTGTAGCGGTTATTGACGAAACCGCAACAAATTAGTAGCAGAAGCATTGGTGCCAAAGCGTGGGCTTTTTTACAACGATATTTGTAGCGGTTACCCTAATATAAGTTGCTACAAATGTGGCGCTAGCTTGGCACATAATGGCTCGAATGTTTGTGGCGTGGCATTTGTTGCGGTCTTTTGGTAATAACCGCTACAAATTTGGCGCAGCGTTGGCGCAAACTTTGTCGCGATGAATTTGTAGCGGTTACATGGGAAGAACTGCTACAAAAAGTCAAAACGACATAGGTTTGTCGCGGTTCAAAGTAAAGCGACGCTCTAACCACGTCAAATCCTACAATTTTGTAGTGGTTTTTAAGTCAACTGCTACTAATATTTACGCTATATATAGGTTACTCTATTTGTACCTCAATTATAAATATTTAAGAAATTCCTAAATCTCAGCTTGTAACTGAATGAACTATCTCAACTCGGTAGTCGAAGACATGTAGATATCTGCAGCTCTGATCTCTTATCTCGAGAGATAAGTGCTGCAGATATTTGCTTCTCTCATCCTTGAAGCCGAGGCAGTTCCTTTAGTGATAATCCATATTTAATTATTTCTTTGACGTGAAGACTTCTACTCTTCTGACGATAGTTCAACATGCAGCCGAAGATTGGGTTCCAATATAGTCACCTTTCTCTCATGAAAATATCTATAATCAAAATGAGTCAGTGAGTTTTTCGTGGGAGATTAGTGGCTATACTGAATCCAAATCTTCACAGGCATGTTGGACTTTTTTCAATAAACTTATTATTCTTAATTTATTACTCCCGACTTTTTTGGAGAAATTAAATAAACAAATTAAATTATTTGAGAGTTTTTTTTTTTTAAATATTGTCACCAAACTAATTACTTTGACTAATAAACTAATTAGTTTGGAATTTTTTTTTTGTGCAAAAAAATGAATTTTGTAGCGGTTAAACTAACAAACCACCACAGAATCTGAACTGGCAATCTTTTTGTATCGATTTTACAAAATAATCGCTACAAAACGTAAAAGGTCAATTATTTTGTAGCGGTAATGTAACTGGCTAACTGGTACAAATAATCATGAAGAATGAGGTAGAATAGTCACGGTTTATGAAGCGGTTAGTTAATTACCGCAAAAAAATTATGAAATTTGTAGCGGTTATGTTATATAATTGCTACAAAATGTAGCGGTTTTTAACCAGCCTCCCTCATTTTGAATGATTCACGCGCTTGGATTTCATTTTTCACCTTTTAACTTTTCAATTTGTAGTGGTAAGAATTTAAACATTATGGTTTCTAACAATAAGGGGAAAGGGAAATCCATTTCACGGGAGAGAGTGCCTATAAAAGGCAGCAGTAGTAGAGGTCGAGGTCGTACGAGAGGGTGTGAGGCTCTGCCTATCCCTCCGCCCACTCAGGCGCGGAACGACTTTGATGAACTCTTCATCGATGAGCCAATCCTAGGCATAAAGACCGTAAGGGGAGAAGGAGGCGCAAGCTTGTTGTTCAGCGAACATCGACAAGAATGAGAAGATCCAAATTGACATTCCCATAGCCGAGGCAGAGCGGTTTGTTGACGAGGAGAATGAGCAGGACCAAGGGAACCCCCGACCGTCGTCTTTGCATTTTACCGGATTTAAGGTGGAGGTTGAAGGTAAATGTAATTAGTTTTTTGACAAAAGTTAAATTTAAATTTGTTACGTTTAATTAAATATTATTTAAACGCAACACAAACATGTTTTTATAATTGTGCAGATACACATGGGAACACCAGCAGGAGAACACTGGATGTTTCCGGGATCACTTATCTGGATGGGTATCACGTCGTAGTCCCCTAGAACGTGGACACGAACCAACCGATCAGCAATGGTGGTCACCTAATGAACCGGTTCCTGTCAAAATTTGGTGGGAGTTGGGCATGGTTCTTGATCTACTTCCATGATTGGAAGCATGTTCCAAAGGATAACAAGGACAAAGCGTTCACTAACATTGTGCAGGTAAGTTATGTTGCTTAATTAAATTTTACATGTTAATAGTTATGATTTGTGGTTTATTTATTTTTTATTTCTTAATCAATTAATTACTAATTAAATTATGATATAGAAAAAGTTTAACGTGCGAGGCCCCGCGAAGAGGTACGTATTGCTGAAAATAGGGGAAAGGTGGAAGAGTCGAAGGGGTCCTCTCTACACCTAGCAAAATGGAGATGGGACGATTCCTCTGTAGCAATTGATCGAGAGCGTCCAAAACGGTGTGGACCCAAATGACTAGGGTGCCTTTTGTCCAATATAGGAGGAATGCAGAGGGACAGGTACATTTTATAATTAATCATAGTTTACATTTGGTTTAAATTAATTAATGGTTTAACTTAATTTATATTTTAGATGTACTTGAAATATAGTTTAAATATTAGTTAAATTATAGTTTAGATATAGTTTAAATATAGTTTAAACTTTAAATATAGTTTACAAGATATCAAAATAATAATTAATTTAACTTAACATTTTGTTTGCTCCTCCTTGCAGGCTTTGTCATAGAGGAACACCAGAAGCAGGGCACAGTAGAGGGTCAATCACACGGTAGGAACAAAGACGTTTGCTGTAACCTACAGTGAGATGGTATGTTGAAAGTTAAATTAATTTTTGGTTTAAATGATGATTGTTTTATTTTTGAAATAACAAAGTTTATATTCTTTTAATTGTTTCAACAAGCAAAGGCTCAAGAGGAGAACCGTCAGATGGACTATGGGCAACTATTCACACGCACGCATAGACACCGTGATGGGACACCGACTTCAGAGGCGGTAGAGGAGATAATAGTAAGCTACAAAAAAAATTATATGTATATTTAATTTTATACATTTAAATTGAATTAAATTGTTTCATTAATGTTTTATGAAATCTGTGCGTCAGGCCCGGATTGAGCAGAGTCAAGCAGATCTGTGAGTGTCGAAGCCCTCAGAGTCACGGGGTTGTGGATCCTACGGCCCCATTGAAAGATGCTGTGGGCCCAGTCGAGCATCCTGGCCGCGTTAGGGGTATGGGGCTAGGCGACTAGGCCTAGCATGGTGTACGGTAAGGCCTCCTGCTCTAAGGCCGAAACCTCTGGCTCAAGAAGGCCACCACTGGAGACGATTGAGGCAATGATTGCTGAGAAGGTTGCTGCGCAGATAGCCGAGCATGCTGCCAGGAATAGGCGCATGTAGGAGAGATACAACTGTTGGTACGCTAGTCAAAGGTAGAGCTGGGATTTTGTTATCGGGGCCTTGACAGAGTTGTTACCTCACAGACGATTTCCATCTCCCGAGCCTCCCTTTCCGTTCATCTACGAGGATTATCCCCGCGTGTTGCTGCTGATGACGAGGGCATTGTTACCTCTGGTCGTACACACACCCCTTGAGACAACCCCCCAAGACAGGACCTGATCATTAGGCTCTTGATAGTTAGTTTTTATTTGCTCTTCCCAATTGAATTTGTTTGTTCTCTTTTTATGTTATTTGGTTTGTTGATAATTTTATTTCTTTAAATTAAATGTTATCTTTTATTTTAGTAGGTTCTTGATATTGGAGTAGTATTTGAATACTTATATTTCATTTATGTTAGGTTATTAATTAATGTTACCTATAATATAAATTTATTATAGTTAAATAAAAAGGATATTGTAAAATAATAAATGGAGTTAATAATTAGTGAATAAAAAGATATTTTCTAAAATTTTAAATAGTTAAAATTTGTAGCGGTTAGTACGAATCAACCGCTACAAATTTGAATTTAAAATGAAGAAAAGGGTGCAAAATTTGTCGCTTTCTTAGAAAACCGTGACAAATGTACATTTAGTAGCGGTGAAAGTTGTGGTTGATTAACCGCGACCAAGTCTTTGGGAGGATTTTTCTCTATTCAAATTGGTACCGGTTGTAGTTGTGTAATACCCCAAAATTTTTAACAATTTATAATAAATCAAATTTGGGAAATGTTACCGCCGCACTTGTATTAAGACAAGCGCAAGGCTAATTACATTAAAATGAAACCAAAAACCGAGGTTTAACTACGGGGAAAATGTCTTAAGTATTTTACAAAAATTTCGTAAACTCTAAAGCTAGCTAGAAATCTTTGAGTCGTTATCCTCACTACCCACTGCTAACCTCGTCCTTTAAAACTTGTTTCACTGAGTCTCTGCTCCCCGAAGGATCATCATAGTCATGCAAACACAAACATCAACAAAAGCTGGTAATCCTAATCATAACACCACTCATACAGCCCAAACATAGCAATCAAATCAAGTATATAATCATATATCAATCAAATCAAATATCAATTTCTATATTCATCACATACATTGACATCTAATCAAAACATTATTCGTTATTCTTATTAAATTCATGATAGACCCGGAAAACCTGCT
The DNA here is from genome assembly GCA_019022655.1 of Acacia acuminata. Classification (NCBI taxonomy): domain Eukaryota; kingdom Viridiplantae; phylum Streptophyta; class Magnoliopsida; order Fabales; family Fabaceae; genus Acacia; species Acacia acuminata. The sequence goes on along the minus strand of JAFJYI010000225.1, from coordinate 46,548 downwards.
AGTCTATTTAGTTTAGTGGGAAGAGAACCATGGTAGACCCGGATATCCTACCAGTCTACCCTATGACCCGGAAAACCTGCCAGTCACAAATCATCAAATTGGCCATAATCAAAAACATCTCTTGCTAGTGTGCACACCTCTTCTCAAAGTTGCTACTAGTATCCCGAGTTACCCTGCCGGACACCACTTTGAGAAGAACGGATATAATCGGTTCACATCAAATAATATATCGGAGGCATAAAGCCCAAAGGTTGTGTTCATCACTTTAGGAGGTACCATTCCCAAAGCTATCTTCCCACTATTAATTCATTACAATCACACATAATCAGGAAATTCAATCTTGTCACAGTCATCAAATTTTCATTGAATATATCAGTTGCTCAAGGCATCATAACTTTCCAACTATTCATGAGTATAATAATTTAAATATTCGATATAAGATTCAACTTTTTACTCAAATATCTATAACAGTAAAGACCAATTTCAACTATCATTCCATCATCATAAATTAGAGGGTATCAAGATCATATTATCCACAACTATTCAATAAGATTCATATTGTACTCATATATCACATCAAAAAAAAATTCATATTAAGCCAACCCTAGGATATACCTTGGATCATAATTACCCTATCCAAATTAACCTAAGACTTCTAAGGAACAAGATTACAGATAATATATTTCATACAAAACAACCCTATCAAAATTCCTAAGACTTCTAGGGATTAGGATTACCTATAATATATTCAATATGAAACAACCTTATGATATGTTTAGGATCAAAATTACCCCATCAAAATCCATATAAAATTATCCTAAGACTTCTAGTGATTAGGATTACATATAAAATATTCATACAAAACAATCCTATGAAAGTTCCTAAGACTCCTAGAGATTAGGATTACATGAACCTAAGACTTCTAGAGATTAGGATTACATATAATATATTCAATATGAAACAACCTTATGATATATTTAGAATCATAATTACCCTATCAGAATTCATATAAAATTAACCTAAGACCTCTAGAGATTAGGATTACATACAATATATTCAATATGAAACAACCTTATGATATATGTGGGATCATAATTATCCTATCAGAGTCCATGTAAAATTAGCCTAAGACCTCTAGAGATTAGGATTACCTGGTCTCCGTGTTCAATGACTTCTAGGAGGAGAACCGAGTAAGTAGAGAAGAGAAGCACGGTTGATAGGCAGAAAGAAATAAAGGAAGAAGATGAAAGCATGTTGTCACGACCTTGGAATTGAATCCCCTCGAGTAAGCAAGGAAAGGTAAAGAACACAAGAATTCTTTATAGAGAAAAGAAGAACTTAGAGAGAGAAAAGCTCTTGAACAACAAATGATTCAATTGCCTTGGATGGTTTGCAAATGAAGGAGGCATCCCCTATTTATAGCCTACAACCTCCTTAATCAATGGTCAAGATTAAAAAGATCCTACGGTGGAAAATGATTCTCCAGAGTTTTCCTAAGAATACATGAGAGTTCTAGAATTCTCTTTATAATTGTACAAGTATCCACAATAATGTAGAACTCTCTGGAATTCTCTAGAAAGCTCTATATTTCTCTCTTTCATGAAAGTTCTAGAATTCTCTTTATAATTGCACAAGTATCTACAATAATGTAGAACTCTCTGGAATTCTCTACAAAATTCTATCGATATCTACAATAATGTAGAATGTTCTAGAATTTTCTACAAAATTCTACCAATATCTTTAATAATGTAGAACTTTCTAGAATTCTTTACAAAGTTCTACCAGTATCTTCAATAATATATAACTTTCTAGAATTCTCTGTAAATCTCTACCAATATTTACAATAATGTAGAACTTTCTAGAAAGCTCTACCATTGTCTACACATGTCTACTGTATTCTATAATTCTCTACAAAATTCCACCAACATCTTTACTTGTCTATCACATTCCAGGATTCTCTAGAATTCTCTATAGAACTCTACTAATATCTATACTTGTCTACCACATTCTAGGAGCTTAAAGATTAAGGAAAGGAAACTTAATGGGTAAGAATCCTATGTTATTAAGGAAACTTATAGAGAAATCAAAGGAAACTTAAAGAGTAAGTAAGGAAAACTTAAAGGGTAAGAAACTTATTAATATTATTCTATTCTATTCTTTTTTTTTTGGGTTATCACAAGTTGTAGTTCACTAACCGCTACTAAATGTATTTTATATTCTTAGTGGTTGTGGAACCGCTACAAATTAATCCATGTTGCATTTAAAGATCTCGAAGCTTGCAGTGAAACTAATTAAACATTCTCTCTTCATTTTTATTATATCTTGGATTTGTTTGCTATTGTCATGGATCAAGTTGCTGCACAATTCTCCCATATATTTAGTGTGATTGAAAGCTTTATTAGATTTCGCCTTCTCTCCCGCCAGCATTAATGACAAGATCAAGTGTCCATGTTGTCGTTGCAAGTCTAAGAAGTGGCAAACACGAGGAGGTGCTATGGAACATCTTCTTCATAAGCCTTTCCCAGAAACATATACATTTTGGGAAGTTCATGGTGAGAAATGTGGTATGAGATAGGGGGATCATCTTCCTCGAAGCTCACAATTAGCAAATCAAGTAAATCGAAATGATCCAGTTAATGAAGCTATTTGCAATGCTTTTGGTTATCAAGACAACAACTTCATGGAAGAAGTTCAGGACGCAAAACCTGTTTTCTTTAGGAATGATGCAGCTCGGGAATTTTTCAACCTCATGGATGAGAGTGATCGTCCTTTGTATCGAGGTTGTCAGAAATACTCAAAATTATCTTTTCTGATCAAATTGTACCATATCAAGTGCTTGTATGGGATCACTGATAAGGCAATGTCGATGTTACTTGAATTACTATGAGATGCTTTCCCTAACGTGGACATTCCTACAAGCTTCTATGAGCCAAGAAGGTAATTAACAGATTAGGCTTGAACTACAAGAAAATGGATGCCTGCCCCAACGAATGTATGCTTTGTTGGGGGAGAGGATGCTCAGAGGGAGACTTGTAAGAAGTGTCATACTTCGAGGTTCAGGACAATTTAGAAGGGAAAAAAGTAGAAGAAGAAACCCACAAAGATTCTCAGGTACTTTCCTTTAAAACCTCGCTTACAAAGATTATTCATGTCGTCTAAGACAGCTGAGCGAGGTGGCATGAAGCTAACAAGAATAAAGACAGTAGACTCAAACATCCATGGGATGCTAAAGCTTTTGACTTAGACTTTCCAGATTTCACGGCAGACCCTAGAAATGTTCGTCTTGCTTTGGCGACCGATGGTTTTAATCCGTTTGGGAATCTTAGCACAAGCTATAATATATGGCCAATTATGTTGATACCCTACAACTTGCCTCCTTGGATGTGTATGAAACAAAGCTCCTTCATTATGTCCATGATCATTCCAAGCAAAAAGGCACTAGGAAATGACATCGATGTGTATCTCCAACCGCTTCTCACTTGGTGGAGTTTTCCTCGAGACGTATGACGGAAAAGACATTCAACTTGTGTGCGGCATTGATGTGGACTATCAGTGACTTTCCTAGACTGGGAACATTATCCGAGTAGAATGGCATACTGGCCTTGCGTGTCCAACTTGCAATTTTGACTCTGACTTAGTGCACCTTCCTCACAGTTGTAAGTAGTAATTCATGGGTTATCAAAGGTTTCTCGATGTTATGCACAGGTTTAGGTTGCAACGCAATCGTTTCAATGGGCAATAGGAAAGAAAAGGACCTCCTCGGAATTTATCCTGTTTAAAAATCATAGAGTAGCTTGTGGATATTGAATTTGAGTATCGGAAAAAAAGACAATCCAGCAAAGGCCGGGACAAAGACTGCTAGGCTTCTGGTTCTGCACCTCAGCAATGGCGGAAGATAAGCGTCTTCTTCACTCTTCCGTATTGGAAAGGTAATTTGCTCCGACATAGTTTGGATGTCATGCACATTGAAAAGAATGTGTGCAACAATGTGTTGTACACGATTCTAAACGAACTAGGCAAGTCAAAAGATCATCTTCAAGCGAGGAAAGATTTACGGGAGATAGGAGTTCGTGGAGATGTGTGGCCGGATGAGCATGACAGATTTCAACAGGGAAAATTCACCCTAACAAAACTGAATAAGGAAATCTTCCAAGCGACATTGAAGGCTATAAAAGTTATTGGATGGGTATTCAAGGAACATTTCACGATGTGTTGACGTGTAGGTTCGAAAGGTTGCTGGGCTTAAGAGCCACAACTCACATGTGCTTATGCAACAGTTACTTCCACTTGCCATCAAAAATATGCTGCCTCTCTATGTGTCGATCATTTTGGTCGAGTTGTGTCCTTTCTTCCGGAAGTTGTGTTCTAAAGTTTTGATCGTGGAGGAGCTCGTTCAGCTGCAACAGAAACTCATTCTTAAGCTGTGTCATTTGGAGATGATCTTTCCTCTATCATTTTTCATGGTCATAGTTCACCTGACAGTACACCTTGTTCACGAAACATCTTGCTGGCCCAGTTCACTACTGATGGATGTATCCTATTGAGAAGTACTAATTTAAAATTAATTACTTTACGATTACTTCCTAGTCACATATTTTAGCATTAATGTATCAACATTTTTCCTTCATTAGTTTATAGGTTTCTTGGGAAACTGAAGTCTTACGTGAGGAATAAGGAGTGGCCTGAAGGTTCAATCGCAGAAGGTTATATTGGGGATAAGGTCTTGTATTTTTGTTCCAGGCACTTTGATGACATTGAGACGTTATTCAACGGACCACCTCATGTAGATGATTGTCCTGAGCCAGAGCCAGAGCCATCAGCAACAGAGTTGTTAATCCCTCGTGTTGGTAAGCCAGTTGGTAGAACTGAGAACTTCAAATTGACGGCACTTGAGAAGTTTCAAGCACATAGACATGTTTTGATTAATTGCACTAAAGCTGAACTATACCATCTGTAAGGATTTCACACATATATATGTTATCCTATATTTTTCCTTACATGTTATACTCACATTTCATGGTCGCTTCGCATGTTTAATTACAGGGAATTCAGAAGTCATGTCAAGCGTCAACTAGGATCCGTACATAGACATCATCTAAAATTGATAGAAAGGTGCATAGAGAATTCCCGGGTTGGTTTAGGAGGAGAATAACGAATGACCATAACCTGTACTCACTAGAATTCAGAGCTCTCGCACTCGGCCCGCTTGACCACGCCTAAAGATTTACAACATACAATGTCAATGGTTTCATGTTTTGTACCATTTTATGAGATCAGTGATTGCTGACCCAAGACTCGGGCTTATATGGGACATTTGGGACGAGGAGTTATGTGAGCAGCAGTAACGAGAACATGCAATTTGGTGACATCTCGTATTATGGAAAGATGCTTGATGTGGTGAAGATAAGTTACCAAGGCCTTTTCACCGTGACACTATTCAAATGTTTGTGGGCGAATATGACAACGTCTGGGACTCATGACTGACGACTTAGGCATCCGATCGGTGAATTTTTCCCGGCCTATTCACACTGGTCAGTCTGAAGATTATGAGCCGTATATTCTTGCCTCAGAGGCCCATCAGGTTTATTATGTCACCGATGAAAGGCACAGGGATTGGAATATGGTGGTTCACTTAAAGCCTTGGGACCTTTACGACATGGGCATTGGTGATAACGTTGCTTATGAGAGTGAGCCATTACAACCTGCCAGTTTCGAAAACTTCTTCCCAGACGGTGATGACAATTTACCTATAGTTCGGTACGTTTCTTAATATACGCTTTAGGAAATAATAACATTTAACCAATGTTTTATTTGTGTTCAAATATATTCAACTCACACGTAACATTTTCTCCATACTTTTTTTGTAAGGATGGTGATGAAGATTGAGAGAAAAAATTATACTTACGAAGTTATCTGTAATCTTCTAATCTTTTTTTTTTAAAAAGAAACACAATAGTATTTGTAGCGGTTAGTAAACCGCTACAAATAGAGCACCCTAGACCGCTACTAAGAAAAAACTGCTACAAAAAGTGACACATTAACCCCAACAAAGTGATGCGCAAATATCAATATAAATACCTCCACCAAACCACATTTAATATGCTTAAGTTTACTTTTCTACACATGTTTTCTCTCCATTTTCTCTCATATTTCTACGTTTTCTCAAAATGGTTAAGTGTTTGAAGTGGGTAAGTGCTTTTCAACCAGATCAAATCTAGTGATTATTGAAATGTTTATTTTTTTCTTCTACCTTGCTGATACTAATTTTTGTTATTTTGTAGTTGCATTACGTATATTTTTCAACTTTCTTTCTACTTTCACACACATTTTTTTAGAATTAATATTATTTTAATTAACTTATAATTAGTTGTTTATACCTACATATTCTCATTGTTTTACACCTATATAATAACCTTATATATAATATAATATCATATTTTATTATCATTTGTTTTCTCCAAAAATATAAATTATTAATAATATCCAATATTTACTTAATTACTCTAATTATTGAAAAAATATATTATTTTTTTCAATTTTATTCATTTGTAGCGGTTTACCAACCGCTACAAATACGAACTTAAAATGGCACACCAAAAATCTTTTCCAAAAAAAATGAAGGGAATATTTTTTACAGTTTACAACCGCTACAAATCTAAACTAGCAAAATAGGCGGCAAAACTTTTTCCCGAAAAAAAATGGTGGGATTTAACCACTACAAATATTCAAAAGAATTAGGTGGATTTTTTTTTTCAAAAAAATGGCGGGAATATGTTGTCACGGTCAAAATACCGCTACAAAGTAATATTAATTAGTAGCGGTTATGTAACCATTACACATCTAATCAAATAAAATTTGTAGCGGTTAGTTAACCAAGACTAATGTCTCAAACAAGACCTCAGTGCAACCTCATATAGTGGTGGTCAATTAAAACCGACTACAAATATAGTAACAATCAAAGTATATGTAGTAGTGGGTTTGGTTAACCGCTACAACTGTGTTTGCTACTGTGTATTTTTAGCGGTTTACCAAATCGCTACAAATGTCATTTATAACGCCTAAAACCACTACAAATATGCTAATTTAACCGCTACTAATGTTCCTTTTTTTTGTAGTGCCTTGTTTCATGGTTTTTTTTTTTGGGGGATTGGTCCCCCTCATATTAATCACTTGACCTCCATTATTAGAGCTTCTTACTTGCTTCTTGAACCATACACATCATCTCACTCGTTGAATTAAAAAACTAGTAAAATCTTATAACAAGGCAACAATCCTCTAGTCTTAAATATAGAATAGATTTAACTTTTTTTGGAAAAATTAAATAAGTTAAATAAGTTACTTAATCATATTATTTGTTATGTATTATTAGATTATATATCATTTTATAAGTTATACAAAATAGTTTGAAGAAAAAATGATAAATATAAATATTTTAAAGTAATTTAATTAGCTTTCTTAATATCTTCAAATTAAAAAAAAAAAAAAGTAGCTCTATCTTATAGTTAGGATGAGAGGGACATCAAGCAAACACCAAGCAACCAATGTTGAAATGAAAATCCATATTTGTCTCCATCAAACGCCCAGCAATCATGGAAAATATGGACAAAATAATCTGATCAAATGGAAACCCACCAGATGAAACAAAATCTAGACAAAATCAACAATCGACCTCAACTTATATCTGGTTTGCCATCAAGAGAAGAGAACGCCGTCACTGGTAAGAGTGAATAAGAGGAAGGTGGAGAGGGAAAAGGATGTCGCACACTAAGTCTATATGAGTCAACTTTGGTAGTGCTTTGTCCAAAGAGGCCACTCAATCAATGTCAATAGAAGAATAAAATATACTTACCCTTTAATCTTTCCTTACCTTCTCTTTCTTTGCATATGATCCTCTGAAAGCTCACATTTCATTTCCTCCTTCACCCACTGTGTTTTTTCTTTTTGCTTGAAGCCATCTCCTCTATTTTTTGTTTACGTATGACTGAACAAGGAAGGAGATATAATCTTTTTTTTTCCCAAAGGGGAGTGTCGACTTTTCACCCCAATTTGCATATCCCTCATTGATCTATGTCCCTTCTCAGTCCTTTAACAAATTCAATGGGTTTCTGGGGGTTTAACAAATTTAACTAGTATTTAAATAGAATTGTCCCTATTTTATACTTGGTGCTTGATGGGATATATGTTAGCAAATTAAATTACGTCAAATTAGGCTGCACGTAGAATTTGAAAGAATTGGATTATAGTCACATACTCGATTAACTTGAAGCATTGGAATGTATACCTTAATTAAAGGATCTTAAATATTGAAAAATTACGCGCAGGTTCCAAGGAAAAGAATTTATCATAATAAAGTCCCTTGAAATCATGAAATTACACAGAAGTCCCTAAGGACTTATGTGTAATTATTTGTGAATGTAAAATTACCATTTTGGACTTTTGTGTAATTATTTTCAAATGCTATATTTACAACAGGAAAAACATATATTAACAACAACTATTGAAAACCAGAATTTTTTTCATTTCTCATCCAGAGGCTATTTACAACAACTCATATTTGAAACCTCGAGTATTATCGAAACCTCCGTGTTTTCGGCTTCCGTGAGCTAATGTTTTTCAGCGAGTTGAAAACCTCGAGGTTTCCATAGAAACCTCCAGGTTTGCGTTTTGGATCAAAACAAACAACCTTGTCATTTGCTCAAAACCTCGAGTATTTCCTAAAACCTCGAGTATTGTGGCAACCCGAGAGCAAATGAACCTGCACTCATCTTAAAACCTCGAGGTTCCTTGAGAAACCTCCAGGTTTGGTTTCATAGCATCTCTGCTGGGTTTCACACATAACGTGAAACCTCGAGGTTCCTAGATAAACCTCGAGGTTTGAGGTAAACCCAAGAAGCCTTCGTGATTGGAACATTATAAACCTCCGGTTTAATGATAAACCTCCAGGTTTGTGGTTTTTGATGTAAAAACGTGTTCAAACTTAAATGAGCAAACCTCAAGGTTTGTGGACAAACCTCCAGGTTTCTGGACGTAGTTTGAAATTTGAACTTAATGATTTTGCTATACCTTCGTGTTTGATCTCAATGCTTTCCATGATTATTCCTTATTGGTACTGGATATATTTAATCATCTTTTTAGTGAGTTTCGAATGGATCAAGTAGGTTTTACGGAAGGTTTAAAGTAAAAGCAAAAGTGATGTCGAACATTAAATGCTCAACCCGAAACTTGCACCCTTCTCGGTTAATCCATCTGTACACGGTTGCAAAGCATTAAAGAATGATTACTAAATTAAGCAACATCCTCTCCAACGGATTAATTTGCGAGAGTCAACTCGAGCATCAAACCACCGGACTAAGAGAGTTTCGAAAGAGAAGAAGACCTAAGTAGCTCACAACTTCGTGGATCATCTCCAACGGTGCGATTATCAATGCAACGGTCTATTAATGCTGTCTAGCTATAAGTAGAGCTGCATTCTTCTCAACGAACACAACAACTGAAAACGCACAAGCATTCAAGTTTCTTAACTACCTTTCGGTTTTCACTTGTATTCGTCTTTTGACATTAAAAGCTTCAAAGTTTATCATCATCTACTCTTAGAGAGAGTTTTTATCTCAAATCATTTATTGAGAAGAATCACAAGTCAAGGGGACTTGGTGATTTGGGAGTTCATTGATTACAACTTGTAAGGGGGAGTGAGTTCTAGAGAGAGAACTACTCTTTGAGTACATAGTGTGTAATCTTTGTGATAGTGAAAAACCCAAAGAGTCCGGGACTTGGACGTAGGTCAAGTTGTTAAGACCGAACCAAGATAAATTCTACGTGTTCAAATATTCTTCTTCCTACTGTTCATCCCCTCGTTTTCATTATCTAAAAACGAACGATTTCCAAAGTTTTTAAAATACCCAATTCACCCCCCCTCTTGGGTATATAGCTCCACTTTCAACAACAACAAATGCTATATTTAAAACAGAAAAAGCATATATTTACAACAAACTTTGAAAATCTGGATTTTTTTCATAGGATAAGGGTCTTAAATGCCATGGAAGTTTTCGTTCAGGAGCACTGGTAAGACGGAAGTTTTTTTTGGACCAAAAATGCCACCGAGGAGAAATTCTGCCAGGAAGTTTTCACTAAGGAGCAATTTTGAGTTTTCAGAAATTTTGCCCCGTAAGTTTTCACTAAGGAGCAATTTTGCCCTTCTATCTCCAAATATTAAATTTGACTATTAAATCAGTCAAAGACCACACATGTGATGCCTTGAAAAGGTCAAACTTGGAGCCAGAGAAGGAGATCCTTGAGATGTTGAACTCAAGGCAGCCAGAATTTATGAAGTCGAACTTGTTAAAGGGACTAAAAGGTCGATTATCACAAAACTCAAAGGAAGCATCACTTATGATCTAAGCAAATGACCAAATGCATAAACGTAAATATTATCACTATTGATTTGTTTTACTGAACCAATTTTTGGAACAATTCATTTCTCGTTTTGTGTTTCATTTGCGTTTTGTGACAGATCTTTCAGTCCCTTTGACCAGTTCGGCTTCACAAATTCTGGCCGCCTTGAGTTCAACATCTGAAGGATCTCTTTCTCTGACTCCAAGTTTGACCTTTTCAAGGCATGACACGTGTGGTCTTTGACTGATTTAATAGTCAAATTTAATATTTGGGGACAAAAGGGCAAAAAAATGCTACATTTTGTAAACTTCCGGGGCAAAATTGTTCCTGAGTGAAAACTTTTGGGGCAAAATTGCTCCTCAGCAAAAACTTCCGTGGCAAAATTGATACTTCCTGTGAACTTTCATGGCATTTTTTGTCCAAAAAAAACTTTCGTCTTACCAGTGCTCCAGAGGGAAAACTTCCATGGCATATAAGACCCTTATAACAACAAATGCTATATTTACAACAGAAAAAGCATATATTTACAACAAACTTTGAAAACTTGGATTTTTTTCATTTCTCACGTCCAGAGGCTATTTACAACAAAATGTTATATTTACAACAGAAAAAGCATATATTTACAACAACCTTTAAAAACTTGGATTTTTTTTTTCATTTCTCACGTCTAGAGGCTATTTACAACAATAAATGTTATATTTACAATAGAAAAGGCATATATTCACAACAACCTTTGAAAACTTGGATTTTTTTCATTTCTCACGTCCGTAGACTATTTACAACAATAAATGCTATATTTACAACAGAAAAAGCATATATTTACAACAACCTTTGAAAACCTGGATTTTTTTTCATTTCTCACGTCTAGAGGCTATTTACAATAAAAAAAATGCTATATTTACAATAGAAAAAGCATATATTTACAACAAACTTTGAAAACCTGGATTTTTTTTCATTTCTCATGTTCAGAGACTATTTACAACAATAGATGTTATATTTACAATAGAAAAATCATATATTTACAACAACCTTTAACAACTTGGTTTTTTTCATTTCTCACGTCCAAAAGCTATTTATAATAACAAATGCTATATTTACAACAGAAAAAGTATATATTTACAACAACCTTTGAAAATTTGGATTTTTTTCATTTCTCACATCCAGAGACTATTTCACTAGTGGAAAAAAGGGCTTTAAGACCGCCTCATTTAGACCGGAGTAATGACGCACCGGTCTTAATAGTATGACCGGTGGCAGTTTTGTAAATATAAAGAACTTCTTGGACCGCATCCTAATGAGCATCGGTCTTAATAGTATGACCGGTGGCAGTTTTGTAAATATAAAGAACTTCTTGGACCGCATCCTTTATCAATGAGTCTTAAATATATTATTTAGACCGCTTAACAAAACAAACGGTCTTAAAAATGTTATTGAAAAAAAAAAAAACTGAAAGTTCAAATTTCTTTATAGAGAAATCTCAACAGGGGCTGACTTATATTTTCTGCGGTCCAAAATAATGAGGAAAAAATTAAATAAACTTTTAAGACCGGATATATATAACAGGCGGTCTTAAATATTATACTTTTTAGACCGGACATAAATTGTGACCGATACTAAATAGTTTATTACTTTTAAGTTCGGAGTTTAATAAACGATGGTCTTAAAACTTAACATTTAAGAACGTCTTTTTAGTTCATCCGGTCTTAAAAATAAAGCGCCAAATATATTCTTCTTCGCGCGAAACGTTCCTTACGACTTACGTTGTCCCTTTGAACTCTGAAACCCCTCTTCTTGTTGTGAAACCACTCTTCCTTGTGCATTACCTCTCTTCCTCGCCCACGCGAAACGTTACCTTACGACTTACGTTGTCCCTCTGAACTCTGAAACCCCTCTTCTTGTTGTGAAACCACTCTTCCTGTTGCATTCCCTCTCTTCCTCGCCCACGTACCATTAGCCTCTATTACGCTCTCATTTGCTCAGGCATTCCTCTCTTCCCGTCTCGAAAATGAACGGTGAAAATGATTCCATTCGTGTTTCGGGAACGCCAGTTACTGGTGTGAGTCAGAACGAACCCTCTTCATCTGACAATGTGCCTCGTAACCGCCCAGCACGCCGTGGTAGAAGAGGCACAAGAATGATGGATGTAACCCTAAGTCGGACTTCTGGGTCAAAGCTGGAGATTCGTTTGATGAAAAGTTGTGACCTTTCGGTCTAATAAAAGCAAATATACTAGTTTTGTCGGCTATCTTGCACGCAGCAAGGTTAGCATCTTGACTGATGAGTGGAAAAATGTGGACTTCGGCAAAGTAAAGCAACCTATTTGGGACACTATCCGGCTTACATATAATGTCCCGACTCGAGAAGTTGAAAGACAAGACATTGTCTTATTGTGCTGATCGGTGGAGGAAGTTTAAGACCTCTCTCGCTAACAAGTATATTTTTGCCGAGGTTCGGCGACCAAAATCCTTGGGACAAGTACACATTTATTGATGAACAAACTTGGCAACAATTCGTTCAGCTGCGGACCACTCCTGAAGCTCCGGTGAGTTTATATTTAGTTTTTTTTGCCCTTTTGGTTGCTTATTAACCTGTCTTGATATGTGAATGTTATTGTGTTCATCTAATCCTGTTAGTTAAATTGTTTGGTGTGTGAATAGAAGTATACATTTCCTGCCTTTGTCTATGCAAGTCTGATATGTAAACCCTTAAAAGGTAAAATACTAAGAAGGTAATTAGGGAAATAATAATGGCATAAGAGTCAAGCCATTATTATAGTCTTAGTTCTTATAGTAGGTAGTGGTTAGACATTATTGTTGTTAGTTACTTACTATCTAATGAGGACTGCTGATCCCACTGGGATGCCTTAAAAAGGATCAAGTTTGTATTATTCTATAAGCATAATTCTCTTTTGTTTCTTAACCTATCTATCTAGCAATACAAGACATAGCTCCAATTTCTTCTACAATTCTACATCTTCCTTACATAAAATGTTGAAAATTGATGAATTGAATTTGACTAGTGTTTGAGGTTCATATCAAGCAGAAGTTCTCTAATTTCTGTTAGTGAGATGGCTGGAATTCATAATTAATAGTTGTTTTCAATGCTTGATTCACGGGAAAGAAGGGAACGAGCACGGGAGATAGGGAGAAAGAATGATTGCCCGCATAGGGCTTCTCGCGCGGATATGAAAAGGCTGAAGAATTGATGGCGGCCAAGCGGAAGAGATTGGATGATGAAGCGAATCCAATCCTTCTGCGGTACATGATCCACCATCTCCAATACGTCGCGAGGAGTTGTGGTTGCACATTCGGAAAAAGCCAAGCGGCGCCTACACGAGTGAACAAACTCGTGTAGTTGCTGAAAGAATTGTAAGTATCGTTATTGTTATTTTTTAGTTACTAAACATGTTTCATTACTAAGCTTCTCGTTATCTATATCTTACAGGAAGATCTTAAAAAGAAAGAAGCGAGAGGGATCTTTTGTGTCGGACGGGAGGAGTGATGTTCGGCCGTTGCGGCCGGAAAACCGGATCATGGTGGGCGTGTAAGGGGGATTGGAGGACGGGTAGGCTGAAGGAATACTTTGGTAAATCCAAACGCCATAGACAAAGTATGGTTACCGGGAGGAGATGGAACAGACGGTGGCCAAATTAAGTGAGGATGCGGCTCAAGAAGCAAGGCATCAATCCGAGATGAGCCGGATGAGGGAGGAATTGAATCGGATGAGCCGGATGAGGGAGGAATTGAATCGAAATCATCCGAATCCCTTCACACATTCACCTGCACCTGATAGCACTAGAGGGAGCTGCATTTTGAGCAAACCTTGTGACCTATATGTGGAGGATCGTGATAGTCTGCCGCACGATTAGTTGCAGACCACCACCAACAATGTTCCCTTCACACATTCACAAAAAAAAAAACTGTTACTTTGAAAAACTTTTCGCTAAATCAGTTTGAATGACAGAAATGTGCGAGAATAGTAGCACTAGAGGTGCTGCATTGTTGGACCTAATGAATCTTCTCTCTCAGTCGAGCAACCTTGTGACCTATATGTGGAGGATCGTGATAGTCTGCACGATTAGTTGCAAAACTATGACATGTCCACAACTTTACACCACCAACAATTGGGCGATGATGAAGTCGAGTGTCGGTTGAAAAGGTGATCATTGATGCACCTCTCCCTCTCCCAAGTTTGGTTTTCCCAACTTCCACAATTTATAGATCGAACTCCTTTTGGGTTTGAATTATATATCAAAATGATGCATTGAAGCTTGTGAGTCATGTCAAGGGAACCTTCATCTCTTGGCCGGTGAAGCTTGTACATGTCTCTACTCCTCCTCATCGAAGCTTCATCCCCTCCTCCTCAAGTTCCACCCCCTCCTCCTCAAGTTCATCCCCTCCTCCTCAAGTTCCACCCCCCTCCTCAAGTTCCACCCTCCTCCTCAAGTTCCATCCCTCCTCCTCAAGCTCTATCCCCTACTTTGCTAAGTTGATAATGACATCTATATAAGCACACGGAAAAAATATCCGATCTGGTGAAGATTGGATATTTTAAAGATAAATCGTGGCCTATGTCAATGAAGTATTAGGCGTCCCCCTCATCCTTATCTCGTTCAAGTTGACACCGTTGATGTTGAGTCCCTGCTGCTTCCTCGACAGGAGCTTACTGATGCAATTGTTCAAATTTTTATGAAGTAAGTATCTTTTGTCTATGAGTACATAATTTAAATGCATCGTTTAGACACACATACATATATACTAATTCCTTGATCGATGTCATTATTGTAGGTTATTGCATCAAGAATTGGTTCAAAAGGGCGGGAGCAACGATTTTGGATTCTTGTGCCCGTGTCTATTCAAGTCAAACATCCATGCGGGAGAGACAGTGTACATATCAAAGAGGGTGTGTGAAGTGAGAAGAAAGGTGTACTTGTTGCCATTCTTCCACAGGTACATATCACAAATCTTGTCTGCAATTCACTTAATTCTGCTACATATATCCCTGAGTATACTTTACTGCTGTGAATTTTCAGCCGCCACTGGCAATTGGTCCTCATGTGCATGGAGGATCATAAAGTTATCTTCTTATGCTCCACTCACAGAGAGCCATTGCCTTCGTTGACGCAGACCATCAACGAGTAAGCATGTCATTTTGATTCTCTTGTCGAAATCTCTGTTGTGAATTTTCGGTGAACATTATTGATAAATTTGTGATTTTGATGATAGTGCCATGAAGACCTTCCAAACCGAGGTAAAGATGAGGCGTCGGGCCAAAGACCCCATCCGGGACACACCGAGAGGTTGGTACAATATTTGTACACTTTGACACTGCCTTGTGAAGTTGGTCATTAAGCTATATATGCTCTTATATATATTTCTTGTTCTTTTTAGACCCGTCGGCAACCACCGGGGTCCAACTTATGTGGCCAGTACGTCATGAAACACATGTATGATATTATCACGAGAGGAAGGACTAAATTAACTGTAAAGGTAAATGTATTTGATGTTACATATTATGCACGCAAGTTAATTCAGTGTGTGGCTTAATGTTACATATGAAATATGCACGCAAGTTAATTCGGTTTAATCTTTGATGTTACGAGATGTTTGACTGCCCTGATCCCTTTTCTGATGATGAACTGGAGCACATACACAATTTGTTTTGTGAATATCTGTATGACCTGATCTTAAAGTCAGGACAATAATTAATGCCCTAAATTCATTTGTAAATATACCATGTACAACAATAATATTCTGTAAATTTGTTTATTTTTCCGAACAATATTCATTTGTAAATATACATAGGCAATGTAAAATTCAATAAATAAATTTGTTTAATTTTTTGAACAATTTTCTTGTGTCCATTTTGGGTTTCGAATGTATTGGATGGTGGATAAAGCTATTTAGTGCTTGAAATTTGAGAAAGATCTCGAGTTTAGGACCGTATATTAATTAAAAGTCCGGTCTTAAAAGTCCGCATAATAAACATCCGGTCCTAAAAGTGTTCGTTTTAAAAAATATGACATTTTTAGGACCGTATATTAATTAAAAGTGCGATCTTAAAAGTCCACATAATAAACATCCGGTCCTAAAAGTGTTCGTTTAAAAAAATACGAGACTTTTAGGACCGTATATTTTTAACATCCGGTCCTAAAAGTATTATGAGACCGTATATTATTTTACTGTCCGCTCCTAAAAGTCCTCTTATTTTAAGTTTAGAAGTTGGTTAACCTTTAGGACCATGTAATTGTTAAATGTCCGGTCTTAATAGTCTTCATTTAAATAGAAATGTTCACTCGCTTTTCAGACAAATCATTATGGTTCGAGACAACCGAGGTTCTGGCGTTCCGCTCAAGCTAGGTCCTTCATTGTAGTCGATGTTACCTCTCTTGATCTTGAGCAGCATTATCGGTTTCCCTTTTCTTTGTCTCTTTTCTTTTTGTCGGAAAAAGAAGGAAGGTATTGAAAAGGTACTTTGTTTCAAATCAGGGGAGGTAAAACCGACGACAACGACGGTCCAACCTTGAGAAGAATTGTCACTTGTGTTTGTTTTTATTCAAATAAGGTAAAAGATGTTTTTTGTTTTTTGTATGTTCTTAACGTATTCTGAATTTCTATTGTTGATTTACACGAGGACAATGTTTTGTTTGTTTCCTTTTTGTCGGAAAAAGAAAGACGATAATGAAAAGGACAAGGCGATCGAATATGGAAACCAAAGCGACAAAAAAGGCGGTGTTTTTAGGACCCTCGATTTACTAAGTGTGCGGTCCTAAAAGTCTTCGTTCGAATTATTCATCTTAGTTTTTTGAGTCGCCATTATCCATCTTTCATAGTTGCCTTGTTTATTGCTTTCCGGTTCGAGATAATGGATAAACTAACGAATTAAAGTACTAAACTCGCACGAGAACAAAAAGAGTGCATAATATTTTATATATTAATTTTTATCGCTGCCCATTACAAAAAAAACCAACAAAAAAAACTAAAAAAAAAACAACTAATCCTCTTTGTAGACGGAGAGGGAGCGGGAGCCGGAGTCGTCGGAGTCGGAGTCGTCTTCAGCCTTATCGTACTCCACGTCATTGGCGTGAAGTACCATGTTCAGCTTGTTGTTCACGGTATGAACAAGCTGAACCAATTGGCCCAAGCGTCGATCAATGTGATCGACCATTGATGACTGCACCAATTGCTTCACAGTCGGAATTGGAGGAGGGAATGACGGAGGGGGCTGAGGTTGAAGAGGAGGAGGAGGAAACGGAGGACCTGGGGGAGCAGCCATTACAGTGGAGGCTAGGCGGTGGAGGAGCCGTGTAGAAGTGATGGAGAAGAATGTGAAGAAAGTACGGTAACAACGGGTTTAAATAGAGAACCCATCACGAACAATGTGAAAAGCCGAAAACTTTAATGAGGAGACACATAGTTCATCGGAATACGAGGAGACGCCTAGTTGGGAAGTTTATCTAGGAAGGCGAAGAGACTACGAATCATTCATTTGAACGAGTGTAAGGATACGACTCTACATCGAATTTGAAAAGAATGAATTTTAGTACCGGGTAAATGATGAAAGGTCGGTCTTAAAAGTAATAGAATTGAATATTTTAAAAATAAATATACTTTTAGGACCGGACATATTATAAAAGGTCGGTCTTAAAAGTAATAGAATTGATTTTAAAAATAAATAGACTTTTAGGACCGGACATATTATAAAAGGTCGGTCTTAAAATAAAAATTAAATGATAGAATTTTATACCGCGTACCTATAAATCCCACTCTTAAAAGTTTCTCTGCCTTTATTAACTCCTCAT
Source organism: Acacia acuminata (assembly GCA_019022655.1). NCBI lineage: Eukaryota > Viridiplantae > Streptophyta > Magnoliopsida > Fabales > Fabaceae > Acacia > Acacia acuminata. Next base: position 28,355 of record JAFJYI010000225.1, on the reverse strand, counting down.
ACCTCTCTGTCCTTAACTCCTTATTAATTCCTCATCACTGCCTCGTAACTCCAAACTACGTACGTGGCTATCTGAGAACAACTCTCTGCCTTTATTAATTAACTCCTCATACCTCTCTGCCCCAACTACTCAAACCATGGTTAGATACAAGGTTACCGCTCGTAGGGGTGCTCTTACTCGTGATGCTCGTGCCTTCCGTCGATCGTTATACGGTGCGCCTCCTCCATCGAGAGTCCGTCCTATTCTTTGCGAGAAGAGTCTCGGGTCGTTGGACCCATTGTTATTTCTTCGGATGATGAAGAGGTTCCCGCTCCCCCTCCCCAACCTCTTGGCCCCACCGCGACTACTACGACCCCTCTCCTCTTTCCTCTAATGAAGCATTGTGTCGATGAGACTAAGACGAAACTTGCTTGATCTCGGTGGGGAAATTAATGTTGTTCACGCCAAAATCACCAAGGCTTTGGAGGATAATAAGCTTTAGGATGTTTAGTCAGATTCTTGTTTTTGATAATTTTCTGCTTGTTTTTCTCTCTTAATTTTCTTGTGTACGTGCATATTCTCCGATTATGTATGGAAGCGGTAAAACTAAGCTTGTGTCTTTCTAATATTCATATTCTCCAGTTTTCCTTTAATTTATTTTATTAACTCAGTTTCTGCTGAGCTCGCCAAATGCAAACCTCTTCTTTTTTTGTTTGGTTAATTAATAAATGAAATACTTTTAGGACCGTAGTTCTTATAACCGCTGGTCTTAAAATTAAATGAATACGAAAGTTAGGACCGGAGTATTCTTAACTGGTCTTAAAAATTAGTTAATAAATGTTTGACTTTTAGGACCGGACTCTTTATAAATCTCCGGCCTTAAAATTAACTCAATACTAAAATTTAGGACCGCAGTATTGTTAACCTCCGGTCTTAAAAATTTATTAATAGAATTATATCTTTAGGACCGTATACTGTATAATTAACCGGTCTTATTAAAATATAAAATATAAAGACATGTCTATGTCGCGGGGGAAAATTAAATTTCCCTCTCGAGAACTTCTCTTGTCGCGCCAAAAGTGATTACACGGGTTGTCTCCGTGTGTGTTGCGTCGTCGCTTGCTTCGCGTTCCTCTCTCGAGATTAACTCTCGGTTCCTTAGCTAAACGTCTATAGACCAAGCTGTACGAGGTGTTTCGGTTATATAACTTTATGATTTTCCTTCTAATGGTTCTGGGTTTTCATGGGTTGAACGAAATCGATGAAATGTTATTGTGGGTTTCTCTCGTTGTTAATGAATATTGTATTTTGAAGATTATATTTGCACTTTAGACCTACCCAACTGACCAAGAAATGTTTTTAGGTTACTCTTGCTTCTGCAACATCAACGTTCGTGGCGGGAGAAGAACGACTCAGCAAACGCATTTGAATTTATATGGTACAAGTGAGTCCACAAGACCTTCATGCGATGCATTTAATTTCCTCGTCATGTATTTATTTTGCTTCTTGGATTCACTGTGATACATTTATGACCAAAAGTGATTCTTCGTTATGCATTTAATGGGCAGTTTCTCCGTAAAACCAAAAAAAAAAAAAAAAAAAAAAAAAGACATGCATAATCGACATTGAGCATAAATATGCATTTGGAGTTGGCTTATTTTATATGCAAGTCTCTGCCTTTTTTCGGATTATGTATATGTTAAATCTTTCCATCTATAGGAATACTACTATGGACCACGGTTGGATAAATGCTTTACGGACGAGTGTTGAATATCAGAATGGGGTGAGGGACTTTATTGAATTTGCTAAACAAAATGCTCATGATGATAGTGGGAAGTTTTATTGCCCTTGTGTAAAATGTCTAATGAGAGGCGACTAAGTGTTGAAGTTATACACACACATTTAATTTGTGAAGGATTTTGTAAGACTTATACGGTATGGGTATGGCATGGTGAAAAAATACCAAGTGGGTCTCAACATGGGGAAGTGGCCTTTGATGATAATGACACGGATATGGATGATCGCATAGAGGACATTATCCGTGATGTAGGAGAAGAGGCTTTTCATCAATCACATGCATATGGTAATATGTGCAATGATGCAGAGAACCCTCTATACCGTGGGTGTAAAAAATACCAATTGTTGAACGCTATATTGAAATTGGTAAGCTTGAAGGCACGTCATGGATGGAGCGACAAGAGTTTTTCTGAAATGCTTGAGGCTTTTAAGGACATGCTTCCGGATGATAATGTGTTGCCGCATCGATACTATGATGCTAAGAAAATACTTTGTCCACTGGGGATGGAGTACAAAAAGATCCATGCATGCCCAAATGATTGCGTATTGTATAGAAAAGAGTTTGAAGAGAAGCAGAATTGTCCAAAATGTGAAACCTCAAGGTACAAGTCAAATAAGGGGCCTGCAAAAGTGTTGTGGTATCTTCCAATCATACCAAGGTTCAAGCGGTTGTTTGCGAATGAAAATGATGCAACAATTTTGAGGTGGCATGCGAGATGAGAGGATTTCGATGGAAAGCTTCGACATCCGGCCGATTCTTCTCAATGGAAGAAAATCGATCAATTATTTCCGAACTTCGGCGAAGAACCTAGGAACCTTAGGCTTGCCCTTAGCACGGATGGCATGAATCCATATGGAAGCCTTAGCAGCATACATAGTTCATGGCCTGTACTACGATTATTTACAACTTATCTCCAATGTTATGCATGAAACGAAAGTACATCATGATGTCTATGTTGATTTCGGGACCGAAACAACCCGAAATGACATTGATGTTTACCTTCACCCTTGATCGAAGACTTGAAGGAGTTGTGGGCGAGAAGGTGTTGATGTTTTTGACTCTTTCAAGAAGGAGGTGTTTAAAATGCGAGCCATGATATTTTGTACTATAAACGACTTCCCGACATATGGGAACTTGTCGGGTATAGTGTAAAAGGCCATAAAGCATGTCGGTTTGTGAAGAAGGCACACGCTACCATCAACTTCAACATGGAAGAAAGACGGTTTATCTTGGACATAGGAGATTTATTAGACGGGGCCACCCATATCGTCGATTAAAGAAAGCCTTTTTTGGTGGCCAAGAGTATGAAGATGCTCCGATGGCATTGACCGGGGAGCAAGTTTATGAAAAGGTGAAAAATATCAATGTCGTCTTCGGTAAGACTGCAAAGAGTAGAAAAGAAACAAATATATGGAAAAAGAGATCTGTATTCTTCGATCTTCCATATTGGCACAATCTTGATGTGAGACACAGTATTGATGTCATGCATGTGGAGAAAAACGTATGTGATAGTATTGTCGGCACGCTTCTCAACATACAAGGTAGTTCCAAGGATGGTGTGAAGGCAAGATTGGATCGATAGCAATGGGAATACGCGAAGAGTTACATCCAAGGCCGATGGGAAGAGAATTATTGTCCCCCGGCTTCTCATACTTTGTCTAAGGATGAGAAACAAGTTTTTGTGAGTGTTTACATGGCACAAAAGTTCCCACGGGGTATTCTTCAAATTTGAAGAGGCTTGTATCGATGAAGGACTTGAAATTAGTAGGCCAAAAGTCTCATGATTGTCATGTCTTGATGCAACAGTACTCCCAATAGCTATTCGAGGCATCGTCGAATATGATCTTCGGGTCGTTTTGACTAGACTTTGTGTCTTCTTCAATGCGCTTTGTAGTAAAGTTTTCGAGATTGAAAAGTTGGATGAATTGGAGAATGAAGGATATCTTATCTTGTGCCACCTTGAGAAGCTTTTTGTTCCTACATTTTTTGACATCATGGTTCATCTAATTGTTCATCTAGTGAGGGAGATAAAGATGTGCGGCCCTATCCATTTACGGTGGATGTACCCAATTGAAAGATCTATGAAATTCCTAAAAGGGTAAGTGAAGAACGCATACCGGCCAGAAGCATCGATTGTTCAGAAATATGTTTCTGAAGAAGCCATGGAATTTTGTCAAAATTATTTGGCCAAAGTAAGACATATTGGGCTTCCAAAATGTCGGCATCTTTGAAGGGGGTAGACGAGGGGGCTTCCGTAAAGAGTGTGGATCCCGATGAATTGTCACAAGTCCACTTATACATCTTGAATAATGTTGATGAAGTTCAACCCAGCATAGCTGAACATAAAGAAGCTGTAAGGAAAGAAAATCATCGAATGACTGAACAAAGGTTGATTAGGGAGCATAACAAAACTTTTGCAAACTGGTTCAAACAAAAGGTCGAGGGAGAGGAATGTGTTTCTGATACAATCAAATGGTTAGCACGTGGTCCTGAGGTCGATGTCATAAGTTGGAATTCGTATGTGATCAATGATTATACATTTTACACGAAGTCCCTAGATGATAGGAGCACAGTCCGAACAGTGGTGTTATGTTAGAGGCTGAATCTATGCACTTCTCCAGTTCGAAAGACAAGAGCCCTTTATTGGCAGTCATGCCATATTATGGGGTTATTGAAGAGATTTGGGAGGTGGACTATGTGAAAATTAGATTTCCCATTTTCAAATGCAAGTGGGTCAATGTCAATAATGGTGTTCGGATCGATCGGCTAGGATTTACATTAGTCGATGTCCATGGTAGAAGTTTTGGAGATGAACCTTTTATTATGGCAGACCAGGCAAAACAAGTGTTCTATATCACCGATCAAGAAAATAAAATGTGGTCTGTAGCTCTCCAAGGAAAGAGGGTCATTGATATTGATGAGGAAATGAATTTGAATTATGGTATTCCTAAGAGTACTCCTTTTTCAAGGGGTCTACCGGACATAAACGAAGAAGATGAAGCGGATAATGAACCCGGCATAAGAAGTGATCATCAAGAAGGGATATGGGAAGATATCACTTTATAAAAGAGTCAATTCATAAGGTAATATTCATATGCAGATTTCTTTGAAAACTTTAAGGTTTTAACTATATTATATTCCTTCTATGTTCATAAACAATGTCATTGACTATGAAGTTTGTTCTTGTTTTATTTTTTTTGGCGGATCCGATCCAAAGGGGCATGTTATAAAAGAGATGTTACTTTGTCGGGTGGGAATCGAGATGAAGGCATGGTGAATATTATTTTGGGCATGTGTGTTGTATTTGTAACTTATTGTATTTGTAAGTAAGTTATCTTATTGTATGAATTAATTTGGGTGTTGTAGTCATAGTATAATCATTAATTAAGAGGCCAAATAACTCATGGTGAATAATATTTGTATTCTTTTTCCAATTCCATTTATTCAAATAATTGTTCATAGCTTACGGCTTAAAGTATCGACTTTTATGTCTTGGCTTGGGTGGTGGATTTGTGTGTATAATACAATCGGGAAGAACGAGCAGGGGAAAAATTCAGGAAAATTTACACCGTAAATAAATGCGCCGGTCTTAAATGGTGAGTTTTTAAGACCGGATGTATTTATATGTCCGGTCTTAAAGGTCAGAAAGCGCGATCTTAAAAGTCGGTCTTTTTAAGATCGGTAAATTTATACATGCGGTCTAAAATAAAATTTTTAAGACCGCATTTATTTATCATCTAGTCTTGAAAGTCAATCTTTTAAGACCGCGTATAATTAGTCGGTCTTAGAAGCCGCTAAGTTTAAGACCGTATTTATTTTTGTCCGGTCTTAAAATTCTATCTTTTAAGAGCGGCCTAATTATTAGCCGGTCTTAAAAGTTGAGTTTTAGGACCGAAAAAAAGTATTTCAGGTTTATTTTAGTACGACTTTTAAGACCCAATGTTTTAAATGTCCGGTCTAAAATATTTTCTTTAAGACCGGTCGTAGTCCGGTCTTAAATGTAGACTTTTAATACCGGCTGGAACAAGACCGATCGCGGGTCCGGTCCTACGATGCCTCTTTTGTCCGGTCTTAAAAGCCTTTTTTGCACTAGTGTTTACAACAACAAATGCTATATTTACAACAGAAAAAGCATATATTCACAACATCTTTTGAGAATTTTGACAGCTATATAAGGCTAGCTTAAGAAGTGACTAGGCCCTCCTTCTTTGCAAAGGTAACAACTAAGAGCGTCGTTGGGCATGAACTCGTAAACCAAAGTTTGTGAGAATTTTCAGAGTAAAAGCCTCTGAGTCTAATGAGATTAATATGTTAGATATTACCTATTGTAGAAACTTCTGCTCTGAACTCCTTTTCTCCACCACCAAGTCTCTTAAGTCGCTTCATTGCTACACGTGTTGAATCTAGTAATTCTCCTTGAAATACTGTCCCAAACCCACCATGACCTACCTTCCATGAGAATCCCCGAGTCGCTAATTGAAGCTCTTTGTAGGAAAATAGCTTAAGATTTAGAGCAAGAATCAATCCATCTTCTTATAATTTCTTCTTATTCCGCCTTCGATTCAGCAATACCAACAATGTCGCCACTATAAACCCTAGAAAAGCAATTGCCCGAATGATAATGGCAGTCAGAGTTTGACGATTCAGTTTCTTCTTAAATTCTCCTCGTTGTACCCTAACAAACAAATTGCCATCAATAGAGGTTCCAGAAGATGAATTGCGGAGATTCAGAATTGTAAAGAAAGAGGGGAGAATGGGGAGAGAGAGAGGAATTGGAAGACATGAGAAGGAAGGTCAAAATGGTAATTTTACATTCACAAATAATTACAACAGGTCCCTTGGGACTTTTGTGTAATTTCATGATTTCAAGGACTTTATTGTGATAAATTCTCTTCCTTGAGACCTACGCGTAATTTTCCCTTAAACATTTGTTGTCGATAACTAATTATTGTACAGTTTTATGGTACTTGATTCGTGAAGCTAATTAAATTTAACGGACAATTCTTTTTTTTTTTTTAATTTACCGTTAAGAAATAAAGCTGAAAACTTCTAAAAGATAATACTCTCTTCGGTCCTAATTATAAGACCAAGTTGACTTTTTTGAAGAAATTGAGGAAGCAAAGTAAATTACTTTAGAGTATTTTTATTTTTATTTTTTCTCATAACTAATTAGTTTGACTAATAAACTAAATATATAATATAAGAATACATAACATATGATATGATTAAGTAGCTTATTTAGCCTCCTTAATTTCTCCAAAAAAAGTCAACCTGGTCTTATAATTATGACTGGAGGTAGTAATAATTAATAAAGCTGAAAACTTTCATATAAGCAGTGTATGAATTGTCTGTAAGATTTGCTGTTGTAACAAGACGAGTCGACACTCATTTGCAAGTTTTATCAATACGCAGAAAATATGTGGAAAAAATAAAAATGATAGCAAATAATTATTTTGGTATTATTGTATTTATTATATGGCCAATAATATGCCAAGATCTTCTCAATACAATACATACATAATAAGCCAGGATCTTCTCAATTCAATACATACATACATCAGTAGCATTAAATTAAGAAAACAATGATAAATATGAAAATTATTTCTTATAATAAGGATCAAGATCAACTCCTCAAATATGCTTTATATCAAAGATTGGAGGAGTACTATCAATTTATTTAAGAAATATTGTAAGGAAGCAGAACGTCCTCAATTCCCTGCAAGAATAAAAATGTCACAACTCACAATACATAAAGCATACACTACTCTAAAACGGGTAATTTTTTTAAGAAAAAATACCTGTAAAGTCTCAGAATAAATATAACTAATAAAAATTTTCACAATAATTAAATATCATGCAATGATAAGCTCTAATATAAGATATGATATATCCCTATTGTTCACCTGTTATTGAATTTTACTGATTACGTACATTTATTCCGTTAGACTACATAGTGGTTCTCCCTAATTGTTTTAAATGGTTTTTTTTTTTAAAAAAAAAAAAAGCGAGAAATTTAGCCCCAAATGAGGAAGCTAAAAAAGAGGGACAAAGAGGAATTTAAAACGGAATATAACTTGTCCAAGAAGGAAATAATGAAAAAATTGAAAATCAAGCACCAAGCAATTAAAATGAAAATTAATACCATAAAATTAGCCTGCGTTTTCATGAATAATAAAATCCTTAATAATAAGAAAAAACAAATCCACAAATTCCATGTTGTTACGATTATATATTACCTTTGCATTGGGGAGGAGTGGTGATTCCACACTTAGCAGGCAAAGCGATAGCCTTCTTGGGGTCAATCCCAAGTGCAGGAAGCACCGACTTGTACTTGCAGAGGCAAGCCAGATCAGCATGCCGGCCAACCGCACAGCACGCCTCGGTCGGGGGTGGCGGGTGGGCCCCGGTGACCGCTGGACGGCACAAGCTCAGCTTTGTGGTGTCGGTGTTGCATAGCACGACTCCTTCAACTCCTCCGCCCAGTAACCCTATCACCAACGTCGCTGCTGCCACAAGGCATAACGCTAAGGATCTGAGTTTGATTGCCATGTATGTGATTGGTGTTAATGGTGTTCATGGAGTTCTGGTTGTTTATTTATGCGGAAAGGTGAAGGACCCACACGACAATCATCATTGCATACACACACTTTTAGTTCGAAAGTCATTATGATTTCAAATAAATTTTAATTTTGTCCAAAACAATAATTTTAAAGTAGGTTCCTATATTTTTCTTGTCAAATTCTTACAGTTTCACTTAATTTTTAGCCAAGTTCCTAAATTTTTTTCCTTTTATCATGTTCATATAATTTCAATTTATTTTTGATTTGAAGTGAATTGTTAAAACAAGAAAGCAAAATAGATCTTAGAACTAGGGGTAAAGGGGATAAAAATGGGAAGAATATTATAGACACACACACACGGGTGGATAGCCAAAAATTAATAATAATAATAATAATTAAAATAATAAGAAAGGAAAAAAATTATAAAATAAAAAATGATATTACTTAAAAACTAAATGTTTACAACTACTGCAAATTAAATAACTAAAATATCGCGAAAACACTAAATAAGGAACAACTTGTAAAGGTTTCACAATGAAATCCTTGAGGAGTGCGAAGATCTCTTACTAAGTGATGTAAAAGTATAAAATAAAATGGAGTGATATTAAAAATAAAATTATAAATATGAAAACAAGTAATTGCATATGATATTAAAAAATAAAATATTTTACGGGACCAAAAGTTCCCCTCTTGACTCTACCTTTGAATGGGTCAATGGTCTTCGTCTTTGGACGCCGCCAATAAGAAAAAGAGTAAATACCCTATTTGGTCCCTGAAAAAAATACAGACTCTTTTTTCGTCCCCAGGGACTAAAATATGACATTTTTATGTGATAAAAAGGGATTTTTGGCAATTTTCGAGGGATCAAAATGAGTCCATTTTTTAGAAATTCATCATTTTCAAGGACTAAAAAGGGGTTTTCGTTGTTTGAGCGACCAAAATGGGATCCGTATTTTTTTTCAAGGACCCACTAGTGGAAAAAAGGCTTTTAAGGCCGGACAAAAGGGGGTCGTAAGGCCGGATATGCGACCGGTCTTGTTCCGGCCGGTATTAAAAGTCTACCATTTAAGACCGGACTCGAACCGGTCTTAAAGAAACTCTTTTAAGACCGGACATTTAAAAACTTAGGTCTTAAAAAGTTGTACTAAATGAAGCCGAAATAATTTTTGTTCGGTCCTAAAGCTCGACTTTTAAGACCGGTCAAACAATAGGCCGCTCTTAAAAGATCGTAATTATAAGACCGGACAAGACACATACGGTCTTAAAAGACGACTTTCAAGAGTGGATGATAAATACATCCGGTCTTAAAGATTTTTATTTAAGACCGGACTTCTAAATATACCGGTCTTAAAAGACCAACTTTTAAGACCGGGTTTAATATCAAAACTCAAAAGTGTCGACCTTTAAGACCGGTCATATAATTACATCCGGTCTTAACAAGTGAACATTTAAAACCGGCTTATTATTTCGGTCTAAATTTTCCCGAATTTTTCCTATTTGTTCTTCACGATTATATATATATATATATATACATAAATCCACCACCCAATCCAGCACATAAAAGTCGATATTTTAAGCTACAAACTATGAACAATTATTTGAATAAATTGAATTGGAAAAAGAATACAAATATTATTCACCATGAGCTATTTGGCCCCTTAATTAATGATTACTATGACTACAACACCTAAATTAATTCATACAATAAGATAACTTACTTACAAATACAATAAGTTACAAGTACAACATACATGCGCCCAAAATAATATTCACCATGCCTTCATTTGATTCCCCCACCCAACAACGTAACATCCTCTTATATAACATGCCCATTTGGATCGGATCACTTACAAAAATAAAACAAGAACAAAATTCATAGTCAGTGACATTAACTATGAACATAGATAGAAGGAATATAATATATATAGTTAAAGCCTTAATTAAAGTCTTCAAAGAAATCTGCATATGAATATTACCTTATGAATTGACTCTTTTATAAAGTGATATCTTCCCATATCCCTTCTTGATGATCACTTCTTATGCGGGTTCATTATCCGCTTCATCTTCTTCGTTCATGTCCGGTAGACCCCTTGAAAAAGGAGTACTCTCGGGAATACCATAATTTGAATTCATTTCCTCATCAATATCAATGACCCTCTTTCCTTGGAGAGCTACGAGACCACATTTTATTTTCTTGATCGGTGATATAGAACACTTGTTTTGCACAGTGCTGCCATAATAAAAGGTTCATCTCCAAAACTTCTACCATTGACATCGACTAATGTAAATCCTAGCCGATCGATCCGAACACCATTATTGACATTGACCCACTTGCATTTGAAAATGGGAAATCTAATTTTCACATAGTCCACCTCCCAAATCTCTTCAATAACCCCATAATATGGCATGATTTGCCAATAAAGGGCTCTTGTCTTTTGAACTGGAGAAGTGCATAGATTCAGCCTCTAACATAACACCAGCGTTACGGGTGTGCTCGTATCATCTAGGGACTTCGTGTAAAATGTATAACCATTGATCACATACGAATTCCAACTTATGACATCAACCTCGGGACCATCTGCTAACCATTTGATTGTATCGAAACACATTCCTCTCCCTCGACCTTTTGTTTGAACCAGTTTGCAAAAGTTACATTATGCTCCCTAATCAACCTTTGTTGATCATTCGATGATTTTCTTTCCTTACGTTGCTTTATGTGCAGCTATCTTTGGCTTGAACTTCATCGACGTTATTCAAGATGTACAAGTGGACTAGTGACAATTCATCGGGATCCACACTCTTTACGGAAGCCCCTCGTCTACCCCCATCGACATCTTGACGTTTTGGAAGCCCAATATGTCTTACTTTGGCCAAATAATCTTGACAAAATTCCATGGCTTCTTCGAAACATATTTGAACAATCGATGCTTCGGCGGTATGCGTTCTTCACGTACCCTTTTAGGAATTTCATAGATCTTTCAATTGGGTACATCCACCGTAAATGGATAGGGCCGCACATCTTTATCTCCCTCACTAGATGAACAATTAGATGAACCATGATGTCAAAAAATGTAGGAACAAAAAGCTTCTCAAGGTGGCACAAGATAAGATATCCTTCATTCTCCAATTCATCCAACTTTTCAATCTCAAAAACTTTACGACAAAGCGCATTGAAGAAGACACAAAGTCTAGTCAAAACGACCCGAAGATCATATTCGGCGATGCCTCGAATAGCTATTGGGAGTAGGCTTGTTGCATCAAGACATGACAATCATGAGACTTTTGGCCTACTAATTTCAAGTCCTTCATCGATACAAGCCTCTTAAAATTTGAAGAATACCCCGTGGGAACTTTTGTGCCATGTAAACACTCACAAAAACTTCGTTTCTCATCCTTAGACAAAGTATGAGAAGCCGGGGACAATAAGTTCTCTTCCCATCGGCCTTGGATGTAACTCTTCGCGTATTCCCATTGCTATCGGATCCAATCTTGCCTTCACACCATCCTTGGAACTACCTTGTATGTTGAGAAGCGTGCCGACAATACTATCACATACGTTTTTCTCCACATGCATGACATCAATACTGTGTCTCACATCAAGATTGCGCCAATATGGAAGATCGAAGAATACAGATCTCTTTTTCCATATATTTGTTTCTTTTCTACACTTTGCGGTCTTACCGATACGACATTGATATTTTTCACCTTTTCATAAACTTGCTCCCCGTCAATGCCACCGGAGCATCTTCATACTCTTGGCCACCAAAAAAGGCTTTCTTGATCGACGATATGGGTGGCCCCGTCTAAGAAATCTCCTATGTCCAAGATAAACCGTCTTTCTTCCATGTTGAAGTTGATGGTAGCGTGTGCCTTCTTCACAAACCGGACATGCTTTATGGCCTTTTACACTATACCACGACAAGTTCCCATATCTTTGGGAAGTCGTTTATAGTACAAAATATCATGGCTCGCATTTTAAACACCTCCTTCTTGAAAGAGTCAAAAACATCAACACCTTACTGCCCACAACTCCTTCAAGTCTTCGATCAAGGGCTGAAGGTAAACATCAATGTCATTTCCTGGTTGTTTCGGTCCCGAAATCAACATAGACACATGATGTACTTTCGTTTCATGCATAACATTGGAGATAAGTTGTAAATAATCGATAGTACGGGCCATGAACTATGTATCTTTGCTAAGGCTTCCATATGGATTCATGCCATCCGTGCTAAGGGCAAGCCTAAGGTTCCTAGGTTCTTCGCCGAAAGTTCGGAAATAATTGATCGATTTTCTTCCATTGAGAAGAATCGGCCGGATGTCGAAGCTTTCCATCAGAAATCCTCTCATCTGCATGCCACCTCAAATTTTTTGCATCATTTTCATTCGCAAACAACCGCTTGAACCTTGGTATGATTGGAAGATACCACAACACTTTTGCCGGCCCCTTATTTGACTTGTACCTTGGGGTTTCACATTTCGGACAACTCTGCTCCTCTTCAAACTCTTTTCTATACAACACGCAATCATTCGGGCATGCATGGATCTTTTTGTACTCCATCCCCGAGTGGACAAAGTATTTTCTTAGCATCATAGTATCGATGCGGCAACACATTATCATCCGGAAGCATGTCCTTAAAAGCCTCAAGCATTTCGAAAAACTCTTGTCGCTCCATCCATGACGTGCCTTCAAGCTTACCAATTTCAATACGGCATTCAACAATTGGTATTTTTTACACCCACGGTATAGAGGGGTCTCTGCATCATGCACACATATTACCATATGCATGTGATTGATGAAAAGCCTCTTCTCCTACATCACGGATAATGTCCTCTATGTGATCATCCATATCCGTGTCATTATCATCAAAGGCCACTTCCCTATGTTGAGACCCACTTGGTATTTTTTCACCATGCCATACCCATCTTGTATAAGTCTTACAAATTCCTTCACAAATTAAATGTGTGTGTATAACTTCGGGACTTAGTCGCCTCTCATTCAAACATTTTACACAAGGGCAATAAAACTTCCCACCCTCGGCATGGCCATTTTGTTTAGCAAATTTTATAAAGTCCCTCACCCCATTCGATATTCAACACTTGTCCGTTTAGCATTTATCCAAGCGTGATCCATAGTAGAATTCCTATATATATAGACGGAAAGATTTAACATACATATATATGCTCAAATGTCGGTTATGTCTTTTTTTTTTTTTTTTTTTCGGATAAACTTGCTCATTAAATGCAGAACGAAGAATAACTTTTGGTCATAAATGTATCGCGAGAGAATCCAAGAACCAAAATAAATGCATGACGAGGAAATTAAATGCATCGCGTGAAGGTCTTGTGGACTCACTGTTGTATCATATAAATTCAAATGCGTTTGCTTAGTCTTTCTTCTCCCGCCACGAACGTTGATGTTGCGAGACGAAAAGAGTACCCTAAAAACATTTATTGGTCGTTGGGTAGGTCTAAAATGCAATTATAATCTTCAAAATACAATATCCATTAACAACACGAGAAACCCACAAGAACATTTGATCGATTTCGCTCAACCCGGGAAAAACCCGAACGATGAGCGGGAAAATCATAAAGTTATATAACAGAAACACCTCTTACAGCTTGGTCTATAGACGTTTAGCTAAGGAACCGAGAAAGTGATTGTCGAGAGGTACAACGCGAACCCGACGACGAAGTGGCGACGAGAACTGAGTTACACTTTAGGCGCGACAAGAGAAGTTCGAGAGAGGAAATTTAATATTCCGCGCGACGATAGCGAGACATGTTTTATATTTGGGATTTTATTAAGGCCGGACTTTTATAATCCTCCGGACCTAAATTGAGACAATTAAACCGGTTCATTAAAAGAACACGGTTCTATATATACAACTTTTTAAGACCGCCGTTTTATAATACTCCGGTCCTAAAATTCTTTTTTGATTTACGAAAAAGGATTTGGCGAGCGCAACAATTTGAATGAATAAAAATTAAAGGAAAAGCTGGAGTTTCTTTAATTACATATATTACTTGCATATGCACGTACACAAGAAAAAATACAAAACAAAAACAAGCGAGAAAATTATCAAAAACAAGAATCGACTAAACATCTCCTAAAGCTTATTATCCTCCAAAGCCTTGGCGATTTCGGCGTGAAACGACATTAATTTCCCATGGGAGATCGGCAAGTTCTGTCTTCGTTGCATCGGCCACAATGCATCACTAGAGGAAAGAGGAGAGGGGTCGGCGGGGAGGCATCTTTGGGGCCAAGCGGTTGGGAGGGGAGCGAGGATGGAGGGGTGTCGCAATCTCTTCATCATCCGAAGAAATAACAATGGGTCCAACGACCCGAGACTCTTCTGTCACAATAGGACGGACTCTCGATGGAGGAGGCGCACCGTATAACGATCGACGGAAGGCACGAGCATCACGACTAAGAGCACCCCTACGGCGGTTCTCTTGTATCTAACCATGGTTTGAGCGGTTAGGCGAGAGAGGTATGAGGAGTTAATTAATAGAGCGCGAGAGAAATGTTCTCGAGATAGCCACGTACGTAGTTTGGAGTTACGAGGTAGTGAGGAATTAATAAGGAGTTATAGGTACGCGGTATAAAATTCCATTATTTAATATTTTTGCAATTCATTTTATTTTAAGACCGACCTTTTATCATTAACCCGGTACTTATAGGTGTGCGGTATAAAATTCTATTTTTTAATTTTTTAAGACCGATCTTTTATAGTAAGTCCGGTCCTAAAAGTCTTACCTTTAAGACCGACCTTTTATCATTTACCCGGTACTTACACTGTTCAAATGAATGATGCGAGTCTCTTCGGCTTCCCGAGATAAACTTCCCAACTAGGCGTCTCCTCGTATTGATGAACAATGCGTCTCCTCGTTAAAGCTTAGGGCGTTTCACATTGTTCGGGATGGGTTCTCTATTTAAACCCGTTGTTCTTGTACTTTCTTCACATTCTTCTCCCCCGGGTCCTCCGTTTCATCCTCCTCCTCTTCAACCTCGGCCCCACTCTAATGGCTGCTCCCCCGGTCCTCCGTTTCCTCCTCCTCCTCTTCAACCTCGGCCCAGCTCCTCCTTGCCACCGCCTCCTCCAAATCCGGCGAAGCGGTTGGTGCGATCAGCTTGGTGGCCCGCGTCGATCAAATCGATCGACGTTTGGGCCAATTGGTTCAGCTTGCTCATACCATGAACAACAAGCTGAACATGGTACTCACGCCAATGACGTGAACTACGATCCCGGCGAAGGCGACTCCGACAACTCCGACAACTCCGACGACTCCGCGCCCCCTCCCTTTCGACTACGAGAGGGATTAGTTTTTTTTGTTGCTTTTTTTTTTTTTTTTTTTTTTTTTTTTTTTTTTTTTTTTTGTGATCGCTGCCCCTATAGGGGCGGCGTAAAAAAATTAGTAAATAAAATATTTTTAATTTTTGTTCTCGTGCGAGTTTAGCCCATTATCGAACCTGGAAAGCAATAAACAAGGCAACTATGAAGGACGGATAATGGCGAGACTAAAAAACCTAAAATAAAAGAACGAAGACTTTAGTTAGTAAATCGACGGTCCTAAAAACACTTTGCCATTTTTGTCGGCTTTGGTTTCCATATCCGATTGCCTCTTGTCCTTTTCATTATCGTCTTTCTTTTTCCGACAAAAAGGAAACAAACAAAACAATGTCCTCGTGTAAATCCAACAACGAAATTCGCGAGAATACGAGTTAAGAACATACAAAAAAAAGGAGCTTTTACCTTATTCGGACAAGAACAAACAAAGTGACTATTCTTCTCAAGGTTGGACCTTCGTTGACGTCGGTTTTACCTCCCCATGTGAGAAACAAAGTGTCCTTTTCATTATCTTCCTTCTTTTTCCGACAAAAAGACAAAAGACAAAATAAAAGGGACAACGATAATGCGCCTCTACACATGGAAAGGTAAAAGCGATGATAAAGAAGGACCTAGCTTGACGAACGCAGAACCTCGGTTGTCTTCAACCTAACCATTTAATTTATGCGAAAAGGAGTATTTAAAGGGGAATTACTTTTAAGATCGCACAAATAACAACATGCGGTCCTAAAAGTTAAGTGGGGGACTTTTAAGACCGACCTTTTATAATACGTCCGGACCTAAAAGTTCATTTATCTTTTAAGCTTTTAGGAGCGGACACTAAATAAATATACGGTCCTAAAAGTCGGGATACTTAGAAAATAAAATATTTTTAATTTTTGTTCTCGTGCGAGTTTAGCCCATTATCGAACACTGGAAAGCAATAAACAAGGCAACTATGAAGGACGGATAATGGCGAGACTAAAAAACCTAAAATAAAAGAACGAAGACTTTAGTTAGTAAATCGACGGTCCTAAAAACACCGCCATTTTTGTCGGCTTTGGTTTCCATATCCGATTGCCTCTTGTCCTTTTCATTATCGTCTTTCTTTTTCCGACAAAAAGGAAACAAACAAAACATTGTCCTCGTGTAAATCCAACAACGAGAAATTCGCGAGAATACGATTAAGAACATACGTAAAAAAAAAGGAGCTTTTACCTTATTCGGATAAGAACAAAAAAAGTGACTATTCGTCTCAAGGTTGGACCTTCGTTGTCGTCGGTTTTACCTCCCCATGTTAGAAACAAAGTGTCCTTTTCATTATCTTCCTTCTTTTTCCGACAAAAAGACAAAAGACAAAATAAAAGGGACACCGATAATCTTTACTCTACACATGGAGAGGTAACAACGATGATAATGAAGGACCTAGCTTGAGCAGTCGCTTGAACCTCGGTTGTCTTCAAATTTATCCATTTAATTTGTCTGAAAAGATGTATTTAAAATTGACTTTTAAGATCGCATAAATAAAAACGTACGGTCCTAAAAGTTAGGCGGGCGACTTTTAAGACCGATCTTCTATAATACGTCCGGACCTAAAAGTTCATGAAGTTTTTAAGTTTTTAGGAGCGGACACTAGAAAATATACGGTCCTAAAAGTCTCATACTTTAAGGCCAGAAGATTTTGTGGACCTTTAAGGCCGGACATGATGTTAATGAACGGTCCTAAAAGTCTCAGTTTCAAACACTAAATTAAATAGCTATATCCACCATCCAATAATACATTAAGAAACCCAAAATGGACACAAGAAAATTGTTCGAAAAATTAACTACATTTATGTATTGAATTTTACATTGCCTATGTATATTTACAAATGAATTGTTCAAAAAAATAAACAAATTTACTGAGAAGATCGATTATTGTTGCTACAGATTATAGTTACAAATGAATTTAGGACATTAATTATTGTCCTTTTTGTGACTCTAAGATCAGACCATACGAGATATTCACAAAACACATTGCGTATGTGCTCCGGTTCATCATCGGGAAAGGGAGTTTTGCATTGAAACATCGTAACATCAAAGACGACAAGCTGAATTAACTTGCGTGCATATTTCATTTGTAACGATAAGCGAGAAACTGAATTAACTTGCATAATATGTAACATCAAATACATTTACCTTTGCGTTAATTTAGTATCCCGCCTTGTAATATCATACATGTGTTTCATGACGTCTTGGCCACATAAGTTGGACGCCGTTGGTTGCCGACGGGTCTAAAAAGAACAAGAAATATATATAAGAGCATATATATAGCTCGGTGACCAAGTTCACAAGGCGTGTGCTACAAATTAAATATTGTACCAACCTCTGGTTTGTACCATATGGGGTCTTTGTCTGAGTAGCACGCCTTTTCTTTTCTAGTCTTTGGAAGGTCCTCATGGCACTATCATCAAAATCACAAATTTATCAATGATTCACTTAAAATTCACAAAAGAGATGTCGGACAAGGGAATCAAAATGACATGCTTACTCGTTGATGATGCACCAAACGTAGCCAATGGCTCGATGTGAGTGGAGCATAAGAAGATAACTTTATGCTCCTCCATGCACATGACGACCAAGCGCCGATGGCGGCTGAAAATTCACATCGATAAACTATACTCGGTGATATATATATGTAGCGGAATTAAGTGAATTGCGGACAAGATTTTTGATATGTACACAGTGGAAGAATGGCAAAAAGTACAACTTTCGATCACCGAGCACAACCTCTTTGATATGTACTCCTCTCTGCTCCATGGTTGTTTGACTTGAATAGACGGGGCACAAGAATCCAAAATCGTTGATCCTGCACCTTTGAACCAATTCATGATGCAAGAACCTACCATAATGACATCGATCGGGAAATATATATATGTATGTATGTCTAAACGATGCATTTAAATGATGTACTCATAGACGAGAAGATACTTACTTCATAAAAAGTTGAACAAGCGCATCGGTAAGCTCTGTCGAGGAAGCGGCGAGGACTCAACATCAACGGTGTCAACTTGAGCGGGCATAGGATGAGGGACACCTACTACTTCATCGACAGGCCACGATTTATCCTTAAAATATCCACTTTTCATTAGATCGGATATTTTTTCCACATGGGCGACCAACTTAGCGATGGGGATAGAGCTTGAGGAGGGGATGGAGCGACGAGGGGATGGAACTTGAGGAGGAGGGGTTGAAGCTTCGGGAGCGGTAGAGACATGTACAAGCTTCACCCAAGGGATGAAGGTTCCCTTGACATCACTCACAAGCTTCGGCTCATCGGTTTGGAGAGGAGGCGTGCATCAATGATCACCTTTTCAAGCGACACTCGACTTCATCATCGGGCATTTGTTGGTGGTGTACGGTTGATCCCAAGTTGTGAACAGTCCCTTTTGCAACCAATAATCGTCCATCATGATGATCGGGATCCTCCACATAAAGGTCACAAGGTTGCTCGACTCTCCATCAATGCGGCTCCCTCTAGTGCTTTCTGCTGCACGGTTGCGGGTGAGTGTGTGAAGGGAACACTGGTCTACGGACGATTGCTCAAAAGCGGCCTCGGTGACTCGGTTCCTCCTTCATCGGCTCATCTCGGATTGAAACATTGCGAGTCATTGAAGCTTTATTAGCGGCCGGTGTCTGGTCCATCTCCTCCCGGGTAACCATACTTTGTCTATGGCGTTTGGATGTACCAAAGACTTGCTTTATGCCTACCCGTCCCTCCAATCCCCCTTACACGCCCGGGTGATCCGGTTTTCCGGTCGCAGCGGTCGAACATCATTCCTCCCGTCCGACACAAAAGATCCCTCTGCTTCTTTGTTTTTAAGATCTTCTGTAAGATACGGATAACGAAAGCTTAGTAATGAAACATGTTTAGTAACTAAAAAATAACAATAACGATACTTACAATTCTTTCGGCAACTAGACGAGTTTGTTCACTCGTGTAGGCGCCCGCTTGGCTTTTGCCGAATATGCAACCACAACTCCTCGCGACGTATTGGAGATGGAGGAGCATGTATCCGAAGGATTGGATTACGCTTCATCATCCAATCTCTTCCGCTTGCGACCATCAAATCTTTTTTCGGCCTTTTGATATCCGCCGCGAGAAGCCCTATGAGGGCAATCATTCTTTCTACCTATCTCCTGTGCTTGTTCCCTTCTTTTCTGTGAATCAGGATAGAAAACATCTATTAATTATGAATTCCAGCCATGCATGTCACTAACAGAAATTAGAGAACTTCGCTTCATATGAACGTCAATCAAACGGTAGTCAAATTCTTCACTTCATCAAGTTTCAACATTTTATTTAAGGAAGATGTAGAATTGTAGAAGAAATTGGAGCTATGTTTTGTAGTGCTAGCTAGATAGATAGGTTAAGAAACAAAAGAGAATTATGCTTACTGAGAATAATACAAACTTGATCCTTTTTAAGGCATCCGATGGGATCAGAGTCCCATTAGATAGTAACAATTGGGTATATAAAGTTTCCCCCTTTTAAGACTATTCGATCATTTCCTCCTTTGCATAAGACAAACCATTACACAATTAATACCTTCTCATCGATAATTTACCTTTTCGGGGTTGACATATCGGACTTGCATAGACAAAGGCTTACAGAATAATACAAACTTGATCCTTTTTAAGGCATCCGATGGGATCAGCATCCCCATTAGATAGTAACAATTGGGTATATAAAGTTTCCCCCTTTTAAGACTATTCATTTCCTCCTTTGCAAGACAAACCATTACACAATTAATACCTTCTCATCGATAATTTACCTTTTCGGGGTTGACATATCGGACTTGCATAGACAAAGGCGGGAAATGTATACTTCTATTCACACAGAACTATTATATAACTAACGGGATTAGATGAACACAATAACATTCACATATCCGCACGGGTTAATAAGCAAACAAAAGGGAAAACAAAACTAAATATATACTCACGAGCTTCGGGGAGTGGTCCGCGAAAGAACAAATTGTCGCCAAATTCGTTCATCAATAAATGTGTAAACTTCCCAAGGATGTTTGGCGGGCGGAACATCGGAGAAAATATACGTGTTAGCGAGAAAGGTCTTAAACTTCCTCCACCGTCAGCACAATAAGACAATGTCTTGTCTTTCAACTTCGACGATCGGGGACAGTGTATGTAACCCGGATAGTCTCCCAAATAGGATCCTTTACATTCTTATAGTCCACACTTTTCCACTCATCTATCAAGATGCTAACCTTCTTTGCGTGCTAGGCAGTAGACAAAACTATTATATTTGCTTTTATTAGGGCCAGACGGGTTCCAACCTTGCATCAAACTGAATCTCGAGCTTTGACCCGGAAGTCGACTTAGGGTCACTTCCATCATTCGTGTGCCTTTTCTACCACGGCGTGCGGGGCGATTACGAGCCTCATTGTGAGATGAAGAGGGTTCGTTCTCACTCACACCCGATCACACCAGAAGCGGCGTTGCGGGAACACGAATAGATTCGTTTTCACCGTCCATTTTCGAGACGGGAAGAGAGGAATGCACGAGCAAATGAGAGAGTAACGGGGGCTGATGGTACGTGGGCGAGGAAGAGGGTAATGCAACGGGGAAGGGTTTCGGAACGCGAACGGGGTTCTCCACGAGTAACAAAAGCTTTCGCGAAGAAATGTATAACTTGCTTGGATTTTTAAGGCCGGATGAAAAAGAGCGGTCTTAATATTTACATTAATCTCGGTCATATTAAACGTCCGATCTTAAAAGTTTAACCTTTAAGACCGTTCCTTTTAAAACGCCGGTCTTAATATTAATGAACTTTTTCGTACCGCAAGTATCATATGTCGGTCTTGAAAGAAAACTTTTAAGACCGTCTTGTTGGTAAGTTCGGTCTTAAAACTTTAGACTTTTTATATTTAAATTTTTCCTTATTATGTTTTACCGCGAAAAAATATAAATACGACTATATGAGATATATTTAGAAAGTAATTGAAATTTCAGTTCAATTTTTAAGGCCGGTGGTATTTTAGTCGGTCTCAATAATGATTTTAAGAGCGGTGAAAAATTGGTCGGTGCAAGAAGTTCTTTATATTTACGGAACTGCCACGGTCATTCCTTTAAGGCCGGGTGTCCATTGTCCGCTCTAAATGAGGCGGTCTTAAAGCCTTTTTTTGCACTAGTGATTCGAAAGCAAAAGATCGAATAAGTTGCTTCAACTTTAAAGTAGTTTTTAGGGCAAAAGCACTTTATAAAAAGGGTTAAGACACAAATCTACCTTGAAAATATATGAAAAAGAGCAATGTTGCTTTGAAAGTTTTTTTGGTTTTCATATTAACCTGAAAATCTCAAAAGTAACAATGTTGCCCTTAAGTTAACAAATGTTAAATTTGACTCGTTAATTCCTATATTTCACCAATTTATGCTAATACACTTGCCGAGTTAGGAGATCGACGTGGCAGCCATTTAATAAATTTAAGAGTAAAAATAAAAGAAAAACACAAAATACCTAAATTACCCTTGTTTCATGTGAGGGAAAAAAAATTGTCCCTCCCCCTCATATTCATCACCTGACCTCCATTATTAGAGCTTCTTACTTGTTTCTTGAACCATACACATCATCTCACTTGTTGAATTAAAAAAAGGGTCAAGGTGCAGATTTGCCAAACAACTATTACCCAAGGAGCGCCCTGGGCCAAATAACTATTGAGGGGACCAAAATTGCCAATCAACAATTAAAAAGTGGAAAAAAACACAATTTGGAGCAGATTCGCCAACGAACTATTACCCCGTCACACACGTCTTGGTGTCTCCGTCTTCCATTGACTGTCATAGTGTCAGTGACGTCGGCATTTCCAAAGCTTCTATTGTTGCTGGGTGTTCCACTTACCGTCTTGAACTCATCCAGTAGTCCACAATGTTCGACTGGCACACACCTTACACCGTGGTTCCATCCCTCCGATGCCACAAAGCGCCGCCGCCGCAATGCATGCTCCCATGGGTCCCATCTCTCGTTGGTGTTTTCCTTTTCCAACAAGAAAGCTTAACCGCTCTTTTCTCCAGCGTTTTCGCCACTATCCTACGCGTGTCTCACATTTTAACTTAATTGTGATAGTTGTTTTTTTTTCTAATAGGTATTTGGTGTTTTTTTCCACTTTTAATAGTTATTTGGTTTTTTTCACTTTTTAATTGTTGATTGGAAATTTTGGTCTCTTCAATAGTTATTTAGCCCAGATGCTCTTTGGATAATAGTTGTTTGGCAAATTTACACCTTCACCCTTAAAAAAACTAGTAAAATCTTATAACAAGGTAACAACCCTCTGGTCTTAAATATAAGACAGTTAACTTTTTTTTGGAGAAATTAAAGAAGTTACTTAATCATATCATATGTTGTGTATCATTAAATTATATATCAGTTTATAAGTTAATTAAAATAGTTTAAAGAAAAAAATGATAAATATAAATATTTTAAATTAATTTAATTAACTTTCTTAATATCTTTAAAAAAATTAGGTCTATCTTATATTTAGGATTAGAGGACATCAAGCAAACACCAGGCAACCACCATTGAAATGAAAATCCATATTTGAAACAATCTCGAAATTGCTTTTGGTTTTAACTCATGTTTCCTTTTTCAGTGTTGTGAATTTAAATTCATTCCCCACCAATTTTTCACATCCGATCGTCCATAAAAGGACTCAACCACGTTGTCTTCGGCAACATCAACTGACAAGATAAAGTTAGATCGCTTAATGAAAACTATAAATGAGGAAAAAAATTTGGGACCATCTGCGTTAGCTCCTCTTTTTTTTCTCCAATATTAAATTGATATTAATGTACGTTCTTCATAAGTTTGGATGAAGTCCATATATCTTCCATGATTTCTTTGCGCTTAATATTTGAAGAGGACTTCCTCATGCCCACATAATGTGAAGAAACATATACACTATAGAGTTTCAAAAGAGAGGACTTCCTCATGCCCACATACTTTTGTTCCTTTATCCAAATGACAAGATAAAAGATCCAAGCAATCGACAACTTCATCCGTGAAGAAATACCGACAAGAACATTTCTCCCCTAATGTATAAGTTGGTTAGGCAATTTATGCTTCATGGACCCTGCGGAAGAAGTAACATAAAAGCACCATGCATGAAGAATCAGAAGTGCAATAAGTATTTTCCAAAGAAGTTTAATGAAAATACAACTATTGATGAAGATGGGTATCCAACATACAGACGTAGGGATGATGGCAGAACAATTAAAGTGAAAGCTATCCCTCTAGATGATAGATATGTTGTCCCATATAATCCATTGTTGTTACAGAAGTTTCATACATATATCACTATTGAGAAATGCAATCACTCAACTACTAAAAAATACTTATTCAAGTATATTAGCAAAGGTAATGATAGAATTGTGGCTGCAATTTATATGGTGCTACTGATGAGCATGGTGAAGCCAATGTTGATGAGATTAAACAATATTTTCATAAACAAGATTAAACAATTTATATGGTGCTACTAATGAGCATGGTGAAGCCAAGTTCTCAAAACCTCCAGTTTTCTCTTAAACCTCTAGGTTTTTGTTTTAGCCCAAAACTCAGAATTTCAATGTTTAAGTAAAACCTTGAGTTTTGCTTTGAAAACCTCGAGGTTTCTGGCATCCAGAGAGCAAACAACTTTTCACTGATTTTGAAAACCTCCAGGTTTGCTCTTGGGGCATTTTTGCAAGGTTTCACATTCAAAGTGAAACCTCGAGGTTTCTGAGAAACCTCAAGGTTTTGTCAGGCAGAGACTAACGTTTTACGCAACCTTGAAAAACCTCCGTGTTTGAAGAACAAACCTCGAGGTTTCTAGGTGTCTTCGAAATTTCAAATTCTCCGTGAATTTCGAAACCTTCTTGTTTGATCTTAATACTTCCTATGATTAATCTCTAATGTTTCTAGATATGTTTAACCACTTTATTGGTGAGTTTCAAATAAATTAGAGGATTTTTATTGAAGGTTTGAAGCAAAAGCAAAAGTGATGTCAGCACATTAATTGCAAACCCAGAAAGTTGCATACTTTTGGGTAATCCATCTGCACACGATTACAAAGAATTAAAGAATGATTTCTACATCCAGCAGCTGCTCTTCCAATGGACAAATTTGCAGAGAGTCAACTCTGAACTTCTGCCCAGCTGGATTAAGTGAAGTTTAGAGAGAGAAGAAGACCTAAACTGAACCAGAACCTTGTCTAATGAAGGCAACGGTTATAGTAAAGATTACAACGGTCAATTGATGCTCTCTTGGTATAAATAGAGCTGCATTCAATTCTTCTCCAACTAACACATCTGCTGAAAACACATAGCATTCAAAGTTCTTCAACTACTTTTCTGTTTTCACTTGTATTGTGTCTTTTGACATTATAAGCTTCAGTCTTTATCATTATCCACTCTTAGAGAGAGTTTCTATCTCAAAAACATTTATTGTAAAGAATCACAAGTCTGGGGACTTGGTGATTGGGTGCATTGATTGTAACTTGAAAGTGGGAATGAGTTCTAGTGAGAGAACTACTCTTGAGTGCGAGTGTGTAATCAATTGTGATAGTGAAAAACCCAGTGTCCGGGACTGGACGTAGGTCAAGTGGTTAGACCGAACCAAGATAAATTCTTGTGTCTTACTCTTCTCCTTCTTACTGTTCATCTCGCTTGTTTTATTGGTATACA
Source organism: Acacia acuminata (assembly GCA_019022655.1). NCBI lineage: Eukaryota > Viridiplantae > Streptophyta > Magnoliopsida > Fabales > Fabaceae > Acacia > Acacia acuminata. The sequence continues at coordinate 2,976 of JAFJYI010000225.1, read as the reverse complement.
CGGAGCGGTTTTCAAAAGATTTTAAAATCCCCAATTCACCCCCTTGGTGATTTAGCTCCACTTTCATTTGATATCGAGCAAGGTCTTCTCAAAAGAGCTTAACATCTCGAGAAGGATCAATATGGATGGTATTCTACCTGATGGAGCTTCAATCAATAGACCTCCAGGTTTCAATGGAAAACATTACTCATTTTGGAAAGCCAAGTTCAAAGTATTTGTGATGGCTACAGAGTATGGTCTCTGGAGAGTATTCGAAAGAGGAGACTACACTCCAACTGTCATGGAGAATGGTCTCAGAGTTCCAAAGGAAGAAGAAGATTATGATGAAAATGATAGAAGAAATGTCATACTCAATAGCAAGGCTATCCTTCGTCTGCAAAGTGCTCTTAGTCAACAAGAGTATTTTCATGTTTGCAACTTAACCTCAGCTAAAGCTATGTGGGATGCTCCGGAAATTGCTCATGAAGGAACTGTTGGAGTGAAGCAAAATAAAGTCAACACTTTAATGACAGAATATGATCTCCTTCATATGGAGCCCGGAGAATCCATTGGCGATTTCGAGATTCACTCATCTCATCAATCAAACTTGCCGCATTGGGCAAAGAATGTGAGCAACCTGTCCAAGTGAGGAAAATTCTCAACATCCTCAACAAGGAATGGGAAGCCAAAGTCACTGCCATTGAAGAAGCTCGTGGAGATTCTATGGCATCTATAGCAGCCCTCTTTGGGAGTCTCTCTGAGTATGAGGCAAAGCTCAAGTTCAAGAAAGGACTTGAAGAAGTCCGTGGCAAGAACAAGGGAATTGCTCTCAAAGTAGTCAAAGAAGCTAAGGAATCAGATGATGATGATGATGAAGACGATGATGAAGAGATAGGCATGATGGTCCGGAGATTCAAGAAATTCTACAAGAAGGACCAAGGTTTCAAGAAGTTTCACAAAGGTAGCTCCAGCTATGAGGCGAAAAAGCCAATCATTTGCTACAAGTGTGAGAAGCCTGGCCACATCAAATCCGAATGCCCCAATCTGAAGAACAAAGACAAAGAAAAGAAGAAGTTCAACAGATTCAAAAAGAAGGCATATGTCTCTGGCATTTGGGTTGATAGCTTATCTGATAAAGATGATGAGAATGAGGAAGAGAAAGCAAACATATGCTTAGTTGCTGAAGAAGAAGAGCAACATGCTGACAATAATGAGGTATATGATTCTAAACCATCTTATGATGAGTTATTTGCTGAGTATATGGTTGTGCAATCTGAGTTTGAAAAACTTGCTGAAAAATATTTCAATTTGAAATAGAAAAATACAACTCTTGAATTACAAGTAGAAAAACTTTCTTCCTCTCGAATATCTTGCTTCGTGAAGAATGTCCCGATTTGAAGAAAAAGAATTTACATCTTACAAAGGCACTTGAGAAATTCACTAGGAAATGAAATGCTCAATGTCATTTTGAAACAAAAAAGATTTATAAATGACAGATCGAATTGGTTACAAACCCGATTTTGATAAAAAGAAAGGAAGAAAGAAGTCTCGTGAAAAATCCTATATGAACTATTTTACAAAATCGATTCATTCTTCAAATCCTTTTGCACAATCGTAATTACCGCAATAGAAAGGGTCATACTACTTCTTCTTGTTTTCATAAGAAGGAAAGAAAGAGTAAACCTTCAGGAAACTATCAATGGGTGCCAAAGGGATCTTACAAGATTCCTAAGACACAAACTAACCCCAAAGGACCCAAGAAAAGATGGGTACCTAAGACCTGATTTGTTGTGTCTTGCAGGTATGTCTAAGAGCATCAAAATCCAACAAATGGTACATTGACAGTAGATGCTCTAGGCACATGACAGAGACCAATCAAAATTTGCCTCAATCAAGCCCAAGGATGGTGGCAAGGTGACCTTTGGTGGAGACCAATGCGGAAAGATTGCCGAATTGGTGAAATTGGCAACAATGAAGGACCACTCATCAAAGATGTCTACCTTGTGGAAGGACTTTGCCACAATCTCCTCGGTGTAAGCCAAAAGCACCGATAAAGGTAACTTAGTTATCTTCGATTCTGAGGAGTGCTTGATTGTAAGTAAGGATATTCTCCCTTTGGAAAACATAAAATCAAAAGCTTTATTTAGAGCCCCAAGAGATGGCAATTGTTATACACTTAACCTCTCTAGTAATGGTTCTTTTTCGAAAAATGTTTTGTAAATAATTTGGATGAGAGTTGGCTATGGCACAAGCGATTAGCTCATGTCAATATGATTCAACTTCACATATTACTGAAAAAGGATTTGGTTATTGGTGTTCCTAAACTTCGCTTTAAAAATGACATGATTTGTGATGCTTGTCAAAAAGGGAAACAAACCAAATCATCTTTCAAATCTAAAAATGAGATTTCAACTAATAGACCTCTCCGACTACTTCACATGGATCTAGTTGGACCGGCTAGAGTAAGAAGCCTTGGTGGTAATCTTTATACTTTGGTCATAGTTGATGATTTCTCAAGATTTGCATGGACTATATTTTTATCTTCTAAAGATGAAACATTTTATCGGTTGTTGTTTTTGCCAAGAAGGTCCAAAACGAGAAAGGTCTCTCTATTTCAGGAATCAGAACTGATCATGGAGGAAAATTTGAAAACAATGCATTTGCTGAGTTTTGTGACAGCATGGGGATAGACCACAACTTCTCAGCCCCAAGGACTCCTCAACAAAACGGTGTTGTGGAAAGAAAGAATCGAGTCCTCATTGAGATGGCAAGAGCTATGCTGAATGAGAACAACACTTCTCAAGTGTTTTGGCCGATGCAATGAGCACCGCTTGCTATATCTCAAATCGGGCATACCTCCGTAAGAAGTTGAACAAGACTCCCTATGAGCCGTACAAAGGAAGGAAACCAAATCTAGCTTCATCTCGCATGTGTTTGGATGTAAGTGTTTCATCCACAACAATGGTAAGGATAACTTGGGAAAATTTGATCCCAAGG